>JAAONU010000012.1:15729425-17118268 GCA_012932295.1 Cyclina sinensis | reverse complement strand
AAACCCAAACCAAGTTTGTCCCCTAGCTCAAAAGGGACACCTGAGGCCAAGGTAAAATGGGGCCACACATATTGTGCATGTAGAATGTTAAACTTACTAGTCTTGTGAACTTTACAATAGATGTGTTGTATATTATTCACCCATTTTATGTTCTTAAAGAATTGGTTGTTCTTACTAAAAATGCATGTAGTTTTTACTGTTATTATACCTTGTTTATTAATGTAGAATGATTAGAAATACTATCTCTGTGTATTTCTATATCTTTGATATAAAAGGTACATGGGATTTTATTATAGAATTCTATTAACACCCATCGTCATTGGTTGTACTATATAAATTTTATTCTGCTTTTATGGTAGTTTTGATCAGTTGCTTTTCTTAGAAAAAAAAAAAAGAAAGGTCAAGTTTCATGCACTGTAAAAGAATCAAATATCAAGAATATATACAAGTGTCAAGGACAATGGTTTCGGTTTTATATTTCCCCAAAGGTATCTGTTAAACTAATGAAAATGTTTCTATCATCTCATTGACTTTGATGTGTTGTCTCAGAAGAAACACTACTCTAACTGGTCTTTAAGTCTGAGTGTCAGGTCTCTTCATGGGCACTGATACTGTCAAAAGGGGTTTCTTTTGTTTCATGTTTTCTTGCATATAAGAGACATTTATGTATAGGATGCACTCCATAAAATGGAGTAACAGTCAAGCAGTTTGCAGTGGTCGAAACAGCCTGGTTTGTGCTTAGATGATTTTGTAGGGTGTTTGTTTTCTAATCACTTTCAGTTTAAAATTTGAAAATTCAGGTATTTGTTAAGTCATATGAAACATACTAATGATGTAAGAAAGTTCTAGATTTGTATTATTTACTCACATATTTCAAATAGCTGGAATTTTGCATATTGTTGTACCACTTCACTTATAAGGATGAATAACAGTGAAAAATAATGGTGGGTTGCTTAAAAAATGTTCTTTTCCTGTAAGACACATACCTAACACATCCAGATATTGCATTTAAAGAGCCTAGTATTTGTTTTGTTTTTTTGTTGTATTCCGTTTGTTATTTCTTCCAAACAAATTTGCTATAAGATAAAAAAATCATCCTAGCTATGACCTTGGTCCTGGTAAAATATACACCTCTTGTTAGGTAAAAATTAGTCTTGGCTTTGATATGGTCATGGTTAAACGTGCACATTTCTTGGTAAATTTATTCATTACATGAGTGTTCATCTTAGCTGTTAACTTGATGGGTTAAATATGAAGTTAAACTGCATTTGTGCCTTTGTTGAATATACACTAGGCTCTTGGGTCATGGTTTTTGGGCACTTTTCGTATATGTAATGAAATAAGTACATTACTTCCCATTATTAACTTTTGCACTGGGACTTTGTTTTCTTTTAATTCCTTGTATCACATAATATTTCTAATCAGTGTAGTCTTTCATTCATTATGGCTTTTAAAGATAATACATGACAGTTTCCTTTGCTACTAACATTGAACTAAAACAGCTAATTGGTACACACCATTAGATAGAAATAATATAATATTTATATTTGTTTCAGGGGGGAGTGTATATGAGTCACCCGGTGGTTGATTGGGTGGTCCGTTGCAATTTCCTTGTCCAAAGCATAACTTGAAAACTAATGGTTGAAATTCAATGCAACTTCATACAATGGTCAAGCACAATGAGAGGATGGTGCAGTGTTCAAGAATCATAACTCCATTTTCACTGTTTCCACAGTTATTGCCCTTTGTTTGTTTTCCTTGTCCATAGCATAACTTGAAAACTAATGGTTGGAATTCAGTGCAACTTCATACAATGATCAAGCACAATGACAAGAAATGCAGTGTACAGGAGCTATAACTTCATCTTCACTATTTGCACAGTTATTGCCCTTTGTTGGTTTTCCTTGTCTGGAGCATAACTTGAAAACTACTGGTTTGAATCCAATGCAACTTCATACAGTGGTCAAGCACAATGATAGGAAATGAAATGTACAAAAGCTGTAACTCATTCTTCAGTATTTGCAGAGTTATTTCCCTTTGTTGGTTTTCCTTGTCTGGAGCATAACTTGAAAACTAATGGTTGGAATTCGATGCATTTTCATACATTGGACAACCAGATTGAAAGGAAATGCAATGTACAAAAACCACAACTATTTTTAATTGCCCACAACCATAATTACTGTTTCAATTCTTTTACAAAGTGTTCTGTAAATAATAACTTCCTCAGTTCTGCAGCAGTCTTGCAGGGCTATTAATCACATTTAGTGATAGCTCTAGTTCTATATGTAAACACAGATAACTGTGTAATGTAGAAATAAGTTTTCAAGGCACACTCACTACCAGATACACTGTCAATCATGATAGCCAAGACATCAAATGAAATCAAAGAAAATTGAACTAAAAAGGCTAGTTCTCATTAAAAAAGTTTTATGCCTATCTAGTAACTTAAAAAGTTAGAACATATTCTTATTAGATGTGGTGTTGATCACCTGAAGGTTATCAATTTAGAGGTCATTGTTTGGAACAGTAAGAAAACCTGTATATTTATTCTACAATTTTTGCTGGACAATGATCTACAATTACAGAACTGATTGAGCTTGACAGACAGGTCATAAAGCTAATTATAATGGCACAGAACTATTTGGGGGCATAATTTAACAGTTCAGAAGAAGAAGAAGTTGTTGAAATAGAAATCTTGAATCATGAAAATTTCAGGAAATATTGAACACACAAGTGAACACTTGAAGCACCTAACTTTTGCATCAAACAGAAGTAATATACTTTTCCTCAAAGTAATATATGAAATAGTATTTAATGTTTTGTCATATTTAATGAAATACTTATTACTGTGCTTTAGAAATTAACATGTAACTGAATGATATTTTTGATAACAAGTATGATAAATGAAGTTTTAATTTTAGTAGTTTGTGATGTAATAGTTTTGTTTTTCATTGTCATTATATTGTAATAACAAGATTAATTATTGTAAAATATTGGCATGGAGTTGTTGCATGTTTTTAAAAAAAAATAGCATCAGATGTAACATACAATCTGATTGGCTGTTTCAATTTACAACCATCACTGATTGGTTATTTCAGGATGAGCCTCCACCGTTGCCAGTTTCCTCACCTCCACCATTGCTGAACACAGATGAAGAAACTAAGGTACTTTATTTCTACATGTAATGCACAAAATTTTGTAAATTCTATTTTAAGTTCTTCATTGTCAAAAAACATTGCTTTTGCTCAGATAAGCTGCCCTGTATCATGTCTGCTGCAAAATTGTACACATACCTGCTTATATAGAAATGGAGACATTTCTCTGTTGTCTTTCAAAAGCAGGCATGGTTCTGCATTCAGTTTTCTTAGTTTCTGATACTTTATTATATTGCTGAAAGTAAAGTATTTATTGATTTCTATACCCCAAATGTGGCAGCATTATGTTCATACTGGTTTCTTTCTCAGAAAAAGCTTGTGTGTTTTTGCTATATGACCATCATAAGATTTCTGAGAAATTTTTTGGAGCTTGTTTGAGTTTTAAAAGAAGCTTTATTGAAAGCAGTTAATTAAAAATAATAGTGTTTTTCAAACTATAGTTTTTCTGAAACTGTGTTGATTGTATGCAGCAGTCAAAAAAGGTGAGAATTTGAAAATAGTGAAAAAGGTAGTACAGCAATGTAATATTTCTCAGGAATCTAGTTAATAATTATTTCCCTGCTTTTTAGCTCACCTGAACATATGCTCAGGGTGAGCTATAGTGATCGCTAGATGTCTGGTGTATGTCTTCTTCTGGTGTCTGTCATCCATCCACATTACCTTGTAAACATTCTACAGATCCTATTTAACATCCAATCATTCTGAAAATTGGTGAGGATCTTTACCTTTGTTATCCCTAGATCAAGTTTGAAATTGGGTCATGTGGGATCAAAAACTAGGTCACCATGCCAAATCAAAGGAAAACCTTATTAAAACTCTAGAGACCACATTTTTTATTAAGACTAATTGGAAGATGCTCAAAATGTTTGCCTTGATGATATCTCAGTCAGGTTAAAAACCAGGTCATGTAGGATCAGAAACTAGGTCACCAGGCCAAATCATAGGAAAACCTTGTTAACACCCTGGAGACAACAGTTTTGATCAAGTCTTAATGAAATTTGCTCAGAATATTTGCCTAGATGATATTTAGGTCAAGTTCGAAACTGGGTCATGTATGATCAGAAATTAGGTCATTAGGCAAAATCAAAGTACTCTGGAGACTACACTTTTAATCAAGTCTTAATGAACGTTGCTCAGATTCTTTGCCTTTATGGTATCTTAGTCATGTTATAAACAGGTCATGTAGGATCAGAAACTAGGTCACCAGGCCAAATCAAAGGAATACCTTGTTAACACTCTGTAGACTACACTTTGAATCAAGTCTTTATGGAAGTTGCTCAGAGTATTTGCCTTAATGATATCTGGTTCTTTTTCAAAAACAGGTCATGTAGGATCAAAAACTAGGTCACCAGGCCAAATCAAAGGAAAACCTTTGTAACACTGAAGAGACCAGATTTTTTATTAAGTCTTAATGGAAGTTGCTCAGAATTTTTGGCTTGATGATAATCTCAATCAAGTTCAAAACCAGGTCATGTAGGATCAGAAACTAGGTCACCAGGCCAAATTATAGGGAAACCTTGTTAACACTCTGGAGTCAACAGTTTTGATCAAGCATTAATGAAATTTGCTCAGAATATTTGCCTTGATGATATTTGGGTCAGGTTTAAACTAGGTCATGTTGGATCAAAAAAATTACTCATTTTGTGTCTGAACATCATAAATATACTTGCCATTCTGATAGCATAGGGATTTTTGCCAGCTTAGTTGTTTTTTGTTCATTTTTGTAAGGTTGATCATAGGGCAGAAGAGTACTAAAGTGAGCGATGTAGTGCCATCATGGCCCTCTTGTATAATAAACTAGTTGATTAAAAACAATCTGAACTGTTCTAGGACTTGTTAGAATGGATTGATACGGTAAGTTCTGTCAAAGAAGGTTCATCATTTGTATATACATGTAAACCTTCCTTTAATAAAAAAGTCATTTTTTTGCCAGATCAATTTCACTTAAAAGTCAATTAAAAGACTACTTCTCGATGTAGAAGTTGATAATAATAAATTATTCAGTATAATACTAATTTAAACTGTTTCTCCAGAAAAAAATAGAGTTAAATTTGTATGTTCCCCAATCATACAACACCATATTTTGCTTTTGATAGAATCATTCTTTAAGATTTTTAGAAAATGAAATTTTACAATTACTTTCCTAAACAGTGATATACAGTAAAATATAAGATTTATTTTGAAGCTATCATGGTTCTGGAATGCCATTAACAGATAACAATGAACGATATAGATTTCAGTGTGTTTTAGATTTATCTCCCTTTACAAAGTTGTTGTTTAAGACTGGTGCTTAGCTTAACCTCAACAAATTTTGATTTTTAGAGTAGAATAATAATTGGCTTCAAATGACTGTAAATCTTAAAATTGTAAGGATGTTTATTTAATTTCAAGACATTTAAACTCTAACAATTTTCACAGATTTTACAAACTGCTTAATTAAGAACCTATACTGATACTCATATTTCTTCAAGAATCTGAACTTTTATTAAAACAAAATAAATAAATAGCACAGACTACTCCTGTCACTGCACAGCTTTTTTTAAAGAACATTTTTTTTACAAATTGTATAACTATGTCCCTCTCTTAGATAATTGAGAAACTTGTTTACTATAATGCCAAAATAACATGCAGCCTTAGTGCTGAGTCCGTATTGTAAAATTATCTTTGTTATTGCATGTGTTGGCTGTTTAGTCAGCAAGAGAAAATGAGCTAAATTGAGTTAATTTCCATGCATTCCCCACCCACTACATGTTTGTTCCAAGGTGTATATATTATGGTAGATGCTAGACCTATAGTGCTTTTAATATGGACCTCTTACAGCTCATATCTTATCCAGACTGTCATTGACGTGATTTTCAACTTAGATACTTTATTCTTATTTATTATATGAGTAAGTGAATTTTGATAAAGCAGTATTTTCTTTATTAAAAAAAACATATATTGCCATAATATAGTTATTATCCGCCTCCTTACTTTTGATTACATTTTACCACCTTTTAAGATACACAAAATGTTTCTATTGTCTTATAATAAACTGGAACAGACTGTTCTGGACTTAGTGGATTGTAAATATTTTGATAATTTTTATACCCCACCACAAAATGGGGGGGGGGGGGGGGGGGGGGGGGGGCTATAATGGATTCGCTTTGTCGGTCGGTCCGTCCGTCCGTCCGTCGGTCTGTCCGTCTCCATTATCGTGTCCGCTCTATAAATCCTATACCAACTGAAGGATTTTCTTCAAACTTGGCTGAAATGTTCACCTCAACAAGGGGATGTGCAGAACCCATGTTGCCCATGTGTCAACTCAAGGTCAAGGTCACAATTGAAGGTAAAATATCAAACAGTCAAATATTAGACATTATGTCGTGTCCGCTCTGTAAGTCCTACACTAATTGGAAGATTTTCTTTAAACTTTACTCAAATGTTCAACTCAACAAGGTTATGTGCAGAACCCATGTTACCTTTGTGCCGGCTTAAGGTCAAGGTCACACTTGAAGGTCAAAATTGACTTAGAAAATGTTCTTAAATTTTAACATGTATTTGAATATTTCTGAAACTAGCACATGTATTTGCATGAAACTTAAAAGATATATGAGGTATCACAAGTAAGATATGCAGGTCAAGTTTCATAACTCTGTATTGCATTTTGACAAAGTTATGCCTCTTTTTAAGTCTTTTAATTTACTTACAATCAATACTAGACAATATGTCGTGTCCGCTCTATAAATTCTATACTAATGGAAGGATTTTCTTCAAACTTGACTCAAATGTTCACCCCAACTGGGCAATGTGCAGAACCCATCTTACCCTTGTGCCAGCTTAAGGTCAAGGCCACTCTTGAAGGTCAAAAATTGACTTAGAAAATGTTCTGAAATTTTAACATGTACTTGAATATTTCTAAAACTAGAACAGATAATCATTTGAAACTTCAAATATATACGAAGTGTCGCAAGTAAGATATGCAGGTCAAGTTTCATAACTAAAAAAAGTGGGGGGGGGGGGGGGGGGGATAACTTTGTATTGTATTTTGACAAAGTTAAGTCCATTTTTATGTCTTTAAATTTATTTACTATAATATTTCTTAAACCAGAACAGATATTTACTTGAAACTTAAAATTTATATGAATGGTTACAAGCAAGCTCAGATGACGAAAATTCTACAATTCCATTGAATTATGACACAAGTTATGCCCCTTTTAGGCTTAGAAAATGTTCTGATATAACCATTAATACTTAAATGTTTCTGAAACTAGAACAGATATTCACGAAAATGAAATGTTATTTGTAACTGTTTCGAACATGATTTGACAATATATATTTATACTATTACCTGTACAATTTGTTTGTTTTTTTCACCAGAGATAATTTCTTTTTATGTATATGTAGTTGTGCCACTAAAGTTATTCCCTTAACCACCTTTCCATGTCGTCTTCTGTCAAGGACATTGGTGGGGGTATGAACCGCATTCAGCGATAGTTCTAGTTTGATTTAGTTGTAATAAAATAATCAAATTTATTAAAGTGTATATGGGTGCTAAAAAAGTTCTTTATATTATGTGGTACCTTTGGGGTTTTTACATTTGATATGTCGGTCAAAGGATTTTCATAGATTAGTATCCTTCAGAGGAGAAGAGTTTTAAGACAGAGCTTTTTGTCAGTTTTCATTTTAACCACTACCCCATTCTTTCCTGTGTTCAGAGTAACTGGATTTTAAAAGAAAACAGAAGTTCAGATGCACATAACATGCCTTCAAGCATTAACCCTTACCATGCTAAATATGTTCGTCTTTCAATTTGGACATTATTGATTAATTGTTTATGGGGGTGCTTATTGAAAATTCACTGATTGAATGGCAAATAATGCAGACCAGCATGGATGTGCAGGCTGATCTTGGTCTGCACTTATTGCAAAGGCAGAGTCAGTTGCCTACAGCAGGGTAAGGGTTAAAATCGGTTTGCTTTCAATGAAACAAATAACTTGTGTTAAATAAGATATAGGAGTCTTTATATATACTTATTGTACTCTTTTCCCTTACATTTTATAAGTGGAAAGACCTGCACTGTTACAAGTACAGTTATTATAAAAATATCACTACATAAACATCTGTTTTACAATAATTATTAAGCCAAATTATAAATAAAAGATAATGAGGTATATTGCTGGTTATATTTTAGGTTTCAAAAAACATCGCTACAGATCATGATCAGAGTGTATCAGAAATTTACGTGTGATGATTTTCCTGTTATTTGAAAGGACATCAAGAATCAAATAGTTCTGTTTTTATTTTTCCATAGGCTAAACCTAGTGCATCAGAGGAGATCAGAGCTGTGGCCAATAGGAGTTTGGGAAGTGCGCCACCTAGTGACCATTCCACTGCAGCTGACCATATAGATACCAATGACCAGAAACCTGAGGCTCTGGACAGCTCATTCTCATCTGACCAGTTCAACACAAGTGACCTTAAGGTTGGTGCAAGTTTTTGTGAATCAGTCAGTGTTTTCATTGATGCCTGCAGGAAAATCTAAACAGTAGTCTGAAGATGAAATTAACCCTGAACATGCTTAAATTTTGTAATGGATATGCCCAGCTTTGAATTTGGAACAGTCCATTCAAAGTTTAAGGGATTTCAATATCAAAATACACATATGGAGCTACCAACAGTATAGAGCCTGGTCAGACTGCACGGATGTGCAGGCTGGCCTGGCTCTATACTGGTGGCAAAGGCTAATCACTTTCGGTTCCAGCAGGTTAAATGTTAAGTCTTTCATAAGCTGAAATGAGAAAAAAAATGCACAACAACTCAGATTTCAGTTTCATTTTTTTTTTTTAAACCTCATTATTTTCTGTTGGCCTAACAAATGACAATGAGTATTAACTGGGATCTTTACTGTCTGAAAGATAATAAATACAGGATGCAGGTTTACTGTATTCCTTCTTCTTTAAGACTTTAAACTATAATGGAAATTTTAAGTGATGATATTTTACTAGGAAAACAAAAATAAATTTGTTTAATAAAATCAGAAAATATTATCTGTATAAATAATAAAATCAGAAAATTTTATCTTTATAAATAATAAAATCAGAAAATATTATCTGTATAAATAATAAAATTAACAAAATATTATCTGTATAAATAATAAAATCAGAAAATATTATCTGTATAAATAATAAAATCAGAAAATATTATCTGTATTAATTATAAAATCAAAAAATATTATCTGTATAAATAATAAAATCAGAAAATATTATCTGTATTAATAATAAAATCAGAAAATATTATCTGTTTTATAATAAAATCAGAAAATATTATTTGTATAAATAATAAAATAAAAAAATATTATCTGTATTAATTATAAAATCAGAAAATATTATCTGTATTAATGATACAGTAATTATGCTTTAATACTTACTAATACCTTGACAGGAGACATACTTGATAAGCTTCTCTGACAGTATAGCTCTTATAAGAAGCCTTACATTAAGCATAGTATAGTAGAAAACTTTAACTTGTATGGTTTATTTTCAGTTTACTGTAATATTTTAAATTCAATAAGTCTGACTTCCTCCTGCTTATTATCTATCATTAAAGCCTCATTATTTTTTTGAAAATGGTATAAATCTGAACAGGTCATGCAGTTTTGTGGGAAGAGTACTCAAATGCCTAATATCTGAAATCCACATAGTGCTTGTTGAGAAAAAAAATACACATTTTTAAATAGGAGTGCGTACCGGTATTCAATTTAAATCGAATACCTGTATAATAGGTTTGATTGATACATCGTATCGAACTTTCTGTGTCGGTCAAAATATCAAACGAAAAACAAAATTATATAAAGTTACCATTATGACAGTTTGTTTATGGTGCAGTGTTTATTTTAATGCATGACAATTACTTAGCAGATCTAAAATATCGATTCCACTATCCGGAATACAACCGTGGACGTCTGTCGGTATTGACAGTAAGTTTATGTTGTTTGGGAATTTATATGAAATGACTCATACTTAGATATAACAGGCATTTAAAAATAGATAAATAAATAAATAAGTGACGACTAAATTGTGTCACTGATTAATATATTAGTATTATTAAACTGAGGGGTTTAGGCATAGATGGAATTTATTCACGCACAAAATACTCTCCGTGTGTGAAGATAATTTATGTTCCAAAGATTTTGTGCATTTATAAGGAGAAAATAAAAATATATAGATTTAATCATAATATATGTAATATGCCACCACCAAAAGGTAGTTTGGCAGTACTTTACTAAAACTTTAGATGGGTCTTTATGTAAATTGTGCCAAAAAAATGTTACAAGCAAGGGGGGAAACACCACCAACCTTGATGCTCATTTGAGAAGAACTCATAAAATAGACATGTCACCGCATCCATCAGTTGCCCGTATATTTATCATGAATCAATTTAATGTTTTTTTGCTTTTATAAATATCATATGATATATCGAATATTGATCATTTTGTATTGATACATATATCGTATCCATCATACTGACTGATACACAGCCCTATTGTTAAAGCAACTGTGGTGTTTCTACTTGGGTATGAAAGTACTTAATTTGTTTATATTTGTTACAGATGATGTTGTTCAAGTTATCAGGATTTCTGAAAAGAAAAAAAAATCTTAAATCTGACTTCTACCAATTTCATGCTCTCAAAATGTTACTGCAGCCAGTTGGGCTGTAACTTATTTATTTTTCATAGATTAAAACAAAATGAATGTCAGATTGATGAAGGCTGAATTGAGTCAATGTTTATGTGATTGATTTAACTGATGATGCATAATTATATTTGTAAGATAATTTTCTCATAGTGTATTTTATTTTTGTTATTTAGACTGTTTCTGCCTCCTCATCATCTACACCAAGGACGGCTTCGCCCGGCATCTCTCCGCTGACTTCTCCAAGTTTGATGCGATCATTTTCTGGTCCTGATGCATTCCCACCTTCTCTAGAGAAAAGAATCACTCTCAAAAGATCTCAGAACAATTTAGGTAAGCCTTGTCAGTTATATGTCTTCAGTAGCAGTATAAGGTATTGTAAGATTATTTCTACGTCTTCAAAATCAGTGAAACATAGAGGAAATTAAGTCACTTAGGCAGTTTTTGATGATTTGATTTCAGAAAGTAGTTTGGTTTGTCAGGACTGCCTGCATCATTACAGCTAAAACTAAGGGGATTGAAATGTTACAGTTCAGCCATGGTGTTTGGGCTAGTCTTTAAGATATGCTCACACATACTGACCATGCTAGAGTTTTAAAGCAATTCAGACTTGCTACAACATTCATTTTGTGATGACAGATGCATCCGTCAAAGTTTTCATGACTGTTATGTATTGCGTTTCAGAGTTGAAGGTTATTAGTGCCTGTTGCAGACTTTTCAATAATTTTTCAGTGATTGTTTAGTTTTCAATAAATTCTTTGCATTATTTCATGTTAATTTGTATCTCCAAGTGTAACAGTGTTAGGTGTACTTCTAAACAGTAGAATGTTGGTATGAAAGATTGAAAGTAGAAATTCCAGTGCTTGTTAATGGAGCAGAAATTTTACCTTGAGAATTGTCTGTTTAAATAATTATGTCCTTAATGACATAAACAATTACTAAATAGTTGCACAGCAGAGCAGGTGTTTTCCTCATTATTTCTGTCAGACAAGAATTTATAACATACTAAGTTTTAAAGTCATTGTTGGAATGGCTGTGTGTTGATTTAATGTATCATACAATTCTTTTGTCTTTTCTGAAATTTTGTTGGCATATAATGCTACAGCAGTTTTAAAGTCATTGCAGTGAAATGTGAAAGGTACATTTAGGATTAGGAGGTCAAAGGCTGAGGTCATTTGGACCTGTAAACAGAAATTCTTATATATGCAGTGTTTGTGTTTCACGAAAATGTTTCTTTTATATCTGAGTATTTGTTCTATGATTACTCCTTTTTATCCCGTGCCAAAGGCTGAGGGATATAGGTTTGGTGTTGTCCATCTGGCTGTTCGTCCTTCCATCTTTCAGTCTGTCCATAGGTCCATCACACTTCAATTGGAACATAACTCTAAAACTATTTAAGTTATGAACCAAAAACTTCATATGTGGTTAAATCTCATTGAGTAGAATTGCATTGCAAAGGAACTGAAACTCTTTACTTCATAATTTTTAAGTTATTCCCCTTTGCTAGTTTTCTTATGTAATTTTTGTGTGGACCATAACTCTAAAAGTATTTGAGGTATCAAAACTAAACTTCAGAGGTTCATAGATGTCATTAAGGAGTCATGCAGTGCATAGAACTGTTATTCTTCACTTGATAACATTTGAGTTTTTGCCCTTGGTCATTTGTTATTACTTCATTTTGTTCTCAGCATAACTAAAAAGGTTTTAAGGTATCTTTAAGGTAAGATCTCACTGAGTTAAAGTGCAGTGCATAGGAACTGTAAATCTTCTTCAGTTCATAACTTTAGAGTTATTCCCCTTTGTTATTTTCAATACTTAGTTTCTGTTTGGACTATAACTCAGAAAGTATTTGAGGTATGATTATTTAACTTCATAGTTGCATAGATGTCATTAAAGAGTTATGCAATGCATAGGAACTTAACTCTTCACTTGTTTAGACCAAAAATTGCTGTTGTTCTGCTCCTTTTTGAGAATGTTTTGACATCATTTCTCTCAAACAACATAAAGATACCAAATTGATTTGTCACTCAGGTCGAATATCTATGTCCAGTCTGGGCAAGACATTATGCACATATTCTGTATTTCCATATATTTACTCACAGGTATAACAGTGGAAGCTACAGACAAAGGTGTCAATGGTTGTGTTGTAAAAACTTTGACGAAAACTGGTGCTATCTTCAAAGATGGGAGGATACAGGTTGGTGATTATATCATGTCCATTAACAACGAAAGTATGCGACGAATCACAAACACCCAGGCTAGAGTAATACTGAGAAGAGCCTCACTCATGGGCAGTGCTGATATAAGGTAATTACAGTACAGTTTTTCTTGTAATTGATATTTGCAGATTTTGATTTTTAACTTAAATTTGATGTTAATCTCTGGATGGCCAAAGGACAAACAGAATTGTTTCAGAATTCTTTTAAAGTTAATGTATCTTTTGCTTTTTTCAGAAAACCATTTATGCTCACTTGTAAGAATTTTTTGCCTTAAAATCTAAATTAAATGATGGTGGTGCATCATATTTGGCTATCCTCATGGAAGATATTCTTAGGCAACTCTGTCTTTATTTTGAGTGGAAATTATATCTTCATCAGATGTTTTAACTTAAAAAGCAATGGAAGCTAGCAACCTACTTTATTGTCAATGTTTTATACTGAAATGGCCGTTACTGTACCTTAATATTTGTATTTTTCTGTATGAAATATCTAGTTAATTTACAACAAATGAAATAGTTCTCTTGAAAAAGTCAGTGCATCTTATGAGTGTCAGATTGTTTAAGTAAGTTTTATGAGTGCATCTATAATGCAAATTTGTCTAATGAGTGAGAATATATGTGTAATATATGTTTGTAAAAGGGACTTTATATTGTTATGTTACAGTATAAGTGAAGTACTAAACATAACAAATGGTAGTATTAGGACTTAGTTCTTAAAATTTGAGTCTTGTAACTGCTTTTTCCATCTACCCACAAGTCAGGTGCTAGAAAAGCTTAACAATTTCACTGTATAATTTACAATATTGATTATATATCTGTGACTTTATTTCTTGATAGTGTGCCCTAGCTTGCAGTATAATTGTATGTATGAAGTAAATCGCTGCAATTTTTTTAAAGGATGTGCACTTTGTGCCATAATTGACAAATCCTGCAGTTAAATCATGGCTGGATATAAGGACCTGCATACCCAAAATATGTAATCAAAGAACAAAGAAAATCTTCATCCACGAAGGACAGATAGAAGTTTACTTGTTTTGTATTACAATTTCAGTATAAATTACATCACTGCTGCTGATGGTGCTGCTCACAAGGAAGCTGTTGCTAGGAGACCACCAGAGAGCCCCTCGACCCCTACCATGATGCCTTCACCAAAGTAAGTAATGGCTGTAAAGTTTGAAAGTGTAGTCACTGTGGTATAGCTTTGCATCAATATATGATAGAGCTAATAAAATATGTGGGCAATTGTTGTAGGTTCCATCAGTTTAAAACTGTAAAAGGAGTGGTAGTAATCTTATATCCCCCAGCAGATAGATTTGTGTGCTGTGAAAAGTATGCCTACCAGTGGAAGTACATAGATGTTGAAGTAATTGTAGACTTCACTTATAGAAAGTGAGAGGAAAATACTGCAAAAACCATTTATTATTGAAGTTGTGTTGCATCCAGGTTTAAACATTGCATGATGTACATTTACAATGTGATGTGACTAGTAAGAAGTAACTGCTAGGTCAGTCAGTTACTTGTGGTCGAGTTCAGACTTGGATTAGGTATCTGTGTCTTATAGATGCCTCTCCCTCTGTTGTCAGACATTTTGTGTTGCCTAAGTTACAATAAGCAGTGTTGTAAAATGTTGTAAAAAAACGCTTCAAGGGTTTATCTATTGTAGAAATGTTACTGTGTAAAGAGGTAGCATTTTAAAATTCATTTATATGTTATGAGAAGAACCTTTTTAAATGACTTTTTCAGAACTTGTGTAACATTAGATATTTTGTCTAGCTCTTAAAGGTGCATGTTCCTTGTTCCACTTCTCAATTTCTACACTTCCTGTTATATCATTCTCTTGAAAAAATGTTTTGTTAACATTAAATGTCTCATGGTTATTAGATAATATCTAATCATTTTTACGGCATGTTTTTAATTTGTCTTTACCTTTAATTGCAAATGATAAAAAGATTAAATATCTTTGATTGTACCAACATGACTATATTATGTAAATCTAATATTTTGCATTGCAACTAGGATTTTTCCAAAGTATTATCGGTAAGAAAACAGGCTGTGCACTTTGACCAGCTCAGTGTTTGAAATACCTGTACACAGTTTTGGCTTTGCCTTTTATTTTGTGGTTTTGCTCTGTTTATAACATGTAATATGTAGCGCACTTCTTACTTAGTAGATCTATCTCCACTGGACAAACAGTGTCAAATTCTACAAATCTGTCTTCACTTCAGTTCTTACATACACCAACCTTCCATATGGAGTTATTCATAATTCCATGTTTTGCATGATAACTTCCCCATGCTAGGTTCTACATAATCCCTTTTGCATCATGAAGTTAAACTCAGAATTTGAAGATTACAGTTTCATAAATTCTTTTATAATCTGGTTTCAATGTAAAATTCACTTGTTGTTTATTGTAGATTGCCAAACAAAGCCCTGGGTCAGTGATTGAATTTGATTATTTGCCTTTGGAAGAAGTAGGGGTATATTGCTTTGCTCATGTACCCTCAGTCTGTTGGTCAGTCCGTAGACCAGACCTTATCTTATCAATAACTAGAGAACATTTTAGCCTCAGTTTTGGTGGGGAGGTTTGTAATGAGTGGAAGATGACCCCTATTGATTTTGAGGGACAGTCTGTCAAAGTTCAAGGTCACTGTGACCTTGACCACAAGATAGTTTGTACTATCAATAACTGAAAAAAACAGCTTTGGCCTACAGTCCTCTGATTTGGTGGGTGTGGGGTTGGTCATAATCTAGATGACACCTGTTGATTTGAGGTCAGTATGTCAAAGGTCAAGGTCACTGTGACCTTGACCACAGAAAGCTTGTCCTATCAGTAACTAAAAAAAAGACTTATTAGGGGGGCATATATGTGTCACAAACATCTCTTGTTATACATAAGGATTGATAGAGAGACCACTGATAGTAACAATAACTTATGAAAATTTAAGAGATAAGCGGAAGCTGAGAGAATATATTTATAATTTCCTGCTCAGATAAGTGGAAACTGAGAGAATATATTTACAATTTCCTGCTGATTAAATAGTAGAATATTTTTTGTCTCATATTTCTCTATATTAGTTATGTTATAGGTAGCATGGCATAGGGAGACAACTATGGGAAACTGGTCCACCCACATGGTGTTTTATCAGTTTGAACCATTCATTACAAGCTGTTCTAGATTGTAGTTTAAGCTTAAGCATGACCATTTTTCATATATTGTGATTGCATGTAGCAAGAGTGAACAATTTATTCCTTTGAATGCAAGTTATGCATAGATGTATGTGCACTATGTTTCAAAGTTTTGCCTCCAAGCACTCCATAATTTATTCTATAGAACCTTACTAAGCAGCCAGTCTAGGGAGCATTACAGTTAGGTTTCAAAATAAGGTGCCTGCGATAATCATTCAGATGAATATATAAAAGGCAATGGGGCTTATTTTGGATTAAGTTATCGAAGACAGTTACCTGGATTGCTGCTTATTTTTATTTTTTATTTGAATGTCATTATCAAATATCTATTATATCCTTATATTTTGATAACATATTTGATAAGTTAATGTTTGCTAATAAATCTTCTTATTAGTCTTCATTTATTTCTTTTTTTTTTAACCAAAAATAAATGATTAAATAAAAGTGACTGTATGAAATGATAATATAGTTATAATTATAAAGGTAAATTTTTCCAGATCCACCTTGAGTCCAAATATGAAGCGATCAAGCTTGTCGGACGGCAGCGCACCATCATCACCTCTGTCATCTCCCCGCAAGTCACCCATCCATGCTGCAAGCATAAGCCCTAAGGCAGTATCCCCACAGGTATCACCAAGGCAAAAAGAGACTGTGGTTGTTGGGTCAGGGAACCAGACTTGGGGACCACCAAGATTAGTGGAGTTACACAGAGAACCAGGCAAAACCCTCGGCATCAGTATTGTAGGTGAGGAGAAACACTGTTATATGTGCATGGAACTAATTGTTATGAATACCTGCAAAAACATAAGTACATACTGGCGTTTTGTAGTAATTAACTTATACACAAGTTACCTTCATAAGCCATCACAGAGTTATTTGCCCTTGGTTATTAAGTTGCCACTGAAGGAATTATACATGTGCAATTTACTTACATTTATTTATGTGTTGCAAATTTTAAGCTGTTGGATATTCCCATGTCCTTAAAGACTAGCTTTAAAAGTATTCTGACAGTTTTTGTGGGGGTGTTGTTCACATTCAGTGATATCTGCAGTTTCAGTTCTGAAAGCTTTCTCACACCATTTTTAAGGCACAAATTATTTAAACATTTATATATATTACACATTTTGACATTTTTATGTGAAATCCATGAACATAAATAATCAGTTTAGACACTACAGTGTGAAAATACACAGTTGCGGCACATTTCAGCTGAGTAATCAAGTGGGCAAGTAGAAATATGACAACTGAAAATGAGATTGTAGGAAATATGATTAATGAAAATCAGAATATTTACAGTTAGGATCTTTCTGTGAATAAAATCATAGTCGGAAGAAAAGACTCATAATATCTTTCTGTAGAAATGAAGCATTGACCAAACTAAGGAAGCACTTTCTTACTATCATTACAGATTCATTTTTCCCATGTTTCAGGTATATTTTGTAGTGCATATAAGTGGTGTCAACATTCCTGATGTGAAAGGTCAATTCTTCTGCTTACTGACAAATCCTACATTCAAAGCATGCCTTAATATACCAGAATGGTATTATCTGAAATATACACAGTCGAAAAATTCACTATGGTTGAATATCAGTATTTCCATAACTGATCTAAGTAATAACTGTAATAATGTTTACTACACATATTTTATACCAAACAGATAGTAATGTTGGTATGCCTACATTATCATGTTCCTGAGATGGTTCATGTATTTTTTGCTTCATTACAGGTGGTCGTGTTGATATGTTCCATGTATCCGAGGAACACATGATCTCAGGAATATTTATCAAACATGTGCTTGAGGACAGTCCTGCAGGCAGGAATGGTACCTTGAAAACAGGAGACAGAATTCTACAGGTAGGGTTAAACTATATGGCTTTTCTGTTTGGTGTCCTCTGTGACTTAAATGTTATAAACCAGCCTGTATAGAATACAGGTTAAGGTCACTTTTAGAACAAAAACATTAACACTAACAAAGCAGCATGACAGGAGAGATCTACTTCTAAATATATTTTTTTTTCAGGCTTAAAATTCAATTTAATTTTAGAGGCAGAGTTCTTGACTTGTTTATAATTATTTGCAATACATTTAGCAAAAATTAGTGCTTTCTATTTCCTTAGAACCAATGTAGTACATGATGTTTGTTTTGAGAAGTTCAGGGTTTGTACCTATCTTGAGCCAGTCAGCCAGGTTTTGACAAATTTCAGTTTTAAAACATGACTGTTAAAATTCTCTCCTTGCAATCACCATCAGCTCTTTGATTCCAGTGTGGAAATGATTACTTTATTGGATTTCTAGAAAAAAATTGGGGAAAAACACCTGAAAATACTTGATGTGCTTGAGTGGGAGATTATGTCCTTGGTTTTTGATCCAAACAAATTCTCTCTCTCTTTGTAAATAAACATTTGTGAGAGGCAAAGAATGTTTGGCTTCTCACATGATTTGCAGTAAATGGTTGTAATTTCAGACATTACTGAAAAAACTTCTCCCACTCAGTTAGGTAAAGTTTAATGTTTACCTCTGATTATTGTTATGTTTTCTCTCATAATAATATGGCATCTGTTACTGTCGTTTATATCAGAATAAAGTAATTAAATTCTGTCGTTCAGAGAAAAAAAGTCATGTTCTGTGAGAACAGTTGAACTTAAAGTTGTTACAATCAGTGGTTTCTTAAGGAGAAAGGTTTTGGATTCTGTTACTGGTCCTTCCCAATTATGTTTTGATGTCTTTGAGTTTGTTTTTTTTCGTCCTGGTGACATTGTTGAGTAGGCGTAAGGCAACATGAACTTTGAGGATAATCTTGGGGAGTAACAAGTCTTCTTAGAGAGAAAATCAATGACTGGTCCAGGGAATATTATTATATCTGCCACCAACATAGCAGAGCTGACACAAAGCCATTACGTTGTCAAATGTCTCTGCTGGAATGAATTACTAAACCTACCACTGATTGATGGTCTTTGGTTTGAGCACCAGCACTGACAATTACCATCTGTGTGAGAAAGTTTGCAGTTTCATAAGAAGAAAGGTTTTGGAGTCTGTTACTGGTCATTCCTAATTATGTTTTGATGTCTTTGGTTGTTGTTTTTTTTTCATCCTTTTCACATCTTTGACCAGTATATGGAGGAACTTGGACTGAGATTTACACAAATATTTACCATAGCCTGAAGATGTGTTTACATACTACTTAGGTTTCTCAGCTTAATGTCAAGATCACATCCTCTCAAGACCTTAAATTCATAATCTATAAAAGATTTTAGAAAAGTCATTCTCAGCAGCAGCTCTCGCATGACTGTGTTCAAAGGAAAACCTTTCTCAATTACATAATCACCTTACTTCAATATTTAGATAAGTGTATCTTAAAGAGACTGATTCACAGATTTAGCTTTAAAATGTTTTTCTTCAAAATTAAGGAGAAGTTCATATACTAAAGATAAAAATATAATTTTATGCTTCTATACATCATGAAAACTGAAGAAAAAGAATTTGGTTTCAACTGGATTCGAACCCTTGCCCTTCTGGTCAGTAAAACTAAGAGCAGTGAGCTAACCCTGGCTGAGCCATAGAGACTTGTTGTTACAACATTTCAAAATTAACAATATTAACTCAGTATCTACCCTTGGACTAACAGGGTAAATTTTTTACTGATTAAATCGTGTTAAACTTTATATTATGCTGTCTTTCTGTTAAAAAAAATGAGACAGTAACTTAGTTTAGATATGTTCTTCACAATTATAACTACATTTTCTATATGTATAAATTTGTTCTTTTTATTGATCGTCAACCCATCTGTGAGTCAGTAACTTTAACTTAAACTTAAAACATTAGCATAGTCTTACTAAGCAGAATGTTTACAGGAGATGAGATGTCGTTATTTATATTGTTTATATTGTTGTGCTTGTTGTTCTTATGCAATATCTATAATACTGGCAAATATTAAAAGTAATTTTTTGAATAGCACAGACTGCTTGTCAGATTTATTTGAAAATGAAAACCCTCTTGCACTGGTTTTACTGCCAGTATTTTCTCAAAGAATGGTAATATAATTTTATTGAACTCACATTTAACTCTCCTTTTAGTACAGAGCATATAGACATTGACGCATGAAATCTGATCTTATTTTCAGGTTGATGGGAAGGATCTGAGGAATGCAACCCATGATCAGGCTGTAGATACAATAAGACATGCTAGTAACCCAGTGAGATTTGTAATCCAGAGTCTAACTGACCCAGCATGTGTAAGCCTATACAAGTTTTTTACAGAAGATAAGTTAGTCAATTTTGTATTGTCAGATGAAGGTTAATGTTATAATATTGACAATTCAGTGATAATACACACATTGACAAATTTACACATTTGGAAAATTTATATTGTTAGAATTACATTAGTTATGGAAAATTTGAAAACGTGTTATCTGAGCATTGACAGACTTACGATAATACAGTCCCATATATCAGAGTGATAGCCAGTTTTTGTTGAGATTGCAAAATTTATATTTTCTGTTTGGGTGTTTGTAGAAAAGTAAGGGAAAACAATACAGCTTATTTTCCAAAAGTAACATTCCCCTCCATTTCATGTCATGACTGAAATCCTTCCATATCTTGACTGAAATTAATTCAGCACAAGTAGACATGATAAGTTTTGAAACAAATATCCCAGACACAAAGTTCAGCCTATGATTTATGTATTTTACTTTCTGCAAGCAAGCTTGTCTTGCTGTATTTGTCTGTGTAGGTTTGAGATGAATATATATCTTGTTAATTTCAGCCAAGGGATTTAGAAACAGACAATAAGTCAGTCCATTCCTATGATGAAGGTTCACAGCTATCACAGCAGATGACGCAGACAGCCAATCAAAATCTGGTACATTATTTCTTCTGTTTATTTGAAATTGGCCAGTCTGTTATGGTCTTTCATACTGAAAGAAATTTGAAAGTTACTGTATGACTTTAAACAAGTTTTACTAGAAGAGACTGTAAAAATTGTTATAAACCCAGTTTTCTTTTGGCTTTACTCTGTCTTTCAATGCTTGAAAAATGTCTACATTAATGTGAATTCCACCCCAACACCCCACCTCACCCCACCTCCCGACCCTTTAGTTAACATAAAGTTATACTAGAAATTTGATGGACATTGTCAAGGTTTCAGTATAATCACTAAGAACATAAGTTTAGTAAATTCAGAACTTACACAGAGATATGGCAATTTGAGTTCATGTTTTTTTCAGAATTGATTTCTTAGATTTGTTGTATTTTTTTTTCTAATTCTCTCTTTTTCAATATAATGAATTGGAAAATGCTTTATATTGAGGAATTGTAATGTTGCAAAGCTGGTCCTGCTAAACTTGACAGTATGACCTTTGTCCTTTGCAGGTTATTGAGACCCCTGTACAGACAAGCTCCCCTGTACCAACAACAGAAACAATGCCGCCAGCCACAGCAAAACAAGAGGAGGAGGAAGTAGATGAGTTTGGATACAGCAATGGTAAGTAGACAGCCAAGACATTGCCCTTGATATAGTCACAGTATTTGGTATCATTTGTCAACCGGTGCCTGGAATCAGAAGTTCCAATAAATCATGGGTTTGTAGTGAAGTGGAGGGTATAAAATAAGTTTGCGTCATATGTTTGGTTCACCAGAAACTTAAAAGGTGTAATATTTCATATATTCATTACATTTGCAGTCATCAACAGATACAAACCAATGACATTTTACTAGGAAAAAATCCCCGGCAGACTGTTCAATTGATTTGCCTGTCACCTACAGACTTGTACATGTTACAGTCAGCTAGACAGCATACTGTGTAAATGATACAGATTGGAAGCTTACAGCAGAGGGTCAGAAATGTGGATCAGTCATTTTCCTGCATAAAAATGCAAATGCTATTCAGCATTTAAGTCATCCATCATAAAAATGGAAATGAAATACCATTTCGTGTTATTTAGTGTGCAAAAGCAGTCTATTACATAGGTGTCTTGCTATCTTAATGACACCTAGTTTTTCTGGCAGTTTATCTCTGCTTTCGCCTTTTAATTCTGAGTTATCTGCATAAGGGTAGCATTTGCAATTACTGAATGTATCAACCTGTCACTATTCACTTTGTAGTTAGATAACATAAAAACATTTTTTGCCGAATAGAATCCATTAGAGATCTGCCTTACATACAAGAACTTCGGGAATTGAAGTAAGATACTAAAGTATTATGGGAGATTTATGTGCCAGGAACTGCATGATAAAACAATATCTCTCTGACAGATTTATAGGGAAAGCAATACAGTCTCTGACAATAGGTCATATGTTTATTGTGAAAGATTTCCAAAGAAATTTTCAGATGTTATTTGCATTTGCCAAAGCAGTGTTGAGAGAAATGTAAAGCAAATGATCAGTTCATGTCATTAAAATATAAGGGATTTAGAAATCCTGTGCACAAAGTAAATTGTCTACAGAGTTAACACATCTCTTAAGGTAGTAAAAAGATATAGTCAAGTATAGTAAAAAAAATAGTCTTCTGAAAAGCAGGTTTTTTTTAATGAGAATTTTGAAGACAGGCCATATCACTTTAGAACTTTTTACCTGATCGAAACCAATTGTTTCTGAAATAATATACTTTGTACCTGATCGAAACCAATTGTTTCTGAAATAATATACTTTGTACATAGCAAATGAATTGGATGTGACATTTTCAGGGAGCTAAAGTCATGTTCATAGTCAGCGCTTATTTCTTGGTAAATGACCTGTGCTATTTTTTGCTGCCGATAGTTTTGATGTTACAAAAATAATTTTTAAAAATCTGTTCTCATTGTGACAAGCGTGTAGTTACAACTGAAACTAATGAGCACTGTGATGTGAAACTGTATTTTATGGGAAAATCTTGTTTTCCTGGACTAATGCTTATTTTAAGAGCCAAGGATTTCAAACATTTTATTGCTTGTAAAATGAAAGGAGGGAGAAAATGATGCAAGTAATGGTTGCTTTGAGGATAAAAGCGTGTAAGTGCGAAAGCAAATGTTAATACCATTATTCTATAGTTTCAGATTGCAGTATGGGAGACATATTGTACAACATTCCTGTCAATACTAAGTGTTTTATTGTTGTAAATATTGTCAAGTATCTTGAAAATAGCAATATGTGTACTTTTTATGTTCCCTTTGGACATGGGGTTATATTGAGCATGCCTGTCAGTCCGTCTATAGACCAAGTGGTTTCCAATCAATAACAGGGACCTCACAGGGGCCTCAGTGTGAAAATAGTTTCTAAGCGATAACTCTGCAACAAATACATAGATCCCTCAAACTTTATAGGATTGGGCCTCTATAGATAAATCCTGTTTATTCTGTGCCCACTGCATCAAATGTCAAGTTCACTTGGGTCCTGTACTTCATAAGTGGTCTTTGATCAATTACTCAAGAATAAGTGAATGCATGAATTTTAAACATGTTCAACTTTATGAGTGGATACTTGTAGGCTCTGACCATGCTGTGTCAGCATTCCTCATTGATCTTGGGGATTTCAGATGCCCTAAAGTGGGTGTCACTGTCATCCTGACATGTCTTGATATTCAAGATACAGAGGACCCATCTTACTGCAGTCATTGTTTTCTGTGTTCATACTTGGTATATCATAATATTTGTTTTGTCCTACTTCAGCAGTTGACAGGTATCTGCAGGCACAGTCCCCCCTCTCTGACCAACTTCATCTACTCAATCCTGATCATATTTTGCATTAAAGTCAAAACTCACAGGACGTAGGCTATAGGTAAAGTTGTCAGGTTATTTTGTGGGGCTTTTGTGTCAAATTTAAATTTGTGGTAGCCTACAGTTCTCAAGATAAGAAGTAGTGTTATAAGATGGCATTTCTTTTCCTTCAGGCATGCAATTCATCTGCTTTGTGTACAAAGCAAAGTGTAAAAAATGCCACATTTCATTTCATACTTAACACGGATGTCAAAGAATATACATAATCGTATTCGGATATTGATATGTCTATCCGAATGAATTTGGTCATTTAGGATGAAGCTATGAGACCTGTGTGTGTTTGGTTTATTTGTCGCACATTTTCAGGACGTTAAGTCTATTAGTAACAATTAACAATTGTCCATGAAAATTTCATCATTAAGAATAATCTCTTTGTTTATAATTCTACAAAACTTTATTGGATAATAAGGCTGAATTACTATTTATTGTAATCCTCGTAAGGTTCTGATAACAACAATGCATATATATGGTGTTTGACTTATCGATGGTTTATACCTTTGGTGTAATTTTTGATGGGACAGTAAAATTAAGATATCAAAATCAGAATGAAAAGTTAATAATTTTAATAAATATTACTTATATGTTCAGCACCTCTGAATGAGTATTCAGATATCAAGATAACCCTTCAAATCCCTGACAGCTTGTGGGACTGCCATATCAGTATATTTAAGTGTCCCAGATTTGGTCAGTCTGTTAACTGTTTCCTCATTGATTTCTCACTAATTGTTGTGGCTTTAATTGAGTGCTCATGTTAATTTGTTGGAAACTCTTTTCCTTGAGCACACAATTTTTAGTGGTTGCAAGTACAATACTATAGTGTAACCTAAAATCTCAGAATGAACAAATTAGGTCAGTCTGATACATCTGAGTTCCTGGGATATTGAATAGAAAGGCATGATTACATTAGATTTATGGTGTTTTTATTTGCCCTGTAAATAATCTTAGATATTGGCTTCTCTGGGAGGCTATTATTCTCAATATTTGTCAGTTTAAAAATACAATAATGCAAAGTTATAGCCAAGAATAAAAATTATTAGTAACAACACTTTTTATCAACATCTTTCAGCAGAAAGAAGCAGTTTTGAGGTAAATCTCTCTTAAGTTTCATATCAGTTAAGGTAGAAAATAATATTTCCATGTTTGGGAGTAAAATCTGAAAGTTTCAAATACACAATTCTTTCACAAATGACATTATGGTCTGTGCAGCAATGTTGAGTGCATTAATGTGGCTTAAGGCCTAGTGACATATTTGCACTCTTACAAACTCCTTAAACATTGTGAAATATAGTTGTAAAAATGTTTGTCTAAGTCCTGAGTATTAATCTGTAACCATCAGTAAAACTATAAATGCAGAAATAACAATACAAGCATATTATTCAACTTTCAGTGAAAGTTAATTGAATTAAAGTTGCTTCTTGTCTAGCCAGCCTCGAAACAAGTTCGATATTAATTAACTTCTGCTTCCATTTTTTTCTGTTCCTAGTGGATTAATTGCCTATGAAGACAGAGATAGGAGAAAGTTGGCAAAATATCTGAGAAATATTCTGAATTTTTTAATTACACCCACACGAAACTTCCAAGCTTCTTGGAATGAAACAGATAGGGCATTCTTGAAAGATTCAAGCTACATTTCTTTTACAATAGCTTTTGGAAATTCTATGTGCAGTCTCAGAACCTCAAGTCCCTGATTCATGCATTCATTTTACTGAGTTATTTTGCCTTCTGAATGCTTTAGAATTGTTTCGTTTCATTCAAATTCTTTGAAAATCATGGTTTTGAAAATGAGAACTAAGAAAATGTTATTTTGTATACCGAAAAGATTGTGTAAATTGGTGCTTGAAAAAGGTTTACAGTGGACAACATTTGGTATAAAGAACTGTTATATGAATTAGTAAAAAATTGGTACTGAAATTGCATTTGTTAAGCAAATATGTACTTAAACAGAAAAAAATGTTGTTTTTTTTCTATTTTATTGAGCAGGATCTGTGTTAAAAATGAATATCTGATTATGTTCTTTCCATCTTTTTCTTCAAAACATATGAGTACCTGTAATTATGTATCAGTTTCTTTGAAAAGCACATTCAGTGTGAATGAGTAAAGTTGTTTAGAAGTACTTTTGAAAGCACTTGTTATGTAGAAAAGTCTTTTTAGGTCTTAACTGTATCGTATGGCTTTGGTATAGTGACCTAGACTTCTTATCAAGTTGAAAACAGAATAACCTATTGCAAATGGAAAAGTGAATTTTTTAAGTTCCTGTAGCAGAGAACCTATTAAGAAATGGATCTTGTTGTTTGGTCTTGGCAGTTAAGCTCTGCATTAAGCTATACTCCAACATTTAAATTAACTGTAGTGAAATCGATAAACCCAGAATTAAACCAAGCTTTGACACATTATTCTGAAAAGTTGTAGTCATTAATTTTTTAATGGAAATGAAGAAGAAAGCAGGATTAACAAGACAGAAACTAGAATAAAGTAGAGTCATCTCATGAGAGACAGCAGTTTGCAGTAATAAAAGCAATGTGGGATTGATGTGGTCTAAGTATTGCTAATTTGGGAATCAGGGCTGTATAAAATCACAAGAATTATGTACAAATTATGTAGATTGTCTGAGTTTTCAGCAATATTGCAGTCATCATGGCTGAGAAGAAAAACGAAAATTCAGCAAGTAAAATTGTGAAAATTTTCAGGTCAGAATTTTTTGAAGCCATTAATCTTTCTTTTCTTTGTTTTGGCACCAGACTTTTGTCTTATAATCATTTCAAAGTTAAGAAAATTTAGGTCATAAATTCTTGAAATGGAGACACACATAAAATGAAGAAATAATTAATATTAAAATATGACTATAATCTGTCTTAATCAAAGAGACAAATCCTCTTCTTCTGTGCTTAGATGGCTCAGTTTCCCATGTGGATTTGTGCTTAGAAAAAGTGAGTTCACATGGCCGAAAACTTGTTTACTCTTCATGCTTTATTCTTGCGTTTTCCTCTATCCAGAAATTAAAAGATACTTAATAAGTTTTGTCAGGAATACTTTCAGGTTTGGCTTTGAATACTAAGTATTTGACTCTGAATATATGGGTGTAATACAAGTGTTTCTTTTGAAACGTTAAAACATTACAAGATTACTGTAACTCAGTATTATATGAGTGTTATGTCTTACATGTTACCAAGCATCTGACAAACTGCATACCTTGGCAGATATAGTTGGCTCCCAGGCTGCATTCTTGCTTTATCTCTGATGGCTCCCTGCTGGCCTTGGTGACTTTGAAAATCTTCTTACTTATTTTGGAACAGCAATTACAGCAATAACAAAGTCATGACTAATTGTAACAAAGTGTGTGTGTGTTTTCAGTACAGCTGTTGTTTGTTTATTGTTGGTAATCAAGTACTGATAAATACAAACAGAATGTTGTAGGTAGCCTAGCTATTACTTCAGCATAACTTACCATAACTTCATGAAAAGTTTTAATGCTGTGAGCATATTTAGAAAATAATATATATGTGGCTATAAACTATACGGTTCATTGATGGGGGTAAGATTTTTAGAAAGGGGGAATGACTTAACTCTTCTGAATGTATTAATGTCATGTGTAAAGCTGTGAATACCAACAATAAATGAACTAGACAAGATTTGGGGAAAACCTTGTGATATAAAGAAGATCTGTGTTCTTCAGAGGTCAAAAGAAGTGTGACCAGTTAGGAATTCTGTTACTGAAAGGGTGAAAGGATACTTCAGTGTGTTTTCTATTGGTCAGATATACAAGATCTATTGATATTAGAAGAAAATTAACAATTGCCTTAATAGTTCATACAAAATGGTAGTGATTAATATTGAAGTATGGAAAGGAAAGAAAACAGAAATGACAGGAAAAGTTTTTAAGGCTTCAGTCTGTCTGGCATTTTATTGTTCAGTTTCCACCTTGCCTTCCAGACTCATTGGCTTCCTGACCATCAAACAATCAATGGATTTGTAAAGGCTAGACATTTTAAGTCTCTACAGTTGATGTATGGAATACCATTACACAGAATAAATAAATCACAGTAAATGTTTCTGTTTATACAATCATGTAACAATGTTTGAAGACCTTGACTAAAAAAAGCTTGTCCGCCCAATAACTTAAAAATCCTTTGACCCTTAGTCCTAGGTACACTGGGTCAAAGGTCAAGGTCACAGGGGCCTTGACTACAAAAAACTTGTCCGCCCAATAACTTAATAATCCTTTGACCCACAGTCTTCATATTTGGTGTGGAGGTATTTATTTTGAGGTCACTGGGTCAAAGGTCAAGGTCACAGGAGCCTTGACTAAAAAAGCTTGTCCACCCAATTACTTAAGAATCCTTCGACCCACAGTCTTCATATTTGGTGTGGAGGTTGGTCATGACCAGTAGATGACCCCTATTTATTTTGAGGTCACTGGGTCAAAGGTCATGGTCACAGGAGCTTTGACTAAAAAAAAACTTGTCGCCCCAATAGCTTCAGATTCCTTTGACCCACAGTCTTTATATTTGGTGTGGAGGTTGGTCATGACCAGAAGATGACCCCTATTTATTTTGAGGATAACTGGGTCAAAGGTCATGGTCACAGGAGCTTTGACTATAAAAAGCTTGTCTGCCCAATAATTGAAGAATCCTTTGACCCTCTGTCTTCATATTTGGTGTGGAGGTTGGTCATGACTAGTACATGCCCCCTACTGATTTTGAGGCCACTGGGTCAAAGGTCATGGTTACAGTGGCTTTCACTCAAAAGCTTGACCTCCCAGTTACACGTGCATAAATGAGTAAAAATGACTTAAATCCATAAAAAACCATGTAATAAACAGAAAATTTGTTATACCTACGCACAACAAAGTTGTAAGGGGGTATACTGGAATCAACTTTTCTGTCAGTCCATCTGTCCTTCCGTCTGTCAGATTTTCCTTGTCCGCCCAATAACTTCAGCCCAATAATTGAAGAATCCTTTGACCCTCAGTCTTCATATTTGGTTTGGAGGTTGGTCATGACTAGTACATGACCCCTACTGATTTTGAGGTCACTAGGTCAAAGGTCATGGTTACAGTGGCTTTCACTAAAACAATTGACATCCCAGTTACGCGGCATAAATGAGTAAAAATGACTTAAATCCATTAAAAACATGTAATAAAAAGAAAATTTGTTATACCCCCGCACAACAAAGTACTGGAATCAACTTGTCCGTCCGTCCATCTGTCCGTCCGTCCGTCTGTCAGATTTTCCTTGTCCGCCCAATAACTTAACAATCCTTTGGCCCACAGTGGGGTTCAAGTCATGCAATGGCAGTTTCAGTTTTGAGGTAGTAGGTCAAAGGTAATGGTTACTTTCATCTTTGCCACTAAAAAACATGTAGAATACATAACTAAGCAATGTACTGGCTTACTACCCTCAGATTTGGCAGGGAGGTTGTCCATGACCTCTAAATGACCCCTGTTGATTCTAAAAAAGCACTATATGGGGGGGTATTCACGCCATGACATTGGCAGTTCTAGTTTATATATAAAAAGAACTTAGTCTAAGATATGAAATGCAGTAAGTAATTTCCAAGTTACATCTTGTCACTTTTTCACTGCTTTAATGTCCTTGTTAGATAGCTTATTTGATGTGATTCTCATGTGGATTGAAGATAACAAAAAAAGACGAAAACTGTTACTAAAAGACTTTAGGAAAAAGAAAACCAACTTTTATTTGATATGTCTGAATATATCTTGTTTGAATTAAGAAAATAGCAGTCTATATTCGTGGCCTTAAACCTTTATACATACAAGAAGATTTCTTTAATAAGTCTTTGAAAATATTTTCAAAAGGGATACACTATTAAATCAATAAACACTATTAAGTGAGGTTTTGTACAGATAGTGTCAAAAATAATTATACACAAAAATGTGTACTGCAAAACCTATAGAAAATATTACGATTTTATTTGTTTGAAATTCAAGAGTCAACAGAATTTAAATGGAATAATTACTTTATTGGTAATGTTTAGTAATTAGAATAATGAAATGCAAATTTATGTACTATTGTTATTGGAGTCGATTAGGTCACAAAAATGTTACTTTTGTTCTAAGTATGGTGGGATTTGTTGTGATATTGACAAAAACAACTCTGCCAAGGATTAGCAATGGAACTTCATTCTGTATATTGATTGTTAGGGCTGTAGTAAAGACGAAAAAGTATTTCTTTTTATTAAGGGTAGCAGTCTTTTTTAAAACAATCCATCTTCGCTTTTTGTTTGGCCTTATAGTCCATTAACACATGAAGTCAAAATGATTGGTCACTGTTTCAAAGCTGTAAGGGTCAGCCCTAGTTCTAACCAAAACACTTAATGATACAAGATGGCATTTTCTGAAACAGGATAGATGTATTACAAAGCAAGCCTGTCCATGTCACTGATCATGGCAATACTGAATAAAAACAGTTCCTTTTCAGAATACATCTTTCTTTATTTTTTGCTACTGAGCGAAACAGTTGTCAGGTTTGTCAACAGTGCTATTTGTTTATGAAACAGAGCTACAAAGTGTTAATATCAGAAAATATGGTTTTATCCAGATAAAATGTCTACAGGAAATTGATTCGTTTTTCCAGCAATGACCTTGACCCTCCTTGTCAAGGGCTATACAGATCAATAAAATTTGATAAGGATGGTAAAGTTCTTAACAGGTGGTGAAATATTGGAAGTGCTGACATAAATCCATTTTTCTTTTTACCATTTCCCTATAATAGCATAACTGGATTAATACTGGCTGTAGAGGAAGAAAATTTCAGGAAATGAAAGAATTTCACCAGTTGAAAATAGCAGCCTACTTCTCTACTACGTTTTATATGTACCAGAGTAACAATACATAAAACATTTTTTGTTCCACTTACCTTGCAGTTTTGCCATCTTCATTTTGCAAAGTTCATTACTTGCCAGCACTTAATTATTGTGTCTTGTTAACATTGAAGAGTGATTAAAGGGTGGGAGTGAAAGAAAAAATTGCCAGGATGTAGCTGAAGCCTGTAATTGTTGTTTTTGTCTGAATATTATATGGTAAAATTGGATAGGCTAACTGTAAGCGAGATAGTCAGTTTATATTGGAAATATGTTGCTATGTTAGAGAATAAATAGGAAGTGAATAAATTGTTGCTTGGATTTATCGGGGATGTAATGATGTGGATTCTAAAAATAAATGGATTAGTCGGAATGCTTTGCAATTTGTAAATTTCATGCTTATAATTTATTCATGAGAGAAAATTAAAAGCTTAAAATCTAATTTAGAATTATTTAGAATGATTATTTCCTTAATAGTTAATTGAATTTTCCTAAAATATTCTAGGTCTCTGGCAGTGTTGTTTTTCAGTCATGCTGAATTAAATTTTTTTACAGAATAAATTATTTCACTTGCTGTAAGAGAAAGTCATTAAAGTATACATTAATATATGGAATTAATTGTGTGATTGTGAAATGAATCAAGGTACAGCAAAATGAGATGTAGTTTGGAAAAGGATAACTCTTGAAATGAACTTGCATATAGATGAAACACCTGAAGGTAAGTTAATTATTCTGTATTTGCTAATAATATATAGCAACACATACTTAAATTTTAGAGATACTGCTTGTAGGTAAGTTCAGGTTCTTATGCCTTTTTGTGTCATTTTACTTAAGTTCTATAAGTCAGAGTTGTGATTGCATTATAAACGACAAACACTACAGCTTTCTCTGACCTGGAGCATGGAGCAGGTACCACCGGTTTCATATTTCATATAATTTGTGAGATGGATTTGGTAGTTTTTGACAAAAAATGACTCTTTTGAATACCTGTACATAATTTTTTGTGACAACTTTGAAGGTTTTGTCTAAAGTGAAGATAACATGTAATCAGGAAGTGCTTCCTGACAATGCTAGGATACTGCAAAATGCAGCTTGAGAAAAATTAAGTACTTAGATACTAAGTTTTCAGTCAGTTTTATTAAATATATTTTTTTTAACTCTTCAGACTAAGGGTACTAAATCTGAGAAGACTGTTAAAATCAAATTTCATACTGTTTCTGAAAAATTCATGCAAAATAAATAAACAGTAGTGAAGACTATTTTATTGAGGAAAGGTGGGCGGCTGAGTTCTTATTTCTAAGATGTTTATCACCTGTGACCTAAATTTATGATTAAAGATATTCAACCTATAATGATGTTGGTGAACATTAATGGTAGGGAAAATTATAGTCTATCATCAGAAACAATTGAAAATATATTTAAAGTCATGATTCTGAATGTCTATTTGATACCTGATAAAACATAACAGCTAAAGCTCAGCATACTGATGGATAGTGCTTTAGATCATTAACATTCATTGGTTGTTGTTGTTGTTGTTTTTTAAGGCAAGTTTTAAGGGAACTCCAATATTAGTGTAACTCATTTGTAAATATGATAAATGTTCATCTTGAACACTGTAGAGGAGATTCAGTTACTTTACTATGAAAATGTAGTTTTCATTGTAAACTTTCAGAAGTAAGATTTAAATTTCTAAGAATATTGTTTATGATTTAAGGTTAAGTATTATAAAAAGAAAACAAAAGTTAACTACATGACTGTTATCAAGGAACTGAAGAATGAGTTTCCTGTAAAAGCTTATATCTTTCTTGCATATCAGACAGGATTTTCTATTGTTTACACCGGTGCTAGAAAAACTCATCTTATACTCCCCTGTGTAAGGCAAGTTGCGTGCTTTAAAATGATATTATTTTGGGGTATTTTATGAATGAATTACCGGGTACATGCTTAAGTTGATATCATTTCGCCGTTACAAATGAATTTGTAAATTCATACCCTACTGTAAGGAAAAAGTGCCAAATAAAACTATTTTTGTAATTTCCATCAGAAATACCATTTACATATAGTATGGAAGAAAAAGAATCAAACACTGGCTGTCATTATACAGACGGGAATATCTGGCTCTCGGGTAACTGTTTAGCGGTAGCCGACTGTAAACATTTTACCCTTGAGCCAGATATTCTGGTCTATTGTACTGGCAGCCAGTGTAAGATTCTCATAGTACATTATGCTGATGACAGGGAAAAACTACATTGAGTTATTAATATCCAGGAAAAACCTGTTAATATCCACCAGCAATGAAGAAATATTTGGAGAGTTTTCAAACAACTGTTAAACGCCTGATTCCTTCCAGAGTATATAGTGGTTTGTCTGTAAGTATTTGTAGTAAAATGATGCTTCCTTAGTGTATGATTGGATCAGAAAGCAATACAGTACTGTTTCAAACCTTATATTATGTCACAGTGCATGATTGGATCTGAAAGCAATACAGTACTGTTTCATACCTTATATTATGTCACAGTGGAATACCATTTAGGTTAATCATATTCAACACTTTATTCTTGTAAAACAATGATAAAGGTTAGTTATAGGGCATTGAGTAAACCTTGAGGGATCTTCTAGACAATATTGAACAACCTACAGTAATCCTTCAAGTAGTGATTGCCAAAGAAACATGTCATGTAAGCCTTTTGGCTGAATCCTGAACTTTCTGTTTTTATCTTCAGTAAACAGTTATTGTAAAGGTCCTGATAGATTCTCAGTCTTCGAATTTAGATGCCGGACCGAAGGCCCAGTCCACCAAAATGACTGACGGTCCAGTAAAAAATTACAAATCAGTAGTCCGACTGTCCAGTGAATATTGGTGCTGCTTTTTTTTAAACTAAATACAGTAAACAAAGTTGAGAAACAGGTAAAAAGTAGTGTTTTTGAAAATAAAATGAAATTGTTTCTTAAAAATGCATTCTTCTCCACAGAACAGCGATTTGTTAACCCCAACTACAACATAATGCATTCGTACTTAGTTTACATATAACCGGTGCTCAGGCTATAACCTCCCTTTCCAGTTTTCGCGATAAATATGATATTTTATTTTAATTATTGACCAGGCTATTTCTGGTGTAAAGAGAAAAAAGCCAGCCGAAAGTAACACCTTATTTTCATTATTCTGTTTCATGAAATAACTCTGTTTCCGTTTCCTGTTTTTTGTTCTTTTTTTTACATGCATGTATACATTTTCGAAGAGTGACATCCGATCCATTACTTTACACTCATTTATCGACCATGGTACATAATGTAGTGGTACGGAATATATACCAGGGGTAATAAATGGTGACATATATATGTATATGTATATTTGGCATTTTCAGAAGTTGGGAAAAAAAGTTGAGATAAAAATCTGGTAAAAAGTTTAACTGAACTGACAGTGTCCTGTACAAATGAATCAATTATACCAGAGCTTTTTTCACAGGTTGGGGAATGTGCCCTTCCCTTAAATTTGGGGAAATTTAATGCAGTTTATTTTGCAAAAGGGGAAGAAAAAACTTGATGTAAATTAAATTTTTGGGGAAAACTATGATTTTAAGGAATTTTCCTAAGGGGAAGACGCCTGTAAACGGCGTAGAAGGGGCAAAAACCCTTGAATACTATTATTTTCACTAAACAATACTATTGTTGGGCTATGAAGCAAGTTCAAAGTATAATTAATATTATTTTTAACATTGTGGTGACAAGTTTACAATACTATTGTTAGGCTATGAAGCAAGTTCAAATTATAATTGATATTATTTTTAACATTGTGGTGACAAGTTCTACTTCAAAACATAGTCTTATTGTTTTGTTCTTCCTTAAAGCATTGTTCACAGCTATTATTCGGTCCAGTTAAATGTCATTCGGTCCTGTCAGATTATTGCCATGGCTGGTCTGAATGTCCAGTGCTTTAAAAAGTTATTCGTGAAGACTGGATTCATGGAACCGTTTATAATAGTGTTGTCAGAATGGTATAGAAGATACAGCACATTTTGACCAGGTAGTTCTTCTATAGGTTCACTTTAAGTGTTATCTGTCCAGATATTATAATATATGAATTACAATCAAGGTATCATTATATAGTTTTAGCTGCTTTATAGTCTCAATACTTTCTTGTACCTCAAATAATTTAAAAGTGAGTGCAGAAAGTGGAAAGCTTGTGTCTTTTACTTGTATTGATATTTATGCAAAGTTACACAGTCTTCATTTGATACATTTATATAGTGTGAATGTTACAAGAGATAATGTTGTGATTGTCTCTGTAATGTAAAATGGTTAATTAAGAGGACTTCTGACTCACAAAATGTCAACCATTTAATTACAGGTTCTAGTGAGAAAGTTGTCAGTGTTTCTGTGTTACCTTTTAAGGATTAAGGGGTCTGTTAGTACTTCCTATGACGGCTAGTTTCAGGAAATTATCTGTATACATAGCTGCAATGCCTTAATGATAGCATTGGACAAAAGAAAATAAAATACTTAAAGAAATATATCAGAAAGAAATATATCAGAACCAGACTGGTCACAGATTAATTGACCAGTATTTCATCTGAGAGATTCATTAAAGAAATCTGTATGTTATTTTCTTACAAATATTTCTGCTTTCTTCTGGTTGCAAAATATATTATTTATGTCTGCAATACCAGTTGCTTGTTATCCCCAGTCAGCTGTCTTGTAATATAGTCTGGTTGTATGTTTTTAGTTCAAGGATAACAATCTTCCAATGTGATAACGTTTCAACAGCTTTCAGCATATTCAGGTTGCATTTCATCATAGAGCCTGGTGTTTCTGAAACCAAACCATTTCACCTGTTGTTCAATTTGGAAATGCCAAAGTATTATATAGGCAGGTTATATGGGAACATTACTTCAAAAACAATTAAAAACGTAACATGACTCTACATATAGTAGTGTATTGAGAGCAGAATGAGCAGAACAGAACTGAACAGAACACATGTTTCAGTCAAATATGTATGGCTTGCTTTGCATCTTGCAGATTAATAGCTTACAGTTCAGTTTTTACATTTTTTTGTTTGGAAAACTTATCTAATACATTTAAAGTCAGCTTGGGAGTAGTGCATTAAATCTTAACTATCCAGGTAGATGATGAAAGTATAATGTAGGGCAGTTTTCAAAGAAAAGTAAATAATTCAACCCTTTCAATTTAATTATTAATTCACACAGTATTTAGCAGTTTGATGATTTTCTAGAAATGAGTAAGAGACTAGGCAATAGTTCTTCCTGAATTCTGGCAGATGTTTTTGCAAAGGTGTGGGTGTACATGCCGAGTTAAAAAATAAAGTGTTTACTTACGGCTTTGTACTAGAATCTTAACAGACTTGAGGTTTTTATTGAATAATTGTCTACACCTGGGCATGTTCTAACTCCTACTTCAGAGACATTTATACCAGGTGTAGAAAATTATTGAAAATACCTTTATTATCTCTATTTAGCCTTGATTTAATACCAAAGCTGTGAAGTTTTTGAGATATAATTTGAATTGTTATAGGTAATAATTAATAAGTTGGTATTTAGTACAATGATTTTAGAAAATATATCATTTATAATCAATAATTTGCATCGCTTTATTTATTTTTTTCAATCCTGCTTTCACAATAATTTTGTGATTTATATTAACTATAACCAATGTACATTTACATTGTCCTCTGGTTATAACACTTGAGTTCACAATACAATATGTGCAGGTGAAACTAAAATGAAAAAGAAAATGACAAAGTAAATTGAGTTGGTGAAGCCTTATAAGTAAAGAAAAAGACTGATTCAGATTCTGGCTGAAATTACTCTGAATGAAATGATAGTATTTGTCTGGTGGCATTGTTTGAGTGGTCAGTGTTGTCAACTGGACAAACATCTGTAAGCTCTCCCTGATTTAGGTTACCTGTTTAATTTTTGCTTCATGTAAAAAAGTTAACAGTATCTGTTACAGAGGATAGGAATGTAAGCATTTTAGGTAAGATGGAAAAAATAATTGAAATTTTGTTGAATGTTATGCCCTGATCACAGCTTACTAGGATCATCAGTTTTCAGTCAGTTCTGCATCGTCGGAAACCCATGTTCGATCCATTCCGTTTCACTCTATTTATCTACCGTGGGACAATTGGCTGGTAAAATTTCGTACTCATGAATAATTCATTACCTACTGTCATTGGTTTCCGTAAGATTTCCCTTGCAGAATCTCAGCCAGTGAAATTACTTGTTACAATTTGCCTTCCGCGCCTATGTTTAAATCCTGGGGAATACGTCTATTTTAAGTAACTTGTCATTATGCCTACTCTCCACACTGAAGAGTGTCTATTTGTAATGCGGCATCTCATTCGATGAAGAGTTACATCCCTTTGCTAATAAATATTCATGAAAACGAATAATCAGCAGTCAATTATCCCACAGTACATAATGTAGTTGTGCGGAATATGTACTGGGGGTCACCGACGATGTCAGTTCTGGTCTGGGCTGTGTACCAGCCCCATTTCAGGTGATATATTTGCTGCAGAAAAATGATGACTATAGTGTTTATGTGAGGTATTCTTAGATAATGAAAAACTATAACAACTGATGTAGGGTGATGTCCTGGACCCAAAACATCCAGAGTTGTTGTTGTGCCCTCAGTTATGTTGCAAATGTTTGATATCAGTTTTTATTTCCATTGAAGAATTGAAGAAAGAAATTTCTGGTCTGGTAGAAAGAATGTAAAAGCAAATTTTAGATTTTACAGACAGCAAGTGACTGTAGTTAAATTATTGCCAGATAGACCTCATGAGACTGGTGTTTTCTGCTTTATTAATTTGTTCAAAACTTTGAAAATACCTTTCCTCCATGCAGGCGCCTGCTATTAGATCCAGATGCCATTGTTTAGTCTCTTAGAAGAAATTAATGGCTTTATAGGATCATATTTATTTGCCATAATTTCATATGTTTTAAGTATGGGCTGTGAAGAATTGTAGGATATAAGAAAATCTTTATTCAGAGAGATTCTGCCAGCTGCTTTTTCACTGTGCACTTAATGTAGAGACATATAAAAACAAGATTTTCATGATCTGTTATTTAAGTATTGAACTAAACACTAGTGTACTAGTGTTTTGGATGTCTTTAATTGGTTGATTCTATTCATGAGATCATGCAGGGTATTGAAACCCTCTGTAACTTGTCATTAACATTGAAGGTGGTTATAGGTTCAATCCTTGCTGCTGACTGATTGACTGCATGTGTATGAAAATTGGCTGATTTTCTTTCTTATAGAGTATAGGGGACTAATAGTTGTAGTATTTTAATGCTTAGAGATGAGGTCACTGGTACTTTTCAGGGATCTATAGTACAAGTAGTTCTCTTTGGATTAGTATTGGTAATTAACACTGGACTTTCTACTGGTTGTTCAGAGAGGCTTTTTTTTGTAATTTGCATGGATCTAGACCTTTAAAGGTTATTAATATTCTGTGCTACAGATAGGTGAGACGTTCTTACAAAGAGTATCACCTAGCAGGGACTTAAAAAAGTGCATTTCATTTGCCTTTCTACACTTCAGATCTGAAGTTTGTTTCATGCCCTTCCACACTTCATATCTAAGGTTTATTTCATGCCCTATACACTTAAGATCTAAGGTCTTTTTCTTGCCCTTCTACACTTCATATTTAAAGTCTTTTTCATGCCCCTGTACACAACAGATCTAAGATCTGTTAAAGCCCTTCTACACTTCAGATCTAAGGTCTGTTTAATGCTCCTACACTTCAGATTCAGTGTCTTTTCCATGCCCTTCTACACTTCAGATCTAAGGTCTATTTCAAGCCCTTCTACTCTACAGATCTAATGTTTGCTTAATGTCCTTCTACACTACAGATCTAAGGTTTGTTTAATGTCCTTCTACACTACAGATCTAAGGTTTGTTTAATGTCCTTCTACACTACAGATCTAAGGTTTGTTGCATGCCCTTCTACACTACAGATCTAAGGTTTGTTGCATGCCCTTCTACACCACAGATCTAAGGTTTGTTGCATGCCCTTCTACACTACAGATCTAAGTTTGTTGCATGCCCTTCTACACTACAGATCTAAGGTTTGTTGCATGCCCTTCTACACTACAGATCTAAGGTTTGTTGCATGCCCTTCTACACTTCAGATCTAAGGTTTGTTGCATGCCCTTCTACACCACAGATCTAAGGTTTGTTGCATGCCCTTCTACACTACAGATCTAAGTTTGTTGCATGCCCTTCTACACTACAGATCTAAGGTTTGTTGCATGCCCTTCTACACTTCAGATCTAAGGTCTATTTCATGCCCTTCTGACTCTACAGATCTAAGGTTTGTTGCATGCCCTTCTACACTTCAGATCTAAGGTTTGTTGCATGCCCTTCTACACCACAGATCTAAGGTTTGTTGCATGCCCTTCTACACTACAGATCTAAGTTTGTTGCATGCCCTTCTACACTACAAATCTAAGGTTTGTTGCATGCCCTTCTACACTTCAGATCTAAGGTCTATTTCATGCCCTTCTGACTCTACATATCTAATGTTTGCTTCATATCCTTCTACTCTACAGATCTAATGTTTGTTGCATGCCCTTCTACACTACAGATCTAAGGTTTGTTTCATGCCCTTCTACACTTCATATCTAAGGTTTGTTGCATGCCCTTCTACACTAAAGATCTATGGTTTATTTCATGCCCTTCTACACTACAGATCTAAGGTTTGTTTCATGTCCTTTTACACTTCATATCTAAAATTTATTGCATCCCCTTTTACACTACAGAGCTAAGGTTTTTTCCATGCCCTTCTACACTACAGATCTAAGGTTTGTTTCATGCCTTTTTACACTACAGGTCTAAGGTCTGTTTCATGCCCTTCTACACTACAGATCTAAGGTCTATTTCATGCTGTTTTACATCACAGATCTATGGTCCTTTCTTGCATATGTCATACTCAATGGTTGTGTTCAGCCCAATAGGTTCTCAGATCGATCATTTGTGACAGGCCCTGGTAAATGAAACTTTTGTAACTTAAATAAATGAACTTATTTATCATAGGGTATTCATTAATCAGGACTTTGTCAGATTAGAGTCATGGCATAATTATTTAATACAAGTATTGCATTTTCTGAGTTTACCTCACTTGACAATTATTTCAAGTCAGCAAGGAGGAGATTGAATGCTTGTAGCAGAATGAGATCAAAGTTAGCTTCCCATTTCAATTTAGATTTCATTATTTCAAAGGTAATCGAGCACTTCAGGCATGGAAAATTACTTTACTTACTAGATAAAAGATATGTTAAGTGCAGGATTATTTTATCTATAAATGAATTAATAGGGAGATGCAGTATTGATGCACTTCAGTTATGGAAATTAAGAGCTGTAATTTCATGGTTGTGCAGTGTAATAGCAGGGTTGCCAGCGGACTTGAAAAGTCAGGGAAATTGGGTATTTTTTCAAGGTCAGGGAATTGTCAGGGAATTTTGAAATTTGGTCAGTGAAAAATGAAAATCCTGAAAAGTCAGTGAAAAGTCAGGGAAAAATTATTTCAAAGGTCGAATAATATACGCATTGAAGGTCTTACTTGGCTATGGCAGTCTTTAGGCATTTAATATTTGACTTTATCACTCTCACAGTTAAGCATTAAATTCAAATAGCAGTAAACTGTGATATTAAGAAGCATTATATGTTAACTTAGTGATTATAATACCCATTATTTACCTTAGAACATCATTCAGCCTAAAGACTGAAAGGCTTTGCAACCCTTGCCTTCATGTCATATGTTTCACATGTTTCACTGACCAACAGTCACACTGTGTTTGAAAAGAAATAGTTAAGAATAGTAGAACACAATGTTTGAATCATTACTTTGATGTAAATGTTTTATATTTTGGAAAATAAATACAAGTTTACATGCAAAAAATATAATGGGAGGATTGGATGGCTATAGGGGAGGTCAGGAGGCCGTTTATGTGTTTGACGATTTTGGTCAGTGAAAAACATGAATTGGTCAGTGAAAAGTCAGGGAAAAGTCAGGGAATTTTATTTCACCAAAGTGCTGGCAACCCTGAATAGGTCAGTGTTAAGGTAGATGAGTTTTAACTGGAATATGTCAGATCCCATTCAGTGACTAAATAATGATATTCTAAACTGAGCCCAAAATATTACAGTTAAACTATCAAACTACCATATACTGTCACTTACAACCCCCACTGTTTCACTTCAAATCTCACAAAGAAAAGGGTTCATCATAATACACAAACCCTAAAACAAATTGTTTAAAAAAAATATGCCTTTCTTTTCAATGTTTATTGTAAAACTTTACTTGGAAATGCCCTACATTTTTCCATTTTCAATAAGTAAATGATATATCAAAAACCATCTGATCCATCATCAGTGTTTTTTAACTTGTTTTTGATTTACCTGATAATTATATTAATTACCTGATTCACACAAATGTTATGGCCAAAAATATATAAGACAATAAACCATTACTTAAGAAATCACGCACTTGACAATTAATCGGGGTGGGAAAGGAGGGTGGGTGGGGAAGGGGGATTGAAGGGGAGAATCTGTATATAAAGCATTTAATATATTAATTTTGGCATTAATGACCAGTGACATTTCTTACTATAGGTATGAATAATGAACAGAATATTTCAAATAGTCATGCATATAATGATAATTAAACCTAATAATTGAAATCTGTTGAGACTGCCTAAAAAAGAATAAAAGATTAAAAAAAAGCTATCTGCAGCCTTTGCTTTTTTAGATGCTCTAGCTTAGCTCCCATATTGATCAATACAGAGAAAACAGAATGGCATTTTGCAAGTTCTCAAGAAAAGAACTGAAGGACTGTTTATAATCTGATGTTGATTTGAAGCAGAAATGTTTTTCTTTCGGTAGTTGTAGAGTGACAGAATGTGTTTTGAAGAGGAAGAGAAATTAAGATCAGTAGAAGATGAAATAGATATTCAATATATAAATAGGAAGAAAGATTTGGGCTTTTTAAGTATTATTCTTTGTTCTGACTTTTTTCAAAGGGATATTGAGTGTTTTTTTAAAATGAGCAGAAAATCAAACCAGTGAAAAATGCCTTTAAAACTTGCATAGAACTGCCAGTAAAAAAGAAAATTATTTGTATGAAATTATTAATGTTATGAAAAGTGCTCAACAGCTACAGACTGTAGGCTAGCTTATGTCTGATTAACATACAATTATCCAAATAGTCAGCTCATATAGATTGCAAATGTGACAATAGTATATGTCTTAATTCATTCAAATGTCTGCATATCAGCTACTTCACACAAGCCCTCTTTCACATTTGCATACATTGTCACATAAAACAGTTCTTAATGGGGAAAGGGAAAACTGCTGAGCTTTGTCAAATACTTCATTTCATTCTTAGAACTGAATTGTTTTGTGCACAATATCAACCCACATTTAGTTACTGACACATTTTTGTAAACTTCTGATTTATCTCAGACATTGAGGGCTAGGGCTTGATGACATGCTATGAATTAAAGCTGTAAAAATCAAATTAAGGGTAGATAACTTCTAACTTCTTTTAAAAAACTGATCTGTTACAAAACTTGTAACATACAAACTTATCAGTTATAGGTGTATTCACTGAAAACTTTTTGACCAAAGCAAGCTGGTAACAACCTTCTCCATAAATGGCCAACTTAATAGGATTGGCATTCAGAAGACAGGGTTAAAGGTTTAATAACTTAAATACTGTTGACTAATATTTTACAGAAGTGAACCAGAACTGGTCAAATAGTCTACAGCTTCATAATATCTACAGTCTGGAAAGCTTCCAGAAAGGCAGGACTCTTATCTTGACTGTAACAAATGTCTGCTTTAGACTGTAGTCTATAACTGTTTCACTGCCCATGAACTGTTCATAATATCTACAGTCTGGAAAGCTTCCAGAAAGGCAGGACTCTTTATCTTGACTGTAACAAATGTCTGCTTTACACTGTAGTCTATGACTGTTTCCCTGCCCATGAACTTTAGTGATCAAAAGATTAAGAACCAGTCTTGAAGGAAAGCATATTGTTAGGTGTTATCTGTTTGTTAATTCTCACTTAAAGACTGCACCCTGCTGATTGGCATTTCTTTGCCACACCAGTTCTAATAGGATTCAGGAGTTTTAATGAAACTTACAATCAATATATCCACCAAGAATGTCTTGTATGAAAGCCTTGATCTTTTTTTTCCTTAGAATTGTAGAGATTACTTGTTCAGTAAACACAAATTATGTATAAAAACCTAAGAAATCCTGATACAATCTTCATGGGAAAATATAATTATAACGGTTACAAGGTTCCTCTAAAATTTTAATTAAAGATGAATGTAGTTCTCATCAGCTGCATTTGAAGTTGTATAAGGTAACTTACTCAGGTTTCAGTATAAAATGACCAATAGAGATGACGACTTAATTCGAACATATTTTTTTTTCTGTTTTACTGATTGTGAATGGGATAAGTTACAGTAAAAAAGTAGTTCACTGGTATCTATTTTTTTGTTAGACAGTGTAAAAACTGGCTTCATATAAGCCTCATAAATAACCAATATATCTTAAGATAAGTTATCAAAAGAACTTCAAGTGCCATATCCTTTACAAATCTTGCATTCCTTGACTATGAAACTTAATTCTCATAAAATTTAAGCATATTTACCTGCAGTAGGCTCCATAGTTTCAAAGAAGTGAAAGCTGGCAAAATGTTTGTCTGTATTTCATTGGGATACTGTAACAAAAAATGTTTCCTCTTTTTTATGCCCCCGAAGGGAGGCATATAGTTTTTGAACTGTCCATCTGTCAGTCCATTATTCCGTCCGTCCGTCAGTCCATCCGAAAACTTTAACATTGGCCATAACTTCCTTATTAGTTAGTGGGTTTACTTCATTCTTGGACACAACATCCCTTTGCACAAGACCTTCCCACTGACCTATATTTATTTGACTTTGACTCTTGAATGACCTTCACCTTGAAGATCCAATTGTCCGAAAACTTTAACATTGACCAAAACTTCCTTATTAGTAAGTGGATTTACTTCATACTTGGACACAACATCCCTTTGCACAAGACCTTCCCACTGACTTATATTTATTTGACCTGTACCCCTGAATGACCATTACCTTGAAGGTCCAGTTGTCCAGAAACTTTAACATTAGCCATACCTGCTTTATTAGAAAGTCGATTAAACTTCATACTTGGACACAACACCCCTGTGGACAAGACCTTCCCACTGACCTATATTTATTTGACCTTGACCCTTGAATGACTGGTCCTCAGCCCAAAGTCACCACTTCAGGGGCATTGTCATCTTACAGTGACAGTTCTTGTTTTTTATTCAAACACTGCCCTGGACTGTTTTCATTAACTTCTTTTTCAGTTTTAATGATATGATTGTATTGAGATGTAATGGAAATTAAGTTTTTTTTTTTAAAAAGAATTGTAAGATTGCACTGTCTTCTACTTTCAGAACGTATACAGCGTCGTTATGGTGACTTAAATGGAGAACTACTATTGGTTGAACTTACCCGAGGCAGCAGTGGGCTGGGTATTAGCCTTGCTGGGAACAAGGACCGGAACACAATGAGTGTATTTGTGGCCGGGATCCAGCCTGACAGTGCTGCAGGTCAGGATGGAAGGATACAAGTAGGCGATGAGCTGCTAGAGGTACAATTATACTATATTTGGTTAAAGAGGCCATAATGAGAATTTTTACCTAAAAAAAAAAAATTGTCAGGATGTTAAATTAATTCTATAACAGATCTGATAATAATAAGATTCTATGACTAATTTCTCTTTGACTGCAAAATGGATTCCTGTTCTCGAAATCTTCTTGAAAACTAATCGGGATTTTTTTTTTATCAGAGTGGCACTATTTATACATGAGCTGTAAAAGTGATGTTATCGGAATAAAGCCTCATAAAATGCTTAAAAGGGGAATATCCTGAAATAAGAAAAATGCATCAGGAGAAAACAGATGTAGTTCTGTGACATCGATAACTGTCTGACAAAATCAAGAATTGTCAAAATAAAAACCCTGTTTATAACTTTCTTGTAGCATAGTTAATTGTGTTATTCCCTGAAGAAATGGTTGCAGACAATTTTATAAAAGACTTGATCTATATAGCATTCATTCTTTGTAGACAGGGATAAGTAATGGCTAATTTCACCAGAAATTATCCTAAACATTGGCTGTCTGAAGTAGATCTTTTGTTCTTTAATGGAGCCTAGAAAGTGCTTGAAATTTTAACACACTTTAGTCTTTCCTAACAACAATATTGTAAAAATAACTTAAGTTCTCAAAAAACTCTCTGTGCAAGGTATTCATGTTCTTCTACATGTATGCTGCTTACTTTCGGGTGTTTGATGGTATAATTTAATTGTATTGATTTATTTTTCAGGTGAATGGCAATGTTTTATATGGAAGAAGTCACCTGAATGCATCTGCCATCATCAAGGGTCTCAACACACCTGTCATCAAAATTGTTCTTCTCAGGTAATTTTTCAAAAAAATGAAATAGAAGACAGTATTGTTGTTTTGGTCATTTTGTAGTGGGTGCCTTAATGAGTCGCAGTCATAGAATATACTGACCTTACCTATGAGCTGGTGGCCATTGCTTGCCTCCCAATGGCAAGCTTTCTGCTAGCTTCAGGTAATTCATAATAAGATAGCTTGCTAGGCTTTTGTAACAGGATATCTTAATGTAACTGCTCAGGCCATTTTGAGGCAAAACTTGATTCTGTTTAAGAATTAAGATTTGAATATGGTATGATTTTCTTGGTATGTCCCTTCTCATTAAAGGACTGGCTTTCGATTATATCCCAGAAAAATATTATTTATGAATGTATTCTTGTATCATTTATGAAATTTGAAGGTCAAGGTTGCATTTTAGACATTAGAAGGTACTGACACCCAGAACTGCCTTTCAAAACTTCTCCTTGTCTTGAATGTAAATCTGGTTGTGCCTCACAAAAAAACAACAGCTAACATTTCTCATTGTTGCAGAAAATGATCGTTTGCCAATGAATCAGGCAGTTCATACTGTATTGAAAATCTGTCATATATGTGAAAATGAAATTGACTGGCAAATAGTTACATGCAGCCCTGTAGGAACTCAGATTAATCATTTGTGACGGGCCCTTGCAATATGATTGAGATATCAGAGTTCACAAATGATATCCTTTTTTTTTGATTAATAGATAGGGTTTGGCTTCTTGGCAGAGGTCATATAGGGGTTATGACTTGTTTGTTATAGTTGGTAGATAGGCTTTTTTCAAGTTGGTCAAATATTGAAAGTTTGTCTACTGAGTAAATTTGGTCAGTAAAACTGAAAAGAAATAGGAAAATACAAGTTGTAACTGTACTGTTTTATATTATAAATGAAATTGAACAAATAAGGCACAAAGTGTAGCCATACTGATATTCATTTTTCAGCTAAATACACAGTTATCCTTTCATCTGAAATATGTTCTCTTCTTTAATGTTTTCTTAGAAGATCTTTTGCATGTAATAGTCAGTGACAAAAAAGGATATCCCTTGAAGTAGAGCTGTCATAGAGGTTGGGGTTAAGATGTCCAAAGGTCAGTCAATTTAACAAGATAGGGCATGCAGTTTAATTATTTGTGTCATTTTAATGTTAGAAATTTGAATTAAAAACAGATTTACTCATTTAATGAAAGAAGCCGAGCAATTCTTTTGGTACAAAAAGTTTGGATGGCAGAATTTCTTGCTGTTTTATGTTGAAACTCTCATCCCTCGTGAGATTTAGCTTGATCTATACATACTCGTTTTCATCAGCCAGACCATATTCCTTGAGTGGTTGGTTGCTTTTATTTAATAAGAAAATGTAAGTGATTGGTTCACATTGACCTAACTTCCAGACCAGAAAAGATTTAGGTAAATGCACAATTTAATAAATGCTGTCTTGATTATTCAGACCATAATATATTTGATTCAGTGCACAGTGTTAGCTGTTGCATTCCTGATATGTTGAATACTTGATTTGTTTTCCTATGTCATGTAGTACACTGTACCAGGGGAATTCTTTCATTGAACATTTTGCTGGAATCTTAATGCACTTTGAAAAAAAAAAGTTTAACCCTTAATGTGCTGGAACCGAAAGTGATTAGCCTTTGCCACCAGTATAGAGCCAGGCCAGCCTGCACATCCGTGCAGTCTGACCAGGCTCTATACTGTTGGTAGCTCCATTTTTGTATTTTGATATTGAAATCCCTTAAACTTTGAATGGACTGTTCCAAATGCATTACAAAATTTCAGCATGTTCAGGGTTAAACAATAGATTGTCAATAAATGAAAATATTTTTTTACTCTTATTCAGTTTGTTTGTACTGTTGTGACACTGATTCAGTAGGTAGTGCATAGTTTAGCACAATAAAATCACAGTCACAGGACATATCCCCATTCTGTCACATTCAGTCTCGTTAAATTTATCATGATAACTTGTATCTTGTCATATCATATCATTTCTATCAACAGGTCATTATCAATATTAGAAAATGGTAGGCAGACAAAATGGCTGTATGCAGTATAGATATATTGTAATCAGAAAGACTGAATGACTCCAGATTATATCTGGAAGTTCTTCCTGAAACCAGTCATTTGGATTCCATTGAATATAGCCTGTTAGTGAATACATGCAGTTTTTAAATTTCTTTTCAGCTTCATAGTAACTTCAAGTTCTAAACTCATCAGAGTGGTTTAATACTGCATGAAATTAATATATTTTATTTGTTGTGTATATACACATCTTACTAGTAAGTTAGTTATCAGAAGAGAAAATAACTTTGAAATGTCAGATTTTTTTCCAATTTGTTTTTTAGCTCACCTGTCATGTAGTGACAGAGTGAGCTTTTGTGATAGCCTTTTGTCCGTCGTCCATCGTCTGTCCGTCCGTCCGTCGTCCCTCCGTCCATCCACAATTAGTTTGTTAACACTCTAGTGGTCACATTTTTGCATCAGTTGTCATGAAACTTGACCAGGATGTTTGCTTCATTAATTTCTGGGACGAGTTTGAACATGGGTTATCTGGGTTGAAAAACTAGGTCACAGAGCCCAAATATAGAAAAACCTTGTAAACACTCTAGAGGCTACTTTTTCAGTCCAGATAACTTGGAAATTCGTCAGAAAGGTTGTATCGATGATTTCTAACTCAAGTTCGAATATGGGTCATCTAGGGTCAAAAACTAGGTCACAGAGCCCAAATATTGAAAAACGTTAACACTCTAGAGGTAACATTTTCAGTCCAGTCAGTCTGGAAATTTGTCAGAAAGGTTGCTTCTATGATTTCTAGCACAAGTTCGAATATGGGTCATCTGGGTTCAAAAACTAGGTCACAGGGCCCAAAAATAGAAAAACCTTGTTAACACTCTAGAGGTTACATTTTCAGTCCTAATATCCCGGAAATTTGTCAGAATGATTGCTTTGATGATTTCTAACTCAAGTTCTAATATGGGTCACCAGGAGTCAAAACTAAGGTCACAGAGCCCAAATATTGAAAAACTTTGTAAACAGTCTAGAGGCTACATTTTCAGTCAAAATCTCTTGGAAATTTGTCAGAAAGGTTGTTTTAATGATTTCTAGCACAAGTCTAATATGGGTCATCTAGTTTCAAAAACTAGGTCACAGAGCCCAAAAATAGAAAAATATTGTTAACATTCTAGAGGTTACATTTTCAGTCCTGATACCCCGGAAATTTGTCAGAAAGGTTGCTTTGATGATTTCTAGGTCAAGTTCAAATATGGGTCATCTGGAGTCAAAAACTAAATCACAGAGCCCAAATATTGAAAAACCTTGTTAACACTCTAGAGGCAACTTTTTCTGTCCAGATATCCTGGAAATTCGTCAGAAAGATTGTTCAATGATTTCTAGCTCAGTTTTGAATATGGGTTACCCGGGGTCAAAAACGAGGTCACAGAGCCCAAATATTGAAAAACCTTGTTAATGCTCTAGAGGTAACATTTCCTGTCCAAATATCCTAGGAATTTGTCAGACAGGTTGTTTTGACGATTTCTAGCTTAGGTTCGAATATGGGTCATCTTGGGTCAAAAACTAGGTCACAGAGCCCAAATATGAAAAAACCTTTGTAACACTCTAGAGGTAAGATTTTAATTCCAAAAAATCTGGAAATTTTTCAGAATGATTGCTTCTGTGACTTCTAGCTCAGGTTCAAATATGGGTCATCTGGAGTAAAAAACCAAGTCACAGAGCCCAAATATCGAAAAACTTTGTAAACAGTCTAGAAGCTACATTTTCAGTCCAAATGTCTTGGAAATTTGTCAGGAAGGTTGTTTTAATGATTTGTAGCACAAATTTGAATATGGGTCATCTGGGGTCAAAAACTAGGTCACAGAGCCCAAATTTAAAAAACCTTGTTTACACACTAGAGGCTACTTTTCAGTCCAGATATCCTGGAAATTTGTCAGAGAGGTTGTTTTCGATAATTATTAGGTCAAGCACAAATATGGGTCATCTAGGTTCAAAAACTAGGTCACAGAGCCCAAATATTGAAAAACGTTGTTAACACTCTAGAGGCTACTTTTTCAGTTGAAATAACCTGGAAATTTGTCAGAAAGATTGTTTCAATAATTTCGAGGTCAAATTCAAATATGGTTCATCTGGGGTCAATTAACCAGGTCCATAGCAACTTTGTTATAAGCAGTCATACACTCAGGTGAGCGATACAGGGCCATCATGGCCCTCTTGTTTGGTTTTAATTCTTTGTAAGAAGAGGAGATGTATATATTTGAACATGCACTGTACAGTTCTCTATGAAAACCAGCTTTAAGCAAAACCGTATCAGAAAATATTGTTGCCACCATTATCAAATACTTGAAATTAACATAGAGACTGAAACAAGAGCTGTTATTCAGAAACATGGTTTCTGCTGATGGGGTAGAATTGATTGGAGAATCTGTGTGCATTAGAAGAGTTACTGTTATGGCACTAAACAGATTGGCTTAGTGCAAACATCTTCTGTTTTGTCTTGGAATTGACGAAGATAATTGTATTTGTAAGTGTAGGAGGAAGCTGTCCTTTTCAAATAAGCTCCTGCAAAAGGATTAAATCTAATATACGCAATGTAACACAAGAACGTTACAAGATGTTTCAGGCAAATGTCCTTTAAACAGCTCAAAATAACTAGCTGTGCCTTTCTCATCCACAGGTTGGACAAAAGGTCAGTAATGGTCAGGGTTTTTTTTCTTTTTTGTCTTAAGGATAAATTGCATCCTGGGGATATCTGTCTCTTTAAAAGGTCTGTATCTGACAGGGTTTTTGTCCTAATACAAAAACAATCAAACTTCATTCATGTTAAATCATACAGTTGTAATATGATCAAGAGAATTATGATACAATGCATTTAATGTGTACTATTAAAACACCCTTTAGTCTTTTAGAAACTTTATGCTTGGATTCGAAGATATGATGAAACTAAGTAAAAAATTATCAGACCCTGTGACAAAAGAATCATGTTTCAAGTCTGTACTTGATTTATGTTTTTGTTAAAAATATCAAACATTTATCATAGAAATGAATGTAATGATTTAGGTTTTTACCTCCAAATCTCCATGCAGCAGCTGTTTTCTACTATGATTATGAAAAAAATACTTTGAAAAAATGTAAAAGGTTTCAGAATATCTGGATAATGGAAGCTTTCAGAATATCGTGATAACAGATTAGTTTAAGGAAAGCTTATTTCAAGAGATTTAGAAGACAGACTGCTGTTTGTGTAGGAGTAGGGAGTATTTTTACAGACAATCATGAAAAGAAAAAAGTTCAGGGTTGGAATAAACAACAAACAGCATGATCTTACCAGGGCATTAGGTACTTAATTGTATGTATTTGAGAATTCTGACTGAGTAATCCAGACATAAACAAAACAGTCTTTGTAAACAACTATCCTTTGCACTTAAGTTACGTCAGTTGATACACTATTTTTTTGTAAATAACTTTACCTTGTTCTCAAGTAGTGTAATAAATATTTACACAGGTTTTGTAAATATCTGTCAGGTGCACTAAAGTTACGCAATAAATCGATTTCAGTAAGAATTCAAAGAAGACCCGTATTTGCTTATAAGTTGGTTTGGCTTTCATGATTTGACTAGATTACATTTCAGTGAATTGCATTGTGGTTTAATCATACTATCTGATAAATGTATTGGGTAATAAACAGAACAAAAGCACCATTTTCAATCAGAGAGATCTGTCAGCAGTAGGGTGGTTATGGGTTCAGTTTCAGACTACAAGTTGGTTAAGGTTGCTAGTTGTAATCACCAAAATTAATGTCTTACTGATAGAAGGTCCCTGGTTTCATTCTCTATTTTAACTTTAGTTTAGTTAACTTTAGTACACGTTGCCCATATGACCCAGCACCCCCACCCTAAAAAGGTTTAGTAATTTCAGTGTGTGGGTACATTGTATGTACAGAAAGCACCAACAGTTTCAGGAATCGCCATGGTTGTTTTTCGTGCTTTGTGTATAGTACTGATATAAATTATGGTGCCTTAGGTTATAATGTTTCATCTGAAAGACAGTTAGCTGTGCTGTTACATAAGCTGGAGATTATACTCATAACCTCTGGATAACTTTACTCAATGTTTTGTAAATAATTGTAATATGTGTTATTTTCAGCAGTATCAAGCTATGTACACAGTCTGCAGTATGTGTTATTTTCAGCAGTATCAAGCTATGTACACAGTCTGCAGTATGTGTTATTTTCAGCAGTATCTATGTACACAGTCTGCAGTATGTGTTATTTTCAGCAGTATCAAGCTATGTACACAGTCTACAGTATTTCATTACTCTTTCCCTTATCTGTGTTTGTATTGTTAAGGTCTGTTTGAAAATGTTGTTCTTGTGTTGCAGGCGAGAAGACAACCTAGAGAGAATGGCTGTGAAGCCCATCAAAGTCAAATCCCCAGTGCTGAGCAAACAGGTATGACTTACAGAACTACTAGTAGTGTCTCAGAACTTAAAAGTGTTCTGTTGATCTTGAAAACTCCAATTTCTTCAACTCATCTACCAGTTATAGGTCAACTCTTCAGTACTTTTTTACAATTCTGTTTTCTGTTTATTGATGTCTTTGAGTAAACTCTAAGTATAATGGTATACAACTAATGGTATTCTCTTAACTTATAATGCTTGTTGACTGTAAGTGTCAAGTTGCATTACTCTTACGATAATGTCCACTGACCTTTTGAACATGATGATAACTCATAGCTATTAGAGGAACTATTTACCAGTAATGCTACTTGAATACAAGCCATTACTATAGATATTAAGCTGCATTACCCTCATTGTAATGTCACTCAACTTTTGCTACAGGAATGCATTACTGAGTGTAAGTCTTGACTGTTCATGTAATGCTTAATCAGTGATGATGTTTAGATGTTTTTTGTAGCTGTGCTATTCTTATTTCCTTCATAGCAGTCTCATTTTGTTTAATTATCATTGCATCTGAGAATGTAGTCTGTGACCACAGATTTAAAGGAATGTTCAAAATGTAGAGAGTAATCCTTTGGGCATTTGACATAGAGCAGAAATTATGGCTTTATAATTTATCAGAGATATTTCACCTTGACCTTGGTTCTTTAGAATGTTTCTTTACTGCAGTTATAATATTTCAGGAGAAGAAGGCGGAGTCTTTGCAACAGACCACACCTACATCTGAACCAGCAACTTTAAGCCCCACCCCTTCTGAAGAGAAACAGCCTGTCAGCCCGACTGGCTCAAACATGCTTGATGTTATCCAAGTTATTTCTTTGAATAAGGTGAAATACTATACCACCATATTTAATGAAATACATGCATCTTTTTTGACTATTGGTTAAGTGTTGTAAATACTGTATTAATATTGGATATAAATTCACTAAAAGAAACAAGTGCAGTACTGCTTTTGATAGCACTTTGACCCAGATTTATATTCTAAGCTTGATGTGAAGAAACATTGACTGGGGGTATTAATCAAATGCATTGTTTATTAATATTATGAAGGATCCCTGGGTTGATTTGATATTGGAGATGGTTTGATGACTTCAGTTAACCTTGACTTCACTAATCAAGGTCAAATGAATGTTTTAGACCAAAATACAGTGGCAAGAACCATTATTTGTTTACAAGTGGACTAGCACAAAATTGTAGACAAAATGCAAGGTGAAAGCAGTTTAAGCCTACATAGCATAACAGATTGCGCCCACAAGTCATAACCGCAGCACTTAATTGGCACTCAGACAAATGTAAAATATTTCTAATGGATGTTTTATATAACACTTCACTTAATAAATATCTGCTGTTGTATCAGTATATTTTAGCATTGGATATGCTCAGGAGTGTATCTGCAGTGTTTGTTCATATTGCTCAGTTTGTAGAAAGCCTGTTTGTCTTACATCTCTATATTAATATGGTTGAAAATCAATGCTAAAGGCTAGATACCATCTGACAAGAGATGATTTAAAATGGTTAATAGAATTGTAATGGGAATATTAGATACAAGCACATCACAGTTCTTCATCACTTTTCTAATGTATTTTGAAGTCAACTGTAATGATTTTCTGTGGTAGTGCTTGGTGAGATAAGAGGTTTAAAATGTACTATTATTCTGTCAGCTTTATTTTGCTGTGATTTTGTTCAGTTCAGTATATTTCAGTAGTACTTTAGTTACATAGGTAAGCTATTTATGTAATGAATGATTCACTGTTACATGAAGTAGCAGCTTTATAGTCCTGTCGACAGCAAACTTACTTTTTTAGAGCATCGGGTATAACAATTGAGAGAAAATTAGTGAAAGATAGCAGCATTTCTGTGAATGCATACAGTGTTCCATAAAAATCAGATTAAGTTTACAGAGTTTCATAAATCATCGAAAGGTAAATTGTAAGAGTTTCTTAAATCAGTTAAAGGGTATAATGTTTCATGTTATGCTTGCTTCCATCTGAAAGAGTTGAAAAGTAAGACTGTTTCATATAATCATTTTGTTCTTACCTAGTCAGTGGGTTTTCAGTTTTCATGAATTCTCTTGTTCAGGGTCCAAGTGGTCTAGGATTTGCTATAGTAGAGGAGAGTCGGGAAAATAGACAAGGGATATATGTACGAAGCATAACTTTCGGGGGTGTTGCAGACAGGGATAACAGATTATCAGTTGGGGATCAGATCCTTGAAGTGCAGGATAAATCACTACAGGATGTTCATTATGATAAGGTATGGGTCTAAATGGCTGGTAATTAGATTTAAATAGTCCTCTTTGAATTTCTCTTGTGTCTGAAATATTTTTATCTGTTCTAACAAACACATGTTGTCATCAGATAAGTGCTGAAAAAATAAGTTATATATATTTGTAAACTGATAAATGGCCAGACAGCATCAGTATACATGTAAATGATAATTTTGGAAGTGATGGTAGCATCTTATTTTTTTTTAATTGGAAATAACCAAAGTAGTTGCATAAAAAAGCTAATAAGACATAGTTTTAAAACTTTGAATCTAATTTATTTCAATTTTCTAGGCAATAGATATTCTACGCAACAGTCAGGGAACAGTGAGATTAAAAGTTAGAAAATGTAATGCGGATGGTTCACAATATGCTCAAAACAATGTACAAGGGCAGGTCACTCTGCCAAATCCTCCTGGGGAATCAACCACAGATGTATCACCAGCCAATCAGGTGTCAGAACAAGGGTCACATGACCCACTGACATGTCCAATCATTCCAGGCCAGGAAATGGCGATAACCATAGAGAAAGGCCGAACTGGACTGGGCCTCAGCATTGTAGGGGGAGCTGATACACTGCTGGTAAGGCATCCACTTTAATTGTTTAATGTCTGTGATAAATATTTTGTAATAATCATTACTTATTATTGTTTCCTTAGTTATATTACCAAACAAGTTTTAGTGTGTTTGAACCCCATTTGCAGTCTGTAGACATTAAGACCATGCTTCATTAAAAAACTTTCTATTGTAACTAATCATGAATGTCTTCTCTCTGATTTTCTTCAGTTAAATGACCAAACTCTTAGCATTTCTACAGAAAAACATAGTGAATGTTCAGTTGTTTGAGCAACAGATTATTTTAGTGACTTCTCACAAGTGTGAAAAAAATAAAGTAGATTTACTTGTCACAAGCTGCTAGGGGAAAAAAAGTCAAGATAAATGTCACTTAGGTATTTTTAGGGTTTCATGAAGACAGATATGTATGTCTGTGTCTGTGTATTTACCATAACTATTTTTTATATATCATTACAAATGACACTTGCAGATCATAAAGAAAAAATGACATTTAAGAAAAGTTCATTTGACCTTTACACAGTTTTTCTTAGTGAAATAAGATTAAAAGCTTGTCTAAGAATCAGGCAATGGTCTTGATTTTATTAATATGATTGAATGAAACTGGATAAACCTAGGATGAAATGAAACCATTTCCTGAAAATGCATTTTTGAGAGTGTTTTAAATTGGCATGGGACATATCTCAAATACATGTCTTTGAATAAAGCATTTTCTCAAGGTATAAACATGTAATAGCAGTCATTTTACTGTTGGTACAATGATTATACACAAGGTATATAAGGGTTTGTTAATTTCAGGGAGCAGTTATTGTGCATGAAGAATGTGTAGTGATGGTTTGAAAATTTCAGGGTGTAGTCCTTATATTTGAGTATATGATGATAATTTTTTTTGTTTATTTCAGGGAGCAATTATTATACATGAGGTGTATGAGGATGGAGCTGCAGCAAGGGATGGCAGATTGTGGGCTGGGGATCAAATTCTAGAGGTACTTGACTTTCTCAACCATTTCAAGTCATTTGAAAGAAGTCTTTTTTACCAGTTTGAGAAATTTGCACAGCAGTTGCCAAATTGTAGAGCTTTTTTCATATGAGAGGGATGTTCATTAAAGGAATGTCAAGTTTCTTTGATGTAATTTGAAAATGGCAATGTTGGAAAAAAATCCTGTCATAGGATTTAGTTATCTGGAAGGAAACAGAACCTGGCTTTTTAAATTACAAAGCATTGAAGATTTTTTTAATCTGCGTGTAGTGTTTTTTTATTTGACAGAATTAGCAAATTGTAAAGCTTGTACCTAGACTCACAATGAACTTTCAATAGAAAGATGACTGAAGTTATTGATGAGACAAAATGGTTTAAATCAATATGTGTTATTCTTTAGGTAAACCATGAAAACCTACGCGAAGCTACTCATGACTATGCAATCCAAGTTCTTCGTCAGACACCAGCGACCGTACACATGCTTGTATTTAGAGATGATACCCATGTGAAAGAAGAGGATATTTATGATATATTCACAGTTGAACTAATAAAGAAGCCAGGGAAAGGGCTTGGACTTAGTATTGTAGGGAAACGTAATGATGTTGGTGTATACATATCAGATATAGTGAAAGGTGGAGCAGCCGAGGCTGATGGAAGATTAATGCAAGGTGACCAGATTCTGTCTGTGAATTCAGAAGACATGAGAAATGCTACCCAGGAATATGCTGCTGCTGTGCTCAAAGTAAGCTTTTGTTTGTTGGTTTTAACCCTACATGACATGGCTATGACATTTTCAAAAGGGATGTTTTCCTGTTACTCTCTTGTGGCTTTGTGAGTTAAAAAAAAGGAGTCATTCAATGAATATAGTAAGATTCCAAACAGAAGTAAACAAGAAATCAGTAAAATCTTTATAGCTGTTTTAGTGTTTATCAGCATTGTATGTCTTACTATAAAAAAAGAAATAGTTGCAAATGTATTGAAGACATTCAAAACAGTTTTTTTGTTTTAGCAATTTATAAATGTTTAGACTAAATGAAACAAGTTCTGATTATTTTAGACAACCATGGGTAAAGTGACCTTGAATGTTGGAAGATTGAAGGCAGGGTCAAGAACTTCATCGAGGAAAAACTCCAATTCCACAGGTGGTGGTTTGCGCAAATCTGAATCCACCGCAAGCAATAAATCAAAAGGTGGCAGGCACTCCAAAAGTAAGAATAATCAAATTCTTGCCAATTAGGAAATTGACAGCCTTTTTTGCAGTGAATGTAATTGTGTATAGTTTGTAGGTGTAAAGCTTTTACAGTAAATTGAATATGGTAGTGGATAGTTTCTGTGTACTTCCACATAAAGTAGTGAACAGCTTTTACACTGCAACATGTATGGCAGGGAATAGTTTCTCAGCACTGGCATTATATCAATCAATTAACCAGACAATCAGTTATTGAGACACTTTACAAGTAAACTTCAAATGATTTGTTGTTGATCTGGATTTGAAATGTTTGCATCTGTAGGCAGGCTTTCTCCATTTCTATGACTGTTTTAAAACATTCTTCAATGTAAACAACATTCTTAATATGGCTTTTAAGACTCACCATGTCTGTTGTTTTTAAGTGTTATTATAAACAGTTCCTTTCTCAAAGGGACATGACTGTGTTACTCCGCATGCAGAATTTTACCAATTCATAGATGACTTGGGGTTTCCAGGAAAATCTTTGAAAAATTTCCATCTGAAAGGTTTATTGTGATTTTTTTATGACCTACGTATAAAATTTCATTGTATAAGTAAAATTTTCAACACAGATGACCAAACATCCAGATAGTTGATTAAATTATGTTTAATGACAGGAGTTTATTACAGATGTTTTGACCCCATTTACATTGACAAATGATGAAGTCTAGTATGTAATTTAGACAGGATTAGACAGGGAATGAACCAAAAATTGTTCTGTGAAAATTTTATTTTCATACAAATTATGGTGAAAAGATACCATTTTCTGTCTGGTTATATGAAGGAAGCCAGTGTATCTACTCAGAGTAATGAATAGCTTTGCAGTTCAATGATTGTGGCAAAAACAGCATTGCAGTTAGATGACAAAAAAAAGTTGACTCTATCTTCATTATACACAGATCTATAAATTCTTGGCACTTTTTTTGTTGTTTTCTTCATAGAGTCCTTTTTATTGCTTGATTATCTTTATTCATACTGATTAACACAAAATCTTGTTTTGTAAATGTTAACCTTTTAGCAGTTAGTTTTCTTTCATCTATGTTTCTTTTATGTTTATGAACTTTAAGCCAGTTTATTCCTTTCTATATCAATTTCAAACAGTGTATGTTGTGGGCAGAAAGATACAAGATACATTAGACAATGACTCCCAAGCCTTTGTATAACATTTGAAGTGTAAATATCCCATATTTAATCAAGTGCATCTCTAATATTAATGTAAAGTGATTACAGATTGGCCAATGCTTTTAGTGTGATAATACAAGTTAAAAAAAAGTATCATATTGTAATTGTGATAAACAAAGCAATCTGATAGTCACTTGGGTTTAGGACTGGACATGTTAAATGTGATGTCTGATAGCATTTGTGGGGGAGTTCAGGAAGTGCAGTCATGAAGGGAAAATGACAAGAGATGGTTATGCCTTATCCACAGTACCATTACATGCTAGATTGAATATAGTTTTGATATAACAGTAAGAACAGTTTATTCCAGTAACTGAAACAGTTCAGTTTGGCTGAACCATATTGCTGAAAGTGACCTCTGAAACACCTGTTCACTTCAAGATCATTGGTCTTTAATTTCCATAGTTCTTTTTATCGTAAATACTGGTATATTATCTTGGTTTTCAGTCTTAAGTAAACATATTTTTGCTTCAGTTTGAGACAAGAATCCTGTTAGAAAATGCCTTAGAAAAGAATACCTGCTTTCATATTCTGTTTATTTTTCATTGTTGTTACTTAAAGTATTTTTTGTGGTTGTTGGTAAGTATGTAATGAATTTTAAATGCAGTGTATATTAAGAGGGTAGTGACTAGAAATTGAATGGATACTTCAAAGCACCACTCACTGGTATTAAAATTCAAGAAACTATTTCACTGTAATATATCAGAAAGATTGCCAAATAGTTTGCAATGCATGCATTATTTTGCAGACAAAACATTAACTGTTATGTGAATTTGAAAAAGAATTTTTGTGGTACCCTGTACCATTAAGCCTGTCTCAATTTTAAGTCTATAATGTATTTAGAAAAAAACTTCTCTTTAACAAGAGCATATTTTCTAACCTTGGTGCTTGTAAATTGTCACTCTGGTTGACATAAAGATGACTTCATTTCTCTCTAGGATGATGTCTTAAAGGTTAAAAAGCAACAAGTACAGGGTGTCACAAAAGTCTGAAACACTGCAAGTTTTGAATGCTTTCAGTGTTTCACAGATTTTGAAGATTAAGCTGACAATATTTTATTTCTTGTCTATACAGGTCTCCAAAACTCTACAAGCTAATGTTTACTGGTCATATCTAGCAAACAAAAAGAAATCGTAACAAAAAAAAAAAAAAAAACGAATATATACTGTTGTGTTTATTGATTATTTCATGTAGCTTTTCATATTTTTATATGAATTTTTGTTACAGCCTGTATATGTCTTAAGTTGTTTTAACAAAATTGTTAGATATTTTAAACTAACATTTGCAGCATTATTTAGATATTAAGCTTTTTTTATTATTTAGTTGCAGGCTGCTATATCCGCATGACCTTCATAATTAGATGTTTTCTTGTACTAAAGTACTTAGATGTAAATTCATGATGAAAAGTGTTTAGTTTGTTGAATATACTTTTTGTTGGAAAGGAAAAAAATATTCTGAAAATAAATGAAGCACTGAAAAAAGGGGGACAGAAAAATTGAAAGAAAAAAAAGGAAAAAAAAAACAGTTGAACTAAAGGTGCAGAAATAGTTTGTCAAAAAAAAAGAAAAAAAGAAATGTAATGAATGATGATAAAATAATGTATTTAGTGTCTAATTATGTGTATATAAGTAAATTCATTTTCTGCAAAATTGCTGTTTTTGAAACATTTATAAGTAATATATTTTTGATGGGACCATTTTGCTGTGATTGAGTTAGAATTTTTAGAAAAGATAAACTATTGTTACATATGATAGCAGAGACTTGTAGTTTAAATATTAATTTTTTTTTCTTTATTTTGAGAGAAAACCAGGAGGTTTTGTAAAAAAAAAATAGGTCATAAGCAGTATTATTGAAACTTACATAGTATGAAAATGACAAATCCTAGACATTGATTAATTTTCACCTTAAAATATGAGCATCTTGAAGCTTCATTGATTTTATGTTTCTAAAGAAACAAATGATACCTAAATATTTGAAAGTAAAGCATTTATGCATAAAAGAAAGAAATTGATTTTGACTAAAAGAAATTATGATATTTATTGTTTTCTATGCATTGTATATTATGTATGAATGAGAAAATGTACCAAATGCAGTAATCTTGTAACCATTTTTTAATATTTTTATTTTCTTTTGTTTCGTTGTGTTACGTTTAATGTCGTTTTTTCTTTATCAAATTTAGTAATTAGCTGGCTAGTACAATTAACTGCTAGGTTTTCAGTTAGTTTTATTGAGAAGTTCATTTTTATTTTAACATTTCAAAACAAAATGTTACAAGAAATCTTTCTGGATAGTAATTCTTTGGTTGACAAAACAAATGTTACAAGAAATCTTTCTGGATAGTAAAGCTTTGGTTGACAAAACAACAGCAAAACCAACAACAATGAAACAATTGGTGAACCCGAAAAATCTAGCAGTTATGTTGCTTTTTTTTCACATTAAGTTTTTGCCTGATACAAGCAGCTTCGGAAAAAAATATTCTGAGAACTATTTGCGGTGTTGTTAGATATGACCAGAAGGACTAAGTTAGCTTGTGTAAGATCTCCGAATAGTGTAAGTGAGTAAAGGTACAACCCAGAATGAAAATATGCTTAAATCTTAAACACTAACTAAATCTTGTCAACTTGAAATTGAAATCACTTCATTTGAATAAATTCAAATTGGAATCACTTCATTTGAATAAATTTCAACTCGGGGGGATTTGAGCTAAATTCAGCTAAGTAAACGGCCTGTTAGCAGGAGTTTAAGAAGTGAAAATTTAAGTTATATGATTTAAAGTCAGGTATAATAAATAAATGATAGTTTGTTGTTTTGTTGATTCTTAAAGAATCAAAGCTAGTTGAAGTGCATTCTAGTTTCCAGTTTGACATAGTTAAGAAATGCTTTAAAAGTTTCCTTCTGAAATATTTAAACAGGTTCATTGCACAATGTTTCAACCAGCACACCTTACATATCCACAAAGCTTCATTAAATATATACATTTACCTATAAAATCGTTTTTCAAAATAAGCCTCAATACTGTAGTCTTACCTATGTATGTAGGTGTTGTAAAGTAACTATTTTGAGGGGGAAAATTTTGAACAGTGAATTTTGCCCAATCAGAGGCCAAGAACAGCTGACAATTATTTCCTCTGTCTTTATTTGAATTTTGTTTTATACGACCTGCTTGTGACGTTATCGCTGAATTTGCAAATTTTGAAGGAAACATTTAAAGATAATAGCATATGTATGAATATTGCATGCTGAAACAAAAACAAAAATTATGATTTGCATGTATTTATTAAGAAATGGTGTCAGAAGAGAAACCGCTTATGCTGTTGGAAAAGTATCAGAGCAGTAGAATTTTAGTTTCGTTTTTAAGGGATATTGACAAGTTAAAGCATCAGAGAAGCTAGCTGGAATTAACATACCAGTACTGTATTTTTGAGTTGTGACAGTGACATATTGTGACACAAAATAAGACATAAGTCTGGGAAATAAATGCCTGTTTATTCTATTAGGGGTTCTAGAAATTTTTAGTTAGCAGTACTTAATAGGTTTTTTTTTCAGTTTACTGATATATCAGAACCATTTTTTTTTTCCATTACTTGCCCAGCTAATATAGTGACTGGTGTGGCCGAGTTGTTAATGCGTCGGACTAGTAGTCAAAGGATTGCTAGCCACACGGGTTCAAACCCAGTCAGGGGCAAGCTGTTGTTTCCTTGAGCAAGAAACTTTACACTCATTGCTTAGTACTGGTTTGTTCCAGGAACGGATTTGAGAGTGTGTCTATAAGCTAAAAGCTTCCTACACAATCGAACTAAAATAAATTTGGTATAAAGTAACTAATCCAGAATGTCACTTGTTAGGCACACCTTATACATGCCTAGAACAAACTGCTTTACTTCTAGAATATATATTGCTGAAAAATCACATGTACCTAGCCCAAGTTCTTGTAGAATATCTAATCTAGAAGATATGCCTGTCTAATGTGTGGATGAAAAACTGAAATAAAGTAAAAATTTAAAGAAGACTATTGTAGTCAAAAAAAGAAAAGTTTACTAATAATAAAGATTCAGTTTGTGTTCAGGGGTGAACATTTGGTGAAAGTTTAGACATAAATAATATTCGTTTTTGAAAGGTGAGAGGTATGATTGATGGAAGCTTTGAATGGTTCTAGAAAAAGTTGCATGGATCATGAGAGATTAGACCAACATCTTAACAACAGGTTGCATGTAGCATATAAAATGCAGTTGCTATGATGGTTATACAGTTTCATTGCTGGCAACCAGTGTCAGAGGTCAGGGTCATGTTTGACTGTTCCATTGTGTCAAGGTCATGGATGTCAAGTATTGAAGCGTTCCTGTCTTTTTAAAAAATGTTAATGTTTTATTCAAACCTGTGAAAACAGTTTTATAAAAGTGACCATGGGCTGTATTTTGTCAGTCACTTTGGTAGTTGCAGTTATTGCATAATTTGATTCATTTCTTTTGAAGAAAATGTATTTTCATTTGAAAAACAAATGTTGGAAAATGGTAGTTATATTTTGTCAGAAAATTAGTAAATACAGATGGTATATCTGGAAAAAATGATTATGTACAATTTAAAAAAAAATTAAATGGCATTGAGAAAATGCTGAAACATAAGAGAGAATAGTGTACACATGTTGGATATGTTACTTGTTTTCCAGAAGGCAGTGAGGACATGAGCCACATCAGGGTGGTGGAGCTGTCCCATGATGCCAATGGTTCCCTAGGTCTGAGTATTGCTGGAGGTGTTGGCAGTTCACTAGGGGACACACCCATCATGGTGGCAAACTTGACCTCTGGTGGCCCTGCAGAGAGGTCTAGGAAACTTAAGGTAAAAAAACCCAACATTAAATGCTTATCCTTAAATCTGCCTTCTGATCAGGAAAATAATTGTTCATATAAGGTGTAAGAGCATATTTGAATGAATATTTAGTAAGATTATTTTATGGAACTAAATAGTTTACAACATTCTTTGGAAGTTTAATATTTAATCAAAGGATATACGTACTTCTATAGTTCACTATATGTTGATCCCAGAATTACAGAGAGCTGTACTGTGTCAGTGTATATCAAATTGGTTCAGTTTTAAGCAAGTGCAATATATGTTATGATATTTGCATCATGCAGGTTGGAGATAAGATCCTGAGTATAAATGGTGTCAGTACAGAGGGTATGAACCATGATCAAGTTGTCAGCTTGCTCAAGTCATCCAACGATTCCATCACTCTACAAGTCACACAAGGTAAGTCCATAAAACTAGATTTACATAGTTTGACAAGATTTAAGATTCTGTTGTCTCTGTAAAAAGGTAATGTGCTTTTCAAAGCACTTTGTTGAGAAAGTAAGATAATAATGAATAGACATATTAGTTTATCGCTTGACTAATGGTTTTTATATGCAAATTGAAAATAGAAATAAATCTGTTTTCCACACAGGTGAGCAGACTCCAGTGAGTGTTAGTGGCAGATCATCATCAACACGAGGATCTACAAGGGGCTCTACATCAGGGGCCACTGCTGAAATACCTGCTGTGAGGACCCCAACACCACAGGAGAATAATGTATTTGAAGATGAAGAGTAAGTGTTAGCTTAGTTTAGTTAAGTTCCTTTAACTTTACTAAGTACTTTAGTCAAATGAGCTTATGTTGAGGCACAAGCTGGCTTTGATGGTAGAATAACATAACTGCTAAGCAGCCTCATGACAGATCCATGCTACTGTAACTGTCTTAATAAAGTAAGAGTTTCTCACCTGGTACATGAAAGAGTTGTTATTTATAGTTGTTTATTTTCTTTAAAATACTTATGCCATTTAGATGTCTGGATATTCAGTTGCCAAGGTTCAGTGTCAGGCGCGTAGCTACCAGTACGCAGAATACGCAGCTGCATCCACATTGGTCCAGAAAATCTCTTTGAATAGTTGTTAGTAGATGTTCCATGAGAAAAAGTAAAACAAAAATCGAGTAAAATTGGTGAAAAAATATGACTTATTTTATGCCAAAAACCTGCCAAAACGCTCCTGAGTCGATCTTCAGAAAAAAAAAATCCAGGGGAGCATGCCCCCGGACCCCCCTACAATTCTGCGTACACCTTCAAAAACCCTTGCTACGCCCCTGAATGTAGCAGATTAAGGTTACACTGATTATCTTGGTCACTGGCTTGTATCTTTAGCTAGAAAATAAGTTTCTTTTGATGGAGGAAGTAAGGCCCCAAATTATATTTGTCAGTCATGTTTCCATCTATTTAGACAGTTTCCTAGCAGGGCAGTCATTTATCAGAAAACACCCTGAAATATTGCATTAAGGGTTAAACTTATAACAGGACATCTATTTATTGCAATCATTGATTGTACTTCCTAATGAAAAGAACCATTTTGTATCTTGGATAATAGAAAACAGACACCAGCCCATATCAGGAACTAAATAAAGGAGTTAATATCTATAATTGTATTGAAACACAGACCTTTACATTTCCATCTGTATCAATGGAATGATTTATTTCTCAGACAGAATGCCTGAATGGCTTAGAATTGACCAAGAAGATAACTGTTGAATTAATTCTCTGGATGTCTTTACATGTATAGAAAATATATTTATTAGTAGTGATATGGAAGAATATCTGAAAAGTGTTGTAGGTTGAATATTATTAGTATGTTGAAAAAAAGCTTGAAATGTGTTTTAGGTCAATTTAACATTTCAAGCATCTTTTTGTTTGATAGAGCTCCACCACAATATAAAACCATTACTCTGGAAAGAGGTCCCGATGGTCTTGGGTTCTCCATTGTTGGGGGTCACGGAAGCCCACATGGGGACTTACCAATCTACGTGAAGAATGTATTCTCCAAGGGTGCCGCATCTGAGAATGGACAGCTGAAACGTGGTGACCAGATCCTCACAGTGAATGGTACAAGCTTGGAAGGTCTTACACATGAGGAAGCTGTGAACATTTTAAAAAATGCAAAAGGAACTGTGATAATGAACGTGTTATCCTAGCATTGTATTACAGTAGCTATCATTAAGCACCATAACATTACAGAACCTTACAATAATTATTATGTCATAAACTGGTACTTTTTCTCTCACACTTTAATTGTTATAAACTGTAAGGCACATTAAAAACACTTGATGAATATATTCTGAAAACCAGAAATGCAGTGGTTTGCCATTATGAGAGTATAAATCCTTCATCAAGAAAATCTGATTCTAGTTTCTCCACACTACATGATATCCAACATGATGAGATGTCTGTGTTGAATTTACTGAAGTTTTCACTGATGAAGGTGATAAGGTTTCAAGAAATCAATTTCAGCATCACTGCTGAATCTTGTAATTTTCTGTTTTCCTGACAAAGCTAGAAGATGCAATTCAGCATTTAAGGATTGTAAAGTGTTATTTATCTCAGACTCAGATCCAGAATGGAGAGGGACACATGCCCCCACCCCTTCTCAGAACCCCATCCCCAGTTGACTTAGAACCCTTTAAAATAGTCATTTAATGTTAAAAATGTTGTTTTAAAGTTAATTTCTATACCCACACCAAGGTGGCCCTCTACACTACCCCAGGTTCTGGATCTGGGCCAGAAGACAATAAAATTTTATTCTGATTTCAACAGTAAATTCCAATCAAATATATAATTGTCAAGTGTATGGATGGTAATCCCTGTGACTGAAACCATGTAACGATGTCTGCCATGAAATGTTGTTATGCACTTTATTTCAAATTCCAGATTGCATTTGTATATAGTGTAGATGTGTAATATAGTTAAATAGATGGTAATGGAATATTATTTCGATGTTACTAGAAATTACACTTCATTGTAATCAAGATGTAAGTGTAATTTTGTATAGAAATATGTGAAGTTTCTTTTTTTCTTTATTTGTGACAGTTTATTATTTTTTGTGGTTTTAATGTTAAATTTTTGCATATTTTTATATCAACTAAGGTTGTGAACTTAGCAATATTATATGTGAAAACTTAGCTTTAGTAATAAGTCCTATTAGCTTACCACAGTAGATTTACTTTGCAAATGCTTATAATCCCCCTTTGTTTAACACATTTAGTCAGATTACCTCCCTTGGCTAACCCTTGTTCCATTACAAAAAAACAATCGTGCTAAATTATGTCTGAAAGTCCATATTAACAAGATTGTAATATCTTAGTCTTTACTCTAGTATGCCTTGCTACAATGATAAACTGTTATTGGCTGTCTTATCACAACAGCCTTTAGATGAAGATTTAAAGAAAAAAATCAAATCTTATCTGAAAAACTTGTTTGTGCAGGGTATCAACTTTTATATTCATGCACCAGTAACCTCAACTCTTGCTTTGTAAATGCTACCCAGTATCAAACATTCTCTCCCTTGAAAAGGCAACTGCTTAAAACTTTTAGTGGCAATAAGTTTGCCTAATTTTGAAATTTTGCATTATATTTTGTATAGTTCCATCTGGCAATGCCTTTCAAATGGTCACTTGTTTTAAATTTCATTGTTAAAAATAGAAAATATTTCAGAATGATGTAAATCTGTGAAATTGTTTCAAGCAATTAACTTAAACTTCCATGATATTTTAGGTGTTTAGTTTTAAATGGATTTTTATTGGTGAACACAGTTAGAAAAATCAATTTTATGAAAATTCATTAAAATATTTTTCTGCAGCAGAAAATATAGCTAATAGCAAACATTATACTAAGTTGTCTTTGAAAGTTTGTATTTTGATTTTGTTACAGTGGCTTGTAGAATTTGATAGGTATTGTTCAGAGGGAGATGGTTTCACATGGCTGTTTATTCTATGCATTCCATGTACAAACAATTATTATTTCAATTATTTTCTATATTCATTATTGTGTGCAATTACAATTTTTGAAATATTACAATTATACATGCTTTTAAAGTGTTAGACAGATGCATTGTTGACGGTTCAGGCTTTATAGTAATGCCATGAAGATTTGTTTAAATCTCTTGTCTTTGCCATACAACAATTGTGAAAGTTATTAAATTCAAAAGGAGTGTTTCAAAAATAATGAAAATGTTGTTAAGACTTGTGACAGTGTTGTGGAGTTGACAAGATCATCTTGAGTATTTTTACTCAGCTTGGCAGATCGTTGCGACATTGGTTTAATTCAGAATGGGGGACATTAGTGGATTATCTACCCTGAATACTCTCTGATATTACGTTGGTCCTTCCATTCAGATTCCTCTGCTTTCATTGCTATTTTCTGTTTTGGTATGGTGATAATTAAGCCTAATTATTTGCAACAGTGGTAGTCAGATTACACATTAAGTTTAGCAACATGTTTTGTTAACACCATTATGTTTGATTTTTGATAATCCTAACTTTTTAGCTCACCTGAGCACAAAGTGCTCAGGGTGAGCTTTTCTGATCGGTCTTTGTCCGTCGTCCGTCCGTCCGTCGTCAACTTTTCATTCAAACGACATCTCCTCTGAAACCAATGGGGCAAATTTAATGAAACTTGCCTGGGATGTTTGTTGCATGAAGCTCTACCAAGATTGTTCAAATGGTTCTGGTCCATTGCATTTCTGGTTCACTGGAGCTAAAAATAGATTTTATAAGTTGGATCTTTAAAAATCTTCTTCTCCGAAACCACAAGGCCTGGAGCTTTGATATTTGGTATGAAGCATCATCTAGTGGACCTCTACCAAGTTTGTTCAAATTATGTCCCTGGGGACAAAACTGACCCCACCCCAGGGGTCAGTTGATTTTACATAGAGTTATATAGGGAAGAATTGAAAATCTTCTTGTCAGAAACCACAAGGCCTAGAGTTAAGATATTTGGTATGTAGCATTGTCTAGTGGACCTCTGCAAAATTTGTTCAAATCCTGTCCTCTGGGTCAAAAATGGCCCTGCCCCAGGGGCCACTAGTTTTACATAGAGTTATATAAGAAAATCTTAAAAAATCTTCTTGTCAGAAACCGTAAGTTATAGAGCTTAGACATTTGGTGTGTAGCATTGTCTAGTGGACCTCTACCAAGTTTGTTCAAATCCTGTCCTCTGGGTCAAAAATGACCCCGCCCCAGGGGCCACTAGTTTTACATAGAGTTATATAGGAAAATCTTAAAAAATCTTCTTGTCAGAAACAGTAAGTTATAGAGCTTAGATATTTGGTGTGTAGCATTGTCTAGTGGACCTCTACCAAGTTTGTTCAAATCCTGTCCTCTGGGTCAAAAATGACCCCGCCCCAGGGGCCACTAGTTTTACATAGAGTTATATAGGAAAATCTTAAAAAATCTTCTTGTCAGAAACCGTAAATTATAGAGCTTAGATATTTGGTGTGTAGCATTGTTTAGTGAACCTCTACCAGGTTTGTTCAAATCCTGGCCTCTGGGTCAAAAATGACCCCACCCCAGGGGCCACTAGTTTTACATAGAGTTATATAGGAAAATCTTAAAAAATCTTCTTGTCAGAAACCGTAAGTTATAGAGCTTAGATATTTGGTGTGTAGCATTGTCTAGTGGACCTCTACCAAGTTTGTTCAAATCCTGTCCTCTGGGTCAAAAATGGCCCCGCCCCAGGGTCACTTGTTTTACATAGAGTTATATAGGAAAAACTAAAAAATCTTCTTCTCCGAAACAAGAAGGCCTACAGTTAAGATATTTGGTATGTAGCATTGTCTAGTGGACCTCTACCAAGTTTGTTCAAATCCTGGCCTCTGGGTCAAAAATGGCCCCGCCCCGGGGGTCACTTGTTTTACATAGAGTTATATAGGAAAATCTTAAAACAATCTTCTTATCAGAAACTGTAAGTTATAGAGCTTAGATATTTGGTGTGTAGCATTGTCTAGTGGACCTCTACCAAGTTTGTTCAAATCCTAGCCTCTGGGTCAAAAATGGCCCCACCCCAGGGGCCACTAGTTTTACATAGAGTTATATAAGAAAATCTAAAAAAATCTTCCTGTCAGAAACCGTAAGTTATAGAGCTTAGATATTTGGTGTGTAGCATTGTCTAGTGGACCTCTACCAAGTTTGTTAGAAAAATGTCCCTGGGGTCACTATTGGCCCCGCCAGAGGGGTCACAAGTTTTAAATAACAATATAGAAGAAAATCTTTAAAAATCTTCTTGTCTGAAACCACAAGACCTAGAATTTTAAATTTGGCATGAAGCAAGCTTTATCAAGCTTTTTCAAATTATTGGATTAGGTTAAAGGTCACGGAGGCTAAAAGTAGATTTATCTACTGTACCTCATAGAGCCTTCATTTATAGACCAATATCTTTGATATTCAGTATAGAGGTTCCTTGCATGGACATCTACCCATGGGTAGGGTTTGAGGTCACTGGGTCAAGGTCAAGGTCACCATAGCTTATAATAGATATTTCTACTTTCTGTCATAGAGCCTTTATTTATTGACTGAAATTTTACATATTTGGTTTGTAGGCACTTACATATTTTCAATTAAAAAATGAAATACTGCTTAACAGCAAACCTACAGCCAAAGTACTCAGGTGAGCGATCCAGGGCCATCATGGCCCTCTTGTTATTTAATATATAAGTGACAATTTTCACAATGAAAAGTCAAGACTAACACAAAGAGAAACAAGGATAAAGTTAGAGGATTCCAACTGAAAGGACCAATGTGCAGTTTGGACTACCTTTGATGCTATCTGAGTAAGGGAGATAATTTGTTATCAGGAATGTCCCTCATTGGACAGCTTGAGAATCTTTGACCTTTTCAGAATAGCTTTATGCTTAAAGACAAAATTGTTGATAAGCCAGTGGCTTTTTTTTATTTAAAACATTGGACATGAATATTTTGAGATTAAAGCTTATGGTTAAAGCAGCAATAACAGTTGTCTTGTTAATTTGTTTTGTGATACAGTTGAGTTAATTGGAAAGGCCTAATGGTGGTTTAAACTTACTGTTTTTCCTCAACATATCAATACAGTGAAGTTACTTTTTTTCAGGTTACTCTTTTCACCTCGTTTATTTTCTTCCATTAAGTTACTGTTGAAAGACATGTTTTAGACTATATGTTTTTAGAGTACTCATGTTTTGAGTTGTGAAACTTTTAAAAGCAAATAAATATCTTCCATGTATATAAGTTGCATTTAGCATGTATGAATTTTAATTATTAAATCAAAAGTTGATTTTAATACATTCCATTTATGTTAATAAATCTATTAAAATAATGATCAACAGAAAGTAAATAAAGCTATGTACATGTTGGCAAACGTGCACAGATCAACGTAAGAGAAGAACAGCTGTGTCATACTTCAGAAATTCTTTTCTAAACAAATTTCTAAAGTATGTTTTGTCAGGCATTTATGATTTATCAAGCTAGATACTGAACCCTTATTATACTACACTTCACAATAAAAGTATTAATCCTTAAATGTACCTGACAGGTGTGAATAAACAGGAAAGATGAGGACATTCTTTTGCTAATGGCGGAATCACTATTATTGATTCAAATAAATATAAATATTGACTTATCTTTTCAGTAAATATTTTTGAGGGAGGCTAAATGCAAAGGTGACTTATATTACAGCTAAATTGTCAATTAATATGATAATTAAGTAATTTTTAGACACCTACAAAGGTGAAACCAAAAACTACATGTCAGGATTGAAGATTTTGTATTGTTATATTTAGGTCAAAATTTAATTTTAACTTCCATTTTGCAGTGTTAAGTATATTGTCATTGTTATTTGAGTTCTACTATAAATTATATTACCTACGCATATACAGATCAAAGCATTCATTGTTATTTCAGGATAATGAAGTTTTTCAAACAATGAACAATTTTTGCTGTTACACATCTGCATTTATCTGTACACATAGGTGGCTGGCTCAAAGATGGAAAGAGTTAAGAATTTTAGATGCTCAGTCATGACTTTTGTGTAGTTGAAAAATTGACAACTCCTTAAAAAGTTTTGTCAGTGAAAATGAATTTGAACTATAATATGTGTCAAGGTTGCTCGAGGTGGACAAATTGTTTCAGTACCTTGTGCTTTCAGCAAATTTTATGTTTTGTACACTGACCATTATAACTGGCAAAGACACATAAGCTTGGAATTTTTCACTGTGTCTTTGAGCCAGCTGCTTTTCACCTTTTTAAAAATTGAATGTTGAAGTTAATTGTTGCACATGTATTGTACTTTTTCTCAGTTTATAACAGTGTTTAAATTTATCATTACAATTTAAAAATATTATGTTATATTGAATAACTTACGAAAATATCTTTTTCCACATAAACAAATAAAAACAATAAACGGAACATGACTGTTTTCTTAGTTTTATACTCTAATTTAGAACACTGCTGAATGTTCTCCTGCCCTGTGTAGATCCCTTGTCAAAGACAGTACTGTCAATCTTTTTTTCTTTTTAGCAACTTGACCATACCCATCAAGAACAATGTTATCAATAACACTTTCCAGACCTACCTTATTTTTGTATGTCCGTTGGGATATATTTTTGTATGACGCCTGTCGTCTTGACTGCCTACTGGTTCATCTGTTAGCATTTTTGTTTGGAAAACTGTTATAGTTTTCATCCGATTGAAATGAAAATTGTTTCAAGTCATTTACTTGAAGAGCCAGTATAGCAATTTATCTGCCCTTGGATATAAAATATTCATACAGTACTACAGGGAAACTCTGTTCACCTTTTCCACATAATTTGTAGTTGTTGGAAACATACTTCTCGTTTTTACTTTTCATGGGTTGACTCTTGCTTTTTGGAGTTATATATGCTTGGATATGACGTATTCATATAGTAATACACAGCACCGTATGCAGTTAACTATTATTAAAAGTCTACAATAGCTGTAAATTTGTCAGCAAACAGGAAACAAAAATGACACACGATGTTTTAACAATCTCCTGTTAACAAGTACACCATACACACGTATGTGGATCCACCTCTCGGCTTTTGGATTTTTAAATGGAGTTCAATGATTATTTCTAAAATCTTTGCTGATGCCATAGTATTATTAACTGAAATTTACATCTATTTTTAGCTCACCTGTCATGTAGTGACAGAGTGAGCTTTTGTAATCACCTTTTGTCCGTCGTCCGTCCGTCTGTCCACAATTAGTTTGTTATCACTCTAAGGGGTCACATTTTTGCCTCAATTGTCATGAATCTTGATCAGGATGTTTGTCTCATTAATTTCTCGAACAAGTTCGAACATAGGGTTATCTGGGTTGAAAAACAAGGGTCACAGAGACCAAATATAGAAAAACCTTGTTAACACTCTAGAGGCTACTTTTTCAGTCCAAATATCCTGGAAATTTGTTAGAAAGGTTGTAACGATGATTTCTAGCTCAAGTTCGAATATGGGTCATCTAGGGTCAAAAACTAGGTCACAGAGCCCAAATATTGAAAAACCTTGTTACTCTCTAGAGATTACATTTTCAGTCCAAATAATCTGGAAATTTGTCAGAAAGGTTGCTTCTATGATTTCTAGCACAAATTCGAATATGGGTCATCTAGGTTCAAAAACTAGGTCAAAGAGCCCAAAAATAGAAAAAAAAACATTGTTAACATTCTAGAGGCTACATTTTCAGTCCTAATATTCCAGAAATTTGTCAGATAGGTGGCTTTGATGATTTCTAGCTCAGTTTTGAACATGGGTCATCTGGAGTCAAAAACTAGGTCACAGAGCCGAAATATCGAAAAACTTTGTAAACACCTTAGAGGCTACATTTTCAGTCCAAATATCCTGGAAATTTGTCAGACAGGTTGTTTTAATGATTTGTAGCTCAGGTTCGAATATGGGTCATCTTGGGTCAAAAACTAGGTCAAAGAGCCCAAATATGGAAAAACCTTGTTAACACTCTAAAGGTAAGATTTTAATTCCAAATAACCTGGAAATTTGTCAGAAAGGTTGCTTTGATGATTTCTAGCTCAGGTTCGAATATGGGTCATCTGGAATCAAAAACTAGGTCACAGAGCCCAAATATCGAAAAACTTTGTAAACATTGTAGAGGCTACAATTTCAATCCAAATGTCCTGGAAATTTGTCAGAAAGGTTGTTTTAATGATTTGTAGCTAAAGTTTGGATATGGGTTATCTGTGGTAAAAAACTAGGTCATAGAGCCCAAATATCGAAAACCTTGTTAACACTCTAGAGGCTACATTTTCAGTCCAAATATCCTGGAAATTTGTCAGAGAGGTTGTTTCGATAATTTCTAGCTCAAGTTCGAATATGGGTCATCTAGGTTCAAAAACTAGGTCACACAGACCAAATGTGGAATAACCTTGTTAACACTCTAGAGTTAACATTTTCAGTCCAAATAACCTGGAAATTTGTCAGAAAGATTGTTTCAATAATTTCTAGGTCAGGTTCGAATATAGGTCATCTGGGGTCAATTAAGCAACTTTGTTAAAAGCAGTCAAACTCAGGTGAACGATACAGGGCTATCATGGCCCTCTTGTTATACAACTAAGATGATTATTTGGTTAAGATGGCATTGGCTACTATCTCAGCAGTGTTTGTCCTCTGATTATTAAGTTATGATGGCTATTAGCGATGAAATGCCTTTAACTAATAATCTGGATTTTAAATATAGATAAGTCTTCCAAATCTGTCAATCTTTATTAAATATTATTTGTCCGTGTTTATTTGCCTAAAACTAGAATTATCGTCTCATATTACTTGATCACATGAATCATAACAAGAGAAAATTAGAACCACGAACTTGCGGAGACTATCAGAGTAAAGAAACGTTCACAAGTATGTTTGTATAATTAGGGACACTGAATACAAAGGGCACACGATAAAAATACATATAATATTCCATAAAAAGAGTGAGGAAATGAACGAAGCGACATAAAAAACATATATAGAGCGAGTATTGGCTTTCCTTGCGTATCATTTTGTGCGTCATCATTGAGGTGATCGCCGAATTAAGTTTTTCCTTTCCTTAACTTTACCACACAATATGGTAATTTCAAGCAGTGACAAATTTACAATTATTAAACTTAACATGAAAATGCATCGTTTTCAAACTGTGGTCTGCATTTGGATATGTTTTGTTTCTGTAACGTATTGTTACTCGTACAGTGAATCAGTCCAGTTGGTGAAGGGTACGACAACCTGGAAAAGACCCGTACAAGACCAGACCCACCCGGTATTTCTGTCCATGAATCTTTATTTATTTAATATTCAAGACTTTGATGAAGTTGCCGAAAAGTTTTCTGTGCACGGCTTATTATGGATGACTTGGACGGATCAAGTGATTACCTTGGATACTAATGATTATGGAGGTGCATCATTTGGCATTTTTAAGTTATCCTATGTTCGAAACTTCAAGCCCTGTTAATGGTCATCTGTCTATCTGCCTATCCGTATCACCATTTGCAAAGAAAGAACTAAGCTACTTTTGCAGGGTAAATGAAGTAGAAAAATGTTCAACACAGTAAAACAAAATATTATTAAAAACTTTCACTGTAGGTTAAGTATCGGTTTCCCTTACGGATTTGTTATGTACTCTATCAGTGAGGTGGTCGATTAATTAATCTTTACAACAGATCTTGATATAACACGGCAATTTAAGAATTTTTGGTTAGATGTTAAAACAACGTATTCGATCATTGAAAGTATTGGGAACAAAACAATGACTGAGGTGTATTACAAGCAGACTTTAATTAGTTTCAAATTTCGTGCAGAGTTTGATGGAATTGTTAGCAAAAAGGAATACTGTGTAAAAGATTGGCACACTTTGTCGAATAAAGGCGGATGACTGGTCTTTAAATCAGTCTTGCAAAAATTGAACACTTGAACAAAAATGGATTGTTTTCAAACCGCTGTTATCTTCTTTTGCATGTGTTTGGTTTCTGTAACAAATTGTTACTCATACAGTAATTCCACTCAATTGGTGAGTGATATGCTGGAAAAGTATGACACCCGGCAACGACCGGTACAAAACCAGACCCACCCGGTATTCGTGTCCATGAATTTTTATCATCATTTATACCTGGATCAGTGTTTGAGACCACATGCAGTGTAGATGTCACATATTACCCATTTGACACACAGGTGTGAAAGAACATTAGAATCTGAAAAATACAGTTAAGATGAAAAGATAAAATAGTGTTTACTACCAATTCTAGAATCAACATTTTTATCTCTCGGGATAATAAAGAACAAAAAAACCGTTATAAAACAATTAAAAAACACAAGAAAAAAAAGCAACCCCCAAACAAGCAATAAAAAAACTAACATGCGCACACAACAATAACATTAACACCCTCCCCCCTCCAAAAAAAAAGAAAGAAAAAAACAACATCCCAATAACAATTTTCTTTTTTTATATGTTGTGTATGGTGGAAACGTACATTTTAGCAGTTTGTAAGTTCTTGTTACCATCAAAGGGCTTTAACACTTTTTTCAAGAAACCGCAGTTTTTTTTCCACATATGTTTTAAAGGTTCCGTATGTAAAACAGTGTAAATTGCACTAAAGACAGTAAACGTACGAGGTTTTATTTTTCTCTCTAGCAATATGGGATACTGTTATTTTAAATACTGCAGGATTCCACGAAATAACATAGCAGTTGCATTATATACAGAGCACTCCTTGTATGTGTGAATTCAATTTCAACATATTCATGTTGGATATGCATTAATGCTTTTACAGTGTAACTAATGCAGTTAAAATGCATTAAAGTTGATATCGGTACACCTTTTTTCTACACATGCAAGACATGTATTATAGTTTGCACATTGTATCTGAATTCGTTACACATATTCCCACGTTTGTTAGAAAAGCATTAAAGTGGATTCAAGGCATGTTATTTTTACATGCTAGAAATTAATTCAGTCTACTTTTCTATTAATATTTCAGACATGCTCGGTTGCTTTCAATGTCTGGGGATATGCCGGTGTCGAAGTGGTCCTTCTTCCAATTGACAGCGTGGTGAACACAGACTCATTCACAGAAAATGGCGAGTGGTCCCTGGTTTCTACTAGTGTAAGCAGAGTTGCCGGAGACGCGACAAGGTCCTGACGAAATTCATTTTAACTTCATACTGAAAAGAAAGCCAGCCTACCTTGTCATCAATGTTATTCTTCCAATTATTTTCATGGCTGTTTTAAATATGCTGGTGTTCGTGCTTCCGGCTGAGTCTGGGGAGCGAGTTTCGTACTCAGTCACTGTTACTACTTGCACTCGCCGTCTTTATGACGCTGGTCGGCGACAATCTGCCGAAGACGTCCGAACCGATGTCGGTACTGAGCTATTACTTGATGAGTCTACTGATAATGAGCACATTGATGACAATGACGACAATACTGAGCCTGTAGCTATACTTCAAGACCGGCCATGTACCAAAAGTCTTGATAGGTTTCGTCAGGTTTGTGTACTGTTTCCCCTGCAGATTTCGTACTAAAAATAACTACCGAAAAAGCAAAGTCTCGCCAGCTGATGTCGACAAAAGAAAAACTATGGTCGCCGAAATCAAGGATGCCACCTTCGAATACAGATTCTGAAGAAACAAGTGAACCGGAGATCACGTGGCAAGACGTCAGTTTTGTTGCAGACAGGATTTCTGTGATTATTTTCTTTATTGCTACGGTTGTTGTCAACACAGTGTTACTAGTTATTTTAGTTCAAGATGAGGGCAGTTAGATCTGACAACCACTGTTGAATAGTGTATATATTATGTTAGCATTCGTGCTGTGTATCTAACATTTTACAGAAATCGAAAAAGAACTAAATTGAACTTCGGAAATAATACCATGTTTAAGGAAGTAACTCTGACAGAAAAGATTTAAATAAGTGCTGATCTTTTTAAAAACTGTTCAGTAGAAAAAAAGATTAAGGCATGAATGTTTGGCAATCGGCACTAATCAATGAAAGAGAAGAAAATTAATAACAGCTTTGTAGTACTTATGAAAATCTCTTGTAAATATATTTCTTATGTATGCTTGTCATACACTAACAACGAGGTATTTATGATTTAATAAGCTAGATATTGAACTCTTTATTATACTACACTTCACAATAAAAATATTAATCCTGGTGTACCTGGCAGGTGTAACTAAACAGGAAAGATGAGGACATTTTTTTGCTGATGGCGGCATAACTAATTATTATGGGTTCAAATACATACAATTATAATTGAATTAATTGATTTAATTTTCATTAAATATCTTTTCAGTAAGTAATATTGAGGATAATTAAGTATTTTTGTATGCAACTACAAAAATGAAACCAAAAGCTACATGAAGATTTTGTAATGGTGCTATTAGGTAAAAATTCGACTTAAACTTCCATTTTGTGGTATTAAGTTTAGAGTCAATATTATTTGAAGTTTCACTTTTGATTAAGTTACCTACGCATTTATAGATCAAAACATCCACTATTATTTCAGGAGAATAAAATTTTCCAAACAATGGATATTTTTTGCAGTTACATATTTGCATTTATCCGTACCCTTAGATTGCTGACTCAAAGATGGAAAAAGTATAATATTTTAGAAGTTTAGTTGTGATTTTTGTGTAGCTGAATGTTGACAACCCCTTAAGAATTTTGTCAGTTAAAATGAAGTTGAACTATAATGTGTGTGTTAAGGTTTCAATAAATGGACAAATCACAATACCTCATGCTTTCAGCATATTTTATGTTGTTCACTTGCCATTATAACTGGCAAAGATACATACGCTTGGAATTATTCATTCTGTCTTTGAAGCCATATGCTTTTCATCTTTTAAAAATTTAATGTCGAAGTTAATTGCTGCACATGTATTATACTTTTTTCTCAGCTTATAGCAGTGTTTAAATTTATCGTAACTTAAAAATACTGTTATTTTAAATAACTTTACACAAAAATATATTTTTCCACACTGAAAACAATAAAAGGATGAGTGTTTTCTAAGTTTATACCCGTTCTTTATGAATTTAGCATACTGCTGAAGTGTCTGCCGCCCTTTGAAGATCCGTTGTCAAGGACATTGGAGTCATTTCCATTTTCTTTTTTTTTTTTCGTTTTTCGTTTCCGCTTTCATGGGTTGACTCTAGCTTTTTGGAGTTATGTAGTTTGGAGATATGTATTCATAGACATGGGCGCTTTTGAAGTTGACTATTTCTAAAAACGCACCAAAATAGCAATAAAATTGACACTAACACAACACTTAAACAATAGCTTACAAGTACACCATACAGGCGTATGTTTATCTGCCTCTCGGCGGTTTGTTTTAGACATTGAGTTCACAGGTTATTACATGGTTACCAGACGAAAGTCAATGTAACAGTTTACTTCATACCTTTTGACCTACAATTACTTAAACATGGTGAATAGTACCTCTGTTAAAAAGTTTATATGATAGTGATTTTTACTTAACTGCTACCAAACTGGTGCTCGTTGCCTTTGCCTCTGCGACCATTGTAGCCTATGATCACCCATATAGTGGCCAAAATGCCGCTTCGGCGGTGCATGCGCACGTCTGATTTTATCTGGTCAATAGCTTTTTCATGCTTGGAGGGATTGTAAAATAAAGAAATATCAGCCTTGGCAAGACTGAATATAGCATACAGAATTTGGATATTTGTTAATGGTGATTTCGATGATTTCTTTGACACACAAAAATATATTTTTCCACACTGAAAGAATAAAAGGACGAGTGTTTTCTAAGTTTATACCCGTTCTTTTATGAATTTAGAACACTGTTGAAGTGTCTGCTGCCCTTTGAAGATCCATTGTCAAGGACAGTGAAGTCATTTCCATTTTCTTTTTTTTTCCGTTTTTCGCTTCCCTTTTCATGGGTTGACTCTAGCTTTTTGGAGTTATGTAGATTGGAAATATGTATTCATAGACATGGACGCTTTTGCAGTTGACTATTTCTAAAAACGCAGCAAAATAGAAATAAAATTGACACTAACACAACACTTAAACAATAGCTTACAAGTACACCATACAGGCGTATGTTTATCTGCCTCTCGGCGGTTTGGTTTAGACATTGAGTTCACAGGTTATTACATGGTTACCAGACGAAAGTCAATGTAACAGTTTACTTCATACCTTTTGACCTACAATTACTTAAACATGGTGAATAGTACCTCTGTTAAAAAGTTTATATGATAGTGATTTTTACTTAACTGCTACCAAACTGGTGCTCGTTGCCTTTGCCTCTGCGACCATTGTAGCCTATGATCACCCATATAGTGGCCAAAATGCCGCTTCGGCGGTGCATGCGCACGTCTGATTTTATCTGGTCAATAGCTTTGTCATGCTTAGGAGTGATTGTAAAATAATGAAATATCAGTCCTTGGCAAGACTGAATATAGCATACAGAATTTGGATATTTGTTAACTGGTGATTTCGATGATTTCTTTGATATATTTTCAAACTACATGTAAGTCATGATGGGTTCAAAAATACGGTTACCGGCAGTCTATTTTTAAACCAATTTTAGCTAGACTTGGTCAGAATATTTTTCTAACTGACCACTTTGGAGAGATTAAATCTGGGTTGCGAGGATTTAAGACTGAAACGAAGTTACATTTAATAAAAAACTAGTTAGGGTGTCTGACTTAGGGTGTCTCAGCATCATTACCCTCTTGTTAAAGAAAAACAGCCATTAGACAACAGAGAGTGTTCAGCAAACTGATGCAAAGAGTAAATCAAAACTATAAATGCACTGTAACCCCTTTACATTCTTGTGTCATAAGTCTTTTCAAGTATTGAGATAGGTTTGATATCAATCTTTCATAAAGTTTAAGACAGGAATTGTAAAAATTTGATCAACATCTGAAGCTGTAGACCTTGGTTCTGTAGGTTGCTTCGGGTAGCTGACAGTTATTTGAGTAAAGGAGAGTTACTCTCATAAGAACAACATATCAGTATCGTAGCTTATTTCGCGTGGACACTTAAAACTTGAGCTTCAGTAATGAAACTTCAGCGGAATATTAAGCTTTCTTCATTTATACTGCACATTGATGTGTTCAGTAGAAAGACAGGTATTATCCTAGATATGGTTCTGAAACAGCAGACAGAACAAACAATCTTATACTATGCGTAATGCTTGAAAGCATTATAGCTAGAGTGAAGCAGTAATGCGGTGAAGGGACAGATCGAGAGATATTTGTTTTCGTGAGCTCCTATCGTCACGACAGGATTATCTACAATGAAGATCTACAGTTTAGTCGTTTCGGCTCTATAATTTTGATATTCATTAATGGATAATCACATAGCTTCAATCAGTACTGTTTTATATCATCAGAAAATGGCAGATGCTTTTGCTGCAGAGGTCTCGAATTGTATCTCTAGAATCTAGATCATCTACCGACCCCAAAGTAATATTTACTGAAATTAACATATACTTTTTTTATACAGCTATGATGGTTATTTGGTTAAGATGGCATTGGCTACTTTCTCAGCAGTATTTGTCCTCTGATTATTAAGTGATGATGGTTAATAGGGATGAAATGCATTCCACCAGTAACACAATAGTTTAGGATATAGTAAAGTCTTTTAGTTCTATGAATTTTTTATGATCTATTGCTTGTTCAATGTTTATTTGCCTCAAACTGTAATTAGCTGTTTAATCGATTAATATAATTGGACCAGATGAACTAATTCATAATAAGAGAAATTTGAACAACGAACTAGCGGAGCACTAATGGGGTAAAGAAATAGACACGAGCAATTATTTCGTATTATGTTTGTATAATTAAGGACACTAAATACAAGGGACAGACAATAATACGGCATATAATAGAGTATGAAAATGTATTTTAGTTTTTCAACCAAGCGTCATAGATATATAGGTCGAGTATTGATTTTCCTTACGTATCAGTTTTGTGCTTCATCAATGAGGTGATTGTCAAAATAAAGTTTTTTACTTTCCGTAATAGCAACACATTATGACATTTTTTTAATTCAATAATTGAACAAAAATGGATTACAATCAAAACGATGTTATTTTCTTTTGCTTGTGTTTGGTTGCTGTGACGAATTGTTACTCGTACAGTGAATCCACTCAGTTGGTAAGTGATATGCTGAAAGGATACGACACCCGGCAAAGACCGGTACAGGACCAGACCCACCCGTTATTCGTGTCCATGAATTTTTATCTATTAACCATTCAAGACTTTGATGAAGTTGCCGAAAAGTTTTCTGTGTACGGCTTATTATGGATGACTTGGACGGATCAAGTGATTACCTGGGATACTGAAGATTATGGAGGTGCATCATTTGCCATTTTTAAGTTATCGGATGTTTGGTATCCGAAATTGGTTCTGATTAGGCCGCACTCGAAACTTCAGGACCTCGGAGATGACTGGATGATTGTTCGAATATTTTCGTCAGGTTTCACATCATTTGCGCCTGGAGCAGTGTTTGAGACCACATGCAGTGTAGATGTCACATATTACCCATTTGACACACAGGTGAGAAAGAAACTTAGAATTTTTAGAAAACAAAACGTATCTCGTAGAATGAAAGGAAATACTAGTACCTTTTGTTCTGTCAGTACCACGTAAAGATTGTTTGATTTAACTTGCCTGTTAGTCTTTGTGGAGTTTGGAATTTTTCCTTTCGTCTACCCGGGACAAAATAAAGTCCATAAAATTGAAACAATTCTCCCTTTAATACCATCTGTTATTTGAAACGTAAATTTAATATGTTACTGCGTTTTGAATATCACTGCGTTGTTCAGAATTAATTCAGTCCATTTTTCTATTAATGTTTCAGACTTGCACGGTTGCTTTCAGTGTCTGGGGATATGCCGGTTATGAAGTGGTCCTTCTTCCAATTGACAGCGTGGTGAACACAGACTCATTCACAGAAAATGGCGAGTGGTCCCTGGTTTCTACTAGTGTAATCAGAGTTGCCGGAGACGCGACAAGGTCTGACGAGATTCATTTCAACTTCATATTGAAAAGAAAGCCAACCTACCTTGTCATCAACGTCATTCTTCCAATTATTTTCATGGCTGTTTTAAATATGCTGGTGTTCGTGCTTCCGGCTGAGTCTGGGGAGCGGGTTTCGTACTCAGTCACTGTTCTACTTGCACTCGCCGTCTTTATGACGCTGGTCGGCGACAATTTGCCGAAGACGTCCGAACCGATGTCTGTACTGAGCTATTACTTGATGAGTCTACTGATAATGAGCACATTGATGACAATGACGACAATACTGAGCCTGAAGCTATACTTCAAGACCGGCCAGGTACCAAAAGTCTTGATAGGTTTCGTCAGGTTTGTTTACCTGTTTCTCCTGCAGATTTCGTACTAAAAATAACAACCGAAAAAACAAAGTCACGCCAGCTGATGTTGACAAAAGAAAAATTACAGATTCTGAAGAAACAAGTGAACCGGAGATCACATGGCAAGACGTCAGTTTTGTTGTTGACAGGATTTCTGTGATTATTTTCTTTATTGCTACCGTTGTTGTCAACACAGTGTTTCTAGTTATTTTAGTTCAAAATGAGGGTGGTTAGTTACCACAACTACTGTTGATTTGTGTATATTATATTACCAATATCTAACATCTTGCATATCGTAAAGAAAAAAAGTGGAACTTTTTAATAATACAGTGTTTTAGAAAGTTAAAAGAGTTTAATATTGAATTAAATTAGCTGCGTGTAATGATTTATCTTGCGTATTTCCACCAAATGAAATGGACCAATATATACATCAGCGCACATCTCTTCTAACTAACACTGTCTTTTCAAAGTTAGCAAATAGTAGTCTAATTAGGACTTTGAGACTTTCAAATCCGAGATACTTATCTCACAAAGATTATTAGAAAACCAGTTTATTCATTAAAGAGCAACCTGTCTTCACCTCCTATAATATCATTTGCAGATTGTTTTTCATAAAGTTGTATTGGAGCAAATTTTAGGAGTTATAATAGTATATGACAGGATTTTAGCACTTCGGCCGGAATAAATGAACCAAGCTTTATTCCGTTACTAAATTCTTCAGCTGAAATAAGCATCCTTTTGCAAAATGTATTAATTTCGGAATGTAACTTTGATGAGCCAACATTTAGTTTTCATGTATCAGTTAAACAACAACAACAACAAAAAACAACAACAACGCCACCCCCCCACCCCTCAAAAAAAAAAAAAGAACACCCCCCCCCAAAAAAAAAAAAACAAAGCAGCTGTACATGATACTGAAGTGATAATTGTTGAATTTACAAATGGGGTCTAGTTTCTCAAAAAGACCTTTCGAAACTTTCGAACACGAGACATACAAGATCAGCTCAGTAGCTGGTATCTTTTCCCCAGATTTTCATCCAACCTTCTTTAAAAAAAGACTCGGAAAGTAAAATATGGATTGGCTTTACGACTTATTTCTGTGATATGATCTCCTATTTTTTTTTTCTATTGAATGGCATATTTGACTTTTGTGTATTATATTCAATTATGTTTTTATGTATATTGATGCGACTTAAACAATTGAACCATAGCTCTATGAAAAAAGTATAGCTAAGAAAATAATATGAGTAGCTCTCTAAAAGAAAATGAACGAAATATATATGTTAATAGCATTTTATATCAATGAATTTTATGAACGAATTATTTTAACATAAGCATAAATACTAAAATAAAATTCAATTGAGTGAATCAAATAACAGAAAGTTAAATTAAACCTTATCGAGCCATTTTTCATTGTTTTATTAAAACGTGTGTGTGTTTCATAATGCCCAACGATATAACTATCAAAAAGGCATATGAAACTTTTAACAGAAATGGCTTATGGTATAAATTAATAAGGGAAGGAATTGATGGTAAAATGTTAATATTGTTGAGATCTATGTATAGTGACGTTGTGGTATGGGCTTGTTTCGGAGAAGAAATAACCTCATCTTTACTTTTCTCACTTTTTGGAAATGATCTTGTAAACCATTTACAGGCAAATATATTCTCAGGTATAAATTTAGATCAAAAATGTATAATTATCTTATTGTATTTGCGGATAATTGTATCTTATTAAGTGATACGCCCGCAAGGCTTACAGAGGCATCTAGACTTATTACATGACTATAGTTCGAAGTGGAAGTTAACCGTTAATATTTATAAGTCGAAAGTTGTTGTATTCATAAAAAACGAGCTGTGATAGCCCTTAATGAAAGATGGACCTATGTAATTGTGCTGTAACAGGTAAATTTCTGTAAGTATCAGCTGGAAACTTAGAATAATAAAATATTGGTTAAAAAAAGTAAATTTTGATTATTATTTATAATTGTAAGTACTAAAGTATATATATGTAGAATATTGTTGAATGTTTGTGAAAATGGTCATATGAACTTGTTATATAATGTTAAAGTTCTCCTAAATGAAAATGGATTAGCTGATGCCTGGTTGATTCCGCAATCTGTGAATGTAAATATGTTTGTAAATGTATTGAAAACCATATTAATGGATAACTTTATGACTAATGTTAATGATATGTGTACAATATTCCTAGTTTAATGTTATTGAAAGAAACAACAGACGGTTTTAAACTATTTTCGTATCTAACGAATTTGAACAATTATAAACATAGACACATTCTAACAAACGCTTATTCACTACGTAATTATACTTAGTAAATATTTAAACGTAGTGGACGCTTAAAGAAGCATACCTAAAAATTATAGTATTTTAATTTCTTTTAAACCGTGACATTGAGTAGTTAATTACCAGATGTAAAGGTCTTAGTACATCAGGTAAACTTAATGCATTAAGAGAGTTGTTATTGTACCATTATTGGGTGGATTACTATTTATTCCAAATGAACACTTCCTAAGTGACTTATGCCTAAAGGAGAAAAATGAATATATGTTTTTCTTTCAATGATCGTTATAATAATTCGAACTAGCACGTTTTGTGAGTCGGACGCAAAGTTATTGAACTTGCTGGTGCCGTTTATTGCGTGAAACGATTATATGCCCCAAGGGACTTATAATGTTTTGTTAATGGTCATCCGTCTATTTGCCTGTGAGCCCCTTATCAGAACGTTATGAACGTAACTTTAATCTATCCAGAGTTATGGACCATTGGAACTACAAAAAATAAAGACGCCTGCAAATTGACTGTCCTCGGTTCAAAAACTAATGAGAAACCAACACAAGAAGTAATGCACTCTTGCTAAATATGCTTATTAAGAGACAAAAAGTCATAGTTATATCATTTCTTAAATACCTAATCATTTTCAGTATATTTTGCAAACTGCTACAGCATACAGAGATGTATTTGTCTTATTATATGAATACTTACAGTGTCCCTACAAATTCCGCGTAGAGAAGATATGGTACCATAATTTGTACAACTGTTACAGTTTATATACAGATACTACTTAAAAAATAAATAAGTAATATATATTACCATTGACTTCATGTGATGAACATTATAAATATTTGTGAATTTAAAGTAACATACAGGTCCTTTGGGCTTGGTGCATTTTATATACATTCATGGAATATGGTTTTGTAAATATGTTTACGCATGTCACTTTAATAAATAATTCACATACCTTCCTACATACATATGATATTGTATATGTGGTACTATTCTATACTGTAAATGCCATCAGTAGTCATATAAGTGACAAGCAAATCACAATTCTGATTAAAATGAAGGTAGTTAATGCAATCTCACTACATTCAGAGGAAAGAAGTGAGTTACACTTGCAGGATACATAAAGGAGAAAAAAGTCCAGCACAGTGAAAAAAATATATTTAAAACTTTCACTGTAGGTTAAGCTTAGTTTAGACTCATTTATTTTACATCGATTGCGATACAAGTTCTTACAACTTAGATTCATCACGCTCGATGACTTCTTCCATACCAGTATTAGCGCAGCGTAGAGGAATGTGAAGATCGTGAGAGAATCTCGCCTCTGACGGGATTCGAACCCGCGACCTCCGGATCCGGAGCCCTGCAGACTAGGTTCAGCAAAATACAAACCGCTGATATATATTCAAGCAGGCCGTTAAAATACATAAAATAAATAAAAATATATATTATATACGGTAGTGAGCGAGAACATGTATTTCATATTTTTATTCAGGCGTCATAGAATATCTAGGGCGAGTATCAGTTTCCCTTACGCATTTGTTAGTGCTCAAATCAGTGAGGTGATCGCTAAATTAATTTATACTTTCCTTTTCAATACACCTTGACACAATATGGACATTTAAGAACTATTGGATAGATTTTAAAACAAAGCGTTTGATCATTGAAAGTATTTGTAATAAAAGAAAGACTGAGGTATATTACAAGTAGACTTAAAATAGTCATCTGATTTGTATTTCAAAATTCGTGCAGAGTTTGATGAAATTGTTAGGCAAAAAGGAATACTGTGTAAAGGATTGGCACACTTTGAAACTGTCTATAAATGCAGAAGGACTCGTCTTTAAATCATTCTTGCAAAAATTGAACTGTACACATAAAAAATGGATTGTTTTCAAACCGCAACCGCTGTTATTTTCTTTTGCATGTGTTTGGTTTCTGTAACGCACTGTTACTCGTACAGTGAATCCACTCAGTTGGTGAGTGATATGCTGGAAAGGTACGACACCAGGCAACGACCGGTACAAGAGCAGACCCACCCAGTATTCGTGTCCATGAATTTCTATCTATTAACCATTCAAGACTTTGATGAAGTTGCCGAAAAGTTTTCTGTGTACGGCTTATTATGGATGACTTGGACTGATCAAGTGATTACCTGGGATACTAATGATTATGGAGGTGCATCATTTGCCATTTTTAAGCTATCCGATGTTTGGTATCCAAAATTGGTTCTAATTAAGCCGCATTCGAAACTTCAGGACCTCGGAGATGACTGGATGATTGTTCGAATATTTTCGTCAGGTTTCACATCATTTGCACCTGGAGCAGTGTTTGAGACCACATGCAGTGTAGATGTCACCTATTACCCATTTGACACACAGGTGAGAAAGAACATAATAATAAAAAAGCTCCAACAAAAACAACAACAACAACTAACCAACAAATAACAAAACAATCAAAAACTGACAACAGAAAACAACAATAACAACAACAACAATGAAGATGAAAAGGATAGGTTACTTTAATAAAATGAAGCTTTTACTAACAATTCTACGACATTTTTATCACTCGGGGCCAAAATAAAAAGACACTCTTACAAAAATAACAACAATAATAACATAGCAAGAACATTTATCTCCTATCTCCTTTTATATCGTGTGTATGTTTGAACAGTTTGAGAGAAAGTGAAAATATTTTTAAATTATTACGAGTTTGATTGTTCTGGCGAAAGCATTATTCAAATAATTCAGGAAATAACACAACAATGGCATTATATACAGAATACTCATCGATATGTGTATTCTTAACATTTTTCCATATGTGGGGCATCCATTAATGCTTATACAATACTAATGTAGCTTCGAAACGCTTATTTTTACACATGTTAGTAACGCATTAAAGTTGATATTGGGACACTTTTCTACACATGTTAGTCATGTATTAAAGTTTATACAATATATCGGAATTCGTTATACTTATTTTCACGTATTTGAGAAAAGCACTTAAGTTTATATGTGGATTCGAAACATCTTTTTTAACATGTTATAACTTATTAACGTTTTTTTTTTTCTCAATTAATGTTTCAGAACTGCTCAGTTGCTTTCAGTGTCTGGGGATATGCCGGTTATGAAGTTGTCCTTCTTCCAATTGACAGCGTGGTGAACACAGACTCATTTACAGAAAATGGCGAGTGGTCCTTGGTTTCTACTAGTGTAAGCAGAGTTGCCGGAGACGCGACAAGGTCTGACGAGATTCATTTCAACTTCATATTGAAAAGAAAGCCAACCTACCTTGTAATCAATGTCATTCTTCCAATTATTTTCATGGCTGTTTTAAATATGCTGGTGTTCGTGCTTCCGGCGGAGTCTGGGGAGCGAGTTTCATACTCGGTCACTGTTCTACTTGCACTCGCCGTCTTTATGACGCTGGTCGGCGACAATCTGCCGAAGACGTCCGAACCGATGTCTGTACTGAGCTATTACTTGATGAGTTTACTGATAATGAGCACGTTGATGACATTGACGACGATATTGAACCTGACGCTATACTTCAAGACAGGCCAGGTACCAACATTGCTAAAAAGTGTTGTCAGGTATTTGTACTGTTTCCCCTGCAGATTTCGGAGGAAGAGCAATATCCGTACGCAACAAAGTCTCGCCAGCTGATGTGAACAAAAGAAATCATAAGGTTCTTGTCGCAGAGGCAAAGGATGCCATTTCGGATACAGATTCTGAAGAAATGAGTGAGCCGGAGATCACGTGGCAGGACGTCAGCTTTGTTGTTGACATCATTTCGCTGATCAATTTCTTTATTGCTACTGTTGTTGTCAACACTGTGTTTCTAGTTATTTTAGTTCAAAATGACGGGGGTGAGTTTTAACACCCTCTGTGTATTCGTGTATTCAATGTTATCAATATCAAATTGTGATGACGTTTTGCAAACAGTAGAATGAAAATGTTAACAGTTGTAATATTTCCAGCTTGATATCTCAAGTATGCGATTTGTACTATTATGAGGTTCTATATAAGAAAAGGGACCTGTACATATTTTGTACTTTAGCTCAAAATAGTGACATCAATTCATCACTATAGCTGATAAGTCCTTGATAAGCGTTTACTTAATCAGTTCCTTCAGGTGGGTAGTATGTTTCGTAAAGAGGCAATCACTAACAATTTGAATATTCTATTTTCTTCAAAATCATACAAATATGAAAGGTGTTAAATGTATTATCACTCGAAGTCAAAGTGTCAGTCAAAACTTCTAAGTAAAAGCGACAAACTTAATGCACTGATATTTTTTGGGTGGACAGCTATTTATTTCAAGTTTTTTCCCCCAAATATTGTTCTAGCTAATAAATGTTTAAAACTGATATATAATTCTTTGTTTTAGTCTTTGAAGATTTATATTAATGTCTTCTTGTAGTCACGAAATTTTCTAACATTCTCTTCATTTGGTAAGCCCAATTAAATCCGCCATATTTAACATCTATATTTGCTTAATTTCATTGCTATATCATATATGCTATATTTTTTTTCTATTTTTTCATTGTCTAGTTATAGAATTTTAACCTAATAACACACCATGGTAATTTTTTATATTCATTAGCACACCATATATATCATCAGCCGCATTTGTATATTAACATTGACAATCTTTATGTTCTCTTAATGTTCTCTAAAACGTCATTTAGTAAAAGCATGAATAACAATGGAACCTGGATCACCCTGTTTTTAGCTCACATGAGAGGTTATGTAATATAATCTGATTCAGCGTCGTTGCTTACTTTTACTGATCCTGGATACACAATAACTTATGCTTACCATTACAGAACTAGGGTCTTAATGTCCTGAACCAACAACGGAATACATACATTTGAAAGCCTTGATTATCTTGGAGCTTAAATGTTCTGGCACAGAAAGAAACAGCCATAGTCTGTGAAAAGATAAAGATTTTGTCCTATACTGAGAATTTTTGAGGTAACTACGTGTAGATATGATACATTGTCTGCGGTACTCTTGCCCTTTCTTATCCGAATCATCACTCTGAAAACTTTCCCTATTTTTGACACCACTTCGTTATTCTAGTCAAGAGATCTTGAGTATATTATGAGGTTATTCCTCGATAATTCGTAGTCATCAATAGATCCTCATCTTTAAATATAGGAATGTTATAACTCAAACCTGAAGATTCAGGGCAACCACAGCTATTAGATAAGGTGTTGAACATAATATCACAATCTAGGTCCTCCTTTTCATTCATTGCAATGATAGTATTGCTATTTTCTGACCTGTTTTCAACACCGCCTAAAGGATTATCAAAATGATTGAATAATTTATTTATATTTAAGTCAACGTTAGCTATGTTTTCATACTTTCCCTCGTATATCTTATATGTTAACTTTTACGGAGTTTACTATACGCCTTTTGGCAATTGTAAATCATTCTCTATTCTTCTCTATTTTATGTTTTATAAATATTTCTCTGCTAACCTTATACTTTCACTTAGCATTATGACATTGTCGGTTAAAACTGGTTTGCTTATGATCATTAGTTTTATTACTATTTTTCTTTCAGCTATTTTCCACTTAAAACCCTGATTAGTGTACAGTGGAACTTCCGAAAAACCGAACACCAATGGGACCGGACAAAAAGTTCGGATTTTGGAAGTTTCCGGAATTCAGAAGTACGAATGATCCGGAGAAGTACAGGTGACAAACACCAGTGGTTCTTTATGATAGTGAATTCAGTCAGTATTGTTGAGCGTAACAGCGTTTGTAACATGGGAAACATAATGCAAAATTAATATTAATGAAAACATTCTACACGTATATTTTATTATAAAAATGTCATATGTTTTCAAATACATATACATGTATACTGTATTATGTGCTAACACGTTTCTATATGTCAGAACAAAGCTACATATTGCATACCATTAAAACAGTTTGAAAAAAAATCGCCAATTAGAATAACCAACACATTAGCTGGCGTTGGCTAACTAATTACCCTTTTTTTAACACCACAATAACAATTTAATCCTTAAAGTTGCTTGTAGCAAACACCTGTTATTAATCGACTAATCAGCGCTCTGTTTTATTTACCGCTGTCTAACTATCGATATATTCGGCTGCATGTCAATTTCAAATTGACAACTTGTTATTCTAACGCGTGTCAAAAAAACGATCACCGCTAATTGGTAAACAATAGATACGTGAAATATTTGCCGCACGGTTTGCGATCTTAGGTCTGTCTTTTTGCACTTTTTTATTTTTCCGGTATTTTGACGTAACATGCATTGATTTAAACAATTTACAAAATCGCCAGGAAAGATCGGAAGTCCGATTCAGAAGTATATTTACTAGAAACAGAAGGAATTCGGATGAGAAATCTCATTTTCAGAGTTTCGGTTTTTGAAGGTCGTTCGATTCCACTGTAATTTAAGGAAATAGTAATAGATTATTTTTTGAACTATCAGCCAAAAGATAAAAAATTCTACACCAGTATTGTATATAGGATCACTAAGATAATGTTTTCAGTTTGAATAATAAAGTTTATCATTAAGCTTAAATAAATTTCACTCATGATTCTAAAATAACAATGAAACAATGCAATATGTTTTCACAATTCAATTACCGATCTGAAATTGATCTTTACGTATTATTTAACAATTATAAAACAATTTTGTTCGATTATGTAATTAACTTATTGACTCGCATTTAGCAACTTTTTAAACGAAACAAAGCTGGTACATATTATATATCTTGTAGTATTGACGTCCATTGCAAAATATACCGTATAATTACTATACTGTTACATGGACTTGTGACATACCATAACACGCTGTAAAAAACACATACGATACTCGACAACATTTTTGGACAACGTGGGTGTTTGCTAACTACAGCCAAATTTTTGTCTGTAGTACAGAAAGTCAGAAAGTATCTCATACCCTAGAAAGTTGACAGGGTAGTTTTATTTATATCAATTCGGTGTAGTTTTTGATTGGATAGATATTAGATTAGATATATAGGCTTTTGCTGTGACAAAGATCTGTGTTGGCAAAGGCATGGTTTGATCACAATTTACATTTGTTAATTTTGAAACGAGAACGGGACCACTCAGTAAGATAAGTTTCTGATTATGCATAGCATGTGCATCTAAAACATGTCTCAGATTTGAAAATCGAATTATGAATATATTTCATTCTGTTTTTCATTTATCTATTTTTTATGTAGTTATCATTACAAGAAGGGCATCGATTTTATTTGACTGGATTTCAATACCAACAGATGATGATAAATATTTGTTCAGTAATGATAATATTGTTCTACCTTTTATTTAATTTTGGAATAGAAAAATCCCGTTACAATTCTGTCTATAGGTGTTTTAAAATATATTTTTTTTATCCTTTGATCGTGTAAGTCCCAAATGATTTTTACTGTGACTGAATTAGTGCTTTTTTCATTCATTTTGCTCCAATGCGTTTGTTTTTGACAGGTTATAATCGTCCTTTTCAATGTAAAAACTCTGAAACATCTTTGTCTCCTTTCTTGTTTGATATGAAACACTATCTATTTGTAAAGCATTGCCATATTTCAAAAGCACTATTTCTGAGTCGTATTACATCTAAACAATACTATTCATTTACCATCTTTCAGGTAGAACGATGTGTTGGCTCATGTTTCAGTGAGTGAGGCAAATTTTCCATATCATCCCTTGTTAAACATACATTTTTCGTATAATTGTTTTAGATCACTCTTTGTTTAAGGAATGTTTTGTTATATCGGTGAAGGACTGAAAACCTTTGTCATTTGTATGAAATCATGGAAGTTTTATCCAAGTTTTATTAAGTTTATAGTCTTAAATTGTTATTTGTCAGGATACGTTCACCAAGCACACTGTCAAACCTAAATTGAAACAAGTATTAGCATTTCCAAAAATGCTTGAAATCGCCGTTCAGCCATACATTTCGTCTTATCCATAGATGAATGTATTTCATGTTCTTCATTCATTAATTTGATAATCTTACAACATGCTTTGCACTGAAAAGCGAAGTTATATTTGATAATTTTCACACAGAAATTATAAAGTAGATTAAATATACATTGTAATTTTTATTGTAGCTGGACTATTTTTGAAAGCAGACGATTTGGCTTCTTAATGAAAAACATATCGCCCTAACCCTAATGAAGCATATATAAAACACGGAAAAATCCTGATCAAACTCCTCGCACCGGTTAAGTCACGCTTTGCTACTTTTACTGTACTAATCAGGGGAAGTAACCCCTGCGGGAAGTTTGTGTCCTGATTAGAACCGCCCGGAAGCAAGCATTTATTTTTTTCTTTAAGTGCAAGTTTTGGAAAAAACAAACAAACCATACTCTTATTTAGACTACATTCTTTAGTTAAAAATGACATGTAGCAAAAAATATTGCGATTATCCTGTGTTTATCCTACACCAGCCTCAAGACTGGTCCTGAGATCGTACATTCATGATGGTATTTTTCAGTTGTAAGAATAAGTAACCCGACAAACATGGCGGTTGGGCGAGTCCATTTACGCATCCCTTGCAGAAGAATTTTGACGTCCATTTTGTTATCATGTGATATGAAATGCTTTGCTTTGATTGGCTAAAGGCAGGCGGTGTACAGGCAAAACTGTTCAAATCTTGTTAATTGTATATATCGCCGTCCCCTGGACGGCGATAATAAAGTTTTCATCACTTTTACCTTTTTCAATTTATTTACTTGAATTTTGTGATTGAGTACTATTTAGTAATGATATGATCAGTTGACAACACTGTAACTGAAAATAACTATGTCTTTTAAATTCATTTCTGTATCGGAACATTTGCAGAAATTAGTTCTGTTATTAACATCAAATCTGCATCGGAACATTTGTAGAATTAGCTCTGATATCGATATCAGATCTGCATCGGAACATTCGTAGAATTAGCTCTGAAATCGACATCATATCTGCATCGGAACATTTTCGACATCAAAGCTGCATCAGAACATTTGTAGAATTAGCTCTGATACCGACATCAAATCTGCATCGAAACATTTTCGACATCAAAGCTGCATCAGAACATTTGTACACTTAGCTCTGATATCGACATCAAATCTTTAGTTTAAAAGTTGAATATCTAGGTCTGAAATCGACATGAAATCTGCATTAGGAAAGTTGCGAATTACTCTGAAATCAGTATTAGATCTTTATTTGGAATATCGTTCTCAATTTTTTTTCTAACGCAGTATATGTAATGTCTGCTTGTATATAATTGAAATAACATTATAAACATTTATTCTTTTGCAGTACTGAGGTATTTTAATTTTTTCAGTGTAATATAGATTTTCTTTTAAAAGTACAAATAATTCTTTTTATTCTTTTTATTTCGTAGTATATACATTTATTAATTAATTTTACTTGTTACTAGATAAATTTAGATTAAGAATTTTGAAAAATGTCATGATTGTTATTACCATTATATTGACGTTATGTTAGTAAATATTATTGTATTATAGATGATGTACAATGTACAAATCTTAATAAAGTATCTGTTCTGTTCTGCTCTGTTGATAAGTACATTTCCCCATGTGTTCTATATAAAAATGCAAAGCATTGTCATAGCTTACTAGGCCTATTTTAGATTATATTACAAATCCATCCTCATTTTTGAAGAATTATCATAGTACTGACAAAATAAAGGAAAAAGTCCTGGTCATGTATCTTGTAAGACAGACTTTGTCTGAGTAAAAAAAAACGGGATTATAAATGTATGTTCCTCAAATAAAACTGCTATAACCTGGTAATACTACTCGTATTGGCAGTGAGTTGCATTTCAACAAATACAATATCCTCTCTTATCTTTTCCACTAAATGTCAAAATACATCCACAAAGAAATTTCCACCAAAACTAGACTATAACTCCCTTACTATTGCAGTAATTTGTTGAAAGTTAACAAAATGTTAGAATACATTAAGAGAAATGCACTGTACAGGAACAATAGCTCTTTTTTGTAACTTTTGGAACTATCTCCCTTCGTTAAATATTACCTGTACCTATGAAACTTTAAGTAAATTCCACTCGGTGGTTGCTGAGAAATAGTCAGGACAAAAATACTACTACAAATGCATGAAACAGGCATAACTTTGTGAAAAATCAGTAAACCAGAACATGCTGCTAATATGCACAGCTCTTCTTGGTAGTAAAGCCTACTAAAAAGTTTCAAAGAATTCCAGTCAGTGATGCTGAGAAATAGTCCGGACAAACTAGATAGTTGAAAAGGCTTGAAAGGGGCATACATTTTTGAAAATAATTGAACCGAAATATGCTGCTAAAATGCACAGCTCTTCTTGGTAGTAAAGCTTCCTCTAAAATTTCAATGAATTCCAGTCAGTGGTTGCTTAGAAATAGTCCGGACAAACTTGATAGCTGAAAAGGTTTGAAAGAGGCATAAGTTTGTGAAAAATCATTGAACCGAAACATGCTACTAATATGCACAGCTCTTCTTGGTAGTAAGGGTTCCTATGAAGTTTCCATAAATTCTAGCCAGTGGTTATTCAGAAATAGTCCGGACGAAATTTCGGGACGGACGGACGGACGGACGAAGCGGCGACTAAATGCATCCCTGTTGGGGAGCATAAAAATGTACCAATAGAATTTCTGGAAAAAGATTTCAAGTCTATGTGTGTTTTATGTCATAGGAAGTACGATTATACTGTTAACCGGACCAAAAGGTACATGACGACATTAGACTCTATCTACACTCATCTAGTATATGGGTGTACATTGAGATACTTACCCAAAAGTTTACAGTTTATAAAAGGACCATCCTTCGTACCGTCATGAAAGCAGAATGCAAATGTGTTGAAATGCACATTGCCTGGGTGCCCAGAAAAGCAAACTTTCTCGGATGTAGAAAGACTTAATATCTTATGATAGCTTTTTCATCACCGTTCCATCTCATTCGCACCGTCAAGATATATTGCCTTAACCATCTTACCATTGCCTTTCACATTCGCACCACCGTGTTTTCATCATGGAACCATCGCATTTTCACGGTCGTTCCATAGGGTTTTCATCATCGTTCCATTGCGTTTTCATCATTGTACCATCGCGTTTTCATGACCATTCCATCGCGGTTTTATGACCATACCTTTGCTTGTTTATGACCATACCATTGCGTTTTTATGACCATACCATCGTGTTTTTATGACTATACCATCGCGTTTTTATGACTATACCTTTGCCTGTTTATGACCATACCATCGCGTTTTTATGACCATTCCATCGCGGTTTTATGACCATACCGTCGCGTTTTCATCACCGTACCATCGCTTTTCCATTACTATACCATCGTGTTTTTATCATCGTACCATCGCGTTTTAATGACCATACCAGCGCGTTTTTATGACTATACCATCGCGTTTTTATGACCATTCCATCGCGGTTTTATGACCATACCTTTGCTTGTTTATGACCATACCATCGTGTTTTTATGACTTTACCATCGCGTTTTTATGACTATACCTTTGCTTGTTTATGACCATACCATTGCGTTTTTTTATGACCATACCATCGCGTGTTTATGACCATACCATCTCGTTTTTATGACCATACCATTGCGTTTTTATGACCATACCATTGCGTTTTCATCATGCACCTTCATGTTTTTTATCAATGTATATCGCCTTCCGATGGCAATGCACGGTATAGTTTACCAGGATTTCGTCTGGGTCTGACACAGGGGGTGTTTAAATCGCTTGTTGCTGTTTACAAACTGCCTGATGCAGTTTCTAAGTAGAGTATAGATTTGAACCGTGTCGTATGCGATATCTAAAATGCTATAAATACTTCGCTCATTTTCGGAACATCTTGTAAATTAGTCTGGCGATAGCGCGATGATACGATGTTGCGGGTCGTGTTTGAAAAGAATTCAGACCTTGAAAATGTTTTAGGGGACATTTAACCTGAAGACCCTTTGCATGTATTATAAGAAGTAGTTCATTGCAATGCTATGAGAGGAACTTACGGTCAGTTTGATTATAGACTGTTCACACATGCATACGACGGTTTTAAAAAAACAAATGCACGAAAGTGTTGGGCTATCTCTATTTACAGTTTATGTAGGTAGGCGGAGCATACATTGAGAAAGGTACACCAAAACATGCATTCTCCTACTGTATGGCAGCTTTCAATTAGGCGGACTTAACGTTTTCCCTTTTCCGTTTCTTGAATTTAAAAAAAAACTCTTATATGTTCTAATATATACGTATCATTAATTGGTCTAACCTTTCTTTTAAAAAAAAATCTACTCAAATTATCACAAAGCATTGACCAACGAACCGGAATGTTTTCACGTGTCACGTGACTTTCGATCTTTGAAGTAATTTGCTACGCACATTTTAACGGTAAATCTTGGCCAGTACGAGACTCGCTCACTAAAACACGTGCAAATATAACATTATATTGGTGACCTTGCTGCTTTTTTTCATCCATTAGTGACCATTGTTTGGTTTTGCACAAACGCAGTGTGCAACTGGTGGTGTTTTGTTGTGTTGTTTCCTTTCATCGTCATGAAACAACAGAAGGTAAAAACTTTTAGTTATTTGAAAATCAAAATTGTTTTAGATATTTGCTAAATAATGCTAAATTTCTCTTCTAAGGAACAGTGATAACAGCTGATTTTGATATTTTACCTAGATTTTAATTCTTAGCTTTTATAGTAAAACATTTTTCTTTTTAAGCTGGTGCATTCTTTTATTTTGTGCTGTAATTCGTAGAAATTTGAATGTTTGACATATTAACCTTTAGTTCTATAAAGCTTATTCCGATTGGGAAATTCGAGCCTGCTGCCTGTTCACAAGCGTTTGTCCATTTGAAGAAGAAATCACCATAAGACTTTGATGTCCTTGGGTCAAATAGCATTTCCTGTTCCATAAGAAATAGAAACATGTTGAATGACTTTTCTCCTATTACGTTCGGAATGGGAATACACGAATTAGTGAAATGGTGAAAAATCGAATACAACGTGACAACTGCGAGGACACTGGAAAAAACATATACGGGTGGTTTCATAAGATTGAAGGTGTGACGTGGCAGAAGTGTAACAGAAGAAACAATGCAAAGGTGAAACCTTTTAGTAATTGTAAACTAAAGTCTTTTTAGATATTTACGTTAATAATGCTAAATTTGTCTGTCCAGGGAAAAATCACATATCATAGCAGAGTAAGCTTTTAGGCCTTATTGCCTTATTATTGATACACACTTTTAACAAAATGATAGAACGGATCTTAATAGATGTGAAATACCAGTTTAAATGAAAATCTTTATTTAGTATAAAATTGACTTGTCAGTATCCTTTAGTCTACCGTTTTATTTCGTATCAAATACTCATGTGTTTCTATACAAGCAAAGAAGATGCTGTGTCATGGTCGGTGTGTTAAAAGAATAACATTATTGCAAATGCTTTTATTGTTAAGAAAGGTAGTTGCTGTGAGGCGGTCGCTATGGTAAGGTAATTTACGTTTAGGAAACAGTAAGTATGTCTTCCATCTTTCATGACATGTTTATTCTCTATAGGTAACACTCATATAGATTTTACTGTTTTTTGTGGTATTACCCTTTATTTCTTGTAAACTGTAGCAGGTGTTTATAAACTTGTTACATATATTTAAAAAAAGTAAAATAAAGTTTTAATTTAGTTATTTAAAGTTGTTTAAAATATTGTCTGGGTTCGAACCTGTCGCCTCTTCAGACGCGGTCTGCAATTTGATTGTAATGGCTTGAATCCCGAATTCACCATGACACTATGATGGCTTTGATTAAGATTGTTTGTTCTTGTTTTTGTTTGGTTTTAAGTCACTTGTTTTTGAATTTATAAGCAAAGGAAACATATTGAATAAAATGTATCTTGTATTTAGGTATGGATGGTGGCGTAGCGAAAAAATGTAGGAGCACGTGAAATATCAAGGGAGTTTCGTGAAGATTGGAGAAAGGGGCTGTGATAGAAGTTGGAAAGAGCCACTGGATGAACCTGATGGAGCTTGTAGATAAGTAACACTGAATTATTTAGATGGTACTGGATGAAGCCGATGGAGCTTGTAGATAAGTAACACTGAATTATTTAGATGGTAGTTTTAAGGGTCCTTTTCTGATTTTGTGTAGTAATTTAATGTAAGTAAACAATTTTCGGATAGCTAGCTAATCACTGAAACCTTTCCATCTATATAGGCAGTATATCGTCTGTAAGACGTCTGCCTGTGTCAACATGCATGGGTGAAATGAGTCGGTGGCCCCATGTTTGAAGGGTTGTTTCGTACGTGAAAACCGCATGAAACACAAACCCCTAAAACACCGAGTGGACTGAAGTTCGTGTCACATAGACACCAGTGTGATCACTTTTGTGCGTCTGTCCGCCCACTCCTGCCTAGGTCAACATCTACAGGTTCAAACTATTACAAAACTTCAATTTGGGGGTTCAAAATACATTTGCCCAAGCCTGCGCATGCGCAGTTTTCGATGAACATTGTTATATCTTTAAGGTGTTTGGCAATTAGTTGAATCCCCAGCTAGCGCACGAAGCGGATGTCGCAGTTTGTAACAAAAGGGCTAGCTCAATAAAAGTAAGCTATAACTGATTATGATACAAACGTTATACCCTAAGCTTCTTACTGGTTTCACCATCACGTGAGCATTAGCAAGACCACTGGTTCACAAATCGAAATGACGTATGTTTTTGTTGCGATTATTTTTCTATCAATTTTTACGTTAAACATGTTAAAACAAAGCTACCATGATATGAAAGAATGACGTTTTAAGAAATAAAATCGGTTCTTAACTTAAGAAGGCAATAGTTAATAATACGATATGGAAAGTGATTCTGTGAAGAATTCGGTAACGCCGTACCAATAAAATGTTTCGTCAAACTGTTATCAACATGTATTATTTGAGTAATGTATACCTAAAACATACTCCATTTAAAGAATACTAGTTACAAGAAATGTACTGATATAAAACGGCACCGTTTAAGTAGAAAAATACAAATAAATGAATGGATCAAAAATAAGCATAGTACAAGAAACAAAAAATGACTTAAAGGGTAAGGTGGCATTATATTTTTTTAATGAAATTATTTTATGAAAATTGGCTGACTTTTACTGGAAGATATGATCAGTTTAGTGGTAACATCTGTTTCTGCTGTTACTCTTGTTTGCGATTTTGAATTCGGAAGTTGGCTGGTAACACGCCATTACTGAACATGACGTCGGACACCAACGTCATCGTCTTTAGGGATGACTTGTTCTAAGATTGTTTTGCCTTTCATTTTTAGTTGACTAAACAAGGAGGAATAAAGAACTTGTTAAATACTTTTTCTGGGGTCCTTAGATAAATTCTTGAAATTTCGATCGGGAAACTTGCTAAAGAAAACTTTTGGACCTGTTGTTACCTTTTATTGCGCTGTTTTTAGCTCACCTGAGCACAAAGTGCTCAAGGTGAGCTTTTGTGATCGCCTGATGTCCGTTGTCCGTCGTCCGTCCATCCGTTCGTGCGTGCGTCGTCAACTTTTTATTCAAACAACTTCTTCTCCTGAACTGCTGGGCCAATCTTGCTGAAACTTGGCAGGTGTGCAGCATTGTCCAGTGGACCTTTACCAAGTTTGTTCAAATCATGGCTCCTGGGTCAAAAATGGCCCAGCCCCGGGGGTCACGTGTTTTACATAGAGTTATATAGGAAAAACTTTTAAAAATCTTCTTGTCAGAAACTGCAAGGCATAGAGTTTAGATATTTGGTGTGCAGCATTGTCCAGTGGACCTCTACTAAGTTTCTTCAAATCATAGCCACTGGGTCAAAATAGGCCCCACCCCGGGGGTGATTTTACATAGGCTTATATAGGAAATCTTTAAAAGTCTTCTTCTCAGAAACCACAATGCCTACAGCTTAGATATTTGGTATGTAGTATTGTCTAGTAGACCTCTATCAAATTTGTTCAAATTATGTCCCCTGGGTCAAAATTGGCCACGCCCCAGGGTTCTCTAGATTTACATATAGTTATATAGGAAAAACATGAAAAATCATTTTTCTCCGAAACTAATAGGACTAGACCTTAGATATTTGGTGTGGAGTATTGTGTTGAAAACCTTTACCAGTATTGTTTATATGTTGGCCCCGGGGTCAAAATTGGCCCCAACCCGTGGGCCCTTAATAGGTAAAAAAGGCAATCTTTAAAAATCTTGTTACTGGAAACCTCAATGCTTACAGCTTAGATATTTGGTATGTAGCATTGTCTAGTGGATGTCTACCAAGTTTGTTAAAATTATGTCCCCTGGGTGAAAATTAGCCACGCCCCAGGGTTCTCTTGGTTTACATAAAGTTATATAGGAAAAACATGAAAAATCATTTTTCTTTCAAACTAATAGGACTAGACCTTAGATATTTGGTGTTGAGTATTGTGTTGAGAACCTTTACCAGTATTGTTTATATGTTGAACCCGGGGTCAAAATTGGCCCCGCCCCGGTGGCCCTTAATATGTAAAAAAGGGAATCTTTAAAAATCTTCTTACTTGAAACCTCAATACCTACAGCTTAGATATTTGGTATGCAGCATTGTCTAGTGAACCTCTACCTAGTTTGTTTGAAAAATGTCCCCGGGGTCGCTATTGGCCCTGCCCGAGGGGTCACAAGTTTCAACTAGCAGTATAGAAGAAAATCTTTAAAAATCTTCTTGTCTGAAACCACAAGGCCTAGAATTTTAAAATTTGGCATGAAGCAAGCTTTATCAATCTTTTTGAAATTATTAGATTAGGTTAAAGGTCACGGAGGCTAAAAATAGATTTATCTACTGTACCTCATAGAGCCTTCATTTATTGACCAATATCTTTGATATTTAGTATATAGGTTCCTTGCATGGACGTCTACCCATGGGTAGGGTTTGAGGTCACTGGGTCAAGGTTAAGGTCACCATAGCGTATGATAGATATTTCTACTTTCTGTCATAGAGCCTTTATTTATTGACTGATATTTTACATATTTGGTTTGTAGGCACTTACATATTTTCTATTAAAAAATGAAATACTGCTTAATAGCAAACCTACAGCCAAAGTACTCAGGTGAGCGATCCAGGGCCATCATGGCCCTCTTGTTTTTTATTTAGATTTAACTGTTTTTTCTCTCTAAATTTTCGATTTCTTGTGATTTATGTGATCAGTTAAGAAAGAAGTATTTCTATTATCGCTCTTTTGTTTCATTTTTATCTGATTCTTGCTTTTATAATGCCTGCCTTTCTTTATTCCTCTTTTGATTTGACAAACGTTTTATTAAAACAAAATATATTTACGACATTAGACACATTTTTCTGGATAAATCTTTCGATGTTTGTTTGTTTTTTTTCCAAGAATAATAATGTTAAACCTTTTTCAATCCGCCACCGGAGACAGGGCAGTGATAACTGACATATACCGTTATATATATTTATCTATTTATTAGCTCACCTGACGACTTTGTCGTCATGGTGAGTTTTTGTGACCGCCTGGTGTCCGTCGTCCGTGCTTGCGTGCGTCAAAAATGTCTTGTCTGCACGGTAGGAGTTTCATTTTTTTTTATTGATTTGAACGAAACTTTCGTAGAAATTCTTTCTCCAGTAGATCTCTGTTCCTGTCTTGAAACGACCTGATCCCGCCATGCATTAGATTTACGAGCACTGATGGGGCAAACTAGGCATATTTTGCCTTATCCGCATCATAGTTTTATCTTTAGCTCGACTATTTGAAGAATAGTGAGAACTATATTAATTACCCCGGCGTCGACGTTAGTTTTTATGAAACGTCACATGCTTCAAACGTCACATGCTTACTTGTATAACTCTGATAAGTCACATAACTCTGTCAAGATTAACTGCAGAGTTATGCCCATTTTAGACTTAGAAAATTTAGCTTAAAGTTTATGTCCGTATTGCATATATCACCAGTCAATGGAGATACCTGTTTGGAAACTTCACATGTAGATTTGAGTCATTGGTCAAGGTTTCGGTGCAAGGTCATATAACTTTTACCTGTTTTTACAAATTTATCTCACCTTTTTGGACTTATCAACACTTGAAAAAAACGGTTAAAAATATTGCCCATCTTCACAACCATTAAAGATGTTTAAAGTTTCATATACTTATTTAAGGTATTAGAATACTAATAAACATTTTGTCAGCCCTCATTGAAATGAGTTTTTTTTAATAAATATGCTATTCTGGGACAAAATATAGACCATATAAGACACTTTTACCATGGCAGTTTCATGAAATGTCTCATATTTACTTCAAAATTTGGTTAGTAAGATATAGAGAAACACAATGTTTTTTTTTCTAAAAACCATAAAACGAAATATGATTATAAACGAATTCAACCCACCCACTTCATTATGAGGGGATGGTATCAACGTAAATTTCAGCATAAATCTTTGGGGCTTCAAATTAGCTACAATGATTTTTATTCATGTTCTATTCTGAACAAATAAGAAAAATATCAAATATTTTTAGTCTAGTTTTGAAGAAATTAATAACTAAAATCACAGATACCCAATTTCCATCAATTTAGCATGTTGAAAAAAAATGTTAGAATTAAAATAAATCTAAAACGAAAGCAATTGAATTTAAATGCTATAAAAGTTACTGTTGTAAAACCAAAAACAATGTAAAACTTCCAAAAACTAGAGAAAAAAACTGGCTTGAGTACCATGTTCTTCAGTGAAAATGTCCTAATCTTACACACATTAATGGAATTGAATACACTTCAGGGTGGAGGTAGGGTATTAGGGATTTAATATTAAGGTTATAAGTCCACATCTTTGAACAAGGTCTGATAACTCTTTACTATACAGTTACAATTTTATCTCCCCTTTTTTCTGCACTGTCTGGTATAGAGTATCTCTGTCCATAACCTCAAGCTTATTAAATGCCTGTAAGGTAATTAGTCCTGAAAACTGAACAAAATTTGATAACTGTTACCTGTCTTATGGCAAATGAATCTCCCTTTTTGGACCTACAAAGTATTGCTTAATATTTCTTGCCTGTGTTGGATATCTACACAGTCAATGAAGAAACCTGTTTAGAAACTTCACACATGGGTTCGAGTCATTGGTCAAGGTGACTGTGCAAGGTCAGATAACTCTTACCAGTTTTTACAAATTTCCCCTTTTTGGACTTAGCATTACGTTGCAAAATGTTAAAAATATGTCTATCTCCACTTCAAATAAAGATGTTTAAAGCTGAGTTAATCAGTGGTCGAGGGTTAGAGCGCCGGACTCCCGATCCGAAAGTTGCTGATTCAAATCCAACCAGAGTCTCCAGTGTTATTTCACATACCTCGCGCACGGAGCGCTTACTGGTTTGAACCTAGGAAGCAAACATCGAGAGGGATTAATATAAGTTGCAAGAACTAGCTTCCCAATCGATGTAAAATAAATAAGTTTAAACTAAACTATGTTTAAAGCTTTATATACATCTTTTCGTTAATTTATGAATCAAAAACATTGACTAGCAATTGATTTTGGTCTCTTTCTAGAACTGGCCAGACTCATTCATTGGCTCAAGATTTATAACAGTATTTTTATAGACTTACACATGAAAATTAGAAAAAAACGTAAGAAAACCATAGGAAACCATAGAAACCATAAGGTCTTAGAGTCAAAATTGGCCCCGCCCCAAGGTTATTTTTTATATAAACTTACATAGAAAAATATCTTATTGTCAGAAACCATAAGGCTTTGGTTGACCAATATCCTTAGATATTTAGTGTGTAGGTAACGTGGAAGAACTTCTACCCTTGGGTGGGGTTTGAGATCACTTGAGTCAAGGTCAACGTCTAAACGGGACTAAAAATATCTATTTTTTTACTTCTAGTCATCTAGTCATAATAGCTTTTACTTATTGACTGATATTTTAATATTTAATATTTAAGTTCCCTGCATGGATCTCTCCCTTAAGTTGGGTTTGAGGTCACCGGTAAAAGGTCAAGGTCACTGTGGCTAAAAATAGATGTTTCTACTTTCTGACAGAGCCTTTAATTTTTGACCACTATTTTAGATATTTGAACCTTTACTATTCACTGGGATAAAGATCAAGGTCACCAAGGCTAAAATTAGATTTCCCACTGTCCCGCTAGTTTGTGTCGCGTGTAATTCCAAACGTATAAATGCTAGAGCCATGAAACTTTCTAAAAATAGTTGTCAGTATGTGAACTTACGCAACTGCATATTGACCAAATTTATTGGAGATCGGCAGACTTATGCTCCCTGATTAAGCAAAATAGCATTTTCAGACATGTGTCGCGTGTAACTCCAAAACGTATAATTGCCAGAGCCATGAAACATTCTAAGAAAAGTTGGCAGCATGTGAACTTAAGCACCTGGGTATTTTGACGCAAATTAATTGGAGATTGGCATAGTTATGCCCCCCCACCCTCATTAAGCAAAAATAGCATTTTTAGACTTTTGTCGCATGTAAATCTAAATGTATAACTGCTAGAGTCATGAAACTCTACGAATAGTTGCTAGCATTTGAACTTATGCATCTGGGTATTTCGAAGCAAATTTATTGGAGATGGGCATATTTATGCCACCCCAAGTAAGGAATAAAATAGCATTTTTAGACTTGTGTTGCATGTAACTCCAAACGCTTGACTATGAATGTATAACTGCTAGAGCTATGAAACTTTCTAAGAATAGTTGTCAGCATGTGAGCTTAAGCACCACGAGTATTTCGACGCAAATTTATTGGAGATCGATAGAGTAATGCCTCTTAATTAAGCAAAAATAGCATTTTTAGAATCCTTAATGTTAAGGACAATGTTTATACGCACCTGTTAATGTACAGGATTTGTTTTGTGACAATATAGCGGACTTTGGGAGCATTCTTGTCCATATGGACACCTCTCCAGTTCCTACTCATTCTTATGCTGGCATTCGATTCAATTTCAACCAGACATTCACACAATATTTATAAACAATATATCTCATTTCTTTTCTGAACAAACCTGATCCCATCTTGGGTTCAAGAGTTACGGCCCCTGAGCAATTGATTCAGGTGAGCGATTAAGAGCCATCATGGTCCTCTTGTTTATTTATTTATTCATTATAAGATTCGCTGTTATTTTTATGCAGGCGTTTTTCCATAATGATTTCTGTAATAGATTGGTTTATATGTCAAACTAACAAACAAAAACAAGTTCTTTATTTAAACTCGTTTAATATTCATTTATGAGTTATACCTAAAACTGCAATAAAAATTGTCCCTGAATGAGTGATATTGTTAGAGTTTTCTTATTGAAATATTTAATGTTAGGGAATATAAGGATGGAGGTCGTAGTGGTAATTGTTTATTTGTGGTATTTAATACGTATGCCTAAATAGTGATAAATAGCATATTTTCGCGAACATCCTCTGTTTACACAAATAGCTCAGTAAAATATATTCATTTCTTTTATACATATATATTAACATTCATATCCCAGCTTGTAAAGTATTATATTTGAGACATAATTACTTAATTTCTACTCAACAACTTATTAAATATTCACATTATTAAACTTCAGTTAGTTATTTTCAATTAATTACAATGAGTTTTGAACATAACCCTACACGCTAATCGAATAGTAGACGAGAAAATGTATTTTTTTTTTTAAACCGGCTTGATTATCATTATTAGGTAAAATATTTTTCAAAATTGCCGAGAGGAGTTTTCTCGAACAACTTAAAATTGTGATGGGTCTACAGTTAACTGGATCTAATGAAGACTCTTTCTTCCTATATAGCGGCTTAAATTGTACCAGTTAGCCAGGATTCTGGAAAAGTATTTGTTTCTAAAAGTATGTTTAAAAACTCTTAGGTATATATATGAATCATTTCAGATTTCAAGCTTTTTATATAAGTCGTTATGAATATGAGCAAATGGTGAAGCTGCATTCAAGCAATTTAGCAATTTAGCAATTTAACTTTGATATATTTCGTTGTATTCCACTGTCTATGATCGGCCCATTTTATATAACATTATCATAATTGATATCGAAATTTAAATCAGACGAATTTTCATAACTTCACACCATAATTGTTTTCAGATTCATGTATATTTATAACAATTATAATATTCAAAGTAGTCATTACTTTCGGGGATTTGTTGTGGCGTTTGCTTTTGTCCGCTATTCAGTATTTTGCAACAATCCCTCGGATTGTTTGTCCTTTTCTTCGTCCTTGTATTTAGGTATTTATTGTTTGTTTATAGTATATACTTGCTTTTGATAATTCGCGTCTATGTAGGTCATGTTTGTGCAATTCGTAGATGGTATTTTCGTCTCGCCTATTTACAGTGAGGCCCGAACCATGGTGTTGTATTTTCAACCTCAATTTACTATTTGAAATATTTTGTGAAGGATTTGTACTAGAAAATACATCGAAAGTAGCTTTGTAAAACAATTAAGCGTTACTTCCAGATCTTCTGTTTATAGCAGATTTCGAGACATTGTCTATTTGTGCTATCTAGCTCATCGATTAAAATGGATATACTACAAAAATTTAGATTTTCGGCAAAGTTTCGTTCAAGATTTGGTCGCCATGTTGGTGCCTTATGAAGGCTAGTTCAACTACATGGTATTCATTTAGCTTAGTTTCTTGAATACACAATCTCAAAGGTTTGAAAATGTGCTATAAATACGGGATCTTACTCCACACATATTCAAACTACCAACTTTTAGCTGATACAAGATTAATTCCTTACTTGCGTTGACCGTTTGTTTTACAGTAAACCTTGTAGTTTAGTTAGATTGCTGTTACTGTCACTGTGTTGAAACTAGTATTCGGAAAATCAGTTCCGTCTTGGTTCCTAGAAAAAGAACCTGAATCAATCATTACATAGAAATGTTTACATACTAATTCTGACGATGTTCGTGGAAGCATAAAACACTTGTCACTGAAATAAGTTGTTTCTGGCTGGGTGGTTGTCGAAATAGAAATATGTTTATCAGTTGATGTTTTCTGTAAGTTTGTTCAAAGTGTCATATTCATTTGTAATAGGATTCTTGAAAGAAGAAGAGCAAAATGTGTATTTACAGAGTTTTAAGCACTAAGTTGTATATTCAGCACACTATCATTATAGTCCATTGAATTCAGCTATCCCCTGTCTGTCCTAGTCATTTACTCTGGAGTTTTCGCACCTATTAGAAGAAGCACTGTCACGCTCTGATGGTTTAGCATATGGGCTATGCTCCTCGGGCAGGTATCTCGGAGGTGAGGCTTCTCTGTCTTGCAGGTAGCGCACCTCGCAGTGACGAAGGTTGGGATTTGGGGTCGTTCTTTTTAACTACCCTAGCATCTTTTGTTTGAGTGTTTCTCTGTGACAAACCCAATTCTTTTTATGTAGATATTTCACCATCGCTTCAATCGACACTTATAAGACCGGATCGAGAACTTCCACTTTCCACGGCTTCTAGCAGGATTTGGTCATAACGATCATCGTAGAAGTTCTAGCTAAAAGCCTTCCTCATGCAATAATATTTAGTGTAGGCTGTTTCAGCGATACGTTTCGCGGGGTCTGTATCTCTTTGTCGCGTAGTATTGTGTACCTAGTTAGGGAAATATCTTTGACAACACAATTTTTGACTGGTGATGAGACGAGAATTTTAATTTTTACATTTCCTTTAAACAACATCTAAACTACTGGACTGGGACAAAGTAAATGAAACTTGCCAGGGATATTCCTTTCATAAATCTCTTTTAAATTTGATAAATGAATTCCGTTTCATACAGAACTCTGCATGACAAAAGAAAATCTTTAAAAGTTTTGTTGTGTTCTGTGTGCGTGTGTGTGTGTGTGTGTGTGTGTGTGTATGTGTGTGTGAGAGAGAGAGAGAGAAAGAGAGAGAGAGAGAGAGAGATTTTACATAGAAGTTAACCTAAACATCCTCTATCAATTCTCTTCAAACTATGTCCCCGGGGTCATTTTATTTATCAAAGCTAATATAGGGAAATCTTTGAAAATCTTGTCTGAAATCAAAAGGCCTAGAGCAATTATTGTTTTGCATGGGACATCATCTACATGTCTTGTACATATGTAGTCTAAATTATGCCCCAGGGATTATGAATAGCTCGGCCCCGGGGTCAATTGATATTGTATAGACATATATAGGAAAGACTTACAAAATCTTCTTGTCTGAAACAAGAAGGCCACGGGTTGATATTTATTTCATGGAGCATTATCCAGAGGTCCTCAACAAAGATTGTTTGAATTATATCGTTGGGGCCACTAATGGCTCTGTCTCGTGGTCACTTGCTTTAACATAGACTTACACAGGAAAGTCTTAAAAACAGTTCTTGTCTGAAACGGTATGCCCTAGTGCTAAGATATTTTTGTATGTTGTATTGTCTAATATAGCTCTACCAAGTTTGTTCAAATCATGTCCCTGGGGTAAAAATTGGACCTCCCTTGGGGTTCTATTTGTGTAAAATATTTAATCTTCGAAAATCTTATTAGTGAGAAAACATAAGATAGAGGCCTTAAAGATTTTGCATGGAGCTTCATCTAGACGCCCTCAACGCAGATTGTTCAAATTATGCCCCTGCAGGCTGATGGCACCCCGTAGTGTCTCTTTCTTTAAAATAGGCTTATAATCGGTAAGACCTAAAAATCTTCTTGTCTGAAACTGTATACCATAGTGCTTAGATATTCTGTAGTGTTGCATTGTCCTAGCTGATTCTTACCCAGCGTATTCAAATTAAGTCCTTTGGGTCGAAACTGGCCCCGCCGCAGAGTCCTTTTTGTATAAAATTTAAGATCTTCAAATATGTTCAATTCAGAATATGTTATTTTGCTTTGAGTTTTGCTCAATGGCAGACCCACAGCAATAGTACTCAGCCGAGCCAAAAAAATCCATAATGGCTCTCTTGTTTGTCCATTTTTAATTTTCTATTTTTTTCTTTTATGAAAACTGGCCACCGTGCATTTCCTACATCATTGAATTCTCTTGGATAGTCTCTTGAGATGACAGTTTTGGTGCCCTTAAGTCTAGATGCGAGGTTCATTGTGTATTAGACATCTGCTTCATTGTCAAATGCCGCAAAAATAATACGGTATTTAGGTATTAGGGGTTCGTTGTCAAGATGAAGATGTGTTGTTTCATAATACAATCCGTTCTACAGGTTAGCGTAATACAAATACAGTTCGACAATCTGAGGTTCTTTCACATGATGCCGCTTACTATTTCGACTCTAATCTCCGGTACTGCTTTTATATTGAGATTGCGATTGAATACAGTTCGACAATCTGAGGTTCTTTCACATGATGCCGCTTACTATTTCGACACTAATCTCCGGTACTGCTTTTATATTGAGATTGCGATTGGATATAGTTCGACAACCTGAGGTTCTTTCACATGATGCCACTTACTATTTCGACTCTAATCTCCGGTGCTCCTTTTAAATTGAGATTGCGATGACGGGCCTAAGGTCCAATAGTTTTATACTAAGTAAATGTTCTCATTCTTCTATTACTTCGTGTGTGGCATAGTTCATGTACATTTGATTTTCATATTGTCTATCACAAGTTTTAAAAAGTTCAAGGCTTGGCCTAGACTTTAAAACCATGTTCATTTTTTCAGCAGATTAAAATCATTTTGCTTCGTCAAAGTGAAAATTAGCAGAACTGTATTGTTTGAGATTCGGCGAGTATTCAAAAGACTTACCTATTGTATGATGGGCTCTTTTTTATACTGTAATTGGTTGTTCATTCTCTAATAATGATCTATAATTGCCCATAATTTGTACATTTACAGTCCCAAAAGAATTAGCGAATAAATCGCCATCATTATCCACATTTACTGTATTACTCAATAAAACCCAGAAAAAATTTACTGTGTCACAGTCAGAATTTTCTTCACCTTCAACTTATTACAATACTGACTATACTAGGCGTATTAAGAACATTAAAATTATAAAAGATAATAACAGAAACCTTGTATTCCACTAATACTTGTTGTGATCTGTTTTTGAGAAAGTTTTGTATCCATGAACTGATTTGTGGATGCACTCCCATGTGTTTCAGCTTGTGTATGAGTTTGTGGTGGTCTACGTTGTCGAAAGCTTTACTGAAGTCCATGACAATGACATCAGTTTTTTGACCTTGATATAGGTTGTCAGCTATTTCTTGTGTTAAGCTGATGAGCTGTGCCTCACAGCTATGTTTTGACATGAATCCGTGTTGCTAAGGGCAAAATATATTGTGCTTGTCTAAGTAATCCATCATGTTTGAAACAGTTATGTGTTCCATTAGTTTTGATGCTATACATGTAAGTGATATTGGTCTGTAGTTGCTAGGTTTTGATTTTGACCCGTCTTTGTATGCTGGTGTGATGATGGCATCTTTCCAATCCTTAAGAACAGTACCCATGTCTAGTGACCTTTGGAATATGATTTTGAGGATTGGTGCTATCTCTGTGTGTAGCTCTTTGAGTAACCTAGGTGGGATCTCATCTGGACCTTGCGCTTTATGGGGCTTTAGTCCTGTCAGTAACTTAACAACTCCTTGAACTGAGATCGATATGGGAGCCATGGGTGGGTGATCAAGTGATGACATTGAGCTTTTAGCTATTTGTTTAAGAAGAGTGGCGAAGGCTTTGAGAAAACTGATTTAAACTATTTGTTTAGTATGTTCGCCTTCGACACTGGGTCACTGTAAGTATGACCATCAGTGCTGAGTGGTGCAATTACTGTGTTTTCAGTTTCTTGTGTTTAATAAAGTTGTAGAACTTTTTCTTAAGACCTGGGTCTTTATTATCTGAGAATATGATTGACTCTAGATATGACCAGTAAACATTCATTATTTGATTTGTCATTGATGCTTTAAGATGTTTGAATTTCTTTATGTTCTGACTTTTCTGTGACCGAGACTTTTTTATTTTTGTGAAGAGTTTGTTCCTTTTCCAAATCTGTCTGACAATACCATGAGTAACCCGTGGTAAATCAGGTTTATTTTTGCATATTCTTGATGGTATGTGTATGAATGATAACCTTTTAATCTCGGCTTTGAACATGTCCCATAATTGGTTTGGGTCTTTATTTTGGTTTTGTTTGAACGTCCTAGTGAATGTGACCAAGTCATTATTGAAGGCAGACCAGTTTGCTTTCTTTATGATTTGACCAGTCGAGGGTTTGTCTGATTCGCCCTCTTTTGACCTTAAGTTCATGAAAGACTATATCATGGTCTTGATGTACCTAAGCTTGGTAAGACTTTCGTGTCGTGGACTTGACCAGGAGTGTTCGTGACGGAAGGAGATATAAGATATTTCATCCCGTGTGGGAACTTTGACAGTTTGTTCAAGATTATAATTAATCATGTTCTCTGCAAAATTTTCATACATGTCTTTGAATTTGCATGTATCTGTTGGTGTTTCATTTGACCAGTGCGTGTCTGGGAGATTGAAATCACCCAGTATCCAGATCTTGTTGTTTTGAGGAATTTTTACTAGAGATGACCACAGTTCATTGAGTGAGTGTTCATCATTCTCATGGGTATTGTAGTATGCAGAGACATATATGCCTTTGATATATTTGATATCCAAATCTTTACTTCAGTGGGTAAACTTAGAGTTAAATGAGATGAAACGAACCAATTTTATAAAGAATTAATGATTATAAACTTGAGAATTATTGAAAATATCACTTAGCTACGGAAAGGTGTATGCACTGTTCCGACGCATGCGCAAATCGCCATAGTGGATGCCGAATTTACTGTTTACGAAAATAACTAATTTTTATTTCTTTCTCCAGTCTTTTAATTTTCTTTTCCATTTTGTACAGTAATAAATTTTGTACATTTTGACATAATGTTGTAATTATAAGATATTATCACATAAAAAACTGTACTTGAATATTTTCCAAAGAACATACAGTTATTTAGTCATACAGGAAAGGCATGTAAGCCATTCTTTGCAAGTCATCAGTCTCTTTTTTGACAGTGTTGTGTTAGAATGTTGTTCTGTGCTTTTTTTTCTGACTCTGATTTGGTTTTGTTCCAACGGATACAGTTTTGGTATCGTCTAAAGATATTATAATGTATAGATGTGACTTGCCTTTGTCACTAAGAATATTTTATCGCGCTTTGATCCTTAAGAATTCTGTACCAACGGTCAATGTCAATATAGTGATGTTTTAATTAAGGATCTAGTTTAAAGTTGCCAGTTTTTTTATAGACCGACTGCGCTCTATTTCATTTCCAAACACAATGTCGTAAAGTGACCTAATAATTTTAGGTAAGTCCATGGTTTTCTATTTTGTATTGCGCTTAAGAATGTCATTCGCAGTTGACTAATTTTTATTTGTCCAGTTTGTTTGAATTCTACCTTTCTTTGTTGGTTCTATGGCACGTACCTTCGGATTCTAAATATTCTAAAAGGTTTTCTCACTCTGTTTCACTCTTTTCCTCGTAACTGTCCATTTCTTGCTCCAGTGCACAACTTTTCCATTAAATGTATCTATATCTTTTACTTCCACAAATCCATTGTTGCCATATCGTTTAAGATTTTCCGGCGTTCATTTTTATTAAAGTCTACTTGGTCCTCCATGTATCTGTTTGTATTCTGTTTGAAATGTCTGGTTCATAATTCGTGTGTACACCCGGAAAAGCAACGTCTAATTGAATTCTTCAGTGAAAGTTCGTTACTTCCTATCGTCAAAAGTGATATTTCGTGGTCAGTCAATTGATCTGCTGTTAGATGTCTGAAGTTTCATGTTTATTTAATACATTCCCCTGGGCTATAAAGCCCATGGTGGCAAAACAAAAAATATGGTGGTATCAAAACATACAGCGAACAATGAACATTTACATATCAAGACTTAGTACTTGTATAAAAAAAAAAACATGTTGATAAATTATCATCCCATTTTACCGAAATTGTAAAAGTTCATTCATATATAATTTTGTAATAAAGAACTGAATTAATTCACATATAATTTTATAATAATGAAACGTGTTTTTAAGAAAGCTATAAAATACTGTATATTAATGGAATTTTCCTCTACGTTATCATCAATACAATGTGTCTGTATAATATTTTAGGGCTGATTACAATTCGTTAAATTTATTATAATAAATAAAAGATAATGAATAACTTGCATAAACCACCTTACCACCGGGAAGACTGACGATACACTGATGATGTATGTGTGACGATAAGCAGCAAGACGTCAAGGTTGACAACAGAAACGTAACGCTGACAACAGCAAATCTCATGTCATTGCAAACATATACGTTTGATGCACAAAAACAACAAGACAATGATACTTAAATATTCCTGCACTGAAGAGATATAGATACTTGATTTGTTGTATGAAAATGTAATAATTACAATCATTACCATTAAATAGTCTTACAAATATTATGATATTATACAATTAACTGTAATACTATTGTTTTTCTTAGTTCAAAACGATGACAGATAAAATAATTTCATAAATTTTTGATTTCTGTTACTTTGTTACTTGTTGCCTAGGTTTAAACATACTGGGATGGTTCCAGTATTTTATGCATATAGATTGATGTTCAATTAATGCAAAAAGTACATTCTAGTATGAATTGAAATCCACCTTTTAAAGTATTTTCCTTCAACAGTGGGTTTTTCTTAAAGGTTTTGTCCATCAACCTGATTTCAAGAAATGGGAGTAAGCTTTAGTTGACAAAATTTAATGGATTAATGTAGGTCCAATGCATATCGGATTTGTTTTGCTTTCATCGCACCTGATCACAGACAAGTCCTTATATACAGTGGGCGTGACATAAGAATCTTCCAAATGGTATCTCTTGTCAATTCCAGCAACTGACTACCTTCCTCACAACCAACCCTTTTGATGTCCTTAATTTGCTGTTCCGTAGACAAAGTTATCAAAGGGTATTGAAATCCATTCATGTGCGACATGGATTGAACACATTAATGGTTTTTCGTCGTTTCTTCGATTTTACGGTTATAATATGATCTGCAACGTTTTTCTTAGTTTCCAAGAGCGAACGTTTTTTTTCTTTATTTCATATTTAAAATTTCTTAGCCTATTGTTGTTTCTTTGTTTCTCATATTCAGCTAGAGTTCTCTGTTGTTTGTTTTTACAGGGTAGCCAGTTTTGTTTTTGAAATGTTTTAAAAGTCTAATAAAATAACTTTTACACATTTTTGAAGTGAAACTTAGAAGGATGATAATTTGTAAGATAACCTGAAAAAATATTATTAAATAAGTTGTTGATAGAAGTTTTAAACAACTTGAAAAGAACAAAATATATAATTCACTTTTTATAGCTGTACACTTTATGATACGCCCAAACAGACGTATTTTGTTATGCTTCTGGTCATCCGTAAACTGCCAGTTCATTAGCATTTTTGTCCACTTCATATCCTTCGTATCCTTTGAAAAAACTTTTAAGAAGAATATTAATGAAACTTGGGTAAAATGTTTATCTCATTCAGAAGACATTAAAATAAGCATTTCAGGTCAAGCACTTTTAGTTCAAGGTCAAAGATTTGAACAATGGAATTTCTGTTCGCTTCTTATCTCCTAAACCCCTTACAGGATTTTTATGAAAGTTTTTTTTCTGACGTTTATCTCATCGATCAATATTCCAGATGCGTTTAATCATATTGTAGCACATTTTCAGATAAAACATGTTTCGTACAAATATTTTGTCCGTTCTCTATCACTTGAACCGCTTAAAGAATATTCGTTTATTTTATTGAGACGACGTATAGAACCCCTTTTTCAGAATCACAAATTAAAAGTCAAGGTCACAGATCAGGGTCAAAGATTTAAACCATAGAATTCCTGTCCGCTCAATATCTCCTCAACCCTTGGCAGGATAATTATGAAACTTTGGTCTGATGCTCATCTTATTGAGACGACGTGTAGAACTAACATTTCTAGTGCTCTAAACTTGCACTGTTAATACATGTTGCGGACAAAGTTTATTCAGGCGTATTTTTTCCCCGTCGTCAGAGGAGTTTTTGTTACAATTGTCCTTAGTATGAAACAAGTAACTGTTACTTTTCTTATTCTTTTTTTCTGTCAACTACTATCTGGCGATCGATTAAAAAATCCTATAATCTTCCATGCCTCAGGCCGTATCTCCACCATGAAGAATACTTTTCCCCCAAATTATTTTCCTAGATAGAATATCTGGGCTATATTGGATTCACGTAGTTGGTAGGTCGGTCCGTCCGTAGACAAAATTTGTCCGGACTGTATCTCAGCAACTGTTTATTAATGATACTTATTCAAAAATCTTTAGTAACAAATCTAGTTGTGCATGTCGTTGTCACGTCCAACTCTGATGATTTTTCACTGAGTTGTGGACCTTTGATAATTTTTACACACGAGTTTGCCAGGTCCGTTTCTCAACAACTATCTTTCAGATTTTATTAATACTTTGCAAGAATCATAAGTACCAAGCGTAGTTGTGCATGCATGTTGTTGCTGCGTTCGCCATGAATGTTCACCGAGTTATGGGCCTTTCATATTTTTACCACTTAAATTTGTCAATGGTATTTCTTAGCAATTGTTTGTCGGATTTTCATAATACTTTGCAAGAATCACAAGTACTAAGCGTTGCTTTGTATGTTGTTGCTGTGTTCCACTGCCATGAGTTTTTACTGAGTTCTGAGCCATTGACTTTTTAATACATAAATCTGTCCTTACTATTTTAAAGCAACTATTTTTCAGATTTTAATAATACTTTGCAAGAATTATAACTACCAAGTGCATGTCGTTGCCACATTCCACTGCTATGATTTTTAATCGAGTTATGGCCCTTTGATTCTTTTTTAATCCATCAATGTGTCCAATGGTTGTCGGATTTTAATAATTCTTTGCAAGAATCATAAGTACCAAGCCTACTGGTGCATGTCATTGTTGTGTTCCAGGCCAGTATATTTTCACTTAGTTATGGCTTTTGATTCTTTTTACATCTAAAAGATAAAACGTTTGTCCAATCTAAGCTTGTGTTCTTCGTTCTCAATTATTAATTAGAGTTTAATCAAACTTCTTTAGTACTAAGTCCATATTTGCATGTCCTCAGCGTGTTTTGTTTGTATTGATTCTGCTGATTTTTTTGAGGATGGTTAAGTTTTGTGTATTTATCCATATGGCTGACTAATACTGCTGAGATAACATTGTACAAAAGTTTGAGTTTTGAAATTTTCAGCCGTTTTTTCATTATGGCAAACAAACTATAAATGTTAAAACTGTTGTGTCGAGGCGGTATCTGTGGATATTTATCACCTTTAGTGATAGCTCTTGTTCTAGTATGTTTACCTGAGGGTCTTACGTCCCATCCCTATTTGAGCAATCTGTTTTTTTTTAAGTTTTTGCTTTTGGTTTTAAAACATCACCCTTTTTCTACTGTAGCGGTTTCTAATCAATATCTCTAGAAATGCTGAAGCTATGGTCTTCAACATTAAAAAAAAGCTTGGTCATGATGAGCCAACATCCACTATTGATCTTGGGGATTTCTGATGCGGTTATTCTCCAAAAAACTTTCATTTTGGTCTTTTCTGTGTTTACTACAATACCTCATTTCGCTCAAAAGTTCTTAATGTCAGGAAAATTCTTGATGGTATGTGTATGGATGATAACCTTTTGATCTCGGCTTTGAACATGTCCCATGATTGGTTTGGGTCTTCATTTTGGTTTTGGTTGAACGTCCTAGTAAATGTGATTAAGTCATTCTTGAAGGCAGACCAGTTTGCTTTCTTGTATGATTTGACTTGTCGAGGGGTTTGTCTGATTTGCCCTCTTTTTAACCTTAAGTTCATGAAAGATTATATCATGGTCTTGATGAACCTAAGCTTGGTAAGACTTTTGTGTCGTGGACTTGACCAGGAGTGTTTGTGAGAAAGAGATCTAGGATATTTTTATCCCGTGTGGGAACTTTGACCATTTGTTCAAGATTATATCATGTCTTTGCATTTGCATGTATCTGTTGGTGTTTCATTTGACCAGTTTATGTCTGGGAGATTGAATTCACCCAGTATCCAGATGTTGTTGTTTTAAAAATATTTACTAGAGATGCCACAGCTCATTGAGTGAGTGTTCATCATTCTCATGGCGCTTGTAGTATGCAGAGACATATATGTCTTTGATACTAGTTATTAAAATGTTTGACCATATGATGTTGCAATCTGTTTTTAAGTCTGGCTGTTCTTCACTAAGTAAGTTATGTGTGACTGCAAGGAGGATACCTCATCCCTTGCAGTTGTTCTGTCATCTCTATAAAACTGATAGCCAAGGTGGCTGGGGAAAATTTCAGGAGTGTGGGTGTTGGGTTTTAACCAAGTTTCAGTGCAACATATTATATCAGGTTTGACTTGATCAATAACTTGGTGCAATTCAGGAATTTTGTAATTGACAGATCGACAGTTAATATTGAGAATGGTGAGTCTTTCTTCCGACTGTAACTTGACCTTTTTTTCCCTTTATTTTTACACTTTTAGGGGTAGAGCTCGCTTTTGGATAACCATGGTGACTATTTTTTCTCACTGGACTGTTTTGGCGTGGAAGATCATCAGGGTCATGTTCAAGGGGTGAAAGGGGGTGGGGGGGGGGAAAGAGGTGAAACTTGATTAGGAGCCTAGACTGTCCAATGAGACTGCTAGTGATGTTGAATGGTAATGACTTCCGCAGGTAATACAAAACCAAGAAAAGCTTGAATTGGACAGGAAGTCGTAACTTTTGTCTCCTAGTCCTTGACAATCACAGTGAAAGCAGGTACTGCCAGAGTCACACAGGATGCCTTCGTCGTTCTAAGTAACCTCTTTAAGACATGTTCCACATGGATATTTTGTTTTTGGTCCTAGATTGACCTCAATACCTTATGTCTGGGTAGCTAGGAGACAGTGAATAAATATCAGCGAGAACTTGCTTGGGACCTCTGCTTGATTGTGAGAAATAAGCCTACGAGACCTTTTAACCGAGATTAAGATAGAGTCAAGTTGGGAAGATGGTGAGGGTTGACCAGAACTTGCAAACTTGTATGCAGTTATTAACAAAAAGAACGAAACTAGTTACTAATGGATTCATTGTAGATGTAAATAAAGTAGCCGGAAGCGTGGGAAAATGGCGATTGAATTTGGCAGTTGTCGACTAAGGAAGAATATTGCTTGAGTTACAGAGGCAGCCTTAACCTGCTCCAAAATTTTACTTCAGTGGGTAAACTTAGATTAAAATGAGACATTACAAAACAATTTTATAAATAATTAATGAATATAAACTTGAGAATAATTGAAAATATCACTAAGCTACGGAAAGGTGTATGCACTGTTCCGACGCATACGCAAATCGCCGTATTGGATGCCGAACTTACTGTTTACGAAAATAACTAATTTTTATTTCTTTCTTCAGTCTTTTAATTGTCTTTTCCATCTTGTACAATGTCGTTCTGTGCTTTTTCTCTTACTCTGATTTGGTTTCTTCCAACGTATACAGTTTTTGTATCGTCTGAAGATATTATAATGGTTAAATGTGACTTGCCTTAGGTTTAAACATACTACGATGCTTCCAATATTTTTATGCATATAAACGGATGTTCAGTTAAAGTAAAAAGATCGTTATAGTAAGAAATCAAACTCACCTTTTAAATAAAGTACCTCCCTTCAGCAATGGGTGTGCTTAAAGGTTTTATACATCGGCCTGATTGCACGAAATTCGAGTAAGCTTTAGTTGACGAAATTGTATGGATTAATGTAGGTCCAATGCATATCGGATACGTTTTGCTTTAATCACACATAATCACAGACAAGTCCTTATATACAGTGGGCGTGACATAGAAATCTCCCAAATGGTATATCTTGTCAATCCCGACAACTGTACCACCTTCCTCACAAAAAAAACCTTTTGATGTCCTTCATTTGCTCTTCCTTAGACAAAGTTATCAAAGGGTATTGAAATCCATTCATGTGCGACATGGATTTAACACATTCATGATGTTTCGTCGTTTCTTCGATTCTACGCTTTTAATATGACCTGCGACGTTTTTCCTAGTTTCCAAGAGCAAACGTTTTTTTATTTATTTCATTTTTAAAATTTCTTAGCCTATTGTCGTTTCTTTGTTTCTCATATTCCGCTGTACTTCTCTGTTCATTTGTTTTTACTGGGTAGTCAGTTTTGTTTTTGAAATGTTTTTAAAAGTCTGATAAATAAATAACCTGAAAAAATATGATAAAATAATTAAGTTGTTGACAGAAGGTTTAAACAAATTTTTGAAAAGAACAAAATATATAATTCACTTTTTATATATAGATAGATAGATAACTTTTATTCCTCCAAGTATTGAAGAGCAGACTAAGTATTGAAGAGCAGACGTATTTTGTTATGCTTCTGGTCATCCGTAAACTGCCAGTTTATTAGCATTTTTTGTCCACTTCGTATCTTTTGGAAAAACTTCAAGAATATTAATGAAAATTCGGTCAAATGTTTATCTTATTCAAAAGACTTTAAAATAAGCATTTCAGGCCGAGCACTTTTAGGTCATGGTCTAAGTTCAAGGTCAAAGATTTGAATAATAGAATTCCTGCCTGCTTTTTATCTCCTTAATCTCTTACAGGATTTTTATGTAAGTTTTGTCTGATGTTTATCTCATCGATAAACATTCCAGGTGCGCTGAATTGCATAGTAGTATGTGTAATGTCAGATGTCAGATTTCATGTTTCGTACAAATATTTTGTCCGTTCTCTATCTTTTGAAAAATATTGGTTTATTTTATTAAGACGACGTGTAGAACCCCTATTTCAGAATCACAAATTAAAAGTCAAGGTCACAGATCAATGTCAACGATTTAAACCATAGAATTCCTGTCCGCTCAATATCTCCTCAGCCCATGGCAGGATAATTATGAAACTTTGGTCAGATATTCTTCTCATTGAGGCGACGTGTAAACTAACATTCCTAGTGCTCCAAATTTGCACTGTTAATACATGTTGCGGACAAAGTTTATTCAGGCGTATATTTCCCCGTCGTCAGAGGAGTTTTTGTTACAATTGTCCTTAGTATGAAACAAGTAGTTGTTACTTTTCCTATTGTTTTTTCTGTCAACTACTATCTGGCGATTGATTAAAAAAATCCTCCCTGAAAAGTACCGTTTCCCCTCAATTATATCACAGATAGAATTTCTGGGCAAAGAATGATAAGTACCAAGCGTAGTGCATGCATGTTGTCGCGTTCGACTGCCATGAGTTTTTACTGAGTTCTGGTCATGTGATGTTTTTAATACATTAAATTGTCCAGACTATTTTAAGCAACTATTTTTCAGATTTTAATAATACTTTGCAAGAATTATAACTACCAAGTGCATATCGTTGCCACATTCCTTTGCCATGATTTGTAACTGAGTTATATCCCTTTGATTCTTTTTTAATCCATCAATGTGTCCAATGTTTGTCGGATTTTAATAATTCTTTGCAAGAAGCATAAGTACCAAGCCTACTGGTGCATGTCATTGTTGTGTTTCAGGCCAGTATATTTTCACTTAGTTATGGCTAAAGATAAAACGTTTGTCCAATGTAAGTTTGTTTGTGCTTCTTTCTCAATTATTAATTAGAGTATAACCAAACTTCTTTAGTACTAAGCCCAGATTTGCGTGTCCTCTGCATGTTTTGTTTGTATTGATTTCTGCTGATTTTTGTGGAGGATGGTTAAGTTTTGTGTATTTATCCATATTGTGACTAATACTGCTGAGTTATTTTTCTACAGAAATTTGTGTTTTGAAATTTCTGCCATTTTTATATTATGGCAGATATACTATAATTGTAGGAAATACTGTCAATGCGGTATCTGTGGGTATTCATCACCTTTAGTGATAGCTATTGTTCTAGTTTGTTAACCTGAGGGTCGAGAGTCCAGTCCCTATTTGAGCAATCTGTTCTTATAGTTTATACTTTTTGATTTTGGTTTGAAAACATCACCCTTTTATTAAAATAACACTGAATTGCTTTTGTTTTGAATAACTATTTCTCGAACGTCGATAAATACATGATAAATATAGGTAATTAGGTTTACACAATTTAAGTAGTTAATTCTCACATAGCTCTATGGTTAACTTCTTTAATAGTTGTCTTAAATGTGAAGAACGGTGATAAATCGGTATTAGCTAATTTGAAGCCAGGGTAAGGTCAATTGGTACAATGTAATCATATTTCAACAATTCTTTCTATTTGATGTGCTTCTTGTGGTTAGCAGACTTCCACTTAGAACTGTGAATGATTTCTACTTAGTACTGTGAATGATAGACTGTATTGTTGTAGCTTTTATGGTCATATTAAAGAAAAACATTAATTTTGAAGTGCTTGCACCTTCACTGGATAGACATATTAAAACATATTTGTTTGAGGTTAAGACTTGCCATATGTCTTAATCGGCTGTTGTTGTGTATATATTTTCATTAGATAGTTTAGATTGTTCGTTTAGATAGATAAAATAAAAGAGGATTGAAAAAGCCAAAAGCACCCAACTGCCTTACTTAGAAATACATTTCAACAAAACTGTTCAGTACTAATGTCCAAATAAAGTTCATATCCCACCTATTCGACGCCGCATCCTGGTAGTCGAGCAGACAATAACGCCACAGGGACACAAACACAATAGGAAAGATGAAGATAAGAACATATTAAGCACAACCAATGTAACAACCTCAGTAACTATCACAACATCAACAATCACACCAAAAACAACCATTTTCAATCTTTTTCCTATCTGTTATTTTTTTCTTACATCTTTGCCGCCGTTTATCCTCCAGTACTCTTTAGAAGAACAGGACAGCGAACTGTTTCTTTTCTGTTTCTTTACAGTATTAATGTATAGACTATTAGCAGAAATAATTTGATAATGCTTAATTTATATATGAAATTAACATGATGTATACAGTGTAGTTATTTATCAAAATAAGCATGTAGAAATGGGTCATTTCAATTAACTTGCTTTGAAGAAGTTGCTTATATTCATTTGCCATTGTTCAGGTTAAATTCAATATCCGATAGGCTTTAAGAAACGGATTCTTCTGAATGTGCATTAGACTCAAAGTATGACTGAAGCTTTTCAAAGAATCAAAAGCTACTGCTTTTGACACTAGGGTTGGATATTTCACAATGCTCTCATCTTCAGATGAGTAACAATCTTCGTCATTATTTGATCCTAATATGTCCCTGGTAATATCGGAATCATTTTTCCATGTTGTCTTATTTTCTTCAGCAGGAATAATCTCTTTTAATGAGGTTTCTGTGTTTGTTCATTCCCAGAGACGAGCAAATGGAATTTCATTCCGCATATCTGCTATCGATTGTGCAACTTATAAGCATTAATTACTCATAACTGTGTTCGCTATAACCATTTCTTTGTACTGAATAAAGAAGAGCAAAATTCGGGTCAAAAATAATTGTTCCTTATAATCGGAAGTTCGCTATAACCGTGCTCACTATAAGTGAAGTCTGCTGTAGTTAAATAGTCCTCATTTAGATCAAAGATCTGTCCACACTGGTCCTGCAAAACATATCAAAAGTGCAATATCTTTTCGAAACGTAAGTACATGAACAATTATAGCTCGGTTGCGCTTTAATGATCACAAAATTCGCTAAAATTACAAAATTCGCTAAAATTGGGTCGACGACGATATGCAATTTAACCGTTGCTATCCAAAGATATATATTGGAAATTCTCAAAGTTGAAACAGTATTTTCTGCAATGATATTGCAAAAAATAGAAATCACATTTCAGGCAGGAAATGTCTGGGAAAAGGGGCATCAAATTGACATTTAGGCAGCCGTCGGGTTCATTTCAAATAGAACCAAGTTCTATCTATTATATTTAGATGTGCTGTATTTACATACTTTCGTATGAAGCACGATGTAATTAAAATAAATTTCCTTTGTTGCTTGTCCAGTTGCCACTCTTTCTGATATACATGCAATACAAAGCTTTCAAAATAAGTTTTACCGATCAGTCGGTATACAAAGTGGTTCCTACCAATAAATTGAGAAAGCATAAAACAAGAGATTTGAAACTTTGTAGCTGGTTTAGGATTGTTGTGTACTTGCTTAACACTTAAAAGTCAAGCCTCAGGGGATTTCACTTTGAAAACAGTCCCCGATCAATAAGTCAAGCAAACTGAACGCAGGACCTTATATTTTTTGATAAAGATTAGGAACGTTAAGTATTTGAAACCCACTTGGTCAAAGGTCAAGCTCACACGGACCAGCAATGAAAATGTCCCAACCTTTACAGGATACTTAGGCATGACATGAAAGTTGTCCCTACTGATTCTTGGCTTTCAAGGCCAAATATCTAACTCATATGGCCTTGCACTTTGAAAACATAGTTTCTAGTCAGTAGGCTCACTGCTTTAAAGATCAATTTAACAGGGGCTTGTACTTCGAAAACAATTTTCGATCAATCAGACGAGAACAAATGAACCCCAGGAACCTTAACCTTTTTTTCAAAATGACAGTTGATTTTTTGGCTTCCTGCAACAAGCGTAAAGCTCATAGGAGCCTATGTTCCTTAATCAGTGTCTGATCTGTTACTTAAAATATTTCAACCAAGGACCCTTAAACAATAATGGTGGTTGCTTATGGTGAATAGATGATCCGTATAGGAGTCTGCTGAATCAAAAGTCAAGGTCACAGTGACCAGTTCTGCTGTAGCGGTTTCTAATCAATATCTCTAGAAATACTGATGCTAGGATCTTCAACATTTAAAGAAAGCTTGGTAATGATGAGCCAACATCCACTATTGATCTTGAGGAATTCTGATGTGCTAAACTGTTGTTTCTCAGTGAGGATGGTGAAGGTCATCAGTGTGATTCTGACCACTTCTGTTTTACTTTGTCCCTCGCTTCTCTTGAGTTATTTATACAATGATTGTACAAACCCATCTGAAGTTTATAAAATATTTTGGCTGAAAATCAAAGCCTTAAATACTCATCACAAAAGCACTCAATGCCCTCAGCTCTCCAGTGGTAGGGTGCTCTGGTATTTTTTAGAAATACCAGAGGAACTAAGCACAGCACCGAGATAGATTTTGTTATGGTTTTTACTGTGTTCCATTATAAGTACAGTGTTCAATACTAATAAGTCTGCCTTATTCTCCAAAAACTTTTATTTTGGTCTTTTCTGTGTTTTCTACAATACCTTATTTGTCTCAGAAGTTCTTAATGTCAGGAATGTTCTTATGGCTTCCAGAACCAGATCATCTACATACGTTAGAATTCGAGTATTGTATTGCATTTTGGTTGCCTTGTGTTATATAAAGCTCTCTGTCTTCTAGACATAATGTGCAGAATTAGGATAATTTATACCCGCTTGTTTCAGTCCAGTAATGATGTTGATTGCCTGAATACTGCTATATTTCACTCTGCATCTCACATGTACTTTCCTCTTATAAATTGTAGCATTTTTTCAGGGCACACAAATCTGTAGAATTTGAAGACACTGCGCCCCTTTTAAGAAATCAGGCATATTTTGAATGTCAAACACTGCGACATATAACCTTCTTCCATTGTTTTCTGCTCTGTCTGTGGAATCTGAACTTCTCTGTTCGTTGTTCAGTAACTAAGTTTTCAATTCCTATTCCAGTAATGAATAGATTGGCCCAAACTGAATAATGGACAAGCCCATCTGGGACATTTCAACTTCAACTTATTACTGCCAAACGTCAGTACATGTACTGACTATACTAGGTAGGCGCGTGTCAGGAACATTTGAATGGTCACAGATAAAAACAAAGTAAACAATATTTTTTACTAAAGATGTTACTTAAACATTTTTGTGAATATCTAAAATCCATAAAACTTTTTCAATCCACTGATAAAAGGTGGCACAGTTGGGCAGCCTTAATCTCGGTCGGTAATTCATTCCAGAGTCGTATAGTCCTTGGGAAGAATGAGTTCGTGTGACGCCGTGTTTTTGACTGCGGGATGAGGAATGTGTTGTTTCTTATGTCTGTAAGGTGATTGTGATCGACATTGACCTGTTTATTTATTTTTGTTTAAAAAAAGCACGGTTTCACCTTTGCAGTATTATTGGCCAATTTCCATTCCTTAATCATGTTTGTTACACTGCATGTATAGTGGTATGAACATACCGTGCGGCTGACCTCTGGACCATTTCTATTCTGTGAGTGAGGTACTTTTGCCATGGGTACCATATGGTTGAGCAGTATTCGACATGGGGTCGTACATATGTTTTGTATGCTGCTTCTCATAATGATTTTGCAAAGGTATATGAAGGATTTTGAAACATTTTTGAAGTGTCAAAGTGTTATCCTGTCTTTGTAACATTCTCTCAGTGAGAAAGTTGTGTCATGTTATGCTGTTTGTGTTTGTGTCAAATTAGGTTTATGGGGCATAGTAATGGCCGGTAGAAATACAAATTCAAGATACCAAAGTCGATCATTGACTTAATTTTCGCAACACTTTACCTAGCCTGTCTTAAAATAGAATTTAGAGGAGAAAATTGCTAAATTACTGTGAGCATTGTAAGAAGCTTGATTGTGTCCACTGTCTGATGAAGTTAGGCAATAATTAGTAGGATATTTCAGCTAGTATTAAGCTGCCATGGTGAAAACAGTTTCAAACAGTGAACGTTTTGAAAATGATCTGATATCTATATATTTTATACATGTGCATACAAAATCTAGTTGTTTGCCTTTGCTTAGAGGTCTTCGAAGCTTCCTTATTACAGTTACCATGGCCACAAAAAAAATCACTGAAAAAAGTGAAATATTGAGTGATGTAATTACTTAATATTCATAGTAAATGTAGGAATTTAATGATCTTGAAATCTGTACGGTAGAAAAGGTTTTTTAGATAGGTCTCATGACCTCTCCACGGTGTTGGGGATAGATGCTGGTTGCTTTTTTTTCGAATGGAACTAAGTTAAACCTTTAGATTTGATGCCCATATCTTTAGAACCAGTAATCTTTATGCGCATGCTTTGCTTGAAAATACGAATTCGGGAAAACGAAAATTTATCATTACAAATCTCCTCGTAGTGATCTCCCCTTCATTCTTCGGAAATGGTCAACTTTAGCTCTTTCCAGCTATGAATACATGTAAGAACTGTTTTTTCTCTTACTTTGTTTAGTTGTAATGAGAATGATATCGATTTTACATCTCTTAATAATAATATTAAAATGAAAGTCTAACTTTTTGTTTACTTACTTTCGACCATCGTCACGTGAAATCCCTACCGACAGTTTTACTGTAACGGCTGTATGGAGTTCGTGTCCATACATGTTGTCAAAATGTTCATCTGACTGACCTTTTACCTGCTTAACTTTTGCAATCTGCATATTAAAGATGCTGCGAATGGAGCAAACCATTCCAAATATTTGGGAGGCATGACATGAAAACTTGAATTATTTCCATGTTTTCATTCGTGAGAGATATAATTGCTGATATACTGAATTGGATAGACATAATTTCTTCAGAGCACGCTGATGAACCTCTCTTTTATTCTTCTTTTAGAAGTAGCTTACTGGGGTTAAAAAATATTCAAGGTGCATCTATAGTGTGCAAAATACAGGTCGTTTGGTCTGTTTTTTCCGCCTGTGCTTGAAACTGAATAATCATTTAATACATGTGACATTAATAATCTCTGAAATCTAGTTGTCAGCAATGAGTATATCGGAATATTATATGTCGTTGATTAAGGAAAAGTGTCGTATAAAATGATATGATACTGATAAATTGAAAATCCAGAAATGTTATAACACACTGTATTATATAGCAGTGATATTGCAAAGCGCAGAAACACCGAGGGTAAAATGCAAATGTTGCCTAAGATATGCCATCTTGTGTGAATACACCTTGATGTCACAAATTACAGGAACGTTTAAAATATGTCACAAAGATGTTTGAGTAAAATGTAAATCACATGTAAGCCATTTTGAACTGGATTGATAATTATATATACAAATCTTTACGAAATATACATATATAAGTTGAAAATTATGTCCCTCCAAAAGCTAAAAGAATAGAATAATAAAAATGTGGATCACGCCATGACGAATTAGGTACGAGTTTTCTTTCGTTTTTTTTTTGTGTTAAACGAGTTTTAAGTGGTAAGATCTCTACAAAACACATTACACAGCACGTCTTACAGGTTTGTTGTTTGTTGTGAAGGTGATGGACAGGATCTGCAGACTTAGAAAGTGAGAGTGTTATATTAAACGATATAAACCATGTTGATCATGTGCTCGATCTATTGTTCACTTTGAAGATGGTGGGCTATGTCCTTTGAAACTGTTTAGAAGTTCCAGTTAGTCGAATGAAAATGAAAATGTTCTAACTGGTTCTTTATTTAGTTTCAGTTAACAGCTTTTGCGCAGTTGAATAATGCGAAACCTGTGAGAAAAGTGTTCTTCGTTGTGATGAAAAATGTTAAAGTTTAGTGATGGTGTACATGTGATAGATCTGTTGTTTGCTGTGGGGATAGTAGGCGATATCTTTCACATGCATACACGCATCATGTCCAAACTATATTGACTATTTTGTACATGTATTATTAATTTGTGTTTATTAGTTTCAGTAACTAGTAAATGTTAGTATTCTTTTGATAGATCTGTTGTTTACTGTGAAGATGGTAGGCAAGATCTTTCACATGTATATTCGTATCATTTCCAATTTTATTGTGCATAAAATGAATATTTTGTTCAGTGTGAGATATTAGAAGATAAGGATAAAGATTAGTTTCGTTTAACTCTGCATTATCGTATTCGTTTTGAAGGAATATTGCACAAAAACGTTCGCGTTGTATGTCATACCTTAATTGTATTTCATCTTGTTTTTTAAGGGCAGTGTCAACATCTTGGTGACATGTTGATAAGCGTTCTTGTAAAAAAGCGGACCAGGCATAACTTGCTCGCAAAGATTTACAATTATGTTCATGGAAGTAGCGATGACGCAGACTTTGTGCAAATCTTATCGAAAACTGCGAACCGTGTTATTTAAAAAAAATCCATTTTTTTTCATTCATATAATATGAGAAAACTTTTAAGACATACTAAATTTCATATCATTACTAGTGTCACAATTTCATTTTATAAAAAAGACTACCGTATGCATCAATATTCTGGATCTAGAAAGTCTAACATCTCTATAAGTCTTTATGCCGTATATTTGTGGTAAAAGCTTGTTCAGCATGCTAAAATTACAAGGGTCACAACTCAGACGTTTTTGAAAAACTTTACCGTAACACCATAGGCTACAGTCTAAGTGATTGACAATTGTGCCAGAGAACTGATAGACAATCGATCGACAGTGGTTGTTTACAAAGTACGACAGTATACGACATAAATACAACATATCATCATAGAAAAACTGACCTTTGTAACACGACCTCTGTGAGAATGAATACAGACGTTTCCTAATTGCCTTAAATTTTCCTTCATAGGAAGTACAACTATAAGCACTTTTATCAAAATCAAAACATTTCCACCTGTCAGTCCATCCGTGTGTCCGTCCGTTCGTGCTTCCATCCGTCCACTTTCATTTCCGCGGATAAAAGAAAAAACGCCAGTATGTATTTCATTAATATTTTGCATGTTCATATGTCTATAGAAATTACGGGTTCTTTTCGAGTAGGCATGACACTTCCAGTTCTATTAGAGATATTGCCCTTTTACGACTTAATACCTATTAAAATTTCCGCAGATTTTAAAGAAAATGCTTGCATATTTTGCATGTATATGTATCTTATGAAACTACAGGTTCCTTTCGAAACTGGGCATCACACCTCCAATTTTATCAGAGTCATGGTCATTTTTTGACTTTATTTATGTATGTTTAAGACTGAATTTCCGCAAATTTGAAGGTCAATACTCGAAGGGATTTCATTACTCTTTAGTGTGCATATGTATCTTACTAATACACAGTGTCTTTAAGAAAGTCAGTATGACACTTTTGTCAGAATTATAAACCTTTCTTTTACTTAATTTCTGAAAAAAAATCTTCATGTTTTAAAGGACTATGTTTTGCAGTAATTTGTTCATTACATACCTACAACAGTTTTACTGCTTTCGACATTCCACCTACCTTTCTTACATTTTAACCATCTGCTTACGGTATTCTGTCATTATATGAGCATGGCGCAGGCATCTGATTGCCATGGAGACACTTTTTTACTTAATCAACCTGATTGTTGTCTAACTACAAGAAGCTTTGGCTTAATATTGTCACGTTCTTTCGACTCTCTGAAATAATCGGCTTTAATTAGTGTCGCAGACAGGCTGGGTAAAGTCATTAGAAATTTTCATATATGTCTTTTAACATTTTTAGCTCCACTTTTCGAAGAAAAAAAAATAGCTGTTGTCATGACTCTCTCGTACGCGTCGACTTTGGTTATTTTTTGTCCATTTCTCAGAAACTATCAAAGCTATTCACTTCAAGTATGGAACACTTGTTCACTATCAAAATGTGACACCATTTCTGAAGGGCAGATTACCATCAAGCGTAATAAAGTTATGCCCCTTTTCGACGTAGAATTTCTTGGTTAACCTATTTTGTTAAGGTCAAGTTCTCAAAAATATTCCCTTCAAACTTGGAATACTTGATCACCATCAAGACCCCTACCAAGATTGTTGTTACCCATGTCCCAGGGGTCACTTGATTTGGATGAGACTAATATTGTTACCCTCTCCCCTCTCCGATTTTTTTCATTTTTTTCTTTTTTATATAGGTATCTCTCCTCCTGCCAAAAAAAAAAAATCATTTTTATTACAGGTGTAGGTACTTGTTTTCCCCCACTCAATTTTTTTTTCACATGGGCCTCTTGTTTGACTTTGCTTAGAATTTATTATCCAGCACTGAGAAAAGTGGAGCGTGCTGTCCGCGGGCAGGTCTTGTTATAGTTTTGTGTTCAGTATGTCATTAACAGGCTGGACATTATAAACTAGCTACTATAATCCCATCCCGTTTGACCCCTGGACAGGGCAAAAAATTTTCCAGGTAAATTCATGACCATTCAAACTCTATACATGTTAAGTTTCACCTTTTATTTCCGTTTAAGTAAACCACCTTTCATCTGTTTTCAAGCAGATTAATAGGGATATTTTCTATATACAGTGACCTTGACATTGTTCCTACTTTTATACAAAATGCTGGGTTGTGTTATTTTATCTTTTTGCTGCCTACGCCAAAACGGGCCGCATGTCAGCATGCGAACAGTTCTATGTTAACACCGTTTTGGTTTCGGCATATAAGGAAAGAGCAAACAGACGTAGAATGTGCGACAGTTATTTTTAATTGGGAACATTTCAGCTTCCGTGCGTTGTTTTCTTTGTCTGAGTCCATGGGATACACTGAAATAAGTTTTTTTTAGTAATTATGTATATTCAGATTTTCTTCAAAAATGGGTATGCGTTCATCGTTCTTTACCACCTATCCAAAACAAATATACAGCGATGTTTTCCTTTTTTATCTATCACAGTGGTTCACCCGTTTCCTTTGATAATGTGTAAGCGATCTTAAACACCCACCAATGTATACTTCAGTGTTTTATCTTCACACTGGCGGCGGCGTGAATCGAACCCGGATCCTTCGATCATGGGTTAGCAATAATCCACAGGACTACTGTGAAACATAATTATTCAGCAGAAGTGGTAACTCACTCAGTCCTGAATTTTGTGGACTGAGTAAATGTTTTGAATCCCCTTTTCTTCTCCTTTGATCGGGCTTTTTGGCCATAGTTGTTGTTTTAGGTATGATGAGTTTTACTTTCTCTTTGATTTTGAGCCAAACTTAATAGATCTTGGAACGTAACTTCTTTTTCTTTTTCTGTTTTTTGTTGCCACGAAGAAATGCTTATTCTTAGGCTCTGTGCTTCATGCGAAAGTTTAAACTCACCTTGGCCATAAAGTGCTCCTCTGATCAATGTCTCTTGATGTTTTATTTCCTTTTCTTTCATTTGTATAAGGTCTGATAATTTCGAAGGTTTCCAGTTTCTCCATACTTCCTTTTTATTTCGGTTGACCTACTTGAAAATTTTACAGACGTATCTAGATTTGTTAATTCATTAGATCCAAAAGGTTCTATTATTTCTTTAGATTTTTTTTTCAAGCGTGCTTACTTTATTGTTTAATTGCCTTTTTCATGTTTTCTTCCAAATGTCGTGTACAAAGGGTAAGCTGTGGATTTGGAAAACTTGCTTTCACAGCCTTAATCAATGCCTTTTCTTCATCAGACCCAATAATCGTATTAAGACACGACACATTTTCCCATAAAAATGACTTTACAGCACTTTTAACAGTACTAAAAATGTTTATAATATCTATACCTATAAAGGTGTAACATATTTAATTATGTCAGAAAATAAAAAAGAAATGCTCTAAATTTCACAAATGTTTCTTGTCGTTTCCAGTTCTTGACGATAGCGCATTTTCTTGTCGGTATGTCAAATACAGAAACTATTCATCATTTTGTTTTTCATAAAAATGTTTCATGATGGTCAGAAATACATTGTAAATGTCTTTAAAAAATAAAATTTATTAGAAAAATAGAAGAAAAATGCACTGAATTAAAAAAAAAAAAAGTTTCTTGGCGGTTCTTGTCTGTTCTTGTCGGTAATTATTGAGACCGTTGTTTCCCGTCCTTATTTGTCCCCATTGCATGTTACATGTCTTACGGTGATTTCTAGTTATTTTATGTATCTTTAGTCTCGGACCGTACACAAACATGAGAGTCAATGAATTATGTCAAAAACGATATACAAAGTCGCCTGATTCATGCTTGCAATAGCAAACAACCGTCATATCCTATCATCATCATCATTCACCACAATCACTACCATCACCGTCATCACATTTTTCATCAAAATCATCATTGTCATCGTCATCATCATAATAATTATCCTCGTCAAATGCCCACCTCAAACAACGACAGTTATAAAAACAAAATTCCATCGAGGTTTGTCCAGTTTCACCTTTTCACAGATCTTTTGATATGCTTCACGTAACCTTTTTCTCAGTCTTAGGCTCTTTCAAAAGAAATATACGCTTTTCTAAAGCATGAAAGACTTGAACGTCATAGCTTCTGGTAGTTTTAATTTGTTTGGTCTGGCATGTTCATGTGAACTTGACCCGATGTCTGTGAGGCGCTTGATTTCATTTGTTGACATAACCTGGATTTTATAGAAACTAATTTATTCAGTCTATTATTCATTGTTTTAATAGATCTAGAGTCCTCTGGTGTTGGCCCTCAAGCTGATCCTTTCAGCAGAGTCCTTGGATAGAACAAAAAATTGTTTCACGCGAGCTTGGGATCTGAATAACAAACACCGGGCCATTATTGACATAACAAATATATATTTTATCACGGCGACTGATATGACCGCTCGAGTATTCAAAAGTTGACTGGTATCACCAGTAGAGAACCTCATGTAATATCTCACTTGTTTGTTGTCAGACTGTGATTGCCTTGAAGGTGCCGTCTGTGGCTTGTTGATTGCTCAGCCTCGTTCTGAAGTTCTGCCAGTCACGCGATATTTATCAACAGTCATGATTCGTTGATTAGGAAAAGGGTCTATTGATATCCTGTATTTACGACTGCACCAAAGTTATGAAAATAATGGACACAACCTCCTTACTTTCGAGAAAAAAATGCAGAAGTACCCGACAGATTGGCTGTCGACTGCAATAAGGGAAACAACTCTAAAATTTACATTTTTTAAAAAATCTTCAGTTAAACTTCAGACTACTATATAAAAATAAAGTCAGGATACGTTTATACATCGAATATCTTATTTGAACGTTCCAATTTCAAGTACACGTTTAGCTCGAATTCGTACACATTATATTTGTAAACAAAGGCTGTTTCATTTTATGTCAGAAGGAGGGGTTCAAGACTTTGGTTACGAAAAGTTAACATTTGTTCATACATTTTTATATTATATCTGGTACTAGGTAATTTGGCTCAGTGGTTTTTGTTATGACTGTAAGTACGAGCAACAGCAGGTTCAAATCCTATATTGAAGGACACTTCTCTTTTCCTTTTTTGTATATCGAACAAAATTATATAACTTTCGTCAGATCTTATATTTAAACTGTAGTCTTTTTCTTTCTATTTTGTATTCATAATATGATTATATATTATTTTATGTATTTCATCAAATACAAACCAAATGCAACAAGGACACATGTTTAGTGTCTCTGTCGTGTCTCTTTATATGTGCAGTTTCTATGCTTATCGTTAAATTTTATACATTCAGATGAAATATAAGATCTTTCTCAACTTTCAGATAAGTAATTTCGTTGTACCTTTAAACTTTGTTCTTTTATTTTAGATATCTTGTAACGGACTACTGTTGTTTAATATATGCTGCAATGAATGCAATACATTGTATATCAACTGTAAGTGTGTAAGTGTGGAAACAAAAGAAGTATGGACATTTCAATAATTCTTTAGATAATTCTAATTTTTAATCTCTCAAGAATCAAGTTAACGATAATGAAAATTTCAATTTAAAAATATTAAAAAAGATAATATTTTCGTACTAGGTGTCAAACCAGAGAATTCGAAAAAAAACCCATAGGAAAAATGTTTAGATATTACACCATTACCTCTAGGCCATACTTTTCCTGATGTAAGAGAACATTTTTTAAGTTCAAATTTTCAAGAGATGACCTACCCAAAGACAAATATAGTCTGTTAAAAAATACGATATACGATACAAAAGAATACGAAATGTAACTAGGGTACATTGTCAGCCAACAACATAAATTGATAGTTATTCAATAGGAAGCTTGCAAACTTTATAATCATCATTATTATTATAACTATTATTGCTGGTATTAAAGTCATTTTTATTATTACGACTATTTTTTATAATTCACATACGAACAATTGGAGGAAAACAATCCAAAGAGACAGTTGTGGAAAAGATATATAATAAAGTGAATAAAAATCGGTGTGTCTTTGAATTTAGCCCTTTTTGGATGAAGTAGAGGTTTTAATAATTATTTTTTTGGTATCCTTTTGTTCCACCCGAGAATACAGTTTAAACTCTGATAGGTGGGTAATTGCGCATGCGCATGTATCTGCAAGTTTTGTAATAGTTTCAAGTCGTGGGTGGTTGAAAATATACTAGGCAGAATTTTTACGGCCAGATGCATGAAAGTGTTCACACTGATGTTTGTGTAGCACGAGCTTCAGCCCACTCGGTGGAGGGGGTCGTTTCATGGAGTTTTTATATACGAAACTACCTTTCATTCATGAGGGTCCCGACTCTTGGCACCCCTGATGTTAGCCCAGACATACGAAGTGCCGACTTTATGCTTTCTATTATGATGCAAATGTTTCATGGTCAGCTGGACTGGGTTTTGTTTTTTTTTTTTTTAATTTCGTAATTCCATTTACTTTCAAGGGTATAACAACATCATATAATTTCAAATGCAAACACTGTTGAATCACGTGATCAAACCAGTCTCTGAATGAGGGCAATTCTAAATTAAAAAATATTGTTTTCTTTTCAAAAAGTTTTTATTTATGAATATAATTTATTTACTGTAAAATGTTTGTAATAAGAAGCAATTTAAAAAGAATGTTTAACACAGTTGTACTCATATCTGCTAAATCATAATTCGTGCCTTCCGATTAGAAACTGGTCTGATCACGTGATTCCACTTACTTTCGCAAGCCATACTTTATTACGTAACTTAAAAAGTGAGAATAAAACTTCGGACAATTTTTTTTCGTAGGTCGACCACTGGAAGGGACTCTATGTTGGTGGTTATACTTTTAAAGTACAGGCAGAATGTGGAATAGCTGGTAAGTTATTTGAAGATTTTTTTTACCTCTGAAATATTTAAAAATTCTCAAATAAAGATGATGGTATGCCATTCTGGACGTAAACATTTTATAAAGAAACATATATCATATTTGCCAGTATAGAAATAGGAGGCATCTTACAGGTGTGGTCTCGTCTCATAATCTTGCCAACTATGCTCTGGTTAGCAATTTAGGTTAGGTACCTTTAATAATTGGCCGCATATCTGTTTGTACTAGTGCAGATGCTTGGTAACTTGTAATTTACTAATCGGTTTAGAAATGTTTATTACGGGGGTATGTTTTAAGCTAGGAATGGTGGAAGATTGGCCTTGGTGATTCCTGGACGGGCTTTGACTTTGTGAACTGTTGCAATGTCTGAAGTTAAAGGTATTACTTTCTGTTTTCTTTTAGTTTTCTCGTCCTAATACATAAGAAATTAATAAAATGGAAAGTCAAAACCTCGGAGAAAATTTTAGTTTTACACCACCAATTCTGCTTTTTAGCTCATGCTAGCATAAGGTGCTGAAAAATAAGGTCCGATTTGAAAATAATTTGGCACAAATGTATCTTGGATGACCCTCTATAGGAATTTTGAAACTGATTACGATCCGTAAAAAAAACAACAAAAAACATGACCATCAGAGGCGTTTTTTCATTTATATCTATGGGACTTTTGAAAATCTTATAAGACCATCTTAAGTGAAGATGTACTTGACATTTTTTTCGTGTACACCAATGCGCGCTCCACGGTTTTACTGCGAGCGTTAACATTTCTAGGAATGTTGATTTAAAACTTTGTGTGCTTGTTCACCAATAAGTGTAGATGTGTGTGATTTGTTATTTATGCACACCAGTGCCGGTTCTGTGGTTTTATGGCCCATAATATCAATACCCCGAGGTGAGAACTACTTCCACATTTCTAGGTTTATCTAATTGAAATTTGGTGTTCGTGTTCAACCAGAAGTGTGGAGGTGCATGATGCATTTTCAGCTCGACTATACTAAGTATATAGAGAGTTGTCCTACTCACCCCAGCGTCGGCGTCCGCTTCCAGATTTCTGGTTAAAGTTTTTGTGCAGTAAAATATTGTTTTCTATAACTTCTTTATTTCTTTAGGGATTTACTTCAAACTTCAAATATATGTTCATTTTCATCACCCACATCATGTATGTTAAAGTTCATAACTCTAGCACCCATATTTCAACAATTATCTCCCCTTTAAACTTGAAATTTTCCTTGAAAAATGTAATATTTTACTATAATGTCTTTCTTTCGTGAGAGATTTACTTCAGTTTACAAATATCACTGATTACCAACTGTTCAGTATATTGTCAGCACAAATCTTAATTCCATTACTCTATAATCTTTATAGTCATACATAAATTATGTTCTGCTTTTTTATCAATATGAATGATAAAATAATAAATATTATAATTATGATATGTCAACGACCAAGGTATATTTGGCCCTCTTATTTTCTTTGACATGTCTTTGAATGAAATTCATCTACATTAAATGTGTTAGTATTTCAATTGATCAGAATCGAGTCCTTATTGATAAAATAAAACAGTGAAACACTGGGTCATTAAGTGATAAAGAAATCCCCAAACATACATGGTACTACAGCATCAAGAGGGGACAAACTAGCAAAAAGTGGAGTTTAAGGGTTCAGTTCTGGTAATTCAATGATTTATTTTTTTGATGAAACAGATGTGTTAGAGTTTAACAATGATTGAATTTTATATGCATTTAAATCTTAAATAGTTCTTGAAGGGAATTAGCCTTCCCTAATAGAATAAAAGCATAAATACATTCTGGATGCTGAACAAAATATTTCTACCACAGTTAAATTCAGGATAATATCATTTCGAACTCTATCATTTTTATTAATCCCCTTCAGCAAAGCGGGGAGGGGATTATAGGAATGGCCTCCGTCTGTCCGTCCGTCCGTCCGTCTGTCCGTCCGTAACACTTTCGTGTCCGCTCCATAACTTGTAAACCGCTGCAATTTTTTTTGAAATAACTTGGCACAAGTGATCACCATTATGAGGCGGTGTGCAGAGCTTAATAATTGGGTTGCTACCCCCAAGGTCAAGGTCACACTTAAAAGTCAAGTGTTAAAAGTCTACATTTCGTGTCCGCTCCATAACTTTTAAACCACTAAAAACTTTTTGAAATAACTTGGCACAAGTAATCACCATTATGAGACGATGTGCAGAGCACAATAATTGGGTTGCTACCCACAAGGTCAAGGTCACTCTTAAAAGTAAAGTGTTAAAAGTCTACATTTCGTGTATACTCCATAACTTTTAAACCACTAAATTTTTTTTGAAATAACTTGGCACAAGTAATCACCATTATGAGACGATGTGCAGAGCACAATAACTGGGTTGCTACCCACAAGGTCATGGTCACAGTTAAAGGTCAAATATCCACATTTGCTCTATAACTTACTAACTTGGCTTACGAAGAGTTTTTTAATTACTTTGCACAAATGATCACCACTATGACACGATGTGCAGAACCCAACTTCCAGGTTGCTACACCCAAGGTCAAGCTTAAATGTTCTCCATAACTTTTTGACTTTAACAATGTTTAAAGAAGATTTTAAATAACTTGGCACAAATAATTACTATCATGAGACTATGTGCTTATAATATGCATGGCACAACATCAAGGTCATGGTTTGTTAAAAGTCAAGAAGTACATATTCATGTCTGCTGCGGAAGGGGATTTAGCTGTCCTTCAGACTGCCTTGTTCAAAATAACAATAAAGTTGTCTTGTGTGAAGTCAACCCATGTTCACATTCTGTAGAAACAAATAACCAACAAACAAAACATATCTACAGTTGAAATGATAAAAAAATTATAGAGTGTGATGTAATCATTTTAACATGCAATTGTAACCCTGTTTTATATCTCTACCATGGAAATGATTGTTTAACTTTACACTTTTAGATGTCAACGTCTTTAAAAATGGATGACACCGGAAGTGATAAACCGTGGTCATTAGACGCCAAAGCCAGCTTGTTTAAGTTGAGTCCAGTGTGTAAGTCTTCCGGAAATTTTCTTCTAAAGGTACCATACTAATTTGGTTTGATATAAACAGACAATATATTTTCGAGTGAACCATACTTTAGATTAGAGATTAATATTTCTTTATAAATTGAATGTTCTTCTTCGATGAATCGGTTTTCTAGATAGAGCCCTTTGACTTTTAAACAAAAAAACCCTTAAGATAGAAAATGCAGTACCTCCACCCTGATGAGTACTCAGTCCATCGTCTTGATACTATTAATTAGTGTAACTGAAACATCTTTTCATGAAGGTCATGGATTCGAACCTCACTCGAGAGGTTCTGTATTTTAATTTTCGCGTAAGAACGAGCGCTATAGGTTTTGCGCTTTTCTGTTAGAGTTATCCCTATCACAAGTTCCCAATTCCGTGTCTGCTGTATAAATGAATTTATAATAATGTTCGCATTTCTTCTTTGTATCAGTGCTTTGGTCATGGATATTTTTATAGGTTGGTGAAGTGGACTTGTTACTGGGTTGGATTTTCGTCGGCAAGTGCATTTCAAAGACACTCATACGGTAAACGGGAGGTAACTCAAGGTACAAAGGAAAACAAAACCAGAACTATGTCCCCTGCCCCCGACAGTCATCTTTAATTTTGTAATTCAGTTATTAATGATCTAAGATAATGGTTTCTTCTGATGAAATAATTGGCATTTGTATTTCTGAACAGTTTTGCATGAGGATTGGGTGAGTCCAAAAAGGTCTCTCAGCAAAAAATGGATAATGATAACAAAATTCTTATGTTAACGATGTTGATGACTATATTTTTTTGATAGTTTTATTGTCAGTGATAGTTGCTCGTGGTTTTGTTCTGATGTTTTATAGTCATCATGTTGTCATGGATTTCATGGTCATTCAGTTGATAGATAGTTGGATGTTGTAATGATATTGAGTTTGAAAGTGTTAAAATGAGTGTGATGTCTTGTTTTTGTGTCTAATATTTATCGATGGTCATTTTATCATATCAGTCTTGGTGGTTGCCTTAGCTGCGATTTATTTTCATAGTCGTGGCGCCGTACTGTATTTAATAAAACCAGTTCGATTTTGTTTTCTTGTGGTGTCTTGGTCTGAATGGAATTGATCTCATAGTTACGTCGCGTAGGGATTTGTTTTGATGGTCGTGTTGCCATATAAATCATCATGGTTGCAGTGTATTTACAGGCTAGGTTGTTTTGTTTGTCGTGATTACGTATCAGTCCTTGTGGTCGTGATGTGGTTGCGGTCTGTGTGGTCGAGATATTTCTGTTGTCGTAATATTTTATCTTGGTTGCCTTGTTTGTCATCGTTCTTTAGTCGTATGAATATTGGTGGTTGTCTTTGGTATTGTCTTGGTGTCGTTCTGGTCTTGGTTGTTGTGTTTTCATCGTCTGTTAGGTAGTGTATTTGTTTTAAATCTTAACGTCCTAATATTCTTGTGAGTCCTGTTTGTTATATTCTGATTTTCTTGACATCGAAAAAGTATTGATGGTCGTGTTTGCTATAAGGCTGGCGTTGCATTACTCTTGTTGAACGTAGTTGTTATCGTCTTGGCGTCGTATTAGTCTTGTTGTTTATGCTTGTAATCGACTTTGTGTCGTATTTGTCTTGTTGTTTGTTTTTGCATTTCATAGCGTCGTATGAGTCTTGTTGGTTATGTTTGTTATTGACTTAGTGTTGAATTGGTCTTGGTGGACCTATTAGTTGTCTTCTTGGTTATGTTTGTTATTGACTTAGTGTTGTATTGGTCTTGGTGGACCTATTTATTGTCTTCTTGGTTATGTTTGTTACTGATTTAGTGTTGTATTGGTCTTGGTGGACCTATTTATTCTCTTCTTGGTTATGTTTGTTATTGACTTAGTGTTGTATTGGTTTTGGTGGACCTATTTATTGTCTTCTTGGTTATGTTTGTTATTGACTTAGTGTTGTATTGGTCTTGGTGGACCTATTTATTGTCTTCTCGGTTATGTTTGTTATTGACTTGGTGTTGTATTGGTTTTGGTGGACCTATTTATTGTCTTCTCGGTTATGTTTGTTATTGACTTAGTGTTGTATTGGTCTTGGTGGACCTATTAGTTGTCTTCTTGGTTATGTTTGTTATTGACTTAGTGTTGTATTGGTCCTGGTGGACCTATTTGTTGTCTTCTTGGTTATGCTTGTTATTGACTTAGTGTTGTATTGGTCTTGGTGGACCTATTTATTGTCTTCACGGTTATGTTTGTTATTGACTTAGTGTTGTATTGGTTTTGGTGGACCTATTTATTGTCATCTTGGTGTTGTATGAGTCTTGTTAATCATGTTTGTTACAGTTTCTGAGTCATATGGATCATATTTTTTTTGTTTTACTTTTGAGCTTCGTATAAGTCTTCCATCATGTTTATCATAAGCTTACATTTTTTAAGGGACCGTGTTTTTTAAATGCTTTTGGCGTTTGATAAGTCTTTGTGGTCGTTTCTGGTTTTCGTCTTGACAACGTTATAGTCTCAGTGGAAGTTTTTTCATCATCCTGGTGTCGTATTGGTCTTGATGAACGTGTCATTTCCATCGTATGTCGTTTTACTGTTGTAGGTCGTGCTTGTATTCGTATTGGCGTCATTTAGTCTTGTTGGGCATATTTGTGTTTGTGGCTTGCGTCGGTTGTGTGTCTTAGAATTGCTGTCGTATTTTTCTTGATGGTCTTGTATGTTATAGACTTTACGTTGTATTTCTCTTGATGGTCGTGCTTGTAATAGATTTGTATTATTAGTCAATATATTAGTCTTGTTGATCGTGTTCGAAATAGCCTAGCGTCTTATTAGTCTTGATGCCCGTGCTATTAATATGCTTGGTGTCATATCACTCTTGATATTCATGTTTGTAATATGCTTGCCGTCGTATTTTTCTTGATTGATGGGTTTTTTTGTAATAGGCTTGGATTTTTTTAAGTATTGATGGTCGGGTTTGTCATAGATTCGGCGTTGCATAAATCTTTTTTGTTGGCTTTAAAAAGACATTGCTTTGTATTAGTATTGATAGCTGTGTTTGAATTAGGATTGTCTTTGTATTAAACTTGATGGTAGTATTTGCAACAGGCTTGGTATCATTTAATTGTTGATGGTCGTGTTTATTTAAGTCTTGGCGTTGTTAAGTTTTAATAGTTGTGCTTGCAATAAACTTGGCGATGTATCAAACTTGATGGACGTGTTTATTATAAAATTGGCGTTGTTTTAGTCTTGGATGTTCGTGTTTGAAATAGATTTGACCTCTTGTTAGACTTGACGGTTGGGTTTGAAAAACGCCTAGCGTCTTATTAGTCTTGAAGGTCGTGTTTATAATAGGCTTGAGGTAGTTTTAGTCTTGAAGTTCATGTTTGTTTTAGTTTTGACGTTGTATTAGTCTTGATGTTCGTGTTTATAATAGACTAGACCTTATCCTGGTCTTGACGGTTGTATTCGGAATAATCTTGTTTTTTTTTTAAATTAGTGTTAATGGTCGTGTTTGTAATAGCATTGGCGACGTATTAGTCTGTATAGTCGTATTTAAAATAGGCTTGGCGTCGAATTTTTATGATGATCTTGTTTATTATAGGTTTTGCGATGAATATGAATTAATTGTTGTGCTTGTAATAGGCTTGACGTCATTTCAGACTAAATGGTCTTTCTTTTATAGGATTGGCGTAGTTTTAGTCTTGATGATCGTGTTTGTAATAGCTTGTTCGTCGTTTACATCTTGATGGTTTTGTTTGTAATAAGCGTTGAATAAGTCTTGGTTGTCATACTAGTATTAGGTTTGATGGCCGTGTTTGTAATGTGCTTGTGTTTGTAGAAACTTGTTTTTTTGTTTGTATTGAAAGTTGTGTTTGAATTAGGATTTACGTCGTTTGAATCTTGATGGTCGTGTTTGTAATATGTCTGGCGTTGTATTAATGTTGATGGTCGTATTTGTAATAGGTTTGGCGTCGTATTACTCATGATGGTCGTGTTTGTAATAAAGTTTGCGTTGTTATAGTCATGATGGTTATGTTTCTAATAGACTTGACGTATATGAATCTTGATGATTGTTTTTACTACAGACTTAGGTTTATATTAGTCTTGATGGTAGTCTTTGGAATAAACTTTGTTTTTCATTAGTTTTGATGGTCGTCTTTGTAAAAGCATTGGCAATGTATAAGTCTTAAACGTCGTATTTTGACTAGGCTTTGCTTCTTTTTCGTTTTTAGGATCGTGTTTGTAAAAGGCTTTGCTTTTTGCCATCCTTGATGTTCGTGTTTGTAAAAGACTTGGTGCTGAATAAGTCTAGATGGTGGGTTAGTAAAATGATGGGATTTTTATATTAGAGTTGATGGTAGTGTTTGTAATACACTTGGCGTCGTATTATTTTTTATGGTCTTGTTTGTAATAGCTTTATTGGTGAATAAGAACTAATGGTTGTGTTTGTAATATAGTTACCGTTGTAATTGTCTTGAATGTCGTGTTTTAAAAATCTTTCCGTTGAATTAATTTTGATGGCCGTGTTTGTAAAATGCCTTGCGTTTTATAAGTGTTAATGGTGATTTTTTTAAAATATATAATTTGCGTTTTGTAGCCTACTGGTCGTGATTGTAAAAGGCTTGGCGATGTATTAGTCGTGATCGTCGCTTTTGTAGAATGCTCGAGGTTGAATTAGTCTTGATTAAGATTTTGCGTTGTATAAGTGTTGATGGTCGTGTTTGTTATAGACTTGTCGTTGTCTTAGTCCTAGTGGTTGTCTTTGTTATAGACTTGGCGTGTATGAATCGCGATGTTCATGTTTACCATAGACTTGGGTTTATATTAGTCTTGATGGTCTTGTTTGGAATAAACTTGGCTTTTTTGCATTATTCTTGAGCGTTGTGTTTGTAAAAGCGTTTTTGTCGTATTAGTCTTGATGGTCGTATTGTGAATAGACATTGCATCATTTTAATTTTTGATATAGACTTGACATTTAGTTGATCTTGATGGTCGCGTTTGTAATGGGTTGTGCGTCGTATAAGTCTTGATTGTCGAGCCTAAATAAGGCTTAGAGTCTTATTATTCTTGATGGTTGTTCTGGTGATAGACTTGGTTTGTCTTGATGGTCGTTTTTAGTGATTGTTATAAGCTCGTCGTTGTATTAGTAAAATTGTTTTGTTGTAAATAGGCTTGGCGTTGTTTATGTTTTGAGGACCGTATTTCTTAATGGCTGGGCGTTGTTTTTATCTTGATGGACGTGTTTGTAAAACACTTGGCGTTGTTTTAGTGTTGATTGATATGTAAATAAATGGTTTGGTGTTGTATAATTCTCAGTGGTTGTTTTTTGTTGGCGTTGGCGTTTATCACTGTTGATTTATATGTTCGTAAAGGCTTGGCGTTTTAAAATTCTTGAAGGTTGTGTTTGTAAAAGCCTTTGCGTTGTATTACCCTTGTTGGTCATGTTTGTAAAAGGTTTTGCTTTGAATTAGTCTTGATGGTCATGTTAGAAAAAGGCTTGGGGTTGAAAAATCTTTAAATTCGCGTTTGTACAAGATAAGTCGTTGTTATAGTCTTTATGGTTGTTTTAATCAGTCTTGTTTGTCGTGATTGTAATAGGCTTGGCGTTGTATTAGTTTTGATGGTAGTGTTGTTATAGGATATGCGTTATAATAGTTTTAGTATTCATGTTAAAAAAATGATTTGGCGTTGAAATACTTGTATATGCATTGAGGTCGTTCTAGTATTAATGGTCGTTTTGAAATAGGCTTGGAGTCGTTTCATTATTGATGGTCTGTTGTTTATTGGCTTTGCCTAATAGGAATCTTAAGCGGGTGTTTGTTATAGACTTTCCGTTGTTTAAGTTTTGATAGTTGTGTTTGTAATACACTTGGCGTTGTTTTAGTGCGGATGGTAGTATTTTCAATAGACGTTGTTGTATATAAGCCTAAATAGTTGTGTTTGTAAAAAGTTTATCTTTTTGTATTAGTTTTGATAGATGTGTTTGAATCAGAATTAGCGTTGTATTATTCTGTTATAGACTTGACCTTGTATTAGTCTTGATGGTTATGCTTGTAATAGACTTGGCATTGTATTAATGTTGATTGTCGTGTTTGTTATAGGTTTGGCGGTGTATGTCTCATGATGATCGGGTTGTATTAAAGCTAGCGTTGTTTTAGACTTAGTGATCGTGTTTGTAATATTCTTGGCGTGTATGAATATTGGTGGTTGTGTTTACTATACAGACAGACTTGGGTTTGTAATTGTCTTGATGGTCGTTTCTGGAATACATTTTGTTTTGCATCAGTCCTGATGGTCGTGTTTGTAAAAGGATGTGCAATGTATAAATCTTGATAGTCGTGTGTTGAATAGATTTTGCATCACTTTAGTGTTGATGGTGGTGATTTTTATAGACTTGGCAATTGATTGGTTTTCATGGTCACGTTTGTTATAGGCTGTGAGTAGAATAAGTCTGGTTTGTCTTGTATGAGATAATCTTAGCGTCTTTCTAGTCTTGATGGTCGAACTAGTAACAAGCTTTCGTATTTTTGGTCTTGATGGTCGTTTTTGTAACTGAGTGAGCCTCGTGTTTTTCTTGATGGTCGTGTTTGTAATAGGTTTGGCGTTGAGTAATTGTTGATGGTCGTATATGTAATGGCATTGGCGTCGTATTTGTCTTAATGATTGTAATTTTTATACGCTATGCGTCTTAGTAATAACGATGACTGTGTTTATAAAAGGTTTAGCGTTAAATAGGAATTGATAGTTGTTGTTTTAGTATGTTTGGCTTCGTTTTAAACTTGATGGTCGTCTTTTATTTTTTCATTAGCGTCGTATTAATTTTGATGGTATATTTTCTCAAGGCTTGGTTGGTGCCATTTTATTCTTGATGATCATGTTAATAAAATGTTTTGCGATGTATAAATCTTGATGGTTGTGATATTTTATTTACTAGGCGTCATTTTAGTCTAGAAGGTCTTTTTAAAAATATTATTGTATTAGTCTTTATGTTAATGTTTTAAAGAGACTTGGTTTTATATAAGTTTTGATGTTCGTGTTTTGAATAAATCTGGCTGTTTTTGTCTTGATGGTGGTGTTTTGTAAAGACACTGGCGTCGTATTAAATTTGATAGTCGTATTTGTTATTGGCTTGGCATCGTTTTAGTTTTGATGGCCGTGATTGTTTAAAGACTTGTCGTTGTATTAGTCTTGAATTTCTTGTTTGTAATAGACTTGGCGTCGTATAAGTCTCGATGGGTTTGTTTGAAATAGGCTTAGTATATGATTAGTCTTGCTGGTCGTGTTGGTATTAGGCCAGGTGTCGTCTAAGTCTTGACGGTCTTTTTTGTAATATGCTTTACTTTACTGCTATCTTTGATGGTCTTGTATGTAATACACTTTGCGTCGTGTTAGCCTTGATGGTCGCGTTTGTTATAGGTTTGGAATTGAATAAAAATGAATGGTTGTGGTTTTCATATGTTTGACTTCTTATTAATCTTGGCTGTCGTGTTTATTATAATATTGACGTCGTATAAGTCTTGATGGTTGTGGCTGTTTTTGACTTTGCATCATGTTAATCTTGATGGTCGTGTTTGACGTTATATTGGTCTTGATGGTCCTGTTGATAATAGATTTGGATTTATATTGGTCTTAATGCTCGTGTTCGGGATAAACTCTGTTTTGTATAAGCGATGATGGTCGTCATGTTTGTCTTAGCATTTGCGTCGTATTAGTCTTAATTTGTTGAAATTTGTCGTATTTGTTATGGACTTGGCATTGTTCAAGTCTCGATTGTTGTGTTTTTTTGTAAGCTTGTTATATTTGTCTTTATGTTGTGTTTTTAATAGGCCTGGCGTTGATTTATTCTTGATGGTCATGTTTGTAATACACTTTGCGTCAAATTCGTATTGATGGTCGTGTTTATAAAAAAATTGCGTTGTATTACTCTTGATTGTCGTCTTTGTGATAGGTTTGGCGTTATATAAGTCTTGATTTTCGTTTTTGTAGAGGGTCGTGCGTGTTATATACTATGCTTTGTTTTAGTCTTGATTGTCGTGCTATTAATCAACATTTCTTTACATTTGTTTTGATGGTTGTATTGTAAAAACTTGGCTTCGGATTATTTTGCTTTGTATAATTCTCAATGGTGGTGTATATTAAAAGCTTAGCGTTGTATCAGTGTTGATTTTTATGCTTGTTAAGTGCTTGCGTTGTAAAATTCTTGATGGTTGTGTTTGTTAAACGCTTGGCTGTATATTAGTCTCGATGGTCGTTTTTGTAAAATGTTTGTTGTAGTATAGGTGTTGATGGTCAAGTTCGAAAAAAAAGTTTGCTTTGAAAAAGTCTTGATGGTCGTATTTGTAAAGGATTGGGGCTGTAAAGGTCTTAATAGTCGTGCTTGTAAAAGATCAGGCTTTGTTTTTATCTAAAATGTCGTGTTTGTAAAAGGCTTGGTGTTGAATAAGTCTTGATTGTCGTGTTTGTAAAATTCTTGGCCCTTGTATTAGTGTCGACGGTCGTGTTTGTAATAGACTTGGCGTCGAATTATTTTTATTGTTGCGTTTGTAATAGGTTTGACGTTGAGTAATTGTTGATGTTCGTATATTAATGGCATTTGCATATGTAATGGCATATGGTCCTTTGATGGTCGTGTTTGAAATAGGCTTAGCCTTTTACTAGATTGGATGGTCGACTTAGTATCGTATTAGTTAAGATAATCTTGTTTATTTTAGACCTTGCTTTATATAAGTCTTGATGGTCGTGTTTGGAATAAACTTGGTTTTGTATTAGTCTTGATTGTCGTGTAGATAAAAGAATTGGCGTCGTATTTTTCTTGAAGGTCGTGTATGTTATAGACTTTACGTTGTATTTGTCTTGATGGTCGTGCTTGTAATAGATTTGGCCTCGTATTAGTCTTGTTGATCGTGTTTGAAATAAACTAGCGTCTTATTAGTCTTGATGGCCGTGCTATTAATATGCTTGGTGTCATATCACTCTTGAGGGCCATGTTTGTAATATGTTTGCCGTCGTATTAGTCTTGATGGGCCTTTTGTAATAGGCTTGGAATTTTTTAAGTGTTGATGGTCGTGTTTGTCATAGATTTGGCGTCGCATAAGTCTTTTTGTTGGCTTTAAAAAGACATTGCTTTGTATTAGTCTTGATAGTTGTGTTTGAATTAGAATTGTCCTTGTATTAGACTTGATGGTAGTATTTGTAATACGCTTGGTATTATTTAAGTGTTGATGGTCGTGTTTATTTAAGTCTTGGCGTTGTTTTAGTTTTAATAGTGGTGTTTGAAATAAACTTGGCGTTGTATTAGTGTTGATGGTCGTGCTTGCAATAAACTTGGCGATGTATCAAACTTGATGGACGTGTTTATTATAAAATTGGGGTTGTTTAGTCTTGAATAGTCGTGTTTGAAATAGATTTGACTTCTTGTTAGACTTGACGGTCGGGTTTGAAAAACGCCTAGCGTCTTATAAGTCTTGAAGGTCGTGTTTGTAATAGGCTTGATGTAGTTTTAGTTTTGACGTTGTATAAGTCTTGATATTCGTGTTTATAAAAGACTAGACCTTATCCTGGTCTTGACGGTTGTATTTGGAATAATCTTGTTTTTTTTTTAAATTAGTGATAATGGTCGTGTTTGTAATAGCATTGGCGACGTATTAGGCTGTATAGTCGTATTTAAAATAGGCTTGGCGTCGAATTTCTATGATCGTCTTTTTTATTATAGGTTTTGCGATGAATATGAATTAATTGTTGTGCTTGTAATAGGCTTGACGTTGTTTTAGACTAAATGGTCATTCTTTTATAGGATTGACGTCGTATTGGTTTTAATAGTCGTCCGTTTTTATAGGATTGGCGTCGTTTTAGTCTTGATGGTCGTGCTTGTAATAGCTTGTGCGTCGTTTAATTCCTGATGGTCGTGTTTGTAATAAACTTGGCGTTGTATTAGTCTTGATGGTCTTGTTTGGAGTAAACTTGGTTTTGTAGTAGATTTGATGGTCATGTTTGCAAAAGCATTGGCGTCGTATTGGTCTTGTTGGTTGTTTTTGTTAAAGGCTTGTCATCTTGTTAGTGTTAATGGTCGTGTTTATTATAAACTTGGCGTTGCATAAGCCATGTTGGTCGTCTTAATTGTAGACTTGGCCTCGTATTAGTCCTGATGGTCGTGCTTAAAATAATGGTAAGCGTCTTATAAGTCTTGATCGTTGTGTTGGTAAAAGGCTGGGTTTCAGTTCAGTTTTAATGGGTGCGTTTGTAATATGCTGTCGATTTTTTAGTCTTGACAGTCGTGTTTGTACTACATTTTGCGACGTATTATTCTTGATAGTCGCGTTTGAAATAGCTATAGCTTTAGTATTTGGAATAGACTCTGCATTGTTTTATTCTTGATAATATTGTTTATAATATACATGACTTTAGGTAAGTCTTGTTGGTTGTGTTTCTCAAACCTTAATTTTTATATGTATGGAAAGTTGTGTTTGAATAAGAGCTGGAGTCATATTAGTTTTTGTGGTCGTCTTTGTTATAGATTGGCGATGTTGATGTATAAGTCTTAATGGTCGTACTTGTACAATGCTTGACGTTAACTTAGTCTTGATGGTTGTCTTTCTTATATACTTTGTGTTGTAATAGACTTGATGGTCGTGTTTATAATAGCAATGGCGTTGCATGAGTCTTAGTTGTCGTGTTTGTAATAGACATGGCGTTGTTTAAGTATTGATGGTCTTGTTTGTTATGGGCTTGGTGTTGTATAAGTCTAGATGGTCGTGTTAGTTCAAATTTTGCGTTAGATTGTCTTGATGCTCGTGTTTGTAAATCCTTGGCGTTGTAAAAGTGTTGATGGTCATGTTCTTTTTATAGCAATGGCTTTGAATTAGTCTTGGTTGTCATATTAGGTTTGATGGCCGTGTTTGTAATGTGCTTGTGTTTGTAGAAACTTGGCTGAATTTGGACTTGGTTTTAATTAGGAATTACGTCGTTTGAATCTTGATGGTCGTGTTTGTAATATGTCTGGCGTTGTATTAATGTTGATGGTCGTATTTGTAATAGGTTTGGCGGGGTATAACTCATGATGGTCGTGTTTTTAATAAAATTTGCGTTGTTATAGTCATGATGGTTATGTTTCTAATAGACTTGACGTGTATGAATCTTGATGATTGTTTTTACTACAGACTTAGGTTTATATTAGTCTTGATGGTAGTCTTTGTAAAAGCATTGGCAATGTATAAGTCTTAAACGTCGTATTTTGAATAGACTTTGCATCTTTTTAGTTTTTAGGATCGTGTTTGTAATAGGCTTTGCGTCGTGTAAGTCTTGGGTTGTCGTGTCTTATAAGTCGATTTGTCGTGTTTGTAATATGCTTTGCTTTTAGCTATCCTTAAGGGTCGTGTTTGTAAAAGGCTTGGTGCTGAATAAGTCTAGATGGTGAGTTAGTAAAAAAATAGGATTTTTATAATAGAGTTGATGGTAGTGTTTTGTAATACTGTCGTATTATTTTTGATGGTCTTGTTTGTAATAGCTTTGTCGTTGAATAAGAATTAATGGTTGTGTTTGTAATATAGTTACCGTTGTAATTGTCTTGTTTTAAAAATCTTTGTTTTATAAGTGTTTATGGTAATTTTTTTTAAAATACTAGTATATAATTGGCGTTTCATAGCCTACTCGTCGTGATTATAAAAGGCTTGACGATGTATTAGTCGTGATCGTCGTTTTTGTAAAATGCTCGAGGTTGAATTAGTCTTGATATAGATTTAGCGTTGTACAAGTTTCGATGGTCGTGTTTGTTTTTTTACATCAGTAGCGTTGTATGAGTCTTGTTTGTCGCGTTCGTAGTAAGTTTTTACAGCAATGGTGTTGAATTAGTCTTGTTTGTCGTGTTTTTTGTTAGATGCTGTCGTATTTATTTGAATGGTCGTGTTTGTATTGAATTAGTTTAAATGGTTGCGTTTGTAGAGAGTTGGCTTTTATTGGTAGTCGAGTTTGAATTAGAATTCACGTCATCATAGTCTTGATGTTTGTGTTTGTAAAAAATTTAACGTGGAATAAGTGTTGATGGTCGTGTTGGTAAAAGGTTTTGCGGTGTATTACGGATGTTGATCGTGTTTGTTATAGACTTGGCGTTGTTTTAGTCTTAGTGGTTGTGTTTGTAATAGACTTGGCGTGTATGAATCGCGATGGTCATGTTTACCATAGACTTGGGTTTATATTAGTCTTGATGGTCTTGTTTGGAATAAACTTGGCTTTTTTGAATTATACTTGAGCGTTGTGTTTGTAAAAGCGTTTGCCCCGTATTAGTCTTGATGGTCGTTTTTTGAATACACATTGCATCATTTTAGTTTTTGATATGGACTTGACATTTAGTTGATCTTGATGGTCGCGCTTGTAATGGGTTGTGCGTCGTATAAGCTTTGATTGTCAAGCCTAAATTAGGCTTAGAGTCTTATTATTCTTGATGGTTGTTCTGGTGATAGACTTGGTGTCGTTTTCGTCTTGATGGTCGTTTTTAGTGATAGAATTGACCTCGTGTAAGTCTTGATGGTTATGTTGATAATTAGTTTGGCGTTGAATAAATTTTGCTGGTCGTGTTTGTAATGGCATATACGTCGTATAAGTCTTGATGGTCGTATTTGTAAGTTATAGGCTAGGCGTGGTATTACTTTTGATGGTCATGTTTATAATCGGCTTGGTGTAAGGAAAGAATTATTGGTTGTGCTTCTAATATCATTGGCGTCGTATAAATCTTGATGGTCGTGTTGTGTCATAGGATTGGCTGTGTATCAGTTTTTTTTTATTTTTTAATAGGCTTTGCGTTGTTTTAGACTTGATAATCGTGTTTTGAATAGGTTTGCTGTTGTATAAACCTTGGTGTCTGTTTTTGTATTAGAGTAGGGGTCGTATAAGTGTAGACTGTCGTTTTTGAAATACACCTGGTCGTATTTGTTATAGGCATGACATTGTTTTAGTGTTGATGGTCGTGCTTTTTATAGACTTTCGGTTGCATTAGTCTTAATTGTCGTGTTTGTAATAGACTTGTTTTCGTATAGGTTTTGTTAGGCTTTTTTAAAATATGCTAAGCGTCGTTTTAGTCTGTTGACCTTGTTTATAATATTCTTTGCGTTTTAACCAAACTTGATGGTCGTGTTTGTAATACACTTGGCGCCGGATTAGCCGTGAAATAGCGTTTGTAATAGTTTTGGCATCGTATTAGACTTTATGGTCGTGTTTGTAATAAGCCTTGCGTCGTGTAAGTCTTGATGATCGTGGTTATGTTTCACTTTGTGTCGTTTTAGTCTTGATAGTCGTTGTTTTGATAGATTTGGCATTGCATTCGACTTGATGGTCTTGTTTTTAATAGACTTGGCTTTATACTGGTCTTGACGGTCAGGTTTCGAATAAACTTGGCTTTGTATAAGTCTTGATTGTCATGTCTGTAATAGCATTTGCGTCGTATTAGTCTGGATGGCTGTATTTGTAATTGGCTTGGCATCGTTTTAGTGCTCATGGTCGTATTTGTTATAGACTTGGCATTGTTTGAGTGTCGATAGTGTTTTTTGTTGTAGGTTTGTTGTTATTTTAGTCTTGATGATTGTTTTTGTTATAGACCTGGCGTTAAATTACTTTGATGTTCGTTTTTGTAATACACTTAGTCATATTTTGTCTTGATGGTCGTATTTGTAAAAGGTTCGGCGTTGTATTACTTTTGAATGTCGTGTTTGTTATAGACTTGGCGTTGTATTAGTCTTGACTGTCGTTTTTGTAATAGACTTGTCGTCGTTTTATAATTGATTGTTGTGTTTGTAAAACTTGGCTTTGTATTCAAATTGATAGTCGTGTTTGTATAAGGATTTGCTCTGTATTAGTCTTGATGGTCATGATTGTTATAGGCCTGTCGTTGTATTAGTCAAAATTGTTGTTTTGTAAATAGGCTTGGCGTTGTTTATGTTTTGAGGACCGTGTTTCTTAAAGGAATGGCGTTGTTTTTATCTTGATGGCCGTATTTGTAAAGTTGATTGATATGTAAATAAATGGTTTGGTGTTGTATACTTCTCACTGGTTGTTTTTTGTTGGCGTTGGCGTTTATCACTGTAGATTAATATGTTTGTAACAGGCTTGGCGTTTTAAAATTCTTGAAGGTTGTGTTTGTAAAAGCCTTTGCGTTGTATTACCCTTGTTGTACATGTTTGTAAAAGGTTTTGCTTTGAATTACTCTTGATGGTCATGTTGGTAAAAGGCTTGGGGTTGAAAAATCATTAAATTCGCGTTTGTATAAGATAAGTCGTTGTTATAGTCTTTATGGTTGTTTTATTCAGTCTTGATTGTCGTGATTGTAATAGGCTTGGCGTTGTATTAGTTTTGATGGTGGTGTTGTTACAGGATATGCGTTATAATAGTTTTGGTATTCATGTTATAAATTGATTTGGCGTTGAAATACACTTATTTATTGGTCCTGTTTGTAATAGGCAGTTGCTTGTATTTGTCTTGTCGTCGTCTTTACAATAGACTTGTCTTTGTATAAGTCGTGATGGTCGTGTTTGAAATAATGTTTGCTTTGTAACAGTCCTTGAGAGTCGTTTATGTATATGCAGTGACGTCGTTCTAGTATTAGTGGTCGTTTTTGAAATAGCCTTGGACTCGTTTCATTATTGATGGTCTGTTGTTTATTGGCTTTGCGTAATAGTAATCTTAAGCGGGTGTTTGTAATAGACTTTCCGCTGTTTAAGTCTTGAAAGTTGTGTTTGTAATACACTTGGCGTTGTTTAAGTGCGGTAGTATTTGCAAAAGACGTTGTTGTATATTAGCTTTAATGTGTTGTGTTTGTAAACACTTTATCTTTTTGTATTAGTTTTGATAGATGTGTTTGAATCAGAATTAGCGTTGTATTATTCTGTAATAGACTTAGCGTTGTATTAGACTTGATGGTTATGTTTGTAATAGGATTCGCGATGTATAAGTCTTGATGATTGATCGTTTTTGTAAAAAGCTTGGCTTTGAATAAGTCTTAATAGCCGTTGATGTGATAGAATTTGCATTGTAGAAGTTTTGATAAACTTTTTTGGAATTAACTTGGCGTCGCTCTAGTGAAGACGGTCGTGTTTGCAATAGACTCTGCGCTGTTTTATTCTTGATGATTTTGTTTATATTAGACTTTGCTTTATATTTGTCTTGATGGTTCTGTTTGTGAAAACTAAATTTTTATTGGTATTAAAAGTTGTGTTTGAATTAGTGCTAGCGTTGTATTGATTTTATTGTCATGTTCGTAATAGACTTGGCCTTGTATTAGTCTTGAGTGACGTATTTGTGATAGACTTGTTGATGTATTAGTCTTGATTGTCGTTTTTATAAAATGTTTGGCGTTGAATTTTTCGTGATGGTCGTGTTTGTTATAGACTTTGCGTTGTAATAGACTTGATGATCCTGCATGAGTCTTTAATGTGATGTCGTGTTTGTAATAGTCTTGGCGGTGTATAGGTCTTGATGATTGTTTTTGATTTTGGCTTGGCATTTTATTTGTAAAAGATTAGCTTTGTATTGTTATTGAAAGTCGTGTTTGAATTAGTATTTGCGTTGTTTTAGTCTTGATGCTCATGTTTGTAACAGGCTTGGCGTTTTAAAATTCTTGAAGGTTGTGTTTGTAAAAGCCTTTGCGTTGTATTACCCTTGTTGTACATGTTTGTAAAAGGTTTTGCTTTGAATTACTCTTGATGGTCATGTTGGTAAAAGGCTTGGGGTTGAAAAATCATTAAATTCGCGTTTGTATAAGATAAGTCGTTGTTATAGTCTTTATGGTTGTTTTATTCAGTCTTGATTGTCGTGATTGTAATAGGCTTGGCGTTGTATTAGTTTTGATGGTGGTGTTGTTACAGGATATGCGTTATAATAGTTTTGGTATTCATGTTATAAATTGATTTGGCGTTGAAATACACTTATTTATTGGTCCTGTTTGTAATAGGCAGTTGCTTGTATTTGTCTTGTCGTCGTCTTTACAATAGACTTGTCTTTGTATAAGTCGTGATGGTCGTGTTTGAAATAATGTTTGCTTCGTAACAGTCCTTGAGAGTCGTTTATGTATATGCAGTGACGTCGTTCTAGTATTAGTGGTCGTTTTTGAAATAGCCTTGGACTCGTTTCATTATTGATGGTCTGTTGTTTATTGGCTTTGCGTAATAGTAATCTTAAGCGGGTGTTTGTAATAGACTTTCCGCTGTTTAAGTCTTGAAAGTTGTGTTTGTAATACACTTGGCGTTGTTTAAGTGCGGTAGTATTTGCAAAAGACGTTGTTGTATATTAGCTTTAATGTGTTGTGTTTGTAAACACTTTATCTTTTTGTATTAGTTTTGATAGATGTGTTTGAATCAGAATTAGCGTTGTATTATTCTGTAATAGACTTAGCGTTGTATTAGACTTGATGGTTATGTTTGTAATAGGATTTGCGATGTATAAGTCTTGATGATTGATCGTTTTTGTAAAAAGCTTGGCTTTGAATAAGTCTTAATAGCCGTTGATGTGATAGAATTTGCATTGTAGAAGTTTTGATAAACTTTTTTGGAATTAACTTGGCGTCGCTCTAGTGAAGACGGTCGTGTTTGCAATAGACTCTGCGCTGTTTTATTCTTGATGATTTTGTTTATATTAGACTTTGCTTTATATTTGTCTTGATGGTTCTGTTTGTGAAAACTAAATTTTTATTGGTATTAAAAGTTGTGTTTGAATTAGTGCTAGCGTTGTATTGATTTTATTGTCATGTTCGTAATAGACTTGGCCTTGTATTAGTCTTGAGTGACGTATTTGTGATAGACTTGTTGATGTATTAGTCTTGATTGTCGTTTTTATAAAATGTTTGGCGTTGAATTTTTCGTGATGGTCGTGTTTGTTATAGACTTTGCGTTGTAATAGACTTGATGATCCTGCATGAGTCTTTAATGTGATGTCGTGTTTGTAATAGTCTTGGCGGTGTATAGGTCTTGATGATTGTTTTTGATTTTGGCTTGGCATTTTATTTGTAAAAGATTAGCTTTGCATTGTTATTGAAAGTCGTGTTTGAATTAGTATTTGCGTTGTTTTAGTCTTGATGGTCATGTTTGTAACAGGCTTGGCGTTTTAAAATTCTTGAAGGTTGTGTTTGTAAAAGCCTTTGCGTTGTATTACCCTTGTTGTACATGTTTGTAAAAGGTTTTGCTTTGAATTACTCTTGATGGTCATGTTGGTAAAAGGCTTGGGGTTGAAAAATCATTAAATTCGCGTTTGTATAAGATAAGTCGTTGTTATAGTCTTTATGGTTGTTTTATTCAGTCTTGATTGTCGTGATTGTAATAGGCTTGGCGTTGTATTAGTTTTGATGGTGGTGTTGTTACAGGATATGCGTTATAATAGTTTTGGTATTCATGTTATAAATTGATTTGGCGTTGAAATACACTTATTTATTGGTCCTGTTTGTAATAGGCAGTTGCTTGTATTTGTCTTGTCGTCGTCTTTACAATAGACTTGTCTTTGTATAAGTCGTGATGGTCGTGTTTGAAATAATGTTTGCTTCGTAACAGTCCTTGAGAGTCGTTTATGTATATGCAGTGACGTCGTTCTAGTATTAGTGGTCGTTTTTGAAATAGCCTTGGACTCGTTTCATTATTGATGGTCTGTTGTTTATTGGCTTTGCGTAATAGTAATCTTAAGCGGGTGTTTGTAATAGACTTTCCGCTGTTTAAGTCTTGAAAGTTGTGTTTGTAATACACTTGGCGTTGTTTAAGTGCGGTAGTATTTGCAAAAGACGTTGTTGTATATTAGCTTTAATGTGTTGTGTTTGTAAACACTTTATCTTTTTGTATTAGTTTTGATAGATGTGTTTGAATCAGAATTAGCGTTGTATTATTCTGTAATAGACTTAGCGTTGTATTAGACTTGATGGTTATGTTTGTAATAGGATTTGCGATGTATAAGTCTTGATGATTGATCGTTTTTGTAAAAAGCTTGGCTTTGAATAAGTCTTAATAGCCGTTGATGTGATAGAATTTGCATTGTAGAAGTTTTGATAAACTTTTTTGGAATTAACTTGGCGTCGCTCTAGTGAAGACGGTCGTGTTTGCAATAGACTCTGCGCTGTTTTATTCTTGATGATTTTGTTTATATTAGACTTTGCTTTATATTTGTCTTGATGGTTCTGTTTGTGAAAACTAAATTTTTATTGGTATTAAAAGTTGTGTTTGAATTAGTGCTAGCGTTGTATTGATTTTATTGTCATGTTCGTAATAGACTTGGCCTTGTATTAGTCTTGAGTGACGTATTTGTGATAGACTTGTTGATGTATTAGTCTTGATTGTCGTTTTTATAAAATGTTTGGCGTTGAATTTTTCGTGATGGTCGTGTTTGTTATAGACTTTGCGTTGTAATAGACTTGATGATCCTGCATGAGTCTTTAATGTGATGTCGTGTTTGTAATAGTCTTGGCGGTGTATAGGTCTTGATGATTGTTTTTGATTTTGGCTTGGCATTTTATTTGTAAAAGATTAGCTTTGTATTGTTATTGAAAGTCGTGTTTGAATTAGTATTTGCGTTGTTTTAGTCTTGATGGTCATTTTGTAATAGACTTGGCGTTGTTTTAATGTTGATTGTCGTGTTCGTAATAGGTTTGGCGATGTATGTCTCATGATGATCGGGTTTGTATTAAAGCTAGCGTTGTTTTAGACTAAGTGATCGTGTTTGTAATATTCTTGGCGTGTATGAATATTGGTGATTGCGTTTACTATACAGAAAGACTTTGGTTTGTAATTGTCTTGATGGTCGTTTTTGAAATACATTTTGTTTTGCATCAGTCCTGATGGTCGTGTTTGTAAAAGGATGTGCAACGTATAATTTCTTGATAGTCATATGTTGAATAGACTTTGCATCATTTTAGTTTTGATGGTGGTGATTTTTATAGACATGGCATTTGATTGGTTTTCATGGTCACTTTTGTTACAGGCTGTGAGTCGAATAAGTCTTGTTTGTCTTCTATGAGATAATCTTAGCGTCTTGCTGGCCGAACTAGCAATAGGCTTGCGTCGTTTTGGTATTGACGGTTGTTTTTGATATTGACTGAGCCTCGTGTTTTTCTTAATGTCGTGTTTGTTATAGGATTCGCGTTGAGTAATTGTTGATGGTCGTATATGTAATGGCATTGGCATCGTATTTGTTTAAATGATTGTAATTTTATACGCTATGGATCTTATTAATAACGATGATTGTATTTATAAAAGGTTTAGCGTTAAATAGGAATTAATAGTTGTTGTTTTGATATGCTTGCCTTTGTATTAAACTTGATGGTTGTCTTTTGTTATATCATTAGCGTCGTATTAATTTTGATGATATATTTTTTAAAGGCTTGGTGCCATTTTAGTCTTGATGATCATGTTTATTATATGTTTTGCGTTGTATAAGTCTTGATGGTCGTGATTTTTATTGACTAGGCGTCGTTTTAGTCTACAATGTCTTTTTTTTAAATAGTATTGTATTAGTCTTTATGTTCATGTTTAAAAGAGACTTGGTTTTTCATAAGTTTTGATGTTCGTGTTTTGAATAAACCAGGCTTTTTTGTTCTGATGGTGGTGTTTTGTAAAGACACTGGCGTCGTTTTAATCTTGATGGTCGTATTTGTTATAGGTTGGGCATCGTTTTAGTTTTGATGGCCGTGATTGTTTAAAGACTTGGCGTTGTATTAGTCCTGATTTTCGTGTTTGTAATAGACTTGGCGTCGCATAAGTTTCGATTGGTTTTGTTTGAAATAGGCTTTGTGTACTATTAGTTTTGCTGGTTGTGTTGGCTGTCTTTTTTGTAATATGCTTTACTTTACTGCAATCTTTGATTGTCTTGTATGTAACACACTTGGCGTCGTGTTAGCCGTGATGGTCGCGTTTGTTATAGGTTTGGAATTGAATAAGAATAAATGGTTGTGGTTTTCATATGTTTGACTTCGTTTTAATCTTGGCTGTCGTGTTTGTTTTAAAATTGGCATCGTATAAGTCTTGATGGTTGTGGCTGTTTTTGACCATGCATTGAATTAGTCTTGATGGTCGTTTTTGTAATAAACTTGACGTTATATTATTGTCGATGGTCCTGTTGATAATAGACTTGGATTTGTTTTGGTCTTAATGCTCGTGTTCGGAATAAACTCCGTTTTGTGAAAGCGATGATGGTCGTCATGTTTGTAGTAGCATTTGCGTCGTATTAGTCTTAATTTGTTGTCATTTGTCGTATTTGTTATGGACTTGGCATTGTTCAAGTGTCGATGTTTGTGTTTTTGTAAGTTTGTTATATTTGTCTTCATTGTTATGTTTGTAATAGGCCTGGTGTTGATTTAATCTTGATGGTCATGTTTGTAATACACTTTGCGTCAAACTTTTGAATTGTATGAGTGTAAATAGTCATGTTTCAATTAAGTTTGGCGTGGTATTAGTCTTGATTGTCGTGTTTGTAATAAGCTTGGCGTTGTATGAATCGTTGTGCTTGTGATAAGTTTGGTGTTTTGTTAGTCTTATTGATCATTTTTGTAATAAACTTGGCTTGGTATTACTTTAAATGGTCGTTTTTAAATTGGTTTGGCGTTGTATAAGTCTTGATTATCGTGTTTTTAATAGGCGGTGCTGTTAAAGAATTGACCTTATAAAAGTTTTTGTAGTCATGGTTTAAATAGATTTGGTGTTGAAATACACTTATTTTTCCTGTTTGTAATAGGCTCCTTGTTGTATAAGTTTTGATGGTCGTATTCATAAATGTCTTTTTTTTATTACTCTTGACGCTCGTTTTTATAATTCGCTTTGAAATGTGTCTTGGCGCTTCATTTGGCGTTGTATAAAGATTTGTGATCGTGTTTGTTTTAGGTTTGGCATTGTATTAGTCGAGATTGTTGTGTTTGTAATACACTAGGCGTCGTATGAACATTAATGGTTGTTTTTATACTTGCTGTTTGGCGTTGTAGAAGTCTTGTTAGTCGTGATAGTAATGAACTTTGAGTTGTATTTGTCTTGATAGTCGTATTTGGAGTAAACTAAGCTTTGTATAAGACTTGATGATAATGTTTGTTAAAGCATTGGCGTTGTGTTAGTCGTTTTGGTTGTATTTGATAAAGGATTGGCATCAGGTTAATTTTAATGGACGTGTTTGTTATAAACTTGGGCGTTGTATAAGTCTTGATGGTCGTCTTAATTATAGACTTGGCCCTGTTTTAGTTTGATTGACATATTAAGTTAAACCTCTTAAAAGTCTTGATGGTTGTGTTGGTAATAGGCTTGTCTTCAATGGTCGTGTTTATACCCCGCTTTAAAGTGGGGAGCATATAGCGTTGCACTTGTCCGTCCGTCCGTCTGTCCGTCCGTCCCGAAATCTTGTGAACGCAACTCCTCTTAAACCGGATGGCAGATTTTGCTTAAACTTCCAGGGATGAACAACCCTAATGTGTAGATGGTAGTAAAGGAAGGAGTTTTCGCTGCAACCATATTTAACAGAATTATGGCCCTTTGTTGATTTTTTCACTATATACTATGTAGAAATTTTGTGAACGCAACTCCTCTTAAACCGGATGGCAGATTTTGCTTAAACCTCCAGGGATGAACAACCTTAATGTGTAGATGGAAGTAAAGGAAGGAATTTTTGCTGCGACCAAATTTAACAGATTTATGGCCCTTTGTTGATTTTTTCACTATATACCATATAGAAATTTTGTGAAAGCAACTCCTCTTAAACCGGATGGCAGATTTTGCTTAAACTTCCAGGGATGAACAACCTTAATGTGTAGATGGAAGTAAAGGAAGGAATTTTTGCTGCGACCAAATTTAACAGATTTATGGCCCTTTGTTGATTTTTTCACTATATACCATATAGAAATTTTGTGAAAGCAACTCCTCTTAAACCGGATGGCAGATTTTGCTTAAACTTCCAGGGATGAACAGCTTTGATGTGTAGATGGTAGTAAAGGAAGGAATTTTGCTTTGAACATATGTAACAGAACTATGACCCTTTGTTGATTTTTTCACTATATACCATATAAATAATTGAACATATAAATTTTACATTTGTAATTTAATTTAACATGTACATAAGGTTACCTGTAGATCATTTTAGGTATATGTACAGAAAAAATCTTACATACAGGATATACATGCTCTTGTTTATGAGCACTTATGCATAGTGGGGGCATCTGTGTCCTATGGACACAGTTCTAGTTGATGATTGTATTTGTATTAGCTTTGGCGTTTTAATAAGAATAAATGGTTGCGTTTGTTATATGCTTGATGTCCTATTAGATTTTATGGTCGTATTTGTAATAGACTTTGATTTGTTTTCGTTTTGATGGTCGTGTTTATAATAATTTTTGCTTTGTAAAATTACTTGATAGTTATTTTTGTAGTAGCATTGACGTCGTATTAGTCTTGATGGTCGTTTTTGTAATAGGATTGGAATCGTTAATTTTTGATGTTTTTTGTTCATTGACTTGGCGTAATATTTGTCTTGCAGGGTGTGTTTTAGATGGAAGTGTTAGCAATAGACTTTGCTGCATATTAATTTTGTCGGTTGTGTTTGTAAAAGCTAGTCTTTTTTATTAGTTTTGATACAAGATGTGTTTGAATCAGGATTGACATTGTGATATTCTTGATAGGCGGATTTGTAATAGACTTTGCGTTGTAATAGTCTTGATGGTCGTGTTAATTATAAGACTTGCGATGTATTTGTCTTGATAGTCATTTTTGTAAAAAGCTTGGCTTTGAATTAGTGTTGATGGTCGTCTTTGTTATGGACATTGCATTATATAAGTCTTCATGAACGTGTTTGTAATAGACTTGGTGTCGTTTAAGTGTAAATGGTAGTGTTTGCAATAGACATGGCGTTGTTGTACTATTGATGATTGTGTTTTTAATAAGCATTGCTTTAAATAAGTCTGGATGATTGTGTTTGTAAAATTTAAGTTTTTTTAATATTAAAAATCGTGTGACTGGCGTCTTTTTAGTTTTGTTTGTCGTGTTTATAATAGACTTGGCATTGTATTAGTCTTGATGGTCTTTTTGTAATAGGCTTGTTGATGTATTAGTGTTCATGGTCGTTTTTGTAAAATGCTTGGTGTTGAATAAATCATTATGGCCGTCTTTGTTATAGACTTTGCGTTGTAAAAGACTTGATAGTCGTGTTCTTTTTACAGTAGTGGCGTTGCATGAGTTTTGGTTGTCGTGTTTTAATAGGCTTGGAGTCGTATTGGTTTTGATGGTTTTGTATGTCATGGGCTTTGGGTTGTATAAGTCTGGATGGTCGTGTTTGTCAACAGCTTTGCTTTGCATTTGTCCTGATGGCCGTGTTTTTAATTTTAATGATCATGTTCTTTTTGCAACGATGGCGTTGAATTAGTCTTGGTTGTCGTGTTTTTTTATGCCGACGTATTAGTTTGGTGGCGGTGTTTTTTATGTGCTTGGGTTTCTATTGGTATTGATAGTCGTGTTTTAATTAGGATTGGTGTCGTTTGAGTCTTGATGGTCGTGTTTGTAATATACCTGGTGTTGTATAAGTGTTATTTGCCGTGTTTGAAGTAGGTTTGGTGGTGTATTTTTCATGATGATTGTGTTTGTAATAAAGTTTGCGTTGTTTTAGTCACAATGGTAATATTTCTAATAGATTTGGCGTGTATGAATCTTGACGGTTTTTGTTACTATAGACTTGAGTTTATATTAGTCTTGATGGTCGTCTTTGGAATAAACTTTGCTTTTCATTAGTCTTGATGGTTGTGTTGCAACGTATTATCTTAAAAGACTTTGCATCATTTTAGTTTTTAGGGTCGTGTTTGTAATAGGCTTTGCATCGTATAAGTCGTGGTTGTCGTTTTTGAGATAGCCTAGTCGTCATATTACTCTTGATGATTGTGTTTATAAAAGGTTTAGCGTTAAATAGGACTTAATGTAGTTGTTATGATGTTCTTGGCGTCGTATTAAACTAAAGACATGTTTTTTTATAGGATTTGCGTTGTATTTGTTTTGACAGTGAACTTTTTTGTAGGCTTGGTGCCATTTTAGTCTTCGTGATCGTGTTTGTTAATGTTTGGCGTTGCATAAATCTTGATTGTCGTGATTGCATTTGACTAGGCATCGTTTTAGTTTCGACTGTCGTTTTTGTAATAGACCTGGCATTGTTTTAGTCTTGATGGTTATATTTATAGTGGACTTGATTTATGTTAGTTTTGATGCTCGTGTTTTGAATAAACTTGGCTTTGTTTTAGTCTTGATGGTCGTTTTTGTAAAGGCATTGGCATCGTTTTAGTCTCGATGGTCGTATTTGTTATAGGCTTGGCATCGTTTTATTCTGAATTCGTGTTTGAAATAAACTTGGTCTCGTATCAGTCTTGACGGGGTTTGAAATAGGCTTAGTGTCTTAAAAGTCGTTGCAGTCGTCTCTGTAATACGTTTTTCTTTTTGCCATCTTTGATGGGCGTGTTTGTAATGCACTTGGCGTCGTATTATAAAAGGTTTGACGTGGTATTAATTTTGTCTTTTTGCGTTTGTAATACGACTTGCGTTGTATAAGTCTTGATTGTCGTTTTTGTAAAGGACATGGAATCGTTTTAGTCTTGAGTGTCGTGTTTGTTATATACTATGCGTTGTATAGATCTTGATAGTTGTGCTTCTTATTAACATGGCTTTATATTAGTCTTGATGATTGTGTTTGTAAAAACTTGGCTTTGTGTTAGTATTGTTTGTCGGGTTTGTATTAGGATTGGCGTTGTATTTATCTTTATGGTAATTTATGTGATAGGTTTTGCGTTGTTTTAGTCTTGATGGTTGTATTTAAAAAAGTATTGGCGTTGTATTCTCTTTATGGTTGTGTTTATAAAATGCTTGGCGTTGTATAAGTGTTGATGTTAACAGAAAATGCTTGGCGAGTCTTTATGGTCGTTTTTGTAAAACAGCATGGCGTCGTTTTTGTCCTGATGATTGTTTTTGTAAAAAAACTTGGGCGTTGTTGTAGTCTTAATTGTCGTTTTTTTAAATGCTTGATGTAGTATTTTGTTGATGGTCGTGTTTGTAAAAGGTTTGGTGTTGAATAAGTTTAGATGGTGGTGTTAGTAAAATGATCGGATTTTTATATAAGAGTTGTTGGTAGTGTTTGAAATGCATTTGGCGTCGTATCATTTTTGGTGGTCGCGTTTGTAATAGCTTTGACGTTGCATAAGAATTAATTGTTGTGTTTGTTATATGCTTGGCGTCGTTTTAGTCTTGATGGTCGTGTTTGTGATAGAGTTGGGATTGTATTAGACTTGTTGATCTCTTTGTAATAGAGTTACCGTTGTATTTGTCTTGAATTTTGTGTTTTTAAAAATCTTTGCTTTTAATTAATTTTGATGGCCGTGTTTTTAAAATGCTTGGCGTTTTATTAGTGTTAATGGTGTTTTTTTTTTATATCGAATTGGCGTTGCATTAACCTACGGTCGTGATTGTAAAAGGCTTGGCGATTTATTAGTCGTGATCTTCGTTAATGTAAAATTCTTGGGGTTAAATTAGTCTTGATAGTCATGTTTGTCTTAGATTGTGCGTTGCACAAGTCTTCATGGTCGTGTTTCTTTAAAACAATATCTTTGCATGAGTCTTGGTTGTCGTTTTGTAATAGGCTTGACGTTGTATAGGTCTTTATGGTCGTATTTGTTATAGGCTTGGCATCGTTTTATTCTGAATTCGTGTTTGAAATAAACTTGGTCTCGTATCAGTCTTGACGGGGTTTGACCGTTAGTGTCTTAAAAGTCGTTGCAGTCGTCTCTGTAATACGTTTTTCTTTTTGCCATCTTTGATGGGCGTGTTTGTAATGCACTTGGCGTCGTATTATAAAAGGTTTGACGTGGTATTAATTTTGTCTTTTTGCGTTTGTAATACGACTTGCGTTGTATAAGTCTTGATTGTCGTTTTTGTAAAGGACATGGAATCGTTTTAGTCTTGAGTGTCGTGTTTGTTATATACTATGCGTTGTATAGATCTTGATAGTTGTGCTTCTTATTAACATGGCTTTATATTAGTCTTGATGATTGTGTTTGTAAAAACTTGGCTTTGTGTTAGTATTGTTTGTCGGGTTTGTATTAGGATTGGCGTTGTATTTATCTTTATGGTAATTTATGTGATAGGTTTTGCGTTGTTTTAGTCTTGATGGTTGTATTTAAAAAAGTATTGGCGTTGTATTCTCTTTATGGTTGTGTTTATAAAATGCTTGGCGTTGTATAAGTGTTGATGTTAACAGAAAATGCTTGGCGAGTCTTTATGGTCGTTTTTGTAAAACAGCATGGCGTCGTTTTTGTCCTGATGATTGTTTTTGTAAAAAAACTTGGGCGTTGTTGTAGTCTTAATTGTCGTTTTTTTAAATGCTTGATGTAGTATTTTGTTGATGGTCGTGTTTGTAAAAGGTTTGGTGTTGAATAAGTTTAGATGGTGGTGTTAGTAAAATGATCGGATTTTTATATAAGAGTTGTTGGTAGTGTTTGAAATGCATTTGGCGTCGTATCATTTTTGGTGGTCGCGTTTGTAATAGCTTTGACGTTGCATAAGAATTAATTGTTGTGTTTGTTATATGCTTGGCGTCGTTTTAGTCTTGATGGTCGTGTTTGTGATAGAGTTGGGATTGTATTAGACTTGTTGGTCTCTTTGTAATAGAGTTACCATTGTAATTGTCTTGAATTTTGTGTTTTTAAAAATCTTTGCTTTTAATTAATTTTGATGGCCGTGTTTTTAAAATGCTTGGCGTTTTATTAGTGTTAATGGTGTTTTTTTTTTATATCGAATTGGCGTTGCATTAACCTACGGTCGTGATTGTAAAAGGCTTGGCGATTTATTAGTCGTGATCTTCGTTAATGTAAAATTCTTGGGGTTAAATTAGTCTTGATAGTCATGTTTGTCTTAGATTGTGCGTTGCACAAGTCTTCATGGTCGTGTTTCTTTAAAACAATATCTTTGCATGAGTCTTGGTTGTCGTTTTGTAATAGGCTTGACGTTGTATAGGTCTTTATGGTCCTGTTTGTTTTAGGCTTGGCGTAGTATAAGTATTGATGGTCTTGTTTGTTATATGCTTGGCGTTGTATTAGTGTTGATGGTCGTGTATTTTTTTACAGCAGTGGCGTTGAATTAGGCATTGTTGTCGTGTGTTTTGTTAGATCCCGTCGTATTTATATGAATGGTCGTGTTTGTTATGTGCTTGGTACTGAATTAGTTTAAATGGTAGCGTTTGTAGAAATCTGGCTTTTTATTGGTAGTGATACTCGACTTTGAATTAGAACTGATGTCACCATAGTCTTGATGTTTCTGTTTGAAAACGATTTGACGTGGAATAAGTGTTGATGGTCGTGTTCGTTAAAGGTTTTGCGATGTATTACGGATGTTGATCGTGTTTCTATAGACTTGGCGTTGTTCTAGTATTAGTGGTTGTGTTTGTAATAGACTTGGTGTATATGAATCGCGATGGTCGTGTTTACCATAGACTTGGGATTCTATTAGTCTTGATTGTCTTGTTTGGAATAAACTTGGCTTTTCTGCAGTATTCTTGAGCGTTGTGATTGTAAAAGCGTTTTCGTCGTATTAGTTTTAATGGTCGTATTTTGAATAGACATTGAATCATTTTAGTTTTTTGATATGGACTTGGCATTTAGTTGATCTTGATGGTTGCATTTGTAATAGGTTGTGCGTCGTACAGGTCCTGATTGTCATGTCTAATTTAGGCTTAGAGTCTTATTATGCTTGATGGTTGTTCTGGTGATAGACTTGGCGTCGTTTTCGTCTTGATGGTCGTTTTTAGTGATAGACTTGACCTCGTGTTAGTCTTGATGGTTGTGTTGGTTATAAGTTCGGCATTGAATAAATGTTGATGGTCGTGTTTGTAATGGCATATACGTCATATAAGTCTTGATGGTCGTATTTGTAAGTTGGAAACCTTGCGTCGTTTCGATGAAGGTGGTAGTGTTTGCAACAGACTCTGCGCTGTTTTATTCTTTATGATTGTGTTTATAATAGACCTGGCTTTATGTTAGTCTTGATGGTTCTGTTAGTAAAATCTTAATTTTTATTGGTATTGAAAGTTGTGCTTGAATGAGGACTGGCGTTGTTTTAATTTTGTTGACGTGTTTGTAATAGATTGGCTTTGTATTAGTCTTGAGTGTCGTATTTGTGATAGGCTTGTTGATGTATTAGTCTTGATTGTCGTTTTTGTAAAATGCTTGGCGTTGAATTTGTCGTGATTTTCATCTTTGTTATAGACTTTGCGTTGAAATAGACTTGATGATCGTGTTCTTTTTACAGCAGTGGTGTTGCATAAGTCTTTGATGTCATGTTTGTAAAAGTCTTTTCGTCCCACAGGTCTGTCTTGATGATCGTTTTTGTTTTTGGCTTGACATTGTATAAGTATGGATGGTCATGTTTGTCTAAAGCTTTGGGTTGGATTTTTCTTTATGGTTGTGTTTTTTAAAATGCTTGGGGTTGTATTAGTATTGATAGTCATGTTTTGTTTACTGCAATGGCGTTGCATTAGGCTTAGTTGTCATGTCTTTTAGGATGCCGTCGTATTAGTGTTGATGGTCGTGTTTGTAATGTGATTGGCGTTTTATTAGTTTTGTTGCTTGTGTTTATAAAAGCTTAGCTTTGTATTGATATTGACAGTCGTGTTTGAATTAGTTTTTGCGTTGTTTTAGTCTTGATGGTCGTGTTTGTAAAAGCCTTGGCTTTGTATTAATCTTAACAGTCATTTTGTAAAATGTTTGGTGTAGTATGGGTCCTGTTTGTAATAAACTTTTGGTTGTATTAGTCTTGTCGTCGTGTTTATTATTGTTAATTGTCGTGTTTACAATAGACTTGTCTTTGTTTTAGTGGTGATGGTCGGTCGTGTTTGTAATAATGTTTGCTTTGTAATAGTGCCTGAGAGTCGTTTTTGTATATGCATTGACGTCGTATTAATCTTGTCATTTTTTTTAATAGGCTTGGGTTTGTTTCATTATTGATGATTGTGTTAATAATAGACCTGGCTTTATATTTGTCTTGACGGTTCTGTTCGTAAAAACTTTTTATTGGTATTGAAAGTTGTGTTTGAATTAGGGCTGGCGTTGTATTAATTTTGCTGTCATGTTTGTAATATTAGTCTTGATTGTCGTATTTGTAAAATGTTTGGCGTTGAATTTGTCGTGATGTTCGTCTTTGTTATAGACTTTGCGTTGTAATATACTTGATGATCGTGTTCTTGCATGAGTCTTGGATGACGTGTTTGTAATAGGCTTGGTGTCGTATAGGTCTTGATGATCGTTTTTGATTTTGGCTTGGCATTTTATTTGTAAAAGCTTAGCTTTGTATTGTTATTGATAGTCGTGTGTGAATAAGTTTTTGCGTTGTTTTATCTTGATGGTCATATTTGTAATAGACTTGACGTTGTATTAGTGTTGAAATAGGTTTGGCGGTTTTTGTCTGATGATGATCGTGTTTGTTTTAAAGCTAGCGTTGTTTTAGACTTAATGGTCGTGTTTGTAATATTCTTGGCGTGTATGAATCTTGGTGGTTGTGTTTACTATATAGACAGACTTGGGTTTGTAATTGTCTTGATGGTCGTCTTTGGAATACATTTTGCTTTGCATCAGACTTGAAGGTCTTGTTTGTAAAAGGAAGTGCAATGTATAAATCTTAATAGTCGTATGTTGAATAGACTTTGCATTATTTTAGTTTTGATGGTTTTGATTTTTTATAGACTTGGCATTTGATTGGTTTTCATGGTCAATTTTGTTATAGACTGTGCGTCGAATGAGTCTTGTTTGTCTTGTATGAGATAATCTTAGCGTCTTTCTGGTCTTGATGGACGAACAAGTAATAGGCTTGCGTCGTTTTGGTCTTGATGGTCAATTGTTGTAATTGTCTGAGCCTCGTGTTTTTCTTAATGGTCGTGTTTGTAATAGGTTTCGCGTTGAGTAATTGTTGATGGTCGTATATGTAATGACATTGCCTTCGTATTTGTTTTTAGTGAATGTAGTTTTTGTGCGCTAGGCATCTTAATAATATTGATGATTGTGTTTATAAAAGGTTTAGCGTTAAATAGGAATTAATTGTTGTTGCTTGATATGCTTGGCTTGGCTTGGTATTAAACTTGATTGTCGTGTTTTGTAATGTCATTAGCGTCGTATTAATTTTGATGGTATATTCATGAGTAAACCTGGCTTTTTTGTCATTATTGTGGTGTTTTGTAAAGATACTGGTGTCGTATCAATCTTGATGGTCGTATTTTGTTATATGCTTGGAATCGTTTAATATTTGATGGTCGTGATTGTTTAAAGACTTTACGATCCCTTAGTCTTGATTTTCATGTTTGTAATAGACTTGGCGTCGCATAAGTCTCGATGGGTTTGTTTGAAATAGGCTGAGTGTATGATTAGTCTTGCTGGTTGTGTTGGTAATAGGCCAGGTGTCTAAGTCTTGACTGTCTTTTTTGAAATATACTTTTTTGGCCATCTTTGATGGTCTTGTTTGTAATACACATGACGTCGTGTTAGCCTTGATGGTCTTGTTTGTAATAGATTTGGAATTGAATAAGAATAAAAGGTTGTGGTTGTGGCTGTCGTGTTTGTTATAAAATTGGCGTCATATAAGTCTTGATGATTGTGGCTGTTTTTGACTATGCATCGTATTAGTCTTGATGGTCGTTTTTGTTATAAACTTGACGTGATATTAGTGTTGATGGTCCTGTGTATAATAGACTTGGATTTTTTTATCTTAATGCTTTTGTACGGAATAAACTCCGTTGTGTATAAGCGATGATTTTCTTCATGTTTGTCGTAGCATTTGCGTCCTATTAGTCTTAATTTGTTGTAATTTGCCGTTTTTGTTATGGACTTGGCATTGTTCAAGTGTCAATGTTTGTGTTTTTTGTAAGATTGTTATATTTGTCTTTATTGTTGTGTTTGTAATAGGCCTGGCGTTGATTTACTCTTGATGGTCATGTTTGTAATACACTTTGCGTCGAATTTGTCTTGATGGTCGTTTTTATAAAAACTTTTGCATTGTAATACTCTTGATTATCGTGTTTGTGATAGGTCTGGTATTATATAAGTCTTTATTTTCGTTTTTGTAGTGTTGTGCATGTTATATACTATTCGTTGTATATATTTGTTTGATGGTTGTACTGTAAAAAACTTGGTTTCGAATTATTATTGATTATCAGGATTTGCATTGAGTTAGTCTGGATCGTCATGTTTGTGATAGGTTTGGCGTTGTTTCAGTCTTAATAGTCGTTTTGTAATAGAATTGGCGTTGTTAAAGTTTCGAGGATTATATTTGTTTAAGGTTTGGTGTTGTATTAGTGTTGATTGCTATGTTTATAAAAGGTTTTGCTTTGTATAATTCTCAATGATGGTGTATATCAAAAGCTTAGCTTTGTATCAGTGTTACTGTTTCTGCTTGTGAAGTGCTTGACGTTGTAAAATTCTTGATGTTTGTGTTTGTTAAAGGCTTGGCTGAATATAGGTCTCGATGATCTTGTTTTTTAAATTTTTGTTGTAGTATAGGTGTTGATTGTCAAGTTTGAAAAAAAAATTCGCCTTGAAAACGTCTAAATGGTCGTATTTGTAAAGGATTGGAGCTGTAAAAGGTCTTAATAGTCATGCTTGTAAAAGATCAGGCGTTGTTTTTATCTTTAATGTCGTGTTTGTAAAAGGCTTGGTGTTGAATAAGTCTTGATTGTCGTATTTGTAAAGTGCTTGGCGTTGTATTAGTTTCGATGGGCCTGATTGTAATAGACTTGGCGTCGAATTATTTTTATTGTCGTGTTTGTAATAGCTTTGACGTTGAATAAGAATAAATGTTTGTGTTTGTAATAAACATCGCGTCGTTTTAGTCTTGGTGGTCGTGTTAATGATAGACGAAGTGTCGTATTTGTCGTGTCTTAAAAGTCCTGATTTGAATAAGTCTTGATGGCCGTGCTTGTTAAATGCTTGTTGTTTTAGTGTTTATGGTGAATTTTTGTATATAGAATTGGCGTTGCATTAGTCTTGGTGGTCGTGTTTTTATTGAGTTGCTGTTGTATTAGTTTTGATGGTCGTGTTTTAAAGGATTGACGTTCTTTTACTCTTGATGGACATTTGTGTAATAGAATTGATGTCGCATTATTTTTGATGGTCGTGTTTGCAATATTTTTGCGTTGTATACTTTTATGATTGTGTTTGTAATAACTTGGAATTGTATGAGTGTAAATAGTTATGTTTGAATTAAGTTTGGCGTGGTATTAGTCTTGATTGTCGTGTTTGTAATAGGCTTGGCGTTGTATGAATCTTGATTGTCGTCCTTGTAATAGTTATGGTGTTTTGTTTGTCTTATTGGTCGTTTTTGTAATAAACTTGGCTTGGTATTACTTTAAATGGTCGTAATTAAATTGGCTTGGCGTTGTATAAGTCTTGATTAGCGTGTTTCTAATAGGCGTGGCGTTCTGTTAGTTTTGATGGTGGTGTTTTTAAAGAATTGGCCTTATAATAGTTTTTGTAGTGATGGTATAAGTAGATTTGGCGTTGAAATACACTTTTTGGTCCTAATTGTAATAGGATTTTCGTTGTATAAGTCTTGATGGTCGTATTGATAAAAGTCTTTGTTTTTTTATTACTCTTGACGTTCCTTTTTATAATAAGCTTTGATTTGTGTCTTGGCGCTTCACTTGGCGTTGTATAAAGATTGTTATCGTGTTTGTAATAGGTTTGGCATTGTATTAGTCGTGATTGTTGTGATTGTAATACACTCGACGTCGTATGAAAATTAATGGTTGTTTTTATACTTGCTGCTTGGCGTTGTATAAGTCTTGTTGGTCGTGATGGTAATGAACTTTGAGTTGTATTTGTCTTGATAGTCGTATTTGGAGTAAACTTAGCTTTGTATAAGACTTGATGATGTTTGTAAAAGCATTGGCGTCGTGTAAGTCGTTTTGGTTGTATTTGATAAAAGATTGGCATCAGATTTAATTTTAATGGACGTGTTTGTTATAAACTTGGGCGTTGTATAAGTCTTGATGGTCGTCTTAATCATAGACTTGGCACCGTTTTAGTTTGATTGACATAAATTAAACCTCTTAAAAGTATTGATAGTTGTGTAATAGACTTTGTTTCAATGGTCGTGTTTGTACCACGCTTTACTACGTATTATTCTTAATGGTTGCATTTATAATAGCTTTAGCGTTAATAGACTTTTTTTTCGTTTTAATGGTCGTGATGGTCGTGCTTATAATAATTTTTGCTTTGTAAAATTACTTTACAGTGGTTTTTGTAGAAGCCATGGCGTCGTATTAGTCGTTTTGGTTGTATTGTTAAAAACTTGGCATCAGGGTTAATTTTAATGGACGTGAATTGTTATAAACCTGGGCGTTGTATAAGTCATGATGGTCGTCTTAATTATAGACTTGGCCCCGTTTTATCTTGATTGACATAAGTTAAACCTCTTAAAAGTCTTGATAGTTGTGTTTTTAATAGTCTTACTTTTAATGGTCGTGTTTGTCCCACGCTATACGACGAATTATTTTTGATGGTTGCATTTGTAATAGCTGTGGCGTTTTAATAAGAATAAATGTTTGCGTTTGTTATATGCTTGGTGTCGTATTAGATTTTATGGTCGTATTTGTAATAGACTTTGATTTTTTTCGTTTTGACGGTCGTGTTTATAATTATTTTTACTTTGTAAAATTACTTGACAGTTGTTTTTGCAAAAGCATTGACGTCGTATTAGTCTTGATGGTCGTTTAATATGATTGGAATCGTTAATTTTGGATGGTCTTTTCTTTATTGAGTTGGCGTAATAGTAGTCTTGCTTGATGTGTTTGTAATAGACTTGCCGATTTGTAGTCGTGCTTTGTTGTGTTTGTAATACAATTAGCGTGGTTGTAGTTTAGATGGAAGTGTTAACAATAGTCTTTGCTGTATATTAGTTTTGATGGTTGTGTTGGTAAAATCTTATCTCTTTTATTAGTTTTGATAGATGTGTTTGAATCAGGATTGACATTGTGTTATTCTTTATGGTCGCATTTGTATTAGAGATGGCGTTGTTTTAGTCTTGATGGTCGTATTAATAAAATAAATGGGGGGTATTAGTCCTGATGGTCATTTTTGGAAAAGGCTTGGCTTTAAATTAGCATTGATGGTCGTCTTTATCATACACTTTGCAATGTATAAGTCGTCATAAACGTGTTTGCAATAGACTTGGCGTCGTTTCAGTTCAGATGGTAGTTTTTAAAATAGACTTTGCGTTGTTTTACTATTGATGATTGTGTTTTTAATAAGCATTTCTTTATATAAGTCTGGATGGTTGTGTTTGTAAAAATTTAACTTTTATTAGCATTGAAAATCGTGTTTGTATGAGGACTGGCGTCGTTTTTGTTTTGTTTGTCGTGTTTGTAACTTGGCAGTGTATTAGTCTTGATGGTCTTTTTGTAATAGGCTTGTTGATGTATTAGTCTTCATGGTCGTTTTTGTAAAATGCCTGGTGTTGAATAAATCTTGATGGCCGTCTCTCTTATAGACTTTCTGTTGTAAAAATACTTGATGGTCGTGTTCTTTTTTACAGCAGTGGCGTTGCATGAGTTTTGGTTATCGTATTTTTGATAGGCTTGGCGTTTTATAGATTTTGATGGTTGTGTTTGTTAAAGGCGTTATGTTGTAAAAGTCAGGATTGTCTTGTTTGTCAAAAGCTTGGCGTTGAATTTGTCTTGATGGTCGTGTTTGTAAAATGCTTGTCGTTGTATAAGTGTTGATGGCCATGTTCTTTTGAAAGTAATGCCGTTGAATTAATCTTGGATGTCGTGTTCTTTAGATGCCATTGTTTTAGTTTTGATTGTCATGTTTGTAATGTGCTTGTCGTTGTATTAGTTTGATGGTTGTATTTGTAAAACTTTACCTTTATTGATAGTAAGTTTAGAATTAGGATTTGCGTATTTTTTGTCTTGATAGTCTTATGTTAAATAAAAGTGCATCATTTTCAGTCAAAATTGTTATAGAATTGGCTTTTAATTGGTCCTTATGGTTGTTTGTAATAGGCTATGCCTCTTGTAAGTCTTGGTTGAGATAGGCTTAGTGTCTTTCTAGTCCTTATGGTCGTGCAAATAATAGGCTTTTGTCGTTTTGGACTTCGTGGTCGTTAATTTTGTAATAGACTCGGCTTCGTGTTAGTCTTGATTGTCGAGTTTGTAATAGGTTTGGCGTTGAATGATTCTTGGTGGTCGTATTTTATATTGCATTGGCGTCGTTTTTGTCTTGATGGTTGTATTTGTAATACGCTTATTACTCTTGATGATCGTGTTTGTAAAAGGTTTAGCGTTAAATAGGAATGAATGTTTATTGTTTTGATATGCTTGGCATCATATTAAACTTGATGGTCGTATTCTTATAGGATTGGCGTCGTATAAGTTATAATGTTTTTTTTTAAAGACCTGGTGCGATTCTAGTCTTGATGATCGTGTTGGTATTATGTTTGGCGTTGCATAAATTTTAATGGTCGTAGTTGTAATTGACTAAGCGTCGTTTTTGTCTAGAAAGTCGTTTTTGTAAAGACATGGCGTTGTATTAGTCTTGATGGTCATGTTGGTTTTATATTAATTTTGATGTTTTTGTTTTGAATAAACTATGTTTTAGTCTTGATGGTCGTATTTGTTTTAGGCTTGGTATCGTTTTAGTGTTGATGGTTGTTTTGTTATAGACCTGGCGTTGTATTAGTCTTTATTTTCTTAGCCTCGTATTAGTGTTGATGGGTTTGTTTGAAATAGGCTAAAATTTTTTTTAGTCTAGCTGGTCGTATTGGTAATAGGCCTGGTTTCGTTTAAGTCTTGATTGTCTTTTTGATGGTCGTGTTTGTAATACACTTGGCGACATTAAGCCTTGATGGTCGCATTTGTAATAGGTTTGGCGTTGAATAAGAATAAATGCCTGTGGTTTTAATATGCTTGGCTTCGTTTTAGTATTAATGGTCGTGTTTGTTATAATTTTAGCGTCGTACTAATCTTGATGGTCGTCGCTTATTTGACTTTGCATCGTATTAGTCTTGATGGGCATTTTTGTAATTATCTTGACGTTATATTTGTCTTGATGGTTGTGTTTGGAATAAACTTGGCTTTTTTTTAGCATTTGCGTCGTGTTGGTCTAAATAGTCCTATTTGTTTGAATTGTCATTGTTTTAGTGGCGATGGTTGTGTTTTTATAGGCGTGTTATATTTATCTTTATGGATGTGTTTGTAAAGGCCTAGCAAGGATTTACTCTTGATGCTCATGTTTGTTATACACTTAATGAACATTTTTATAAAGGGCTTACCGTTGTATAAATCTTGATTTTCATTTTTGTAGCAGACCTGGAGTCATTATAGTCTTACGTGTCGCGTTTGTTTTATACTATGCATTATCTGTGTCTTGATTGTCGTGCTTAAAATTAACATGGTTTTGTATGAGTCTTGACGATTGTGTTTGTAAAAACTTGTCTTTGTATAAGTATTGTTGTCATATTTGTGATAGGATTGGGGTTGTTTTAGTCTTGATATTCGTTTCTAATTGACTTGGCGATGTTTAAGCATTGATGGTCGGGTTCGAAGAAGGCTTGGCATTGTATTATCTTGATGGTCGTGTTTGTAAAATGTCTGACGTTATATTTATGCTGATCGTAATGTTTGTAAAATATTTGGCGTTGATTGAGTCTTTATGGTCGTGTTTGTAAAATGCTTGGCGTTGTATATGTCTTGATATTCGTATTTGGGAAAGGCTTGGTGTCGTATTAGATCTAATAGTTCTGTTAGTAAAAGGCTTGGCGTTGTATAACACTTGATTGTCTTGTTTTTAAAATGCTTGCTGTAGTATAAGTTTTGGTGGTCGTGTTTGTAAAAGGCTTGGCGTAGGATAAATATAGATGGTCTTATAAGTAAAATGCTTGGCTATGTATAAGTGTTATAGGTCGTGTTTGTAATGCACTTGGCGTCGTTTTATTCGTTATGATTGGGTTTGTGATAGCATTGGCGTTGAATAAGAATTACTAATTATTAAGTAATAGTTGTGTTTGTTAATATGCTTGGCGTCGTTTTAATCTTGGTAATCGTGTCTGTGATAGACTTGGTGTCGTATTTATCGTTATGGTCGTTTTTTGAAAAGGCCTTGCTTTGAATAAGTCTTGATGGAAAGTCTTGTAAGATGCTTGATGCTGTTTAAGTGTTGATTGTAATATTTATATATAGAATTGGCATTGCATTAGTTTAGGTGGATGTCTTTTTATTGAATTGCTGTCGTATCATATTAGATGGTCGTGTTTTTTTTTTTAAATTGGCATTTTTTACTCTTGATAGTATTGTGTGTAAAAGGAATTGGCGTCGCATTTATCTTTAAACTCGTTTGTTGTATTAGTGTAGATGGTTGTGTTTGTTTTTCAGCAATAGCGTTTTATTAGCCTCTGTTGTCGTGTTTTTTTTTTGTTTATGCCTTCGTCCTTCTTATTGATTTGAATGATTGTGTTTATAATGTGCTTGGTGTCGTATTAGTTTTGATGATTGTGTTTGTATAAATTTGGCTTTTTATTGGTATTGATAGTCGTGTTCCAATGAGGACATTCCTGATAACAAATTATATCCCTTAGATAAAATCAAAGGTAGACTAAATAGCACTTTTTTCCTTTCAGCTGGAATCCTCTAACTTTATCCTTGTTTTTCTTTGTGATAGTCATGACTTTTAGTTGTGAAAATTGTCACTTATGTACTAAATAAAAAGTTAGGATTATCAAAAAAACAAACATAATAGTGTTAACAAAACATGCTGCTAAACTGAATGTGTAATTTGACCATTATTGTAATTAATTAGGCTTCATTATCACCATATCAAAACAGAAAATAGCGATGAAAGCAGAAGAATCCAAACGGAAGGATCCTCATAGATTTGATGGTCGTTGGTGGTTTATTACTCATTTTGGTCGTGTTTTTACAGACGTGGCTGTCTTTAAGTCTTAGTGAACGTGTTTGTAATAGACCTGGCGTGTATGAATGTTGATGGTCGTGTTTAATATAGGCATGAGTTTATATTAATCTTTATGGTCGTGTTTGGAGTAATCATGAATTTTCTTTGCATTCGTCATGATGGTTATGTTTTAAGAGGCGATAACGTTGTATAAGTCTTGATGGTCGTATTTTGCATAGACTTTGCACCATTTTAGTTTTGATGGACGTGATTGTTATAGACATGGCATTTAATTGGGCTTGATGGACAGTTGTTTTAGGCTGTTCGTATTATAAGTCTTGGTGGTTGTGTTTAAATTAAGCTTCAAGACGTATTTTCTTGATAGTCGTTCTGGTGATAGACTTGGCGTCGTTTTTGTCTTGATGGTCAGGTTTGTAATAGACTTGGCCTTGTGTTAGCCTTGATGGTCGTGTTTGTAATAAGTTTAGTGTTAAATAATTGTTGATGGTCGTATTAATAATGGCAAAGGTGTCGTATTAGTCTTGATGGTCGTATTCGTTATAGACTGGGCGTCGTATTACTCTTGATGGTCGTGTTTATAATCGGTTTGGCGTTAATAAAGAATTAATGGTTGTGTTTGTAATAGTATTGGCGTCATGTCAATCTTGATGGCCGTGTTTTTGTTCAAAATTCTTATTAGTTTTGATGGTGTATCTTTAATATGATTGGCGTCTTTTTAGACTTGATGGTCATGTTTTTAATACGTTTCATGTTGCATAAACCGTGGTGTCTGTGTATGTCATAGACTTGGCATCGTATAAGTTTAGACGGTCGTTTTTGTAATTAACCTGGCGTTGTTGTAGTAATACACGTTATGGTCCTGGTTGCAATAGGCTTCTTGTGGTATAAGTCTTGATAATCATGTTGATAAAAGACTTTGTGGGTTTTTTTATTACTTTTGACGGTCGTTTTTATAATTCGCTTTGCATTGTGTCTTAGTGCTCCACTTGGCGTTGTATAAATATTTATGATCGTGTTTTGTAGGTTTGCATTGTATTAGTCGTGATTGTCGTGTTTGTAATACACTTGGCGTCGTATGATCATTTATGGCCATGTTTATAATATGCTTGGCGTTGTCTGGTTGGTCGTGATAGTAATGAGCTTGACGTTTTATTTGTCTTGACAGTCGTATTTGGAGTAAACTTAGCTTTGTATAAGACTCGATGATAATGTTTGTAAAAGAATTGGCGTCGTATTAGTCGTTTTGGTTGTATTTGTTAAAGACTTGGCATCGGGTTAATTTTAATGGACGTTTTTATTATAAACTTGGGCGTTGTATAAGTCTTGATGGTCGTCTTAATTGTAGACTTGGCCCCGTTTTAGTTTGATTGACATAAATTAAACCTCTTAAAATTTTGTTGGTTGTGTTGGTTATAGGCTTAGTTTCAATGTCGTGTTTGTACTACGCTTTACGACGATTTTTTTTGATGGTTGCATTTGTAATAGCTGTGGCGTTTTAATAAGTATAAATGTTTGCGTTTGTTATATGCTTGGTGTCGTATTAGATTTTATGGTCGTATTTGTAAAAGACTTTGATTTGTTTTCGTTTTGATAGTCGTGTTTATAATAATTTTGCTTTGTAAAATTACTTGACAGCTGTTTTTGTAGAAGCATTGACGTCGTATTAGTCTTGATGGTCGTGTTTGTAATACATTTGGAATCGTTTAATTATTGATGGGTTTTTTGTTATTTGACTTGGCGTAATATTTGTCTTGCAGGGTGTGTTTGTAATAGACTTGCCGATTTTCAGTCGTGCTTTTTGTGTTTGAAGTACACTTGACGTCGTATCATTTTTGGTGGTTGTGTTTGTAATAGCTTTGACGTTGAATAAGAATTAATTGTTGTGTTTGTAATATGCTTGGCGTCGTTTAAGTCTTGATGGTCGTGTTTGTGATAGAGTTGGGATTGTTTTAGTCTTGTTGGTACTTTTGTAATAGAGTTACCATTGTCATTGTCTTGAATTTCGTGTTTTTAAAAATCTTTTCTTTTGATTAATTTTGATGGCCGTGTTTTTAAAATGCATGGCGTTTCATAAGTGTTTATTGTGATTTTTTTAAAATCGAATTGGCGTTGCATTAACCTACTGGTCGTGATTGTAAAAGACTTGGCGATTTATTAGTCGTGATCGTCGTTAATGTAAAATTCTAGGGGTTGAATTAGTCTTGATAGTTATGTTTGTTATAGATTATGCGTTGCATGAGTCTTGATGGTCGTGTTTTATAAAAGAATGGCATTGCAAGAGTCTTGGTTGTCGTGTTTGTAATAGGCTTGACGTTGTATAGGTCTTGATGGTCCTGTTTGTTTTAGGGTTGGCGTAGTGTAAGTATTGATGGTCTTGTTTGTTATATGCTTGCCGTTGTATTAGTGTTGATGGTCGTGTATTTTTTACAGCAATGGCGTTGAACTATGCATTGTTGTCGTGTGTTTTGTTAGATGCCGTCATATGTATATGAATGGTCGTTGCTTGGTACTGAATTAGTTTAAATGGTTGCGTTTGTAGAAATCTGGCTTTTTATTAGTAGTGATACTCGACTTTGAATTAGAACTGATGTCATCATAGTTTTGATGTTTGTGTTTGTAAAAGATTTGACGTGGAATAAGTGTTGATGGTCGTGTTCGTTCAAGGTTTTGCGGTGTATTACGGATGTTGATTGTATTTTTTATAGACTTGGCGTTGTCTTAGTGGTCGTGTTTGTAATAGACATTGCATCACTTAAGTTTTGATATTGACTTGTCATTAAGTTGATGGCCGCGTTTGTAATAGGTTTTGCCTCGTGTAAGTCCTGATTGTCATGTCTTATTAAGGCTTAGATTCTTGATGGTTGTTCTGGTGATAGACTTTGCGTCGTTTTCGTCTTGATGGTCGTTTTTAGTGATAGATTTGACCTCGTGTTAGTCTTGATGGTTGTGTTGGTAATAAGTTTGGCGTTGAATAAATGTCGATGGCCGTGTTTATACGTCGTATAAGTCTTGATCGTTGTATTTGTAAGTTATAGGGTAGGCGTGGCATTACTTAAGGTGGTCGTGTTTATAATGGGTTTGGTGTTAAAAAGGAATTATTGGTTGTGCTAATAATATCATTGGCTTCGTATGAATCTTGATGTTCGTGTTGTTTCTTAGGATTAGCTTCGTATGATTTTTTAAAATTTTTTTCATAAACTTTCTTGTCGTTGTAGACTTGATAATCGTGTTTTGAATATGTTTGCTGTTGTATTAACCTTGGTGTCTGTTTTTGTATTAGAGTAGGGGTCGTATAAGTGTAGAATGTCGTTTTTGAAATACACCTGGTTGTATTTATTATAGGCATGGCATCGTTTTAGTGTCGATGTTCGTGCTTTTTATAGACTTCCGGTTGTATTAGTCTTAATTGTCGTGTTTGTAAAAGACTTGTTTTCGTATAAGTTTTGTTGGACTTATTTAAAATAGGCTTAGCGTCGTTTTAGTCTTGCTGATTGTGTTTATAATGTTCTTTGCTTTTTAACAAAACTTGATGGTTGTGTTTGTAATACAGTTGGTGCCGGATTAGCCGTGAAGGCAGTGTTTTTAATAGTTTTGGCATACTATCGGTCTTGATGCTCGTGTTGTAATAAGCCTTGTGTCGTAGAAGTCTTGATGATTGTGGTTGTGTTTCATTTTGTGTCGTTTTAGTCTTGATAGTCGGTTAAATAATAGATTTGGCACTGTATTAGACTTGATGGTCTTGTTTATAATAGACTCAGCTTTATCTTGACAGGGTTATTTGTCATGTCTGTAATAGCATTTGCGTCATATTAGTCTAGATGGCCGTATTTGTAATTGGCTTGACATCGTCTTAGTGTTTATGGTCGTATTTGTTATAGACTTGGCATTGTTTTAGTGTCGATAATTTTCTTTGGTGTAGGTTCGTTGTTATTTAAGTCTTGATGATTATTTTTGTTAAAGACCTGACATTGAATTACTCTTGATGTTCGTATTTGTAATACTCTTAGCGTCATATGTCTTGATGGTCGTGTTTGTGAAAGGTTGTGCTTTGTATTTACTTTTAAATGTTGTGTTTGTAATAGATTTGGCGTTGTATTAGTCCTGACAGTCGTTTTTGTAATAGGCTTGTCGTCGTTTTATGATTGATTGTTGTGTTTGTAAAAGCTTGGCATTGTATTTATATTGATAGTCGTATTGTATAGGGAGTTGCTTTGTATTAATCTTGATGGTCATGATTGTGATAAGCTTGTCGTTGTATTTGTCTAAATTGTTGTTTTGTAAATAGGCTTGGCTTTGTTTAGGTTTTGAGGACCGTGTTTCTTAAAGGCTTGGCGTTGTTTTAATATTGATGGACGTGTTTGTTAAACACTTGGCGTTGTATAAGTGTTGATTGATATGCTAATAAATGGTTTGGTGTTGTATAACTCTCAATGGATGTTTTTTTGGCGTTGGCGTTTTATCACTGTTAATTTTTATGTTGTTTATTGGCTTGGCGTAATAGTAATCATAATCGGGTGTTTGTAATACACTTGGCATTGTTTAAGTCTTGATAGATGTGTTTGCTATACACTTGGTGTTGTTTAAGTGCGGATGATAGTATTTGCAATAGACTGTATTAGTCTTGATGAATGATCGTTTTTGTAAAAAGCTTGGCTTTGAATTAGTCTTAATGGTCGTTTTTGTTATAGAATTTGCATTGTATAAGTTTTCATAAACTTTACTTTAGAATAAACTTGGCGTCGTTTAAGTGAAGATAGTCTTTTTTTGCAATAGACTCTGCGCTGTTTTATTCTTGATGATTGTGTTAATAATAGACCTGGCTTTATATTTGTCTTGATGGTTCTGTTTGTAAAAACTTATTTTTATTGGTATTTAAAGTTGTGTTTGAATTAGGGCTGGCGTTGTATTAATTTTGTTGTAATGTTTGTAATATTAGTCTTGATTATCGTATTTGTAAGTAGCAGTTTGCAGTATATTAGCCTAATGGTTGTGTTTGTTAAAACTTTATCTTTTTGTATGACTTTTGATAGATGTGGTTGAATCAAAATTAGCGTTGTATTGTTCTGTGATAGACTTGGCGTTGTAGTAGTCTTGGTGGTCATGTTTGTAATAGGATTAACGATGTATTAGTCTTGATGAATTATCATTTTTGTAAAAGCTTGGCTTTGAATAAGTCTAAATGGCCGTTTTTGTTATAGAATTTGTATTGTAGAAGTTTTGATAAACTTTTCAAGAATAAACTTGTGAAGACGGTCATGTTTGCAATAGAATCTGCGCTGTTTTATTCTTGATGATTGTGTTTATAATAGACCTGGCTTTATATTTGTCTTGATTGTTCTGTTTGTAAACACTTATTTTTTATTGGTATTGAAGTTGTGTTTGAAATAAGGCTGGGGTTGTATTAATTTTGTTGTCATGTTTGTAATAGACCTGGCCTTGTATTAATCTTGATTGTCGTATTTGTAATAGACTTGTTGATGTATTAGTCTTGATTGTCGTTTTTGTAAAATGTTTGGCGTTGAATTTGTCGTGATGGTCGTCTTTGTTATAGACTTTGCGTTGTAATAGACTTGATGATCCTGCATAAGTCTTGGATGTCGTGTTTGTAATAGGCTTGGCGTCGTATAGATCTTGATGATCGTTTTTTTTGGCTTGGCATTTTATTTGTAAAAGATAAGCTTTGTATTGTTATTGATAGTCGTGTTTGAATTAGTATTTGCGTTGTTTGAGTCTTGATGGTCATGTGTGTAATAGATTTGGCGTTGTATTAATGTTGATTGTTGTGTTTGTAATAGGTTTGGCGGTGTATGTCTCATGATGATCGGGTTTGTATTAAAGCTAGCGTTGTTTTAGACTTAATGGTCGTGTTTGTAATATTCTTGGCGTGTATGAATCTTGGTGGTTTTGTTTACTATACAGACAGCCATGGGTTTGTAATTGTCTTGACAGTCGTTTTTGGAATAAATTTTACTTTGCATCAGACCTTATGGTCGTGTTTGTAAAAGGATGTGCAACGTATAAATCTTGATAGTCATATGTTGAATAGACTTTGCATCATCTTAGTTTTGATGGTGGTGATTTTTATAGACATGGCATTTGATTGGTTTTCATGGTCACTTTTGTTATAGGCTGTGAGTCGAATAAGGCTTGTTTGTCTTGTATGAGATAATCTTAGTGTCTTGATGGCCGAACTAGTAATAGGCTTGCGTCGTGTTGGTATTGATGGTCGTTTTTGTTATTGACTGAGCCTCGTGTTTTTCTTAATGGTCGTGTTTGTAATAGGATTCGCGTTGAGTAATTGTTAATGGTCGTATATGTAATGGCTTTGGCATCGTATTTGTTTTAATGATTGTAATTTTTATACGCTTTGCGTCTTATTAATAACGATGATTGTGTTTATAAAAGGTTTAGCGTTAAATAGGAATTAATAGTTGTTGTTTTGATATGCTTGCCTTCGTATTAAACTTGATGGTTGTCTTTTGTTATTTCATTAGCGTCGTATTAATTTTGATGGTATATCTTTTAAAGGCTTGGTGCCATTTTAGTCTTGATGATCGTGTTTATAATATGTTTTGCGTTGCATAAGTCTTGATGGTCGTGATTTTAATTAATTAGGCGTCGTTTTAGTTTAGTCTACAATGTCTTTTTTAAAATAGTTTTGTATTAGTCTTTATATTCATGTTTAAAAGAGACTTGGTTTTATTTAGGCTTTGATGTTCGTGTTTTGAATAAACCTGGCTTTTTTTGTCTTGATGGAGGTATTCTGTAAAGACACTGGCGTCGTATTAATCTTGATGGTCCTATTTGTTATAGGCTTGGCATCGTTTTAGTTTTGATGGCCGTGATTGTTTAAAGAATTGGCGTTGTATAAGTCTCCATTTTCGTGTAATAGACTTGGCGTCGCATAAGTCTCGATTGTTTTTTTTTTTTTAAGTAAGGTTAGTGTACTATTAGTCTTCCAGGTCGTGTTGGTAATAGCCCAGGTGTCTAAGTCTTGACGGTCTTTTTTGTAATATGCTTTACTTTTTGCCATCTTTGATGGCCTTGTATGTAATACACCTGCCGTCGTGTTAGCCTTGATGGTCGCGTTTGTTATAGGTTTGGAATTAAATAAGAATAAATGGTTGTTGTTTTCATATGTTTGACTTTGTATTTATCTTGGCTGTCGTGTTTGTTATAAAATTGGCATCATATAAGTCTTGATGGTTGTGGCTGTTTTTGACCATGCATCGTATTAGTCTTGATGGTCGTTTTTGTAATAAACTTGACGTTATATTAGTGTTGATGGTCCTGTTTATAATAGATTTGGATTTATTTTAGTCTTAATGCTCGTGTTTGGAATAAACTCCGTTTTGTATAAGCGATGATGGTCGTCATGTTTGTCGTAGCATTTGCGTCGTATTAGTCTTAATTTGTTGTAATTGTCTTATTTGTTATAGACTTGGCATTGTTCAAGTCTCAATGGTTGTGTTTTTTGTAAGCTTGTTATATTTGTCTTTATTGTTGTGTTTGTAATAGGCCTGGCGTTGATTTACTCTTGTTGGTCATGTTTGTAATACACTTTGCGTCGAATTTGTCTCGATGGTCGTGTTTATAAAACGTTTTGCCTTGTAATACTCTCAATTGTATATACTATGCGTTGTTTTAGTATTTATAGTCGTGCTATTAATTAACATTTCTTTATATTTGTTTTGACGGTTGTATTGTAAAACACTTGGCTTCGAATTATCATTGATTGTCGTGTTTGTATTACGGTTTGCATTGAGTTAGTCTGTATCGTCATGTTTGTGATAGGTTTGGCGTTGTTTCAGTCTTAATAGACGTTTTGTAATAGAATTGGCGTTGTTAAAGATTCGAGGATTATATTTGTTTAAGGTTTGGTGTTGTATAAGTGTTGATTGTTATGTTTATAAAAAGGTTTTGCTTTGTATAATTCTCAATGGTGGTGTATATTAAAAGCTTAGCGTTGTAACTATGTTAATTTTTATGCTTGTTAAGTGCTTGACGTTGTAAAATTATTTATGGTTGTTTTTATAAAAGGCTTGGCTGTATATTAGTCTCGATTGTCGTGTTTGTAAAATGTTTGTTGTAGTATAGGCGTTGGTGGTCAAGTTCGAAAAAAGCTTTCGCGTTGAAAAGTCTTGATGGTCGTATTTGTAAAGGATTGGGGCTTTAAAGGTCTTAATAGTCATACCTGTAAAAGAGCAGGCGTTGTTTAAAAAGTCCTTGCGTTGAGTAAGTTTAGATGACCGTACTTGTTAAATGCTTGGTGTTGTTTTTGTATTCATGGTGAATTTCGTGTTTTATTTATTGAGTTGCTGTCCTATTAGTTTTGATGGTCGTGTTTTAAAAGATTGGCGTTCTTTAACTCTTGATGGACATGTGTGTAATATGATTGATGTCGCATTATTTTTGATGGTCGTGTTTGCAATATTTTTTTGCGTTGTATAATTTTATGATTGTGTTTGTAAAAACTTGAAATTGTATGAGTGTAAATAGTCATGTTTGAATTCAGTTTGGCGTAGTGTTAGTCTTGATTGTCGTGTTTGTAATAAGCTTGGCGTTGTATGAATCTTGAATGTCGTCCTTGTGATAGTTTTGCTGTTTTGTTAGTCTTATTGTTCGTTTTTGTAATAAACTTGGAGTGGTATTACTTTGATTGGTCGTTTTTAAATTGGTTTTGCGTTGTATAAATCTTGATTATCGTGTTTGTAATAGGCATGGTGTTGTATTAGTTTTGATGGTGTGGTTGTTAAAGATTTGGCCTTATAATAGTTTTTGTAGTCATCGTTTAAATAGATCTGGCGTTGAAATACACATATTGTTCCTGTTTGTAATAGGATTCTTGTTGTATAAGTCTTGATGGTCGTATTGATAAAAGTCTTTTTGTTTTTTATTACTCTTGACGTTTTTATAATTCGCTTTGCATTGTGTCTTAGCGCTTCACTTGGCGTTGTATAAAGATTTATGATCGTGTTTGTAATAGGTTTGGCAGTGTATTGGTAGTGATTGTTGTGTTTGTAATACACTTGACGTCGTATGAAAATAAATGGTTATTTTTATATTTGCTGCTTGGCGTTGTATAAGTCTTGTTGGTCGTGATAGTAATGAACTTTGAGTTGTATTTGTCTTGATAGCCGTATTTGGAGTAAACTTAACCTTCTAAAGACTTGATGATAATGTTTGTAAAAGCATTGGCATTGGCGTCGTGTTAGTCGTTTTGGTTGTATTTGATAAAGGATTGGCATCAGATTAATTTTAATGGACGTGTTTGTTATAAACTTGTAAGTTGTATAAGTCTTGATGGTCGTCTTAATTATAGACTTGGCACCGTTTTAGTTTGATTGACATAAGTTAAACCTCTTAAAAGTCTTGATGGTTGTATTGGCAATAGGCTTGGTATCAATGGTCGTGTTTATACCCCGCTTTACGACGTATTATTTTTGATGGTTGCATTTGTAATAGCTGTGGCGTTTTAATAAGAATAAATGTTTGCGTTTGTTATATGCTGGTGTTGTATTAGATTTTATGGTCGTATTTGTAATAGACTTTGATTTGTTTTCGTTTTGATGGTCGTGCTTATAATAATTTTTGCTTTGTAAAATTACTTGATAGTTGTTTTTGTAGTAGCTTTGACGTCGTATTAGTCTTGATTGTCGTTTTTGTAATAGGATTGGAATCGTTAATTATTGATGGTTTTTTGTTTATTGACCTGGCGTTATATTTTTCTTGCATGGTGTGTTTGTAAAAGACTTGCCGATTCGTCGTGCTTTTTGTGTTTGTAACAATTGGCGTTGTTTTAGTGTAGATGGAAGTGTTAGCAATAGACTTTGCTGCATTTTATTTTTGTCGGTTGTGTTTGTAAAAGCTAATCTTTTTTATTTGTTTTGATACGAGATGTGTTTGAATCAGGATTGACGTTGTGATATTCTTGATAGGCGGATTTGTAATAGACTTGGTGTTGTATTAGTCTTGATGGTCGTGTAAATAATGAGACTTGCGATGTTTTAGTCTTGATGGTCATTTTTGTAAAAGGTTGGCTTTGAATTAGTGTTGATTGTCATCTTTGTTATAGACTTTTCATTGTATAACTCTTCATAAACGTGTTTGTAATAGACTTGGCGTCGTTTCAGTTAAGATGGTAGTGTTTGAAATAGACTTTGCGTTGTTTTACTATTGATGATTGTTTTTTTTTTAAATAAGCATTGCTTTATATAAGTCTAAAGGATTGTGTTTGTAAAATGTAAGTTTTTTTAATATCAAAAATTGTGTGACTTGCGTCGTTTTATTTTATTTTTTTTGTCGTGTTTATAATAGACTTGTCATTGTTTCAGTCTTGATTAGTCTTTTTGTAATAGGCTTGTTGATGTATTAGTCTACATGGTCGTTTTTGTAAAATGCTTGGTGTTGAATAAATCTTGATGGCCGTCTTTGGTATAGACTTTGCGTTGTAAAAGACTTGATAGTCGTGTCATTTTTACAGCAGTGGCGTTGCATGAGTTTTGGTTGTCGTGTTTTAATAGGCTTGGGGTCGTATTGGTTTTGATGGTTATGTATGTCATAGGCTTTGGGTTGTATAAGTCTGGATGGTCGTGTTTGTCAAAAGCTTTGCTTTGAATTTGTCTTGATGGTCGTGTTAAAAAATCCTTGGCGTTGTTTAATTTTAATGGCATGTTCTTTTTGCAGCAATGCTTGTAATAACGTTTGCGTTGTTTTAGACACAATGGTAATGTTTCTAATAGATTTGGCGTGTATAAATCTTGATGGTTTTTGTTACTATAGACTTGAGTTTATTTTAGTATTGATGGTCGTCTTTGGAATAAACTTTGCTTTTCATTAATCTCGATGGTTGTGTTGCAACGTATTCTCTTAAAAGTCGTATTTTAAATAGACTTTGCATCATTTTAGTTTTAAGGGTCGTGTGTGTAAATAGGCTATGCATCGTATATGTTGTGGTTGTCGTTTTTGAGATAGGCTAGTCGTCATATTACTCTTGATGATTGTGTTTATAAAAGGTTTAGCGTTAAATAGGACTTAATGGTAGTTGTTACGATGTTATTGAAGTCGTATTAAACTTAAGACATGTTTTTATATGGATTTGCGTCGTATTAGTTTTGACGTTGTACTTTTTTTGTAGGCTTGGTGCCATTTTAGTCTTGGTGATCGTGTTTGTTATATGTTTGGCGTTGCATAAATCTTGATTGTCGTGACTGTATTTGACTAGGCGTTGTTTTAGTTTCGACTGTCGTTTTTGTAATAGACCTGGCTTTGTTTGAGTGTTGATGGTTATATTTATAAAAGACATTGGCATCGTATTAGTATTGATGATCGTATTTGTTATAGGCTTGGCATCGTTTCATTCTTGAATTCGTGTTTAAAATAAACTTGGTCTCGTATCAGTCTTGACGGGGTTTGAAATAGGCTTAGTGTCTTATTAGTTGTTTCAGTCGTCTCTGTAAAACGTTTGCTTTTTGCCATCTTTGATGGGCGTGTTTGTAATACACCTGGCGTCGTATTATAAAAAGGTGTGACGTTGTATTGATCTTTATTTCGCGTTTGTAATACGACTGGCGTTGTATAAGTCTTGATTGTCGTTTTTGTAAAGGACATGGAATCGTTTTAGTGTCGAGTATCGTGTTTGTTATATACTATGCGTTGTATAGGTCTTGATAGTTGTGCTTCTTATTAACATGGCTTTATATTAGTCTTGATGATTGTGTTTGTCAAAACTTGGCTTTGTATAAGTATTGTTTGTCGGGTTTGTATTAGGATTGTAGTTGTATTTATCTTTATGGTAATTTATGTGATAGGCTTTGGTTGTATTAGTCTTTACAGTCGTGTTTTGTATAGGTTGTATGTTGTTTTAGTCTTGTTGGTCGTATTTGAAAAAGTCTTGGGCGTTGTATTCTCTTTATGGTCGTGTTTGTAAAATGCTTGGCGTTGTATAAGTGATGATCTTAGCAGAAAATGTTTGGCGAGTCTTTATGGTCGTGTTTGTGAAAAAGCTCTACGTCGTATTAGTCCTGATGGTTGTTTTGTTAAAAGGCTTGGGCGTTGTTGTAGCTTAATTGTCGTGTTTTTAAATGCTTGATGTAGCTTGATGGCGCCATCACTTTGTCGATGGCTCGATCACATTAAAAAATGTGAGTATTTTGTTTTTAACCCAGCTCTATGAAATATTTTTAGTGTTGAGCCAAAGATGAGGTTGTAACAATGTTACATGACGATTATGTGGGCCAACATCTACTTCACGGTAAGGAAATCACTCAAGATGTGTTTCCTCGTAAAAGAAAACACACGAGTTGATATTTGGTACAAGTTCTAGCAACGTCATTATGGGATATTTCTTGTCGAAATTGCATCTATAATGATGAGAAAAATGTTCTACGTGGCATGACATTCTTCGATTTTTGAAAAACAAGCATGCTCTTTATAAATGTATATTTTTTATAAAATGTGCTTACCTTTTTCAGACTTGTTTTGGTCGAGGGCTCCACAACGGAAGTGTCGAGGGCTCTCATATAAACAGATCACCAAAATGTGAAAGAGCCACCTTTTAGTAGGGGTGAAAAGTCTGGGGGTTGAATTAGTCGTGATAGTCATGTTTGTCATAGATTTTGCCTTGCACAAGTCTTGATGGTCGTGTTTCTTTAAAACAATAGCATTGCATGAGTCTTGGTTGTCGTGGTTTAATAGGCTTGACGTTGTATAGGTCTTGATGGTCCTGTTTGTTTTAGGCTTCGCGTTGTATTAGTGTTGATGGTCGTGTATTTTTTTACAGCAGTGGCGTTGAATTAGGCATTGTTGTCGTTTGTTTTGTTAGATGCCGTCGTATTTATATGAATGGTCATGTTTGTTATATGCTTGGTACTGAATTAATTTAAATGGTTGCGTTTGAAGAAATCTGGATACTCGACTTTGAATTAGAACTGATGTCATCATAGTCTTGATGTTTGTGTTTGTAAAAGATTTGACGTGGAATAAGTGTTGATGGTCGTGTTCGTTAAAGGTTTTGCGGTGTATTACAGATGTTGATCGTGTTTTTTATAGACTTGGCGTTGTTCTAGTCTTAGTGGTCGTGTTTGTAATTGACAGTATATGAATCGTGATGGTCGTGTTTACCATAGACTTGGGATACTATTAGTCTTGATTGTCTTATTTGGAATTAACTTGGCCTTTTTGCAGTATTCTTGAGCGTTGTGATTGTAAAAGTGTTATCGTCGTATTAGTTTTGATGGTCGTATTTTGAATAGACATTGAATCATTTTAGGTTTGATATGGACTTGGCATTTAGTTATCTTAATGGTCGCATTTGTAATAGGTTGTGCGTCGTACAGGTCCTGATTGTCATGTCTAATTTAGGCTTAGAGTCTTATTATGCTTGATGATTGTTCTGGTGATAGACTTGGCGTCGTTTTCGTCTTGATGGTCGTTTTTAGTGATAGACTTGACCTCGTGTTAGTCTTGATGGTTGTGTTGGTAATAAGTTTGGCATTGAATAAATGTTGATGGTCGTGTTTGTAATGGCATATACGTCGTATAAGTCTTGATGGTCGTATTTGTAAGTTATAGGCTAAGCGTGGTATTACTTTTGTTGGTTGTGTTTAAAATGAGTTTGGTGTTAAAAAATAATTATCGGTGGTGCTTATAATATCATTGGCATCGTATTAATCTTGATGTTCGTGTTGTTTCTTAGGATTAGCTTCGTATGATTTTTTAAAATTTTTTTCATAAACTTTCTTGTCGTTGTAGACTTGATAATCGTGTTTTGAATATGTTTGCTGTTGTATTAACCTTGGTGTCTGTTTTTGTATTAGAGTAGGGGTCGTATAAGTGTAGAATGTCGTTTTTGAAATACACCTGGTTGTATTTATTATAGGCATGGCATCGTTTTAGTGTCGATGTTCGTGCTTTTTATAGACTTCCGGTTGTATTAGTCTTAATTGTCGTGTTTGTAAAAGACTTGTTTTCGTATAAGTTTTGTTGGACTTATTTAAAATAGGCTTAGCGTCGTTTTAGACTTGCTGATTGTGTTTATAATGTTCTTTGCTTTTTAACAAAACTTGATGGTTGTGTTTGTAATACAGTTGGTGCCGGATTAGCCGTGAAGGCAGTGTTTTTAATAGTTTTGGCATACTATCGGTCTTGATGCTCGTGTTGTAATAAGCCTTGTGTCGTAGAAGTCTTGATGATTGTGGTTGTGTTTCATTTTGTGTCGTTTTAGTCTTGATAGTCGGTTAAATAATAGATTTGGCACTGTATTAGACTTGATGGTCTTGTTTATAATAGACTCAGCTTTATCTTGACAGGGTTATTTGTCATGTCTGTAATAGCATTTGCGTCGTATTAGTCTAGATGGCCGTATTTGTAATTGGCTTGACATCGTTTTAGTGTTTATGGTCGTATTTGTTATAGACTTGGCATTGTTTTAGTGTCGATAATTTTCTTTGGTGTAGGTTCGTTGTTATTTAAGTCTTGATGATTATTTTTGTTAAAGACCTGACATTGAATTACTCTTGATGTTCGTATTTGTAATACTCTTAGCGTCATATGTCTTGATGGTCGTGTTTGTGAAAGGTTGTGCTTTGTATTTACTTTTAAATGTTGTGTTTGTAATAGATTTGGCGTTGTATTAGTCCTGACAGTCGTTTTTGTAATAGGCTTGTCGTCGTTTTATGATTGATGGTTGTGTTTGTAAAAGCTTGGCATTGTATTTATATTGATAGTCGTATTGTATAAGGATTTACTTTGTATTAATCTTGATGGTCATGATTGTGATAAGCTTGTCGTTGTATTTGTCTAAATTGTTGTTTTGTAAATAGGCTTGGCTTTGTTTAGGTTTTGAGGACCGTGTTTCTTAAAGGCTTGGCGTTGTTTTAATATTGATGGACGTGTTTGTTAAACACTTGGCGTTGTATAATTGTTGATTGATATGCTAATAAATGGTTTGGTGTTGTATAACTCTCAATGGATGTTTTTTTGGCGTTGGCGTTTTATCACTGTTAATTTTTATGTTTGTAAAAGGCTTAACGTTTTAAAATTCTTGATGGTTGTGTTTGTAAAAGCCTTGGCGTTGTATTTCCTTTGATGATCGTGTTTTTAAAATGTTTGGTGTAGAATGAGTGTTGTTGGTCATGTTTGTAAAAAGTTTTGCTTTGAAATAGTCTTGATGGTCGTGTTTGTAAAAGATAAGTCGTTGTTATAGTCTTTATGTTTGAAAAGTCTTTAGAGTCGTGTTTATAAAGATAAGTCGTTGTTATAGTCTTTATGTTTGAAAAGTTTTTAGAGTCGTGTTTGTATAAGATAAGTCGTTGTTATAGTCTTTATGGTTGTTGTATCAGTTTTGATTGTCTTTATTGTAATAGGCTTGGCGTTGTATTAGTTTTGATGGTGGTGTTGTTATAAGATTTGTGTTATAATAGTTTTGGTATTCATGTTATAAATTGATTTGGCGTTGAAATACACTTACTGGTCCTATTTGAAATAGGCTTCTGGTGGTATTAGTCTTGTCGTCGTTTTTATAAATGTTAATGGTCGTGTTTACAATAGATGTGTCTTTATATTTGTCGTGATGGTCGTGTTTGTAATACATTTGCTTTGTAATAGTCCTTGAGAGTCGTTTTTGTATACGCATTGACGTCGTTCTAGTATTGACTGCCGTTTTTGTAATAGGTTTTGACTCGTTTCATTATTGATGGTCTGTTGTTTACTGGCTTGACGTAATTGTAATCTTAATAGAGTGTTTGTCAGGATTGACGTTGTATTATTCTGTAACAGACTTGGCGTTGTATTAGTCTTGGTGGTCATGTTTGTAATAGGACTGGCGATGTATAAGTCTTGATGATAATCGTTTTTGTTTAATGTTTGGCTTTGAATTAGTCTTGATGGTTGTTCTTGTATAGACTTTGCATTATATAAGTTTTGATAAATGTGTTTGTTATTAACCTTGCGTCGTTTCGATGAAGGGGGTAGTGTTTGCAACAGACTCTGCGCTGTTTTATTCTTAATGATTGTGTTAATAATAGACCTGGCTTTATGTTAGTCTTGATGGTTCTGTTAGTAAAAACTTATTTTTTATTGGCATTGAAAGTTGTGCTTGAATGAGGACTGGCGTTGTTTTAATTTTGTTCACGTGTTTATAATAAATTGCCTTTATATTAGTCTTGAGTGTCGTATTTGTGATAGGCTTGTTGATGTATTAGTCTTGATTGTCGTTTTTGTAAAATGCTTGGCGTTGAATTTGTCGTGATTTTCATCTTTGTTATAGACTTTGCGTTGAAATAGGCTTGATGATCGTTTTCTTTTTACAGCAATGGTGTTGCATGAGTCTTGGATGTCATGTTTGTAAAAGTCTATTCGTCCTATAGGTCTGTCATGATGATCGTTTTTGTTTTTGGCTTGACATTGTATAAGTATGGATGGTCATGTTTGTCAAAAGCTTTGGGTTGGATTTTTCTTTATGGTTGTGTTTTTTAAAATGCTTGGGGTTGTATTAGTATTGATAGTCATGTTTTGTTTACAGCAATGGCGTTGCATTAGTCTTAGTTGTTATGTATTTTAGGATGCCGTCGTATTAGTTTTGATGGTCGTGTTTGTAATGTGATTGGCATTGTATTAAATTTGGTGGTTGTGTTTGTAAAAGATTAGCTTTGTATTGTTATTGATAGTCTGGTATAGGTATTGATGATCGTTTTTTATTTTGGCTTGGCATTTTATTTGTAAAAGCTTAGCTTTGTATTGTTATTGATAGTCGAGTGTGAATAAGTTTTTGCGTTGTTTTAGTCTTGATGGTCGTGTTTGAAAAAGCCTTGGCGTTGTATTAGTCTTGACAGTCGTTTTGTAAAATGTTTGGTGTAGTATGAGTGTTGTTGATCATGTTTGAAAAAGGTTTTGCTTTGAATTAATCTTAATTGTCGTGATTGTAAAAGGATTGGGGTTGAAAAGTCTCTAAATCCGTGTTTGTATAAAATAAATCGTTGTTATAGTCTTTATGGTTGTTTTATCAGTCTTGATTGTCGTGAATTAAATAGGCTTGGCGTTGTATTAGTTTTGATGGTGGTGTTATAGGATTTGCGTTATAATAGTTTTGGTATTCATGTTCTGTATTGACCTGGCGTTGAAATACACACATTTATTGGTCCTGTTTGTAATAGACTTTTGGTTGTATTAGTCTTGTTGTCGTGTTTATTATTGTTAATTGTCGTGTTTACAATAGACTTGTCTTTGTTTTAGTCGTGATGGTCGGTCGTGTTTGTAATAATTTTTGCTTTGTAAAAGTGCCTGAGAGTCGTTTTTGTATATACATTGACGTCGTTTTAATCTTGATTGTCATTTTTGTAATAGGCTTAGGCTAGTTTCATTATTGATGGTCTGTTGTTTATTGGCTTGGCGTAATAGTAATCATAATCGGGTGTTTGTAATACACTTGGCATTGTTTAAGTCTTGATAGATGTGTTTGCTATACACTTGGTGTTGTTTAAGTGCGGATGATAGTATTTGCAATAGACTGTATTAGTCTTGATGAATGATCGTTTTTGTAAAAAGCTTGGCTTTGAATTAGTCTTAATGGTCGTTTTTGTTATAGAATTTGCATTGTATAAGTTTTGATACACTTTTATTAGAATAACTTGGCGTCGTTTTTTTTGCAATAGACTCTGCGCTGTTTTATTGTTAATGATTGTGTTAATAATAGACCTGGCTTTATATTCGTCTTGATGGTTCTGTTTGTAAAAACTTATTTTTATTGGTATTGAAAGTTGTGTTTGAATTAGGGCTGGCGTTGTATTAATTTTGTTGTCATGTTTGTAATATTAGTCTTGATTGTCGTATTTGTAATAGGCTTGTTGGTGTATTAGTCTTGATTGTATTGTCGTTTTGTAAAATGTTTGGCGTTGAATTTGTCGTGATGTCGTCTTTGTTAAAGACTTTGCGTTGTAACAGACTTGATGATCGTGTACTTGCATGAGGCTTGGATGTCGTGTTTCTAATAGGCTTGGCGTCGTATAGGTCTTGATGATCGTTCTTGATTTTGGCTTGGCATTTTATTTGTAAAAGCTTAGCTTTGTATTGTTATTGATAGTCGTGTTTGAATAAGTATTTGCGTTGTTTTATCTTGATGGACATGTTTGTAATAGACTTGGCGTTGTATAAGTATTGTTTGTTGTGTTTATAATATAGGTATTGATGATCGTTTTTTTATTTTGGCTTGGATTTTATTTGTAAAAGCTTAGCTTTGTATTGTTATTGATAGTCGAGTGTGAATAAGTTTTTGCGCGTTGTTTTAACTTGATGGTGATATTTGTAATATTAGTGTTGTAAAAGGTTTAGCGGTTTTTGTCTCATGATGATCGTGTTTGTTTTAAAGCTAGCGTTGTTTTAGACATAATGGTCGTGTTTGTAATATTCTTGGCGTGTATGAATCTTGGTGGTTGTGTTTAATATACAGACAGACTTGGGTTTGTTATTGTCTTGATGGTCGTCTTTGGAATACATTTTGCTTTGCATCAGACTTGAAGGTCGTGTTTGTAAAAGGAAGTGCAACTTATAAATCTTGATAGTCGTATGTTGAATAGACTTTGCATCATTTTTGTTTTGATGGTTTTGATTTTTATAGACTTGACATTTGATTGGTTTTCAGGGTCACTTTTGTTATAGACTGTGCGTCGAATGAGTCTTGTTTGTCTTGTTTGAGATAATCTTAGCGTCTTTCTAGTCTTGATGGACGAACAAGCAATAGGCTGGAATCGTTAAATTTTTGATGGTCGTGATTGTTTAAAGACTTAACGATGTATTAGTCTTCATTTTATGTTTGTAATAGACTTGGCGTCGCATAAGTCTTGATGGGTTTGTTTGAAATAGCCTTAGTGTATGATTAGTCTTGCTGGTTGTGTTGGTAATAGGCCAGGTGTCGAAGTCTTGACTGTCTTTTTTGAAGTATACTTTTTTGGCCATCTTTGATGGTCTTGTTTGTAATACACATGGAGTCGTGTTAGCCTTGATTGTCCTGTTTGTAATAGATTTGGAATTGAATAAGAATAAATGGTTGTGATTGTGGCTGTCGTGTTTGTTATAAAATTGGCGTCGTATAAAGTCTTGATGGTTGTGGCTGTTTTTAACTATGCATAGTATTAGTCTTGATGGTTGTTTTTGTAATAAACTTATCGTTATATTAGTGTTGATGGTCCTGTTTATAATAGACTTGGATTTACTTTGGTCTTAATGCTCGTGTATGGAATAAACTCCGTTTTGTATAAGCGATGATGGTCGTCATGTTAGTCGTAGTATTTGCGTCGTATTAGTCTTAATTTGTAGTAATTTGTCGTATTTGTTATGGACTTGGCATTGTTCAAGTGACGATATTTGTGTTTTTTGTAAGCGTGTTATATTTGTCTTTATTGTTGTGTTTGGAATAGACCTGGCGTTGATTTACTCTTGATGGTCATGTTTGTAATACACTTTGCGTCGAATTTGTCTTGATGGTCGTTTTTATAAAAACTTTTGCATTGTATTACTCTTGACTGTCGTGTTTGTGATATGTTTGGTAATATATAAGTCTTGATTTTCGTTTATGTAGGGTCGTGCTTGGTATATACTATGCCTTGTTTTAGTATTGATTGTCGTGCTATTAATTAACATTTCTTTATTTTTGTTTTGATGGTTGTACTGTAAAAATTTGGCTTCGAATTATTATTGATTGTCGTGTTTGTATCAGGATTTCCATTGAGTTAGTCTTGACTGTCGTGTTTGTGATAGGTTTGGTAATATATAAGTCTTGATTTTTGTTTTTGTAGTGTTGTGCATGTTATATACTATTCGTTGTATATATTTGTTTTGATGGTTGTCTTGTAAAACACTTGGCTTCGAATTATTATTGATTGTCGTGTTTGTATCAGGATTTGCATTGAGTTAGTCTTGATTGTCATGTTTGTGATAGGTTTGGCGTTGTTTCAGTCTTAATAGTAGTTTTGTAATAGAATTGGCGTTGTTAAAGTTTCGAGGATTATATTTGTTTAAGGTTTGGTGTTGTATTAGTGTTGATTGTTATGTTTATAAAAGGTTTTGCTTTGTATAATTCTCAACGGTGGTGTATATCAAAAGCTTAGCGTTGTATCAGTGTTACTTTCTTTGCCTGTTAAGTGCTTGGCTTTGCAAAATTCTTGATTGTTATGTTTGTAAAAGGCTTGTCTGAATATTAGTCTCGATGATCTTGTTTGTAAAATGTTTGTTGTAGTATAGGTATTAATGGTTAAGTTTAAAAAAAAATTTTGCCCTGAAAAAGTCTTGATGGTCGTATTTGTAAAGGATTCGGCTGTAAGCTGTAAAGGTCTAAATAGTCATGCTTGAAAAAGATCAGGCGTTGTTTTTATCTTTAATTTCGTGTTTGTAAAAGGCTTGGTGTTGAATAAGTCTTGATTGAGTGTTTGTGCTTTGCGTAGTATTAGTGTCTATGGTCCTGATTGTAATAGACTTGGCGTCGAATTATTTTTATTGTCGTGTTTGTAATAGCTTTGGCGTTGAATAAGAATTAATGGTTGTGTTTGTAATATGCACCGCGTCGTGTTAGTCTTGGTGGTCGTGTTAATGATGGACGAAGTTTCTTATTTGTCTTGATGGTCAGGTTTATAAAAGGGTTGCCGTTGTATTAGTCTTGAATGTCGTGTCTTAAAAGTCCTTGCGTAGAATAAGTCTTGATGGCCGTGCTTGTTAAATGCTTCGTGTTGTTTTAGTGTTTATGGTGAATTTTTATATATAGAATCGGCGTTACATTTGTCTTCGTGGTCGTGTTTTTTTTATTGATTTGCTATCGTATTAGTTTTGATGGTCGTGTTTTAAAGGATTGACGTTCTTTTACTCTTGATGGACATGTGTGTAATAGGATTGATGTCGCATTTTTTATGGTCGTGTTTGCAATATTTTTTGCGTTGTATAATTTTATGATTGTGTTTGTAATAACTTGGAATTGTATGAGTGTAAATAGTCATGTTTGAATTAAATTTGGTGTGGTATTAGTCTTGATTGTCGTGTTTGTAATAGGCTTGGCGTTGTATGAATCTTGATTGTCGTCCTTGTAATAGTTTTGGTGCTTTGTTTGTCTTAATGGTCGTTTTTTGTAATAAACTTGCGCGGTATTACTTTAAATGGTCGTATTTAAATTGGTTCGACGTTGTATAAGTCTTGATTAGCGTGTTTGTAATAGGCGTGGCGTTCTATTAGTTTTGATGGTGATGTTGTTTTTAAAGAATTGGCCTTATAATTGTTTTTAAAGTCATGGTATAAATAGATTTGGCGTTGATTTACACTTATTGGTACTATTTGTAATTGGCTTTTCGTTGTATAAGTCTTGATGGTCGTATTGATAAAAGTCTTTGTGTTTTTTATTACTCTTGACGTTCCTTTTTGATAATATGCTTTAAATGGTGTCTTGGCGCTGCACTTGGCGTTGTATAAAGATTTTTGATCGTGTTTGTTATAGGTTTGGCATTATATTAGTCGTGATTGTTGTGTTTGTAATACACTTGACGTCGTATGAAAATAAATAGTTATTTTTATACTTGCTGCTTGGCGTTGTATAAGTATTGTTGGTCGTGATGGTAATGAACTTTGAGTTGTTTTTGTCTTGATAGTCGTATTTGGAGTAAACTTAGCTTTGTATAAGACTTGATGATAATGTTTGTAAAAGCATTGGCGTCGTATTAGTCGTTTTGGTTGTATTAGTTAAAGACCTGGCATCGGTTTAATTTTAATTGACGTGTTTGTTATAAACTTGGGCGTTGTATAAGTCTTGATGGTCGTCTTAATTATAGACTTTGCACCGTTTTAGTTTGACTGACATAACCTCTTAAAAGTCTTGATAGTTGTGTTGGTAATAGGTTTAGTTTTAATGGTCGTGTTTGTACTACGCTTTAGGACGAATTATTTTTGATGGTTGCATTTGTAATAGCTGTGGCGTTTTAATAAGAATAAATGGTTGAGTTTGTAATATGCTTGTTGTCGTATTAGATTTTATGGTCGTATTTGTAATAGACTATGATTTTTTTTCGTTTTGACGGTCGTGTTTATGATAATTTTTGCTGTGTAAAATTACTTGACAGTTGTTTTTGTAGTAGCATTGACGTCGTATTAGACTTGATGGTCGTTTTTGTAATATGATTGGAATCGTTAATTTTGGATGGTTTTTTCTTTATTGACTTGGCGTAATAGTAGTCTGCTTGATGTGTTTGTAATAGACTTGCCGATTTGTGGTCGTGCTTTTTCTGTTTGTTATACAGTTAGCGTTGTTGTAGTGTAGGTAGAAGTGTTAACAAAAGACTTTGCTGTATATTAGTTTTGATAGATGTGTTTGAATCAGGATTGACATTGTGTTATTCTTTATGGTCGCATTTGTATTAGACATGGCGTTGTTTTAGTCTTGATGGTCGTATTAATAAAAGAAATGGGATGTATTAATCTTGATGGTCATTTTTGTAAAAGGTTTGGCTTTACATTAGTATTGATGGTCGTCTTTGTCATACACTTTGCAATGTATAAGTCTTTCATAAACGTGTTTGTAATAGACTTGGCGTCGTTTCAGTTCATATGGAAATTTTTGAAATAGACTGCGTTGTTTTACTATTGATGGTTGTGTTTTTAATAAGCATTGCTTTATATAAGTCTGGATGGTTGTGTTTGTAAAAATTTAATTTTTATTAGCATTGAAAATCGTGTTTGTATGAGGACTGGCGTCGTTTTAGTTTTGTGTGTCGTGTTTGTAGCTTGGCAGTGCATTAGTCTTGATGGTCTTTTTGTAATAGGCTTGTTGATGTATTAGTCTTCATGGTCGTTTTTGTAAAATACTTGGTGTTGAATAAACCTTGATGGCCGTCTCTCTTATAGACTTTCTGTTTTAAAAATACTTGATGGTCGTGTTCTTTTTTACAGCAATGGCGTGCATGAGTTTTGGTTACCGTATTTTTAATAGGCTTGGCGTTGTATAGATTTTGATTGTTGTGTTTGTTAAAGGATTTGTGTTGTAAAAGTCAGGATAGTCTTGTTTGTCAAAAGCTTGGCGTTGAATTTGTCTTGATGGTCGTGTTTGTAAAATGTTTGTCGTTGTATAAGTGTTGATGGCCATGTTCTTTTGAAAGTAATGCCGTTGAATAAATCTTGGATGTCGTGTTTTTTAGATGCCGTTGTTTTAGTTTTGATTGTCATATTTGTAATGTGCTTGTCGTTGTATTAGTTTGATGGTTGTATTTGTAAAACTTTACCTTTATTGATAGTAAGTTTAGAATTAGGATTGGCGTATTTTTTGTCTTAATAGTCTTATGTTAAATAAACGTGCATCATTTCAGTTTCGATTTTCGTAATTGTTATAGAATTGACGTTTAATTGGTCCTTATGGTTGTTTGCAATAGGCTATGCCTCTTGTAAGTCTTGGTTGAGATAGGCTTAGTGTCTTTCTAGTCCTTATGGTCGTGCAAATAATAGGCTTTTTTGTCGTTTTGGACTTGGTGGTCGTTAATTTTGTAATAGACACGGCCTCGTGTTAGTCTTGATTGTCGAGTTTGTAATAGGTTTGGCGTTGAATGATTCTTGATGGTCGTATTTTATATTGCATTGGCGTCGTATTTGTCTTGATGGGGGTATTTGTAATAGGCTGATTACTCTTGATGATCGTGTTTGTAAAAGGTTTAGCGCTAAATAGGAATGAATGTTTATTGTTTTGATATGCTTGGCATCATATTAAACTTGATGGCCGTATTCTTATAGGATTGGCGTCGTATTAGTTATAATGGTGTTTTTTTAAAGTTTGAGCATGGAGCACGTTCTCAAAGTTTTATAATCACGGGGCCTGGTGCAGTTTTAGTCTTGATGGTCGTGTTGGTATTATGTTTGGCGTTGCATAAATTTTAATGGTCGTAGTTGTAATTGACTTAGCGTCGTTTTTGTCTAGAAAGTCGTTTTTGTAATGACATGGCGTTGTATTAGTCTTGATGGTCGTGTTGGTTTTATATTAATTTTGATGATTTTGTTTTGAATAAACTATGGTTTAGTCTTGATGGTCGTATTTGTTTTAGGATTGGCATCGTTTTAGTGTTGATGGTTGTTTTTGTTTTAGACCTGGCGTTGAATTAGTCTTGATTTTCTTAGCCTCGTATTAGTGTTGATGGGTTTGTTTGAAATAGGCTAAAATTCTTTTTAGTCTAGCTGGTCGTATTGGTAATAGGCCTGGTTTCGTTTAAGTCTTGATTGCCATTTTTGATGGTCGTGTTTGTAATACACTTGGCGAAATTCAGCCTTGATGGTCGCGTTTGTAAGAGGTTTGGTGTTGAATAAGAATAAATGCCTGTGGTTTTAATATGCTTGGCTTCAAATTAATCTTAATCGTCGTGTTTGTTATAATTTTGTTATAATTTTGGCGTCGTACTAATCTTGATGATCGTCGCTTATTTGACTTTGCATTGTATTAGTCTTGATGGGCATTTTTGTAATTATCTTGACGTTATATTTGTATTGATGGTCGTGTTTGGAATAAACTTGGCGTTGTTTTAACATTTGCGTCGTGTTGGTCAAAATAGTCGTATTTGTTGAAATTGGCATTGTTTTAGTGTCGATGGTGGTGTTTTTATAGGCTTGTTATATTTGTTTATATGGATATGTTTGTAATAGGCCTGGCAAGGATTTACTCTTGATGCTCATGTTTGTAATACACTTAATGGTCCTTTTCATAAAGGGCTTGCCGTTGTATAAATCTTGATTTTCATTTTTGTAGTAGACCTGGAGTCATTACTGTCTTACGTGTCGTGTTTTTATACTATGCATTATCTGTGTCTTGATTGTCGTGCTTAAAATTAACATGGCTTTGTATGAGTCTTGATGATTGTGTTTGTAAAAACTTGTCTTTGTATAAGTATTGTTGTCATATTTGTGAAAGGGTTGAGGTTGTTTTAGTCTTGATATTCGTGTTTCTAATTGACTTGGCGATGTTTAAGCATTGATGGTCGGGTTTGAAGAAGGCTTGGCATTGTATTAACTTGATGGTCGTGTTTGTAAAATGCTTGACGTTATATTTGTGCTGATCGTAATGTTTGTAAAATATTTGGCGTTGAATGAGTCTATATGGTCGTGTTTGTAAAATGTTTTGCGTTGTATATGTGTTGATATTCGTATTTGGGAAAGGCTTGGTGTCGTATTAGATCTAATAGTTCTGTTAGTTAAAGGTTTGGCGTTGTATTACTCTTGATTGTCTTGTTTTTAAAATACTTGCTGTAGTATAAGTGTTGGTGGTCGTGTTTGTAAAAGGCTTGGCATAGGAAAAATATAGATGGTGTTATAAGTAAAATGCTTGGCTATGTATAAGTGTTATAGGTCGTGTTTGTAATACACTCGGCGTCGTTTTTTTCATGACGATCGGATTTGTAATAGCATTGGCGTTGAATAAGAATTAATAGTAGGTCTGTAAATATGCTTGGCGTTGTCTAAGTCTTGAATATCGTGTCTGCGATAGACTTGGTGTCGTATTTATCGTTATGGTCGTTTTTTTGAAAAGGCCTTGCGTTGAATAAGTCTTGATGGAATAAGTCTTGTAAGATGCTTGGTGTTGTATAAGTGTTGATTGTAATATCTATATAAAGAATTGGCATTGCATTAGTTTAGGTGGTTGTCTTTTTTATTGGATTGTTGTCGTATTATATCAGATGGTCGTATTTTATTTTTGGATTGGCGTTTTTCTACTCTTGATAGACATGTGTGTAAAAGGAATTGGCTTCGCATTTATCTTTAAATTCGTTTGTTGTATTAGTGTAGATGGTCGTGTTTGTTCTTCAGCAATAGCGTTTTATTAGCCTCTGTTGTCGTGTTTGTTTTTTTGTTTGTTTATGCCTTCGTCCTTCGTATTGATTTGAATGATCGTGTTTATAATGTGCTTGGTGTCGTATTAGTTTTGATGATAGTGTTTGTATAAATTTGGCTTTTTATTGGTATTGATAGTCGTGTTCCAATGTGGACATTCCTGATAACAAATTATGTCCCTTAGATGAAATCAAAGGTAGACTAAATTGCACTTTTTTCCTTTCAGTTGGAATCCTCTAACTTTATCCTTGTTTCTCTTTGTGATAGTCATGACTTTTATTTGTGAAAATTGTCACTTATTTACTAAATAAAAAGTTAGGATTATCAAAAAAACAAACATAATAGTGTTAACAAAACATGCTGCTTAACTAAATTTGACCATTGTTGCAAATAATTAGTCTTTATTATCACCATACCAAAACAAATAGCGATGAAAGCAGAGGAATCCAAACGGGAGGATCAGTGTAATATCAGAGAGTATTCAGGGTAGATAATCCAATAGTGTCCCCCATTAGGATTCGCGTCCACATAGTTTTGATGGTCGTTGGCGGTTTATTACTCATTTTGGTCGTGTTTTACAGACTTGGCGGTCTTTAAGTCTTAGTGGTCGTGTTTGTTATAGACTTGGCATGTATGAATCTTGATGGTCGTGTTTAATATAGACTTGAGTTTATATTAGTCTTGATGGTCGTGTTTGGAGTAATCATAGCTTTTCTTTGCATTCGTCATGATAGTTATGTTTTAAGAGGCGATTGCGTTGTATAAGTCTTGATGGTCGTATTTGGAATAGACTTTGCACCATTTTAGTTTTAATGGACGTGATTGTTATAGACATGGCATTTAATTGGTCTTGATGGTCAGTTGTTATAGGCTCTGCGTATTATAAGTCTTGGTTGTTGTGTTTCAATTAAGCTTAAAGGCGTATTTTCTTGATAGTCGTTCTGGTGATAGACTTGGCGTCGTTTTTGTCTTGATGGTCATGTTTGTAATAGACTTGGCCTCGTGTTAGCCTTGATGGTCGTGTTTGTAATAGGTTTAGCGTTGAATAATTGTTGATGGTCGTGTTTATAATGGCAAAGGTGTCGTATTAGTCTTGATGGTCGTATTCGTTATAGGCTGGGCGTCGTATTACTCTTGATGTTTATAATCGGTTTGGCGTTAAAAAAGAATTAATGGCTGTGTTTGAAATAGTATTGGCGTCATGTCAGTCTTTATGGTCGTGTTTTGGTTCAAAATTCGTATTAGTTTTGATGGTGTAGTTTTAATAGGCTTGGCGTCTTTTTAGACTTGATGGTCATGTTTTTAATACGCAACATGTCGTATAAACCTTGGTATCTGTGTTTGTCATAGACTTGGCATCGTATAAGTTTAGACGGTCGTTTTTTGTAATAGACCTGGCGTTGTTTTAGTGTCTATAGTCGTGTTGATAATAAACTTTGCTTTATGCTAATTTTGATGTTTGTCTTTTAAATAAAATTTGCTTGGTTTTAGTCTTGATTGTCGTGGTGAAGGCTGTGACGTCGTATAAGTCTTGATGGTCGTAATTGTTAGAGACATCGTTTTGTGTTAATGGTCGTGTTTGTTGTAGACTTGGCGTTGTATTAATCTTGATTATCGTGTTTGTAATGTTCTTGTTTTCTTATCAGATTTGATGGGCTTGTATAATTAGGCTTGGCGTCTTGTTTGTATTGCTTGTCGTGTTGGTAATTGGCATGGTGTCATTTTTGTGTTGATGGTCGTGTTTATAATATGCTTTGTTTTTAGCCAGTCTTAATAGACATGTTTGTAATGCGCTAAGCATCGTGTTAGCCTTATTGGTAGCATTTGTGATAGGTTTGACATTGAATAAGAATAAATGGTTATGGTTTTGAAATGCTTGTCATCGTATTAGTCTTGATGGTCGTATTTGTTATAAAGTTTTCGTTGTATAAGTCTTGATAGACGTGATTGTGTGTGACATAAGATAGTATAAGTCTAAATGGTCGTTTTTGTAATAGACCTGGCGTTGTATTAGACTGTAGTAGATGGTCTTGTTTATAAAGGACTTGGCTTTATATTGGTCTTGACGGTCAGGCTTCGAATAAACTTGACTTTGTATTAGTCTTGATAGTTATGTTTGTAATAGCATTTGCGTCGTATTAGTCTTAATGTCCGTCTTAATGTCCGTATTTGTAATAAGCGTGACATGATTTTAGTATTGATGGTCGTGTTTGTAATAGACTAGGGACTGTTTTAGTGTTAGCTGTTTTTTTGTAGGCATGTCGTTATATTAGCCTTGATGATTGTGTTTGTAATAGTTCTGGTGTTGATTGACTCTTGTGTTTGTGTTTGTAATACACATTGCGTCATATTTGTCTTGATGGTCGTGTTTATAAAAGGTTTGGTTTGTATTACCCTTGATTGTCGTGTTTGTAATGTAATATAGAATAGGATTGGCATGTGATAAGTCTTGATAGTCCGTTTTATGCCCCGAAGTGAAGTATATAGTGTTTGAACTATCCTTCCGTCCGTCAGTCTGTCAGCCAGTCATTCCGTCCGTCATTTCATCCGAAAACTTTATCATTGGCTATAACTTCCTTATTCGAAAAAACCTTCCTATTGACCTTGACCCCTGAATGACTGGTCCTTAGCTCAAAGGTCAAATCATCGCTTCGAGGGATGTCATGTTACAGTGACAGTTCTTGTTGTAGAAAACTTGGCGTCTTTGAGACTTTTTGGTCTTGATTTTTTTATAGATTATGCGTTATATTAGTCTTGATGGTCGTGTTTATGATTAAAATAATTTTATATTAAGTTAATAGTTGTGTTTGTAAAAACTTGTCTTTGTATTAGTATTGATAGTCGTGTTTGTGTTAGGATTTGCGTTGTATGAGTCTTGATTGTCATATTTGTAATAGGCTTGGCGTTGTATTAGTCTTGATGGTCGTTTTGTAATAGATTTGTCGTTGTTTAAATTTTGATGATCGTGTTTGTAAAATGCTTGGCGTTTTATTAGTGTTGATTGATATGTATATAAAAGGTTTTGCATTGCATAATTCTCTATGTTTGTTAAAGGCTTAGCTATGTATCATTGTTGAATTTTATGTTGTGAAAGGCTTGGCGTTTTGATGGTTGTAAAATGCTTGATGTAATAAAAGTGTTGATGGTCATGTTCCTAAAAGACTTTGCTTTGAATTAATATTGTTTGTCGTGTTTGTAAAACGGTTAGTGTTGTAAAGGTCTTGAAAGTTGTGATTGTAAAAGATGAGGCGTTGTTTTAGTTTTTATGTCAGTGTTTGTAAAAGGCTAGTTATTCAGAATTCTTTATGGTCGTGTTAATAATGTACTTGGTGTCGAATTATTTTTATTGTCACGTTTGTAATTGCTTTGGCGTTGAATAAAAAATAATTAATGTGTTGTAATATGCTTTGTGTCGTATTAGTCTTGATGGTCTTGTTTGTGATAGACTTGGCCTCGTATTTGTTTTGATGGCCGTGTTTGTAATAAGGTTGCCGTTCATTAATCTTAAATGTCGTGTTTTTAAAAGGCCTTGCGCTGAATAAGTCTTGATGGTCGTGTTTGTAAAATGCTTGGTGTTACATTAGTGTTGATGGTGATTTTTTATATGTAGAATTGGTCTTGCATTAGTGTAGATGGTAGTTTTCTAATTGGACTGATGTCGTTTTAGTTTTGACGGTCGTGGCATTCTTTTACTCTTGAAGGACATGTATGTGATAGGATTGGCGTCGTATGACATTAATTTTGATATTAATAGTCGTTTTTGTAGTAGGCTTGGCTTGGTATAATTATTGATTGTCGTGTTTGTAATACAATTTGGCGTTGTACAATTTAAATGTTGAAAATTGCAATAGTTATAGGTTTAAACGTTGCGTTTGAATTAAGGTAAGCGTCGTATCAGTCTTGATTATCGTGTTTGTTATAGGCTTGGGGTTGAATTAGATTTGATGGTGTTGTTGTTATAGCATTGGCGTTATATCATTTTTGATAGCCATGTTTGGAATAGACTTGGCATTGACTTACACTTATTTGTTCTGTTTGTAATAAGCGCCTCGTTGTAATAGTCTTGCTGGTCGTGTTGATAGAAGGCTTTGCGTTGTATTATTCTTGTCGGTCTTTTTATAACAGGCTTTTCGTTGTATCTGTCTTGATGGTCATGTTTCTAATAGACTTGGCGTTGTTTATGATCGAGGTTGTAATTGATTTGGCATTGTATTAATTGTAAGAGTCGTGTTTGTAATACACTTGACGTTTGCATGAAAATTAATGATCGTGTTTGTAATAAGCTTGGCGTTGTGTAAGTATTGATGGTCGTGACCGTAATAAGTTTGGCATTGTATTAGTCTTAATAGTCGTATTTGGAGTAAACTTTGCTTTGTGTTAGAGTTGATAGTCATGTTTGCAAAATCATTGGCGTCGTATTAGTCTTGTTGGTTGTATTTTTAAAATACTTGTTAATTGTCATGTTTGTTATTGACCTTGCTTTGTTGTATAAGTCTTGATGGTCGTCTTAAGTATAGTCTCGGCTCGGCAATAGTTTGATGGTCGTGTTTAAAATAAGTTAAGCGTCTTATAAATCTTGATTGTTGTGTTGGTAACTGGCTTGGTTTCAATGCAGTCTTGAATGTCGCGTTTGCAATATGCTTGGTATTTTTTAGTCTTATGACCGTGTTTTTACTACAGTTTGCGACGTATAATTCTTGATGGTCGCGTTTGTAATAGCTTTGGCGCTTAATTAAAATAAATGGTTGTGTCTGTAATATGCTTGACGTGTAATTAGATTTGATGGTCGTGTTTGTAATAGACTTGTCTTTGTATATGTCGTGAGGGTCGTTTTTGTAATAATTCATTATTTTGTAATAGTAATTGACAGTCTTTTCTGTAATAGCATTTGCGTCGTATAGGCTTGCTGGTCGAATTTGTAATAGGCTTGGAATCGTTTTATAATCGTTGGTCTGTTGTTTATGGTTTGGCGTAATAGTAGCCTTGATGGCTTTGTTTGCTATAGTCTTGCCATTATTTAAGTTTTAATTGTTATGTTTGTAATAGACTTTCCGTTATTTTAGTCTCGATTGTTGTGTTTGTAACAGACTTGGCGCTGTTTTAGTGTAGATGACTTTGCTGTATATAAGTTTTTATAGTTGTGTTTGTAAAAACATCTTTTTATTAGTTTTGATAAATGTGTTTAAATCAGGATTGGCGTTGTAATATTCTTGATGGTCGTGTTTGTAATAGACTTGACGTTGTATTAGTCCTGATGGTCGTGTTTGATATAAGATTGGCGATGTATTAGTCTTGATAGTTGAATCAGTTTAGATGGTCGTGTTTGTTATAAACTTGGCATTGTATAAGTATTGATAAACGTGTTTGCATAGACTTGGCCTCGTTTTACTCTTGATAATTGTGTTTATAAAATACAGACATGGCTTTAAATTAGTCTTGATGGTTGTATTTTTTAAAACTTAGCTTTGTAGTTCCTATTTGTTAAAGACTTGGCATTAAATTGGTCTTGATTGACACGTTTGTAATAGGCTGTACGACATATAAGGTTTGGTTGTCATGTTTAGTTTAATGAAACTTAAACTCTTATTATTCTTGTTGGCCGTTATGATAATAGACTTTGCTTCATATTAATTTTGATGTTCGTGTTTTGAATACACGTTGCTTGGTATGAGTCTAAATGGTTTTATTTGTAAGAGGCAGAACATCGTTTTAGTGTTGAAATCGTGTTTTTTATAGACTTGGCGTTGTATTAGTCTTGATTGTTGTGTTTGTAATAGACTTGTTTTCAAATTAGTTTTGATGGGCTTATTTAAAATAGGCTGAGCGTCTTATTAGTCTTGCTGGTTATGTTTGTAAATAGATCTGGTTGATGGTCGTGTTTGTAATATGCTTTGCGTTTTAGCCAGTCTTGATAGTTATTTTCGTAATACACTTGGTGTCATATTAACCTTGGTGCTAGCGTTTATAATAGGTTTTGCATTGAATGAGATTTAATGATTGAGGTTTTAATAAGTTTGGCGTCGTATTAGTCTTGATGGTCGTGTTTGTAATGAGCGTGGCGTCGTTTAAGTCTTGTTGGTCGTAGTCGTGTTTGATTTTGCATCGTAATAGTTTTAATGTTCGTTTTTATAATAGAGTTGGCAGTATTTTAGTCTTTATGGTTTCATTTATAATATACTTAGCCTAATATTGGTCTTGACGTTCAGGTTTCGAATAAACTTGGCTTTGTATTAGTCTTGATGGTCATGTATGTAATAGCATTTGCGTCGTATTAGTCTTGATGGCCGAACAGGCTTTGCATCGTTTTAGTGTTGATGGTTGTGTATGTTATAGACTTGACTTTGTTGTAATGTCGATGGATTTCTTTGTTGTAGGCTTATCACTATATTAGTTCTGATTGATTTGTTTGTAAAAGACCTGGCGTTTGGTTATTCTTGATGTTCGTGTTTGTTATAAACTTGGCATCGTATTTGTCTCGATGATCGTGTATATAAACGGTTTGGCGTAATATTAATCTTGATTTTTGTGTTTGTAACTCGCTTGGCGTTGTATTAGCCTTGATGATCTTTTTTGTAATAGGCATCGTTTGAGTCTTGACGGTGGGGTTTGTTATAGAATATGCGTTGTATTAGTCTTGATGGCCGTATTTATAATAAACATGGCTTTATATTAGTTTTGATGGTTGTGTTTGTAAACACTTGGCTTTTTTATGAGTATTGATGTTGTGTTTGTGTTAGGGTTTGCGTTGTTTGATTCTTGATAGTCATGTTTGTAATAGGCTTGGTGCTGTATTAGTCTTATTGGTCTTTTTTTTGTAATATGCATCGTTTGAGTATTGACTGTGGTGTTTGTTATAGAGCATGTGTTGTATTAGTCGTGGTGGTCGTACATTGTATTTATAAAAAAACATGGCTTTATATTAGTTTTGATGGTTGTGTTTGTAAAAGCTTGGCTGTTTATTAGTATTGATTTCATGTTTGTGTCAGGGTTTGCGTTGTATGATTTTGATAGTCATATTTGTAATAGGCTTGGCGCTGTATTAGTCTTATTAGTCTTTTTTAAAGACTTGTTGTTGTTTATGTTTTCAGGATCTTTTTTGTTAAAGGCTTTGCGTTGTATTTATCTTTATGGCTGTGTTTGTAAAATGCTTGGTGTTGTATTATTGTCGATTTCTATGTTTATTAAAGGTTCGGGGTATATCAGTGTTGATTTTTGCGTTTGGAAAGGCTCGGCGTTGTAAAATTCTTGTGTTTGTAAAAGGCTTGGTGTTGTATTAGTTTTGATGGTTTTAAAATGCTGAATTTTGACTTAATCCTGATGGTCGAGTTTGTAAAATGCTTGGCGTTGATGTAGTGTTGATGGTTTTTTTTTGTTTGCATCGTATAATTTTTGATAGTTGTGTTTGTAATAACGTTTGAGTAGAATAAGAATTAATGATTTTGTTTGTTATATACTTGGCGTCGTATTAGTCTTGATGGTCGTGTTTTAAAAGGCCTTGTGGCGAATAAGTCTTGATAGATGTGCTAATGAAATGTTTTGTGTTGTATAAGTCATATTAGATTGAATGGTCGTGTTTTTCAAGGTTTGCGTTGTTTCTTGATGAACATTTGGGTAATGGGATTGGCGTCGTATTAATCTTGATACTCGTTATTATTGTAGATATTTTGTCAAAGTGTTCTTGATGGTCGTGTTTGCAATAGGCTTTGCAATATCTAATTCTGATGACTGTGTTTGTAAAAACTTGGAATTGTATTAGTGTTGTTAGTTGTGTTTTAAATAAGGTTGGTTTTGTACTTGTCTTGACTGTCGTGTTTGTAATAAGCTTTGCGTTGTATTAGTCTTAATTGTCGCGTTTGTTATAAATTTGGTGTTTTGTTAGTCTTGCAATTCGTGTTTGTAATAAACTAGGCGTTGTATTACTTTGCATGGTCATGTTTGTCATAGGCTTGACATTGTTTTCAGTCTTGTCGTATTATATATATATAGGCTTAACGATACCATAGTTTTTATAGACATGTTTATAATAGTTTTGGCTTGAAGTACACTTGTTGGTACTAGTTGTAATAGGATTCTCGTTGTATTAGTCTTGATGGTCATGTTTATAAAACAAATTGTGTTGTATTGTTCTTTAAGATCGTTTTTATAATAGGTTTGCCTTGTATCTGTCTTGATGGTTATGTTTTTTTTTATAATATTGTCGTTGTAGAAGAATTTATAATCATGTTTGTAATAGGTTTGGCACTGTATTAGTCGTGATGGTCGTGTTTGTAATAAATTTGGCGTTGTATAAAAATTAATTATTGTGTTTGTAATTAGCTTGGCGTTGTATTAGTCTTGATGGCCACGTCTGTAATAGGCATGACTTCTATAAGTCTTTGCGGTCGTGTTTTGCGTTGAATTAATCTTTATGGTTGTGTTTGTTAAATGCTTGGGGTTGTATTAGTGTTGATGGTCTTTTTTATAGAATTCTTTGTGTTTTTATAAGATTGGCGTCGTATAAGTTTTCATGGTCATGTTTTAATATACCTTGCGTTGTATGAATACAAATGTTCGTTTATGTAAAAAGCTTGGCGCTGTTTAAGTCCTGATGGTAGTGTTTTATACACATATAAGGCATAGTATTTTTTATGTTCATGTTTGGCGTTGTATAAGACTTGATGGTCCTTTTTTATAATAGGCTTGTCGTTGTAGTAGTCTTGATGGCCGTGTTTTAATAGATTTGGCGATGTAGTTCTATTGATGGTCATGTTCGTAATAGGTTTTGCGTTATATAAGAATAAAAGGTTATGTTTGTTATATGCTCGGCGTTGTATTAGTCTTGGTCTTCGTGTTTGTATTAGACTTGGCGTTGTAGAAGAATTATTTTTGTTTTTGTAATAAGCTTTGCGTCGTATAAGTCTTGATGGTCGTGTTTAAATAGGCATGACGCTATATTAGTCTTGATGGTTGTTTGTAAGCGGCTTGGCGTTGAATTCCTCTTAGTGCTCTTGTTTGTAATAGGCCTGTCGTTATTATTATTTTGATGGTCATGTTTGTAAATGGCTTGTTGTTTAATTCCTCTTGAAGTTCGTTTTTGTAAAAAGCTTCTCATTGCATTAGTCTTGATGGTCGTGTAATCGACTTGGAGTTGTATAAACAATAATGTTTATGTTTGTAATAGGGATACCGTTGAATAAGTTTTGTTTGTCATATTTGTTATAGGCTTAGTGTTGTATTATTGTATTTCTTTTGATGGTCGTGTTTGTAACAGGCTTGACGTTGTATTAATCTTGATGTTTGTGTTTGTAATGGTCGCCCATTCGGATTTACCGGTTGAAAATTTTCCCCTGCCTTTTATCTTAACTGGCTGTAGATAACATAACTTTCAATAAAGCTTTCTGTCTGAATACGTCTTTCCCCTAATTTATCTGGAAAACTCGAACCTTTTCCTTGGTTGGAGTTAGTACAACGATGGAGCTACGTAGCTCAACGTATACCAAAAGAAGTAATTTCTGCTTCAGTGACTTGCGTCCAAAATTCTAATAGCACATTAATTGACATCATTTAGCAATTGTTAACATGTTCTCCGACAAGTGTAATGCATATATAAAGATTCTGTCTATTCATTTTCTCGGATTTATTAATAAAATTTGAACATCACGGTTGAGTGAACATGAATTGATGCATGTTTGTTTAATTTTATGCCCCCGAAGGGAGGCATAAAGTTTATGGATTGTCCGTCCGTCATTGCGTTCGTCCGTCATTCCGTCCGAAAACTTATACATTGGCCATAACTTTCTTGTAAGGCATTGATTTACTTCATTCTTGGACACAACACCCCTTTGGAAAAGACCTTTTCACTGACATATATTTATTTTACATTGACCCCTGAATGACCTTCACCTTGAAGATACAATTGTCCAAAAACTTTAACATTGGCTATATAACCTACTCATTAGGAAGTGGATATACTTTATACTTGGACACAACACCCCTTTGGACAAGGCCTTCCCACTGACCTATATTTATTTGACCTTGATCCTTGAATGACTGGTACTCAGCTCAAAGGTCAAAGCACCACTTCAGGGGCATTGTCATCTTACAGTGACAGTTCTTGTTATGCCAGTGTGGAATTATTGATTTTACCTAACACTTTTAGATTATCTACATTTTTTAAAAAAGAATGGATGACACCAAAACTTATATATATTGTAGTCGTTTGACATTGAAGCTCGCTTTATTGAGTCCAGTATGGAAGAATAAAAAAATGTCAACAACTGCACTTCTTCGAAGGGTCTGGGCTTTTTTCATACTAGGTTTTATTTAAGCTATTTTCAGTAGGACTTACATTACCAAGTGAAACATTATTATTATTTATTGTCTTGGCTTCATGGTTTTGATGCTCGCATTTGTTAACGTCTTGGCTTCGTTTTGGTTTTGATGCTCGTGTTTGTTAACGTCTTGGCTTCGTTTTTGGTTATGATGCTCGTGTTTGTTATAGTCCTGGCTTCGTTTTTTGTTGTAATGGTCTTGTTTGTTGCAGTCTTGGCATTATATTGGTTGTGATCCTAAGTTTTTATAAACTTGGCTTTGTTTTTATTTTGATGCTTGTATTTGTTATCATCTTGGCTTGGTATTGGTTGTAATGCTTTTCTTGATGCTCGTGCCGTGCTTGGTATCCTGTCTGAATGGTATCGATATTGTCGTTCGTGTTTGTAATGGCTTTATTTTCGTATTGATTTTGATGCTTGTGTTTGTTATCGTCCTTGCCACGTACTTTTCTTAAAGCCCTTGTATTTTCATTTCGGCTGTTTTCGAAAAATCGAGGTATTTATAGCTCCCTCGTTGTATGCGTCGTCTTTGTCGTTGTCTGAGGTAAAATCTTTGACATGCTCAAATGTTTCTGCCGTTACCTCGGATATTTCTTTTAACTCGCACAATCTCTTTTTAATAACACCCCGCTAGAAGCTACCAGGTCAAATCATACGAAAGCCTTTGTTGGCACTCCAGAGCCAATATTTTCTAAACAATCATCCTGAAAATCTATTAGAATGTTTATATTGATAATTCTTAGTCAAATTCAAACGTGGGTCCCATGGGGTGTAAAAAGTCACCATTCTAGAGGCTATATTTTCTACCAAAAGATGATGAAATTTATCAGAATATTTATCTTGATAATATCCAGATTTACTTTAAAAGTAGGCCACGAGTGGTAAAAAATAGAGTTCAGCAGGCCTGAGGCAAGGTGCTTATATGATCATCATCAATATTAAGAAAGAAGGTCATCATGGTAACATTTTAAAACAAATCATCATGAAAATTTGTCAGATTTGTCTTGGTGAAATCTAGGTCATGTTAAAACTCGGTCTTATTGGGTCAAAAAGTAGGTAATCTGGCTATAGGTCATATTTACAAATCGGTTTCTATTGAAATTATGTTAGAATGTTTGTCTTGATGATATTTAAGATGTGTTCAAAGTTGGGTCACTTTGGGTCAGAACAGTAGGTCATTATTCTACATATCATATTTTCAACCAGATCTTCACTATAATTCATCAGAATGATTGTCTTGCTTATATTTAGGTCAGATTCAAAGGTGTGTTATGTGAGGTCAAAAACTAGGTCAGCTGGCTAAAGACTATATTGTCTACATGGTCATCTAAAAGAAATTGTCAGAATTTTTGTCCTGATGATACTTGGGTCATATTCGAAAGTGGGTTAACATGGAGTCTAAAAAGGAGGTCACAGGGCTAGGAGCCATATTTTCTATCTGATCTTCATTGCCAATTGTCAAAATGTTTGTGTTGATGATATGTAGGTCATATTCAAAAGTGGGTCCCCATGGTTAAAGGTAGGTCACCTGGCAAACTGGACATATTTTCTACCTGATCTTCATGAAATGTTGTCACAATGATGTTTTTCTTGATGATATCTAGGTCATGATAAAATTAGGTCACAATGTGTCAGAAAAAGAAAAAACATTATAGAGATTACCAGCTATAACTTCAGGGAGTTTGCCCACTCATGTTTTTTTCTCAAATTTTATCTTATGAAATAAATCATTAGGCGAAAGTGTACTCAAGTAAGCGATATAGGGCGATCATGACCCTCTTGTTAATTCACTTAGTTATTTAATTTTTGAAGACCTGCAAATACCATATTCAACAAGGAGGACGTGGAAATACAGTGTTCTATATTAACAGCATGGTATTCGTTTTTTTATTTATTTCTATGGCATATCATTGTTTTTAAACAAAAAAGTTATACTGTTTACTAACTTTTTTAATTACTTCACCTCTTGTGACAAGTAACTGCAGATCACCATTTAAGCCAACATACTATGTTTCAGTTCAAAGTAGTTCCTTTGTATATATATGTAAATACATGTACAGGTTTCACTATTCTCGAAAAAGTAACTACAGCCGAGCGTTGGCACCCGAAGGCGGTTCTCTTGTTATTTTTTTGGCCTCGTTTTGGTTTTGATGCATGCTCGTGCTTGTTATCATCTTTGCGTAATATTGGTCTTGATGCTTGTGTTTGTTATCGTTGGCTTCGTTTTGGCATTGCTGCTCGTGTTTGTTATTGTCTTGGCATCGTATTGGTTTTAAAGCTCGTGTTTTTATCGTCTTGATTTTGTATTGGTTTTGATGCTCGTTTTTGTTATCGTATTGGCTTCCATTTGGTCTTTCTGCTGGTGTTTGTTATCGATTTTGCGTCGGTTTTGTCTGTATCCCTCTTTTTGATTTTGCTTTGCTGTAGTTTCAGTCCTATTGCCTTTTATCGTCTCTTATTTTTATTTTCTTAATCTTGAATCTCGTGTTTATCGTCTTTCCGTCAAAGTGGCTAAATGGTCGTGGTTGTTTTTGTCTTGGCCTGTTATTGATCTTGGTTCTCGTTTTTGTATTCGTTTCTATGTGCCGTATTTGGGTTGCTGGTCTTGGTATTCAAATAGTTTTGGCATAGTAATGGTCTTGATGCTCGTGTTTGTTATCGTCTTGGAATCGTTTTGGTCTTGATGCTTATGATTGTCATCATAGTTTTGATCAGAGTGCGCGTTTATCTTATTGTGTTGTTGCAGGTGTTTGTTATCGTCTCTTTGTCATTTTTGTCTAGATGTTCGTCTTTCTTATCGTATTTGCGTCATATTGGTCTTGATGCTCGTGTTTGTTATCGTTTTGGCGTCAAATTGGTCTTGTGTCTTGTATGTTTTTATCATTTTGGTGTCCAATTGATCTTGGTGAGTGTGTTCCTGATTGTCTTGGAGGCGTATTGTGGTGCTTGTTATTGTCTTGTCGTCATTATAGTTTTTATGGTCGTGTGTTTATCAAATCAGTGTTGTTTTAGTTTTTGTGGTCATTCTCATTATCGTCTAAGCGTCATGTTGGTATATATGCTCATATTTTTGTCTTGTAAACGTCGTACTGATCTTGAAGTTCGTGTCTTTTATCGTTCTAGCGTCTTAATTGGTCAACAATGTTTGTTAACGTCTTGACATCGCTATAATTTAGATTTTTATGTTTGTAATGGTCATGTCGTCGTTTTTGTCTTTATGGTCGTGATTTTGTATTCCTTCTCTTTCTGTGACATCTAGCTATAGCGTTTTATTCTTACATGTCGTGTTTATTTATCTTTGTTATCGTGTTTGTTTTTGTATATATGATCCTGTTTTTGTCGTCCTTGTGTTTCTGTGATGGCGTATTATTTTTATGTTTTATCGTCTTTGTTATCGTGTTTGTTTTTGAATTTATGGCTGTGTTTTTGTATTCCTTGCGTTTCTGTAATGGTGTATTATTTTTATGTTTGATCGTCTTTGTTATCGTGTTTATTTTTGTATATATGGTCGTGTTTTTGTGATCTTTGCGGTTCTGTGATGGCGTTTTATTCTTATATTTCATCGTGTTTGTTATCGTGTTTATTTTTGTATATATGGTCGTGTTTTTGTGATCTTTGTGGTTCTGTGATGGCGTTTTATTCTTATATTTTATCGTGTTTGTTATCGTGTTTGCTTTTGTATATATGGTCGTGTTTTTGGTCCTTGTGATTTTGTAATGGAGTGTTAGTCTTACTTGGCTTGCATCATCGTCATTGTTTTCGTATTTGCTTTTGTATATATGGTCGTTTTTTGTGGTCCTTGTGATTTTGTAATAGCTTATTTATCTTACTTGGCTTGTTTTGATCGTCTTTGTAATCGTGTTTTGTTTTGTATTTTGGTGGCGTTTTTATGGCTATTGTGTTTTTGTGATTGCGTATTACTCTAAGTTGGCTTGTTTTATCGTCCTTGTTATCGTGTTTGTTTTTGTATACATGGTCGTGCTTTTTGTGGTCCTTGTGTTTCAGTGATGGCGTATTCATTAACTTGGCTTCTTTCATCTTTTTTTGTTATAGTGTTTGCTTCTGTATATATGGGCGTTATTTTTGTGGTCCTTGTGTTTCAGGGATGGCGTATTAATTTACTTGGCTTCTTTCATCGTTTTTGTTATCGTGTTTGTTTTTGTATATATGGTCGTGATTTTTGTGGTCCTTGTGTTTCAGTGATGGCGTATTAATAAACTTGGCTTCTTTCATCGTCCTTGTTATAGTGTTTGTTTTTGTATATATGGTCGTGCTTTTTGTGGTCCTTGTGTTTCAGTAATGACGTATTCATTAACTTGGCTTCCTACATCGTTTTTGTTATCGTGTTTGTTTTTGTATATATGGTCGTGATTTTTGTGGCCCTTGTGTTTCAGTGAATGTGTTTTAATTAACTTGGCTTTTTTCATCGTTTTTGTTATCGTGTTTGTTTTTGTATATATGGTCGTGATTTTTGTGGTCCTTGTGTTTCAGTGATGGCGTATTAATAAACTTGGCTTCTTTCATCGTCCTTGTTATAGTGTTTGTTTCTGTATATATGGTCGTGATTTTTGTGGTCCTTGCGTTTCAGTGATGGCGTATTAATTAACTTGGCTTCTTTCATCGTCCTTGTTATATTGTTTGTTTTTGTATATATGGTCGTGATTTTTGTGGTCCTTGTGTTTCAGTGATGGCGTATTAATTAACTTGGCTTCTTTCATCGTCCTTGTTATATTGTTTGTTTTTGTATATATGGTCGTGTTTTTGTGGTCCTTGTGTTCAGTGATGGCGTTTTAATTACTTTGGCTTGTTTTATCGTCCTTGTCATAGGGTTTTGTTTTTGTATATATGGTTGTGACTTTTGTGGTCCTTGCGTTTCAGTGATGGCGTATTTATTAACTTGGCTTCTTTCGTTGTTTTTGTTATAGTGTTTGTTTCTGTATATATGGTCGTGATTTTTGTGGTCCTTGCGTTTCAGTGATGGCGTATTAATTAACTTGGCTTCTTTCATCGTCCTTGTTATATTGTTTGTTTTTGTATATATGGTCGTGCTTTTTGTGGTCCTTGTGTTCAGTGATGGCGTTTTAATTACTTTGGCTTGTTTTATCGTCCTTGTCATAGGGTTTTGTTTTTGTATATATGATCGTGACTTTTGTGGTCCTTGCGTTTCAGTGATGGCGAATTAATTAACTTGGCTTCTTTCATCGTTTTTGTTATAGTGTTTGTTTTTGTTTACATGGTCGTGATTTTTGTGGTCAATGTGTTTCAGTAATGGTGTATTTATTAACTTCGTTTCTTTCATCGTTTTTGTTATAGTGTTTGTTCTTGTATGTATAGACGTGATTTTTGTGGTCTTTGTGTTTCTGTGACAGCGTATTAATCTTTCTTGGCTTGTTAGAACGTCCTTGTTATGGTGTTTGTGTCTGTATATATATTGCCTTGATATTTGTGGTCCTTGTGTTTTAGTGATGGCGTATTAATTAACTTGGCTTCTTTCATCGTTTTTGTTATAGTGTTTGTTTTTGTCTATATGGTCGTGATTTTTGTGATCCTTGTGTTTCAGTGATGGCGTTTCAATTAACCTGGCTTCTATCATCGTTTTTGTTATGGTGTTTGTTTTGTATATATGGTCGTGTTTATGTGGTCCTTGAGTTTTTGTGCTGGCAAATTATTCTTATGTTTTATCGTGTTTATTATCGTGTTTGCATTTGTATATATGGTCGTGTTTTTGGTCCTTCTGATTTTGTAATGGCGTATTAGTCTTACTTGGCTTGTTTTTCGTCATTGTTGTCGTGTTTGTTTTTGTATGTATGGTGGTTTTTTTTGTTGTCCTTGTGTTTTTGTAATGGCGTTTTAATTAACTTGGCTTGTTTTATCGTCGTTGTTATCGTATTTGTTTTTTAATATAAGGTTGTTTTTTGTGGTCATTGTGTTTCTGTGATTGTGTATTAATCTTACTTGTTTGTTTTGTCGTATTTATTATAGTGATTGCTTTTGTATATATGGTCGTGTTTTTTGTGGTCTTTGTGTGTCTGTGACAGCGTAATAATCTTTCTTTGCTTGTTTGATCGACTTTGTTATAGTGTTTGTTTTTGTATATATGGTCGTGATTTTTGTGGTCCTTGTGCTTTTGTAATGGCGTATTAATCTTACTTGGCTTGTTTTATTGTCGTTGTTATCGTATTGGTTTTGGAATATGAGGTTGTTTTTTGTGGTCATTGTGTTTCTGTGATTGCCTATTAATCTTACTTGTTTTTTTTAGATATGCGTTCCAGGGTGAACAAGTTTCAACCTGTCGAGCGGCCATCTTGAAACTTAAAAGTGTCGATTAAAAAATATTTGGAAGGATTTCACGTGGATTTACGATTGATAGTATGCACTGACGGCTTGTATGGCAATAATCATGAATGTTTCGTCTACGTTCCGACCTGCAAAGTTACATAAACTGCCTATTTGGGGCAAAAAAGACTGAAAACGGATAATTACAGCGCGTGAGCGCGAGAACTTCCTTGTTAACACACCTTTTTGCTCTCGTTAAAACATAGGCAAAACGGGCGAAAACTAGCGATTTTATGCTAGAATGTCGTATTAATCTTACTTGGCTTGTTTTATCGTCGTTGTTATCGTGTTTGTTTTTGTATATATGGTAGCGTTTTTATGTCTCTTGTGTTTCTCTGATAGCGTATTAGTATTACTTTGCTTGCTTTGTCGTCTTTGTTATCGTGTTTGTTTTTTTATATATCGTCATGTTTTTGTGGTCCTTGCGTATTAATCTTAATCGTATTTATTATCATGTTTGTTATGTATTTGTGGTCATATATTTGTGTTCCTTATGTTTCTGTGATGGCGTATAAGTCTTGGTGCTCTTGTTTGTTCGCGTCTTGATATCACAGTGGTCTAAGTGGTCGTTGTGTGTTGGTGGTCAAAATGTTATTATGCCCTTCTTATGGTCATCGTGGTCAAAGGGAGGTAAGACCAAGTTGACTGAAATAGGATATTTAGAGGTCTTACCCTTTTGGGTATGATTTCGTCATTTCAGAGAGATATAATACCAGGTAGATTTTACGCCTTTAAACATAGCGTCTTTATTTCAAAGGATGCTTGCTCCAGTTTAACCGAGATGAGATTAACGCTTTCACAGAAACACAAAGACCACAATAAACACGACCATATAGACAAAAACAAACACGATATCAAAGACGATGAAACAAGCCAAGTTAATTAATACGTTGTGAGGTTTCATTAATATTACTGCTACACTTTGCGCAAAAAAGAATTGTGAGTACATTCTTACTTCTGTTAAATGGAAAATAAATTTGATATTTTTCGAAGTAAACCTTTAATTTTTCATAAAAAACAGTTTATTTCATTCAGAAATAGGAAAAGAATGAAACTTTTACAGGCAATATTGTAAACAGCATGTTACATCATACGAAGTATTCATTCTGAGCTTGGAATTGTTACTGTTTAGGTAGTTTAAAGTTAGAAATATGAATAGTGGAGTCAGAAGTTTTAACTCTGAAACGTGAAGTATTTAGTTTGTAGTGTGGAGTATAAAGTCTGAATTATGTTCTTCGAAGTAAGAATTATGAATAGTGAAAAATTACCACCGGCCTTTCATTAAAATCTGACGAGAAATGCATTGCATGTCAATTTGCCTTGCATAATGTTTTAGCAGGAATTTGCGACCATGGCTATGTACAAGAAGTTTAAAAAAAAAAATAAACGTAAAAAAAAAGAATAATTATCTTCAAAATCACGATGTACAAGAAGTTAAAAAAAAATAACGTAAAAAGAATATTTCGTAAAAATAACGAAAGTAGATTGTTTTGGCCACATGATACACCTGTTGTCACTTGGGTTGTAGTGGTGGACGTGGTTAATGGAGCAAAGCGTGACGTAACTGGTGCGAGGAGTTTGAGCTTGCACTAGGCAACATACAATATTAATTAAAAATACCGGAAGTCAATCGACAAAATGACTAGCGATAAAATCATGAAAAAGCATTATAACAGGGCAGTTATTTCAAAACGATTAGAACAAATATTTTAGGACATTCTTTTTTTTGTCGGCTGATAAATTTTCTCTCTTAACCTGGCGTGGCTTTATGTCGATAGGCAGCCAGGCCTTGGACATAACTTCAGAAATATTTTGATCGTAGTAGGATTTTTTGTAAAGTTTAATGTCCAGAATGAAGGAGTTGTCGATGATTATTTAGAAACTGTCCAATCTGTTAAAGTGTATCTGGAACTGCCGGCTTCGGATCATAGAATTAGACAAACAACAGAGGGAAGACTATTTATATGTTATATGCTTCTCTTTTCGGTCTACAGGTGTTGAACAATCAGACGAACAGTACTCATTGCTAAAGTTTGTATTCACAGCAGCCGATGGGAGGTAAAATTCGTTGACTTGAAGCCCATAAGCCCAAGCCCCGCTTCTAGTCTCAAAATTTGTTGGTTCGCAGATGGTAGAAAGTTTGTGTCTCACTCTAATACAACTAGGGCATGTTGGGTTATTTGAATACACTAGAATACACTAGTTAACCACAATAAAGCTAACATTTGGTTTAAATGTCAAATAGGATTGAAAAGACAACACTGAACACTTCACTTCAACAGTGAAAAATTACATTATAATCAGCTGTTTTGCTAAAACACTTCAAAGCATTGCGATCAAATTTAAAACGTGCAAAGCATACAAACAAACTGTATATATTTCGCTATTTACATGTGTATAAATTATGACGTCATAATTGTATTAGATCAAATTGCTTTTTCAAAATAACTTTTTTTCCCTTTTTGGATTCACTTTGTGCTTCGAACCAAAATGATTTTTGTTAACAGTTAATAATACACTGTATATCCTTGAGAATCTTGATCAAAAAGTGAGAAAAACTGTTTTGAATTTGTACATTTTCATGTTTCTGTCTGCAAAAAGGCAAAAGCTTACTGTCTTTCATTGCTAATCTTAGTATTATATATTCTAATACCTTAATACAATAGCTCTCATGAAAACAGATGGTATAATAATTGCTGATTAAGAAAAAGCCAAAATAATATCATATAGTAATATCGGTGATGGGATGTCAAAAGTGACGTATCATATCGTGTTTGCATTTACGACATGATAAAAAAAGTTGGTATATTGTGTGTTAAAATGAGGAGCATGGTTTGTTATGATAATGCATCGTCTTTTCCTTGAGTTGCTTTCGAAACATTTGCCATATGAACAGTGATTATATATTACAATCTGCATTCATTGTAGAGATAATATATATACTGTAGAATACCTGAGCGCTGGTTAAACGAGAGGAAAAAGCCATATGCCATATGCAAAAAAATCATAGAATATCTACAGAATTTATGTACATATTAAACAGACTGTACAAGATTACAGCTGGTGATTAGTGGATTTCTCATATTGTATTCAATTTGCGAGGTTTGAATGTAAAGTCACTTTTATGTAAGTGATACAGTAACATAACTAAATGTCAACTGTGTTTAAAAAGCAGATAAATAAGTGGTTTGCAAAACTTTGATTAAAAAAAACGCAAGCACAGCCTAGTACTTACAATCTTATAATAAAATCGTATAAGTATAGCAGTAAATAGGAAATAACCATGTCCAAACTTCTGCCCGTTCGTCCGTCTGTCAGCTAGTCACATTAATGATATAAAAGATTCTGATAAAATTCTTACTCCAAGGTAAGTAGAAGATCTTCTGTGAATGGGAGCATAATTAAGGAAGAAAGCACATATTTACGGACGTTTAAAATATGAAGAGAAGAGACTGCTTCTATTCAGAAGACACACTAATAGATACATAAATCAGCCGTCTTGAACGAGTAACACGAAGGTGAGCAACTCTAACAGTCTTAATACATTTTCAGTAGGGGTTGTCTGTTCTTTGTAATTAGTCATTAGCAGAATGATTCAGAACAACCCCCATTCCAAACCCTGGCGCACAGGAAAGCATAATGTAACTGCTGTGAATGCATAAAACTGCTTTCATCTGGGAACAATTCAAAGGTTCACCTCAATATCAACATGGTGTATCTGAAATATAAAAAAAGAACAGGGTATAACTGAATAACCACTTCCAAGTTAAATTTCTGAAATGAATTTTTATTCATTTTGAACATATCCATTTACCATCATAAGATATATTTACTGAAAAAAGAAAATAATTCAATGAAAGCAAAACGGTTTTACCAATGATCAGATTCCACAAAAGTGAAAGCTTCGGTCAGTCCAAAGGCTTTAGCAGTATCAATCATGAATATTAAAGTTCGATGCATTAGAACTGCAACGTATCTTTAAAGATCCTAAGAACGAATAAACAGTCGAGGCTATTAAAATATACTTAGTATTGTTGAAAATCATGATATAACTATTAGGATTTTGTGTATTATGCGACTGAAGGGTAGAGGACGAATATCACGTTGAAGGCTGACGAAGACGGCCTAATTATTAATGCCCTTTCTATTTGAGCTATTTCGGACTTAACATCAGCATATAAAAGATCTTTTGCATCCGAAGATACGGGCGTGCATTTATGTACGACATATAAAGTAGGAAATTTTAAAACGGTTTATAAAACAATGACTATTTTAGAAGATAGGTTGAACAGAACAAATTATAAAGAAGGTACTCACGTGCGAAATACTTTACTCACGAGTCATGCGTTTGTGATAAAACACGCCATTTTGAATGCGAAGAAGGTTCCATTTGTGAAACGTGCATTCGTTTGAAAACTAAACCGTTAATTAGAAGTATGAAAAAAGGAATCAGACGTGATGTAACTTATTCCACATGCTCAAGTCTTGTTCGTGGTAAAAATAAATACAAAGGGAAGGTGAACACTTAAAACAAAAGTGAAGACAGAGTTGTGTTTATTTTTATTGCATTATTATTGCAGTGTTTTGAACAGCTTATATAAATAATCGATGAAAAAACGTTGATAAAAAACAAACATTATCAATGAAAAAATGAGCAAAATGGTTCATTCTCACATAAATGCAAAAACAACAATTATATTAAGTAAAAATGACAGTTAACAAGGCCGTAGCTTTTAAGCTAGACCCAAAGAACACTTATACTCTTAATATGTAACACCGATAGCGTGAATAAACATCAAGATTATTGTCTGTCAGTATATGAAATAAAATAGATAAAAAAATCAATGTAACATGAAAGCATGTGCCGTAGTAATGCGCTGAGCCATCGATATGTACTTATTTCCACTATCTGAGAATACAAGGTTGGCTTAAAGTGGCCAAATTCTTCAATAGAAGCTGTTAAATACGTAATAACACAGAAGTTTAATTTACACAAAAGTTCAATTAAATATGTGCTAAAAGTAATACGATTCGCTCGTCTCTTTAACATATTTGCAATACAGACTTCGATTTGGCATGGTGGAGCTGACGGTTTAAAAAGGAAGAGATGTCCTTTTTGAAAGATTTTTGACAGACGTACACTACAGAATCACGCTGTATGCAGCATTAACGATGTATGCATCCACGTGTCTTTATCTAACGAATATTTCTGTTTATATTATTGTTCCAAAATTGTCCGTAACGTTTTCTAAAAAATAAAAAAAAAATAAAAAACACATAAAGGCTGCTACAGCTCCTCAAACGTAAATTTAACTTAAAGATTCAATTTTGTTTAAATGTTGTGTAAGTAGCTGGTATAAAAATCTTGTCACAGTTTTAATAACGAAACAACATGGAAGAACGATCTAGAAAGGGAAAAAACCAACACATAAAATGACAATATTCAGACACGGACATTATTAAAGAACGTTAAATAACTATAATGAAAGACTTTAAAAGCATTCAATATATCTTGCCCTTTCACATCACAAATGCACATCGAGGTAAAGTTTTTTTTAAAATATTTGGGAGGTTTAACATCGTTTTTAACACAGAATGACACATACAATAAACGTGAACACATATAGAGCAGTGTCTTCTTTCTCTGGTCATCTCTGAAGACAAAATATTGTCATTTCAGCATATAAGTTCGAATTTATATTTTCAGTGATACTGATCGATACAATCTTTATTCAGTGATAATTTCAAACAAACTGAATTTGATCCAAAGATTATACCGTGAAAACGATTGCTTTATATGAATTTAAACAGGAAAATAACTTCACCCTATCTTAGCGAGTCATATATCTTGTTAGTTACATTTGATTTACTTCATAACTGGTATAACGAAGCTTCAAAAGCATCTCCTTTTACAATTGTGTGAAACAGTAACCTTGACATTGACATGAACATTTCGTTGAATGATAAAATGAGAAATAAGTGACGAAAACATAATGTGTAAAGCGATCGTTTCTTCAGTTAGTATTAGGACCCTCCTCTTTTTTTGTCTGATAAATTATTTAACACTGTGTATGGCAGCACTTTAGGTAAACAGAATAAGATCAATGTGATCTAAAAACAACAAACAAACATGTATCGTGTAAACATTCACAATAATAGTTTAAAAAACCGGAAACAGTTGTTTGCAAAAGTAAAAATATCACAGTGAAATAGACCATGCATTCATAAGAACAACTATAAAATGTCAAGTGTGCAACATGTCTCGTAGGCGCTCCAAAATAAATCCCTAGATAAGACTTATTACAACTTCAAGGAATTCAAATGACTTTAAATCACAAAAGTTAGTATTCAAAAAGGGAAGCATTAGATATTCTATCCACCATTGTCCTTTGCCATGTAGCTGATCGTTTGCTTTGTTTAAAAGGTAAACACATTCTATGGTGGCGTATTTCTGCCATAAGCTCACAAACACTTTCGTACTAAGTACATTATGTCGCGAAAATTAACTAACTTTCTAATAAACGATCGGATACACAAATACCAGGCTTGCCTATGGAAATGTCAAAGTTTTCCGATTGTCAAATAATTGACAACACGAATAGTTTTGCATTAATTAGTAATTTGAATGACAACGCAAATTTTGTCTTGTTAGTATGATAATTATATGTGATAAGATAGTTATCTTATGCAAACATGAACAAGTTAGATAGTTATCGCATATATGATTGTAACACGAATGTGATTGCGAATCATTAATGGTTATCTTACGACAGAAATATGCGACTGTAACATTCAAAGAAATGGCACATAAGTTTAATATTTGTGACAAATGTCTTTAAATTACAATATATTTGTAAAATGTAAAAAGAAGTGTAAGGAAAAAGTAACTCGTATTATACATTATCTTACAGTTTTTCGACAGGGAAAATTTAATTGTACATTATGAAAAAGAAAACTTGTTATTTTATACTTGAACAAATAAGACAAAACTGTACTATGTGACAGTACTGTAGATTTGATACTACTCTACCATTTAGTTAACTTAGCCTGGATAATTAACACTTTATTAAACAGGGTTTTGGTTCGTAACACAAAACAGCACCAGAGCATCACGAGGACTAAGGAGATATAGGTTTTAGCTTTCAGTCTTAAACAGGACAAGATTTGTTTGTTAAGACTTGTTCTATTGAACAATATATTCTTGAAACTAAGCTCTACATTATAATACAAGTTTCATAAATTTATGATTTTAGTTTCACAAATTTATGAATTTTCATGCTTAAAATTATTATGTTTTCAATGCTGTTTCTTAAAACTTATTTTCTTTTCAGTTTTAATATGTTATATGATTTTCAGTCATTCATTTAATTATTTCGTGCTGATAAAATGCTGATTGAATCTTACTATCTCATGATGCTATTATTGAACAGATGAATTTCTAATGCAGTAGATAACCAAACAAACGTAATCTTAAGACAAATGATTTTTATATTTCATTTTTTTTTTCGTCATAATATTTAAGTAGCGAAAAGGAAACCAATGAATAAATAGGTACGAAAATGCTTTCCGCTAAAGCACACCGGTCACCAGTCTCACCTTCATCTACTTAAGAAGCAGCAGCAGTGCATCGTCGGAAACCCACGTTCGATCCATTCCGTTTCACTCTATTTATCTACCGTGGGACAATTGGCTGGTAAAATTTCGTACTCATGAATAATTCATTACCTACTTTCATTGGTTTCCGTAAGATTTCCCTTGCGGAATCTCAGCCAATGAAATTACTTGTTGCAATTTGACTTCCGCGCCTATGTTTAAATCCTGGGAAATACGTCTATTTTAAGTAACTTGTCATTATACCTACTCTCCACAGTGAAGAGTGTCTATTTGTAATGCGGCATCTCATTCGACGAAGAGTTACATCTCTTTGCTAATAAATATTCATGAAAACGAATAATCAGCAGTCAATTATCCCACGGTACATAATGTAGTTGTGCGGAATATGTACCGTGGGTCACCGACGATGCAGCAGTGTTAAGTGTCCCAGACCATTCACAATTTGCTGCGAACGGAAATTTATATAAAAAGAATTCGATCGCAGGTACCCAAGTGTTTCAAGTGAGATTCTCCTGAAATTTAATTCCCAGTTTCTTATGCTCTTGATCTGTAAACTTTAATAAATTAGGCCTATGATATTAGGTTCGTCAACCAGCCATTATTTAATTGCACTCTAAAGAACAATATTAGACTTAAACATTTAAAAAACTGACATTATCATAACGATTTCTTTTTGTAAAGGCAACAATTCACAGCATGGTACCTGAGTACATCACACCGTCGTCTGAGTGCGCTTTTACTGCACCTGCATGGGTAATGACGTAATCAATCTCCTCATGTTTCAGTCCGACGTTACTCATTGACGTTGATGTTGTGTGTCTATAGACAGCGTCACCAAGCATTCGTCCATAACGAATATCTCCGTTATGACCGCATTTCCCGTTTGTATATGGGTCTGCAGTTAAAGCCGAAATATCCGAACCTTTCGTGTAATGGTAAAACTTTTTTCATTCATAATGATCGAACCATTTGAAGTTCTCCTGGCATTTTCGTAAATTTTGGCCCCGTCCTCGGAATGGAGTAATATTTCACTGTTAATGTCAGTTAAATCCCTGGAGGAAGAGTTCCCTCCCCTGGATCGTACATGAGTGTAAAATAGAGTAAAATTGTTTGAGATAACAGGAATGGTCAGCGCCACCATAAGTACACCACTAACAGCACAGCATGTGCCGACGACATAATCCAACGGGCGTTGTCGGAACTACGTCTCCATATCCGACGGTAGTCATTGTTATTATAGCCCACCAGAAACCTACTGGAATGGTCGGGAACATTTTACCAGGGTTCACAGCGTCCTTCCTTTCTGCATAGTAAATCATTGTAGCGAAAACAAGCATTCCGATGAGTAAAAAGATGAGAAGCATGAGCAATTCTTGTATGCTAGCCTTGAGCGCGTAAACTAAAATCTGCAAAGCTTGGTAGTGTTTAACGAGATGAAAGATGCGAAACATTCTAATGATACGGAGAATGAACATAATCTCAAAAATTAAACGTTCGTTCACATAACAAAACTTGAATGCGTCAGAGTTCAGGATAAGTTGCATATAAAGAGGCACAAGAGCCAACAGATCAATAATGTTCATCATCGATCGGACAAAACGTAATTTATTTGGAGAGAAAAAGAATCGTATTATCAATTCAGCTGTGAAAAAGGTCGTGCATATAATATCCAAAATGTTCAAGCCCTCATTTGGTTTTAGCAAATAGTTTGTCGTGACATTTCTACCGTCACATGTTTTGGTTGAGTTGGCATCTAGAGTGACGTTGATGGGACGAAGAGCAGGCAATGTTTCCAGACAGAATCCAAGGATAGACAAAACCACAAACATCAAGGAAATGATGCCGAATGTCTGGAAATAAAACAGACAGGTGTGTAATTAACTGACACAAGACGGATCTGCAAAAACAAATGATCTACTTAGATAGCCTTTTACCAACACACTCGAATAAACATAAGGAAATGTGAAGAACGGTCATCTTTACTAATCGTGATCTTTATTTTCTGTTATCATACTTGAAACATTTCTTATGTATACCGTTAAATATTGTTTTCAGTATTTTTTATATATAAAAATAGATGAAACGAACGCCATTTACCGGCATCTATATGAAAATTGAATAGAACAAGACCATCACTGAATTTCTGGGGTTTATCTCTAACAGTAAGATGATCCGTTTTAACTATTTATCGCTTACAAAAGGACTACTTTAGTTTAAAACAATCGTCCTTGCATCACAGTGACATTTGAAGCAGGGAAAATATTGCAACTATGCTTCATATCTACGTCTCAAGAGAGATACAGAGACAGGTGTTACATCTTATAAGTAATGTAACAACAGAAAACAAACACAAAATAACAACTCTGCTCTTTACAATCTGACAAAGCTTTCCAAAATTTAAAACTGTTAAACAGGGAAAGCCTATATAAGCTTAATGGAATTTAAATGAATTTGATGTCATATGATAGAAATAATTTTTGAGACACAAAAAATACTCTGTTACATCTTTTAACAAGTTTTGTTTAGCTATGTTGCTTTACAGTAGTAACAGACAAACTAATAACGTCTGCTTTTTGTAATATTTTTACGCTATATCCAAAACTGCCCAGGTGTTAATGGTAGACGTAATATTTTCGTTTAACCAGGCAGTTAAAATCAAGAGTATAATTAATCGAATGTTTATTTATCAGCTTCATGGGATAAACTGATTTTTGTATACGTAGAAAACTTTGTAAAAATCCATTCTCGGTCATAGTTTGTTCTGATAAACAAACAAACCCAAGGCTCTGAATGACAGAAGAAAACCTATCCTCAGACTTATCCGTCTAGTAATTAAGAGACCTCCCGTATAGATATCCTGAGTGCACTTCGACACGATTAGTTTTTCCAATCAATAGGCTACAGATGTGGTTACGAAATACCCCCGTCCGCAAATAAAAAAAAAGAAAATAAAGAAAAAAAAAAGAAAATCATCGGGAAGAATTGTAGAAATTCAAAGGTCAAAGATTTTCCTGAATCAGAATCAATTTGTTTACGCAGAATAAAAAAAGGATATTCCTAGTCATAATCAAAATTAAAGACAATTGAATAAATGTATTAAGACGCATTGTGAAAAATCGTATACGTAAGTACGAGTCTTCGTGAGATGCACAAACGAGCAATTCCTTTGCCTATGTTTCTGAACACACGCACTTGTAAAAATGTTCCTTGAAAGAAATATAGCACCCTGGTTCTCAGAGGCTAAACAAATAATCTATATAAATATGATTCGTCTATTTATTATTATAAACGGTAATTCAGGTTGAATTACTTCAAAAAAATATTTTGACGTTACAGTGTATTTTGACTGACAAATGTTTAAAGTGATGTAGACGAATTTTACACGAATTCGGATGACAAAAAACACATATACATTTGTATATGTTGCAACATTTTAAGGGCATCGTCAGCAAATTTTGCTATAAATATATTTACAATGGTCTGTTGAGTAATTAAGTGGGAAATCACCTTCATCATCCTTTAAGGATTTCTGGACAATTGATAAATAAATATCACCTACCATGGCAGCTCTGGAAGTGCGCGGATATTCGAGAATCAACCACATTTTAGTTCTGTATTTCTCCCAGCCCTTGAGACCGTCTGTATCTATGCACATTTGCTGTTTGAGAATACTGCGGTTGAATGAGTCCAGTATACGTTTGTTTTCGATGTATGAACGGTAATTCCTCCAGCAACAAGACTTTATATGTGTCTCAGTTATCTGCCAATAGTCTAGTTCCCTTTTGACCACAGCCCCGCATACCTCCAACGGCACGTGTAACTCACCTGCAAAATAAATACGTAATGAATGTTTGATGATATTTCATGCTGTATAAGTTTGTTTAATATTATAGCTTACAGCTTATATATTTAGATAAGCATTCTCTTGGACAATTATTACGGGAAAACTGAGATTTGAATTTGTCATTTGGACATTTTTCATTTCTTAAACAAAAGTAACATCGAAATACGAAATAAAGTAATTTAATATTTATTTTGCCACAATTATTACAAAGCGAATCTTGTTTCATGCTACTAAGTTCAGAAATGTTTCATTAATGCTAACCTCGGTTCTAAATGACTTCTTAAAAACGGGGCTGTTATTAATAACATAGCAGAGCTTAAAATGCGCATGTTAACTTCTAGGTAAACTACAGTGCAGGAAGAAACTACGAGAGTGGAACTGAAGTTGATATTCGCGCCTGCTCAGTGTAACAGAAGCAAGCTTGCACGTAACGTAACAACTTTCGGCTGTAAACCGGCCACTCAGCATGCTCTTTTTATGAGAATATTGAACTTTTTCCTGTCTTACTCAGAGTGATTTTCACTAGTTTACTAAATAACTGAAGGCTTCTTTGTTTTACGCATATGCAGTGTTTTCTGCTTGTATATTAAACAAGTAACATTTGGTTCAAGTCTTGAGATGAACAAACCAAGTCTAACAGTTATAATAGGTATCACTCATAAGCAAAAAGGCAAACAATATACAAAATGCATAAGCGAAAAATATAGATAAAACACGTTCAAATAGTTCAGATCCAATCTTTGCAGCTGATTAAGGTTAAGGAGTGTTACTTTATCTTGAGATTAAACTTGTCTATAACACTCTAGCATAAACTGAAGCAATTAGTTTTCAATTTTCATAAGGCCATCGCATCATGTAAATATATTTGAAACACAGTGCAGTCATTATCTACAACACTTGCATGTTCATTCAAATATCACATGCATCCAATTAAATATGAAAATATGCAGATATACTATGATAAAGATAGTTCAGTACTCCTATACTCAGACCCTATAAAATAGGAATAACGCAAAACTAATGTAGTGCATTTTGCAGCAAACTTTGCATTCATGGCATGTATTTGCAGCAAATGGATTCCATTCGGTGTAAGGGAAATCTAAATTACCTGAAAATATCCACACGATCTGAAATTAGCTTTGCTTTGGAATGGAATACATATATAAACATTTAAGAATTTAATATGTTAGTATTCTTGTAAAGTAATCCGAATATTTTATTCATCTACCGGCACGAAATACGGTTTTATCATTACACAGTCTTACAGCTAATCTTCTGTCAATTTTATCTGTTTTCTTTGCTGGAGAAAAGTTAAAATCACACGTCGGTTTAAGATATACATACCTATTCCATTGTAATACTCCGTAGCAATTTATGATAACGTAGTTTAACCCTTATTACGCTAAATATCTGAAATGGTGTAGTCCGTCTTTCAATTTGGACAGATCCATTTAGTGTTTATGGGGGTGATTAATGAAAATTTACTGACTGAGTGGCGAACAGTGTCGACCATGATCAGACAGCAAGGATGTGCAGGCTGATCTTGGTCTGCACTGGTTGCGTAGGCAGAGTCAATTGCCTCCAGCAGGGTAAGGATCAAGCATTACACTAAAATGTACTTCAAATGGTATAACCCATGTATACTAATTTCCAGTTTAATGTGGTTTTAACAAAACAACTCGGAAGATAAAAGAATGACTTAATATCTATTTACAAATAGTAACAAGCAGTACTTAAACTTGTTTCAATGTGTCAGAGCGCTGTAGTTTATGCACCATGGGTTACAATTACTACAACCTTCACAGTACTGTCATTTACACAACCTCAATTCATATTACTAACTTATTGCAGCTATGGCCCTAAGCACCAAGTGACCTAATATTGCGAAAATTCATAGCGGCTGACCAACAATTACTAACACAATGCAACTTATATATTCTTGCAGCTATGCTATAAACATCAGTTCCTAATTTACCGTGATATTCCACTATACGATATATGGCAGTCATTTTCTTTTTAATGATGTAAGAATTATCTCCCTTGGTGCAGAGATCCCGTATAACATCAACAGTCCCTGGAAGAAGGGAAATTCAAATATTCTCCCATTCTTAGATACGCGGCGACAGCAATATAACTTTACCTAAGTTACTGTACTGCATAATTTAACGTCGTGCCCAATCACTCAAACTGAAATTTCTTTGAAATTGTTAATACAACTTATTTACACAAAATGACATCAAATTTGAAACTGTTGATACTTGTACCAAGTACTCATTCCATAAACAAAACAAGAACGCATTGTTAGCTTGTGTTTGATTTTATTTTTACCCTTTTAACAAAAGTTTATACAACAGTGCAATATTCAAATAAACAAATATATTTGTAATATATTGTACGCAGTACATACTTTGAACTATTATTAAGTAAACACGCAAGTAAGTTTGTGCATTTAAGGAGATACTGCCAAAAAAGTGAGACGGCAGAGATAGATTAAGTATGTGTATACATTGCCCTTATCATGAAAGTAGAAAAAGAAATGCCATTTACATATACAAACATGGATAGTTAAGAATGGATATGAAGCATTACCATTTAGAGGCTGATAATCGTGCCTTGTATTCACGTTTCCTGAATAACTTGGTTATCATACTGAAACAATCACAGTATTTTTGAGACGATTTCAGCACTTAAATTTATGTAAGATACTATCTCGCTGGAAGAGATTTCATATGCAGTAAATATGAAGTATCTTAAAGTAAAGTGGTCATAAGACACTGTTGGTTAAGGAGATAATCAGTCTTAAAATAGTCGTTTGGCTAGTGATAGAGCAACTGGTACACTTAATACGACAAGAATGTTGATATAAATACCCACATGTATCCTATGGTTTCTTTCCGCAGACTTATATAATGGACGTAGTTCAATTTCTATTTCTACAAATATTTGTTAAGACATTTTGAAACGTAACATACGAATTAATAGTATCCAGCCTTCAGCAATGGAGCAGATTGTCTATCTAAAGGCTTAATGCTACGTGTAACTGCAAGTTAAAATGGTACAAAATGGGAAAACGTACGGGGAAAACATGCCTCCAAACATGATTCAGATGGAAGATATTCAGACAAAAAGCTACCATCTTTTACGATAAATTGCATAAGTTGTTTAAACACTATTTAAATGGTTCTTTATGCCAAATTATGACGTCAAAAGGGTGAAAAAACTGATTTGAAAAAGAACGATGATGTGACTGAAATATAGTTATATACAACAGTAAGAAGGTTAGGACTTAGTGTGATAAGGAAAACATTTTCAAAGAGATTTCACATACAGCAGAAGGTAGACAGCTTAAAGTATCTAAAATACTGACAACATCACAATAATGAAATAAGAAAAAAGAGAGGAAAAAGGGATAGTTTAAAACATGTTTGTTAGTAAACGTAAAAATGTATGGACTCAGTGAATTAATAAAAACCTGTTTAAAGAGATATCACATATAGCGGAAGGTAGACAGCTTAAAGTATCTAAAATACTGACAACATCACAATAATGAAATAAGAAAAAAAGAGAGGAAAAAGGGGGTATATTAAAACATGTTTGTTAGTAAACATAACCAGGTATGGACTTAGTGAATTAATAAAAACCTTTTTTAAGAGATATCACATATAGCAGAAGGTAGACAGCTTAAAGTATCTAAAATACTGACAACATCACAATTATAAAATAAGAAAAAAGAGAGGAAAAAGGGATAGTTTAAAACATGTTTGCTAGTAAATCATGAAACGGTGAAGAATGGTGCAAAATAGAGTAAAAGTTGCCATTTAGCATAGTTAGAGGTAGTTGAAAAGATGTTTACTAGCTAGTAAACCATGAAACGGTGAAGAATGATGTAAAATAGAGAAAAAGTTGCCATTTTGCTTAGTTTTCTGAAAGTGTATATAAGATAAGAATCTATATGGGTTCCAAATACTTTACAAAATACAAATTGTTATACATTATGACCATATCATAGACAAAGTAAAGGTTGAGCAGGATGATATATAATGACAAAAGGTACTGAAACAAGTACAATCAATAATACGTGATATGTCAAGACTTTATCTTTGTCCAATAGAACAATACGGTCTTAAAGATTTCTAAAATAATACATACTTTAGTGAAAGATGTGGGTAATCAATGTCAAGACAATGTGACAATGTCATTCCATAGAAGCATTGTGTGTTTTATACACAATAAAACATGTTTGAATATATTATAAAGCAACAAGGAAGAGTGGTGTTAATTCGTTCAAGATATTGTAACAAGTATTGTTCAAAACAGCTACATCAAAATGCATATAAATAATAAGAGAAAAAAAACAACAAAAATATAAATTAATTAATTAATTAATTAATAACACAAAACACACAAAAACAACAACAAAAAACAAAACAGAAACAAAACATAACAAAACAAAACAAAACAGAAACAAAGAAAAAGAAAACAAGTTATATTAAGTGCTATTGACAAACAATTAGAAAAGACAGAATAAAATGCGATTCATTACGTCAATGACCATGCTATAAGCTCCTCCATGTAAAGCTATAAATTCTAAATATCAAATTTAAGAAAAATTGAGAGATAGAGATAGATAGAGAGAGAGAGAGAGAGAGAGAGAGAGAGAGTATTAAGAAAAAAGAAAATTACTGATGATAGTGAGGCAAATTTCAAAATATCGTTATGTCAACATATTTTAAAAATAATTCACGTTCAATGTTCAACAAATGCCTTTTAATTCTGTATGTACAACTGTGTTGGTTTTGCTTCATAGAATAACAGTAACTTCTTCTGGTTTCTCAACATCTTGTGTCATCCGTATTTTAGATCTCTAGACACGATTCTCTGAAAGCATTGGATTAAACGTAGTTGTAATAAAGTTATTGTATTGATTAAATCAATTCATTTTGATATATCAAATTTAAACACTATTTGTGAAGGAATATCTGTTTGGGTATTGCATCAATTTTTTACATATAGTGGCTAAATTTGTATGATTGATAATCTTATAGCTAAATATTCTTCGAGTATAAGCCATAGAACTTTTATTACTTTCATATTAATTAATGTTAACGGACCACTTAAACCAAATAAAGTAAAAACATCTGGATCTTTTATCCTACAGTAACATACTGTTCAGAAACGTCAAATACATACCAGCGTAAATGACGCCATCATCTGAGAGAGCTTTGGCAGGATTTTCGTCTGTTTCGTAGTAAGTAACTTCGTTGTCCTTGGTGGCCATGTTTATCATAGACGTTGACGTTTTATGTTTCAAAGCGGCGTTACACATTACCAGACCATAACGAACATCTCCGTTATGTCCGTAAGTATTGTGTCTGAATCTTCCAATATTTGCAGACGGTGTGGAACTGATAGACCTCGTGCGATGTCGGCAGCGTCTTGGAAAATTTGTTTCACTCGGTATAAGTGATCCATGTGACGTTTGTCTGTCAAAACTATTAGTATCGTCTTGGTTGATAAGAAACAAACTTTTGTCAAGACCCTCACTTGAATTTCTTCTTCCGCCACGTGACCTCACATGAGTATAGAAAAGTGTAAAATTGTTCGATATTACAGGGATCGTCAGTGCAACCATTAAGCACTCCACATATAGCACACATTGTACCTACAATGTACCCTAGAGGTGTGGATGGCGCAATGTCCCCATATCCTACCGTGGTCATAGTAATAATTGCCCACCAGAATCCAAGAGGTATTGTTGAGAATTGTGTCCCTTGATTGAAGGCGTCTTCTCTTTCCGCATAGTATATCATTGTGGCGAAGATAAGCATACCAATCAAAAGGAATATCAACAGCATGAGTAGCTCCTGTATGCTAGGCTTTGAGAGCATACACAAGAATTTGCAGGGCTTGGTAATGTTTAACGAGATGAAAGATCCGGAACATACGAATAATTCGAAGGATAAACATGATTTCAAATATCACACGCTCATTCGTGTAACAAAATTTGAAACCTTCTGTGTTCAAAATAAGTTGCATATACAGAGGAACCAGCGCCAATAAGTCAATTATGTTCATCGCATTACGGACAAATCGGAACTTGTTTGGCGAAAAAATGAACCGAATGATTAATTCACCGGTGAAAAAAGCAGTGCAAATAACATCAAGAATGTTTAAGACTTCGTTTGGCTGAAGAACATAATTGACAGTTATGTTTTTCCCCTCGCATTTTCCTGTGGAATTTGCTGCCAGGGTAACGTTGACAGGACGCAAGTATGGCAACGTTTCCAGGCAAAATCCAAGGATTGATAACACCACAAAGCTCAGAGATACGATCCCGTATATCTGAAAGACAAGAGAAAATAAAATATTTATAGATATTCACGCTAGCAAGTATTTCAGCTTTAAAAGTTCCTATACATTCTCTCCGTTTTCTTTCATAGAATGACAGTGAAATCGGTACTAGAGTTTGAATGATCTGTTCTGACAAAGTAAAATTAATATTTATCATTTTAGGAAATAAGTGAATACATGTCCTAGTATTAGTATTATGTTAAGTCAAAGGAAAGCTATCGGCATACCTTAGGAACAACTAACGATACTTTAATATTTGCATTCATGTTGTTATAGCAATATGACTGTATCTTGAGCACGATAGTTTTCAATAATCATATATTAACATATTCAAGAGCATAAGATTATTTCACCAAGCTTCAAAATATTCACAGACTGACACATATATATTTCAACATACAAAAGCGGCTTTTGAAGTACGAGGGTACTCTAGTATCAGCCACATCTTGGTTCTGTATTTTTCCCATCCACTCAATGTTGTGAAATCTACAGGCTTAAACTGGTTGATTAGCACACTGTGGTTGAAGGCTTCTAAAATACGTTGGTTCTCTATATAAATACGGTAATTTCGCCAACAACATGACTTAATGTGATCTTCTGTTATCTGCCAAAAGTCCAGTTCCCGCTTGACCACAGCCCCGCATACCTCAAGTGGAACGTGTAGTTCTCCTGCAACAACATTAGCTGAGCATTTACCGCACACTTTGTTAAAGTGCCAAAAATTTTAATCAAGCATGTGCATCATTGTGAACAACTAAATAGGGCATCACTGTGACAGCTGTCTATACTAAAGTCGGTTCGAATTGCAATGCCTTGAAAAGCGACAATGATCAGGAGCATCATGAAAATAGAAAGAAAGATTAAGATCTTGGCAGTGCTCTGAGGAGATAGAAAGCAAAAACAGATCGAATTTGATTATCCTAACAAAAACGTGTTTATGGGTAAAATATGAAATGATGTGTTTCAAGGGTGTCACAGCAAATGGGTCATATTACAAACTACTAAGATTGAAGTGTACTGATAGCATGAAGTTATGTGGAATATGGAAATATTGCAAATTCAACAATTCAGATAAGCCATTGCATTGCCAGTGCTTTTGTTGTCAACATAATCAGCCTGCAGTTTCAAACTTTGATTAAATATTATGTTAAACCTGAAATAGTATCGTCAGATATTCAACTTATTAAAACATCTATAAAATATGTAACTTACCGTTACACGAACTACACAAAATTATCTTTTAAAAGCCATAGTTTCCCGTCTTTTCAATGTATTCTCTCGTACGTCTGAAAATGATTGTCAGTTAAAACGATTGTCGCCGATAAGAAAATATTCGTTTACACCACAAAGATGCTTTTTTCTCGATAGCCATATTTAGGTCTGTAGAATTTCTTTACTTATATTAAAGGAAGCTTCTTAAACTGCAGGCATCTGCATGTATAAGAACAATTTACAGCTTCACATACTTAAGAAACATAATGTATTAGAGTATCATGCAAAGAAGAATATGTGACATATCTATGATTAAACAGTACTTTTAGAAACAGTGCATTATCCTGTTACAAGACAATATGCAATTGTAATTCTAACGGTTATAACTCTGATTAGGAGCTAACACCGACAGAATACCGAAATACTGACAGAGCTAAGGCTAGGTGTCTGAACAAAAGTGCAAGTTAGAAAACATAAGCAAATATAATAAGAGAAATACAGATCGAAGTCAACCAATATAGTGTGACATATTACATTTTTTCATTCTTCACATTTTAGACAAAGAGCTAAGTGCAAACACATATTTGGTATTATAGTATGACACTCTGCAATGGTATAAACTTCATCAGATATTTCATTTTAATAGCTTGTATGGGAACTAGTCAAATTCCATTTTTGTAATGATATTTACAATTCTACGATAACATTTTATATAGCTTGTTTTCTTCTTATATACAGTTTTACTTCTGAATGGTAATGAATCTCCCAAATATTGAAACAAGAAATTGTTCCAGAATATTTTTTTTCATGTCTGAAAATGAGAGAGAATACTCGGACATTCGGTTGCCAAAAGGGTTAGATATTTAAATGAAACTAAAACATTGTCTGTATTCATTTGCAAATATGGAGATAAAGCCTCTCTCACAAGTGTAACAGTGGGATTTCCAGCAGAAATACAGTAAGAGTGGTGTTAGCAATGGTACCAGTAATTGTAGAGGAAGATAATTTTGATAGAACGCACTATCATCAGCAACACACCAGCAGCAGTTGCAGCATCAGTTCAAGTAGTGAAAATATTATAAATGAAAAAAAAGTTCTTTCTAAAATTCTTTTTAGCTACCTTATAAATACTTTTTCAATGATTCATAACATCTTTTTACTCAAAAGTATGTGTGATTCCAGAGCGTAAAACGTTCGTTTTTCAAAAATGTATCATTTGCTTAGCTCACAAACATCGAGCAATGTTATTTCAGATGTTTCTGTTTGTAATTCCTTCTTCAAACATTGTTTATAACTCTTCGTTTACATAAAAAGTACATTGAGAAAATTTGTCTAACGAAAACCTATTCATAACTTTTTCTAAACATGGAACATTGGCCTGATTTTAAAATTGAAAATCAATTTTGGTCATATTAAAGCTAATTTTACATCTGAGTTATCATATAATTAACCACTGAAACAAATATCTATTGGTATCAGTACTACAATGTGTTTTATTGTATAAATAAACAATGGTGTTATAAAGTTTTGCTATTCGAGGCAACTGAAATGAAGTTTTTTAATTTCCAAAAAAGTAAAACAAATCTAGACAGTTCAACGTTGAGATAAGAAAAGTCTGAATTAATTGAAATCCATCTTAGACAGTTCTGAATTCAGCAAACATACTTTTCCTGCTTAGTCAAGAGATTTGTATGTTTTTCCTAATTCAGATGCAAGTGTACTGACATTACCTTTTTTACGGTTACAGGAAGTTTGATCCAAATAAATTTAATTGCTGTAATGCATCGAAATTTAATACAATATTCACCCTTATGTTATTAAACTGTCTGCGTAATTCATCTGCTAAACCATAACAAACAGTGCAGTGTCCGATTGCATTTATTCAACAGAACAAATAACATATTTCAAGCAATCCATTATAATGCAAAACGGTCGTACAAAGCTAAGCATGTATTTATAACAATGTTTGAATTCAGTGCATCGAGTATTTCTTCAAGAATAGCAAAATGCACTACTAATTTTACTTATAGTTTTTCTTTAACATGGTATCTGTAAAAAGAGGTATTATCGGTAAGATAATAAGGCATTAACTGTCAAAAACTTATTTAGTAATATCTTGAAAATGAAAAATTACGAACTAGAGAAACACGATTAATGACCAAAAATAAAGACACAACGTCAAAACATGGTGGAAGAAAAATGACATTTTATAATTGTAATACTATAAACAGATTTTATAGCTGAAGAAGATTTCCAACCATTTCACACACATATGATGTTGGTCTGTTTTATCTGTATTTTCATTAGGTTTCGATCTCTTTGGAAAAAAGAACTATTTTTAATAAAGCAATACTAAGCTATGCGAAAATAAATATTAGTATGGCGGTATATATTATTGTAATGATAATTTTTGGCAAATACATAAAAGTTCATAACTTGCAAAGTAATACACTCAAAATTTACGCCTATATTCAATACATTTAAGTGCATGGCAAAGAATAGATACTTTTACAGAAAATGATATCAATTTATTAATAGGTTGAAACAAACAAAGCTATATACATTGTTTATATGTCGAAGACCATAGGTTTTTAATCTAACCGCCACTCAGTTTGAACTCGCATCACCAACGTATGCTATTGAAAATATGTGTCTGGTATTTGTTTCTATTTGTTACATATATTGAAGTATTTTGTATCAGGGAACATTTTTTATCATACAGATTACCAAATATGATTCTGCCGAAAATATTTTGGCTAGTGAATTCCTGAAAACAGTCACAGTCATTTTAGCTAAGTAAAGTTTTCGCTTAGTTTAGTTCATTTTTATTTATGTAAACATGTTTAAATCTATTAAAATGCAATGTTCCACACCAAAACATAAACTCTGAGGTATTCTAGCTATTAGGAATTTACATGTTTATATATGGAAAAATATTTACAATATCAAAATGGATGTATATACTTTAATTCAATAATACTAAAAAGAAGGCAATGTCTTACAAAGAATTTTAGCCATTTTGAAACTGCCATTTTACATCATACTCGTATTTGAACATATAAAAGCCTATGGTAGAGAAATATCTATCATGTATCAACAAAATGGTGTTTAAGCTGAACAAATAGTCCCTTCTTAATGACAGAGTCCATCATTCGATGTGGGTACTGAATTTAAAACAAACATGAGAAATCAACAATTTTGTTGACCAAATTTCAACTATGGATTTAAAACGATATTGTAGACTTTGCATAAACATGAAACACTGTATTTATAAATTTAAACAAACATGAGGAATATGTAATGTGCAAATCCACCATTCAGGTTTTTAAAATATGTTGAATTACAAATTATAATGCAGCGCAAGTTTAAAAAGTTAGTAAAAACAACAATTCGTTGTTTTATTCTACCACTGAAATTAAAATAGTTGAACATATGATGCCGCGGAATTCAGGAATTCTTGAATTTAATCAAAAGAAATCAACACTTTTTACAGGGAGTAGATGTTAGATAAAGGTTCAATTCTTTTTTTCAAGCACGTTAGCAGAAAAAAAGATGTTAAGATGTTATCTCAAGCGTATTGCAAAAATATGTTATTGCAAAGACCAATAAAATAAGTTGCAGAGCAATATACTCATTCAAGAAATGTACAAAGTGCTAAAAGTCTCTGTAATCGACATTATCAGACAGAACCTATATGCCCTGTGATAAGATTTCTCTTTTTTTTTACAGAAGTAATTGTTTTGACAGGATAATTTACACAAAGATTTCTTCTGGACAAACAAAAAAGCCAAAAAATGAACTTTTAACTCCAAGAAGTAAAATGTGAAATGTAAAGCATTTTGGTTTGTTCGTTATTAAAATTTCATTATTAACTGCACCAAAAACATTATGTCCACATTGCCATTATTTGTCGAAATATAAACTTGTTGAAACCGGTTCCAAAGATAAATACTGTCTACAGCTTGATTTTTTTGAATAGAAGAGAGTTTGTAATAAACAAACTGTAGCACGATGAAAAAGCGTATGAATATCATACAAAAACGAATTGTTCGCAGCGTAACTCTAAAGTTATGTGTATTCAGAAAACTGCATTTAGCGTTTCTACCACTTCTATCGATGAAGAAATGTGAATACTTTCACACTTCTATAACTGGAAATTTATATTCAGAACCTGTGTTGATAAGATTTAGTGTTACATAAAATATTTCAGATTTTCTTTGATCTTATAACGAGCACATATGATGGATATACACTTTGTTTCTAATATGGTATTGAACTGTGAAGTATTTTCCCTTGTTTTTTTTCCGATACATTTCGAATGTTGACTTTAAATTTGACTATCTAGTATGTGAATGCTTTGTTCGTGCAGATTAAGTAACGTTACAATATTTTAAAACAACTTTCTGTACATTAGGAACTTGTTTGTTCTACATAACAAATCGCATTGAAACAATTGCCAACAAAATTTGTCTGCAAATCTGACATTTCGACCATATACTCAAACTTAGTTTTAGTTCTGTTTTAACATCAGAATGATCTACATCATAATCTGACATTATATTTTGAACTATCAGGAAACATTCTTCTTAGACAAAAGCAAGCTGCTTACATAAGTGTCTAAAAATATTAATATTTCATTAACTGTTAACATTATAAACAAATAAAAAATGCAACCAATTTAATTCTTGAAACAGTTTATCCAAGACTCTTTCTTTTCTTTTCTCTATGAGTTACTCATTTGTAATTTCACACTGGAGAATCTGAAAAACAGGGTATGAAATTCAAAAAAAAAAAACAATCAGTAATTGCCCAGAACTACAAAGCTTGGATTACCAAGTAAACTACATTCAAATTCATGTTGATAACAATACTAACAATTTACAGATAAGATAACTATTTGCAGGGTACATACATGAAAATAATATTCATATTACATATATTAAAGATTATAACTCTGTCATGTGCGCCTCCGTTAATGTGTGTATTACGGTGCAATGTCCTTTGTACTTCGTGAAGAGCACAACACATCTTTTTGCTTTAAAAATTCAAGGTTATCTTTTGTTATCACATAAAACAAAGTAACACTACTGAAACACATTTAGTTCAAAAAGAGTTTCTTAGATTCCATTACTACCTGAATAAATAACACCGTCGTCAGAGTAAGCCTTTAGATATCCAGAATTGGCAATGTAGTATGCTGTTTCCTCGTCTTTCTTTACAACGTCAATCATCGAACTGGAAAGCTTATGTCTGTCTTCGGCTGCATCTGTGATTAGACCGTACCGTACATCTCCGTTGTACCCGTAAGTTTTAAACCTGTTCGGATTTGCAGATAGTGTTGTCATATCCGATCCCTTTCTATGTCTTGAAATATGTACTTGATTCAGAAGTGAACCGTTAGACGTTCTTCTGGCGTCTTTGCAACTCTTTACGTCGTCATCGTTTGTTAAAAATAATGCTTGGTCAAGTCCCTCACTTGATGATCTCCTGCCACCTCTAGATCTAACATGGGTGTAGAATAATGTAAAATTGTTAGATATCACAGGGATGGTCAGGGCTACCATCAATACTCCACAGATTGAACAGCATGTGCCAACAATATACCCGAGTGGTGTCGATGGTGCAATATCTCCATACCCGACTGTAGTCATAGTGATGATTGACCACCAGAAACCGATTGGGATTGTAGAGAATTGTGTTCCTTGATTGAAAGCATCTTCTCTTTCAGCATAGTATATCATTGTCGCAAAAACAAGCATTCCAATAAGAAGGAATATAAGCAACATTAGCAATTCTTGAATACTGGCCTTTATTGCATACACCAAAATCTGCAGAGCTTGATAATGTTTTACGAGGTGGAAAATGCGGAACATACGAATAATACGAAGTATAAACATGATCTCAAATACTAATCGCTCATTCATATAGCAGAACTTGAACTCTTCCGTATTTAAGATTACTTGCATATACAGTGGTACCAAAGCCAGTAAGTCAATTATGTTCATTGGATTGCGTATAAATCGTAACTTATTTGGCGAAAAGATAAAGCGAACAATCAGTTCAGCTGTGAAATAGGTTGTACATATCACGTCAAGGATATTTAAGACTTCATTTGGTTTTAACACATAATTTACGGTTATGTTTTTGCTTTCGCATCGCCCTGTTGAATTGGCGTCGAGTGACACGTTTACCGGTCGTAAGTCTGGCAGAGTTTCAAGGCAAAATCCAAGGATCGATAACACAACAAACATCAGAGATACAACGCCAAAAACCTAAAATATGCAATGATAAAACGTTTTATTTTTTTATCTTATTAAGGTTTCCAGCACCTGTTAAGTTTCTGGAAAGTAAGCAACTGCAAACAGATCTGTCAATCTCTATTGTTGTTGTTAAAATTGTTGAATCTTTAAAATCGACAACTTGTTCATACCGTTCTTGCATTAACTGCAGAAGTGTCATGATTTGACAAAGGAGCAACTTGAGTAATGATTAAACTACAAAAATTCTTCTGTTTAAATAAAAGTGCAGAAGTGTTTATACCTCTGGTTACCTACAAGATGTCTGCTACTAATTAAGCTTTTTCCCTCTAAAAAACATTTGTCTATTTCAATTAAACCTCTATACTAAAAAGGCAGGGTCGTGATATATATAATTTTGATTCATTTTTATCCCATATAGGGGAAGAGGTCACTTACCAAAGCCGTTCTTGATGTACGAGGGTATTCGAGTATCAGCCACATTTTTGTCCTGTATTTTTCCCACCCACTTAGACTGTCAATGTCTATTGTCTTCTGTTGTTCGGTAAGAACACTGTGATTAAACGCCTCTAAGATTCGCTGATTTTCAATGTAGGTCCGGTAGTTCCTCCAGCAGCAGGATTTTATATGGGTTTCCAAGATCTGCCAGTAGTCCAATTCCCTTTTAACAACTGCACCACAAACCTCGAGGGGCACGTGTAATTCTCCTGTAACAGTTCACATATTTTCTTTATTAAATCTTTTTTTCTGTATAACTTTAATCGCAACCAAAAAAGTTTGTGTCGTAATATGGAAAAGGTAGGGAGTGAGCGTGCATGTGTCCGTCGCAAATTATTAAGAAGTTTGACCGGACTGTGAATCTGTACGATTCGACCATCTTGCAATTACGGAATCATTGCAATTATGTATTTTGGCAGGCATTTCGCTGTTCAGTGACATTTTAAAAAGTGCAGTGTCTTTCAATCAAGGTCATGATGTGGCAAATAATTGTGTTAATAAAATATGCTACCGTGTCATGTTCAACCACACGTCTACGGAATGGCCGTCAGCAGCATCCAGATCATGTAACTGTATAAATCAAATTATTTAGTAATATACCCCTTGTGCAGTTACGTGTTGTGCGACCAGCAATCGGCAAAACTTGTATGACAATGAATGAATTGCATATGTAATTCAAAAAGGTGAAAGTGTAATAAAATGTTTAAAGTATTTAATATTAAATGCATGAACAAATGTTTGAACAACTTACCAAGTTTCCAATTGAAAAAAAATCAACAACACGGATATAGTTTTAACGCAACAGAAATTTGATCATTCAACTTTCCACTGGAGTATCATTCCCCCTTTCCGAATGGGATCATCAGCTTGTACAAGACGTAGTGATACCATTTCTGTTTTCTTCTCTGGAAATATTTTGCTAAGATTTTCAGAAAATAACGAATTAAAACGGAGAAGCGGAGATATTCGCGACTAACTTAATTATATATCTGTGTACGTATTACATCAAACTTTACAATACTCAGTCGCGCATCTGAAGTGTCCGTTGACTTAACAAGCAAACACATTGTCATACATTATAACAACCTGAATCCTAGGAACATTAAACGCCATATAGTTCATTTTTGATATTTTGTTTTATTTTTAATTCAAACAAATTTCCATTTCGAAAGAGAGTTATAAAAGATTATCTTGTTTGAGAAAATCAAATATCGTGAACAAACAGACGCAATACAGTATACAATACAGTATAGAGGGTTCTATTATTCAAAATAAAACATAACATTTTAATTACCTTTAAATTGTCTGAATGTAAAGTCATACCTGAACTAATAACTTCTTTACGCACAGGCTTTTACCTTGTTTGCCATCATATTGTTTTAACTGAAAAGGGTTTGACTTAAACAGCATAATACTGCAGATGCTACATTTTACTGTTTCTGTTAAAATACCTGTATTAGAATGCATTTACAAACATCACAAATAGCGCTAACTGGTCAAAGAAAATAAGTTTGGTACATTCCAAAGAACATTTAAAGAACATTCAAAAAGGGTGTCTGTAACGCAACATTCCTGAAAAGACCATTTCAAACAGAGGAACAAGAAGGCAAAGAAGAAAGACGTAGATGCAGGAGTCAGAAATGAAATTTGGAAAGCAAAGATCAGATAAAAGCCTGCACAATCACTTCATTGATATGCTCTGGCAACTACATAATTATAAGCGCAAAGAATTGACCTATTCTAACACCTAACATGCATCCGGACGTGTCGTGGTGAAATACGTAAAATACCTCGGCAAATGTTTGCTTATCTAAAGATGTCCTTATTTGTTAAAAGTATTTCTTACTTATCTCAAAATTTTGATATCAATTCATTTAAAGAAGAACAACAGCGGTTGTATGTTTAAAAAAAAATTACCGGTAAACTTAAAGCATAAGGCACATATAGCTCAAAAAACTTTTATACAGCATATATTGCTATTCTTACATTTTTCTCTATGGCTTTAAATTGTTACTTTTAGGTCCATCAAATACTTAATTACGATTAAAAAAATAATGAGCAACAGAATTATTCTATGAGACCGCTGTTATTTTCAATTTGGGTCTAATCTTAGCTGACCTTGACTGTGAAGGAAATCAGTCAAACTTTAGAGAACATTTGACCAATAGAAATTTGACATAAACTCAGCAGTATCTTACGATCTACTAGAAGAATAAAATAAAGGTAGGGATTCACGTTATTTTTCACACAAACAACTATATATTGTTTAGCTTTACAAACAGACAAGATCCTAATTAATGTGTGGCTTTGAAATACAAGCATAAAGGACACATCATTTTTTGTGCTTGTTAAGTTTACTTTATTGTTTTACCTTTTTTATCATGGGAAGTATTTTGTGCCCTTCACACAGTTTGTTTTTTAATTAAAAGTATGCGGTAGCATGATTTTACTTGCTGAAGTCTTCTTTTTATATTTTTCACATTATTTCAGTTACTAAATTAAGTAACAAAACGCAAAATCGCAAAAGCTAGCATTACCATAAATTAACGTGAAACATGTGCATATGCAAAGAATTTTTGAGTAGCATTTGCAAACTTTTAAACAATACAGGTCTCCGGCTTGCCAGTTCAATTTCTACGCCATTCTTAACTTACGAAGTTATAGGTTAGTCAGACTGCGGATATAAAATGCTACTTTTCATGTCTTTGATTAATAAGAACTCAATATAAATATCAGTTACGGCGAATCAGATTTTTAAGACCTTGTATGCAGTATAAGAGAAATATAGAAAGATGTTAACGTAACCTTTTTATATGGCGTTTCGTCGATGTGTTATGTAAACGACACGATTATCTCCGCTTGCTGATTCTTCTTGCTCACAGTTATCGTTCCTTTTAAGTCTAAATGATGAAACGCTAAGCCGCTGTGTAGATCATCTAGGCAAGGCAGCATAGTGAGAAGTGCCATGTCACAGAACAAATATTCGTGTAATGAGTTGAAACACAGGCATAGCTACACTACTCTAAACATGCTATTTCTACTTGTAGATGGGAAAACAGTCTAGGTGTGACCATAGATCATGATTAGTACTAAGGAGTGCTCCTCATCAAACTTTATATTGAGTAGATGCGTGATATGTTCTCAGGTATTAATATTTGGTATTGTAAAATAACATTTTTATAAAACTTAAAATTATCATTTACATAGCAGGAAGTCGTTTTCATAATCATCATACAATAAGAGAAAATCTAGAATGCAGGAATTTTCAAGTAGTATATACATTTTTTCATATATTCATGTTCGCTATATATATCTGCACATCATAAATATCAAACACTGTTCTTCTCGAAACTGAAGTGTAACCTTCTGCTACATAGAAGTAAATCCTATCATTAAACGAATATCAAAACCAATAAAAGTTTAATATTCTACTACAGATACAAAACTGATTAAACATAAATGTGTCGTGTTTTCTGACGGTGGAACTTTATTTAGACGATGATTTCATATTACTAGAAAAAATGGAAATCATAGAAAAAAGGTCACAAGGTCAGGATGAGACAATTCTAACGAGAAGCAATTACAATATCAGGTCTGATTTCAATTTCAGAATTGAATATATATTTCAAGGACAATCATTATAGAGTGAGAACTACAATTAGTCTGACATACTCAAAACAGATAAATTATTGCAAAAAAGATTCCTTCATTTAGGGATATAGGAGGAATTTAACTCGTTAACTATTTCACTGGACTATTTTTTTTAAAGAAGAAAGTAAATATTTTCATTTCGGACTTATATAAAATACAATGGGATCTGAAAAGCACGCATCACCATATATGCGAGAAAATAACTATTTAAAAAGAAAACACAAACGAAATCTCTTCAAAACAAGTAAGGTAAAACGTTTAGCAAAGTCCGCACTTCTATTCTGTAAAGATAAAATGAAGTTTCCCATTATGAAACAAAATAACTTGAAATTTCTTCAACTGGTCAGGTACATGGATATCGCAATTTAGTGTGATTTAAGAAATACAGGTATCAATACATATTTTTTTTTTTTAACAGACGACAGTAATTGTTTCATCTATGGTTTTCAGTCATTAGCTCAATAACAGATAAAAATGTACCATTAACATTTACCATACCAGTTTTAAAATATATAGATTTACAATCGGGGTTTGACAACTTACTGCTATAACAGGCAAAACAATCTAAGACTGAACAATCAATAGTTAGAATTTACACACCTTTGTTCAACAGCATTTAATTTTATCATTGTACAACTGCATAATGCTACAATATCTTGCAACGATCCTTGCTCACTGATTTATGAAAAATAAATACGTGTACAATTATTATACAGTGTTGTCATGGTCTATATTATATAGTTATCGTAAGACCAAGAGTTCCATCTCAAGGATGGCATATGGTCTTTTTAAAGTACGTTGTATACTCTACTGAATAAGTGTCATTCTAGTTTCAACGTATACCTTTTCTTCACAATAACAAGCATCTACAGGTTCAAACCTTTATAAAGTCACTGTCATCAGGTTCTACTGCTCCTGACTAAATATGGATCTTAAAAGACTGTAGACGTTAGGCAGACAGAAAACAACCACAACAACTCACTTTGATCATGTTTTTGGTGAGGAAGCTTAAAAAAATCCCCCTGCTTATGAAAGGAATGGTGATAGCCATTAAAGTACAACAAATGTTATATTTTAGTGCATGATTGCATTTTAATCAGCTGTTTTAAATAAATAATACATATAAGCTTTGTAAGAATATGAAAGACGTGTTGTATTTATACATACCTGATTTCTGTTTTTATATACAATAAAACTGTACAGATGTAAGCAGTTTTATATAACATGTATATGACATATAGTACAAATGAATAAAAACAAATCAAACAAATATTCTTTGCAAAAATGATCATCATTTGGTGTGAATATTGCATAAGTAACTCTTGCATAGACTTGGTTTCCTTGCTGATTTTTTTCCATTCATTCTGGGTGTGTATGAGAAACATTGATGCATTCCTCAACGATAAAAATTGGACAAAAAGTTATTGTTTGCGTTGACATCCAAATATTAAATAAACAAAAACTTTCAGAATTTGCTCAGGTGAATGTTTGAATAATCAGAGGATTAATTATAGATGCATTCCGAAAGCAACTTTTACCTTCAAGTTAGAAATAGTAGCATTCTGTTTTCATAAGTCCAGATCCAAAACACACAAGCAATGTAATAAATGCATAGTGATAGAGAACAAGAAATAAACAGACACTGAACACCATTGTGTAAAACATCAAACTGTATGGATGTCTTCATTTAACGTCATTTTAAATTGACGTTACATAGCCATGAATCACTTAAAACGGATCATGTTTTTGTGTTCACTCTATGTCGATAGCGACATCGTTATTGCATTTATTGTGGCTCCGTCTTTAAAGTTCTGACTTTTAGCAATCCGGCAAGATAATACTGTGATGGCAAGGGTTTGTAGTTCCTAGTTCCTCGCAAGTGGTACAAAAACTGTCATAGACAAGTATCTGAATTACAAAAAACAAAGGAAATACGTTAAACCAAAAATGACCGAAAGTTTATTATTTAAAATAATTTATGAAACAACCGTCTATTTACATACTTGTCATTTACGAAACTATTAAATAAGGTATTTTAATTACTAACTGTTATAATTTTTAATTCAAAATAATGTTAAATGAATTACATTTCAACAAATTCTCAAATATTTTTGATTATGTAGAAACACTATACTGAACCATTTTTGAAATGCACTCATAACAACAAGTAGAAACATCTTTATAAATGTTGATTGAATCTAATATGTATCATTTTTAGGCTAACGTGCAAAGTAACTGTGCCTGGTGCAGAACCCATTCTGTGAGAAAGGAATCTAATGATTCAAATGGATTATACTTACATATTAGCCGCAGTTTTCCTTCATTATTTCTTTTAGCGCGCAAAATCAAATTACTTCTCTTACTAGATACAAAAGTAAAGAAATCACAAATTCTATTTCGATTTGTAGTTTTGTTTTGTGAAAGACAAATAGCAGTAAAAGGGAAGTGTAATTAATTTCTAATGATAACAATTTTGTCAGTTTAAGTATTGTATTTGTCATCCATTCTGAACTTGTGGAAGAAGTTTTAGATGCCGTAGCGTTCTTAGTGAATGTCAATAATGTTAGTGATTACGCTCGTCCAATTTGTTCTCTCCCCTTTTTATTTTTCTTTTATATAGAATCTTTTGTTAGCACCTTGAAACCCTCATAATAAATATTATCACAGAAATTTTACACAATCGATAGCATTTGTGATTTGTAACTTTTTTCATGGAAATATATGACGTCCATTTTTTTTTACCTTCTGTCGGGCAGCTCTATCTAGCGTGAAGAAATATGTCGAACACTCAGGGATATTTGGATACTGGCAAGACTGATAAAAGGTTATTCATGTGTGTGAAATTACTTAATTAAAACGAAAAGAAACACATCAAAGGTTATTCATGTTTATTTCATATCATCAGCAGTGATCTGAGGGATAAATTATAGCAAGAAAACGGTTGTAACACAACAATTAGGAAGGAAGTGCATATCCAGACCAATTGGGTATGTGACACTAAGAAGATCTATTAATGTAAAGCTCATAATTTGAAAGTCATTTTAGATAGTTGTATACATGAACAAGTAACTGGAACAAATATCAGCTTTAAATGGTAAAAGGTGACGTTAGGTAAGACATGAAGTAACGGTGATTAACATTATTGTCTTTGGCAAGATCATTGTGAAATTTGCCCTTAAGGTAGTGTCACAAAGGTAAATACAATGCATGAATCTTATTATTTATGATAAATGATGTAATTGCTATCAAATGCATATAAATGATGCGCGCCTTTCAGTGACTTTCTGATCAAGAATATGATATTCTCTTGGACAAACCCCTTTTCTGCGAATTATGAAAGACATTTAAACATGCCTAAGAAACCCATGAACTAAAACACGTTTGAAAGGTCGAAATTTATTACAAACATACAGATATAAAGTGTAAGTTCTTAAAGTAATGTAATATCATCTGAGTCTACAGACCCAAAAGATTGCAGAAAAAAATCTCAAACTGCACAATGGTTTTGACACACAGTCTGACAAATTCAGGTACATCTTACTTCATAATTATTTGCATAAGACACACGCGTTTGTATCATTTGTGCCACTGGCATAGAGTAAGTTTATTCGTTGGAATGTAATTAACTGAAACTTTGAATAATTTGTTATTGCCTTCATCGATGGTTCATACAGTGAAACAGTATTCATTGTAATATATATTAAGAACACCTTTCTGGCAAAAGAAGAGTAGTCGAAAGTTTAAACCACTGTTTTAATGTTAGGAATGTTCTAACCCTAATAACGATCAAATTTATAACTTATTTTTATTGACTGTAGTGCATAATTTTATAGTCGAAAACTCCAAAAATTGACTATTCTTCAATAATTTACATATTACACACTTTAAATAATTTTCAAAACGCAAATCACTTTCAGTGCTGTCTTTTGTGCATTGACAACACTGAAAAAATTGCAGCATCAATGATAAAGGAATGTGGGAAGTGCTTTCAAAGGCAGCTGAGTGAGGTTTGTGCAATGACTTGTGTAAGATGTAGGGACACAACATATTATTTAGAACTACATATTAATATCACAGTATCATATTTGCACGTGTACACAGAGTAAGATTGGGGAAACCAGTATGTATAATTCATTTGGACAGAGCCTCGAATGCAATCAATATAGCAAAAAGTATATAAAAAATGAAACTTGCTTGTTTTTAACAATTTAGGTGTCTAGTTTCAGTCAAAAGTAATTTGTTTAAAACTTTCGTAATAGAATTATAAAAAGTAAATATTATGCACAGGTATCCCGCAGTCTTAGAATGCAATTGTTCCCGCTTGGTGCATTTGGTAAAATATATCAGGCAACCGTTTGAGCAAACGAAATGATATGGTGTCAATTAGCGGAAAAAGATAACATGGCTATTCTCGAAGCAGAACTAATCACAGAGTTATACCTGAATAAATAACACCATCGTCCGAATAAGCTTTAACTGCTCCCTCATTAGCAATAAAGTAATCAGCATCTTCGTGTGTATGTCCAACGTCAATTAATGACGTCGAGGTTTTGTGCTTAATATCGCCACTGTACAGCATCTGACCATAACGAATATCTCCGTTATGCCCACATTTGCTATTTGCATACGGAGCAGCACAAAGGGTTGAAAGATCGGATCCTTTTTCTTTCCTTGGAAAGTCTTTTTCACTTATCACAAATGAGCCACAAGAAGTTCTTCTTGCATTCTCGTACACAGTAGATTCCCTATCAGCAGGAATAACATCAAGATCCTCTTCACCTTCATCTTTAGAGCCTCGTGTGCGCACGTGCGTGTAGAACAGTGTAAAATTGTTGGATATTACTGGGATGGTTAAAGCAACCATCAATACACCACTTATTGCACAGAATGTGCCTACAACATATCCAAAAGGAGTTGAAGGAGCAATGTCACCATATCCAACAGTAGTCATTGTGATAATAGCCCACCAAAAGCCAATTGGTATCGTTGGAATTTGTGTATCTTCGCTTCCCATTCCCGATCGTTCTGCATAGTAAATCATTGTTAGCAAACACGAGCATACCGAGCAGTAAAAATATCAATAGCATGAGCAATTCCTGCGTGCTGGCCTTGATTGCATAAACCAAGATCTGCAATGCTTGATAGTGTTTTACAAGATGAAATATACGGAACATACGTATAATTCTCAAGATGAACATGATTTCAAAAATCAAACGTTCGTTCATATAGCAGTATTTGAAAGCCTCCGAGTTAAGAATCAGTTGCATATAAAGAGGCACTAGAGCCAGAAGGTCTATGATATTCATCATATGTGTCACAAAGCGGAACTTGTTGGGTGAGCATATAAACCGAATAATCAATTCACATGTAAAATATGTGGTACAGATTATGTCGAGGATTTCTAATCCTTGGTTTGGTTTTAGTTCAAAATTAACAGTAATGTTCTTCTCGTCACATCTTCCCGACCTGTTAGCGCCAAGAGAAACATTTTGTGGACGTAAGTCGGGCAAGGTCTCCAAACAAAATCCAAGGATTGACAAAATTACAAAAAGAAGCGACAAAATGCCGAATCCCTGAAATGAAAAAAATATTAAAAAAATCAGTATCATAAATAAAATGTAATAATGGAAACAATAAAGCAAAATGAGTTATCTTAGGAAATGTATTTTATAAAGCACTTTCGCTTTTTATCAGCTCCAGGCTGAACAGAAATAGAGTTATTTAAATATAAAGTGAAATATTGTTAAACAATATTTCACAAATATATGTGAATTTAACCGGAAGACTATACGTAAGTCTCACTATTGTAATATTCATCGACAAATAAATATGTTTTAACAAACCAGGAAACTATCTTAAATTCCCTTGAAGTAGCTGTTAAAAGTTCCCAGTGATGAAAATAACTGATTTATTCTCTAATAAAATTCGTTTTGGGAGACACAATAGATCAGTTACGAGATTATTGCATTAAAGCACACACCAATGCGTACACACACAGTCTTCATATTTGAATTGTTTAGACACTTTTGCATAATGTAATTGTTTGATCAGTTAACGGATACCATTATATCGGAAACACCGACTATAAACTCCACTTTCTATTGAAACAAGTTATACGCTGAAGGCGTCATTTTCAATAGTATTTCGTTATTTCACAGGAGTATGAAATTCTATCAATAAACAAGAGATATTGTAAAAATTATGTCCTCTACATAATAAAAAACACCAGGAATGCAACGCCTTTTCCCGACCCAATACACGTCGGACCGAATTATACGAACGGAACACAGAGTGGTAACAACCTAGCGAGCCTCCTCGATAAAGAACACTTAAAGCTACCTATAACGACCGATGATATTCTTTAACACGACATTCTTAAAGAATTATTTAACAAATTACGCTCATTTCCTGATTTTTAAACTTGTCGCCGTAGCCATTCGCTGACGTCACGCCAAACTCAGCACCGGAGTAAATATTAAATTATTTCATTTAGAGATAAAAATTGTTGTTTTATTTCATTTGTTTTTAAATAAATTTATAATTAAGGCTATATTAAACATTTGGTAAATTTCGGTTCTAATAATTAAATACTAAAATAAACAAACTGTAAAAACCCAACAGGGGACGTCACTCTCACATCTGCCACGTTGATTGTTTTATAATCATGCGGTAAAAAAGAACGGCGGTACGGTAATTATTACAATTTTCATTTACTCCGGTGCTGAGATTGGTGTGACGTCAGCGAATGGCTACGGCGACAAGTTTAAAAATCAGGAAATGAGCGTAATTTGTTAAATAATTCTTTAAGAATGACGTGTTAAAGAATATCATCGGTTGTTATAGGTAGCTTTAAGTGTTCTTTATCGAGGAGGCTCGCTAGGTTGTTACCACTCTGTGTTCCGTTCGTATAATTCGGTCCGACGTGTATTGGGTCGGGAAAAGGCGTTGCATTCCTGGTGTTTTTTATTATGTAGAGGACATAATTTTTACAATATCTCTTGTTTATTGACAGAATTTCAAACTCCTGTGGTTATTTAAACGAAACAAAAACAACAACATGTATTCCTCTAATATATTCCCTAGTCAACAGAATAAAGGTAAATACTTCTTAATAACTTTTAAGCAATATTTAAATGAATACCATACGAGTATTAATATCAAAGAAGAGTATGTAAAGTAAAATGTCAGGATTATTTGTGCTCTAGCATTTCTTATCATTATTTATTATTTACACATTATATATGAGTCTACAAAGTTATATATATTTTTATATTTCCATTTAGTCCAAGGATACTATTAAAGGTTTGCCACTACAGCCTTACATTGTTGAAGGTACATCTTACATTCCTCATGTGTATTCTCACTGACACATATCCTATGACATATGATACTGTTTGGAAAAATACTTTCTTTAAAAGATTAGATTTTCGACGGGCAAAACCATGGCCCGTCAAATCAAAACACGGTTAAGGGAATATCCTATTTACTAAGCAGTTGCAAAAGTAGAGAAAATTAAATGGAAAAGCGTATTTTTCTGGAATTTGTTCGATATAATTTAACAGCCAAAACATATTCACCGTTAATATTTAATGAATAAATATTTTTTCTGATACTTAAAAACATGAATTTCTTGATTATTTCTTCATTTTTTCTAAATAAGAATAAAACGAAAGGGCAAATATATGTATACAACAAAGTTTTTCACTTCCGTCTTCTGTACCACTGACTGCAAGAGATGGTACATTATGACAGAATGACTTACCAAAGCTGTTCTTGAAGTACCAGGATACTCTAGTATATACCAGATTTTTGTCCGGTACCTCTCCCAACCTTCAAGCTCGTTTGTGTCAGGCATCTTCTTGTCAGTGAGCACACTTGTGTTAAAGGCCTCCAGGATTCGTTGGTTCTCGATATAAGTACGATAGTTGCTCCAGCAACAAGACTTTATATGATTCTCATTAATCATCCAGTAATCAAATTCTCTTTTAACGACAGCACCACATACTTCAAGAGGAACGTGTAACTCACCTGTAAGTAAAACCCATTTTCATAAGCACTTTCAAAGACAAATAACAAGTAGCATATAGAATTATAAAACAGTGCAATAAAATATATAAATGTTAAAAACTGCAAAAATAAACTGACGCAAAATTGTGAAATTTGATAAATGACTGTAAGTAATATATACAGTATATGATCAAACAGCGAATTAAAGTGTGTATAACGAAAACATTGATTCGTGATTTATGTAATGAATACCATAACATTAACCGGTCATGCTAATTATATACACTAAAATATATCATACATGCACACAGGGACTATTTCATCACATTTCGGATTTTTTTAAATTTTCGGCTTCAGAACATAATTTCCTTTGCAAACAAGTATAGATTTGTTCCATTATTGTTTAGTTTTCCTTCTTTTTACATATTTCAGTCGCAGTTAAGACGTTTTCTGTCGGGTATCATTGCAACGTTGACATCTAGTATTGAACAGTACTTACCAACTGCCACAAATAAAATTGCACACGGATAAGGAAAAACGAAATGATAAATAATCGAAGCTATGTCTCTGGTCGCACATTTCTTTGGACTTTCGTCAACATCTGAAAACAATGATTAACGGAATGATAAAAACATAAAAGCAACCGGTACTGAAAACAAAAACGCAAGTGAAACTGTTTCAACTCAAGTATACATTATCACAATCGGTAAAAATCTCGAATTCGAATCGGCACAATGGCTTAATTGTTTTTTTTTCTTAAAATATACAAAATGCATTTAAAATAAACACGTTTGAATGGTAAAGAAAGGTGATACATAAAACGAAAACGGTAAAATGAAAAGCTCAAATGAAACGATTTCTTTTATTCGATAACTGCCAAGTCCCGCTCATACTTTTAGGTTATCAAAAAAGTTTTTCATTCGCAGCAAATCTCTTATATTTAAGATCTAGAAACACAAAAATATGTTCATTGTTGGCAGACGTCTTCGGTGATAACATATCAAATATAAATCCTTTCTTTACCATTTATGAAGTTTTCAATCCAAATACTTGTGTTTTTATAGATCCCGTTAGGAACGATCGAAGTATTTATGTTGCTAACGTTTTGTTTATTTTGTTGCCCATTTTCTGTTTTTGCATGAATTGAGAAGACGTTTGTCTAAACCCTTAAGTTAAAAATACAGTATGATGCATATCAGCATCTCCAAAATCATATTACATGTTAAGCTAGCAACATTAATGCCTTCAGAAAATAATTTTACGGCTTGGAGGAGCTACACTGTATCATTTCTTCTATTTATTCGTCTAGTCTACTTTCTACTGATTAGAAAATATACTTACTGAAAGAAATAAAGTTTTACTTTCTTCTACTGTTATGAAGATGCAATTGCGATTGAAACTTCACATTCGTACCCAGAAAGCGATTGGTAGGCAAATCTTCCGATTACTCGCGATCTAAGTGTTCACTTATTTTGCTTGTCGCAATACGAAACATTACTGCCACGTAATATATTTTTTCAATTTTTATATTTCTAAACTGAAAGAATATATTCTATCTCGTCCTACATTTTTATTTTTTAAGAATTACGTTTTCTTCAAAGTCATACTATATTTTCTTTTCAAAATTGACTGAAAACCCAGTGTGTATGAAAGCAAACAGTTTTTCCTTTTGCGATAAAAATCTGTATTTTTATAAATGGTAACAATAACCTTATATAAACTGTAGTTACTGCAGATATTTCCTTTCAAATTTGTCCATCATTAAATAATCGATTTAAACATCATATGTAATGTCAATATATATTTTAATACAAACTACCTACTGTTGCAAGCAAAGACTGACTTGTTTGTGTCAGCAAAATAGTCGGGTTTTTCACATTTTCCCAATCTGACTCATGAATTAATGACAATAACAAACTTTCAAAACGTAGTATGAATTAACTGAAAGCGACATACTTAACCTTTTCGTGACACACAATTGCAAACACTGTGGTTAGGAATAACCCTAAGAATTTTGATTTGAACTGATGCAAACTGCTTATTTTTGAATTTTATTTCAAGGATGAATCAATAATGAACATATTTGTTGGGATCTTTTTATGTTTTCATTGTATTGGAAATAAAACATTAGTTCGAATTTTGATTCGCAACGTAATCACAGCATAACAATATAAGCATATAACTGGTTCTTTAATCGTTACATTAATATGATACGTTTTTTTCCAGAAAAAAACCAACAACAAAACTACATGTAACAACTGCTAGTTGAAAACAGATTGTATCGAAACACTATTTGCTTTTATATATTCGAAGGAATTTTATTGATTTACTTTTCCGCGAGACGTCCCTGAGACTTAGATAAACAAAGAAACCAAGGTCTTTTAAAACTGAGAGTGTGTATCTTGAAAAGAGCGTGGTGAAGAAAAAGTAAAAAGTAAGTAAAGCTTAGATTCATGTCAGCAAATGCATGCTTCGTGATACACCATGCAGACATGTGAATTGTGAAAAGAAATAGCAAAAGTGTTTGAATCTAAACTAAAAGACAAGCGCCTTCGCACTCTAAATTGTGACAGTATGCATTGTGTAACAGCTTTTCAAAGTAAGCAGTGAAGTAAAAAGTATGATCTAACCAAATAACAATCAGACAAATACCAGATATAAATGAATTTGAAATCCTACAAGAAAAACCTGCAAAAGATTAACTGGAGAGCCAGGATTTATTAAAATTGCAGAAGTACTCTACGTATATGTAAAGTTTTCAATCTGTTTGAAAGTGGTGCTTGATTTACAGTGTTAAAGACATAATCAAACAACAAATACAAATAACTACTCTAAGTTTAGGTTCTAAAAGCCACTATCACAAGAAAGGTAGTTAACAATAGGGTTAGAACAAGTCAAATAGTGAAAAGGGTGAACGCATCAACTAAACTACAGATACAAAGACGAACTTGAACCATCTTCACAACTGTTTGTAACTTAGTTTGTAACTAACACAGTTTCCTTCAATAATAATTGTCCACTTTATAAACTTCTAACTCGTCTTTTTGAATTTGTTTAAAGTTCTATTACGAAATTAAATGTTTCTTTTTTCAACCTGTCAAAACATTATTTTAATAAATTATCGGACGTCAATGTCATATTCCAGAAATAAATGAAACCTAGAGTAGAAATACAGAAATCATATTAACTATATGTTGATTAAAAAGTCTTATTAAATCTCCTGAAACAAAAGATGCTTCTTTTCATGAGCCATTTCTCATTCGCTGTATTGCATTTGCATTTAGAAAACATTACATTTGAATAGAAACACTTTTTATATGAATGTAGTTTTTTGTTTTCATTTCCTTCTTTTGTATTTGATAACTACATTAGAAGCAGAGAGTAGGAAAGAGAGAAATGTGTAGGTACACGCTGCTAATATCTAACATAGAAGCAGGGGGATCTACTATCTATCCACGCAGTGAAATTCTAGTAAGGAAATAAGAAAAATAAAAGAAAACTGTAGTTCTTTGTTTATTGCAAGTTGGTCTCCCACCTATCTGGACGACTCATTTTTAACAGCTAAACTAATAGTTCGCAAAAATTGGCATGAATTGTACCTTTACCAAATAAGATCGTGATTACAAATTTCTAAAAACACTTCCTATTATTTGACCCCTTGATATTAATAGTAATAAAGAAGACACAATCTTGTAACAAAAAGCGCTGGAAGAAACTGCTGCTTGGTTTGGTGCTTAATATGACAAAAATAACGGCTGATATGATTAATGTTTTTTCCCGGTTTCTTTTGCAGTAACTTATTTGAATAATGACCTGAAGACCAAATGTATTACAATTCAGTACGCACCTTGATTGTATAGAATCAACCTCTGACAAACGCGTCAGGCTATCGATTCTGTTTGGGACTGAGGTTTCATGAGTAAGAATTGCAATCACAGATGATGTATTTAAATGCACTAATAGTTCTATAATCTGTGTGTGAAATTACATGTGCAAGTATTCGACACTGCTACGTCTTCAGAATCTTTTGCGCCGGACTTGAAGCTAAGCATCAATATTTTTTTCTTGTTCTTATAACAACTTTCATAAGGTCAACCTGTTAAAGTTTAGGGTTTATATCAAATATTTTCGCTTTGCAAAATTACAGTTCATTTCGAGGTAAAGTAAATCTCTTTAATGTCATTTGTGTTATAAAAATATAAGATCATCATTTAAGCCTTATATATACCGTTCATATCGAATAAGTTCTTTTTAGTAAGAGAACATTCTAATGGTTTTCATCTTAGCCTTTAGAAGATATTTTTGCATGATTGCCTACTTCAAACCTCTCTCGCTTATACCAAAAAACAAAGGACATAACTTGACAGTACTGGCTGAAATTGGCGTTGGATGTTTTTAACACTTCTCAAGGCGTGACTGCATGAAAAGATTATATTCACTATCAAGATGCTAATGCATTGCCAGCGCACTAGCCTAAGAAGCGTGATGTCATCACATCAAATACATCAAAACAGATGGTAGAATACTGGGCGTATGAAAAATTCATAAGACCTTTGTTGTCTGCATATCATCTGATCATCTAAGGGATATATATACGTATTGTTTCCAGTGTCAACATCAGGCTCGCTACCTTTGAATGTCTTAAAAGGTCATAAAAATGTCCTGCAGATGAGCTCTAGTCTTGTTATTTTTACAGTTTTCTTCCTCATGTGAGGTGAAACGAATTAATGAAGTGCAATACAGACGGTATATTATAGGCTTTGAGCTTTTGCTTCTCTTGACAAACTTGACTTGTATAAAAACAAGAGAAATGAACTGACATTTTCGTAAAGCAATTCAGCATACAATAACCGTAGACGGTATATCAATAACAAAATTGTTAACAATTAGCAACAGATTTTAATCTATATTTGGTTTATCGAGCGTTGATTCCAGACAATTTATATCTAACAGAGTTTCTGTGGAAGTACCGCTACACCCTCACCAACCACCAGTTAATTATAGAGAAATGTGTTACTCGCCTTCTACTTCATAATAGCAGGACTAGCTAATAATCAGGAAAAGAATAAGAGGCGCACATTGTCTGTAAACGCTGTTACGAAGAGAATTAAATTAACAGACAAATAAGAACAGAGTTATATATTGTCAATTTGTCACCAATATTACCAGAAAGGACCAATTTGTAAGACCTAACGAACACTGGCCAAAAATACAATTTTACGGCAGAATATGTACGCGTCTTTTCTGCAGTGATAAGTGGCATACAAGAGTTAAACCATTTGTAGTGTCTGTCTTAGAGCTTGATAAGATTCTACGCAGTCGCCTACTGGTATATTATCAGAAGAATTGAATTCTCAACGTTTCTAGGGGAAAACTTTAGATGCAAATGCTAAAACGCGCTTTTATAACAAAGAAGCCAAATCAAACTGGTGATATGCATGTCCAATAGTGTCTTATCATTTTGTTCAATAGTTCAGTGTTAGATATTACCATGACAAAAATACACTTGTTCTCTCTACATGAAAACTACTTATGTTCAAAAGAAACATGTTTAATACCTAAGTACCTTTAAGTACATCAAAATATTAAAAGTACATTAATTATACTGTCTTAAAGTAATGGATTGAGACATTTGCCTTATCTTTTTGTTTAGCGAAAGAGGATCCGTATTAAATCACTTAATAATGGCCTCCTTTTTTAATAAATTAGAAAGAGCAAATATGAGTAAATATACAAGAGCTGCTTGGAAACAAGCAATCTGAAGGATGGGTGCAAAACACTGAAATTTTCTCATTATTTTATATAGTTACAACCGTGCTACACTGATCCAAAGAATTTTAGTGAATTAGTGAATTTTAGTATTTCTTATTATTGTAACCTAAGCGAAAGAAAAATAGAAATAAGATAGTCTCACAACGGTTCAAAGAGGACTGCACACTTTTTAAACAAGTCCTTGTAAAAATATTTAATCATGTTTAACGTCATAATGAACACATTAATGCTGCGTCACAAAGGCGTACGTAGCTATCTCTTGAGGTAATACATTTCTTTTGTTTATTTGAAATTTCGCATCATTTGATACTACTATGCTGGGACAACGTATGCCTCAGTCAGATGTCTAGGGGTTAAGTTGAGCAAAGTATCAGACAAAATCCCTGCAACATTATTGAGTAATATATATGCCTCTGTCAGACGTCTAGTAGTTTAGTAGAGCAAAGTTTCAATCAAAACCCCTCCAATATTATTGAGTATTATATATGCCTCTATCAGACGTCTAGTAGTTTAGTAGAGCAAAGTATCAATCAAAATCTCTGCAGCATTATTGAGTAATAATATGCCTCTGTCAGACGTCTAGTAGTTTAGTATAGCAAAGTTTCAATCAAAATCCCTGCAACATTATTGAGTAATATATATGCCCCTATCATACGCTGTTTTTAGTAGAGCAAAGTATCAATCAAAATCCCTGCAACATTATTGAGTAATATATATGCCTCTGTCAGACGTCTAGTAGTTTAGTAGAGCAAAGTATCAATCAAAATCCCTGCAACATTATTGAGTAATATATATGCCTCTGTCAGACGTCTAGTAGTTTAGTAGAGCAAAGTATCATTCAAAATCCTCGCAAAATTATTGAGTAATAAATATGCCTCTGTCAGACGTCTAGTAGTTTAGTGGAGCAAAGTATCAATCAAAATCCCTGCAACATTATTGAGTAATATATATGCCTCTGTCAGACGTCTAGTAGTTTAGTAGAGCAAAGTATCATTCAAAATCCTCGCAAAATTATTGAGTAATAAATATGCCTCTGTCAGACGTCTAGTAGTTTAGTAGAGCAAAGTAGCAATCAAAATCCCTGCAACATAATTGAGTAATATATATGCCTCTGTCAGACGTCTAGTAGTTTAGTAGAGCAAAGTATCAATCAAAATCCCTGCAACATTATTGAGTAATATATATGCCTTTGTCAGACGTCTAGTAGTTTAGTGGAGCAAAGTATCAATCAAAGTCCCTGCAATATTATTGTTTAATTTATACTAATTTGTTTAATATCGATCGTAGGGAAGTTATCCAAGCTAACATTAATAGGTCTCGAGGCATTGCACGTAATGGAACCAATCACTTGAGAGATGAGTTTATGGAATATAACGCTTCCAAGGAAAATTGAAAGATTATTAATGAAACCATATATCGCATAAAAATCACAAAAAATAATGAAAGCACTGATGAAAATGAATACATATAGCAAATAATCCAATGTTTTAAGTACACATCTATGCAAAATCGCAGGCTCACATGTCGCTGAACAAGTGAACTTCATCTAACAATTTGTTTAGAATTTAAAAGGTCAAAATTTCCCTTTACTCTCTAATTTACGACTGTTAAGAGCAGCATATATAAAAAACAAATAACATATTATTATACTATATTTTTAAATGTATTGCATTTTCTTTACTTTATCAGTATAGTCACTAACTGTACTTATCAGCGTCAGAGCACCAGAGGAACACGATGTCTGACGACCTCTATATCTATACATGACCTTTTTAGTGTTCATTTTTAACCATCCTCCGCGCCCAAAGGCGTCGCCGTTTGTGAAATATAGTTCTTCGGGACAATACTCATTTTCTCTGGTCCTTGAGAAATTAATTGTCCAAGGACTGACAGAACACAATAAATTATTCATACTTAAATGTGAATTAGTGACGACCAAAAGTGTCTATTTAATACCCATAGATAGGCCAGATAGTAGTTGTTATCTTGAACATGATTGAAAACAATGGGCTCTTGACTTGATACCCTAGTTCTCTTATTGATGTTGTAATTAGTTACTACAAGTACGTCTACGTCAACTCGATATATAGAATACTCGGATATAGTGGTGTCTGGCATAAACATTAAGGAAGTCATTCAATTCTGTAGAATTTGTAGGGTTTATTTTTTAACCCATTTGTTGAAAATAGCAAATATAGCTGTGCATAAAAGTATTTGTAAGGTATATAAAAGTAAATATAAGGTACTGTGCTATATCCTCTTTCATGCCACTATTAACACTATGAACAAAAACAATAAGTTAGCAGTTCCCTGTATTTTACATTTTTTTAAGAGAAATCGTATTTAATCTATTTTTCCCTATTGTTTTCACGTTAAACTTCAATTTGTTTAAAAATACACCGTAACGTTATCTGAGTTTGACTTGTCGCCTCCTACATCAAAGTGTACGGTAACGATATTTCCAGAGACACGACATAAAGCTACAGTTAATTAGAGCTTGCTAACAAATGTGTCATGGATCACCATAAAACACTAGTTACTTGAGCAACAGTCTTTGGTTTATGTCTGCTGTGTTGATACTTAAAGACTCATTTGTTCAGACATGTAACACTTTTATGGTTTTCCGAACTGAAACTGTCTTTCTCGAATTATGGTTTTCTGAACTGAAACTGTTTTTCTCGAAGCATTTTCTAACTTAGTGACACACGCTTTATTACTGTTTGACGTACACTATTTCAACAAAAAAGATATCTAGGCAAAACGTTCATATAGGCTGTTAAACAAAAAGGGGTTTAAAGTTTTGTTAAAGCCGTTATAAGAGATGAGCGGCAAGCATACTTATTTAAATTAGAATTCTTAAAATTGTATCAGTGTAATGTGAGTATCCAATCTTCGCATTTTCATGCATTTCTTTACAGTGCTTAACTGAAAACTGTACGCAGTGTATTGTTCTCTGTTTGACCGTTGTCTTCGCTGCATTTTATCAAAATATCAGTAGAATAAATACAAGGGTAGACATAGCCACTCGCGAGTTTCGCATTGTTCCCAACTGACCATACTCATCACTGATACATTATTAAGGCGTTTACTTCGAGTCAACAAATACAGAAGCATTTTGTTTCGATTGTCTACAACGTTTAAATTTGGTTTCTGTCACTTGTCCAAACAGGGAAGTTGAAATTCATTGCTTAGATTTGTAGCTAGTCTTTAAAAGTAGTATGTTTGATAATCTACTTCAGTTCATTAAATTTAACATCTGACAACGACTCTCTTGGCCAGTGGTCTGAGTACGATTTTAAACTTCACATGAATGTTCGAATGTGTTCGAATCCCGTGGCGGCCTGGAATTTTCTGATGCATTTATTCTTTCTGTTAAAGACGGAAGATTGTAAGAAACATGTTAAATCATTTCGTGGTCTAGACTGTACAGAGGACATTTGCTATATTTTGGTTAAATATGCAAGATATAACGAAAAAGAAACAAAATGCATTGATTTCTTATGTAGTTTTTTTACATATTAAAATAGTGCAAAGGCCTACATTCTGTGCTGGGGTTTATGATTATTATAAATGGTTCCATAACTACTGATTTACTCATAAATTGTTCTTGTTTTCGTTCAAGCAATATTGTATATTGTTTCGGTGAGGTTTTGGCGGGTACTAGGGTGTTTATCCTTACCAACTAAAAGAACATTAAATTAAAACATAGAAATTCTTCGAAGGAACTCGAATATGAGAAAGATGTAATAAATGCGATCACATATTTACAATAAGAGTAAACCAGAAGATTGCTGCCCATAAAGGTTGCTGTTTTTATCTGTCAAAATTTCTGTTTTGGCGGGTAAGGGAATAAACTATTGGCATTTACTTTATGAAGTTGCTAATTGCTTTATCATCGATTCCCGATTTCTTGGTACTTCGATATTACTCGCGGGGAGCATTACGGTTGTGCAAGATGCCAGTGTGTGGAACCGGGAAACATTGCAATAAAATTTTATTCTCTTTCTCAGTTTTATAGTCTAATAAATGGTAATGCAATCTTTTCAGAACTGTTTTGTTTTAGAAAACAACTATTAAAGCACCTATTTAAGGATACTGTATAAGTGCTGAACTTCACATATTTTGCAGTGTCAGACAACAAGTGAAAAAGCGAATTATTTAGAGACTATAAATGATATATCAGAAAATTGTTTGTTTAGAAGAATCTTAGGAGTTTATTCTAAACACAACCACTAGTGACTAACAGGCTTTTTATTATAACATTTCACTTGTCCTCAGTCCTCTAAACAGGCCACAATATTTATCCATACATATATATGTAAGAATGAATACATAGATATAACTGGCTATTTTACATCTATATACACTCCGCACATTTCGAAAAACAATTCAACTTGACAATACAATAAAATATTTTAAGGAAACACAGTTTAGTATTTAACATTCTAATTTCACAGCAGATTCTAAATAGGTAAGTATCGTTTGCAGTAACATTATTCTATTTCGTTAGCCCTGTGACATAAGACTTTGCGATTTCCTATAACTTGAAATAACCTTTTTTCACATTGAATGAAAATGAAAACATTTAAACAGTTCGAGATGACTTTAAGTGGTTAGTCTGGCTAGCTAGGGTCAGTTCTCTAGATATATTTTTCCATGCAACAGAAGTCAAAGTTCGTTTAAACAAGAAAGAATGTGTTGATTTACTTGAAGTTTGTGAATCAGTAGCATTGGGTACATATTTTTAACATATTTGCGAAAAACTATGTTAAGATATTACGACAGCGAGAAAAAGCATAGTAAAATTAGCTAAACCAATCATTTCTCTTTCGTTTAAGATGAATGATGTCTCCAAGCAAAGTAAATAAAGACTTGGAGGGAGGCAAGTTGCATTGTAAGCACCAATGAATTATAAAGCACATAACGTATCAAATAAACACTCATAAGGACGCAATACTCTCTGTAAAAAGTGCACATTACAGCTCCGCAGTCTGTGCTAATTATCCCCTCAAAGGTTCACAAGAGCACTTTTCGTTGGAAAATAGAGAAAATCCTCTTTTCAATAAATAATGCCCTACAATTCAGTAGCACTGATTACAGGAACTGAAAGCAGTTCTTGTATTGATTTGTAAGCGATTTTATCGTCTGCTTTTCGTGCAAATTTTAGCTATAAAGCTATGATCGATGGCTCCAATCTGATCAAATCCCCGAAATTCTCATTTCTTATTTATCTCAATGTTTGCGATTGATTATTTAGCACTGTACTAAACATAAAACTTGTTGTATGGTCAGGCATTTACGAAATATATATTGTAACCACCTTAGAAATGTTTTTTCATAAACATGTTTATTTTTGCCAGTGGTTCAGTATATTATATATTAATTCGAGAGCTGATGCAGAAAAATATACATATCTAGAAGTTCTAGTTGTATTTTTGAAGAACGCTTTAAAACATGTTTTAAAACTGTTACTGACATGGAACATTCGATAACCACACGCGTTAAATGTTTGCCAAAGTCCAACAACTATACCTTAATGGCGCGTTAATTTTTGCTTTGTATCTACGCCGATCATCTTTTAAAAAGAGTTTTCTTGTTTGTCACGAAATACTCATCAGAATTAATAGTTTTTCATATGTTTTAGTAAATATTTAACCCCGGTAGTCACAAAAATTATACTTACTAAATTTGGTAAATAATAAGCCATAATTTGAAAGGCCACCGTAGCGTTGTTCGACAGATAGTAGAAAATCGTTTCACTTAAAGGAGGGCCAATGGTTCGATTCGCACTGGCAACCTGAATCATTTTCGTTTTTTAAGCCGTATAGAACCATAATTTGTTTTTTGAAATAGCGTTTCCATTTATCATTAATATTAAAGAAAGATATTTTATAAGCTAAAATCTGCGGGTCAGTAGCATTAAATGAAGATACCATAATTTTACATAAACGTTCAAATGATCATCCATGCAATTAACGTCTACTTTAATAATCTTGTCAAGAAAAAGTATGTTTCCTGTTTCAGATCTTTCTTTTGTAACAAGACGCTTTTAAAAATATCAATTTATTGGTATAAAGCTGTTACAATTCAACGATTTTCTTTCTTGTTACGGAAAAAAACTACTAGCTGACTCTATTGCTAGCCACTATTTCCGTTTTCTAATAAGGTGTACAAAATAAGAAACTTCCAGACAAATATATCACTTTTGAAAGGATTGATAGAACTAAGTCCAAACAAAAAGGCCATGAGATCAAGAAGGTTATATATATATGCATAAACGGTCTGTATAAGTTCTTACAAACAATTAATCAATGTAAGCAAAGATTCGTGCAATTTCAGGCCAAAATACACAGAACTTAGAAACTACCCAGTACTATCTTCAACGTTCAGACAATTAGAGACCTTGTGTTAGTACACATGTATCTTAATTTACTGTTTAGCTTTTGGATCAAGATACAGGGTGTTTCATATTATAAGATACACTTTCAAGATATTGACACACTTTTAGTCCTGTGATAGAAAGAAATAAACAATTACCATATCAAAGGAAATAGTTCGACATTTTTATACATGTACTACTTGATAGATTGTGATTATCTATAAAACAGTAATTACCTTTTGAAAAGACGTCAGTTTTACAGCACAGACTCAAAATAACGTCCATTTTGATGTCGCAGCATCTTCACACGTTTCATGAGATTTGTGATGTCAGACCTGCATGATTGTGTCATTGTTGATCTTTTCGATTATATGTGCAATTGTCACTCTCTTATCACTAGGGAACAGTTTTCTAATTCTTCTTGTTACAGAAATTACGGAACGGCTGTCGTAATACAATTTTATGATGTCCTGGCACTTTTCCATGGACAGCGCAATTTTTGGAAAAAGGTCAGTTGATGACATCATGACGTCAGTGCTTTCCCGTATTTGACGTTACATACAAAAATGAGAAGTCTGCTTGTCATTTAGGTGTAAGAATTATTTTGATATCCGTCTTATTAGAGAAAAGGCATACATTTGAAAGTGTATAAGATATTATGAAACACCCTGTACCTATCAATATTTTGAGAACGCTAAAAACGGAAGGTTGCTAAAACTGGCATAACACTTATTTTGTAAACATATAAAAGATCTCTTAACATTATTTCACTGACGCCAGCGAGTTAGATTTCCAGATCAACGATATGAATATGAACAGTATCGGAAACAATTTGTTGCACAACAACAATCAATATGTCATAACTGCAGACGATGGACATTATTATCTCTTCCTAAGAAGAATATTGACTCTACAGTGCCATGGAATTTATGAATTATTCTCCAGTTCTTTTCTTTGTCCGAAAATGTGCACAAGAGTTTTACTCGAAAGTCATTGCTTAGCAAGGAGAAAACTTCAAATCTACAATATTTTGCACAGACAGAGTTTTAAGACCCACAATTAGGCTGTATCTTAACATTTTTATCATCCCCTCAGATGATATTACTGTCAATAATTTGCCAAAGATTAGCTGCTTTATCAATTTGTACCAATGTTTAGTATGACAATATTAAAACTTATTCTCCGATATATTTTCACTTTAGCATGATTTTGTCCAAGCGTCTAATTGTAACAAAACCTAATTCAGTTTTCATTGTCAAGTGTCTGGATTGTATGGATCTATTTCTTATTGATATTCTTAAAACTTAACTTAAAACCACAGTGCTTACTGTTATTTCGAAAATATGGATAATATAGGTTTGCCATTTTAGCCAGTTTATTTGATTTTAATTGAAATATCTCAAATTATGTTTTCATTCTATCTTTTTACACAGGATGGTCTCTAACAATATGATTACTTTTTTAACTCAGACAAAAACACTGCAGATTAAACCATGTAAAAGAATAACAAATGTGCTTTTAGATTATCTTATTTTTTATGACACAGTAGTACAAAATTACTATCTTTAATTCAGAAACATATAAACACCCTAAAAACAGACACTTTGATTAGAAACAGACGGCCTTTGGGTAAAAGCAACACCGAATACACATGCTTCTGATACTGTGCTTAATAAATCACAGCTGACAAATTTTATTCTCTTCAATTTTCGTTTGAGTTCTAATTTCATTTGTTTTCCAGGTCTTGGAAAACTTTTTTCTTTACTCAGAAATTACAAATATGCCGGATTTTATTGAATACTCCATTTATCACAACTAACGTTGAAGTCTTAGGATTTTATTGAACAACCCTATATATCACAACAAACGTCGAAGCTTCAGGATTTTATTGAACAACCCTATATATCACAACAAACGTCGAAGCTTCAGCATTTTATGAACAATTTCTTGTAATATTTTATACGAGTAGTTCTTTCTTATTAATAATTGCAACCAAATGTTAATGTGCTGAACGAAGTTAAACGTTCTTATATGTGCTTAGTGGTACCTGTAGATGACTAGAAACTTCTGTAATCATTAAAACCAAGTGGTGCCTTTGTCTTGGCTATGTCAAAAAAGTATAAATGAAAAAGAAAACAAATGTGAATACTTAAAGAGACTGAGAACTTATCAACTTTTAGAATGTGTTCAAAACATTTTGATGTAAGTAGATTTCTGCTTCACAGACTAGAAAAGACTTGCAGAAGTTAAAAAAGTAACGAGAAAACCATTCTATTGACAAGAAAGGATTTTGTTCCTCTAGTTATTTTATGAAATACTGAAATGCAGCGAAGTTGACTGAAATATAAGTATAAATTTACACACAATCATGAAAGATATAGTGACAATACTTTGTAACAAACCTTAATTTGTTCAACAAATATGAGTGCTCATTTTCTACTTGATAAAGTGGTCCTGTTAAAAAAAATCTACTTTACGTCTACAAAGAATTTCATGATTATAACAGTAAGACTTTACTGACAGACAGCCAAATCAATACAAGTCGCCATCTGCGGACAAAAATACAATGCCTTTATGCATGTCAAAGGTTCATTTAAGTGTAAGAAGTTAGCAGCAACACTGGCTTGTTAAAAGCTTCACTGCTGATAGAGGTTAATAATAAAATAATAAAATGTGTTGTTCTCAATATTTCGATCTAAATACAGCATTTCTGAGAGTTTTTAACATACATTAAATACTTCCTGTGTAGAATATTTTATCTGATAAAGTTAACTTTTAACTATTATATTACAGAAAGAAAGGTGAAACTAATAAACTTTAAACATTTATCGTTTCGACTTTAAGCATAGTTAAGGAACAAACCTTCTTAATTAACATGTAGATTTTTCTCGATATAACATTTTTTCACGTTTCTGTTGACTGAGAAATACTTCAAATTTAAGTTGAAACAGGTTTAGCTTAGTGACACTCTTCGAACGTTACAATGCAAAACACAAGCAGAAATTATGCATTACCGACTCAGATATACGGCACACAAGCAGGAGACAGGTGACCTACATAATCTAAAAGCTGAACGTTTAATGTATATACAGAATTTATCTAACAGACTGCATTGTTTCAAGTCAGTTTTCTTGGCAGACACATTCATAAACAAGGTGTCAATCTGACAATCTAAACAGTAGGTAAAAATGAAGCTAGTATACCATCATCTCTATATTAAACTAGTAATTTACAGCCAAGTTTCCAGCTTGTAAACATGCACGAGTAGCTTTTATAATGCTATTGTAATACATACTTTACATTTAATGCCCTAAAATGTTTATCTTATGTAATAATTTAGCTTCTAAAGTGTACTGACAAAAGTTTTCACGTACGCCATTTTATATTCTGAGGGACAAAACTTTATACATGGAAAGTGTGTCTCGCCACAAATCTCGTACATGTTTACGTATATCAGCCAGTTCTAACCAGTTCCGGCTGACTGTAAATATCAAAATACGCAATGTTTGTAACTAAATGGTACAAGTCCATATATGTCAAAGCTCCTATACTGTAAACAAAGAACTTTCTGATGAGAATTTGTGATCGATTTCTTCTTTAACCATTGATTTTACAAGTCTGGATAACACAAAAACACAACACAATGCACGGCGAACAGTTCATGGCTGTCTCTGCATTCTTTTGTTTAAACTCAATCTTATTAGATATAAATAGTTTCAGTTTTGATGGCTGCACACTGCGCATAGCGTAAATGATTTCCTTATAATGGTATTCTGTACAAACTCCTCGTGTTTTGAGTCAGACGGGAGAACCTCTTATTACCGGCAAATGTAATATTAATGGCATTGTTGATCGGGATACTTGTCAAACATAACAAGATCTCCAGACAGTGTAAAGAACAAATAGTTATTCAACAGGAAGAGAACGGTTGCTGTATCTTAAAATATCAAACAGACTGACCCCTCTTCACTCGCGGCATTTCCGAGTAAAAGTGTTAGGAGTTAATCTATAGATGATTCTACATAGAGCTAAATACATGTTGTAAGTGAGTCATATCTATGTATAGGTGGATACACTTATATCATTGCTTTGGTGTTGCAAATCGATTTTATGTGTATTAGTAGGTAAAAGTAGTATTACCTTGACAAACGTGTAGATGGAATGCAAAAACAAACGATAAAAGACAACGTTTCATGTAGTTTTTTTTTTCAAGGAAAAAAAAAAACATGAATTTTTGCGAGGTTGATTTTGTGAATTAGAGAGTTATTGTTGTATCATTTTGGTGAATAGCCACCTTTTCCAAATGTGCACTTTCTTAATTCCAAAGGGAAGCTTTTCCAAGTAAAACAGGCAAACTAAAGGAATTAATATAAGTCTTTATATAGCGAGTTATTATTGTATCATTTTTTGTGATAGCCGTTTATTCAAAATGTGCACTTTCTAAGTGTTTAAATTCCAAAAGGTTCTTTTAAATTACCTTCTTTTTTCGTATCAATTGACCCAATAAAATAGGTAATATTATCACTAAAAGAAATATCATTTGACAGAATTTTATACATAATGTTTTGTCATTTGTCAGTTTGGCAATACTTTAAATATAGACTTCTTTGTCTTGTTTTCTGTTTAGAATTTTTAAGAAAGCTTAAAATCACATGTACCAAAATGTTGATTCCATGTCAAAGAATTCATTTTGTACGAAGAATTGCGTCTTGAGTATTGCTCATCAATTAAGAAACAAGAAACTGTCATTGAAGGGTAATAATGAATGATCTAAGTTTATAAGTTACATAGTTTTGTTTTTTTGAGTTTTTGACTTATTAAGCCATTTATTTAACGTTCCTGTAAGCCATTTTTTGAAAAAAAACTCTGCTGCGGGGGGATGACCATACCATACAAGGTTCTTGTGCATTTTGCAACAGCACAACAATCATTTAAACAAATCAAATTCTTATCTAACAATCAGTGACGTCCTCTCAAATGTTACTACAGCAAAATTCCTTGAATTTAAGAGAGAAGATAATTGCATTTAAGCATGCTATACATTTGATGGAAATATTGTTTCTAGAACATTGTGAAGAAAATTCCAAGAACTTTAACTAATTTGAAACAACAAGATTTCTCCAGGCAGTTTTAAGGCTGTGCGCAGGACAAATTGGTACAATTCCTTACAACTGAAAGGCATTTACTGATCTGACAAAATTTGTAGAAAAATATAATCCAGTATGTGGCAAGCAATCTTGATATTGCATAAGAAATCAAAATAATTATGGAGTGCGATTCAAAATCAACGGATCGTTTTCAATAGAAAATAATACTGTGGAAATTGATAGAATTGTATTCTTTAGAAAACACCAAATAACAAAAATATGTTCTTTTGAGCAAATCAAACAGTAGTTTGTCTAGACATTTTTTCATACAATTTTTGAAAAACAAAACATTAGTTCACCAAACAGTTATTTTTCATTTAACCTTTTGAATACAATGGTCCAGACATATCTGTTCACTACAATGTTACTTTTATTTCCTTTGCTGTTTGTAATTGCGCATTAAAGTAAAGATGTAGACACGTAAATAACGAGGAAGCTATGGAGCCATGTTGTTTTCCTCACAACAGCAGCTTTAAACAAGACGAAAAGATACAGTTAATAAAATTAGATATTATTATCAGTTTACTTCCCAGGAAGTAAGGGTATTCGCAGGAAAAGTCCAGTTCTTCTGATTTCTACTGTTAGGGGAATTAAATGTATGTATCATTTATACTGGTTTTATTGCGTCTCTACTTTGATGCGCATCATCAAGACATTGTTTCTATAATTGAAATTCTTCCCAGGGCAACTGGTGTTGAATGCCTATTGAAAACACACTTATCTGTTTACTGTAACAATAAAGGATCACTCTGCGAAACAAAAATCTCTAATTATCAGCTCTTGAAGTCTTACTTATTTCTTTTCTCTTTTTTAAGGACATAAGTGTAAAATACAATAAAAATAAATTTTTAACATAAATATCCAACTGACAAAAATATTACTGTTTGACGATGAAATCTCAGAAAACAGATTATTGTAAATAAACAATGAAAATCGAGTGAACTTGATCGACTTAACAATGCATTCTCTGTAAAGAAAAGCCATAAAGTCCTTGAAAATAAGACAAAACAGAAGTGTTAATATAAACATAAGTTATAGTTCAAGCAAGTCTTTTCAAAATTGAATACACCACTTTAATATTTGTGAGGAGCTTTGCAAGGAATGAGTAAGTCACACTTCACACGCGCTATGTCTATAAAATACATTTTGAAATAAATGTACCGTTTTAAAGACAAGCAAACATCCAAAGTATGTGCATTACACTTCCATTATGAAATTTTGCTCAGGCACGCATATGTCTGCGATTTTCCTTGAAAACTCGGCTCTGCCGGATATGGCTTTTAGGATTTATTAGATGTCACCATCCATCGGTATGACACACGTTGCAACTAGTTAATGGATATATATTAAGAGCATGGAGAGTTATATATCGTGTTTTAAAGCTGACAATATTCATGAAATAAAATCAAATTTGAGTTTAAACATACATTTACTGTCGGTTACGCGCCACTGTAAAATGGCTGAACTTATTTTGTTTTAAATCGGTGTTTGCTAAAAAGACTGAGCATTTCCTTTTACAAATCAAAAATCAAGTTCAATGAATGAAACATGGCGGCCGAATACACTTTCTGAATTTTTATTCCAACTTAACACGAATTTTTTATGACAATCTTGCACACAACAATATGTGTTCATGCTCTGTCCTTAAATGCTACATCCAAATATACCACACCGTAGTACTACACAAAAATAATTCAGGACTGAAAAAAGAAAGACTAGAATATTTATTTTAAATAGTATTCAATCTTATATGAAAAAGCTTACGGTGGTTTACAGGCTTTTGTAAATGTACAGTGAAAAGATGGTCAATATTTTCATGTTTAAGGAAGGTTCAACAACTGTCAATCATGATCACAACACACGGTGACATATTAACGACCTCCACCGGAATGGACTGTCGTGATTTCGTCTGTCCTGAAAAACACACTTCTTGTCAATATTACTTCTAAAAGTTGAGACTGCAAACCTTAAATATTTCAAAATATATGAGGTGACATAATGCAATTGTTTATCATTGTGATGCCTTCAAATCCATTGTTCTCTGTTTCCTTCTGAACTGAGAAGAACTGATTATCAACCTTTTATCCTAAAGATATATTGTTAGGATTCTAAGGATATAGCAACTCATATGTCATTCCTAAATTTCAAGGAGATCCTTTGTTTAATGTCGTGTATGAATCAGTCAGGAATCTATGTATCTCTTTCTCATTATTCATCTTATTTCCCTATAGAATGTACGTATGCGCGTTACATCAGGACTTTATTTTCAGACAATCCCAATCAATATAAGCCGTCCCCTGCAGACAGTAATGTAAAATCTCCTTGCATTTTAAGTCTTCAAGAGAGACTGCAGTTTCATGTAGTAACACGCAAGACAATTTTGCTTTTTGCTTGTAGCTTTTCAATCGTAACTGGAATTACAAAGGTTTTGTCTAGGTTGTTGTTTGAGAAGTTTGAGACTCTGGTGCGTTTATGAGTATTGTTTTCCCAGGCTAAGTTTTGTAGATATTACAAATCCTTTTTTCTTATTTCATTTAATTTTAATTCACATTTTTATTGTACGTTTGTCATCAACAGACATTATTAAGGTTCCCTCATTTTCTTGAACATAAGACGTGTACATGTACAATATGAGCGTTAACGATAAAAGTTGAAAGGTACACAAGACACATCCTAAGGTAAGTCTTGTAGACAAACCTAAGAAGCTTTTTATGAGCAAGGACAGTGTGTTTTTTATGTTACCATACATTTCGGCAATACGGCAAACAATTGCGTTTTCGGTTTTAATTTGGTGGTAACGATCGAAAAAAAGAACTTCTTGCAATTAAGTAATGCATGCAACCTCTATATCGATACTGCAGATATACTACCATTTTGTAATGATAAATTGATACGTAACTGTTATTGGACACCTGACCATTTCTTACTGGGTACATCTTGTGTGAAAAAGATAGAAAGCAACTTATTAGTTTTTACAATGCTTATTTCCCCCCCCCCCCCCACACACACACACACACTCTCTCTCTCTCTCTCTCTCTCTCTGTCTCTAGACGAATAAAGACACTTCTAATTAAGTGCGTCTATAACGCTTCTATTATTTACCTGCACCACAAAGTCAGATTCCAAGAACCCCTTATCACTGACGTACGGCTTATTGATGACACTGTTGACTAGAAAATCTGTCAAACATAACAAGATCTCCAGACAGTGGAGAGAAATGATAAGAGGAGAAAACTCTGTGTTCTTTAAAATATAATGCAGGCTAATATCAATCAATTTTCCTATAAGACTATTTAGTTGTCCTTTGCACTTGACGTTGGAAAGGCGTCTAGATTTTTTCTAGAATAAAAGCCGTAGAAAAAAAATCACTTGAAGTTGGCCAATAGCCATTACAGTACCATTTACTTTAGATTTTGTGTATTTGGTCAGTGGCTATAATTGCGTTTAAAATGAAAATATTGTTTTCCAAACTTAAAAAGTAAACAAGTGATACAAAGTAAACAAGTCAAAAGTGGTACTAATCGAAATAATGTTAAGAACTACGGTACCACTTTTCAACTATAATATCACCTTTCACTTTTTCTTTTGGTTATGCAGTAAAAGTTAGTTTCTACAGCTCATTTTAGGACGAATTTGTTTATATATTTTAAACGTCTTTTAAGCGTTAATCTTAAACTGATTTCAACAAGGAACAAAAAGTGCTCGCACTGATCTTAATTTGCATAAAGGTAAAAGGTATTCACTTAAGTTTGTTGTTTTTCTGTATGCCATCGCAAAAACAGAAATTCGTTAAACAACAAAAATCATGTTTAGTACGTGTAATTACCCATCCGTGTATACAGTTCTAGCCTTGAAGGGTACAGTACAATAAAATATAGACACGTGTCTGGCGCTTCCTTGCCGTTATGCAACACCTTATAAGTGAAAGGGAGACGTATCAAGATGTCTTGCCGAAAGAAAAAATACTGTTGTTTTAAAGAAGAATTTGGCCAGTAACAAATGTAAATTTTGTTTTTCTTGTTGTAAGCTTGCATAAGCTGTATACACGTCTTTGTTTGTATTTGATAAAAAGGGATGAACAGTGGCTTTGCCTTAAACAAGTCAAACAAATGATGGAATTCTGACAACAAAAAAATGGAACAGAATGCCAGCAGTATGGTATGTTAAACGTTCACTGAACTTGAACTCTCGATTTTAACTCTAAGTAGTACATTTCTGTATTTAACTTTTGTAAAATTATTGATTTCTTAGTTTTCACCATTTGTATTAAACATGATTAAAAGAGAGATTACTTCTTAACAGCAATGGACAAATGAAACGAAATGAAGAATTAATAGCTGCTTCACGAAACGAGACAACTAGGTAACATGTAAACTGTAAGATATTGAAAGAAAATAGGTTCTTTATATTCTAGTAACTGTAAATAAAAAATTATGTTCATAACCTAAGATGTCTTGGATTCACCATTAAAAGATATAATTTACGTACTCTTTCTGTACAAATAATCTAAATTGAGCTTGTTAAAAAAATAAATGCATAGTTTTACATTATATTAAGTTGTTTATATTTTCAGCATTGTACTTTTCTGAGCTAGCTGATTGTTAAAAATAAACGTTTTCTTCTAAAGATTACAAGATAAGTTTTTAGTAAATATCCATTATTTCAAGTACTGAAACAGGAATGCATAATTTCTAAACACATTACAATGTTTTATTATATTGAAAATAAATTCAAACTTGTTGAAAATTACAATTATATATTTTTATTTGTTCGACTTGTTTGCCAGGATTGATCAAACTTTGCTTAAAACAATTGCTTCGGAAAAGATAAACCAAACACAATTTTTTTCATTGACAACACATTACTCATTCCTCAGTGTGCAGCCTCTGGACGCCTGGAAAATCTCACTTTTGCACATTATCAATAGTGTTTGAAAACAAAACAACAAAAAAACAAAACGACAAAAAAAAACAATATCGTTACGGAATCCTTTCAAAACAGTTATTAATTCAAGTTGTAGCGTGCTCTAATGTGTAATGCATTTATTTTTTTCTCTTGAATAATGACTTCTCAATGCACTTCTGTTTTTACAGCATCCTCGGTATTTGTTCAGTTATCATTAAAAGTAGACACTCACCCACAAAGATCGTGACAAAACGAAAAGAAAAAACTGATAGGGATTGGTGCGAAAATGGAACAGACAGACATTTGGATATCTATTTCGAGATGAGCTAAATATATTTCAACTACTTCAGCAAATAAAAACATAACATTGAACTGATACCTGCAATTTGATCATTTATTTTCTTTTAATTTTAGCAGAACATGCATAACAAGGTACGTATATACCTGGCATTATCAACCGACTATCCTTTTGGCCATTTTTATATTACACTACAGGACTGGAAAGGCATATGGATACAATGCTTTCACGCAATAAACAAGTCACTCTTATTGGAATGTACATTGTTTTGAATTCTGTCACATACCAGTGTTCTAGATAAGTCGATATTTTCGCATGATGTCATGCAATAAATGAAATAAAACACGATCTGTTTTCTGCGACAGTCGGGTTCCTCAACTTTTACTGAAACAGAAGCTATATTCTGTAGTGCGTGTTGTCCTTTTTACTTGTGTCCATTTAGTATGACAACCATTCGAAGTGTTTATCGTTCTAAGTATCATTTTGATGCTCATAATACATTGCCTATATTTATTTGATGTCGTATTTGCAACATATATCGTAGCATCGTCTTTCTACGTATCGTTAAATTGCAACTCTGCTGCACAATTTTACCCGCTAAAACCCATAGCTTCTAAACCTTCCTTTTGCCATCAACACCTATAAACCGTTTTTCAAAAAAGAAGCTTTTTGTCCGTGTACATTTTGTCTGTATTTTTATGCCGCCATACAATGTTGCTTTTGTCACGTCAGAAAATTATGTGTTGAACTCCTTATTCGTTTTTTGAGATCTTCTTCAAACTTTTAAAAATGAATATTTTTTGTATGTCCCATTGTTTTTTGATAAGTCATTGCTCTTTGTATCTCAAGCCATAGCTCTTTAAAACACTATGGACATGTTTTAGTTTCGCTTTTCCTTTTCATTTGAACATAACTATTTTTCTTTGCAAAGCGGATATTTGTACTGTGTTGCATTTGTTTGGCTTTGATTTAATTCATTCTGAGTAACAATAAAAAAACTTGTTGCGGGTCTTCTAAAGCCAATAATTGAAGATTAATTTCGCAGTGTGAAATTTAGATTTATTTTCGATGTCAAACGATTTTTTATTACAAAACAAAACAAGACAGAAAGTGGATTGCCAAATAAACGGTTGCATGGCTTGAGTTAAAACAGTCAAATTTGCAAAGCAGATTCTGGACTTTCATGGTCTTGAAACTTGCAGAAAATTGCCTTATTAAGAGAGAGGTAGAGAGACAGATAGAGAGAGAGAGACAGAGTGAAAACAGGATTTTATCTACTGTACCCCTAAAACTTTATTTTTTGCTTTCATGTTTCATGTTATATTAAATGCATTCGTCGGAGGAAAAAAGGAATCGTCTTCATACATTCGTCAGCATAAAATAAAAATGACTTCAGTATTTGTGATACGTGTACTGCTTAGAAAGAAACATCAGCTTCCAAAGCAAAAGCGTTGTTTGTACTCAAAGCTAGTTTTATCAAAGTTACAAAACGATATTTTTACTGACAATACTCAAAGTTTGATAAGGACCACTTATTTTAAGTTATGTAATTTTGCGTAAGTGTGACTGAAAATACAAATTTCGAAATAAATGAAAGATTGTGCATTTTGACGAAAGTCAAATGAAGTGAAAGAGCTTGATCACTTAACTAAATATTCACAAGGATATGTGAAGTGTCTTAATAAGACTTCGTGTACTGCACGAACGTTACAGAATCTAACTGAAGGACATTTCAGCTATCAGCATGCCATTGGCAATAATATGCCTTTATCCTGATGTCCACCCATACAATGACCGATCCATCACCGTAACGCTCATGCTTTGCGATACAGAAAGAAGCAAAACGTTGGTTCATTAAAATGAAATCGAATTCTATAGCTGTCGGACGAACATGAGTTACCAGAATCTCACGGCAGTACCGTCCAGCTATCAGCGTGCCATTTGCGATGATGTCGCATTCAGGAAGTCGTTTCTGAGAGCTGATGTTTTGATTCCGTGCAGCATGTACAACAAAAAATGGTTCTGAGCTTAAGTGGTAGACTTAGCATGACCCCTGTCTTGTCGTTGTGCAGGAGCACCTTTTGTTTTGTACCAAAGATGCAACATCCTGGCATCAACGATCTTCGATGAAAAGGCCCGTCTCGAGTCTCCCGACCCTCTATCCAAATTAGGAGCACTTAGACGTCGTTTTACATTAGCGCCAGCCTAATGTAACAATTGTAAAGTTCATGTCATCTATCTACATGATGAAAACGACTAGAAATAAAACAAGGCCAAAGTTCATCTTTTCAGTTTGTCCGTATATCGTATTTTAAGCTTCTACTTGTCAAACTTGGATAAAATCGATACTATCGCATAAACATGTGATTTCTGTGATTTTAATACTTTGCAGGCACAGCTTCACAAAAGGTACAGAAGTGGAATAGGCCTTGGCTTAAGTCTATCTTTCATTGTGTCCTTGGAAGACAATCTCTTTGTGAGATGTATCATATTTTATATATGATAAGGCAATCACTCTGACTATGTCACGAATATGCTGCTTTATGAGACATATATGGAATATCGTATCATCTTGTTATGTAACAGATAAAATCGATATAGTGTTTCTTCTCATACTATAAATGTGACATGGTATGCTCTCTCAGAATGTACAGCCATTTAGGAGTCCCGGACTGTCAAGCAGAGGCATTTGTTGAATGTTTCCTTTTGTTTTTCATTTTACTGCTATACTTTGCCCATAAATTATGCCTGCTAAGTTTAGTCTTTTCACTTTTTGATGGTTCTACATAATTATTGTATATCCGCAAAACATTGATTTCCTAAACACGTTTTATCTGTTTTACCATTAGAAGCAGACGAACAAAATTAATTGTACCTTGATTCAAACGAATAAATGCAGTAAACTGTCCCTATATAGGTATCGATATTAGACAGAAGAAAATTTCAACTAATGACATTACTGTTTACAAAACATATGTTCTAAGTCCTTGGCTAGGTAGCATATACCTTAAAAGGTTTAGCGTTCACTTGATAAAGTAAGGTTGAAGATTTAGCAAAGAACTAATTGTTCGATTTAGCGAAGATTCTGGCGTACAGTAATAAAGTATTGTCCGAAATATGGAAAGAGCAAAAACTCTTGAATTACTCAAAGTGCGACCGTTTTAAACTGGAACTAACAAGGTGATCATTTTGTTGCATTAAACACTCTTTATATATGCATTTTAGCCAAACAGACATTTTCGCGTGAATAACAAGGAATACAGTATAGTTTTGTCAGAAAATAAATTTCTGGATAGAAGTCTGCTTTGAATTTTACAGAACTTCTGGATTTCTTATTCAGTTGCACAATTAATAATCCTCTACAAAGTCTGGAGATGTTGTGAATGTTTGCCAGGCTCCTTTGTCAACAATATTATCAATAAGCCATTTGTTAGTGATAAGAGGTTCTCAGAATCTGACTTTGTTGTGCAAGCAAATAATAGAAGTGCGTGGTCTTCCGCAATTAGATATGTAAGCATAAAGCCAGCACATTGCAGTGTTACTTAGTGGTAAATTTTAAACTTACAGCTGAATTTTGACATCTTAGTATTAATTCATTAAATCACCTTATCATTTTTTATAACGGTCCCAGGTTTGTGATTTTTATATATCATCAAGGAAGCCTTGCTACATACTTAAAACATTATTATGTTGCCTTCAGTCGACAGTAAACCAAACATGAGCATGTAAGAACCAGCTGTAAACTATTTACTTGTTAAATGACTTATACTTGTCTATACTATATATGAAACATGAGCATGTAAGAACCAGCTGTAAACTATTTACTTGTTAAATGACTAATACTTGTCTATACTATTATTTAAGGACATGAGTAAAAATAGAAATGATATTTTATATCATTTCATGCTAGAAAATACTGAATTCACGACAGCACAGGTTTTTGTTTAGTATGGGAAAATACTTTATAGAGGTACTTAAATTTAATGGCCGATCATCTCTATCAAATTTGCCTTACACCTTTTGCCTTGCAAAAGGATACTGATATTTTCAATTAAAGGTTGCAGTTCCGTGTCTTCTTGCCAATAGCTTTCTTTTTTCATTTATCTGCTGATAGTTTTTGATCTGATAGTTTGGTTATCCTTTTTGAAAATTCACTGATATGTCTGGTATCTTACCTTACATTAGAAGAACATCTTCGTCGGCGTGAAAGCATCCTTCGTATTTTAGGTTAAAACTACCTTAGCAAGAAATACATCTACAGAATACATCTATACATCTACCAAACGTTTTTGGTTGATCATAGTGTCAAAAGAAATAATCCAGCATAAGAAAACGTAAAAAAACGTTCAAAAATTATTAAGATTTACGTTTCTGTATAGCCAGATTTAAATTATATATATTTATTATATATTTTTAGTTTGTTTTTGTACATATGACTTGTCACATTCTTGTAAACTTTAAAATGCAAATTGTTTTATTTATCTATTGTCTGTAGGGAAAAGCTTATATTGATTGAAACTGTCTAATATTAATTCCTTGTCTTGGGCTAATACGCACATTATACAAAGAAATAGAATGAGTTATGGGAAAACGATATACATCTAAGGCAGCTTATAAATACTTATACGCTCGTATAACAGCGCTTTAATTTGTCTCTTCTTTAGTGGAATTAGCTGAGATAAAGGAATGATTTATGATAAGATTTCAAAACTGAAACCTTCCGATTCAGTAAATGGAGAATGAAATAACGAGTAATCAAATGTATCACAAGATTTATTACATTTGTACCCTTTTTTATGTTGAAAACAGAGTCAAACATTTAAGAAAGAACAATAAACAATGATATATTTGGTAACATAATTGTGTCGATGTAATATGAACAAACTCTGTTAGATGAGGTTTTCTTCTGATATCTTTCATTGCCTTTTAAAGTCTCAGAATGCATCTGATCAATGTCAGTAATATTGTTTAAGTGCAGTGTCAGATTTAAATACCTGTTATCTGTAAGAGTTCAAGTGCAAGTGTTTACAGATGTCAGACAGAATTCTCAATATATTAGCAAAGTATAGATAGAATATTGTTTACATTAAAATTACAATTTCAAATGCAAATGCAATTACATGACATGTAAATAAAATAATGCAACCAATATAGTGTTTAAGACAATTAGGTAGCCCTTTGCAGCAACTTCTTCATGCTGCTGTAAGCCAGCGAGTTTTTTTATTTATGGAACATCCCTCGTAAATAATAAAGCATAATCGTGAAGAATGTATGGTGAATGCTTTCAAAATCTAACCAGTAAATATGCGTGTTACTATTCATCCCGTAGAACCAGAAAATGCATAAAACTTACAGATCACAATTCTTGCCTTTCTGATCCAGACCGCTACCCTTTGCTTTCAAAGCAAAACAGGTTTGTATAATTTCAAACGAAGCTATTTCTTTTCTATAAAACACAGAGGCTATGTGTTCTAGATAGTGTTGGGCCAGTCAAAACGACAAAAACTGGTCGTTTATACGACAACCTCAAAGCATTTTGTTCGTCCTTTGCTGACGATTGTGAAATAAATTGAAATCTATATATATTTTACTGATGTTTTGTATATTAAAATGTTTTGTGAATTTATGAAACCTTTCATCTACCTGAAATGAAATGTGATCCGTGATGCAAAGATAAGAGCAACATAATGATGTGAAGAATTTTAAATCATTTAAATCTGCAGGTTTTAACTTTTCACGTGATTTACGGCTGCGACAAATTATAACTTAAATGAAATATTTTTTCTAAAAACAGTTGAAAAAACGTGAAAATTTCATTTTTAAATATTTGCAACAAGAGTGAGGCATATTTCATTTTGAAACGTATTATATTTCCATGTGTCATTTTAACGTCTGAAAGTCTGTTTGAAGTAAAGTACATTTTAATTAGATCATTAGATTAATCTAAAGATCTTGAACAAAATTGTTGCCAAACAGGCAAAAAAACATAAAATATTGCTCTTGAAATTTCAAGGCAAAGATAATTGAACAGTGACACAGTGAAGAGATTATCCAGATAACGTTGATGAAAAGCAAGGGAGCGGTCAATGTTCTAATGTATTTGGAGACTTAAAGGGTTCTTAATGTCGCGAAATCTTGTCCTAAACAACATTTAACAGACATTTTACAAGCTGGAAAACGTCCAAATTGTCCTTGACGCAATTTCATTGATGCAAAGTCAAAGCACTTGAAGGGATTTTTATTTCGATGTTTTATCTTGTCGCACAAATCGACGTCCCTATCAACAACATTTCAATTATCCACAGTTTGCTTTAATCGTGTACTGCCAATGAATTTAGGACTTGTAAATTGTATCTGTTATTTCCTAAAAATAATGTACACTAATTAGCAAACAAGGGCAATGCTTAGACAACTATGTAGTATTCATATAGCCCGAGATAAAAAATACGGCTACTGGAACAGGATTGCATGAAAGGTCCCTCAGGATCCTACATGTTTCATCGCAAGTTTCGATGTGCTGTAATGTTGAAAATGAAGAACTTATTGCGTCCATCAGTATAGTGGCGAGTTTTCTGCGACAGAGCGTCTAATGACAAAGAATATGCACCAGACCGTCTGGAGCCGGAGATTTTCGGACATCCCTTATTCTACGGCCCTCCTACCTTATCTGCGATCCTATTTGCAATCAATGTTTACTAGCAACAAGTACCAAATATTTGTTTAAATTTAACAAAGAAATTGATTGTAAATGATATATAATTTTGCATAATTTTTAATAACTTCAACAATGAAACTGAAATTTTTTTACTGCACGTACAACAACAGATTTACAATCTCCTTGAATTTCTGGAAATGCCTACAAGGTCAGCAGGCAATGCAAGAGTTGCTAAAATGTGTATTGCTCTATCTATTTGAGCTTATCTATCGTCGGTACCGATTGCCCATATGACCCACGCCCTATGAAGAGGTTGTTGGGGGATAGTGCACGATACAGAAAGCTTCCCATTCAAATGACACCTCTGGTCCTTTCCATGCTCAGTGTATAACACTGATAAGAGATTATAATGTACACTGGATATTTAAGTCTTGTACAATTTAGAATTGTTATGTAATACTCTTCTTTAGCTCTATTTACTATTTACTTTAATTATTTTCTAAAATTAGATGATAGTAGTTTAGTTTAAAGATTATATTTTATAGTGTAATTAATATATGCTGTGCTTGGAAAGACTTATAACATTAGATATTCTAATCAAATTACTTGCTTTGTTTACAATCTGACAATATTTACTTCCATGGGCAGAAACATTAAAACAAGAACATAACTATCATTATTGCAAGAAATATTGCATCAAGATGTGATCACATATACAATCAATTATTGGGCATTACCCATTGGAATGCTTTTTAAGCCGCCCACTTGTTTTACAGTGAAGCTGGATCGAGAACACTTGTCCGAGTCACGTGATAATTAAGGCGTAACAGAGCTATATTTGTTCGTGTCCTTTCGTTTTAAAAATATTTGCAAAAGGTAAAACACCCGTTAGAAGTGTTTCTTATTGATAAACGGTTCGTTTTTGATGGTAAGAGTCGTTTCTTGATTACATAGGTCAAAAAGCTGTTTGACTAAGGAAACCAATGAACTCAAATATTCAAACACATAATTAGACATCATTCTAAGTGTTTTAAAACGGTAGAAATATGTATAAACACGATGATCATGCTTAAAATTGAGAAGAGATAATTGTATAATAAAGATAATGTTGTAGAAAATGGTAAAAAAAATGTAGGTCTTTCAAAGATAATAATAGTTATATTAATGTTTTTCATATCCGACTGCACAACAATGTCTTAGACAAGTGTTTTGCTCCAAGGAAAGCTTGCATACGCCAAACAAACAACATCCAAACACATAGGAAAGGATAGTGTTTAAGAATACAATACTCTAAATATAGTATCCCGTCTTAGTTCATAAAAGCTAAGCTCTTGTTTAATTTAGTTCTGCTGTTTTCTGATCACTCTTTTGCAAGTATAAATCCTAGACCAGAAAGAGGGTCATCTAGCTGAAAAGAATATATTATTCGCTTGTCGATCATATTGCATTAAAACATCAGATTCGTTTCTCTGCTTCCAGAACAGAGAACAAGCAAACACAGACTAAGTATTTCCTATGGGTCACACAATGTCTCCAATATGCCTGATCGGAATGTTTAACTGTTATTTCCATAAATTGTCTGTGCATTAACCACAGAAATAAATGCACATTTATGAGGGCCGCAATAATATTTGTTTTAAGACATATGGCTCCTGCATTTCCTAAAATGTGTTGACACTCGGAAGATTAAATATACTACTTAAAGAAGCATACTCTAAGATTCTGAGTATTACATTTCTTCAAAACCATGTTGATATGAGTAGTATGAAATGAGGTACTACCCAAATAAGGTTAAAGGTGTAGGTCAATAAGTACAATCCGCAAACCGAATGAACTAATGAAGTCTTTATATAGAGAAGTTGTTGTTGTACCATTTTTGGGTGGTTAGCCATTTATACCAAATGCACCCGTGCTTTGTTGCTATATGTCTTAAAGGAAAACACGGGCAAATGAATGCCCCAAAAAACAAAACTGATATTATTTGCTCAAATCATGTTTAATATGAAGAACTTTAAATTCCCAGTATGTTTGTCCATATAAATAAGAGAAATATTTGAACGTCCTTCAACAGGAAGTAAAACGTGAACGGAATCACCGAGTTATTTTTTAAATAGGTCACGTGACAAAAACGATCTATCGTCGTATCTCTTGGGTTGCTCATTGCCGTAGATCACGTGACGGGTACTTCAATCATTCACTGCGAAATTTAGCGCGAAATTTAAATTTTCTATCTAGACCCACGTGGGTCAAGTTAGGAAACCACCCAGTTTTTCATTTAAAAAGAGGAAATCTTTGTTACTTGGACTGATCATTGTATTTATTTCGATCACATTTATAGAATACTGATTGAAGAAACGAGAAAGAAAGCATAAAACTTTTGCCTGTATACACCTTTAAGGAAATGTTTTGTAACATACATTCTTCTTTAAATTATCAATCATTTTTCGCCATTAAAAACATATGCAGTATATCATTGATACATTTTAGGGTATGTCCCTTTAAACATATATGTCGCTTTAATTACATATAATTCATATACTATATTTACAATTACAACCGAATTTGACCAATATCAACAACGATAATTAAGGTTCGTTCAAAAATCCCACACGGACGTTTTAAGTGTTATATATTGATTTATGCAAAACAACCATTTCTGTAAGAAAATGCCTTAGGACTTCTATAACAAGACAACGATTTGCTAAAAACGGGAAGTTGGCAACATTGTTAACATTTTAATCATAAATAAGACAAGAAGACGAAAAGGGGATTGATTGAACAATAAACAGTCTAGTTTTTCAGTCAGTGCCCCTTTAATGAAATAAGTGCATTCAAGCAGTACTTAATTGCGTTTGCTAATTCTTAAAGAGCTCCCACTCAAAAGTCTCTATAATTACAATACATTGTGTATGTACATGCACTTTTTATCTAAAATGATTTGGTGTTTATTATAAATTTGTTCCTTTTTTGATAAATAAGTATAAGCATTCAAGACAGTACGATCTGCTTTTAAATATATATCAATGCAAAATGGACTTCCTAGAGGTTGCAGGTTTGAATCCCGCAACTGATGAGAGGCTCCAGTGAATTACATATTTTCGGCGCGAGTACTGGTTTGAACAAAAGGCAGGTATCCATCGGAATTTATATCAGTTGCAGGAAATCTTTGACCAGTAGATGTAAAATATAAACAAAATTAATTCTGTGTTGGTAAGTGACCCTATAAGTAAAGGCCGGGACTCCAGGATCAAGCCTATTTCTCATGTCAGATATATTTCTTTTCTTTTTACTTTAGTTATAAACAATAATTTTATGGGATTAGACTGGATTCTATCTGTAAATCATATCAATATGTATTAATGATTATCTTTTATTTCGAATTAAGTATAATTAATAATTTATAACAAATTTATACAGAGTAAACAATTTTATTATATTTTTTACAAACCTGGAAGGTTAACATCGCTTTGCCTTAATGTTTAGTGAACAAATATTATAGAAAACATTCATCGAGAGCTTTTTTGTCCATCAGAGCCCAGCGACCTTAAGCAACAAATCAAATTTATTCGGCACTGATGAAAACAACTTTCTATCAGTAAACAGCTTACAAATAATTTAGATATGTACAAACAAGACTGTGCTGGTTGGTCTATAGCTTGTGCAAGTGGCTGCACGACATAAAACAGAAGCTTTTATTGTGTAAGTTCTGCTTTAAAAGTTACAATTAATTAGAGAGTCAAAGATGCAATTGACAAGATTACTTGTCTCTGAAGTTATAAAAATGTAAAATAAACATAACTATCCCCACTTGGCCTGGCGACTTTATTCCATTTGTCGTACAAAAAATAAGTTGTCTAAAATAAATACAATGTATATGCAAACGTTAGTTTACATGCACACTTCGGTATGAAGTATAAGCATCAGAGTATCAGACTAAATGTCACGGATGCGGAGTACAAACCATGACAGATTCTACTAAATGTACAACTTACTAATTGAATACTTCAATCACAGTAAGCTAGACTGGTGGACTGCACAATAGCACTTGTCATTCAGTATCAACAGAACACATTCAGTTTATCATAGCTTTTGGTGTTGTTCTAATTATCACTTTTATGTAAAAATGATAGAGAGCATAATACACCAAAGATCAAAATCTCAGCAAGCTGTTTTTTCGAATCTGTACGTCCTCTTGTATTGCACTATGCAGAAGTTTGTAACATCTAAATTTTATTTATTTTCTCTGCAGTTTAAGTTTTGCTTTCACAATTTTCAGTCTTGTCAGAATATTGCTGTACTCTGAACTGCGACACTGAAATGTGGCCTAATAAATTATACATGGAACAGTACTTCCCCTTTGGGAATACCCGTTCAATATTTAATGACAGTAGCATCAGGAGTTGTCACTATTCTGTGTAACGTTAGTCGCTAAGTGTTAAAAGCTATATATCGGAATTTCTGTCCGACACTTGAAGAGATTATGACATATTAAGCTTATTTCAAGTCACCATATCAAGGGTTTAGAGGCAAAGTTTTTGGTACTTAATATTAAACAAAAAGTTTGCAGTTAAGTACATTTTGTACTAAAGTATTTTCAACTTGTATTTTTTTAACAACTACAGAGGCTGTTATGCCATCTTTCATATGTAGGGAAAAAAGTGAAAACATTCTATCTGCTTCTTCGTTTCAACGGACCTATAAGCTTTTCGTTGATGTAACCGGTAGATTTGGCAACATTTCAGTCAGATTCAACCCCACCTCCTAAACGGAAGATCATGTACTTTAGTGAAGATGGACCACATTTTAGACTGCACAGTTTCCTTTACATTAAACTTTATATTCTGTTCTTTTGTTTTACTTTGAAGAAAATGATCTTTCGTCTACGAAGCGATGCTACAAATGACTAAAATGTCAAAACAAAATCTTTTGTTATCCTCCTCCACCCCCTTCGATGAAATTTGGCGAGGGAGGGAGTATATTGCTTTGCTTATGTCTGCAAGTATATTGGTCGTAGGTATACCAAGTGGTTTCAGATCTATTGTTTGAGAATACATAGGCACTTGAGACTTGAAATTTGGTAGAAAGGTTTGGCATCTTGTGTAGGTGAACCCAATTGTATTTCTCTCTTCCAAGTCAAAGGTCAAACTGACAGAGAATTGCAGTGTGAAAAAGTGAGTTCCTATCAATAATTCTTACGACCTTTGGACTGTACGGGATGGTTTTGCATGATGAGCTTTATAATTGTTTTGTTCCGTACTTTGAATTTGGTTTCATATCAGTAACTCAAGAGCAGTTCAGGAACTTCAACCTTGACAGGACGGTTAGGCGTGATGAGCAGATAGTCACTAATATTTTAGGCCAACAAGTCCGAGTCAAGAGTCAAGCTAGCAGGTCAGCAACTAGAAAACGGTTTCATATAAATAACTGAAGAACAACTGATCAGAGGACCTTAAAACTTTACACAATAGTTGGCCAGGGTGTGTAAAAGAAGTCTTACATTTATGGTTCCACAGGGTCAAGCTCACAGGAGCCTGCATTTTAAAAACGGTTTTTGGTCAATAACTCTCAAATTACTGCTTCCAGGACCGTCAAAGTATTTCTGAATGGTTTGACAGATCAGTAGATTGACATTCCAGAAGATTACCTAGATTGTTTCTGGGTCCACTGGGTCAAAGATCAAGAATACAGGAATCTGTAGTGTAAAAATAATTTCTAATATATAACTAAAACACTGCTGTATTGACCAGATGATTGAGTGAGTCATATGCAAATAACTTCTGTTGTTTTTTGTGCTCACAGCATCAAATTTCAAGTTAACATGGGCCTGCGATCATTTACTCGGGAACGATTGAATCCAGTAATTATAAACATGGTTCAGCTTTATATGCAGATAACTCCAGATCTTATTTTTGAAGGCCATCTTAGGGATTTCAGATCCGCATAAGAGAAATTTCATTCTGACAGTCTATGTTTCAATAGTTGAAAATAGTTTAGCTATATAAAAAGCGACAATAAACAAACGAATTATGTGGACGATTTGTGCAACAAAGCATTTTACTAAAGGTGCTCTTCTACTCTTTTCGTCTGCTGATATTTCGCAAACAAACATTTTCTTAGAAACAATTTTGAGACACTGTACAAACTCGTCGTCATTGTGATATTCAACAATTTTGCTATACAATTGATGTTTCCTTCTGTATTTTAGCGACCACTGTATTAGGGTCTGTTAACTTGCTTTAATCTTAAGACACGATCTCATATTTTTGCCAGTAGAAAATTCTTTAAGCGCCATCCTCGCTTTCAACTCTATTGTTCCTTAAATTGCTGTCATTCTATTTTGATACTGAGCGTATTTAAAATAAATCTAAACTTAACCTTACAGTTCTGGAAAAAAACTGTTTCTACGTCTATTTCAGACATATATTTGAAATATATGCGAATTGTATTCATATTTGCTCTTATTCCAGATAAAAACATCAGGTTTTTACTACGTTTTAGCTCAATTTGAAAAACCCCTTATGCATTTCAGATAAAAATCAGGATCTTACTTTAAGTGTGAGTGCATTTGCTATAAAATAGTGAAAACACATACATTTTATTCGCTTTTATTTCAGACAACAACCTCCGTTTGATATTTGATATATCAGACGCATGGAATTTCTGCGACAAGAAATCAATAATAGAAGTCAACCTTTCCTAATTTATGAACTTCTTACATGCAAACCATTTCTCCATGTGTTCACCGATGATCAATATAACCTTTTTATGTAACAATATTGCACAGAACGATATAAAAGAAAATGCATGCCGGTCTGTTATTGCCTGGAAAGTAGAGAATTCGATTGTTGAAGCGAGTGAATTATTCAACAGGCAAAGTTCAACAGGCAGTGTAAGATAATGAAATATCCTCGGCGTCGATTTACTTTAACATGCAGTATAATTGCAAAACACACTTCAGAAATGGCACCCTGGAAATAAAACTTATCTTTTTCAACTCCTAGTTTCGGAGCTTTTCAACGGAGTCAAGTTTGTTTCGACATTATTTTTAGTCACCTCAGAGAAAGTAAAGAATGTTTTGAAGATGAATAAAGTGTCAATGGAAACTCAAAATAAAGAGAAAGCGATTCACAAATTCAAAGGCATCAGTTGTCTTTAATGTCTACTTCATTGCACTGTTATTTTGCAAAACCTGTTTGTACTGACAGAAATGGCCAGCGTGCTTTTCAATTAAATCATTAACACTAAACCAAGTATCTGTCCTCATATTTTGATTTTCATTTTTTTAACATTAAGAACTGCAGATTGAGACTTTTGCAATTTGCACATTTTGTACTCCTTGAACTACTTGACTATAATCCATGTCACTTTAACACTACGATAGAGCAATACACCATTACAAGTTTTTAAAATTGTAAAATTTGTACCAAAGGCTGTCTACATTTCCTCCGTCTTTGTTTAGTTACAGCTGACACCAGATTATTTAAATTGAAGCATTCAAACGAGAAATCTTGCCCGAAAGGTTCAGCGCTTCCATCGAGGAAAGGATTATGCTAGATTGTAGAACATTTTCTTGCCCAGTTCAGCACGATAAATTTAAAGATGTAGACCTACCTAACTTTAACCGTTTTTCACTTATGTGGACTTGGTTATGTTGCCATACTGCTTTGTTTATTTGGCTCACTATTCCACGGTATGTCTATGGATACAGACTCAGACGGTCCACTAGATATGTTTGTTAGTAATTGTTTGCATAAAAATGTTTTAAATACTATTTCTCCTATAAAAGCAACGGTACATATGCGGAAAAGGTATCTACATGTATATGGGATAACGACAGGAATATGATTTCTTGCCCTATTATACTTTGAGACACCAAATAAACTGAAAATTGCGACAAGGACTGGAAATTGGAAAGCCTTGCATATATTTCACAACATAAGCTGTGGGTTGCTTGTTAACATTCAAAACAAGGTATAAATAAATAGCAGACCATATAATATTCCGATCCCCCTTAGGTACGAGTATTATTTTGGTTTTGATACATATACGGAGAATATGAAGAAAAAAAATATGTTTAATATTTTCATCAATTTGAAGCAGAACAGCGGCCGTTTGAAGCAACACCAGACAAAATGTATATAATTTACTTAATTCCAAAGTACATGTACATTTTTGTAGATAAATCAATACATAGTGACTAATGAATCGACGCAAAGCAATAACAATTAACAGCTTGAATGCTAAAATGTGTGCAATGTAACTTGTTGAAAATACGTTTGTGGTCTTTATTTATTGGGCTTCACATCTCGTCGAGCACTGTGTATTTATTATACTTAGTTTTGCATAACATTCGACTTAAAATTAAATGAGTTTATAACGCAACTCGTTAATTGCCTTACAACTGAAATACTTTGTTTTATAAGACATAATATTTAATCAATCAAATATCAGTAAGTCAGGTAAGAAAAAAAGGGTCCACGCTGTTCTACAGACGTGCCATATTTGTTCCGCCGTCGCAATCATGCCTTTTTGGAATATAGTATTGTACTGTAGACTTTTTGTATAAACAGGACAGAAGTTAGTATTTGTACTGGGCTATAATGTTCAAGGTGTGTGTAAACACTGAACAGGATTAATGTACGCTTTTTTGTATATTAATAACATTTTTGCAACATTTTACAGTATACATTTGTCAAAGACTATGCTTTCCTAACCAGGGAAGAGTGTTAACTGTATTCATCTTTACATTGCAAATAGATCAACAGGATGACCTTGGGGATTGATTGAATAATAAACTGTCTAGTCTTTCCATCAGTGCCCCTTTATTTGAGACAGCACTTAATACGTCTTAATTGTTCAAAGTCATGCTCGCTTTTTCTGTCATCAATGAACAAAAGTATATGGTGTAAGAAAGCTTTTCATATTAGCGTATAAGGCTGTGAAAACCAAACATTTTAGTCCAGTTTAATTAACAGTAATAAATTTTTAGGCACAAACAATAAACAGTTAATTTCTTACGGCTGTAGATACCTTTTGATAATAAAAAAGTGTAAATTACAATCTCAGCGAGTATTTCCTTTTCTCACAAATTTGACACAAATCTCTGAACATGATTTATTACTAACTGATCAAGATAAAAACAAGGTACGGTCAGATTCATATTATTGAACCCTTAGTTCTAAACAACATAAAGCACAGACCTACACAGAGACTTGCACATTTACAAATAGGTCTTGTATAGTCTGTACGAAGTGTTTGAGTCTTAGCTATTTATTCATAACACCTTTAGCAACAAGACAGTTTGTCTTTCACCCAACTGTCAATATAAAAATGTTTATTAACGCTATGACGAGAGTGGATGACGCTGTCGTTTCTACCGTCCGGGAATAGTGACCTTAGATTATAAATTTTACATGTAAACCGTAATAATTAATTATCTGGCATTACTGTCTAGGCTACATACATGAATCACAAATCACCCTACTGCTGAAGTGTATTTTGGGGATCCATACAAAATGAAAGAACTCTACGAAGCTTTCACTGACGACACATAGCTTGATTACTATGGAAAGGTGCTCGAAAGAAAAACGGTAGCTTTTATGGATTTAGTCCGGTTAAAATGTAAAACTTTATATGAGTGAAATCTATTTTAATTCCACATACATTTTTGATTTATGTTTCTTTGAAGACAAACTTGAAAATGGCATACTGGACATATATTGCCTGTGTAGGTAATGTTAAAATGAATCATGCATGAGAACGTTTTTTTTTTAATTTATAGAGCTTTGCATATTTATTATGTTTTAACAGCTTTGCAGAGGCTCGTGTAAACAAGGAAAGGCTTTTTTGTGTTGACTTTGATGAACGCATTTAAACACAAATACAATTTTAATATTCGTATTGAATGAAAAATGGTTTGATCTTAGAACACTCATTGAAGATATAAGGAAATGAGATTTTAGCATCCATATTTTCTTTTTCGTTTGCTCATTCGCGTAGTCTACTCATTTTGTTCACTAGTTTGAAAGCACATGCTATGCATTTCGGTAGATTTATATTTTGTTTATTATAATGTTTGTCTTCTTTGATCTACAGCCCTATATTTAAGCACCATATAACTGATCTTGTGACCTTATGAATAATGCATAGCATAGTGCGGCTTCTCTGGGAATACTTCTTTAACATGAGAACAATGCCGTCAAGATCCGTCACTGTTCTTGTCACTACCTTGAGAAACACTAATCGCAGTGTTAAAAGCTATGAAGAAATTTTTTCTGGACTGACAAAGAGATTATGACAAATACAGTCTTGCTGAAATCAATATAGAAAGTTTTTGATTTACATCTTTGTTAACTACAAATACCACAAGAACAAATAAAATCTGCCAAATTGAGCAAGAGTTAACACTTATGTTAATGTTAGATTGTTAATGAGAAAATCTTACTTGGTTAAAAAAAGGTTTGAACTGAGCAGAACAAGAACTTATCTTAAACTAGTTTTTGAAAAAGAACAAAAGAAAACCAACAGGTACTAACTGGTTATGTAGAAATCGTATAATGCATAAAAAGGATAAAAATCATTTGGTAAAAAGTCGGTAACTTTATTTCGATTTTAATTATAACAGTAGTGTTCAAACATTTATGTCAATCTTGTGACTCTCCTGAAACGAGAGGTTATTATTAGAATGGAGTTTAATTTCTAATTCTTGCTTGTTATGTGATGCTTTAATCTGTAGCGATCTCAGTTCTCTTGGTAAAAGCGTAAACTGTAATGTCATTAGGACATTCGATTACTACGCTCGTTCAATATTTGCCAATAACCGAAAACTATACACTTATGGGGCATAAATTATGAACTGTATCTACGCCAATCGTCTTTTATTAGAGATATTTCTTGTTTTTGTGATTCAATCTCCTGTATGACAACAGATAATATAATTTTGCGAAGGAAATAAATTATACATCTGTGTGCAAATGAATGCTCGATTTCAAATGTTTACGCGATTGTGCTTTTAGTTTGTGGGAAAATGTCAGTCAAATGCTGAATTTTTGGTTCATTTGTCTTTTTTAAAAGTTTCTGTATGTTAAAACGTAAGAACTTAAACGCTGCTTGTTTTTGTTTGAGAATCTCATATATCAAAACGCTAGTCTTTGCCTAACTGCACGTTTAAAAGCGTCAATGATTACTTGATATCATTGTCTTGTATCAACGGTCAAACTTCATTTAGTATTTTTAAACATTGTTGCCAACAGTAACATTGAAATAAGTAAATGGTGAGCTGAAGTTGAACTTTGACGAAAAACATTTGTAGAAAACCCTACATTAGCTTTAACACTTTAGGTGGTATACTTATTTTTATACTACTTTGATTGAAGGCGTATGTAAGGAAGGTTTAAATTAGCCTGAATAGTTTAGTATCATTCTTACTTTTACTGCACAGCAGTGAAACTGAACATATTATGTATTATATCCGCTTTAATTCCGCGCAACAGCCTTCGTTTAATATTTGATATATCAGTAACATGGAATTTCTGTGACAAGAAATCAATAACAGAAGTCAACCGTTCCTGGTTTACGAACTTCTTACATGCAACCCATTTCACCATGTGTTCACTGATGATCAATATAACATTTTTATGTAACAATATTGCACCAAATGATAAAAAGGAAATGCACAGAGGTCTGTTACTGCTCTGTAACGCGGAGAATTCGATTGTTTAATTCAGTGAAATAATTCAACATGCTAAATTCAACAGGCAGTGTAGAGTAATGAAATATTCTAGGCGTCGATTTACTTAAACATGCAATTTTACAGCTCGACTGGCGCAAGCAATGACATCTTGTAAACTACACATCTGGTATTCATCTAATGGTCAAGTTTTTTTTATGTGTCTATTTACTGGATATATCACACAAGCACTTAAAGCGACTGACTAACAGATGGGCCAACGATGAAAAAAAAAAGAAAATGTTTATACATCTAGAAATTCTAGCTGTAATTGTAAAGAACATATCTAAACTAAGTTACTGACTCATTTTTTGTTACAGAAAACATTAAAATATATAAAGTTTTACACACTTTTATCGGTGAAAAATTTATCCCGTTAGTCACGGGGTATATACTTAAATTATATCATTAATTATGAGATATGATTTATTACTTGGCTCTGTGGATCAGTAGTGTAGATCGTCTCACAATATTTACTGACCGAAAGGGCATGGGTTCGAATCATGGTAAAAGCAAAACATTTTTTTCAGTTGTCATGGTGAATAGAAGCATAATATTATGTTTTTTCTACAGTATATTAACTTCTCTTAAATTATAAAGAAAAAAAAAATCAGCTAAATTCTGTGAGTCAGTCGCTGTAAAAGAAGCGGTACATAACCATTTGACATAATGGTATATTATGAAGCTAAAAAGGCATAACTGAAAATTTAGAGTTTTCCAGTTTTCAGTTACTTTGAACGATATTAGATGGATAATAACATGATGCAAATGTATCAGTCAAATATTTTAAGTACAACAGGTAAATTGAATAAATTTATTTAACCCTTTTAAAGAGAGTTTTGTCGTAGCCATATTTGATATGTCTCTGTAAGTCACTACTAGTATTCACTGCTATATCTAGGATAGCCTGTTCAGTCTCTCAACCTATCTGACGTTTACCAAATGGTAAGATTAATTTATACTTTAAATGAAACTTTCAGTATCAGGATTAAAGGTAGTAACACTAAAGTCAAATTTGGTAATACCAAGCTAAGAGAACAGCTTAATGAAAAAGGCCAACACCATCACCAGCTCAAGAAAATCAACAAAACCAGTATCCAGTGGTGCAAAATATATCAAGTTGCAAGATGTATTGCTTATATACGTGTACAAAAGAAGCAACGATGACATTTAAGACTATTTGAGCTCAGAAACATTTCGGTTTGATATAAAGCCTGCTGGTGTTGAACCTGTAGGCATAATGTTTCTCATTCTCAATGATATTTACATATATCCAATGACAACAAAAAAATGAATACCATGAGAAGTAAATGGTATTGCTGTGTTTTACATGCGTAGGTGGCCTCAATGAAAATACAGCCAGAAATAAATTCCAGAGGGAATTTTACAGACTTAAATACTTCAGGCCAACAATGAATAATTGATACTAGCTGTTTGACACATCATGTGTAATGATCACAATGGACAGTTAGACTATACATTCCGTTGCGCATATCGTTTGCTTAGGGAATAATCAGAGTTTGTTACTTTGAAAGTTTCAGTATAGCGAACGCCTTGTGCTGCCTAATTGCATTTTACAGTGTGGCCATTGTTGAATGTTTTCTCATTAATTGTTTGTTTTAGATGAGTCCGTATGCCATATGTACTCTCGGCGACCTTCACACCTGAATTCTAGGGGCTCTAGAAGATTATGTAATGCATGAGGTAATGTTTCACTTTCTACATTGTAATGCAGATATTTTTTGTCTGTGCGTGAAACAATCCCAATACTTTTTACTCGTTTGATTTGATTTCTTCAAGTAAAGGATTGAGCTTCCGAAGAAATAAACTGTTAAAACTATGAATTATTGATGTATTAATGATCGATGGCTCAGTGTAAATGTGAAAAAAGGCTCTTCCACTTTACCACTGATGCATTATATTTGCTTTCTAACTTGTCATTAACATTTTGATGTTTATTTTTGATGCAATTCGTATATTCGCATATAGACGATTTTTAACAATTTAAAGTTTAGTATAAATATTTGGTGTATCCATTGCAAACTTACGAACTGTTATTGATTATGATTTTAACTGAAAACAACAGTTTTGCAAGTCCATGCATTTTCAGTATGAGATCAATTAATCCTCCAAATAGCAAAGTTAATGATGATAATATATCATATTAATATTATTATATTTGTCCACATTAATGTTGTGAAGTAGAGAATTATGCTGGTGTCACCGTCGCTCTTTCGTCAACTTGTCTTCTTGATGCCTCAGGATACTGATCTTTTGACAAGGGTTTTATTGTGTTGAGTTTTTCTTTGTGATACATTTTTAAATAAGATACCAACACACATGGGAATTTCCATGTTGTGTTTACTGGATTAATTTACAAATATTAATCTGTTAGACTGCTTTAGCTGTTCAAGCCTAGACCAGGAAGAACTCGTTATCTCCATTGCCTTTAATCACTGAGTTCACCTGGTACAAGAGACTGCACAATTAATGAAATGTCGAAGGCAGAACTAATTAATTATTCCAGTCATTTTTAGTTGCAAATGAAAGTCGAAACACAATGAATTAGTAAATTTATCAAATGTGTTACATTTTTTTAAAAAACAAAACTATGTTTCGCTTTCTGTAAGTATTTAAAACAATTTTCATTTTGTCCATGAAAATTAATTTTAATGAACCTTAACTCTGGCAACGATTATTTCGTAACAGATTATGATCAGCCTGTACGTCCAATATAATTCACGGTTTCAACTCACGACTAGTCGTTTTCTTAGGTCTGTCCGAATTCATACATGGGCAAGTAAGCAGGTAAAGAGGTTAAATTTTCGACTCTATCTAACCTCAGCTATCTGTCCCTGAGGTAAAATTTAAACTTCTAAAACCCTATGGAACTACTAATGCAGATTGTCGAATGCTTTCATATATGATTTATAATTATTCGCGGCATACTGAATAATTAAAATTACCTTGGGGGAATAATTCTTCATGTGAAATGTTTTCAAGATTTTTTAATATATTGTTAAACCTCGACATGGATTCAAGCTGACTGCATGTGACTTCTTGTAACCGATACTTTTTTTCTGAAAATTAAAGAATGGTACTCATCGTATATTGTATCATCAAATGAGTCTCCAGCTAAATACGAACTGTAACACCAATAGTTTGTTGAACTCCATACTTCTGCAATTATGTAATGAAGGTATTCTGTCGGAGTATAATAGAATAATCAAACCCCTTGATAATTTTCTTCTAACACATGTTTTTGCCAAGGCTTTTCACTTTTTGCTATTCTTTAGTACCGAAGAGGTTAATACATATACACTTTGTTGCAAACATATTATTAAAAAATTGTCGTGTTCTAGATTAGAAATGAATTATTAATTTAATTAGGCAGATAAGCCATATGGCGTTAAAATAATTCTCAAATGGCAGATAATACACGTAATTATTGCCGCACGTGCGTCTTTAATTTGATTAGATATTTTTCTTTTGTATTACCCAACAACGTTATAGTTCCTTTGGAAATTTTAGGACAAAAGCTTTATGTCTGAATGTTCACATTTTTTAAAGCCATCGATAACATACCTACCACAAGTTAATATTATTTTGCCGTCACGCGCATGCTGACATGTACTGTTTCATGGACCTAATGTTGACAATATCGACCCATTTTGTTCAAAGCAATTATATAATGAACATTCTGTCATGTTTACAAATCTGGCAATGGCCTGTTATCTATACTGATATTGTTTGAAATAAAATCATTTGAGGAGAAAGTATTAATGGTAGAAGCTTTTTAATTGAAGCTCAAATGTAGTTTCGATAAAAGAATAACTGGACACCAAACACAAAATTTGTTTTAGTATTTCCTCAAAATCGATCAGCTCTTCATGTTTCAAACACACGCGTTTTTTCTTTGCTGTAATTTTGCATTATGCCAAATGAATTTTGCAAAGACGTACAATTTGAACAAATAAGAGGACATATTTTATTACATGTCTGGTTCTTTTCAATAAGCGGTCCTAAAATCTCGTGAGAACGAAGGATGCTCGTGAGATTTCAAAAGTAATCAACTAATAAACTCCTTCCCACGACGGCTATATTGTTACATGATGAATTTGACGAGGTAAACCGCAGTACCGCCTTAAGGACCAAAGTGTATTTTCAGTAAATAGTACCTCCACTTTTCTCAGACGTAGGTATATTTTTAAGTCTGGATCAATGTAATGTCAAGTTCAAATATCTTTTATTATCATCAATAACTGGTGTCACCAAATCATAAGATCTATCAATAATTAGGTCTTAAAACACGTAGGAAAAAATACTTGTAAGCTTTATCCGTTGTAACAGACATTATAGCAGTTGTTTGTCACGAGAGGTTATTCTCACATCCTGGTCAAAAGATTCGAAGCATAGCGACAAACATCAAATCAAAAGCACATAGAGACTATGTCTGATGAGATGGTGTAATATAATGTCAGGGGACTTAAAAAGAAACAGCTAGCGGTCATAACCAATCTATATACTCACAGCTAAGGATTCCATCATTTAACCAAATCTGACTTACTGAATTTTGTATATATTAGAATACTCTTTTATAGAATATAAGTTTATAAGAAAAACAATGTTTAAAAAACGTCTTAAGGGTAAATATCACACTATAGTTTATCACAGTGAAGAAAACTTCAAAGACAATAATATGATCCTGGTTAAGGCCAAATGAAATATATCAAAACATCTACAAAACATGTCACAACTTAACAAAAGTTTGCCTAACATAATTTTATTCACGGAAATCTTTTCGTTACAAAGACTATATACGTAAATAAGTAAATAATGTTTAATTCTACATCCCTACCCTCCGTAACAAACTCCCAACTTTTCTTCCTATTATACTCAGATCTGCAGCAAAGGTGAAACCTACTAGAGATTACAAGTTAACGACCTAGCTACTCGACTAAGAAGGCGGGTCATTGCCAGTCTGACACACTCTTTCATTGGAAGTTATCTTGAGATCAGGCAGTGCCTCGTAACTCATTACCCTCTCCTTTGACAAATTAATGTCTGCTTACCTACCTTTTATTTATTGAAATCTCAATTAACATCAAAGAAGATGGATGCTAGACTAGTAATGTCATACTAAATGCCAGAGTCTTTTACTTGAAACATTCATGAAGCAAATTCTCTACATTTATGGAGATATATAAAGAATGATGCTCTTACTATTGGCCAAATCTGTCGACATTTACCTTTTTTCTACTAATGAAAAAAAAACGTAACCTTCCATTTCTAGAGGGTGGCCGAAATACCCTCGTATTGATTTCAAGTGTTTGGCAATCCTCGGACTAATTTGCGTAATGGAAAGAAAACAAGTAAGAACATTTAAAGCGCTTCTGATCAATGCGAAAAGTCGTTTGTCATACACTGATGTGAATAAAAACAATTACATTGGTAACTGGTTATGTCTATATTGAACCGGCTTCAATATTGTTTCTGCATAGTTAGGGAAATGTGGGATATGAATGGATTGCTTGAAAACACTGCATACGGAGAAAGAGTATCTCAAAAATATTTACCAATGCTAAGGGTAATGTTTTAAGAACATTCACTAGGGCTGGCCTTATTTTCATCGACAGCGTTAATATATCCTACATTAACAACATAAGCTTTCAAATACAGGTTGTTAAAGATATAAAATGGTACTCTGATTATATTCTTTGTTAACGATGATGGTCAGAAACAGATATTTAACAATTATTGTACTTTCATTTTCATGCTTCACGTGTTACAGCTTGCCATGTATATGGTATATGTATGTGGATAGTGCTTCCATAAATAAGTCTAGAAGCGTCTCAATTATTCTACAGCACGAAAAGAACAGTCTGTAACAAGACAATACATCATGTGACGAGAAACTAAATGATTGAGAGGTCAGCTTGTATACTCTTGATCCACCAACAAAACATATAAATCAGATATTAATGTAAAATCAAAAAGAATCTTCATTAGGTGGTCACATTACCTCAGACTTATCTGCCTGAAATTGAGAAACTTTACTTAATTGTTCATAAACTTCCTCCTAGAGCTTTTCCAATAGATAGACAGATTCAGTGTCCATAAACCATATACAGATTATGTAATCAATTATGGTTGACTTAATGTGATAATATAACCTTTTATTCTATGTAATAATACATTTCTATAAGCATCTTGTATTCGCAGAAAATATAAGACAGAGTTTGGTTTTTACTCGTTACTTTCTGTATGGCATTTGAAACGATGCAATATATGTTATTTGGGTTTTTGAGTGATATATGTGGATATATTACCTGCCAAGATTTTATATCACCTGAGCCGCTAGGCGAGGGTGATATTTTATCTTGGCAGGTAATATATCCACATATATCACTCATAAACTCAAATAATAATTTTATTACCCTTCCCCTGCCGAGTAAGACGATTTTAAAATAAATCATTGCTGTTTCAAATAAAACGTCGAAATAACATTCCCTTTAGGGTACCCTTTCACGGCAAAATGACGTCACAACATAATTTGTGCTGGCGAAAAGCGGTATTTTCCAAGAAGTGATCTGATTGTTTGAATATTAAATATATATCTTTAATGAAAGCCATAAATTTGGGTTAATATTTCCGCGCATTCAGTACAGATTATTTTCTTAAACTTTTTTAAAATTTTATTTCAATAGTTTGTCTGTAGATCTACAAAATGTATTTGCTTTCGTACCTAACGAATGTAAACAAGAGAAAAGGAGTAGTCTGTTGAAGACACTTTTTGTGATTAATATCAAGGTTTGGCGAGGTCATATTTGTTTCAAATACTGATTAGAATATTTATCATTACTCTATTCTGGTAAATATATTCTATTTGACAATTTAAAAGTGCTTGTATATCGGAATTTACACTTTACAACATCGAACCGTACGCGCATCGTCACAACGCATGTTGTTTACAACATGGGGTACCCAAAGGGGAAATTTAATGTGTATATTACCTGTCTGGCTCGGTAATATCAACTTCTTTCGACGGATCAATAGCCAATCAAAACAGAGAAAAAAATCTGGAAGGGTAATAATATTCAATGTTTGCATTTTATGGTATATTGTTTCATATGTTATGTACAACTTGTATTTGTTTTGAAGGTTACCAACATGACAACCATCATACCACTATTTAGGACACCACTGATTTAAAAAATCAGGTAATTTCAGAAACACTAACTTCGCAAAACACGTGGCTAGTTGCTATACAAGCCCTAACCAGCTGACACATATGTCATGTTGTTCCCCTAAACCAATAAAATCTATCTATCAAAATCAACAAACAAGTCCAAGAATGCAAGTATACAGTACAAATGGTGCAAAACGTGTTAAATACAAATGAGTTCAGAATTTAATAATTATGAATCTAATATCTAATACAAATGTGTCTTTTGCAATACAAATGAATCAAATATTCAATACAAATATATCTTTTACAATACAAATTATTGAAATAACTGAATAGGAATGAAAATTATCAAATATAAATTTATAGGAAAACAAATAATGATATAAATACTATTTAAAAAATTGTTCACAATTTACAACACAACAATACAAATGTAAACACTGGATATTGCAACGTTTATATGCAGTATTTTTGTACAAAGTGAAAGATCTTTTTCAGTATAATAAATAGTTAAAAGATCTTTTTACTATAATAAATCACAGCAAAAATAAATTCTGCACAACCGTGTTACAGACTTGTAGTCGTGCCGCTCTCTGTGCACAAGAGAAGAAATAAGAGCTATAATCTGTTCTGCAAATTTCTAACAAAGGCGACATAAGGCAATACATTGTGATATATATATCGATTTCGAAGCAAATAAACTCAGACAAATATTCAACTTGTTATTCCGCAAGTACAATAAAGGTCATTACAAAACCTGAAACGACAAAAAATATATGTAAATGCAGATAATCTTTGTATGGAGAGATGAAAAGACTTTTGACAGCTCCTCAATGTTCTTGATTAATCATAAGCTAGAAGACATTTCTTCTTAGAAATGCTTACTTCAGTACCCCAATGTTAAAAGCATAACTGCACAAGTATTGATGTAATTCTGATGTTCTTACTCATTTAATAAAACCTAAGTCTGTACTGATTCAGATATGGAGTTTTCATTTTCGATTCGATAGTTGATTTTTGTACTATGTCCAAAGATATCACCACGTCAATTTATATAAAATATGTTTAAATATGTGTTGTAATTTCACTTGATACTCTGTTTCAATTCCTTGTATTACTATCTCTTTTTTTTTTCATTTTTCTGTGTCGTTTCTTCTGTCACAATATAGTTCTTTAATCTATAATTTGTTAGATGCACCAGGATGGCTGAGAAGATGTTTTTTTTATATACAATATAAGCATTTTTTACTTGACCTTCTCTGAAATGACCTTAACATTAAATAAGAAACGTTAGTAATATGAATGTGTTTATTTCATCTCATTTCGTATTGACAAAAAATTAATTAATTACGTTTCCAAATGCAATCGATACATTTGTCCGCCCTCTGTGTATTCACATATCCCGTATGCTCATTTCTATCAATATTTCACATTTTTCCTATTTTCCTAAATTGCATACAAAAGTCTGGAATACTTCAAAAGCTTGTCAGTTAGCAATACCTTACATAAGCATTGTGCTTGACAATATAATAGCAAATGACTTTAGTTGTCATAATTTGTTAATCCACAAGCAATCATTCCAGTGCTGTATCGTATCAACAGAGGGCGGACATGTGATAAATAAGAATAACTACCGAAGTAGCACTAATGTCTCTAAAAACTGAAACATCCAAAATATGAATTACCTATAAATTTCTCAACTATACCATTTTGTTAGCATAAGTATATTTTCTAAATCAACAGTATAGTCACAAAAAAACATTTCACTCAATGCTTACTATAAATCTTAGATTTTGATGTTGATGCAGTATCGGACGTTTTGAACATGTGAACATTTTCAAAACCCATGGAGATTATCAAAAACAACAGCACAGTTCATGGATCCTGGATCCTGAATGACATTATGAGTATAAACTACTTGATTATTTGCATTTAAGATGAGAAATGTTGGATTCTCTTATTCCAAAGCAATGTCGGCAAACTCTTAAGTTTATGTTATCTATGCAGGCTTCGCCATTCTGCATGACCTGAACTATCAGTACGTTATTACACAAACAAGCAGACACTAAATTACTAAGTTTACAAGCTGAAGCAAATCAAAGTTTTTTTATTCGCCATATATTTTCAGCATCAATCATTGAGCGTTAGAACTAGTAAAATACCTCGAGCGTTTATTTTCATCGGCACTTTAAAATGCATTTTTACAATACAAGGGCAGAGAAAGTCGTAAAATGAAATACTCGTAACAAGTCACACATGGAATAATCAAATCTTCAAAAGGCCATCTATTATTCATTTCATGCCAAAATGACTTTGTCTTATATAGTCCGAGCTAACATAACTTCAAACTATGATAACACAAGTTGACGTTTTCAAACTAGTGGTGTTTTAGTACAGCCCTGGGGGATACTGTAATCAAAATTGTACTTCTGTCAAATCAATCGTCAAATACCCCGTAAAGTACTTTGAAATTGTGATAAAAGGCACCCTCTGACAGTTTTGTAATGTTTTTCTACTGCATAGTGAAAAATTACTTATTAATGTACAGAACCTATGCACTATGGCATTATTTAGACGGTTTAGTGTAACAAGGAACCTTTAGAGATGGTTCCAAATTAGTTAGAATATCAACAAGATTACATATAAACATGATGTGTAAAAGCATTTGTGAATAAAATGCTGAAATAAATATAACCATTTATTACAAAGCATGTGAGAGAGGTTCAGGTCTCATGTGTTCAGTTATCAGGAGGTCGTTAAAAGTGGACCAATGTTATAAACTATTCGATTGAATAAGACTTTTCTCATAAAATGTTACCATATATCTGGAATCAGACAGGACATATAAATGTCATGGACGATAAGACTGTAAGTGAGATTAGAATATTGTTGTCAAATAATAAAGTCTGGGATTAGTTTTGAATTTTTGCAAAATATTAAATATCTTCCGTAGTAATTTGAAATCTGTTCATTGTTTTACCACTTATTATGTTTTTCTTATACAGCAATTACATACCTTATTAGCTATAGTTACAAGAAAGCAAACAATACATCCTATAAAATAAAAAGAAAAAAACAACAACTACGGAAATGGTTTCCTTTAAAACGTATGTCCTGAAATCTTTTACAAAAACTTTGTTAAAACTTTGTGATAGTAATGTATCACTCATTCAAGCGTCTCCTTATCAAGACTATTGCGGATATGGTTTACATCGTAGAAACAGCATATACCACAAGTCGTTGTTTTATTTTGATATTTCTTTTTCAAGTGTGCACTTTTCTAGCTTCACTGCATAAACAATCTTCATAAAATCAGACTTTTGACTTACTTGACCTTAGCGCTTTGTTCATCCGCGACTTGAAATGAGGACGAAAGCGACTGTGAGAAATTAATGTCCACCCTCTCTCTAGAATCATATTAAAGCCATAACAAATGACATGTGGCTTACACCAGAAATTATTAAACACGATGATCTTTTTTCATCCCTAGAGAAATTAAAAGAAATGATAAATTTCATACACAACGTTTTATATGTTTCGACAATACTTTAATCAATATTGATCTACATTGACATAATTTTATGTGAAATACTAGTTATTTCAATGTTTAGAGTTTCTTCACTTATACTCTACTATATGTATAATCGAAAACTGCAATGCGATAAAATGTTTAGGAAAAGAGTTACAAAACAGAATTTATATCAAGGCAATAACCTTGCCAAGATTCCGAACCTTCTTCTGAACTTGCAAAGCGAAATCACTCATTTATGTATGCATGCCAACGCTCTAATCAGAAATAAAGTCTGAAATTGGATTTATTTTCAGTTTGAATTGCTTCCGAAATATGCAAATTATTGGCTTTTGTTGGAAATTAAGAAATTGCAAGAGAAAAATCGATAAATAAAAGCAAAATAGGAAGAGATGATGTATTTTATCTTAAACTATCTAAAACATTTAACTCTGATTTAAAAAATGGTAGCAACTGGCACACCGTTATCGAAAAGGCAGCGAGAGCTGTTTATATCTTGAAACGAAGAAAGAAGTAGAAATAGCCGTCAGCAGATATATTTAATTCCTAGGTATATTTGGCAATAACATTAACAAAAATAAATGAACACCTGAAATGTTAAAATTGACTAACAAAACCAAAACTAAATCTCATAAGAATAAAGTTGTATTAGGAACTGAAGTAAATAATTCGATGATAAAGAAGTCGTCATTGAATGAAATTTGTATCACTATATAGAGTATAGTTTAACAATACACAAATAAAATCATCATCTTTGAAACTAAAACAACATTTTATCAAATAAAAATGAACACCTGAAATGTTAAAATTGACTAACAAAACCAAAACTAAATCTCATAAGAATAAAGTTGTATTAGGAACTGAAGTAAATAATTCGATGAAAAAGAAGTCGTCATTGAATGAAATTTGTATCACTATATAGAGTAAAGTTTAACAATACACAAATAAAATCATCATCTTTGAAACTAAAACAACATTTTATCAAATAAAAAAACTTTGTTATTTCTTCTTCAAACATTTTCACGTGCTAGAAATAAGGGAACCACCAGTTTTTGTCATATAAACATGCAAGGCCACAAATCTTTATAACCTCAGAGGAGTAAACTGTCAAATGCGGGTAAAAGTCGCTAAAGAATGGGCATCAATTACTGTCTAAACTGACAGGTTTGCTGGAACACGTCTTATTGGAATTGACAGAGTGTATGGCATTGCCAGGGGAAGCTCTATATGAACTTTTACTGTGACATAATCCATCATTGTTCAAATGCAGATTCCTAACTCCAGCAGTGTCATCAGGCTATAAGATATACACAAATAATCTATCTAAAAAAATTCAAAGGACACTGTTATAGTATAGTCTGTCTTTAACACTTGAATGTCTGTGTACCATTTAAAAGTATCAGTCGGGATACTTTAGCTCGCTTTATTGTAAATAACGTTTAAATGAAGTAACACATTACATTTATATTTGACAATAATCTTTAACAAAAATGGTTTTGAAAGTCCATCATGTTTGTGAATAACTTATAGGCCGTTTCGACAGTTCTTTTTCTTGCAAGAATTAAAAGTCACCTGTCACAAGTGCCTCAAACCTGTCTTGTGGAGTTTACGAGTTTTGACCAATCTAACAGCTATAAATACTCTCATGATTATAACTTGCTATCGGTCACATATTAATTTGCCTATGAAAGGAGGTTTCAAATAAACAATTTTGCTGAAAAAGATTAATAGAATCTATCATTGGGGGTGGTGGGGTGGTTGAAGATCGAGATATCCAAACCCGAGAGTTTGGATATCACGATCTTCAACCACGCCCAATGATTGATTATTTTTCTCACTAATTCACTCATGGAACAAAAATAAGAACAAACGCAAAAAATGTTTCGAACTATTTTTTTATGCGTATTCACGCCTGTGAACTGCAGAACAACCATAATTCCAATATACAATATTCAACGTTTCACCGATTCAAGTAAAAATGGATTAAAATAAACGTATTACATAATTTTAAACATCAGGAACGAGTACAGTTGAAGGATTAAAGTGATTTAAATGCAAATTAATCAGAGAACATGTGATTTAAAGAGTAAACACAGATAAATTTAAAATGTCAACGCTCGAAATTGACTGAAATAATACAAAAAGTAGTTCGCATTCTTAAGCCATTCGAGATAAGCCCAGTGTGAAATAAGATTTTCCACTAGGGCTATTTTTAGTAACATTTTCGGATTTTTCTGTCTAGTTAGTGATAAATACATTTGTTATAAGGTCTGTGAAACTTATTATTCTCTCCGCTCTTCTACGGAAAGAGCTTCTGAGTATTTGCATAATAGCATCTAGTAGAATGCATATCAGCTGATTCAAATGACAAGCAGACGACAGCTACTTCCGCAGACGACGATTTCAATCTATCAGGATAAGATATTGCTGATTGTAGGAAGTTTCTCTTTTCCTATATATAATATTTATTTATACTTATTATTGTGTGTACGTAAGGGATTATAATGTTTATTTAAAGTTATTATTTTATAGTACCTTAGATGTTATTATAATTCTTGTGAATCGTGTGTGCACGCACATATTGAATTCGAGTTAAACTTAAAATATATAAAGATCATCCCCCCCCCCCCCCACACACACACACCAGACTCCTGTACTCAGTGCTAGGTCTCCAAGACACACCTGACCTTAATAATACACTGAAATTCCCTGGATGCAAAATCAACACTAACCGGCTGAAAAATATATCAGAAGTATTAAAACCTTTGTTTAAAACAGGCTGTTAAAGGGGCTGTGCTCCAGATGACAAAAAAAGAAAGTTTTCTTGTATTATAAATTTCTTGTAATATTTATGACCAATGCTTAAAAAATAACTTACTGACAAAAAATAAGTCAAATAATTACATTATGAATTGATTGTTTTCCCTTTCAAAGTGCTATACCGTAACGCGACGGTATAACTATATCGTATAAGATTTAATGTATATATCTGTAATATCACATGCGGACGATGGTGGTGACAGTAAAAGCGTTGGCAATATTTTGTTAACATGAGGGTCCAGAGTTCAAATCAGGCTGGAGCGAAAATATTTTTTTTATTCTATTTTGACTTTTATAATCAGTTTTGAAAGTAAAATATTATGTTGTTATAATCTCACGGCATCTAAATATATAATTTATGAAAAAAAATTTTTTATGTCAAATCTGGAGTACAGCCTCTTTAATGTCAAATATATTTCTGAATTTAGCAAATAAACAATAAGGTAAAAATATAACTTCAATATTAACAACATTTTACAAATATGTATTCAAATGACTCTTGTATTAAAAGTCACATTTTATTCGTACATTTACTGAAATTTGATTACACAATAACGATATTTCAAGATAATAACAACAATGGTATCAATTGAAGATCTATAATTGTTAATGCATCAACAATAGGTAAATTAAGAAGACAATGGCTTGGCAATTTCGATACTAATATAGGCAATTATCATTATCTTCTGATAGACAGAGTGCGGTCACTTTATTGATAGCAACACTCGGAGGAATAAAGCAATAACATTCGGAAATCACAATCAGGAAGATAACTCCTGCTACAAATATAAATATGGCAATGTAAATATGCGTAATCTATCAATGTCTCCTATTGATTTCAGGCTTGATATTAGTACTGGCCAAGATAAAAAGATCCGATGTCGTATATTAGTGTACCTCGCCTTTAAGTGTTAGACAACTGCGCTATTGAAGAAAAATTAGTTTCTACACTGAATTTTTGTTATTGCATTGATACATAAATATATGCGAAATATATGGAGGAATATATAACAAAAGTGACGTAAAAATGTCAGTAGTTAACAGTAAAGATGTAATTAAGGTAGTTCCAACAGATACATGTGAGACAATTCTTATACAAAGCAGAATTCAATTTGAAAGCTCAAATTTAATAATAATATTATTTCAAATGTGTTTAACCTTCTAAACAAAGATCAGTAGATAACATACACTGTAGGAAATTTGTAAAAGAAAGGTTAAAGAGTATTTCAATAGAAACATGATCCAAAACACCAGTAGTACATTTGACTGCATAATGTATAACCATATAAAGTACCATCTGTTTTTATGAAAGAGTCATATTGAATAGCGCTTACACGCATCCACAATTATATGACGATGTTATACACAAGCTCGATCATGTACGTGATTACTAAAGCTTAGAGAAATAAGCTCGGAATTGTTTATTGGCTGCGTTCCCAAAGGCTTCAAATCGAACCAATTAAAGATTGATTTTCAAAACAGAAAGAAACAATGTCAGCTGAGTACTTTTGTGAGCCGTAGAAACACATGTTATGCATAGATTTTGTCGCCATTCAAAGACAAAGTTTCCTCAACACAAAGATTTCTTTGTACAACATTATCAGAAGACAATAACATCAAGATACAATAAAATGTCAAAAACACAGATCAAGCTTGATTTTACATGCATAAGAATTTCCAACACTTACCAAAAGGTTGATGTTTGTACAAGGTAATGCTTTTCCATTTACCAGGGGAGAGACATGATGCAGTTAGTGCAATTAATCTTATATTCAAGAAAATAGTTTTTGTAAAATGTGAGCTCGCCGAACAAAATATTGCTACATTTAGCTACCCCAATTCGTATAGTTAATGTCTGTGCGGGCGCCATTTTATCTAAGAAAAAAAGTTGTTTAGATTTTAAAAGTATGCATTTCAACTGTATAAAAATATATAATATGTTAATATATGTTGTCATGTTAAACGTATATATGAGCTTTTGGATACATGAGCAGCCGATACATTGATAACTGCCGCTGGTATGTTGTTCGCTTGTTGTTGTATTACACAATGCTTATCTGATGTTAAAACTCGATACATACGACTCTTACTAACATCAATACCCATAATACATCGAAGCATCTTGTGCAACCATTCATGGTAACGAAGAGACATTGCGATCTAAGTGCAGACGATAGAAATATATGCATATAGATATTAGATCATGTTCTAAATCTTTATTTTCCTTGCATCACATATTTTGTAAATGTCAGCAGACATTCCAATTATCAGTTATAATACTGAATATCTTGACATAAGTTTAGAACTGAAACCCAGAGATCTATCAAAAAGATATCAAATATGTCCTTATTTGAAACAAAAGCTTTGAGACTTTGAGAACTTTCAAAGGAGATCGTAAAGAATTTACTACCCTGACACAGGTGATTTGTAAGCAAATAATTAACCCTTAACCTACTGGAACCGAAAGTGATTAGCCTTTGCCACCAGTATACAGCCAGGCCAGCCTGCACATCCGTGCAGTCTGACCAGGCTCTATACTGTTGGTAGCTCCATTTTTGTATTTTGATATTGAAATCCCTTAAACTTGAATGGACTGTTCCAAATTCAAAGCTGGGCAAATCCATTACAAAATTTCTGCATGTTCAGGGTTAAACATCTTTACGTAAATACAGACACTTACTGTAAAGCTCTCATTAAGATGCTCAGATAGTTATTATATCAACATTTTGAGAAATATCAAATGATATCCAAAAATCAAATAATTTCTGCTTTAGCAAGAAATATTCAAAGTTCTATGTAAATAATCTACCAATGACCTTTACCGATTGTAAACACAATACTAATTCATTTACCGTATTTAGAAAAATCTATATATTTTCGTCATAAATGAATATTCGTTTTCTTGCTGTATGATGAAGAGATTGGAAATTCAATGTATTATTAAATTAAATCAATTAAATTATTTAATTCCATCTATTTGAATTATTTTACCTTGACACAAAGTTTTGTTGAGTGCAGTCAAAGTATCATGAAATCTTACAGAAATGAAAATACACTGAGCAGCAGGTTTAGTAGATACAGAAATTCATAAAATATTTTTGTTGATTTGTTTCTCCATTTATCTCATCAAATACTTGAGAACATTATCATGGCGCAACACTTAATCACCTCATTTCCTCTAATTTTCAAACAGTAGTATGCTTTCTTCTAAATCTAAGGGAATATTGACTTTAATTAATGCTTAACTGTTTGGTTTGCAAATTGGTTTCGGTTTAAGGAAATCAATGCGAGTATTTTGATTTCTAAGTGCATGATAGGTTTACGAAGAGACATTTTAATTACTTTCCGTCCTTCACATGCGTGAAGATAAATAAAACGGGAAATTTGTAATTGAAAACGAGTAAGTGACATTTTTCTCTACGTGTATTTTCCTTTACCTAACTGTCCTCATTTTATCAGATGAATCTTCTGAGCAACCAAACGTCACGCTACACTGTTTAAGGCTTGAAAATATTCTCAGATTGAACATAGCGTTTTAAAGAAGAAAATAGCATTTTAAAATTGTTTCATATTAACCGTAGACTTGACAACAGTTACCATGGTTTTCCTTTCCGTACTAAATGTACGTCTATTTGCCTAATAAACATGGTGATAAGATCCGTCTGTAAGTTCCTACTGAAGTAGAAAGCTCACATGTTTGCTAGCAATAAGGCAAGACAAGGTTCAATTTTCCATGATTTACAGAGTTCTAACTGAGTTCAAAGTGAATAAACGAGTTTATATAAATGTAGGGATACGTTCTTACAACCGATATTAGGGAAGTTCGGTACCTGTAAACAAGAAATGTGAAGGTTAGTCAGGACTACAGCTTCGAACCAGTGACCACCCGTTTAAGAATTACTCTGTATCACAGCTCTTCTGTCTACCCATGTTTTAAAAAATGCTTTTAAGTAAGAATAAAACGAAACACAGTTTTGTTTCAACAGTTAAACTATAAATCACAAAAAAATTACTTGTGAAAAAGCAATCTAGTGAATTAAAGGTTATTTCAAAGCTAAGGGAAAGTTGAAATTACTTTAAATTAGTTACAATATGAACCGAGAAATAAAACAGAAATACGTATATATAAGTTAGTCCGAAGATTGAAATCAGTGGTTATATCACACAACTAAAGTTGACATTCATGAATTTCAATTTGGTGTCTTTATCTCTTTTCTATTTCAAAATATAGAAATGGCATACATTGCGCTTTGGAGATAGGTTTAACTAATAAGGCGGAAACTCGATCAAAAACATATCGAGGTCTCAATGCAAAATTGTTGTAACTACATATCAATTTCGAAGGAGATAAATACTTTTGCACTTAGCCCACGATTTTAGTTTGCATGCATCATTTATGACTACATAGACTATCATTTGCGTCTGCCAAAGGGCAATAAAGAATAAGGCTCACGCGCCATCAGACAAGACAACTGATACATAAAAGAATGATATAACAATGAAATGGCTCGATTATGCATTAGACTAATAAACCATAGAACAATAAAACAAGCACATTTCCTTGAATGCATTCTCAAAGGGGGTTCACAAGATATGTTTTAGCATATATGTTAAAACAAATATGCTTTTAAAACATACCTGTTTTCCTGTTCACACGTTATGCTATAGCATGTATGTTCTGTCATTTTATCACTGATGTTTTCCTGTTCACACGTTATGCTATAGCATGTATGTTCTGTCATTTTATCACTAATGTTTTCCTGTTCACACGTTATGCTATAGCATGTATGTTTTGTCATTTCATCACTGATGTTTTCCTGTTCATACGTTATGCTATAGCATGTGTGTTCTGTCATTTTATCACTGATGTTTTCCTGTTCATACGTTATGCTATAGCATGTGTGTTCTGTCATTTTATCACTGATCATTCATTTTGAAGGTATTGTTAAATTGGAATATGAAGATTTGTTTGCTCCTTTAATTCTCATTGTAATGGCTGTTGTCTACCATCAACATTTATAGAAGAATTTTAACTGAAACGAACATTCCAAAAATCTGCCTCACTTATACAGAGTTCACTTACATTTTCTGTTTTGTCTTCAGTCAATTTTAATTCTGATACCTTACTTTTAGGAGCTATTTTTTTCTGAATCACCAACTTTTCAGTATTCTTTGTGTTCATTTTTTCTTGACAGGACAATATATTGGGAACTCTTTCAAGTAGGATTGAATTACCGTATGTTTTACATACAGAAAAACAACGAGTTCTAATTGGTCTGCTCTACATATCCGCTTGCTTTTTACCCCAGTCACATGGTATGTATAACAGATTATTATGTTCAAAACATATCTGCTAAAACATATCATGTGAACCCCATCCACACCCAGCCCCCTTTAAACAATACACAATATATTCAAATGTATAAAGCGTTTAAAAAATCGATTTGTACTAATAAGCCTTTACTGTAAAGAATAAATCTATTCAGACGTTGTTATTTTGCAAAGGGAGAAGACTCTTGAAGCCAAAACTGGCTTTGAAAAATTTTTGAACAGATACAAAATTATATTATGAGAAAATATGAAATACTCATTTACAACTATAAACAGTTTGAATATACAGTTATGATTGAAATTATCGAACACCCATAAAGAAAGCTGACTTTGGGTCCTCTGAAAACAAATTTCCACAGATCCGAAGATTAATTAATTCTAAATGTAATCATTTTAGAGTTATTAAAATTAAGTTCTGTTACTGGTGTGAAAGATGACTGACTGATCTTCGAAGAGCATCAACATTATTAAAGAATGAGCGCAGAGACTTTTCTCATAACCGTTAATTTCTTAAAACTGGCGAAAAAATATTGATGATCTCCAGACATTCCAGAAATTGTCAAGAGTCTGTGTAAGTTTGTCATTGTTGACTAGAATTTATGGTTAATGCATACGACATCTAAAGCTTCGCATTTCCGGCAATTCAATTGGGAAAAACATTGGGAAAAACATCTCGCATTATGTACATCATTAACTGGGATAACGAAGTTAATAAATCACTTAAGGTTTTTAATACAAATATTTCAGAAGCTAGTGAACTTCCTTATTAACGACCTATAGTATAATTATACAAAGGCTTTAACTGTGATTACAGAACACGTAAAACATGCACTTTTATAAACATCAGTAGAGGCTCAAATTGGCAGTTGGACGCATTTTGTTGTAACTTGTTACGAAATAATGAGGAGAAACAAGACTTATAAAGAAGACGAATATCTAGAGGAGGGAAATATACCGAAATTATAATAAAGCTTGACTAGACACCACAATTCAGCAATTTAATCATTTACTAATACCGCTGCATGGTGCTTTACAGTTAAATGAATAAGATGTTTGTCAAATGATTTTTGTCTTATCAATATCAAAATGCAAAACAAATGATATTTTTACCAAAATTTAGTGATATTTGCGAAATGAGATAAATAACAAGAAAACAAGTGGTAATTTAAATATAAATTAGTTTTTAATTAGTGCAACGAATGGACCTGTGTGACCTGTGTGAAGTGCCTACGATCAAATTTTTCATGTCTTTTTACATGCTCATAATGCAGCTCTAATGCATAGCTTTCAGGTCTCTTTTATGTTAAACAGGAGACTGAGTCTGCAATCATTAGCTTATTGGTCTGACACTGTACTTGATAGACCAAAGATCAGATATGTAAGTTAAGTTTATTCAAAGACACTTAAAAGATTTAGTGCTCTACTTGAGTGTCAACCGTTTTACTAAATGCATTCAAAGAAACAATCATAAAAATGTTGCTTTCAAGACCCGTGATTTCAGTTACCTGCAATTTAAATAGATCCCTTCAGTCAACAAATAATCATTTTTATTCTCTCAGATCCTCTGACAGGAGACCTTGCAAATATTTGCATAACAGCGTCCAAGAGAATCGTATCGGCTTATTGAAAAGTCAGGTAGACAACAGAAATATTTTCCGCTGCTCAAACCTACAACCCATCATTAATATCAAAATAAATGACCAGCTTTATAAGATTTGTCTAAACGACCCTTTCTCTGAACCGCTCATTTTTGCAGAACATTGCTGTTCTTTTTTAATTCTATTCTCTCAACTGGCAACATTAACCATGTAAAGAAAGTTGAAAGAAATTAGTATTTGTTCTACATGTCCATCCAAAGGGAATGGCTTAAAAGTTAAAATGTAAATTTTTCAAACATGACAAAAACTCCCTTTTTCATACAGAAGAATTATTTTCCTAATTTCAGTTTTGGAGCAAAAATGGTATAAGAAAATATTTCATGTTTAGAATCGTGCTCACGCGATCTGAAATTCCGACAAAGCTATACCCCTCCTCCATCAAAAAAACGTGAACATGGTTTACTTTAATTCCGATGAGAAATGGGATCAGTTGTATGCAGACATTGGTATTTCCGTATTTAAGTAGTCTTAAAGATGCATCGTTTTCTGCTTTTGCAAAACAATTAAATAGTCATAGAAATGACCTGAGTCCAAGTTCCCAGTTCCCCAGAAAGATGACAGTGCCTTAACAGAAACGCCGATCGGGTTCTACAAAGAAAATGATCGATCGTGATAGATGTATCAAATATTCTATCACTTTCTCAGAATGGTGGTTTTTGTCCACGGAGATGGTCTCTATAAATCAGAAAGAACGTTTGAAATAATTGGAATTAGGTCTAATATTTTAGGAATAAGTGTAAAGAAGTTAGTTCTTTCATGAACGTAATTATCATTATCGGGCAACAACTGTCAATACTCCATTTGTCAATATCAATTTTCATTACCAGAAGCTTTTCCAAACCTGGCAGGAAAATATTTTATGACGAGTAGGCATTCTACGAAATTCAAGGTCAAGGAAAATGTAATCTTTAATGTTGCCGCTATTTACTGGTTGTGGTTAGAAAGCAAGAGACTAGCTTATCTCCCGGTGCCGCTACAAATAATATATTCATGATTTCAACAAAAACTTGTAACACTACAAGTCTTTAATTTAAAAACAATCTAAGCGCTTACTGTTGAAAAAAGTAGGTCATGCTCTTAATTAACTTTAAGACATTTATGAGTACTCTGAATACAAAAACAGACGAGTACGCGGAGAATTATAAATAATTTTTGTTTGACTTGTGAGCTACAATACAGCACAAGCCACTGTAATGCTGCATTTATCGATTAAATACAGAAACAAAGGAAACAATGCGACAGACGACATAAAACGATGTCAAGAACTAGTGTATGGCTATATTTGTATAAACGATATACCAATGGCCTGAACTGACGTATGGAATATTTACATTTGTATCAACGATATAAAGCGATGGCATGAACTGACGTAGGAAGTCGCTACATTTGAATTTACGATATAAAACAATGGGTTTTTTTCTGATGTTTGGATTCATTACACTTGTATTAACGATATAATAACAATGACCTGGACTGACGTATGATATCGTTACATTTGTATTAACTACATAAAACGATTGCATGAACTGACGTAATGAAATATTACGTTTATGTAATTGTTAAATAATTAATTGACTCGTCTCATATGTCAAATTATCTATACTTACACAACCAAGAAGAATACATTATGTACTTACAAAAGAATAATACAAAACCTTTTAGGGACTGAGTCTTTTCTTCAAGTCTAAAATAATTCCCGTTTTTCGCCAAAACACATTTCAGCAACACTACCATACAATAATAAATCAAATTTATTCAGAATCTATGTGCAGAATAGGCTTTTAAAATGAATTGGATTTGGACATATTTTCTTTAAGGTTACATAAAATAGGTAAGGTCCTTTATTTACTATTTATTCACACAGATCTTCTGACAAGAGATCTTGACAATGTTTGCTTAACAGATCAAAAGCAGTTATATAAGCTTATTCAAATGGCAAGCAGACGACAGTTTCGTCCACAAACAGTTTGTACAATCTATCAGTATTACAAAGAAAAACGTAGGGATATCCAGTTGCCCGGTTCGAGAATCTTTTCTAACTTCCGTCTTTTGATTATAATTATAGGATGTGTTATAATGCTGAAAGGTAATACATGCATATTTCAGTAAAATTAATTTTGTAATATCTTTACCGACATAGCAAATATTAAGCTACTGAAAAACGTTTTTACCTCGGGATGCACTGTTTGCTTATACAAAACACAAAACGTATTTGCTGGGAACAAATTGATGTACGAGTTATCATACATAAATAATTAAAAATGCTTCATCCAATTACACCGTTAAAGCGCATGCGCGATGAAGCGAATGTGCGCAGTAAACAGGTCATATTCTAGGTTTGATTTTCCCTTATCTTCTCTTTTTAAACATGTCTATTTTATAGATATCGGTCAAATATAAAACCATCCTGTTAGAGAAATTTAATGTAGAATACTTAAAATGAAAAGTGCTAGTTATCAACCTCTTAAATCTTGATAGCTTCTACGACAAAATAGTCCTTCGGGTCACCAGATAAATTCGTTCACCTTGCCAGATAAACTTTCTCAATGCACCAACCTATTATTCTCTTTATCTGTGTAAATATGCTTAAACCTGTCAATGTCCTCAATTAATTTCAAGTATGATATTAGTGCATTTATATTTCTTGGCCAATATAATAGACTACATGTCTTTTTGTTGCTCAAGGCAATTCAAATGTACACCTGCTTTCAGTAAAAATTATATCTTAAATAAAAGAAAAGACTGTAAGTCTGGGCTGCCTACGCAATGAACAAACAATTACTATCAACTCTTGGTATACAGAACAGTCTTAATAGAAAACGATGTAAAATTAAAAAAAAATACAACATCTTGCTATGTAACCTCTTAGCAAAGGGGTAAATGTTTTATTTAGGATATACTAAGTTTAAATTCTTACAAAATGAAATTCTCAGAACTTTATGTTTAGAAACTATAACTAATAAACTTCTTAAATATATTTTCCTGAAATCGTCTTGTATTTGGTATTTCAATCTTAATACGAGGAATTATTTACTTTAAGATGAAACTCAAACTACATATTAAGATAGCTGATTTTTATCCTCCGAAATCAATTCCAATTTTGTGGTATTTAGAAACGGGAATGAAAAACACGCATGGCATTAGAATATTAACTGTTCTTTGATATTTGCAAAAACAAATCACAGCATGAATTGTAATTGCAAAGCGGAATGACATTTTCTCTCCTGATTTTTCCATACTATTTAAAATCCTCACAAGTGTAAGAAAAAATGGTACATTTTACAAAAGGATTTCCGAGTGCTTTAAGCAAGCAAGGGTCTTAGAAGGTGATACATTAAAGTTTGAGGCCACAGTAAAGAGATAAAGTGTTTGCTTCGATAAGTTAAACCTATCAGCTATGCCTGTTTCAGCCAATGCCAAGCGTCTACAAAAGAAGACACAGCCTTTTCCGGGTCTTAAAGAACTTTCTTCCCTAAATAATGAATCTGAAAAATTATACCAGATATTCTTTTTACTGAAACTGAACTCGTCTAACTGACAAGGATAGCCTAAAATTCACTAGGCATAAATGAGTTGACTTGTATAGACAATTTCGGAAACAAATGATAACATTCACACATTTTACGTCATACATAATACATGATATTGACAGTCAGTTTAGAATTGTTCCAGTGTCAAACGATTTCTAATGAAAATATATTTTTCTTCGTATCAAACCACCTTGATCTACAACAACTTCTTACAAAGAAATCAAGAAATCAAACAGTGTCCATGAACTGTATCTGTTAAAAACAGCAAGTAAGCGAATTTTTCATCACCTGATCATTATATCAAGTAAAACTGCCCCCAAAAATGACTTGAGCAAACTCTTCCATGTAAATGTTGCTGTAACAAATTCCAATAAAAAGGCTACACTTATGAAAACTAGTAAGCTTTAGATATAAACCTGATAAAAACGTTTTCTACGTTTAGTTCTTTAATACATAATTAATATAGTGAATGAACCATATTTCTTCAGACCAGTGTGAACTAATCTAGAACGAGGAATTTTTCGGGTGTGGTTCTTTGTCTAATCTCCTTGAAAAGGTGTATCCATAAATTCCTCTTGACTGAATTATGCTTAATATAAAAAAATGGCGTAAAAATGAGAGCAGCCTCTGATGAACGGGATTTCGCTGAGTGAATTCGGACAATGTATGTTCTTTCATTAGCAAAATCATCTAAAATCTGGCGGCGGATATATTTATGGCCACCAGACTTTCCAAGGGTCAAAGGGCAAGGGAAATGTTATCATAAGTGTAACTATTGCTGACCAGATTTTTTCCTTTATACCTATCATAGCTGTATTTTTTCTCGACCTCATAAAGCCGCACTTGAAACACCTTTGATATTGAAACCCTTTGTAATGTTTGACGAAACTAAGAAGTAGAAATTACACTGACTAGTTGATACCAGATTAAAAAATAACAACAACAACCAAAACAGGATTATACTTATCACTGGAAGACATAAGAAGATGCAACGTTTTCATTTTAGTAAATCTACTCGAAATATATATGTACAATGAAAATATAAAGAAGTGAAAATACCGTATAGTTTGTACCTTAGTTTTTACTGTAAATCAATTGCACTTGACTGAGATGCATAATTTCAACTTGACGAATGTGACCAAAACGTATTTATGGTAGCTTACTGTCATTCCTTACTCGGCTTAGCCTGCCTGCGTGCTTATGTAAGTATGATTGTGTGGTAGACTCACAAAGCTTTAACACAACGTCCGCCCCCATAGATTAGATGAAACCAGAAACAAAGGGAAAATGATGTTTTAGAAATATCTGGGAAAGTCTAGAATATTTAGAAAGATGGAGACAGGAGAACAGCGAGGTAATTGAAGTTTCTAAATTGAATATATAATAGAGTCCCTCATCACTACAAAGCGAAAAAGTCAGTAAAACTGGACCAAGAGCTTCATGACGTCTCCAACAAGACGCTTCTTTACAGATAAAGGAAGCAGATGCTTACTAGATTTGTGTGTTGCCCTTTACATAACTACTTCAATGAAAATTAAATGCCGGCATGGTTGCAGCTGTCTACAGAACTGTTTTGCTAGGTGTTTTTTTTTCGTTAACAGGAATAATGTCAGACAAATATCTTAATCACAGATAAATATCAACCAGCAAGAAAACGAAATTGATTTGGTTTAAAATATTTAAGAGTAAATGCTAACATTAAAACGGTGGACCACATTGTTAAAAATAATTCGATCGATATGTACTCCACACAGTGTAAACCTGCTTCAAGTTTACTTAGAAGATCCATAGTAAACATAAAGGAATATTAACTTTATCTATATATTGTTTATATACGTATATTGCGACTATATTACAGAGAAAAAGAGGGTCGATTTAGAAATGTCAATTCGATTTTACTTACCCTCATTAGGAGAATCAAAATCTACTGACTCTTGCGAGAAGGAATGGATACATGTATTATTTGACCAATAACTAAGACTTGTGTGAAGCAGATTTCACAACAACAATAATCTTATAGCTGTTTGAAGTTTATGTTCAGTCGAAAGCTACATATACATTCCCTTTTTTTCTATTAATTATCAACCGTATTCAATATTTACGAGAAATTACCCCATCTTAGTTTTTATGAAAATACTTAATGGATTTTTTTCAAAACATATGGAGTTCAAATTTTGAACTGAGATGATTCGAGCAGTTTTGAATGTTTAAACGGAATACGGTTACTGTTTGAACAAGGGGATGTACATTGTCTTGTTAGAATAATGGTGTGTCATTCAATAGTGAAATATTTATTAACTGTCACATACTGTTCATTAACCTCTTTTTAGGCAAAGAAAAAATTTTGATGGAAAAGGGATTTGAATGAAAATTACAGTTATTATGCCAATAAATAATGGTTAATGTTACATTATTAAAATAAGTAAAAAGGTGGCAATGGCGAAAGTGTTCTTGACAAAAATAGTTACAAAATATACGCAAACATTCATTTAAAGTTTTAAATGTCGTTCTTCTATTGTGCCCTGCTTATTTATCTTGTAAATTTCTAATCGATCAGAATTTGCAACAGCATTTATTATCTCTACTTCCAAAGTCGTGATTGTCATAAAAGAAAATTGTCACTTGACGAGACGGGAATCCCTGGTGCTAATTGCCTTCTTTCAACTTTTACAGAATTAGCATTGATCTACAAAATCTTTGAACATCTCGTGGCATTAGAGCAACGTAACACATTCCCATATGGCGCTCCCGAGGACAAATTTTAGAAGAATATGTTCTGATGGAAATAACACATTGTCTGAAACAGCTCATGTGTTTCTTCCGTTTTAAAGGGAACGATAATAAAATTAAATGTCTAGAACTTCCAGCTAGGCAAGGCGTCTTTCCAGAATAAATAGATTGTGATAAAACCACAAAGGTCGTATTTTTCATTGCTTTAAGGACTTGTCGATATGGTTTGGTAAGACACACAATTAAAAGGAGGCGCTGCAAAATCCTGTAAAATTTGTTGATGTTCAAAAAGGTCTGTTATTCTAATCAAACTTACTGTTGTGTACCAAACAAACCGACCATTCGAAGAAACGTAGTAATTCTTTGTTGTTTTAAAAATTCAAGAATATAGAAATGTATGCATTACAATAATAGACAAATGCAGATAAATAGCAATTAATAACTTGAAGACTTCAATTATTACGTATATTGTCCCTTTAGTATTTCATATCGTCGACCAAAATAGAAATACATACATTATCTCAATTTAGAACGTATCACGCATGTCAAAAACAAGGTGAACAGTGTTAAGTAATGCAAAGATGAACCAGTGTTGAATCAATCATCAGAGGTATACATAAACTAAATTTGTAGGAAGTACAAATAGTCTGTCAATAACTAGTTAGCCACAGCATAGTAATTTTCCTTAGCAGTTCATCATAGGAATTTCGAAGCAGCCATGGGTTACTTGTTGTTTGCAGACGATACCTATTTCATTTCACATTAAAAAAGACAGCTGGTAAAAGCATCGCAACATGCAAAAAGCCAGCTTATATAAACAAACTTACTTCAACGCACTTTAAAATAATTCAGTATTTCCTGATATTTGAAAATATGTTCAATAGAATAATCACATTTTGATTGAAAAAAAAAAAACAACGACAAAAACAAAACAAACAACAGAATCTGCAGTATTATTGATATTCTTTTGAACGTTATAAGCAGACACACTATATTCTTTTTTTCAAGGACATCTTAACTGATATTTTTTGGTTTACAAATGGTGACAACAATTTCTACATCAAGTAACATAACTATTTCACATAAATGCAATTCATAGATAATGTATCAGTACGGGAATATACATCATGGCTATTTATACAAAGGCTCATATCCTAGACTATTTATGGACATAGTTAATGGCCGTTTCGGGACAGAATAGTCATAAAGCAATAAATTTACAATATATATATATAAACCTACATACCACTTCTGTAGAAGTCGATGATTGAATTGAAGACTGCTGGATGTCTGTCGAAGAAATATACATCCTTCTGGCTGCCCGAGAACTCGTGTTGTTCAGCAAGGCGTGACAGGCGTGTGTTTTCTATTTTCTTTAGCGTAGTTAAGTGTGTCTCGTGCCGGACCCCGCCAACATTCAGAACTATTCTGTCTTCATCCTCAGAGTATTGTGAATCATTTTTGGCGGGAAGGGTTTCGGTGGGAGAAATGACCGGTGTCTCCTCGCCTGGGATATCGTCCGAGAGTGAGTCGGCTTCTTCAGAGGCGAGGTAAACTGGTTTGTTTGTGCCGTCATGCTCAAGCATGTCTACCCTAGTTCTTCTGGCCCTTTTCAAGGTAATAATCGGCAACCACTTTTGGCATTACAACACCAATTATTCCATTTTAACTCCAAATAAAGGACAATATATTCTGAGTTTAAGTTTTCCTTTGAATTACATCATCCACGATTATCTTAAGTATTTATTTTAAAACAAGAAACACGACCACAATAAAACTACTCTACAAACTACATGGAATTAGAAGATTCAGGGCATAATTCCGACTTCAGAAAAAAACTGTCCTATCTTCCTTCGCCGAATTCCAGAGAACTTCTCTCTCTTCGTTGGCATTAAAACCTGCGCCAACCCTCGATAGCTGTTGATGTAATTAATAATTAACAACATCATAGTAGGGTATCCATTAGAGCGAAGAATTAATGGTCACAGTATCTCAACGAACGTTCGTCCTGATGTGAACGCTTTGAGCTTTAGACCAATTTATCTAGATAAACTCATCCTTTATTGGTTTATGTTGCTTTCGCTGTTTTAGGCATAAACCAAAGAAATAGCAGGTCACGTGACTGTATCGAAATGTTCATCTCATGCAAAACCAGACGATGTAATAGTTCGATCCGATCCAATTTGCAAACATCTGATAGATTTTATGTTGCACATTCGGAATGAGAGAACGATGTTCATATATTCAGTTTCCAATAGCCGGCATCTTCTTATCAATGTAAATTAATTCCAATGCCGAGCCAGTCGCGTGTTTTCCAACGATAGGAAAGTTAAACCGTAACCCAGGAATTGTTCATATTTTTAATTCACATGCTAATTGAGGCATGCCACAGAAAAAAAGCTAGAATGCCAATGATTCACATGAGTCACCCAGGCCTGTAGACCTCTAGTTCGATACGTTGACTAGGGTATTGATCTTTTCCGCTGATCAGAAACTGATACTTAGCAAGTTATGTTTTATGGCAGTTGCATAATGTTCACGCACCTTGATGAAAATGAGCTAAGCAAAGATAGAAATACACTCAAGGGATCCATATTGCATTCGCAATTGCAAAAATTAGAACAGATTTTGATATGTTGCTCCGAAATTTATTATTTGAACAATTTGGTGTTGTTGTTTTTTTTCATGTTGAAAAAAAATTAATATCGTTTTCTTGCAATAGAAAATGCAGATCTCCAGCAAATAGATTACTAGTATATTTGTTTGTAAATGTACGATGTAAAAGTGATTAAACAATGCCAACCAAATAAGCTCTTATTTATGTTTTGCTTAACAAATCTTAACTGAGTGTATATGTTGTTAGGATTAGGTTTCAAGCTTCTCTCTTCATAACTCATAAACTTTTTTTATATAGTCGATGTTTAACGTTTGAGGGGGGAGGGGGGTGGGGGGAAATATAAACAATGAGACTGATTTGTTAATTTGTGTGTGACATGGATCAGTTATAACGTGGTGAATGTGTGTGTGACATGGATCAGTTATAACGTGGTGAATAATTTAAGTATACGTTTTGTCTTTCAGGTTAAATGAAGCAGAAAAATGCATTGTGTTGTACTTGGCGCTTTATTACAGTGTGATAAATGAACAATTGAACTTAGCAGCAAAGCTAAATTCAAAGGGAAGTAGTTGTGTTGTGTGTTTCTGCATCTTCTAAAGCTAGGCAACTATATTAATTTAAAAGGGTTGTGTTTAAAGCAGTGTTTGAAGCAGTGTTTGAAGGTTTGTGTTTTGTTTCATCTGAATCAGTCATCAACACAGTTCATTCCAATTCTTACATGAGGACATCACCATGCCTAAATATACTCAGTTCGTTAATCAAAATTGAATTAAATCAATATAAAATGTTATTTTACGCTATCTTTTTTGTTACTTATAAATACTGTAAAATGGTCTTTATTCATCACTTTTACCAGAAGATATCGTAGACTTAAGGTTCATTGTCTATTGTTTGTTGTTTCACCTCCAGGTCCATTTAAAAGAATAAAAGTATGTTCAACCATCTGTAGGTAAGTAACGGAACCAGCATTAATATTTAGAGCTTGTGTCTAAATATAAATTGTGGCATCGTTATGAATTCCACTGTTAATTTTCGCATTTAAAAACCATGTATTTCCGTTAATGTTTGATGTTGCTGTAGAATGAAAATGCTTGGTTGAAAACAAATGTATTTTCTAAATAAAAACTTTGTTGTCGGGGAATATTCAGAACATTAAAAAAGTTACGACCATTGTTTTTTTCATTGTTAGCGAAATAAAACATTAAACCAAAAACATATATCCAAAACAGCATACATGTATCTTTTTTTATGACATATTATCGGGATTCTCCAAAAATTGCATAATTGTTGGATTAACTGAAAGAAGGGGGTAAAGACATTTAAACTGAGAAATATTCAAACTGGTTTTTGGCTCGTTATCTTTTCTACGAACATTATTTTTGCTTTGCAATCCTGTATCCTTGAATAAATTGAGACAAACTAGATATGACGGCTTAAAAGTGTCATTTGTATAAAGTCCCATTTTGCAACAATCAAGAAAAACAGGTTTGACGTCATGTGGCCATTTCAGTCTCCTGGTATTGTTCGTTGAATTTGTCCATTATCTCTCATAAACAAAACTGAATAATGCTTAACAGGAAAGCCGTTAATTTTTAGTTTTATACAAACCCGTAATGGATTATCCTGGTTCTTGACCGTCCATGAGTACGCGTATTTAACTTGTAATACAATGCTTTATGTCTTGTGAGAAGGACAATTTCGCATTCTTGATTTTTAACTGGAGCCTATTTGAATTTGTGAAATCCCGTGTGATATTCTATAATTCAAATTTTCTGTCATAAACTGAGAAAAATATATAGCATTTTTGCCTGTTATTTATACTTCCAGATTATATAAGCGTATTGAAATCAATATTTCAAAGATAATTTTACAGATAAGTTTAAATAGAGACGCGAGTGTGCTGAATAATTGATAGGACCAGATTCGTACCTAAAGTTGGCAATGTCTACACGACTGCTGTTATATTATTCCATACTTTTGAATTAAATTGTATTCTAGAACTATTACAATGATTGTTCTTGTCCTTCAAACAGTGATTGTAGTTAAAAGATATTTTCAACAAGTCAGCATAACTATGATATTAGTGCAATTAATAGTAGTTTATTTAGTCAAAATGTTGTTACAGAAGTAGTCGGGCTCATAGCTTACAAAAAGGGTCGAATACTGGTCACGGTCAGGGTAGGTTTTCTATAAATGTCAGAAAAGGAAGTATCTTTTTGTAACTGTTGCAAAAACAAACATTGACGCTAATCGAAAACAACAACCTGGCAAGATGACTCATTATGTAAGAAATACCTTCGATCGAATGTCCCTTGAGAGAAACTTATGTCGAATGGGATGTATTACATAAAATGTAGTTTGAATTCATCCTAGCTAATTCCTGAATGACGGTCTACAATTCCCGACGGGGCTATATGCCGTACTTGAGCGATTATCAATAGGCTTCGGTCTGAATAGCCTGGAATAATGCAGCCAAGACGTATTTGATGTACTGGGCATGATATAACTACATGTTTTGTGCACTTTCATGTGCGCAGAATGCGCGAGAATGAATGTCTCGCACTGTGTATCAAATATTCATATCGGTATTCTATTTTCTACAGAAACGTAAGTATTCATTATCTTAGAGGAAAAACGTAGATATTGAACAGTTTATCACTTCTTACTAAACATTTTTTTTTCATTTTCATACTTTATTTTCTGTATGGTGATTTTATCAGACGAAGTGGAGTCCTTTCCCAGTTCAGTAAGCAGGAATCGAAACAGAACGAAATTTACTTTCGGCTTATTGCCAATGACCCAGATACCCTCGCTTTCAGTTGGGTTTGAATTACTCTTTATATCAGCATTACAAAATAATCCAAAATTAAAGCGTTTGATATCTGAGGTATCTGTCTTCAGATTAATGTAGAGTATTCCGCTGTTACGTGTCGAACTGCAATTTGCTTATTCTTCTCATCATGAACATAAAATGATGATGATTATATTATTACGGTGGTTACTGCTACTGCTGGTGATGATGTGAAGATGATGATGACTTGAAAGGTTGTTCAAAAGACTCACCAAGGGTTTCTCAGCGAATAAGTATTTTAAATAAAAATTATAGCATTAATTAGCTTTATCTTGAAGTTATATTATAAGATATTTTAATACTTAGGAAATCAGAAAATGACGTTGGAACGAATGTGGTTTCGTTTAAAACGTTCTGTAAGTTGAAGTCATAATAAGTCATAATAAAATTGCTTGTCCATTTTCTTCTTTACAATATTTGTGGAATTTCTGCTCGAAGTTGCATTTTGAACCTCAAGTCACCGAAAAGTAAAGTAAATATATAGATCTTTTTTTTTAGATAATTCTACCGCAGGGTAATACGAAAACGACGTCACGTAAAGCTGGTCACAGGAAATGTCTACAGGTTCGGTGAAATCGAGAAATATCTATCTTCTTCTTTACGTTAATTTTTTTTTTTTTTTTGCTTTCATATTTCAAATTGACCTTGAACAAATGATATGGGGCAGGTAAAGTGAAGATTAAGCACATTTTGTGTAAATTCATTTTGTGACGCCAATGTAAGGTGCAAAAAGGCTATCTAGTATTTCCATACATGCAGGGCACTAGTGTCACGGAATGTATTCATCTGTGGTATATGATCAATCGTAAATGACATTTGAAGCACCAAAACGGAGCCGAAACTATATGATGTAGACGATATATGTGTCCTTGGCACAGAGAATAACTACACCAGTTCCCTTTTTATGGTTAACAGATCGACATATTTGACTTAATTTCTGATGTAACCTTTTCAAGGTGGACAAAATGTTCTGTTTTTCATGTAACTTTAAGCTCTGTGAGAGTAATAGCGAGATTGGAAGGGGAACCACCATCAGACTTAATGAAAGAATTGAGAAGCGTTTATATCCCTTTGCTGTCATTAAAAGCACGACAGTTGTGCTACGTTTGAGTGTTTCTTTCAGAATTACTAACACGCTGGCATTCTCGAGCAGTAATATCTTGTGTGATGAATCCTCAGAGTGAGAAAAGGCACAATATACGTTAAGATAAACCATATAACTTATCACTATGCCCTCATATTTTCTGCTGACAGAAGAATGGACCGACGACAAAAAGCATAAGTAATATAACCCTTTTGGCATACAATACATGCCTTCAAACACTAAAAATGAAGATATTCATGTTCCATAACTGTAATGATTGTGACAGGTTAGCTTCCATTTTGCTTTTAAGATGAATAATGCCTTTTTTAAATAAGACATTGAGGTCTGTCCAAGAAATTGCATGTTTCAGTTAGTTAAAGCCATTCTTCTCAAAGTAATCCTCGGTCAAACTTAAACAAGATATCGTTGGAAACGATAGATGCGTCAGAAACATTTGCTGGTCTATGACATTGCCCTTTTAGTAAATAAAGAACAGATGGATTATGTATTTTTATTGTCATCGAATCTGTATTCTAAGTTTCACTTGAAATCCCTTTGTAACATGACCTTGAGTTCTTATCATGCTTGTAATGTACACATCTCCACCTGGTACTGAAGCTTCCTAGTTCTCATGGAATTCCAGCCATTGGTTACTGGGAAATAACCTAGACACAAATAGTACGGATATGTATAAAATCTAAAGGTCCACAACTCTAAAACTCACCATGTTGGTTATATGCACATCTCCTAGTGCTGAATATTCCTTTAAAGTTTAATTCCAGCCAGTGCTTGCTGTGAAATAACCCGGACATGACTAACGCTACAGAATACGAAATAACCCAGTAACTTGTTAAAAAAATGCAATCTGGGTCACGATACTGATGCTTCTGTCACGTTACTGAGAAATAGCCTGTGCAAAGACGGTTCTATATGAATAATAAAATGGCCCAAAACTCTGTGAAAAAATCCAAACTTAGAATGCTGTTAGCATCTCCTCCTTTCCTATAAACTTTGATTTCACCAGAAGTTGTTGCTGAGAAACAGCCTGGACACAAGTAGTGCTGTAGCAAATCAAGGAACAGACAACTTGGTAAAAAAAAAAAGAGAGATTTTTTTGCTTGTAATATGCACATCTCCTCCTGTCAAGTTTCATTTAATTCCAGCCAGTGCTTACTGATAAATAGCCCAGACGCCAATGGTACTGCTGGAAAATGAAAGGGCACAGAACTGTCAAAATCATCAATATGGATCACAAAGATGGTGGTAATATAAGAATGTCCTCTTGGCATAGTGAATTCCTTTCAACTCCAACAAGTGGTTGCTGAGAAATAGCCTTCACAAGAATGTGTGATAGATGGATAGGCAGACCACAATTTCGATTTCTGGTAGTATAAAATCAATCATACACAGTTGCAGAAATGCAATCAAGAGCCTTCATGTTTTACACCCTTAATATGCATCAATTTAGGTTACCATTTAAAATAACACTAATTCCTGCTTCCTTAACTGAGAAATAAATTCTTAGCTTGTAGCTTTAAATAGATGACGACTTGTTTTGGTAAAATTCTACTCCAACAATCTCACTTTTCATAATCAACTGAATTTTGTCTTTTAATTTATTTTCTGATAAATATTTAAATATTTTTTTTTTACAATTTCTGCCTATTTTTTGAGAAAAAAAACAACAATAAACAAGAGGGCCATGGTGGCCCTGGATCGCTCACCTGAGTACTTTGGCAGTAGGTTTGCTGCTAAGCAGTATTTCATTTTTTAATTGAAAATATGTAAGTGCCTACAAACCAAATATGAAAAATATCAGTCAATAAATAAAGGCTCTATGACAGAAAGTAGAAATATCTATTATAAGCTATGGTGATCTTGACCTTGACCCAGTGACCTCAAACCCTACCCATGGGTAGACGTCCATGCAAGGAACCTATATACTGAATATCAAAGACATTGGTCTATAAATGAAGGCTCTATGAGGTACAGTAGATAAATCTATTTTTAGCCTCCATGACCTTTTACCTAATCTAATAATTTCAAAAAGCTTGATAAAGCTTGCTTCATGCCAAATTTTAAAATTCTAGGCCTTGTGGTTTCAGACAAGAAGATTTTTAAAGATTTTCTTCTATACTGCTATTTAAAACTTATGACCCCTCGGGCGGGGCCAATAGTGACCCCAGTGACATTTTTCAAACAAACTAGGTAGAGGTCCACTAGCCAATGCTGCATACCAAATATCTTAGCTGTAGGCATTGAGGTTTCCAGTAATAAGATTTTTAAAGATTGCCTTTTTTACATATTAAGGGTCCCCGGAGCGGGGCCAATTTTGACCATGGGGCCAACGTATAAACAATACTGGTAAAGGTTCTCAACACAATACTCCACACCAAATATCTAAGGTCTAGTCCTATTAGTTTTGGAGAAAAATGATTCTTCATGTTTCTCCTATATAACTATTTGTAAATCAATAGAACCCTGGGGCGTGGCCAATTTTGACCCAGGGGACATAATTTGAACAAACTTGATAGCGGTCCACTAGACAATGCTGCACACCAAATATCTAAACTCTAAGCCTTGCGGTTTTTGACAATAAGATTTTTTAAAGTTTTTCCTATATAACTCTATATAAAACATTTGACACCTAGGGGGGCGGGGGGCGGCATTTTTGACCGAGGAGCCATGATTTGAACAAACTTGGTAGAGGTCCACTGGACAATGCTGCACACCAAATATCTAAACTCTATGCCTTGCAGTTTCTGACAAGAAGTTTCAGACAAGAAGATTTTTAAAGTTTTTCCTATATAATTCTATGTAAAACTAGTGACCCCATGGGCAGGGCCATTTTTGACCCAGAGGTCGTGATTTGAACAAACTTGGTAAAGGTCCACCTGATGATGCTTCATACCAAATATCTAAGCTCCAGGCCTTGTAGTTCTGGAGTAGAAGATTTTTAAAGTTCCAACTTTGAAAATCTATTTTTAGCTCCTGTGGCCTAGAAATGCAATGGACCTGAACCATTTGAACAATTTTGGTAAAGCTTCATGCAAGTAACATTCCTGCCAAGTTTCAGCAAGATTGGCCCTGCAGTTCAGGAAAAGTTGTTTGAAGAAAAAGTTGAAGACGGACGACTGACATCAGGCGATCACAAAAGCTCACCTTGAGCACTTTGTGCTCAGGTGAGCTAAAAACTGGAACACCTATCATTGAAGACACCTTCTATACTTCAGAACATTGCTTTTTGTTTCAACTAACCAAAAAAATATAAACAAAGCACCGTATATTAACTTTTTATTAAAAAAAATAACACCTTCCCATAACACAATGTTTCCATCTGAAGTTTCTTTAGTTGTTGCAATATCCTGATCAACTTAATGGTGTATTATATTGGTAGTTACACTATCTCTTAACAAGCGTGTCTGAAAGCTTCAAAATAACATAATTACAGTTTATATGTACTATCAACACTGTAGTGGGGACAAATACCCACTGCCTCTCCCTAAAACTTATTTTAATGTCTGCTACACTACCTTCCTGCTGTTTGAGGCTTATCATAACCTATTCCAATTATTGGAGAAAGACCAGCTGAATTCATTGTGTCCATAAAAAGTAAATTGGTCATTTTTCAGCTTCAGCTACATGGCAATAAAAAATACACCCATTGCTTGGTGACTGAATAGCTGCGTGATGTAAATATGCAGAATCACTGAGTTTCTGAAATTCCAAAACTTAGTGAAAGCAAAGCTGATGTAAAATGTTAAGTAGTTGTTTAATGGCTTGATTTATTCTTTTTGCTTTAATTCTGCTTCAAATACTTCAAAATCATTTTTTTCCAACAAAATGTGTGTTATATCAGACTAGCACTGAGAATTTTTCAAACACTTGATAATATTGTTCTTGCATTTTTGAGAACACTTTCTTCTGTAACACAGGTGGTTATTCCTTCAAATAATTAATTCACAACCTATACTGAATCATAAGTGAATGTTTCTGTAGGATTTTGTCTAAAATATCCTGCCAGTACTGCATCCATCAAATACTCTATGTCATTTAAAATAGTTTTTCAAAATATCAACATGACGTAAATCATGATGTTAATGGCTGCAGTTCAGTACAATGACAATTAACTCACTTTTTGAAATTTGTTATCACCCTTTGAACATGAAAAAGAGAAAGACCTGCTTTTGAAAGTCATTAAATAATATCACATTTCAATGTAAAATAACAAGGTGATGTAACAGGCATGTAACGGGTATCATTTCTTCCCCTTCTTTTTCCCTTTGCCCTGTGAAGTTTTACTTTTCTTTGGCTGTGCATATTTTGCTTCGAGCTGGTCAAAGAATCCATTCATCTCCTGTTCCCGACTTTGTTGTCTTTTCTGTATGAGAGCTTTGAGAGAATCATCACATTTCAACCCGAGCTCTTCTTTGAGCTCCTCTGCCTCAGCTGCTTCCTGTGCTGCCTGTAATATAAAATGGTACACAGCAAAAATTCTGGAGCCTAGTACTGCCAAATATTACTTTATAATATACCCATATTTTAACTTGTCTTAAGCATTTCAATCACCTCTAGTGTTTCATCAAGCAGTTTTTAGCCTGGCATGGTGCAGAACCCTGCCTAGCTACCCTAAATGCCCCTTTTCAATCTTCCCATCATTATCTGTTGCCAAATCATCCAGCATATAAAATGATTTTAACACTGACCATCAATACCTTCTTATACTGCAGGCAAGTGGTTTGTAAGGTTATCAAATGTGAAATCATGACAACATGGCAAAATAAGCCATTTCTAGCCCACATACCTCTGGAACCCATAATGAATCAGGCTGGTTCAGAAAAAGAAAATAGATCTATTGCTAATAAATGTTTTGTGAAAGTTTGGTTGAATTCTTTTTAACCTCTGTGACCTTTACCTTGACCACAGTAACCTCAAACACCATCCAGTGGTTGAGGTTCATGCATGACACCATATATTGAAGATATCAGTCAATAAATTAAGGTTCTACATGTATAACAAAAAAGTACAAAAATCTATTTTTACCCTTGGTGACCTTGACCTTGACCCCAGTAAATGGTTGAGGTTGATGGAAGGTACCCAAATGCACTAAATATTGGTCAGTTAATAAAGGCTTTATGACAGAAAGAAGAAAAATCTATTATAAGCCTTGCTGACCTTGACCCATTTACCTTAAACCCCACCCAAGGATAACAGTCCATATCATAAACCTACATACAAAATATCTAAGTAATTGGTCAATAAATGAAGGCTCTATGAGGTAAAAGTAGAAAACCCTTTTTTAGCCTTGGTGACCTTGACCCCAGTTTATGGTAGAGGTTTATGCCATGTGTCTATACACCAAATATGTAAAATATCAGGCAATAAATAAAGGCTCCATCACAAGTAGAAAACTCTATATTTACCCTTCATGACCCAAAACCAACTTAAGTGTAGTATTATTTGCAAGTTACTTACATACCAAAAAATTTAAGTAATTGGTAAATAAATGAAGGCTCTATGAGGTAAACTGAAAATCTATTTTTAGCTTGAGTCCAGTTAACATCAAAGATTGCATGGATGATATGAATGGAGCAAGAATAACATATAAGTACACAAAGCTATAGAAACAAGAATTGTCACTGTAAGATGTCAATGCCCCCTAAAGTGGTGCTTAGACCTTTGAGCTGAGAACCAGTCATTCAGGGGTCAAGGTAAAAAAAAACAAGAGATGTTTGTAAAACATTTATGCCCCCCCCCCACTAGCGCCTTATCCCTAGAGGCAGCCATAAAATTTTGAGGAGCTGGGACCAAGCGTTCTATAGTTATTGATTGGAAACCATTTTGCTATTCAAGGACACTGTGACCATGGCCTTTGACATGGTGACCTGTAAAACTAAAGGGCTCATTTACAAGTCATGAACAACTTATATGCAAAGTTTAAGGAAGACGGGCCCAAGCATTCTAAACTTATTCATCAGAAACCATTTTGCTTTTCAAGGTCACTGTGACCTTTGACCCAATGATCAGAAAAACGATAGTTAACTACTGATTATGACAAACCTACATACTTAGTCTGACAAACCTGAGCCCAAGGATTCCCTATATATTCAGCAGAAACTGTTTTGCTTTTCATGATTACTGCGACCTTGACCTTTGACCTAATAACACAAAAACTACAGGGGTCATCTAATTGTCATGACCAACCTAACTATGAAGTTTGGCCCAAGCCTTCTTTAGTAATTGATCAGACACTATTTTGCAACACAAGGTCACTGCGACATTGACTTTTGTCCTGAAAAGCTATAGGGCTCATCTAATGGTCACAGCCATCCTATGTACCAAGATTGGGGAGTCTGGGTCAAAGCATTCTATTGTTATTAATTGGAAATCATTTTGCTTTTCAAGGTCACTGTGACCTTGGCCTTTGACCTGGTAACCTGAAAAACTAAAAGGGTCATCTACTAGTCATGACCAACCTACATACTACAGTGTAAGTTTGAAGAACCTGGGATCAAGAGCTCCATAGTTACTGATTGGAAACCGTTTTGCTGTTCAAGGTCACTTTGACCTTGACCTTTGACCTGGTTATGAAAAGAAATATTGGGGTCATTTTCTAGTCATTAACAACCTACAACTATGTTTGAACAACCTTGGACCAGGGGTTCTATAGTTATTATTTGGAAACTGATTTGCTTTTCAAGGACACTCTGACCTTGATTTTGACCTGGTGATGTGAAAAACTATAAGAGTCATCTAATGGTCATGATCAACCTACACACTAAGTATGAACAACCTGGGACCAAGCCTTCTATAGTTATTGATCAGAAACTGTTTTGCTTTTCAAGCTCACTGCGACCTTGACCTTTGATCTGTTGACCTGAAAAACTATAGGCGTCATCTACTAGCCATGATCAACCAATAAACTAAATTTGAACAACCTGGAACCAAGGGTATTGTAGTTATTGATCGAAAACTGTTTTGCTCTTCAAGATCACTGTGACCTTGACCTTTGACGTGGTGATCTGAAAAACTATAGGGGTCACCTACTGGTTATGACAAACCTATGTACTTAATTTATACAACCTGGGACCAAAGGTTCTTTAGTTATTGATACAATTGATACAATACCGTTTTGCCATTCAAGGTCACTGTGACCTTGACCTTTGATCTGATGATGTAAAAAACCACGGGGGTCATCTACTAGTCATGACCAACCTACAAACTAAGTTTAACCAACCTTGGACCAAGGGTTCTATAATTATTGATCGGAAACTGTTTTGCTCTCCAAGGTCAGTGTGACCTTGACCTTTGACCTGGTGATCTGAAAAATTATAGGGGTACCTACTGGTCATGACCAACCTATAAACTTAGTTTGAACAACCTGGGACCAAGCGTTCTATAGTTATTGATCAGAAACCATTTTGCTATATAAGATCACTGTGACCTTGACCTTTGACCTGGTGAACTGAAAAACCATGGAGGTCATGACCAACCTACAAACCAAGAAGGTGGGTCCAAGGGTTCTCTAAATATTGATCAGAAACCAAAGTGTCTACCGACTGACCAACAAACATTTGCAAAACTATATACCCCCTCATCTTTGATGGGGGGCATAAAAATTGCTCGATCATACCCAAAACAAAACTTGACCTAGATATTCTAATGATAAATCTGTATACTAAATTTCATTTCTGTATGTGCAATCTCTGTGAAGAAAATGAATGGAAACTGCAAATAATTGGAATTTTTCTAAGTCCAAGGGGCAAAACTCTGTCAAAAATTGCTCGATCATACCCAAAACAGAAGGTGACCTAGATATTCTTATGATAAATCTGTATTATAAATTTCATTTCTGTATGTGCAATCTCTGTGAAGAAAATGAATGGAAACTGCAAATAATTGGAATTTTTCTAAGTCCAAGGGGCATTACTCTGTCAAAAACTGCTCTATCAAACCCACAACATAACCTGACCTAGATATTCTTATGGTAAATCTGTATACCAAATTTTATTTCAGTATGTGCAACCTCTGCAAAGAAAATGAAAGGAAACTGTTGGTGGACATACAGACCGACTGACCGACAGACAGCAGCAAAGCAATATGCCCTCCCTTTTTCAAAGAAGGGCATAATATAGGTCAGTGGGAAGGTCTTATCCAGAAGGGGTTGTGTCCACGTATGAAGTAAATCCACTTACTAATAAGGAAGTTATGGCCAATGTTAAAGTTTTTGGACGGACTGACGGACGGACAGTTCAAAAACTATATGCCTCCCTTCGGAGGCATAATAAAAATACAGAAACTAAGCACAGCATCTCTTTGCATAAAGAATACAGCAAATCTGAGCACTACTCATGGAAATCTTTAGACTTTATCTCTACTATCTCAATGTCTACCTTTCTTTTTCTGTTTTCTTTAGTCTTCTTTGTCTCCTTGGTGAACTTAGAAAACTCTGGCACCTCATTAGCTTTTATCCAGCCTTTAATTATTTTGCTAAATCTTGGTTCATCATCAACATGTGAGCACATCACATTGTTCAAGATCTCATCCATGTCTCCTTTGAACTCTACATATGCTGTCTTTAAGTCCTCAAGCTCTTCTTTGGAACCTAATAAATAGGTAAGTAATTCTCAAAATTCTGTTAATCCTTATGGGAATAATCAGTTTAATTTACGTATCACTCAATTTAGCTAAATATATTACATACATTCAATGCTACAAATCTAGTTACTATAGCAATGAGAACATGAATAACTTTCCCTCAAGTCCAAGTCACATTTCTCTTCATTCTTGCTTAAGCATTATTATGGTTATACAAATTATTCCACTAGTACAATCTGATTTTTAAATGAACACTACTGACTTGGTTCAGTTGAAAGCCTATTTAGGGATTAATAGAATCATGACAGAAAAATGTTCTTGTGTCCTAGTACTAAAATATTATTTGGTTCCTTTGAGTACATGTACTTCTTGCTAAGAATGAAAGATGCAGTATAATAAAATGTGATTCTGTCAAAGTTTTCTAGAATATTTTCAGATCTGCTGCCAATTCTAAGAACTGTGATCCCACTGCTGATTTTTCAAAAAAAAATGAAAGGTGTTTACAGCAAGACCTTATTATGGGGATGTCTTTACATGTACCTTTGTATTTTTTCTCAAAGTCTTTTATGTCATCAGTGGTCACTTTTCTGAACAGCAATCTCCAGTATGCTGTCCAGTCTCTGTCCTGAGGAATAGCATCATCTTCCTCATCTACTTCTCCTGTAATGTACAATCATCATCGTCATCATCATTACCACCACTTTCTTCTGTGATATACTAGGTTGCTGTATATATGTGACGTAGTGATCACCTTTGCATTTAAAGTACTTGCTACTGCTATTGATCAGACACTTAGGAACCAATCTGTTCCCTGTTATTTTTATAATTAAAGGAATGCTGCATACAAAGATATCGTGTCAAGTATCAACTAGAAAGTTTTACACATTCCTGATATTAAATTACCCTATTGTGCACAAATCATAAACCTTTTTCTTCTGCTCTTAGTCGCATTATTTTTTAAATTCTAAAAGTTCCTCTGTTAAAAGAAATTGAGAGGATTCTGAGTTAGTTCAATCATTTTCACTAATAATTATTAAGGTAATGAATGTAACACTGAATGCTAAATTTACCTGTTTCATCATAGACTGCCCTTTTCTCTTTGTCTGAAAGTATGCAATAGACCTTTCCTAAAGTCTGAAACTTGACTGTTGCTTCTTCTTTTTCCTCTGGTCCAACTCTGTCAGGATGTACTTTTAGTGACACTTTGTGATAACCTTTCTTTACTGAAATATACAAAATAACATTTTGTGATGTAGGTAAAACATTAATTTGTAATAAAAGCTGGAAAAAATCAATGAAGTAACATCAATTTGACAGATGTACAATGTAGCAACAGATTCTAGTAATTCAAACCTTATCAACTTTACCACATTGGCACTCTTAGAACAGATTGAACTGAATTGTGTGATTGTGGTCGCAGCATAAGATCAGAGCATCTTTTCTAGGAGTTGAAATCAAACTAGAAAAGTAAACACTAATTAACTGTGCATAAGGAACCAGTAAAGATTTCTGAAAAACAATATTGGTGTACCACACTTCAGTCCTTTTAATCTCAGTACAGAGGATCTGGATCAATTCACAATCCTACGGGTACCAGTTTAGATATGGCTGTCATTTTCTCTTGAAAGAACATTGAAAGCACTTGTAAGTTGTAATTCACAAATATCAAATCCATTCACCTTTCATTTTGATAACATTGGGGAATAATTGATATGAAATTAAACACTGTATTCCGACATATCCTCTGAACATCAAGGAATTACTTATTTGCTCAGCAAGAAAATTCCATAAACTGCAGTTGAATTTAAATGACTGTATTTTTCAAAAAAATACAACCCTTATAAGATCCAAGCTGATATGATAATTAAACATTCAAGTTCCACTTGACAATACTTTACTTCTACCAAAACATGGAACTAATGAAAAAGACCAAAGCTTTTTATGTCAGAATCTATTTGGCAATCCTTGTAATGAATTATGTTTAATTTTTAGTTTTGATTTCATGCAAAATCTGTTGCTGAAAATTTCCAGGACCGACATGGTGATGAAAATGCCCAAGTCCTAGTTAGATTTTTCAATATATATAGCAAAACAAAAAAGTGTGTGGATTTCTCCCTCACAACTAGCTTTTAATGAATTTTATCACCATAGAAGGACTAATTATCAGGGCATTTAAAACAGTCAAGCTTTTTTGTAATCAACTGGATCAATGTGATCTTTGGATATTTAGCTGTTTTTGTATGGGCATTGTATAGGCTTGACTTTTGACTGGATTGTTGTTGCTATGTTTGTTCAAGGATTATTTATGAAATGATGAATAAAAAGCAATAAAATACATATGGACTGAAGGCAAAATGATTCATCTTTCAAAGTATGTATCCTGGTACCACCTATTCCCACGCACTTAAGCTTTGAACTGAGGACAGCGTTCTTGTTTAATGTTTAATCTGCAACTTACCTCTATACCATGGAATTTCCGTTTATGCTGCTTTGATTACAACTGCCATTTGTAAAAAAAGACCAAGTGATCATTTTTTAAACTGGAAATAAACATCACCAACACAAAAGCAGTATTTTTGACCTTCACCCATATATTCTGACGCATGGGATGTAACCCAATTTCTGATTGGATAAAAATAAAATAAGTCACTCTACTGCAACTGCTACAACAGAAGTAATGTATTTACGTTGTACAAAACACACATACCCTATTAGAACATGTACACTGTAAAGTAATTTTAAGTTAAAATCAATTATGACATTTAACTGTAAATACAACACATGTTATTTATAACCTTCCAGATCAGTGGTAGAGGTAAATCTGCAACAGGTATACATAAAAATGTTTGAATGTTTCAGAATTTAGCAACACATTTTACTCTTCACTGTCACAGTGAGCACATAGGAATTTGCTGGGTCCTGGAACAGGGGATGTGGGGGCAGTCGGGGCAGTCTTCTTTTTCTTGGGTGGCTTGCTCATTGCTATCTGGTGATCCTGTATTTTTTCAACTACTGCCTCCTCAGTGATTGCCATGCCACTGAATATGGAGGATACCAGACGCCTCTTCTTGGTACTCCGCTTCTTGGATACTATTGGTTGCTGTTTGGAGTTGAAAAACTCACAAGGCTGGACTGAATGTGAACTACTGGGCTTGACTGTTGCTGGTTGCTGTGACCCCTCTACTTCAACTTGCTGTTGTACTTCTGCAGGCTTGAAGTGACTTGCATCTACTGCCTCAGTGTTGAAGGGAAAGATTCCAGCTCTTCTTGTCGGTGGAGAGTGCACGGCTGTATGAAGAACAGCCCAGTGCACAAATGTTATATTTTGTTATTACTTCCTCACAGTGGTCCCTCATATATCTATGGCAAGCTGCATTGAAGATTCTCTCAAAGGGGCCAAAACAGCCAATGTCAAGTGGCTGCAACACATGGCTTGTATGCGCAGGCAAAACAAAAAGGATGATGTGTTGCTGTCGAGCCCACTCAATTAGACCAAGGTTAACGTGTGAACGATGTCCATCATACAGAATCAAGACCTGGTTGTTTTCGGATCTTTTAGGCAAGTACCTAATAAGATGATCTTCAAGGTATCTACGGAAGATATCACCATTGGACCAACCAGACTCTGACACTGTACCTTGGGCACCTGGTCTTTCCTGTCATCAGTTCATCTCTCATCGTTGTTCCTGGAAAAATGAAGAATGGAGGAACCTGCAAAATAAATTATTTATAGGAAGCTAAGAGCATGTTACAACTTAAGTTTGATTTAGAAGTGAACTCGATGATATTTTACTGGCATATGATAACTGAAGGTGTATGTCAACAACATTAAGAATATTACCTGATTTCCAAGGGCATTCCCGCAGCCAATTACTGTCACCGTAATTCTTGAGCCTGAAGTCACTGCTGGGGGCTTAGTTCCGATACCTGCTACAACTCGTGGAGGTTTGTGACTGGTGGACAACCCTTTCTCGTCCACATTATAAATTCTCTCTGGCTTGTCTCGAAGATGATACTTCGTCAGAATCTTGTCCAACTCACTGTAATATTTTGTGACACTTTCAGCAGAGGTTGCTTTTGCACGCTGGATTTCAAGACCTCTTGCCAATACCAACTTTATTTCAGGCCATCTCTTCATGAAATGTTCATACCATTGATGACTGACTGGGTGGTCCCTGTCCCTCTTTCCCAGACAGACAGCGTATTCAGATGCCATGTCTTGTACCTCTGCTCTGAAACATATGAAGATCGCAAATAAAAAAACAACGGTTAATTAAACAACTTTATAAAAATATATACTGAACATAGATGGTTAACTCCATGGTTATGATTCCTAAAACAATGATTACCTGCTATAGCCGTATCCAACTGATGCAGAGAATTTCAGATGCTGGACAAACAAAGCCTCCTCTTCCTGGGTGAAGAGTGGTGGTGGGCCTGGCCTCACAGCATCAGGATTGACTCTTCCGCTCAGTCTGTGTCTCAGTGTAGCCTCTGGCACACCAAACTGCCTGGCAACTGTCCTAATAGGTGCCCTGTCCCTTTAGCAAGCATGTACACATTGGTCATTGAAGTTGGGGAGTAACTTCTACATTTCCCTTTAGTGTTTTGAAAGGTAGTTCAACTAATCATAAAGAAACAATAACATGTTATCAAATCGACAATTTTACACGCAGTAAAACAATATAATGAGTAGAGGTTACATCACAGTGATTTTTATTTTTACGACGTACAATAAGCACATGACTGTCACGTGACTTTGAAGAAGTCTGACAGCGGCTGCAGACGTACTAAGATTTTTTTATAGAAATATGTTTCCATAAAAAATATTCAGAATTTAATAATAAGGTAAAAACGATATAAACAAATTATGTGATTTTTTACAATTTACTAAAAATTAATTTTTTCTTACCTGTAAATCGCGTACTTTCCACATTTTTGTGACATTAACGAACCGTGTCGGCCTTGTAAACAAATGCGCGCGGAACTACGTCATTCGGGGAACTCCAAATTCGAAAACGAGGTCAAAACAAAAATGGCGTCATAATATATGGTGCGTCAAGATATGAGGTGATCGGATATTTATTTCAGTGATGCACTGTCCAATGAAATAGTTTTTCTTTTTTTTTCTTTCCAGAAGTGAACAAAACTAACATCTTCAGAAGCTAATGAAATGAGATTTTGGTTAGATGCTAAAATGACAACTGTAGATTTGATTTTGTTGTGTTTAATCTGTAGTGGTTGGGGGTGGGGGCAATCTAAGTCGCGAAATCATATGACCGTTAAATTTACAGCTAAATATTTCACCATGCGGAAATTACCTTCCGCGTCTGTTGCTGTCTTTTTCACTCTAAGAATATCATACAGGTTGTCAGTTGCAAACTGAGCCCTGCATATCTCTAGAAAGCTTGGCATTTTATCTTCAGTTTATTTTAACAAACGCGCGTTTTCTTGTGCGTATGAGAATAAGTTGTTGTGAGATTTACTGCTGAGGTGAGAAACCACCAAGATATCATTCACTGTCGTTTTAAAAAATCGCATATGTCGCAGGGCTGTGAAATATAGCAACACCAAATAAAATGGATTAAAAGTGCATCATCTTGTAGCTCTGCATTTTTTTTTGGAAATTTGATAAAAAATATTATGTTTTTTTTCAAATGAACCATTGTTCACGCGAAGGCCTAAAAAACAAGTAGATTAAGATTTTGAGTGAACATACCCCTAACATAACAACAAAAAACAAGAAGGCAATGTCGGCCCTTTATCGCTTCTTTGAGTACCAAGTCCAATAAAGGAATTAAGGTAGGTTCATCGAATGTTGAAAATGAAATCTACATGCAAAATTGTACATCTGGTCCAAATTCCATAGACACAGTTCATAAACAGTAAGCAAGTTAGTAGTACAAGTCAATGTTATGATAAGGTCAGAGTTGAAATCTGCAATCAAAAGACTTCCTACTTTCATTTTTTCCTAGATTTAACCCTCTACCCTATTCTTGACATATTTTCACGAGCCTATCAAGGTTTTAATCATGGTCAAACTTGAAAAAAAACACGACGGTGTCATTAGCTATAGGCTTTATATCTGTAATATTCATTCATCCATTTTCTGCCGAGATAGGTTTTTTTTTTTACAATATTAATAGACAGAATGGTAGTTCAAGAAACCTAATTTTTTTCCAAATGAGGGAATGGATGTAGTTAAAAGGGATGTTTTATATTCCTTGAAAAATGTCTTGATACCTCGATAAATTAAGTTTAAACATTTGCCGATTAATTTCTCTCTTGTTATTTGTGACTTGAAACCAATAACCATCTGAACTCGGATTGAATCACCGTGCATTTTAACACAGTTTCCACGATCCCTGAACAATCTTTTAAATACGTATGTGAAATATTGTTCAGATGTGTGTCCCTCTTATTATGTTTTTTGTCGTTAACTTATGTTGCACAGATGATATCTGATTTGGGTTCACAATGTTCCTCAAATTCTGGTAGTGTACATCCAGAGATTTCTTATCATCTTCAGATAAGTTCAAGTTACATGGTCCCTATGACATTAGATAGCCACACTTTTAAGTCTCCTCCTTTATGTCTAGTGGACAAACGAACATATGTTGTGTGTTAGTTTTGAATGCTTTGGATGCACTCGGGAGGTCCTTTGAATCTCAGTCCATTGGGGGCGAGGGAGGAGGGGTTCTACTTTTAACATGAAAAGTCGGATTATTCCACAATTTATGAGCGATTGCGAATTTTATGACACCATGTTCTGTTTCTTGTTACACTGATATCCGTGTGTCGAGAAACAATAAAACGTTTCTTTAAATAAAAGATTTTTTTTTCCTGAAAGCCAAACGTATGATTTCTGCTTAGCATTTTATAGCATGTAGTAACAGTAATTCAGTGTCATATAACATAAGAGGAATGCTAGAGTTGTGTCCCTTAACACCAAAATTGGAAACGAAAGTGGACATTCCGATTGATAGCGAATTCTTTTGAAAGGTAAAGTTCAGTTTCATTAACAATAGCATTTAATCTGTAAAAACACAACCAACAGAAATAACTTAATAATTTGAATTTTATACTTGTAGCGAATGAAATGTAATAATATACCTCAGATGTGACGGGGATCATTAGAAGCTGTTTTTTTACTTTGTTTTTTTGTTTTATTATTATTATTATTATTTACACTCACTTCGACTTCGTAAAAGAAAGTCTTTTTAAAATGCGTTCTGATTCAAAAGTGCTTTTTCTTTTGACGAGCGCTCCTCGACTTGTGTTACTACTTTTATTTGTTGATCATTTAGGCAAGCTAAAAAAAACATCAAAGACAATGGGTGCATCTCCGATTTTAAAAAATTTATCAAAAGATAGTTCTGTTCTTATCATACAAAATGGCTAGACTAATCTATTATCCCTAATTAACAGTTGAAGCGTTTTTATTGATCTGATTATTTATAGTTGATCAACATTTTAGCCGTAAGTGAACAAGCATTAAAAGCAGCCCTTAAAATCGATTCACCTTCCGAAGCGAAATAGTGAGACAAACACAAGGGCGTGTGCCTTTCTTTGCTGGATGTGTTTAAAATTATCTTATTTTGTAGGTGTTCACTTCAACAACAGCAAACAATATACGATGAATAGAACGATGAACTCTGTAATTACCTTTGCTATTCTTCTGGGAACACCCCTTGAGACATGCCTAGCTGCTACTTGCGGGGACGTTCCGGACACGGATGGCTGTAGCGCTTGGGATATCATTCCTTACAAAAATGCATTCTCGTCGTTATGTGACAGGCATGATGTCTGTTACTCATGTGTAAGTCAATATAAGCCATTCCTTACTAAAACTCCTAAGGTGTAATAGAGTTATGGCTCATTTATAGAACTATAACATTATCACCAGTTTAAGCAAATGTTCATACTTATGCTTTGTTTCCTACATACAAACTTGGAAGAGCCTGGGGCTAAAACAACAACACGAAGCGATTAAACTAACTTCCTGTCACAAACATCAGTACATTTTTTACAGTAAAAATTTGTTTCAAATCTTACTCATATCGATTTAGCATCTCATTTTCTGCACTTTACACAATCTTGGTATTCACCTGAATTCTGAACGATTTAATACGTGTAAAACTATTACTTATCTTAAATATTTTGAAAGAACTGAGAGCTTAAGCATTAGTGTATCAAGTTTTAAAACATGTGTAAAGCATGGTTTCGCTTTAACAGATGATATTATAATCTAACAGATTGAAAGTAACGTCTATATCCTCTGGTAATCCATCTTTTAAAAAAATGTCATTAAAATAACATAATGTCTTCTATTTATCTTGGACACGATTTAAGAGCCACATGAAATCAAACTTCCTTTTGTCTTCCACTGTTCCATATGATGTTAAGAAAATGATTACGTAATGGAATGGTTTTGGTTATTGCCCCTTGTAGAATAAATAACAGGTAGTCTGAGTATATAAAGGTCGGCCCAGTTTATTTAGTCGTTGATTTATAAATTTTTAGTATTTATTTGAAACAACAACAACATTGATGTGGAGTTGTTTTTTTTTCAATAATTGTTACGTTTAGTTGGTCTAGAGAAAGTAGTTTTGCGTTTAGCTCTTAGTTTCATTTGGGAAGAAATGAGGGGAAATAAAAGCGAGAATTTCCAACTTGGCAAATATTTCAAACTTTCCAACAGTCTGAACATGGCTACTGTTTTATACAATTTATTTCAACACTGAATATGAAATAAATCCTCCACCAAAGGAATAATTTCTTATCGAAGAGCACGTAATTAATCCTTGATGATTGAAATCCTTATGTAGTTTCTGTTTTTCTAGAACATACAAACCCTCAGTCGTATGTACCTACCTTTTATTTAATACTACATATTGGAAATATTCCGTAAAATATTAGTTCTCGTCTGATATGAATAGAAACAAAAATGCTTTTACATTTAAGCTAGTAACGAATTGTTTAATGTCTTAATATTTCAGGGTGCAGTGTTTGGTGTAAGAAGAGAAGACTGTGATCTCGCTTTATTATTTGATCTTGAAAATTATTGCCAATCACGGGATTGCTTTTCTTGGGCAAAGAAGTACTATTGGGCTGTACGAAAATTTGGCGGCCGCCATTACAAATTTCCGTCACCAATTTGGTGTACACAGGACACATGGATAACACTCGTACGGACATGTTTGCCACAATTTTGAAAGAGGATTCTCTTTATGAAATGAATGCGTTCAAAAGGAAATAGAATTAAACGTTAATTTTGCTGTTCCCTGTGGGAGACCTTTTCTAGTGCAGCCCGTGAATCGGCATATGATAAGTGAAATTGGAAACTTTTTTATAGAGATTTTTCATTTTTCATTTTAAGGCGAACACACTCGGATACTAATATTGATTTCGTTTGAAAAAACGGATAAGTTCAACAATAAGCAGAGGTTTCAGAAAAAATGTTGACTTTAAGTACCAAAAGATTACTTAAGACCGCTTAACCGTTGCTGTGTAGGCCTTAGTCTTTCAAAGTGTCTCCGAAGGCAGCCCGTGATTCGAAAATGTTATACACTAATACCTCACCGGCCAAAACATATTTACCAAATAGAATTTCAACAAAGTTTTTTAAATCATTTTAAGGGATTCGTCTCGTATCAAACAGTGAATATAGGTTAAAGAACTTGTTTGGGATGATCATGAATTAAATCATGTAAACATTTTTTTTTTTTGCGCAAGAATGAAACTTTCTATTTTGATTTGTGAAACAAGCGAAGACTAACCCATGTGAATAATTTATCTTAAAAAACTGTTAATCTTAGCAGAAACTAACAACTGATGAAAATATAAGATGAAACGTTGGATCAAAACAGTAGAATTTAATTGAGCCTTATGTTAGCACTGTAAACAAACTGCAATTATCTTTCCATAGCTTCGAAAGAGGTAGGAATGCCAAGAACATTTTTTACAATCCCAGCACAGATCATACAATTACGTGATTAGCTGATCTATTGACTATATGCCGTAATTTACATTTATGTCTAAATAGCTGAAAAGAATCTGACGGCTTATTGCTTTGAAAGTCTGGAAATTATTTTAATGGATTTTTCAGAGACGTATTCTAAGCCTTCTTAGTATCCAGCCCTATTTTGAGAAATTGTTGAAACTGATAAATTTTGTGACTGACCGTTAGGATTGATAAATTCTTTCTTTTCTTAATCATAATATCTTTTCTCAATGAAATAAATGTTATGTATTTTGTCAAAATATTTGCTTTGAAACAGGAAAATTGCTTTATCAGGTGTTTTGTCCATAAATGTCATATATTAACATGTCTGTATTTAAATCAAGATGATCAGTATTATATGTGTAGAGATATTAATGGTCAATCCAAGAAATGCTTTTGCCTTAACTGCGAATGATATTGTTATAAAACTACATCCAGAACAAAGAAATATGCCTTGTGATATTGTAACCCTCTTCTTGTGGGCTCGTGTATCAGCACAAAGGAATATGCTTCGTGATATTGTTACCCTCTTCTTGTAGGCTCATGTATCAGCACAAATAATTATGCTTCGTGATATTGTTACCCTCTTCTTGTGGGCTCATGTATCAGCACAAATAAATATGCTTCGTGATATTGTAACCCTCTTCTTGTGGGCTCGTGTATCAGCACAAAGAAATATGCTTCGTGATATTGTAACCTTCTTCTTGTGGGCTTCGTGATATTGTAGCCCTCTTCTTTTGGGCCCATGTACCAGAACAAAGAAATATTCCTTGTGATAGTGTAGCCCTCTTCTTGTGGGCTCGCGCACCAAAATAAAGAAATATGCCTTGTGATATTGTAGCACTCTACTGGTTGCCTCATTTATAAGATTCAAGAAATAAATGTTGTGATATTGTAGCCTAATATATCAGAATAAAGAAATATTATTTATGATATTTTATACAGATATATGTCCATTGAAAACCTGCTAAAGTTGAAAACAAAGCAATGTTATCCAAGAATGTATTAACTTGTTAAATTGCACATGAAAAGCAGATAAAGATATTGTTTTAGTGTCTGTACGGCAAAGATTCACAGCATCAATTAAGTTTCGAATTTATGGCAAACACGTTTGTCTTATCCATGATTCTTGTCTGCACCAAGTAGGCGATGAACTCTTGTATCTACCACTGCCGAACCATCTCACCGCCTTATAATACGTCCACGCCCAACCATTGCACCACCAGTTAGTACAGCGGTCGTAAAGATCGTCCAAGAATTCCTCATCACAACCAAGCCTGGATATACCGAATGTTGACCCCTGAAATATCAATTTGAACATAGCGAACTGCATTTTTTTCAATGATGTTTATCCTTCCTGAAATTATTACAATATTTTCATATTTTATTTATTTTTTTTTTTTTTGCAGTTGTTAAAAATAGTAGATCTGGTATAAAATATTTCGGAGAAATAATTCGATTCAAGTGTTTGTTGTTTACATTGAACGTTATGAAATGAGATCAATAGCCCATCTGTTTAAAGAGAATCTTACAAATTAATTTCATGAATTTTGCAGTCCTTTGCTAGCAGTTTTGTTTATTTGTAAACATGAGCAAATAATGCATAATCAAGTGTAGATGTAATTTTCAGTTTTCAAGAACTCCGTACATTTTATTATGACTCATAGATATTGCTTTTTACGTACACAGGAGTAGCAGACGTCATGTTTGTTACATTGTGACGAGAAATAGCTCTTGTAAGGAACAATGTTCCATACGTTACAGCCATTTGTATCCGGAGCGTCGCCGCATTCATACGCAAGGGTTGTTCCAAAAAGAATGACAAAAATGACTGCGGAATACATCGCTCTGTGCTGAAAAACATAATAATAAGAACACATTATGTCAATTAAATTGGATATTTCAAACATTTAATATCTATAAAAATAATTAAAAGGACATAAGAAGCTGAAAAAGTAAGCTTAAATGATGAATGTCTTAAATTGTGTTTTCGATATATTCTTTTGAAATTTACATATTTACATTACACGTTCAAGTTTTTAAGTTTATTTCTGACCATGGTCAGACTTCACTTCCTAGGTAGATCGTTAATGTATATATTTTATACCTTCGACACGATCACTTGCAAAAATTCCCATGTCAGCCATACTTTTGTTATGTCAGAACGTAAACAGTCAAGAGTTTTGGTTGAGATTTTGCGTTTAAATTATGATAATAAAAAGCTGGTTCCACAAAAAAGTATTCATCTTAAATGCTGTGTAAGAACCATTTTCTTACAATACATTTCTCTTTGTATAGTTTTGGTTGTATATATGGTGTTCTTTGTAAAGCGTTAGCGACTGTAGCTTTCTTATTTACGAAGAACACTCAATATACACCGACTTAGTGTTCTGCCCATTTTTTCCTAGGAAGTTAGAACGTATGAAGTTTAGAAAAAAATCCTTATAACTGAAAAAAAAAATCAGTTTCCTTGTTCATAAACCATCACTGTGTATTTTCCTTAATGAGTCGCAGTTATTCGAGCGTATTCATATTTTTTTATTGTTTCAGACTAAGGAGAAAAATGTAAGCTTTCAACGGAATATAGGATCTCCATTAGCAGCTGAGCGATTTTTAAGCACTGCGTGAAAAGTAAGAATTTGTTTGTATGCGAGGTTTCACGTAGTGCTTGATAAAAAGGTTCAGCTGCTGATAGAGATCCTGGAAAGCTTATATTTTTTCCTTAGACTGACACATGTCCCATAAAAATCGATAAAGAAATGAAATAGTTCCGGGTAAGTTTCTATTTTCAAGCGGAGCCAATGTTTACAGTTTTGTCTTGGTTTTGATGCCTTTAGTGACGTCAAAGTCACGTGGTATTGCTACACTGCAACAGTCATAAAGCACATTAACAAGCCCAAATAAAACTTCATTTCAGACCCATGGTAGCTAGAAAATTATCTACACTCTGTGTTGTTTCCTTTAAAAGATGCGGTAATTCATATTTATATTTTTCACTTTGTTGACGAATATTTCTAATACATTTCATGGCAAAATAACCAGCTAAGAGTCATGAAGCGGCACGAACGGTTTGTGTCGGTTTAAGTGGTTGTATTTTTTTCTTTCTATTTTTTTTTTACATTCAAACTTTTATTTCCCTTTTCAAATCAGTATCAGAAACTGCTTGGGAATAGGGCTGTAATAAATTATTTTTCATATGTTTCAAAAGATGAAATAACTAGAAGGCAACAGTAAGCAACGGAAAATGTTTTGTTGATGTTTTTTTATTATTATTATAAATATGTTTCATGGCAAGCTCTTAAAAGTAGCGACAACGTTTAAAAAGCACTGTGCTCTTTCGGGAGTTTTTAATCGAGCTTTTATAACTGTTTTTTTATGTATATATCCTATAAAAAAAGAAAGAATTTTAATTTAAATAAATGTTAGTAAGTCTTGGCAGTAAAGCCGTCAACAAAGGTTTTTTTTTATACCAGAATGAAAAATATTAATAGAATGCTTAAAAACTGGGACGGGTTTTACTAGAAAATTTCAACTTTAAACTAAGTTTGGACTTGCTTTGCATTTGGAAAATATCTAGTTTCAAATTCTTTAAAAAGTAGAAAAAAAAAAAAAAAAAAAAAAAAAAAAAAACATTAAAATATCCTGGGACAAAAATTGGATGAAAACTAAAATCAGTTTCTTTGTATATATACCAACACAAAAATACACTTTTCATAGCATTTGATTCCTGTCTTCATGAAATGAGCTAAAATAACACTTCTTGTCAAAACCTGGAAGCTAGAAAAACATATTTTTACTACACTGTGTGTTGCTTACTGTTATTGATGCGGTAACACGAGAGTATTCATGTTGCTATTGTTTCAGAAACTTTGAAGACTATTTCTTCTACTTTACATATCGACAAAACCAGCCAACAGTCATGAAACACCGCGAACGGTTTTTTTTTTTTTTTTCGTCTTTTTAATACGAACTTTCTTTTACTTTTTCTCATCGCTACTATAGGAAACTGTACAGGAATAGAGCTGCAATTAATAATTTCACACATGTTTCGAAAGACGAAATATCTAGAATGCTTTAAAATGCAAATAACATTATCATTAAGCAAATAAATAAATAGATAAATTAATAAATAAATAAATAAAAGTAAAAATAATTATTTCATTTTCAAGACAACCTCTAAGAAGAAGCGACCACGTAAAAAAATGTGACTAAAGGCCTTCGAGTTTTCATAACTGTATCAGTTTTTCTCTTATAAAATAAGTCTAACTTATATTAATGCTACTGAATTTTGACAGTTAAGTTTACAACATAACGTTTCTAAACCTGTATGAAAAAACATATTAAATACGAACTGACCAAAAGATTATTTGTAGGAGAGAGTTTCATAATTCAAACAATATAATAGGTTAAATGTTTATTAGAATGTTTAAACGCTCAAAATGTTTTTATTAGAAGATAACATGTTTAAACTAAGTTTGCACTTGTTTTTGGCTTTGAAAAATGTCTAGTTATATCTTTCATTTAAATACACTTTAATAATTGTAAATATTTATCAGTTTACCTTATGATCCTGCACACAACAATGAAAATCGTTTCTGATTTTTAGATATAAGTTAGATTCATTATCACTTTCTCAGACTCAAATATTTATCAAGAAATGAATGAAACTAATGAAAAAAAAGTCACTTACCGATCGCGCGAGGCCACTCTTGTCTGCAACTGCGACCCAAGTACTGCCTTTATTTATAATATTTGGAAGGTTCATAACAAAGAATTTAAAGATCTTATCCTAATATTTCTTTGTCCTTCAGACATTTGAGGAAACAATCTACTGCGTCAAAAGATACTGTTTTCTGAATAGGGAAGAGTTTTTTACCTGTAGTTTTCAATTAACTAACAATAGACAAATAGGTCAAGAGGAATGTAGACTTTTTCATACAGATACGGGCTATGCACTCTCCTTTCATCTTGTAAAAGTTGTACAAGAAGTTATTGATGTTAAAACACTACATCCACAAAAAGCAGCTGGAGAAGATAAAATTATTCATAAAGAACTTAAAAAGATTTATCGAACCATATGCACACCTCTATGATTACTTTGTAACAAGTCGCTTTTTACAGAAGCTTTCGATGCTAGGTGGTAAACAACTATCCTTTACTTTAACTTGGTTAAAGTAAACAAAAAGACACAAACATATACTTTACGGTTTTAAATAAATAACATAGGTGTATTCATCAATATATTAGCTTTATAGCAAATGTGGTAATATTTTGTTTGAGTTAATGAAGAAGCATTTATATCCAGTACATAACTAGTACATAACTAAAAAGTATATAACTACATGTACATTGTTTAATTTTAGTAAAAGTGTCTTATTAATCTTCTAATTCTAATGTATTGTAATGTCTGTCTGTGTGGTATATATGTTTTAATATTCATAGTAAGGTATGATCTTCCCGAAGAGATTCATATAGCAGTCTGTCCGTCAACCCGTCCGTCCAATCTTCTGTGGGCAACACCTCCTACAATTCTCATTTGATTTTCACCAAACTTTCACACAGTGATCTTTGTCAAGTGCCGCAGTGCATATATTTCGGCTTTTGCGATTCTAACATTTTGGCAGAGTTACTGGCCTTTGTTTCATTTTACTCAATAGTTCCGTGCGCACTCCTACAATTTTATTATTGAACTATATTTTCGCCTAGGGTGTTCAACTGGAGCATTAAAACTCCTAATGTTAAAAGATAAGAAACTGTTTTGAAACACTTTTTCTGTAAAAGGCATGTGGTAACCTATGAATATGCAAAAAGGTAAAGGAGACATAATAGTCTTACCTCTAGACGTGTTGGTACTTTGATCAGTTCACAGACTGCACAAATGATCAAGGTAACATCAAGTTGTTTGCTACCATAACTGTGACCATAACCATGGTTCAGGGGCATTCGTGTCTGTGACACATTTTTTGTTTTTTGGTGAAAACTGAACAGCGTTTCAATTTTGAAATCTTCAACTAGATTATACAACCATTCGATAAAATTTTATTCACTTATATTTTCTTTAGTGATATTTCAAAAGCATTCGATGGTGTCTAACACAAAAGACATTAGTATACACATTGAAAATATTTTATTATTATTTGTTCAAACTCTAATGCTCAGGTTCATGAAAAGAAGAAAATCCTTGTAAATTGTCAGGTAAGTACAGCTTTGGCCAAATACCGAAATTTAGCTGGATTTTTTTGTATATTCGTTTATAAGTATATTCATTCTCTCTGAGTTTTGTTTACAAATCTTATTTTATAAAATAGATTGCCATATATTTCTGTTCTTAAATGATTGTATGTAACACATTCTAAAAAAATGCTGCTCTGACATGTCCATTATTGCACATTGTTCATACTCGTTGATATAATTGTTCTTTTTTTGACAGATTGAATTTCACATGTGTTTCTGTCGTATAGGTATTTTCGAATAGTTTGTACATTCTCAGTTTCTGAGCTGATTGTAGTGTTTCCAGCCACTTTGATTGTGTTAAGGTATTAAGCTTTGACCTTGCAACTGTAAATCCACACACAGCTTGCATTGAAAATGGTGTCTTAGATCAAGTTTACGAAAAACCGTTTGAAATACACCAGTTTAGTGTGTTAGATCTATAGTCCATTGGTAAGTCGGTTCTCTACATCAGTACCAGTCTGTTCCAAAGGCGAATCTTATTATGCGATCGTTGGAATATGCCCGGTATCCATGTGATTTCACGATATTGCAAACACCCTTTTCTGTAAACGACAGTCCATACTATTTGAACTCAGAAACAGTTTCTAAGGGAAAATGGGAAGTTTGTTTAGTGCTTCCTTTTCAAAAAATGCATATACCTCAATTTTGATGAATTGATAAGCACACGCCATTATTTGCACCATTCATGGAGATATAGAAACATTGGCAGGAAGGAAATACAACTGAATATCAAGAAATTAAGTGCAAATAAGTGCTTTTGGTCATTGAACTGATTCAGAAGATGTAGATCGTGTTACATAAACAATAAAATACCATACAACGCATTCCACAGCTGAGTCTGTCTCAAGCAGTTATATATGAGTGCAGATGTGTAGCACTGTTTGCAACAAGGAAGTGAAGTGTTTTTTGTAACGCGATTCGCCTAAAATATCAATTAGAACTACAATACCGGATCATATTCTGGAAGAAAATGGAGTCATAATCTTCTCTGCTATAGCCATACGCTGAGCCCTGAAACATAAAAAAGACACAGAAATGCACACAACACAAGAAATAACTTTTTTTCTTTCCTGTGTATCTTTAAATAGTTAGGAAAAGAAATTGAAATACTATGTATACAAATGGTATGTAAATGAACATACCTTTCCTTTATTTTTGGGGGGTATTCAAGAAGATTTGAAAATTTTGTTGAGCAGCCGTTTATGCTATTCTGTTTTCACTGAGTTAGCGTTTTGAATGGGACATTTCTGAAATTATTAAAAGGTTATTCAAGAAATGACTGCGAATATTATTCACAAATGTTGCATCACTGCAAATTAACTTATTGCCACTTCTTGTTTATGATTCATTGAGATGTTCTTAATTTGCTTTTTTCTGCAAATATGTTCAATATCATTTTTTGTCTTTCGGAATTTTAAGGATTTTCCTGGCTTTGAAGGTCATTTAATTTAAAAATTACAATTACTCTTAAATCCACTTTTCAGGTTAGGTTTCTTAAAAGGCTGCTGCAGTATTATTCTTTTTGCTTTCCCTATTCTGTCTTTCATCTCGATTTACCTCGTTGTTTCATATATAAAAAATCAGGTAAGGCTAGCTCGTCCATACTTTCTATTAGTAAAATATTTATGTAAAAAAAAACAAGTGCAGTTCTTTAAGGAGAAGAATACTACAAGACAGTTTGTCTTTCATTCTTATCCTTTGTGCTGTGGTATTTTTAAATTGTCTTTGATATTAATATGTACAATATGGAAATAAACTATGTTAAATCTAAATACTCTTATTCATGGGTTGCAGAAATTAGTAGTGGAAAACAATAAAATGTAGTTTATTGTATGTGTTTATTGGACTAGAATTAATCCGAATGGAATTAAATTTAATAATGGGTACCGGAATGGATGACAACTTTTCAACACTTAATATAAGTATTATTTAAATTAGTTCATATAACGACATATTGCATTGTAAATTCACATTTGCTTTAGATATATAATATAGTTATTTTAGAAAATTATGTATTGAAATCAATCTGAACAGTGAATAAACCTTAATAAACAGGCCCACCAGCTATTATATAGCCTGTACAAGTTATGGTCTGGACAAGTATAAACATTTACAAAAGGGAATAACCCCCAAAATTATGCAAAAGAGAGACACGGTTCTTAGGCATTGCTATTTTATTGCTAGTTTCCTGTTGAAACCTCTTTAAAGTCTTTGAGTTTGTGCTGGAAAAAAGGTATGAATATTAACAAAGGGCAATAAGTAATAAAAATCAAATAGGAGAGTTAAGGTTTTAATGAACTACACTTCTTCTGAATAAGAGCTATTCACCTATCAAGTTTCAAATTGATTATCTATTATAGTCTTTGAGTTATACGCCGGACAGAAGTATGATATGAAATTAATAAAGGACTAAATCTCAAACAGTAAACAATGGAGGTTACTGTTCTTAAGCAATGCAGTTCTCTTTCATAAGATTTATCCATTTATGAAGTTTATGTTGATATCTCTTATTGTATCTGAGTTATACTCCGCACAAAAATTTAAGAATGAAAATAAACAACGGGCAATTACTAAAAAAACTTGAGTGCATAGTGACGGTTCTTTTGCGGTGCTCTGTACTTTCATAAGATCTATAAAGTTTTCGGTTGATAGCTCTTATTGTGTAAGAGCTATGCAACGGACAAAAATTAAATAAGAACTAGAGATGTGTCTATAGGACACGGATGCCCCCACTTTCCGCTGTATTGTCATACAAAATCCTGTACAATTACAGGTGCGTATAAAGTCAAAAAATGCTATTTTTTAGCTTTATCAATGAACGTAACTATGCCGATCTCCAATAAATTTGCGTCAAAATACCCACTTGCGTAAATTCACATGCTGACAACTTTTCTTAGAAAGTTTCATGGCTCTAGCCGTTACACGTTTAAAGTTACACGCGACACAATTCTAAAAATAATATGTTTGCTTAACAAGGGAGCAGAACTGGGAAAATCTATATGCCTCCCGCTGTCACACACACATACCAAAGAGTGGGCATAAAAATCAACAAGGGGCAATAACTCCAAAATTATTAAGTGCAGAGCAACAATTACTGGGCACTACACTTTATCGCCATGAGTTTTATCACCTATGAAATTTCATGTTGATAGTCACTAATTCCAAAATATTGAGTTCAGAATAGTGGTTATTATGCAATGTACTTTTCCTTAATGAGATCTATGCACATATGAAGTTTCATGTTGATACCTTTATTAGTATGCGAGTTTTGGTCCGGACAGAAGCGTGACGGAAGTGTGGAAGAACGGAATCACAGTCAGTTAGACGGACGCTGGACATACAAAGCGGCAACTATATGCTGCCCTTAAGTTTTTTTCCGGGAGCATAAAAATTTCTAAAGCCATCTAGAAATATATGCGTTCTTAAACGAGCAAACACACACCAAATCAAACAAACTTTAATACTAAAAAAGGTTGAAAAAAGCACAGCCTCCCTACACATCAAAAATAGAGGAAAAGACAACATAAATTCATAAAAAAAAAATTTAAAAAATAAAAATAAATAAAAAAAACACCACAAACAACGAAAATGTGAATCCGACGTGTTACCGCCTTGAAACAGTCAATGGCAAAATATTTGCCACTTGGGGGTTAAACCAGGTTCTAGGGTGCCCCAGCAGCTTATCATAAAACAAACAACAAGCTCACTTATGCTATGAAAGGCTCCAAACCAAGACATGACAAATCTTTCCAATTTTAAGTTCTTAAAGATCTTTATATATATGCATTAGCATGCAAAACATCAGCGCAAAAACATTGCCTCTATCATATCATGTTTCAGGAAGTTTGTCTTTTTTCTTGATGTTGTTAGTTTGTTGCATTTCTTAACAGACAACTTCCTCATTGTTTGCCTTATATGAATTCTGTCGTCATTTATAAACTACGCAGTTTAAAAAATCTTTGAAACTTTAGGTAACAAAAGAAGTGTTTGTTTTTTTGGATAGATTTTTGAGCTTGTCCAAATCTAATTATGAACAGTGCGTTTTGTTCTCATCACACAATAAATGTAAGATTGTCTCTGCCTTTGTTTCATTAGAGAATGAAAAATGTAGTTCAGCGTTGCAACTTAACAGATTTTTGCGATAACCAGGAAGGGGAGGGTGTTTTACACTGTAAACACCTTACACTAAATTACCTTACACGTTGACTATTACACCTTATACAGCTCACTGTACATCAATGCTCACATGCGTCAAGATGCTGCATATCAGCGTTAACGTATGGCTCATTTTGGAAAGGTGGAAATAAACCAGTAATGTCATGATTGAATATTGAACATTTTCACCATCGTCAAAAACATCAGAAGCAGCAGCATCATATTCGCCGTAATCATCATTATCATTAGTAGCAGAACCAACAAAGTCGACGCTGGATCATCACCACCACTACCACAAACACCATCTCCTTCATCATTATCATCGGTTTCTTATTTGGTATCAAATATCAGTATTATCAATACCACTATTCCGTAGTGTTTATCATCACCATCGTTAACAGCAACAATAGCAATGACTGCAACAGCATGATCAACACCATCATCGTCGCTTATTGTCATCACCATCATCATATTTATCATTATTTTTTTATTTACTAGCATACATGCCGATGTACACTTTACAGGCCCAGGTCATATATTTTCAGATTTGCATTCTTTTCGAACATAAACATATCTTTGGAAATGTAGCTTTTTTTCATGTTCACTCGGACATCCATGTATTTCTAACAATGCAGCTTGGCAGTACGTTTTATCTTCTGAAATTTGCCGACATAAACGTATTTTGGTCTGAATGAATTTCTGACAATCTTTTTTTTTCAGATTTGCAAAATTTTTGGACCTGTACCTGTTTAAGGCACATACACAAGTTTAATTTGATATATGATTATTACTGACTGAGGGTGTTTCGTTAACGTTTAATACTTGTCACTGATCATGTGAGTTATATACGCTCAGACAACAGGCCTATCTAAAAGTATATGTATCTTTCCAACATATACTACTTACTGTGAGCAGTGTGGTACATATTATAGATAAATCTAAAATTCTAAGTCGGTCATTTTTTCATATCATTTTTACTGAACGATTTTCTTAGGTTTTACTGATTTCATTTTCAAACAATGATAAAATCAAAAATATTTTCCTTAAAATCGGTCAGTTTTTTATGTATGTATATACAAAATAGACTAGACCAGCACAAAACTTCCTTGATTTAGTTATTAATATTCAAATTTTAGATTTTTGTAAGCAGCCATTACGTCAAGTCAATGAATACAATTTTAAGTCTGTTTTATTTTCTTCCTGTTCTAATTCTTTTATTTTGTCTCTTTTGATAAAACAAAAGAGTATTTTGAGGTTTGAGTCAGTAATTTTTAAAATGCCTAGATTTAAGACTTATATCATTCGTGACGGCAAAATCTCCTTGTCAGCTTAATATCATGGCCACTGAAACTTCTTTTATCGATGTCGATGATGGCTAAACTGCTAAAGAAACTGCCTTTCGTTTTCATGCAGCTCTAAGTAAAGTTATGATTGAAACTTCTAATTGTGAATTTTGACACAAGCCGGCAACGATAACCTTGTTTGTGCGATAAATTTAGCAAGCATGTTAAAATGGCGTAAGTAAGAAAAGTCCTTGTATATGTAAACATAGTTTGGTTTGTAAACTGGAGATCGTTGTTTGAACCTTAGTGGGTGAATTTTAAAACGACTTCTATGTTCCATATATTGGCACGAGCGCTGGCCAATATTCAAGAAAGAAGTAAATTGCAAAAATCATTTTCCCGGCAACTTGATGTAAATTCAACAGAATGCAAAAAGGATCCATGCATTGCAAGTTGTGTCGACTGTTTCAAATCAGACTAAGAAAAATATTGGCAATCAAGGCGTAAGCAGTTTCTGAAAGTTAGATCCCCTTCACTGCTATGACGCATCTTTAATCATTTATACCGAACAGTAATAATGATGATAATAATATAATGGTGCTTTTAGTGTTTACTAATGGTTGTTCGTTTGAAGATTGCAACTAATTGTTATATCTATGGTAATGGTGATGTTAACTTAGATGATGGTGACTATTGATATGAATAAAAATAATGCGTGTTGCTGGTCTGTAGTCACCATTGTTGCAAATCATTTCTGCCATCTCTACCTCTTTTGAAGAAGATAAGGTCAGTTGTTTAGCGGATGTCGGTCGGTTGGTCGTTTTTCAAATATCGGTTGCTTGGTAGACCATTTCCTTTCCGATTAATTACTTGACAATGCAGTCCAAGGTTTCTTTTAAATTAATAGAAAGTTCATAGTCATGTTTCTTAACAACAACAGAATATCACACGAGGTTAATCATTGTTTATTATACCTAGATTAGGGGACAGTGTATTTTGTTAAAAATGCAAAGAAACAGTAAATATGTACATGTACTTTCATACTTTTGAACAGAAAGTAGCAAGCCACAAAATTTCACTAAAAACTTCAGCTTCTGGTTATGAGGAATTTCTGTTTTACTGGAATGGCACGTGTTCTTTTGCTTATTGTTAAAAACATTAAAACATATTCCTCAAGAACATCTTGCCTTATACTCATCTTGAAGGAAGTGTGGTATTCAAACTTACATTTTCATGTTAACACAGAATTTTCATCACTAAGCTTCTGAACTAGATTAAAATGCACTATCATTTTACAATCAAACTGTTTCTTTTTTGTCTGTTTACAGACAATCCTATATTCCAATATTCTTATCCTCTGCATTTTTATTCAAGTTTACAACCCTCTCATCAAATTCAGGCTCCTTAAATCTTAAAAAAAACATGATGGCATTATGTTTAAACGGCTACGCTGTAGACATAGTTACTATTGAAAATTTAATGTTTAACTTGCAAACAGGAAGTTTTATGCTCGTTTACATTTATGGAAATTTCAATTGCAGTTATGTGAATTGATATTTTACCTTACCCTAAGATTTTACGCTGAAATTTTATAATTGAAAAAACTGACTCCATAAAAATGTCTTTTTCTTAAATGCTGTGTTAAAACCATTTTCCTTCCGTGAGGTATTGTGAAAAGTATCTTTGAAAGACTCAAAGATCAATTAAAAGAGATTTGTATTTTGGTAAAGATATAATCCATGTGTCAATAGCCTTTTTATGATAAGAAATATTGTAACAGATTTACAGTTAAAGTTGGTCCCAGTAAAGTTGATGGTTTATAGAATGAAACAGTCTTGTATTCTCTTCATATCTATATTTATCTATTTATTAAATAATATCTATATATATGAATTCACAGAAAATTGTATTAAGTGCAGCAATAATGGTGAGCTATTCAAATTCACTGAGTGTATTAAACTTGTATGGTCCTGTAAAGATACTACGTAAGGGAAGCAACTCTTATTGATAAGTTATCCAAGCCTCCCTTCTTTTACAATAAGGGACATTCCTGATAACAAATTATCTCCCTTACTCAAATAACATCAAAGGTAGACCACATTGCACATTGGTCCTTTCATTTGGAATCCTCTAACTTAATTTGTTTCTCTTTGTAGTAGTCTTAACTTTTAGTTGTGAACATTAGGATTATCAAAAAACAAACATAATGATGTTAACAAAACATGTTGCCAAACTAAATGTGTAAGCTGCAAATAATTAGGCTTAATTATCACAATACCATAAAAGCAAATAGCGATGAAAGCAGAGGAATCCAGATGAAAGGACCAATGTAATATCAGAGAGTATTCAGGGTAGATAATCCATTGATGTCCCTCATACTTGTTATGCCCCCGAAGGGAGGCATATAGTAATCGCACTGTCCGTCCGTCCGTCCATCCGTCCGTCTGCCCGGTAAAATCTTGTACTCGCTTCATATCCAAAACCGCTTGAGGGATTTCATTGAAACTTAACAGGAGTGTTTGTCACCAAGCCTAGTTGTGCATATTGACAGGAGATTCCGCTCGATTCATTTTTGGCAGAGTTATGCGCACTTAGTCATTTTTTACTCTTACTTCTATATTAAAGTCTTGTCCACACTTCGTCTCTAAAACCGCTTGGAGGATTTCATTGAAACTTCACAGGAATGTTTGTCACCAAGCCTTGTTGTGCATGGCGTCAGAATTTCTGCTTGGATTATTTTTGACAGAGTTATGGAGACTTAGTCATGTTTACTCTAACTTCTATACTAAAGTCTTGTCCACGCTTCATCTCCAAAACCACTGGAGGATTTCATTGAAACTACACATGAATGTTTGTCACCAAACCTAGCTGTGCATATCGTCAGGAGTTTCTGGTCGGATTATTTTTGGTAGTGTTATGGGCCCTTAGTCATTTTTAATTATAACTTCTATATTAAAATCTTGTCCAAGCTACATCTCCAAAACCGCTTGGGGGATTTTATTATATATAAAACATCAGTAGAGGCTGGTAATAAAACAATATTGTTCGTATTCAAGGCCAAACCCATAGGTTTTTATTTCATTGAATAGTTATGTCTTCAATCTTCATATAGAATCTGAAGCAGAAAAACATAACTTTACCATTTACCTTCAGTTTATGCTCTATTTTTTGTCTGATCACTTTTCCACAGGCATATTCAATTATATATTTACACCAGTTTCATTTCAAAGCTACATTTCGGGGGCATATGTCAATTTCCAGTTACAGCTCTTGTTCAAACTACTTTTTGTTTCATTTGATGTGCATGAGAGAGGCTCCAGCTGGAGTGACAGAAGTTTTGGTATAGTTTGGTTCAATTAGGGTGGTGGAATGAGGAAACTCAAATCAAGCACTTATCTGTTTCGGAGGTATCTTCTACATGTAGTCTCTTCACATACGTTTCTTCGAGTGGCGATCGAGCTTTTTGTTTGTTTCGGTTAGGCTATGCAGAGCACATTCTCGTTGGAATGCATCAAATCGATCGGGGGTTCTGAAGTCAAAGGGGCCTATGTTGTTCCCGGATTCGGTGTTGGTGTAAATCGTGATTGTGGAATGGTTTACGTAAAAATTGGGCATCATGTAAACGTTTACTATTCCTATTAGTTCTTAAAGACTGTGTGTCTGGGTCATACAGTCTACCATTTACATAGAGTTTATCAAGGACAAGTACACGTTTATTGTCTTCGTTATTTCGATATTGACCTTTTTTTGTATTCATGCATAACTGTAAAAAGTTTACGTCGGCGTTCATAGACCTACAAGGGAAATTGTCCATTTACGTATTTGCCAGTTTTTTTTTTTTGTTTGGTTATTCAGGTTTATGTTCACGTTACAATTGTTCCCTATGCTTTGTGTCAAGAAATTGACCTACAACTGGCCGCGGTCTTGTGGCGTGTGGGCTTCCTAATCTGTGGACTCAACCCCGTTTAATGTCTCTGACCGATTCCACAGAGTGCATTCACAGTCTTCGGCAGTGTGGTATTGGTGTGTTCACTAATTCCCAACAAACAATAACTTAGAACGCATTGATCTACATTGTAAATCGAGGAGTTCATAATGCATATTATCTTAAACAGAGTTACTTTCTAAAAGATAGTTCCGTTGATTCTAATCTAAAACAATAGCCTAATTCATTATGTTAAAATTGTTAAGGCGCTTTTATAGATCTGATAATTGTCCAGTTGTTCAACCTTTAAGCCGTAAGGGAAAAAAGCATTAAAGAGCGGCCCGTAAAATTGGTTCACCTTCCGAGGCGATATAGTGAGACTAACCCATGTCGTGTGCATTTCTTTGCTCGATGTGTTTTAAAGATTTCAATTTTAGGTCTTCAGTTCATTACAGCAAACAATATACAATGACTAGAATGAGGAACTCTGTTATTACCTTTGCATCAAAACAAAAAAAAATGCTTAGTTATATTGCAGCCCTCTTTTTGTGGACTCATGTATTAGAACAAAGAAATATGCTTTATGATATCGCAGCCCTCTTCTTGTGGGCTCATGTATCAGAACGAAAAAATATGCCTTGTGATATTGTAGCCCTCTTTTTGTGGGCTCGTGTATCAGAACAAAGAAATATACCTTGGGATATTGCAGCCCTCTTCTTGTGGGCTCATGTATCAGAACAAAGAAATATGCCTTGTGATATTGCAGCCCTCTTCTTGTGTGTTCATGTATCAGAACAAAGAAATATTATTGTTTTATATTTTAGCAGTTAACTGGTTGCCTCATTTTTAGAACAAAGAAATATGGCTTGATATACTGAAGCCCTCTTCTTGTTGGCTCATGTATCAGAACAAAGGAATGTGGTTGCTTCATTTATTAGATCAAACAGATAAGTTTAGTGATACTGTAGCTTCATATATCAGAACAAAGACATATTATCTATGATATTGTATAAAGAGATAGCCCTGTTCCTATGGACTCATGTACCAGAACAAAGAAATATGCTTTGATATATATTGAAGCCCTCTTCTTGTTGGCTCATGTATCAGAACAAAGGAATATGGTTGCTTCCATTTATTAGATCAAAGAAATAAGTTAAGTGATACTGTAGCTTCATATATCAGAACAAAGAAATATTATCTATGATATTGTATACAGAGATAGGTCCATTGAAACAGCTTCAATTAGATTTCAAATTTACGGCAAGCATGTTGGATTCAATCCATGATAATTCTGTGCACCAAGGAAGGTGATGTACGCTTGTATCTTCCAGAGCCAAATTCTCTTACGGCCTCATAATACGTTCTCGCCCAGATATCGCACCACCAGTTAGTGCAGCGGTCGTAAAGATCGTACAAAAATCCCTTATCACAAGCCAGCCTGGATATGCCGTAAGCAGACCCCTGAAATATCAAAGTCAGACTTTTAATTAGGTGAACTGTAATTATTTCTAAGTTGTTATATGCTTCGGGAAATTATTTCCATTATTTTTTATTTCTTACAATTTTCTTTTAATAGAAGAAAAATAGATCTAGTATAAATTGTTTCGAAGTAAAGGTTACAAGAGCTTTTCATGTGTTTGTTGTTTATATTGAACGCTATGAAATGAGAGCATTACTCTATCTGTTTAAAGAGAGTCTTACAAGCTAATTTCATGATTTTTTGCAGCTTCTCCTAGCAGCTTTTCATTATTTGTATGAGCAAATAATGCATAATCAGGTATCAAGTAATTTTCAGTTTTTAAGAATTGCATACGAATTAATATGAAATATAAATATAATAAAATTTGTTGTGTAAGTTTTTGCTATTTTACATACACAGGAGTAGCAGACGTCATGTTTATTACATTCTGACGAGAAATAGCTCTTGTAAGGAACTATGCCCCAAACGGAACAACCATCTGTTTCCGGAGCGTCGCCGCATCGATACGCAAGGGTTGTTCCAAAAAGAATGACGAAAACAACTGCGGAAAACATCGCTCTGTGCTGAAAAACATAACTGATAAGGAACACGTTATGTCATTAGCATTGGATATTTTCAAGATTTAATATCTACAAAAATAAAATAAGATGAAATAGTACGCTTAAATGTATAATGAATCTCAAATTATGTTTTCGAATTTTCTTCTGAAATTTACTTTACACGTTCAAGTTTTTCAAATTATTCATGACCATTGTCTGACCCCACTTCCTAGACATAACATAAATGTTCATATTTTTATGCTTCCGACATGATCTCTTGCATAAATTCCGACGTCAGACAATTTTGTGATCTCGAAACGTAAACAGTCAGTAGTTTCGCTTAAGATTTTACAATAAAATTGAAATAATGAAAAACGGGCTCAAGCAAAAAAGAACAAAAAAAGTCTTTAGAACCATTTTCCTTTCGGGAAGTATTGTGAAATGTGTCTTTGGAAGACTAAAACATCAGTAAACAATGTTTTTCTTAATATAATCTTCGTGTCAATGTCCTTTTTCCTGATTAGAAATATTTACAGTTAAAGATTAGCTGGGTTTCTTTCATTTCTAGATATTGAAAACTGATTTTATTTCAGTCATTATGATTTTCCTCCAAATTACAGGCAAAACATTTCTCTAAGTATAGGTTAGGGTGTATAATGGGTGTTCTCCGTAAATAAGAAAGCTAAAAGAAGATTTAGCAACTGTGTTTTTTCTTAACATGTACATAACATAATCAATTGTGACAGTAACTACATAACGTCACGCCACCATTTCTTCCATATTTGAACAGTGTTTGTTTTCAAGGTATCTGAGCATGCGCAGTGTATACAATGTAACAACTAAGAAGAAACTAAGAAGAGCGTCGGTTTCATATTGTATGAAGATTAGAAAAACATCCCGTTGACTGATTGGGGAAAAAAGTAGGCCGAGCACTAAAATAAGTGTCTTTGATAATATATACCAACACAAAAATATAATTTTAATAGCTTTCGTTATCTGTCTTCATAAAACGAGCCTAAAAAAAGCTTCATGTCGGACCTCAGATAGCTAAAAAAATTTAATTTTATCTACACTGTGTGTTGTTTCATTTAGGAGATTTGATACTCGCAAGTATTCATATTTTTATTGTTTCGGAAATTGGCGAATATTTCTTCTAAATTTCAATATCGACAAAACCAATCAACAGTCCTGAAGCATCGCGATCAATTTGTGTCTGTTCTTGTTGTAGGTGTCTTTTTTCTTTATTTTTTTTCGTTTTTTAAGTACTTTATTTACTTATCTATTTTCACTATTGTTAACCTAAGAAAGGGATCGGGATAGGACTGCCATTAACTATTGTCACATGTTTCATAAGATCAAATACCTATAAAACTTTGAAATGCAAATAACAATAAGCAGAAATTTTTTTTTCAAGACAACCTCTGAGAAGTATTGGTAACTTGAAAAAAACTGTGCCCTATGGGAGGCTTACAAAATTGAGTTTCCATCACTTTTTTATGTATATTTTATATAAAGTTTTGTTTACTATCATGAATGTTAAAAAGTTAAATGGTTAATAAAATATTTAAACAATGGGATGGATTTAAATAGAACATGACAATAATAACCTGAGTTTGTACTTGTTCTTGTATTAGGAAAATGTCTAGTTATAGCTTTCCTTGTAAACAGATTGGATAATTATAAATATTTATCAGTTTACCCTAAGTATGATCCTATAATTTCTTAACTGCACTACAGAATAGCAATGAAAAGGCTAAAATGATTTAAGTACAAGTAAGGTTCATGCCATTTTCTCAGACTCAAACATTTGTCAAGAAATGATACTAAAGCGAAAAATAAAAAGAATTTCACTTACCGATCGAGCGAGCCAAATCTTGTCTGCAACTGTAAACTAAGTACTGTCTTTATTTATAATATTTTGAAGGTTCATAACAATGGATTTAAAGATCATATCCTAATATCTCTTTGTCCTACCAGACATTTGAGGAAACAAAATGAAGTCCGTGCGTGACAATATACTGTTTTCTGATTAAGGAAGAGTTTAAGACTGTAGATTTCAATAAACTAACAACAGCTCAGTAAACAATAGACAAACAGGTCAAGACATATGTAGACAGTTTCATACAGATACGTGCTACTGTACTCTCCTACTGTCACATTATAGTTGTACAAGAAGTTGTTGATGCTATTAAATATAGCATCCGTAGAAAGCAGCTGGAAAAGATAAAATAGTCATAAAAGTATTTGAAAATATATCCTTTACTCTATGTATACCTCATTTTTGCTTTGTAATAAGCCGCTTTTTAAGGTGTTATGTACACTCTTCATAAGAGGATTGCTTAATGTAGCTAGAAATGTGTTCATAGAACACAAATGCCCCCGCCATTCTCAAATGTTGACAGAAGATCATAAGCAGACGGTTAAAATGTAAGAAGAGACAGGTTGAAAGCAGTGTAACTGTTGTAGTTATTCAATGAACAGATTACTGAAAATATAGTCATTTAAATGTTTTTAATCAGATATTAAGTTGAAAAAGGGGTCATAATTCTGATAAAATCGAAGATGTCAAGCCCAATCTTTAAAGGAACCCGTGGTTTTGTAAGATACATTTACATGCAAAATATGAATGAAATCTGTTAAAGCGTTTTTTGAAATGTGTGGAAACTTCATTTTAACAGAAATTAAGTCAAAGAAGAGCCATACATAACTCTCATTGGATGGAATAGCCCCAAATTTCGAAAGGAACCTGTAGTTCCATTAGTCTAGATTACAGACAACATATGAATGGAAGCTGTGTGACAAAATTGGAGGAGTCACTCCCAAGATTAAAAGGAAATTGAAGTTTCCTATGACACATGCACATGCAAAATATGAATGAAATCCATCCAAGCATTTTTATGCGCGGAATCGAAATGTGGATGGTCAGACAGACTGACGGAGAGATGGATGTACGGACAGGTATAACACTTCATACCCCTTCGCCATTCTTTGAATGACAGGGCATTAATAAAGATTCATTGGCGTTCGCGCCGAAGCACGATGCCCTTTAAAGAATGGAAATGGTTGTTGTTGTAGCGGTATGTCTAATTAGCGCATCTAAGTTCTGTCCGCGGATCTAAGACTTTTTATACGGACAGAGCTTCGTATGAATAAATAAATACATATATAGATATAATCTTAAATAAAACGAAGAACGATATGGAAAAGTATTTTGTAATCAAATTCTAAACAGAAACCGAACTAGAGATTTTTGAACATTACACCTGCATATTTAAAGCCTATTTTACTTTATATTGCTTTAAAAGATGATAAATATTCATTACTTTAGTTTTCGCTACAATTTGCAATTTACGAAATATTTTTTAAGAAAGTCAAAACCCTCCATATTTATTTCATTAGTCTGCAATAAAACATTTGTTACTTAGTATAATTTGACAATGATAAACATTTTATTCTGTGTTTGGAATTTTGATATTCAATTTAAGGGACCATGTTATAAAAACAGAATATTATTCGGCACAAAAAGTATTTGTTTAACAATAATTCCTGCTTAACACAACGAGTAATAAGTGTTAGTAGGAAAGAGTTGAAGAATGGACATTAAATCAAATGAATCATCTTATTTGATATTCTTCTTACTTTTTACATGTACCCTAAACTTCGACAGATAAGGGTTTTCATGTTAATTATTCTACGGGTTGATGCTGCGGAGCAAACTACTTCCTCCGGTTTATTTTTTGTCTTCAAATATTGTATATGATATTGTGTTTACATTAAATAGTAATAGTAAGATTTACTTTCGCATTATTATTTAACTGCTGTGCGTCAAAATGAGTATTTGTTTAAAAAACATATTTTGGTTGTCCTCTGATGCTTTGCATTAATGTTTTTCTTGTATGCTTTTGGTTTGAAAACAATTCACATAGGTACCTATGTATACATAAATATATTAGGTGTATATCAAATGTGATAAAATTCTGTTAAAAAGTTAATGAAGTAAATTTTATCTGGTATCTGACTACATGTGCATTGTTTAATAAGTAAAAGTGTCCACATTCTAAAGTTGTGGGGGAAAAAAGAAAATCATTGTTGTACAAAGATCGAATTATGTAAGTCTTTTAACTATGGCTTTGGTCTAATCTATATTAAGCCGTGTATTCTTGTAGATTCGTTTAGAAGTATGTTCATTCGTTCTGATTGAGTTTTGTTTACAAATCTGTTTCTGCTAACTAGATTTTCCTTTATTTTTTTCTTAAACAGGTTGTGCTTAACACATTCTCGAAGAAAATGTTGCTCTGATTCCACTTGTCCATTATTGCAGAATGTACAGACACGTTGCTCTAATTGTTCGTTCAGTTTCTATACAGTGGGAATTTCGCATATCGAAACTGAGCCATTACGGACCTTTCATTTTTTGACAGATTCAGTTTCATATATGCTTTTTTAAACAGCTTGTACGTTCTCAGTTTAGGTGTCGACTGTAGCGTTGCCAGCTACTTTTCTGTGTTAAGGTATTAATTTTTGACCTTGCTAACTGTAAGTCCAAACGCATCTTGCTTTGAAAATGATGTCTTAGATCAAGTTCAAGAAAAACCGTTTGAATCTCACTACACAAGACGAGTTTTAGATCTAAAGTCAATTTCAAAAACTCGTTTAGTAAGTCTGCACAGTCTGTTTCAGAGGCGAATCGTTTTAAGCCATCGTCGGTATCTGCTCGGTATTCAACCGACTTTACCTGAACAGCAACGGTGCACACCTAGAAAATATCTAATTGCACCATACTTAACATAGTTACTATCTGTGTAATGTTTATATCCCATACACTTAAACAGTAGTCAAGAACTGGAATAACACAGCTGTGGAAGAGTTTTTCAAAGGAGACCGAAACCAAAGAACTTAAGTAGACTAAGTTTTTTTTGATAATACTAGCTTTTGCTTTACCAGCTCCTTTGCCAAGTGATTCACAATGTGTAATAAAAATATCTTTATCTGTAAACGTCAGCCAAAAATTTTTGAACTGAGAAACAGTTTCTTACCTTTGTTGGCGTGCGCAGTGCATCCTTTTCGAAAATATATACATAATGCTCTTGATGTGTTAATAAACACACGTCATTTCTTGCACCATTCATAGAGATATAAGAATATTGGTATTGAGGAAGGAAAAACTGTATATAAAGAAGTAAAATGCAAATAAGGAGGAGGAGCAGTGGTCGAGATGTTAGAGCGCCGGACTCCCGATCCGGATGTCGCTGGTTTGAATCCCCCCAGAGGTGAGACACTTCAGTGACTTTTCGCATTTCTCACTTACGGTGTATGTACTGGTTTGAACGCAGGAAGCAGTGATACAAGTAGAAAGAACTTGCTGCCCCATCAATGTAAAATGAAATAAATAAGTTTAAACTAAATGCAAATAAGTGTTGTTTATCATTGAACTGATCCACAAGAAGTAGATCTTGTTCAGTCTAAACAATAGAGTATCACGCAAACCATTCACCAGTTGAGTCTGTCACAAACAATTATATGAGAGTACAGACGTGGATCCCTGTTTGCACCAAGGAAGTGAAGTATTTTTTACCACGATTTGCCCAAAATATCCCCCGCCCCTATAAGGGCGAAAAATGGAAAGACGAAGAACTACAATACCTAATCATATTCTGTGGGGAAAAGAAATCACAATAGTCTGTGCGTCAGGCATAAGCTGAGCCCTTTTTCTCTGTGAAAAGGTTAATTTCTTTGACAAGGGTGGTTTCAGGTGTCCACCAGATTTCTCAGGAAGTCTTTTTACAGTGTTTTAATAGCTTCTCACAATATTTAAGAGCTACTATGTCAGTGTCCATTACTTTTGCAGTAATGTAGCCCATTGTAATGTGTCCGAATGGTTGTGTTGGACATCGAACAGGTAACAGGTTCCGACGGAGCCTCAATTTTGGTCTGGTGTGTGATCATCTTTTCAACTGTATTTTCTTTTTATCTTCAGAAAAATAACTCGAGAAATTGAGTTCATGAAATCTTATACTAAGCTAGGTGTAGCCAATGTTGATAAAACCCTTTCCATATTTTGGTAAGTATCAAGTTATATTACAAAACAAAATGTAAACTTAAGATACGTATAGTGTTGCAGCGACATAGAACAGAATAGCTGAAACTTGCTCGCCTTCATTTAGCAACAGACACATTAATTGAGCTTTTTCATTGATCATATTTTCTTGACAAATCAGACATTTTAAGTAAAGTGGATCTGTTTTCGTTGTCTTATTGACAGTAACAATCACGGTACCGTGGTCTTTAATCGAGATTTTTTTTTAATTCTGGCGAAATATTCTCAAATATTGATGATGTTTTTTTCTATCGCACGAGTAACAGATGTAATGTCTGTCACACTGCGTTAGGAACGATGGCCCACGCACTTCAGTTATCCATGTCTGGGAGGTCAGGCATATATCAGCTAACGATGTTTCGAGCTGAATGGCAGACTACAAAGGAATAAATTGTACTTTGAAAGAAATTGTTTGTTGTAAATGACAGCAGAAATAAACATCATAAGTAACTTTTGAAAGATATCGTTCTTACATTTAAGAATAGGAGTAAGAAATTCTTATAGGTAAAAAATATTACCAAAATAAATAAATAAATGAAAAATAAAAAGAAAATAACATATTTTGAAAATATACTTTTACAAAACAACTAACTTAACTACAAAAGCTTTTCCTTAAAAATGTTTTTGATCTACAGTGTAAATAGTAATCATTTTAGACTGAGAAATATTACAGGAAATTATGATGTTTAAGAAAAAAGTTTAGGTCCTGCGTAATTGCAGAACAAAACATTGAAAGTAGCAAAAGTTGTATCTGAAACCTGTAGACATTCTATGTAACTTCATTCACAATATGTTGAAAGATATTTCATAACACCAACAAGAAACAGCTGGAACCGGGTTATTCTCCTCGAAATGCTCTTATTCATGGGATTTAGAACTTAGTAGAGGGGAAAAAATGTAGTTTATTATATGTGTTTATAGTGCTGAAAGTAATTCAAATGGAATTGAATTTAATAATGGGTACAAAAATGGATGGCATGACTTTTTAGGCAACATTTAATATAAGTATTATTTAGATTAATTCATATAACGACGAATTGCTTTGTAAATTCACATTTGCTTTAAATAATTGCCTTTATATATAGTATATGTTAGAAATTTATCTACTCAAAACAATCTAAAAAGTAACTATACCTTACTAAAAGGGCCCAAAAGCTGTTATATAGGGTGTACGAGTAATGGTCTGGACTAGTATAGAAATTTACATAAGGCCAATTACCCCAAAATTATGCAAAAGAGAGGTACGGTTTTTTATGCATTGCTCTTCTCCTCAATGAGATATATCATTCTATTTAGTTTCATGTTGATACCTCTGTAAAGTCTTTCATTTTGTGCTGGACAAAAATATAAGGTATGGAAATTAACAAAGGGCAATTAGTAAAAAAATCACCAGGGAGAGTTAAGGTTTTTATGAACTGCTCTTTTTCACAGTAAGATCTGTTCACATATCAAGTTTCATGTTGATATCTTTAATAGTATTCGAGTAATGTGCCGGACGGAAATATGATGTGAAATTAACAAAGGGCAATAACTAAAACAGTACATTAAGGAGGTTACTGTTCTTAAGCACAGCAGTTCTCTTTCATAAGATCTATCCATCTAGGTTGTTTTATGATGAAATCTGTTATAGTATTTCAGTTTTCTCCGGACAAAAATTTAAGAATGTAAATTAATCAACGGGCAATTTTTTTTTAAAATCTTGAGTGCAGAGTAACGATTCTTGTGCACTGCACTGTTCTTTGATAAGATCTATTTACCTATGAAGTTTTCAGTCGATAGCGCTGTTAGTATTGACAAAAATTAAGTATGAAACACAATCAAGAGGCAGTAACTCCAAATGTTTAAAGTGCAGAAAAACAATTAATGTGCACTGCACTTCATCTCCATGAGATTTGTCCATCTGTGAAATTTCAAGTTGATAACGCTTGTACTCTTAGAGTTATGATCTGGGCAATCCAAACAAGGCACTAACTCCCAAAAAAATGGAGTGCAGATACAATTCTTAGGTACTGTTCTTCTCCTTAGTGAGAATCATGCACCTATGAAGTTTCATGTTGATATCTTTATTAGACTGCAAGTTTTAGTTCGGACAGAAAGCGTGACGGATGTGCGGAAGGACGGAATGGATTGACGCCGGACAATCAAAACGGCAACTGTATGCTGCCCATAAATGTTCTAAAAACCATCTCGAAATATATGCGTATGCGTACGTAAACGAGCAAACACACACCAAATCCAGCAAATTTTAATATTTAGCTCACCTATGACAAAACATGGCCTCAAACCAAGACATAATAAATCTTTCAAGTTTTAAGTTCTTACAGATCTTGTCTATATCTTTATATTTGCATTTGCATGCAAAACATCTGTGCAAAAAGATTGCCTCTATTATATGATGTTTAAGGAAGTAAATCTTTTTTTATGGTTTTTATGTTTTCTTGCAGTTCATAACAGACAACTTCATAGTTCATAGTTTGCCTTATATGAACTCTTTTGTCAGTTACAAACTACGCAGTTAAAAAAAAAAATCTTCGAATCCCATAGTATACATGGTGTTGCACTGATGTTGCAAATGTTAGACAGTCTCTGTTTTTGTTTCATTAAAGAGTGAAAGATGTAATTCAGCATTGCAACTTAACATAATTTTGCAGGTCAGGTAGGAGAGGGTGTGTTTTACACTGTAAACACCTTACGCCAAATATAGCTCACGCATGAGCTTCCTTCCTAGACTATAAAACCGTATACAGTTTACACCTTATACAGGTTACTGTAATGCTCACATTCGTCAAGATACTGCATATCCGCGTTCACTTTTGAAAGGTGGAAATAAACCAGCAATGTCATAATTGACTATTGAACATTTTCACCATCGTCAAAAACATCTTCAGCAGCATCATCATATTTGCCGTAATCATCATCACCATTAGCAGCAAATCCAACAAAGCCGACGCTTGATTATCACCACCACTACCACAAACATCATCACTATCATCAATTTTTTTGGTAGCAAACATCACTATTATCAATACCAATATACCCACGGTGTTTATCATCACCATCATTAACAACAACAATAGCAATAACTGCAACTGCATGATCGGCACCATCATCGTCGCTTATAATCATCACCATCATCACATTTATCATTAATATCATATTATCAATATGTTTGCTAGCATACATCCTGACGTACACTGTACAGGCCAAGGTCATATAATTTCAGACACGCATTCTTTTCGAATATATATATGCTATTTTTTATTTTCATCTTCACTCGGCCATTCATGTATTTTTTACCGGGCAACTTTTTCGGCAATACGTTTTTCTGTTGACATTTGCCGACATAAACGTATATTGGTCATGAACAAATTTCTGAAAATCATCTATTTTCAGATTTGCAAACATTTTTTTTACTTAAAGGCACATACACAAGTTTAATTTGATATATGTTTAAAGTCATGTGTTATTGAGAGCGTTTCGTTAACGTTTAATACTGATCATGTGAGGTATATACTATCAGACAACAGACCTTACTAAAAGTATATGTATATCTCCAACCTATACAGCTTACGTATGCTGCATCGTATATATTATAGATAAATTTCTGAGTCAATCAGCTCTTCTACATCAATTTTACTGAATGATTTTCTTAGGATTTGCTTAATTTATTGTCCAAAAAAATGATAAAAACAAAAACATTTCGTGCCTAGGTCGGTTGTTTATTTATATATGTATGCAAAACTTCCTTTATTTAGTTAATAATATTCAAACTTTAGATTTTTTTGACACCGCCATTATGTTAATTCAGTGCACAAAGTTTAGAGTCTTTTCTGCTATTTTCTTTTCTTCCTGTTTCTAATTCTTTTGTTTTGTCTGGGTTTTTTGTCAAAACAAAAGAGTGTACGAGGTTTAGACCGGTCCATCAAAAAAACAACTCAGCATTTTTTAAAATGCCTAGGTGAAAGACTTTTGTTATCCGTTAGGAGACAAAATCTTCCTTGTCAGCATAATTCTCATGGTCACTGAAACTTCCTTTACAGATGCAACGGTCAGTCGACGTTGGCTCACCTGCTAAAGAAATTGCCCTTCCTTTAAATGAAGGTCAAAGCACCATTTGAATTTTGACACAAGTCGGCATCAACAACCTTCCGTGTATGATAAGTGTAGTCAGTGTCAGAATGGCATATGTGAGAAAAAAAAAGTGGTATATGTGTAGGTCGTTTGGTTTCAAAACTAGTGCTGGAGAAACTGAAAAGAACCACGATAGATGAAAACAAAATATGACATTATCAACTTCTATAATAAATAGCACTTAGAACATTGATTCAACATCACTGTCCCTTTAACTGACAAGTTCTGTTTGTTGTAACTATTTTCTTTTGAAACAAACATTACTTTCATTTTATCACAATACCTTAAAGTCTCTGTTTAGGTCACAACAAATTTTCTATCAAGTTTGAGGCGGATGCAATTATGTTCCATGTCTGTGTCGAAAGCAGCACGTTAAAAACATTAAATTTGTCTCCGTTTTTCATAACAAAAATCATTCGTTACAAAAGTTAATTCACGAAGGATCAAAAGATCATGCGTATTTTTGATAACAGGAAAAAAGAAGGAAAGAAATAAAGGAATAATTGAAGTATTCGTTTTTTAACTTCTTAAACAGAATCAAAAGCATGACGGCTTTTTCACCAATTAGACGTGTTTTGAACTAATTTTAACTCTAATACATATTTGAGTTTGTTCAAGACTAATTATGAATGTATGTTTTGTTCTTGTCACGCATTAAATGTAAGATTGTCTCTGTCTTTGTTCCATTTGAGAGTGCAAGATGTAGCTCAGTGTTGTAAACTTACCGTATTTGTTGCGATAACCATGAATGAGAGGGTCTGTGTTACGCTGAATACAGCTCACGCTCCAGCTGTCTTCGTTGACTATAAAACCGTATACAGCTCACGCTCCAGCTGTCTTCGTTGACTATAAAACCGTGTACAGCTTACGCTCCAGCTGTCTTCGTTGACTATAAAACCGTATACAGCTCACGCTCCAGCTGTCTTCGTTGACTATAAAACCGTATACAGCTCACGCTCCAGCTGTCTTCGTTGACTATAAAACCGTATACAGCTTACGCTCCAGCTGTCTTCGTTGACTATAAAACCGTATACAGCTAACGCAGTATACAGTTTATTGTAAGCTGTATACGTCAAGATTCTGACAATCTCCGTATATAGCTTAATTTTGATAAGTCGAAATAAAGAATCCGTAATTTTATTATTGAATATTACATATTATATATTCAACACCATTGTCAACAATATCATCAGCATCAGCATCATAATAATAATAAAAGTCAGCAGCAGAAGTAATAGAGCTGATGCATGATCACCACCACTACTACCACAATGACCATCTTCGTCATCATTAGTGTCGTCGTTATTTTTGTAGCAAGCATCACTATTATCAATACCATCACAAAAGGTGTGTTCATTATTATCGCCATTATCACCTTCATCATGAACAGCAACAACAGCAGTGGGGGCAATAGCAAGATCACCAACGCCATTGATGACTTCATCATCAAGGCTTAGAATCGTGATCATCATCATATGAATCATAAATGTTGTACTTGCAAGATGTTTAAATACATGCAGACGTACACATTTCGTGTCTAGGTCATGTATTTTCGAACACGTATTTTCTTTTCGAATATTTACATATCTTTGGACATGTAGCTATTTTTATTTGCAACTTTACTCGGACATTTATGTATTTTAACTAGGCAATTTTATCGGCAATACTTTTTTTTCTGGCATTTGCCATTTGAACTAATTCCTGAGAATCATCTATTTTCAGATTTGCACATATTTTTTACCTGCGTCTTTTTTAGGCACATCATAGGTTTAATTTCAAACAGTGACATCTTATTAAATATTTCTAACTGAAACCATGTAGATTATTCACATAGCCAGTGACTAGTTTTAAACAAAAATAAGTTCCCAGTGGGAACCGCTTAACAATGGAAAGTAATAACGCCTTAGACCATTCAGCAATCCCAACCACTCCTAATAAATTGTGCAAATAACCAGGATGTGAGTGTCCACCTCACACCACACCGGTGACAGGCGTTAAAGGTATAACAAAACTGACTGTATATTCAGGGAGAGTTTTACTTCCCCAACACGGCACAAAATTTCGACTTTATCTGTGTACTGTGTAACAGGGCTGGTAAAAAAGAATGAAAAAAATCTTTATTAATATTTGAGCAAAAGAAAAGCGATAAAATCGAAGCATGGATATGTAACAATATCATTAGTTTTGTCCTCCGGAATACGAAAACCATGAATACCATGAAATGCGTCGTCTAAAGATGTAAAAGCCTTAGTCAATCACTTTTTTGTTTCATACCAATGTTACTGAACAATTTTCTTATGGTTTGCTCATTCTATCTGTAATAAATGATAAAATCAAAAGCAGTTTCGTTCAAATCGGTAATTTGTTTCTTAAAGTATATACTAAGTATGTAGAATAGCACAAAACTTCCTTGATTTAGTTGATAATATTTAGTTTGTTTTTTCTTTTTTTGTAAGAAGACATTACGTAAAGTCAAATGCGCACATTTTTTCTTTCGTTTTCTTCCTGTTTCTAATTCTTTGTTTCTTCTACTTTTGTCAAAACAAAAGAGTATACGAGGTGTTGTATAGTTTATCTAAAACATAAATCTTGAATAACTAAGCTTTGTTTTTTAAAATACATAGATTAAGACTTTTATTATTCGTGAGGACAAAGTTTCCTGTGTCAGCATAATTCTCATGGTCACAGAAATTTTCTTTACCGATGCAACGATAAGCCGACTGTAGCCCTGCTACGGATTCTTTAACATGCAGCTCAACGAAAGGTTATGGTTGCAACTTCTAATTGTGAATTTTGACACGAACCGGCAGCAACAACCTTCCGTGTACGATAAATTTAGTCACAATGGTAGAATGGCGTAAGTGAGAAAAGTCGTGGTATAGGCGTACATCGTTCGGTTTCTAAACTGGAGGTCGTATGTTTGAATCTGATCAGCGGAGTTTAAAAACGACTTCTACGGTCCACATGTTTTAACGAACTCTAATCAATATCCAAGAAAGTAGTAAAATTGCAAAATCTATTTTCCCAGCAGTTGATGTAAATTCAACAGAATGGAGAAGGATAAAGTACCCATGCAGGTAATTATCTTATAAACATACCATAGTTTTGAAAAAAGCACAGAGGAAGTTGAACTATTCCACAGAAGAACCGCTGGATGAGATTGATTTAACTCCGCTACAACTATCTGACAATTCTGAATATGTCAGTGTTAATGAGTTACAGAAAACTGGCTGGGTCCTTATATTTAAACGCCTAAATACTTTGTTTCTTGGAACATTGATGGCTTAACAGTTTTATGATTATCTGAAAACATGACACACACACACACACACACACACACACACACACACAGACAGACAGACAGATATATGAATTAATGATGGTGTATCAAACTGGATGGGCTTATCTTGCGTGCCCTGTATATATCCTGGTCAAACTGAAAAAAAATCTCCTAAACATCCCATAGGTTACCAGACTTTTCTCAAAATAGTTCTGAATTTTGACGCAGTTTTTCAAGACAGAGAAAACGTAGGACACCAATATTTAACATTCAATCAAGGAATTTCGCTGTCTTTCATTGTCTTCAAATGTTGTACTCAATTTCTGTTGAAAAGTTGTTTAAGGTGGAAGGAATGGTTCATTTTTAATGTATTTGTATTTTTCTGCTTTTATAATTTAAAAATATGATGAATAAAGAACAAAATTCATTAATAATGCTCATTAAAAACGTCATACTTAGACATATGACTTTGATTTTGGGACACTTCTTTTTCGCCATAGTAAGTTGCCTTGGACAACTCATACTCAAAATAACTTGTAGGGCACTGACTACCTAGAAAGCAACTTTTATTGATAAGTTATCTTAGCCTCCCATCTCTTAATTTTATACATGTTATAGAATATAATATCCATTTAGATTCAAATATCTAGAAAGCATTCTTATAAATACATTATATAATGGACACAAAAAGATGTCAGGATTCAACAATTAACAATTTCTAATGATTTAAATTTTACAATTTACACACCTCAGGAAAAACTTCCTGTTTATTATGAAATAAATTAAGCATCCAAAAATGTATACCAAATAATCTTATTGAAACTTAAAATTACAGCTGCTTATTACATAGAATCAGTTACTCTTGATTCTACCGTTCTTCCTGACCTTGTCACACACAGATTAGGATTAAGCAGAACGGGTATTGAGGTTTGAAGAATCAGACTTTTTTTATCTCCGGTTCTGAAGGAGTGACACAATCTGAGATCTTACTGCTCTGGAATCCTGTCTGCTCAGTAGTCTGTAATTATTCTCTACTATTACCGTTGTACCATGTACCATCTGGACACTGGACTGTATAAGACCTCTCATTTTGCCTTTCCAATACAATGACAGGTTTCCATGTTTCATCACTGTTGAATCCTGAAAGCTTGGCGCAATGGTAATGCACGTAGTGGTTTATACTCTCTGTTTTAGTAAGTCTTTTCCCTTTGCTTACTTATACCAATACTCTTTTTGACCAAATAAGAAACAACTAACTTTGGTTAAATGCCTACCGATAAGAAACTGGGCTGGGGAATAACCTAATTAAGTGGAGTGATTCTAACACGCTTATTAAAGGATCCCGCCCTATTTCTTTGCCTTTGTCAATTTTTCTTAAAAATTGACACACATTTTCAGCTAAACCAGTTGACTGACTATGACAGAGAAATAACATTTGTATGATTTAATTCGCAGTTTCACTACCAGAAGGTACACTAATAGCGAAAAAAAAAACCAATAGATAGATCGCATTTCTATTGATCATTTTCACATCATGGACGACTTGGACGTCATACCACGTAACAGGCAACATGCGATGTTGTTGCTAGGTTGATCCATATCCATATTTCAATATCCTTCCAAGACAATATTTTTTAAAAAAAAAAGCAATTTATGGATTATATTCTCAAATGCTCGGAGTAAGAAGGACTTCACGTGATTACTATTAGTTCCTATAAAAAGAATGGAATTTTTTTTCTAAATATTTTATTATTCTGACATAGAAACATTGTTATGAAGAAAGGAAATACACCTGAATATAAAGAAGTCAAATGAAAATAAGTGCTGTTTATCATTAAACAGATTTAGAAAAAGTAGATATTGTTCAGTCTATACAACAAAATTCCATGCAGAGAATTCAACTGCCGAATCTACGACAAGCAGTTCCGTACGATTGTAGAGTCCTCTGAGCACCAAGAAAGTGCAGTAGTTTGGTAACGTCCTCCGCCAAACCGTCTCACCGCAGAGTGATACCTCCTGGCCCAGCGAAAGCAGCTCGAATTCAAATTATTGGAATAGCAATACTGGTACATATCTTCCAGGAATCTTAAGTCACAATCTGCTTTGCTGACTTCGAGCCCGAAGCCCTGAAATATACGAAATGAAGTAAATGCCTTTGCTCATAACATAAAAAAGTAAAATAAAAACATAATAAACAATATTAAATGAAAAGAGTTTCTTTTTACCTGTGAAATTTTTAAAAAGTTATTTTAAGTCTTTTAAAATTTTATGTAGTCATATGTGATGTAGATGTATCTTCACATTCAAGACTTTCTACATTGCTCTAGGAAAGGATAAGTACTTTTGTTCGTTTGAGCGATTTAACATTTGTAATTTATAAAAAGCTAGAATTTCAAATAACGAATGCAATTATTATACATGTTTTTATTACTTCATATTTACTTATCCGTTACTGTTTATAATTATCTCAATTTTTCTTAATTTACTGTTTTCTGCGAACATTTTCAATGTCTATTTTATCTCTTAGAATTTTTTGGGCGGATGCTTCATTTCAGTCTTTTTAGAATCCCCAGTCTAGGCCGATACTGCTGGAAACAGTACCCGGTTAGGTTACCCCCAAGTCCTGTAAAATCAGTCGGTTACTCAGTAGCTACCCTGAATCGAACCAAGGTCGCTGGCTACGAAACCCTACACACAAACTATTGGGCCATCGGGTTTCTCACAATAAGAAGCATTTTTTCAGCATAATTACAAAACATAATTTCATTCCTAAATTCATGAATTCTTTTTAGTTTAAGATATTTACACAATGTCTTTAAATATGAATATTTGTCTCTGTCTAGTCAAGTATATGATGTACAAAATTCAAGGATCTATATCGTTTGTTTTACAACGAAGCATTTCTGATAAAAGTCGAAATACAAAATATTATTTTATCCTTTATTCGAAAATGTTTTATTTCTTGTAGATATTGTCAAAAGTACGTGTGATTGATCGTGTTCAATCAAATGTTCCAAATTCTCGTGTTACGGAGTAGAGGAATGCCTGTACTGGCCGTATACATGCTCAAAATTACGAAAACATTTTCTTACAATTAACAACGCGTCTCAAAAAGTGTGCTTGAGAGGAGCACTTTGTAGACGAAGGGATTTAATACTAATCACACCTCTTTAAGAAGAACAACAAGGCACTCATATACAATTCGAAATAGAAATATTTACAGTGCTATAGTATAAAAGGGCAAATGCTACTGATTTACTTGATTTCGGTGTGGAAAAAATCAAGATGCAAACAGGCATAAAAATCTACAATTATTTTAACAATTAAACAAACGGCAATTATTTCATTGTTCATACATTCTTGACAAACTGGTTATATGATTTTTTTCAGATTTTTTTGTTTTAAGCACAATCACAATCTCGGTTATTTTTATGCCTTACTTTTTGTATTCTGATAAATTACTCAAACAACATTTTCGGAAATTTACTGACACATGCGTAACAGACGTCATGTCTGTTACATTCCGACACGAATTCGTGCTTGTAAGGAATTATGCCCCATACGCTACAGCCATTCACCGGAAGGTTATCGCATGTATCAGCTAAGGATGTGCCCAGAAGAACGACAAGAACAACTAAGGAATACATCGCACCTTGACAGAAATAGTTTGCTGAAAATGAAAGCAGAATTAAACATCATGAGCAGCTTTTAAACATATTCTTCATAAATGTAAAAAAAATACTAAAGCATGAGTAATTGAACCCTACACACTGGACACAATATTTTACATTTTAATCGATAAATTTCTATAACTGGTTTAAAAATGCAAACGTTTGTAATATGTTTTATGTGGCTAATTCTCTTTATTTTACATTTATATTCCCATTATTTTCTATTCCTACCTTGAAGCTCGTTGTTTTATTTTATCCAGATCAAGTACACCTACCACAACACTGTCCGATAATAAATGTTATTTTTAACAAGATTATACGTCGATGCAGAGTGGTCGACGTGATCATTAACGGACAACTACCTTTATTTTATGTATAGTTGCTATGCACACTTGGGCATTATGTAATTACAATCTGTGTTTCTTGAAGTCCCATATTTACATCTAAACAAAAATACTGGACTTGGACATTATTTCCTTTCGACTGTAGTTTTACATTTTTATTTCTGATTGGAAGTGTCATATAGACGTAAATAATTAACTTATTTTGTAAAATTTTGTGAAATTCTTTTATATGAGTATAGAATGATCCTGCATGTGAAGATTAAAGCTCTTATTTACTGTGTATGTTTATGATGTAATACATGGAAAATTATAATGTTTTTTTCTATAACTACTGGAAGTAATGAAAAAAACTTTCTGTTTTTCATTTTTAGCTCACCTGTCACGTAGTGACAGAGTGAGCTTTTGTGATCACCTTTAGTCCGTCGTCCGTCCGTCCACACTTAGTTTGTTATCACTCTAGTGGTCACATTTTTGTCTCAATTGTCATGAAACTTGGTCAAGATGTTTGTCTTATTAATATCTCGGATGAGTTCGAACATGGGTTATCATGGTTGGAAAACTAGGTCACAGAGCCCAAATATAGAAAAACCTTGTTAACACTCTAGAGGCTACTTTTTCAGTCCAAATATCCTGGAAATTTGTTGGAAAGGTTCTATCGATGATTTCTAGCTCAAGTTCGAATATGGATCATCTGGGTTTAAAAATTAGGTTACGGAGCCCCAAAATAGAAAAATCTTGTTAACACCACTCTAGAGGCTACATTTTCAGTCCAAATGTCCTGGAAATTTGTCAGAAAGGTTGCTTTGACGATTTCTAGGTCAAGTTCAAATATGGGTCATCTGGGGTCAAAAACTAGGTCACAGAGACCAAAGATAGAAAAAACCTTGTTAACATTCTAGAGGTAACAGTTTTAAACCAAATAATCTGGAAATTTGTCAGAAAGCTAGGTCAAGTTTGAATATGGGTCATCTGGTTTCAAAAACTAGGTCACATGGCCCAAATATGTGAAAATCTTTTTAACACTCCAGAGGTTACATTTTCGGTCCAAATGTCCTGGAAATTTGTCGGACAGGTTGCTTTGACGATTTCTAGCTCAAGTTGGAGTATGGGTCATCATGGGTCAAAAAGTAGGTCACAGAGCCCAAATATGGAAAAACGTTGTTAACACACAAGAGGTAACATTTAAATTCCAAATAACCTGGAAATTTGTCAGAAAGCTAAATTCTATGGTTTCTAGCTCAAGTTTGAATATGGGTCATCTGGAATCGAAAACTAGGTCACAGGGCCCAAATATGGAAAAACCTTGTTAACACTCTAGAGGCTACATTTTCAGTCCAAATGTCCTTGAAATTTGTCAGAAAGGTTTTTTGATGATTTGGAGCTCAAGTTTGGATATGGGTTATCTTGGGTCGAAAACTAGGTCACAGAGCCCAAATATGGAAAAACCTTGTTAACATTCTAGAGGCTACATTTTCATTCCAAATGTCCTGGAAATATGTCAGAGAAGTTGTTTTGATGATTTGTAGCTGAAGTTCGAATATGGGTCATCTGGGATCAAAAACTAGGTCACAGAGCCCAAATATGGAAAAAACCTTGTTAACACTCTAGAGGTAACATTTTCAGTAAAAATAACCTTGAAATTTGTCAGAGAGATTATTTCAATAATTTCTAGGTCAAGTTCAAATATGGATCATCTGGAGTCAATTAACCAGGTCCATAGCAACTTTGTTAAAAGCAGTCATACTCAGGTGAGCGATACAGGGCTATCATGGCCCTCTTGTTGTCTTTATAACCGCAGCAGAATATACATATATGATTGATATTTTGGTATAACTGTTTTAAAAAAATGCAGAAAACGGGTTATGGTAGTTGAAATATACTTCAATGATTTTCTTTTTTTATTTTCTATTTCTTTATTTTTTGTTATTTACCTATTTTATGTTTCTTTTAATTATTTAGTTGTTCTCAATACGTTTACGTTATTCGGGTTTATTTATTTATTTATTATACTTAAGCGTATTAGTTCATATTTTCTTTCAAAGCAGTGAGATTAAGCACAGTCGACTTTTTAGTATACCCATTAACAAAACAATGTACTAAATTAATGTAATGTAATTTTTTATTTTTTTATTATTATTTCTTTTGCTTCTTTTTCATCTAAAATACAAACAGTTTTAGAATGAAAAATGATCTGTTAGAAATTTATTGAATTCTTTCTATATGTGCAGTACCAAAGATGAAAAATAGCCCGCGGTGTCTCTGAACCTATGTACTATAAATGTAACTTTAATCGCCGTCTATATATTCCCTTAAACAAAAAATGTCTACAACGAAAACATGTGTACTCCAAACCAAATAAAGCAATCCGGTTTATGTCCATTTAAACTTTTACATCTTTACTAAAGATTAAATGGCTCAAAACCAAGACATGATATTTTCGGATAGTACGCTAGTCTTCTCTTTTGACAACTGGTTATAACTAAACGAGTAGTTGCATTTGCAAGAACTAAGCTTACTTTGTATAACATAATGATAACATTTGTGACACTGTTTTCAAATCTTAAGCAAGAAATTAAAATCAGTACATCAAAAGTTTTGGTCAAAAAAAGGTAATGCAGTTTCGTACCTACCTTTCGTGCAACGGGAAATTCTGTTAGCCTACGGTGTAGAAATACAAATGCACAGTGCACTTTGGAAAAATAAGGTTCCTATGTACAGAACTTGTCTTTATATTGCTTTGGCTAAAAATGTTTAAGGAAGAAAATATCTTCGAAAATCATTACGTCCAATGATATTACGGTTCGTGTTTAAGGAAGTTGTTGTTATTTTTTTGTTGTTTTTGTTTTTTTTTTTGTAATGGTTCTTAAAAGACAACTTCCTCATTGTTTGCTTTAACTAATACAAACTTCTCTGCCTCTAAAAAATAAACATCGAATCCATAGTATCTGTGGTGTTTCTCTGCGTCGTACTAAAATAACTTTCTTCCGGGCCACAATCCAACCTTTTATATTATAAAGAAATGACACCTGTTTAAATCTGCTTCGGTTACTCAAACAAAAGAAACTGGAGGACACCATTTATAATAATGGGATACAAGGTAATTGCAAGGTAATTGCGCACCTGCTTTAATGCAGCTTTTTTGTCAACAATCCGTCTCTTGAAACGTTATGATGGTCTTTTCCCAAAAGAATTCTGAAGAGTTAAAAAATCATGTTGTGCACCGAAGATTGGCTTATGTGCTTTGTACATACGTGAAAATATTTAAGATTAAAATTCTAGTTTAGGCCATAAAACGGGTGGAATTTTAGTTTAGATTGCTTTGCTTCGAATGAAGAATTTTGTAAAATAGATGGCTAAAAACGAAAATGATCCCACGCGGTTCAGTTTCATAGATGCTCCCACACGGAACCAGACTGTGTCATATATATCGGGGTATAATTGTGTCATTTATCAATATTCATAGAACATTCATTCAACATCAGTGTCCTTTAATTGACAAGTTATGTTTGCTGTATTTTTTTTCTTTAAACCGTAAAGCCCTTTTTATTATTTTCAGGTCACAACAATTTTTATTATATATTTGGAGGTTGCAGTGATGTCCCCTGTCTACGCCTAAGGCAGCACGTTAAAAACCATCAAATCCATTTCCCTTTAAGCCAGCAAATGTATTTCTCTTTCAGAAAAATAAATCATCTTCTGAAAAAAAGTAAGAAGGGGGAAGAATAAGGGTTTTAATAAAACAGATTTGTAATCAAAAGCATAACGGCATTTTGCCTTGTTTGTCTTCAAAAATAATAACAGCAAAAGTATTTTCATTTAAAAATGTCAGTTGTTTATTTACGCATTGACCAAGTATGTAGAAGAGCACGCAACTTCCTTATTTGATAATATTCGCACTCTTGACATTTTTTTTCTCAGCGTCTTAACGTCAAATCAAATGACTTATCGAATTAAGATTTGTTTTGTTTTAATCTTTTTTTTCTTCCTGTTTGTTATTCTTTTATTTGTTTGGTCAAAATGAAAGAAAATAAGAGCTTTGGGCTAGTTCATCTAACAGCTAAGATTTAAGGCGACAAAGACTTTCTTGTTATAATGTATCATGGTCAACAACTTTTATTGAAACTTTACTTACCGTGGTACGGTTGCTTTACTGCGAAAGAAGTAGCATTCCTTTTTAAAGCATCTAAAAGTAGAGTTATGATTACCACAACTACTCGAGAATTTTGACTCGAGGCGACAGAGCAATCTCTAGGGAAACTGCCAAAATGTTAAGTGTTGTATGTTTAATCTATTAAACCAAACAGTGATAATGATGATGATGATGATGACGTTGTAGTGAATTAAGTGCTGTTTCCGTGTTTTCTTTGAATGTTGCAAGTTATTTGTCAACTTCTGTGATAATGTTGATGGTGATGTAATGGTGTTGATGATTGGTTTGAATCATAATAAGGAAGTTTGTGTTGCTAGTCTTGTAGGCACTGTTGTTGCAAAGTATTCCCCTCCCCCAACGTTGAGTATTATTTGATAGATTTTGGTCGTTTTGACGTTTTGCAGATATCGGTCAGGTCGGTCTATAGACCTCTTTATTTCTTTATTACTTGAAAACACATTTATGTAATTTGCAGATCAAATAACAACAAAGCAAAAAATAGAGTTCATAATTTATCAATACATGTTTCGCATAAGCTTCATCAGTTGACAACACATTGACATAGAGAATTGAGATTTAGTAGGTAGGCTTTTGATGAGTAGATAAGCCTTATTGTTTTTTGCTTACAGATTTAAAGGTCCAGCTCACATAGGTCCGTACTTTGAAAACGGTTTCCGATCAATAACAAAAGAAAAAATGCACCCATATCCTTTAAACTTCAGAGGATGGTGCAGCATGATAAGTAAATAAATCCTATTGTTTATGCGCCAACAGTGGTCAAGTTAAGGTCTTATGGCCTACAATTTGAAAACGGCTTCCGATTAATAAGAACAATAGCGTCCAGGTCCTTCGAACTGTCCAGAATGGTTCAGCATAATGAGTATGTATTTTATTGTTTTTGGTCCACATGGTCTAAGATCAAACTCAAAGGGGAACTCACTTTAAAAACTGTTTATTAGTTCAAATTAAAACACAATCTTTTTCGTTTAAACGATATTATTTCGAATAATAATATTTAAGCATTATGGAATAACATTTCGTTTAAACGAAATAATAACTTGTTTAAACGAAATAAAATAAAAGTCACCAAAAAAAAAAAATAAAAAGTGAGTATTATGTCACTTCAGGGGCTCTGTAGACTGCCAGGTATATCAGTATTACATTTTAATTGCATATTTTTGTCATACAGTTATCTGCAAAAACTCAAGAGTAAATGAATTTGGCATTTTAAAGAAAAAACAATGGCGGTCTACTTAAGTACTATCTTTTTGGTTTCATAAAACAACGTTATATTTAAATACTTTATTTCCTGAGTGAATTCCATGTCATCAACTGATAAGGTAATAATGAAATAACAATGCTTTCACAAAAAATCACGTGATCATGGAGAAGACGAAAATCTTGTAACTTTAATTAAATTATTTTTGTCATTATTTTTCTACATTTAACAGTTATCACACGCTTAAACAGGAAGCCTTCTGTATGAAACAAAAGAAAACCTTTAAAGAGATGATCGGCGTAGATACAGTACAAAATAAATGCCCCGTCAGTGTATATTATTCGGAAATTGGCAATTAGTGAACGTGCGTAATAATCGAATATTTGATCTCAAAAAAAAGTTCATGCTATAAACAAACAAAAAATACATATAAAAAATGAGTTTAATGCTAAAAGTGTCAATTTCATTTTCAGTGATAAAATATTTAGTCATATTAAATTATATACTTCATTCCATCTAGGATAATTCTTCCTGGTTGAAACGCTTTAATATTCAATTAACGGCAGTTTATAACTGCATTTTTTTCAGAGACAATAAAACTAACAATTACTATTTCTTCCCCAAAAATTCGTATCAGAAACACTTTTAACCGGCTAAGATCCTTCTTCATCTGAAAATTTTGAATTTAACTATTTCATTTGTAACAAATATAGGTCAAAATCGATTTTTATACAGCTACACCGAAAAACAAAATGAAAATACAGAAGTATAATGATGCGCTTTATTAGCCAATATAATCTATAACAGAGGTTACTGATAGAATATGGTACAGGAAGTAACTCTCCTTTGGGTTTGTGTATTTGGTAGTAAATAAGACCGTTTATACAATACCGAAAGAAATGAATTGTTGAAATTCAAATGTCATGATGTATTTATCTAAAAACATTACTGTTAGATAAATTCAGCGAAACTATTCACACTGCACTGTTTTTTGTTGTTTTTGTGGCAAAAGTCATAAAATTTTTAAAAACCTCAAATATAACAACAGAAAAGCAAGGTCGAAAGCCGCAGATATTTCATTTGCTCAAAGTCTAACCAAAAGAATTTTTGTCTAGTGAAGCAAAAAAAAAACGGTCAAGGCAAATGACTATTGACGGGTCTTTTTAGTGTGTTTTAGATATTGTAATTGATGGTATTGTACCTTCATGAAAGACAGAAGACGTAGCGGCAGTGTACCTATAGGTATAGAGAAAATACGTGTGCTGCACCTTAAGAAAAGACAGAAGAGCTAGTGGTAATGAACCTTTAGGAAAGAGAAACGAAATTGTGGTATTGTACCTTTAGGGGAAAGATTTGATTCGGCACAGATCTGCGCAAAATTTCTTTTATTACCACACCAAGTGCGTATATATCTGTTTCACAGGTTTTCGAATATACTTCCTTACGCTTCCTTCTTCCTCAAGATTTCCGGTGCTGTTCAGAATAGTCCTGCATCGGCCAAACAATGATATCGAAAAGATAATTTCAATATCGACAATATCTTGTTATAACTAAAAGCTTAGAGAAAATATAGCTAAAATCAAATCGTCTACTTGCTATGCTGTGCATAAGTAAAACTGAAATCTCTTTGTTACCTTTTAAAAATAGTTTAAATTGCTTCCTGTTCTCAACCTTTAAAGTCATCAAAACTATGAGTATATTTAATCGAAATGAAAAGACCAAACATGCAGCACTCACTTGCATAAAATGCGTGTTCTCTTATTTTTTTCAACGAAGTCCTGGGTGGGTTTGAGCCTCTGAACACCGAAGTCTGTTCACTTGCAAACCCAGCGACAGTCTATGACACAGAACTCCGTAGGTTACCATGAGTTTTGATTGAACCCTTTTGAATATACTTCAGACCCTAAAATATCAACACTCTTATGTATAAGTGGTATTACAGATAGCTATTACACATCTATTAGTATTCTTATACTGTTCATTTAATCAGACAGTAGAAAAAGGCAATAAATGTATCATATTACTTTAAGACAACACGTCATAATGTAGCTTAAATCATGTGTGTACATATAAATACACTTATAGATTAAATCATTATTACAAAATAAGATAATACCTGACAAATATCCAGTGCTATGGATAGTTTGAACATTGTGTTTAAATTTATGCCATCGTTCTCTATTACATCCTGTGCAAATACAAAAAATGTTTGTATTAGAAACTAACAGACAGTTCACCAATGTTCTGTAACATTTATGTTCTACTTTACAACGCTGCCTAAACATCTATATCCATACACCTCGTACGTAAAACAAACAGGACAATGAATATTTTTTCATTACTTGATCTGTCTGTTTGTAAAACAAAAAGCAAAACAAACACAAAAAATAAACACTGTTAGAATCTGAGAATTACTTTACCCATGTCAGGTTGGTGGAAGGGAGAGAGCTTACAGTGTTTTACACATCACACAGATAATCAACCACCTTATCACAAAGGCTAAAGAGAAACAAGATGATCTATATTTCTCACCTTGTACGACTGCTCTAAACAGCAAGGCCAAAGAAGGACATTCGACTTAAGTACAGCATACTAGGACAGCTAAAGTTATGTTCACCCCTACTACTTTTACTGCTACTGCCAACTTCATGTTTTTCCTACTGCTACTGCTAACTTCACAATTTTCCCAGTGCTACTGATCTTGCTGCTACTGCCAATTAACGTTTTCCTACTACCACTACTTGTACTTCTACTGCCAACTGGACGTTTTTTCTTCTGCTACTGCTCTTGCCGCTACTGCTAACTTCACGTTTTCCCACTGCTGTGTACTGCTACTGTTGTATTGCTACTGCCAGCTTCACGTTTATCCTACTGCTACTGCTCTTACCTGCTACTGCCAACATCACGTTTTTCCTACTGCTACTGCTGGTACTGCCACTGCCAACTTCACGTTTTTCCTACTGCTACTGCTCTTGCTGCTACTGACAACTTCACGTTATCCCTACTGCTACTGCTCTTACTGCTACTGCCAACTTCACGTTTTTCCTACTGCTACTGCTCTTACTGCTACTGCCAACGTCATGTTTTTCCTACTGCTACTACTGCACTGCTACAGCTAACTTTACGTTTTTTGTACTGCTACTGCTCTTACTGCTACTGCCACGTTTTCCCACTGCTGTGTACTGCTATTGCTGTATTGCTACTGCCAGCTTCATGTTTTTCCTACTGCTTCTGCTCTGACTGCTGCTACCAACTTCACGTTTTCCCACCGCTGTGTACTGCTTCTTTTCAGTTCCTTTACATGCTGTACAAACATGTTATACAGTATGTTATATCCTGAATTAGTCAAAGTTAGATGAAGGAAGGTTACAATTGTTTGATTGATTAAATTTTACTGAATCAGGTTACTCAAAGGACAAATGATTTAGACGTTTCACAGAAATGAACTATGTAGGTGTAAACGTTAGTATCCGTCTGTTGAAAAGTACCTCAAATTTGAAACTGTTATCATAAGCTAAGATTTTCAACTGAAATCTCTTCTGGCATATCCCCATTTAGACTGGACACGGTATAGTTTGAAAACTGAGATGCAAACAGGAAACATTGTTTTATTTGAAAATGAAATTCTAAGTTGTTCCATTCTTCTGTCTGAGCGGATCTTAGTTCCTATTTTTTTGAAACCGTGTTTGGTAATTAGTGAAAACTTGTGAAACATGCTGTACGGAAATGCACTTCTAATTATGATAACCTATGGAAAATATATTTTAAGTTTGAGTGACCTACCGTCGAATATATCACGGTTTCAAGTTCAGGTGCGTAGGTCGGAGTGATTGCGCATCTAAACGTAAACTTTAAAATCTATTTCCATTTTAACACAAATGTTTATTTATAAGGGGAGCAAGAATGTGCACTACTTACCATGTCATTAGATACAGTTGTTGTCCCTATCTGGCTATTCCGTTTACCCCGCTATCCATTTCACTATTGTCCATTTCCCACTTGTGAATGGAAACAACGAGGTTATATCGGGTAAATTATCAGTTGTATTAAATATACAAACTATATTATTACCCTGTTTGTCACAAAACTTGGCAATAATGGTAAAGTGACGTTGTTTTGAGAGGTTCCAGATACCATTGCCGACACTTTTTATGACACCTTTTCTCTCTCAAAGCAAGACACGATACAATGATGTACAATATCGTACTAGAGCGACCTTCAGATTCTTAAAAGGCAATTTTAAGTAAATTCATTCCCTCTAAATGAACTCATTTATTAATACGAATATATTTAAATTGTCAGTGAAAACAGAAATAATCAATAAAAGCACAATCACACACTACAAACTTCTTGTAAAACTTTTCGAAAAAAAAATGAATATTTGCTATAATTAAGCTATATTGCCCTTCGCATGTTGAAAATGCCAAAATTGTATTACACATCATGTGTCTATTTACTTTTAATGACAAAAATATATTAAAACTATCAAATACTGTATGCTGAATTAAAAGTATCTTTATTTTTTGTTTCTGTGTCCGCAAGTCGCCTCTCATCCTTTTATTGTCCAACTCTGTTTCAGTAATGTAGCTTCAAAAAGGTTATTTGGAGTACCATTTCGTGACCCTGTGAGTAGTCAGTTGGAACTTACAATTTTACATCATTTCGGAAACTTGCAACCTAAATCAATCCCTCTAAATGACTGCTTCCTAAATTAAAACTAGAACTCTTGATGGAAGTGTTGAATGCATGATACAATCCAGTCACCTCTGGAAATGAGTACATAACGAATAGAAAGTGACTGAATATTGTGTCTAAGGTAACAAAACAAATACAACAGTAACTCCGGGTTGTTTTAACCTTACATTGTCTTCAAAATATAGAATCATTTTACATTTATTTAGATTTAATAATTAGCAGTAAATATATTGTATTCAATAGAAATGTTCAGCATGGAATGTCGTGTACATCAGTATCCAAACATTTTTTATCTTTAAACTGAACGATCTGATTTATAGTGAAACCATCTACTCAGTTTATGGATGATAGTTTAGTGTTTCGATGCAAAATTAATAAAACCTAAAGTTGATTTAAACGATCAACATCAGCATTATCGAGTTTTTTTAATACACATAATTTTACTCATAACTGTCGATCCCTCAGTTAAAGAGGTCTACATTTAACATGCGAAAATCAACTGCTTCACTATCGAATAAGACTGAAAAGATGTTGTTTGGGGCAATGCAGTAAGTCTTTGAAGAACGAACCAAACAGAAAAGAAAAATGAAAAAGTGAAATTTAATTTGAAAATTATTCCTACCTTACATTCGTAGATGATACGATAGAAATAAAGAGAAAGTAACATAGGATATAAGTCCTGTAGGACTCAGCTAATTTGCACTTACTCTCATTGGTAGGTATATTAAACTACAGAATCATTGAAATGTCACAACTCTCCTACTTTGTGCGATTTGCATGTTTATAAACAAAGACTGTTTTCATTCAGTAAATATTCAGTGACAGCGGAATCGTATGGTATGTTACCATGGTAACTGGAGATCCTAAACATTATTCTTCCTACACTCGTCTAGATTTTTTGCAGAGATTAATGTGTGGACATTACCTTAATAAATGTAAGTATTGTCCATTAATTGGAAAAAAATTTATTGCAACTTAACTAAGTCTCACTCAGTGACTGCTTCCTGGGCTCTAACCAGTTTTCATAGAATGCAGACAATCACTGGATACTTAAACTACTGGTAGGATTCCAACCACTAAATTTTATAAGGAGTCTGGTTTTGTACCCCTAAGCCACTGCTTCACAACAAAATACATGGATCTCAATATACAAAAAAAATATTCGTATGTTAAATAAATCTGAATATAAGATACCCAGTTTTTATGACAACAGTACAATATTTAAAACAGCAAATCCACTTTCAACTTCACTGAGTGTTATTTTGAAATGTTATGTTCACCTAAATCTCAGCTGAAGCGGGGCAATATACGCCCGAAGAAAGCTACTGACAGTAGATGTCTCTTTTCACAACTGATTAACACTTATCAACAGAAAAAAATAATTAGAGCTTGTTTTTATAAGGACAATATTACATCAATGTCTGCAAATAAGTTCAAAATGTTTATTGTTTACTGATAAGTTCTTTAGTCAAGACTTATCTTACTAAGAGCCAATCCAGTATATTTTTTGGTTAGTGAAGTATGATTCCAAGGTTCCACAGTTAATTAAACAAACAGCAGAAGGTAAGTTTGGCCTGTAAGTATCCTTGACTATGACCCATGTCTGCCATCATCTCGTTATGCTATAACATCTATATATTTAAATTACTGGTACCTTAGAAGTTCTCAAATACTTCTGTCTAACAGAAATTCCTAACGTACAGACAACTCTATAGAGAGATGGACAACCAGGAGCGTAATATATATTAAGGCATACACAACTTTTCTGCCAAACAGATTAAATTTCTTTCAATCAATTAAAGAGATATACAGAGCAGGCACAAAATTTCACAAATTATAAAAAAATGACTAAGTGCGACCAACCAGCGAAAACCTGTGCTTTGCATATTGTCTCAGTATGGTTAACATTTCTCCCAATTATTTTCAATTACCTTCAACCGGTTCAAGAGATACAGAGCAAACACAAAATATTACATATTAAATCATAATGACTTAGCGTGACCTTGACCTTGATCCCAAGTTGGAACCTGCACTCTGCACACTGCCACACTATGGTTACCATTTTTGAAAAGTAGTTCCAATTACCTACATTCAGTTCAAAAGATACATAGCGGACAAGAAATATCAAACATAAAATCAGAATGACAAAGTGAGACCTTGACCATGAACTGAATAAGCTGAAACCTGCACTCTGCAAATTCTCTCAGTATGGTGACCATTTCTGCCAAGTAGTTTCAATCTCCTTCAATCGATTCAAGAGATACAAAGCAGAAACAAAATTTGACACATATAATTATAATAACTAACTATGACCTTGACCTTGATCCAGGGAAGCAAGAACCTGCACTCTGCACATTGTCTTATAATGGTTAACAAATTGGTTTAAGAGATACAGGGTGGACACGAAATTTGAAACATAAAATCATAATGACCAAGTATGACCTTGACCTTAATCTGAGAAAGCGACAACCTGCGCTTTGTACATCGTCTCATTATGGGTAACATTTCTGCCAAGTAGATTCAATTTTATTGAAATTAGTTCAAAAGATACAGAGCGGACACGAAACTGCTAACAGACGGACAGACGGACGGACGAGCAGTGGCATAACATAACACGTCCTTTCGGGCGTATAAAATCTGAAGCCATTAATCAAACGGTGGTATTTTGTCACACTTGCTCATTTAGGAGAATACCTGTATGAAAGCTTTCAACTTAAAAGTAGCTGGAATAATTAGAGATTTACGCACATAGAAAGCAAAATTTAAAAAAACAATCAGAATATAAAACAACTATGTTTTTACTTTTCTTTCACATAGGCTGTTGTATAATATTTTCAGAAATGTCAATTCTCTAGCAAGGGTCAGGAAAAGGTGATTCTTGGTAGAAACTTGAATCACTTCGTCATATACTAGTAATATATTATTAGGCTTAATACTTACAATCAGCCATAAGTATAACTTAAGTAAATTAAACAATAATATCTATTCCATCACAAAATTTAAAATAAACAAAATTTTGCCTTCAACAACAAGCTTTCATTGCAAAATATTCTAAAAACCTTGTTAAGTCTTTCCTTAATAATTCTTTCACAGGGTTGCCAGCACTTTGGTGAAATAAAATTCCCTGACTTTTCACTGACCAATTCATGTTTTTCACTGACCAAAATCGTCTAACACATAAACGGCCTCCTGACCTCCCCTATAGCCTTCCAATCCTCCCATTATATTTTTTGCATGTAAACTTGTATTTATTTTCCAAAATATAAAACATTTACATCAAAGTAATGATTCAAACATTGTGTTCTACTATTCTTAACTATTTATATTCAAACACAGTGTGACTGTTGGTCAGTGAAACATGTGAAACATATGACATGAAAATCAGAAGAATCATAATATAAGCATCTGTATTAGAAATCACATAAGTCACTCTTTCCTTCCTAGTAGTAACACATAAAACACCAAGACTATAAGAGTAATACTTGTATGACAAAACTTAAAATTCAAACATCTCTAAACTATAAGAACAATAAACATTTAACACAGTTACTTGTATAAGGCATCATGATAAACTCCACTGATTGTGAAAACAAGAACATAGGGCTCATTTTGGCATATCATGAAATAATCACTATAAAATTAAAGACTTTGAATGAGTGAAGTAAGTTAGTGTGAAAAAAAGTTAGTGTGAAAAACATAGCATTGCATAATTTAACCAGTTTCCATCATGTTTGCAAGACAAATCCTCTTGTACAATTTCTTAGTGTCAAAGCAAAAAGCAAAGCAGGTTATATGCCAATATGGTAGTTTGGTATACATGTATACTGACTAGATTTTGTTAGTAATTAAAAGCCCTTCTAGTGATCATGCACAGAAATAGCTAGACCAATACAGAATACAGTGTACTGACTAGATATTGCTAGTAAGTAAAAGCACTTCTAGTGATCATGCACAGAAATAGCTAGACCAATACAGAATACAATGAGAGGCATGACTGTAACATTACATTTGTTTCAGTTTCTTCTCTAGATGTTCAGCTGTCTTAATTTCACACTCCATCTCCTTTCTCTTTCCATGAGACTTTTCCCGCAGGGCATTAGATTTGACCAGTAACTGCAGATTGTTTTTGGTTTCAGATTGTTTGGCCAGTTCATCAGCTTCAACAACCAATTTATCTGCCATCTTCCTCAGACTTGCCGTTTTCTTCTTTGCATCATCCAGTTGCCTTTGAGTTTCTTCCCTTTCTTTGTCTTTCTGATTCTTTTCATCCTCTACCTTTGTTTCCTGTGCATGAGTCCTGTACCTATGGTAAGCATGCCTACAGCTCTGTAGTAACCCCTTGCTGACACACTCGGAGAGTGTCTTGTCCTGGGATTTGAGGCCATCATAAGCCTGTCTGTACGTAATAAGGGTATGCTCATTCATGTTCCCTTTCAATAGCTCCTTATTGTCAGAGAACCCCCTCTCAACAGATGACTGGCCATGGGACAGAATAAGCATGTCTTTCACCACTGTGAAAAGTTCTTGGTATTCAGCCTTCCCACCAATATCCTTGTAGAATAGTGTGTCAATGCCTTCCTTGCTATCCATGCTGTAAGACTCATACACTTCCTTCTTCTCACATTCAATGACGGCCAACCATTTCCTGTACTGCTTCATAACAATATCACAATATTTGGCGTCTCTTATTCTGTTGTCAATTAGGCACTGAAGCAATTTGCTGAACATTTCCTTTGATGACTCAGGATGTTTGGCCATTTGCTGGGGGTTCAAAGATACCAAATATCTCACAACCGAATACTTCAGAGGGCATCGTTCCAGTAACTTCATGCACAATTTCTGGAGAAACAGGGTGCATTCCTTCCTGAAAGTCAGAACTTGTAAATCGCTGACTGTTTTCTCTCTTTCTGCTTTTCTCAGATGCTGCACTGTTGCAAATCCTAATTCCACACACTTTGGATGAACCACATTTTCAGCAGCCATCACATCTATGTTGGCTAATTTTGCTTTGGTGTTTGCTTTGTTTAGGACTTCTGGCTTTATAAACCTTTCGAGAACTAATTTCAGCAATGAGTACAATTCTTCATCTAAAAATGGCAGCAGTGGATTGTCACCTTGGAATTTCTTTAGGAATGGTTGCAAGGTTTCTGCCACATTGATGAAGAACTGCAACTTCGCAATAGTAAGGGGATCTTGAACATGTTTCACAAGCCTTTGGAATGAGCTTATAGATGGAATTTTGCTCTTTGGTCCTGTTGAGATCTTTCGTACATATTTAACGATTGCTGGCCAAATCTCAATGGCACGCTCAGCTACAGGAATGTCTTCTAGCCATCTTGTTGAACAGAAACGTAATGGAAACACTCCTGTTCCACCAATACTTTCATAATCTTCTCTTCTGGCTGGAGAATCTTCAAACACATACCAAAGTGATCGCAGCAAACTGTCAAGTACCCAACCAGTGGCAGAGGTACCAGTCTTGAAACTCCCATGGACAACATGAAGTCCACATGAACCCAACAGAAGACCAGGCATATTTTTCGATCCTTCACAATCTCATCAAAAAATTTCCAGTTAGTAGCTGGTCCATCCATTGAAATTTGCAGTAGGTTGGAGTATCTCAACGCTTGTATTCCACTTTTGAAGTTAGTTACAAGGTCCGATGCTCGTGTGTGGCCAAGAAACTGGGAATTGAAGTACCTAGTTTGCACCCTATTAATGTTGCAATCCGATATCCGAACCAGCATATCCATTTGCTCCTGTTGCAGAGTTTTGTTCAGTGATTCATCAAATGAGATAACATACCTCTGTTCAGGTTCCTGCAATTGTTGAAGAAGTTTGTCATGGTAGAATGGGGCTAGACCATAACTTATTAGATATGAACACTTAGTTTTGCTGCACTGGAATTGTTTGGCAATCTCACTATCTGGGAACATAGCACAGAACAGCTCATTATTGCCTTGACAGGAATTGGTGGAATATTTGGAAGCAAGTGTTTTCATAGCCCATAATACTTCAGCTTTCAATGTATCTTCTTTAAGAGTCCACTGGGATATTGGCCTTGTAATGGTGCTTGGCTGCTCTGTTGGCGGTGGTGGAATTTCAAGCATTTGTGGGACTGTTTCCTCTGGTACCAGTATCTCCTCATTTGTTGAAGTTGTTAGATTGGACCCTTCTGAGCTTAATGTTGCTGCTGAAGTTGTGCTTTCAACCTTGACAAGATGGGACATCATTGTATTTTCTTTCTTAATCCATGTTACTAACGCAAGTTTTTCAGTATGCTTCTTTCCTTTTGCATGGCTTCTTAGGGCTTGCTTGCCCATGTTTCCTAAGGAAAATGACCCTCCACCACAAATAACACATCTGGCCTTATTCACATTGTTTGGGTCTTTTCCTACCCAACACTTAAACTCTGTGTCCGTAAGCCAGTTATTATTGAAAGATGTCTGTTTTGAACTCATATTTGTTAATTTGTCATGCTAACAAGGAAGAGCCTGAAACAGAGTAATTTAATTATATTATCTGCCATCAAATCCCTTTATTAGATGATATAAAGAAACCGCAACACCTGAAACAAGGATAATAATCTATAGATTAGAATATAATGTCAGGTAAATTCTCTTTTCTGGTGTTATATTCCTACAATACAACAGAAATTACGTATTAGTCAGCTCTGGAGGCAAGGGTTGCAAAGCCTTTCAGTCTTTAGGCTGAATGATGTTCTAAGGTAAATAATGGGTATTATAATCACTAAGTTAACATATAATGCTTCTTAATATCACAGTTTACTGTTATTTGAATTTAATGCTTAACTGTGAGAGTGATGAAGTCAAATATTAAATGCCTAAAGACTGCCATAGCGAAGTAAGACCTTCAATGCGTATATTTTTCGACCTTTGAAATAATTTTTCCCTGACTTTTCACTGACTTTTCAGGATTTTCATTTTTCACTGACCAAATTTCATAATTCCCTGACGATTCCCTGACCTTGAAAAAATACCCAATTTCCCTGACTTTTCAAGTCCGCTGGCAACCCTGTTTCAAATTAAATCAGTCCTGATAATAGAAAGGGCGAATCGGTGTTCCAGTGGTAATGCGATAGACTGGTAATTTATAGATCATGAATTCAATCTGTCTACCTTCAACTAGCATTACTAATTGTCTATCGGATGGGACGTTAAATTGAGGTCTCCTGTATCAGTATACACTGAGCACGAAACAAAAAGACAGGGGTGTTTCTGAAATGGAGTGCTTTCTGTATCTGCACTTTCCACCACAACCTGAAATAACTAAACTCTGCAGAGGGTGTTGGTCATATGGTCAACTGGTAATGTCGATAAATAAACTAAAATTGATATATTATTCTTGTGTACACTATAGTATCCCGAAAATGAACCAAGACCTCAGTGCTCATTGATAATTTGTAATTTAAATCTCTCACAAAGCTTTTTTACACTTGCAACTGAAATTTGATCTATCGTTGTTTTTTTTACCAATACAACTTTATATTCAAGCTTGGCTGCAATTTATTCTGTTCCCTGCCTACTTTATTCAGTATATACTTAGATAACGAAGTAACAAGGGAAGGTAATCCAGACTAGGTGGCAAACATGAAAATGATTTTTTGGCCAAGCTGCGTGTCTTCACTGGATATTTACAAGTTGCAATTTTATATGTGTGAAGCCTGCCGAAACTTCGCTGCATATTGTTTTCGTATGTTAATAATCTTGACATTCTGAATATCGCCTAGCTCAATTTTTGTTCCGTATGCCTAGTTCATTCTGAAACTTTCATGATTTGTGCCACATTCATATGAAACACAGTTCATTGTTTCTTAAAACATGGAACTTCTGCAGTAACATCCATCGTACCATCTTTGTAATTTTATTCTTTACTGAATTCAGATATGGGGAAATTTAAATATATAATTGTAACTGAGTGTAATTAATTACGAAATCTGATGTCATTAAATGTAATGTGTAGTTAAAAAAGGTTTTCAGGTAAAACATTTGAGAACTTAAGCACACTTATGAAGAAATTGAACTCTACATGTGGATTAAATAATTAATCTTAACTCCTCATGTGGCATAAATTACTAAATAAATAAGTATCTATCTTTAAGTTCATTAATTAACTATTTATTTTCTAAATGCTTAGGGTATAGTAGATACTGTATATATGGTGATGGGCAATATCATGGTCAGCTGATTGGTGAAACAGTTATACCAATGATACCTAATTAAGATTTCTTTATTGTTGACTGCATATTGTCAACTAGGGAGTCAAAAAAACTAAAGAAAAACTAAATTTGTGGCACAAACATTAGTCTTTACAAAAAACTTCACAATAAGTTACTGTTGATTTAAAGAAAAAAACACAAGCAAGGTATTGTTTATAACTACTACCTTCTCTCCGAATAGAGATTTACTTGGGACGACTGCTATCTAATCACTTTTCAACATTCCAGTTTAAAATATTTTACAACTAAGAGAAACTTCTTACAACTTTTTTATATGATTATTCTCCACAACTTCTTCCAGAAGTTTTCACATTTAGTACTAAAGCCAAAAATAAGGAATGCAACGGCCTCAGTCAACATCTGATATGAACAGATTTTACAACCTCTGGATTACTACAAATAATTCTACTTTTTTCCAAAACCACAATGGATATGCAATATTCTCGGCCAGCAGAGCTTTTAAAAAGGGCATTACAGTCCAACCTCCCCAAACGTCATTTAAGCATAATATCATTTTCACTTTATATTTCGGAATGCCCTGATAGGTTGCTCTGCCAGCAGAACATTTCAGCAGTTTACTCTATATTAAACTATGTCCTGCTAGGCTGCTCTGCCAGCAGTACATTTCAACAGGTCATAAATTTTACTCTGTATTGAGCGATGCCCTGCTAGGTTGCTTTGCCTGCAAAAGACTTTAGCAGGAAATTTTTAATGTTTCCTTGCGAGCAGAGTATATCAGCTGGACATTACTTTAACTTGAATGATAACCTGCATGGTTGTTCTGCCAGCAGAGCAATTCAGCAGGACATTAATTTTACTCTATATTTTTGAATGCCGTACTAGGTTACTTCGCCATCAGGACTTACATTTTACTATACATTGTGAGATGCCCTGTATGATCTTCGCCAGCTGAGCATTTCAGCAGGACATTAATTTTACTCTATATTTTGAAATGCCCAGCTAGGAATGTATTGCCGGCAGATTATTTCAGTGACATTTTATAACCTATATATTTCGGAATGCCCTGCAAGGATGCTCTGCAAGCGCAACATTTCAGAAATACCTTAATTTAACTCTATATTGTGCAATGCCCTGCTAGTTTAATCTGCCCGCATTGCATTTCAGCAGGACATAATTTTAATTTTCATTCTCAATTTCGAATGCCCTGCTAGGTTGCTTTGCCTGCAAAATATTTCAGCAGGATATTATTAGGAGCTTACTCTATATCTGAATATTAGCTGACTCTGCCACAGAGCATTTGAGCAGGCCATTGATATTACACTACATTTTGAAATGCTCTACCTGCAGAACATGTCAGCAAGACTTTAAATTTACTCTATATTTCGGAGTGCATTGCTTCTTTGCCCTGCCAGCAGAACATTTCAGCAAGAATTTAAATTTACTCTGTATTTCGGAATCCCCTGCGTTGCAGAGCATTTCAGTAGGTCATTATTTTTACTCTTTATTAAGCGATGTCCTGCTAAGTATCTCTGTCAGCTGAGCATTTCAGTGGGACACTATTTTTCCTCAATATTTCGGAATCCCCAGCTTGGTTGCTCTGCCAGCAGAACATTTCAGCAAGACATTAGTTTTACTATCAAAGATAGCAATGCTTAGTGCGTTAAAACTGCTTATCGATTAGTTTTCACATATAGCTACTAGAATGTTATATTGACTGTATTCTTTATAAATAAAAACTAATTTTTCTCTTTTTAGACTTTCAAGAACGCTTTTTCGTTAACTTAGTGAATGTTTCTGATCCTTTCAGTAAAACCAATTGTAATTTATACTCTTTAATATAATAAAAGTGAAAAAAGGAAACAACAAGAGTGCCAATGGCCCTAAAGCGCTCACCTGGGTTCAAAAATGAAGAAATTTTTATGAATGTAATGATGCATTTCACAGAAATGGGCCAATGCAATTTCATTGCCATAGCTCCAAAAACAAAAAGTAAGTCAGTAGGTCAAAAATATAGGTCATGCGATGACATTTTTGAAATCGAAACGAAAAACTGTGCACATGGTCCAAAATTCATTGCTGTAGCTAAAAACAAAAAAGTAGGTCAGTAGGTCAAAAATATAGGCCAAGGAATAATGTTTTTGAAATCATCTTGAAAAACTGTACAAATGATCCAAATTTTATTGCCATAGCGAGAAACTTAAAAAAAAATAGAAAAAAAATTTGGGGCGGGGGAGGTTACCCCAGGGGAGGGGAGATGACCCCCACTGTGGTCACAGTGCATACTACCAAATATCTAAGCCCCAGGCCTTGCAGTTTGTGACAAGAAGATTTTTTAAAGTTTTTTGCTATATAACTCTATGTAAAACATGTGACCCCTTGGGCGGGGCCAGTTTTGACCCAGAAGGCCATGATTTGAACAAACTTGGTAGAGGTCTACTAGACAATGCTCAACACAAAATATCTAAGCTCCATGCCTTGTAGTTTCTTACAAGAAGATTTTTAAAGTTTTCCCTATATAACTGTATGTAAATCAAGTAAGCCTTCTGACCCCAAAGTTATAATTTGAACAATCTTTGTAGAGGTCCACTAGATGATGCCTCATACAAAATATCTAAGCTCCAGGCCTTGCAGTTTCTGACAAGAAGATTTTTAAAGAATTTACTATATAACTCTATGTAAAACATGTGACCCCTTGGGCGGAGCCAATTTTGACTCAGGGTCCATGATTTGAACAATCTTGGTAGAGGTCTACTAGACAATGCTCAACACCAAATATCTAACCTCCATGCCTTGCGGTTTCTGACAAGAAGATTTTTGAAACTTTCCCTTTATAACTCTTTGTAATTCAAGTAAGCCTTAGGGCAAGGTCAGTTCTGACCCCAGGGTAATGTTTTCAACAATCTTGGTAGATGTCCACCAGATGATGCCTCACACCAAAAATCTAAGCTCCAGGCCTTGCGGTTTCTAACAAGAAGATTTTTAAAGTTTTCCCTATATAACTCTATGTTAATAAAGGGACCCCCGGGGCGGGGCCAGTTCTGACCCAAGGGTCATAATTTGAACAATCTTGGTAGAGGTCCGCTAGATGATGCTACATACCAAATATCTAAGCTCCAGGCCTTGCGGATTTTGAGAACAAGATTTTTTAAGCTTTCCATTTTGCTTGCCATGGCAACCAGAGTTCTGCATGGAATTGAATTCTTTGAACAACTTTGGTAGAGCTTCATGCAAGGAACATCCCTGACAAGTTTCATTGAATTTGGCCCAGTGGTTTCAGAGGAGATGTCGTTTGAATGAAATTGTTGACGACGCACGACGACGGACGAAGGGGGATCTTAATAGCTCACCATGTCACTGCGTGACAGGTGAGCTAAAAAGAAAATAACAACACAACCAACAGTTATTTCAATTCTATGATGTCCAAGTAAATGATAATTAATGATATTTGTAACATGATTTTAACAATAGTTATCGTTTAAAATAAAAGATTATAAAAATATCCTTTCCAGTAATAGGCATAATGGCTTGAGCACAGTACACAACTGTTCCAACAATTCTAGACAATCTTGTTGTTGGCGTTCAAATGACCTAACGGCTGGATACTATAAGAAATGTCGAGTCTTAATATCTGTACAGTGACTTAAAATGGCAGACAGAATCAAGTAGGTTACATTGATACAGTTATGCATTTTCACGAATCGAACTTGTTAGAACTAATCTATTTGTAAACACAACAGTCTGCAAATGTTGGAAAAACTGTGAAATATGTATTGAAGACCTTAGAACAATGAAGTTACTTAAACAGTTAAAACCACAGAAACTTAGCCCTTTTCTATTGTAACAAGGAAAGGCCTGCAAGCCATCAGATTGCAAGACTAAGTGGTCCACAGAATAAATATTATATTATTTCTAGTTCCATCCGGTTATAAAGGTAAAAGTCTGATCACTTTCTTGGCCCAATTACATATTCAGATTAGCGACTTTTATGTCATCATAGATAGATAGATTTCTTTTTTTCCTCCAGTATGAAAGCACATGATTATATCCGTTATATACAAACATGGGTGCAATATAACATAATGTTCATAAGGCGGGGGGGGGATTAAATACATGAATTACATTAATACAATGGTATAAATATATATACGTACTTAAACAAGTATACACGGCAAATGAAAATAACGTTATATTAATCAAGATCACATGAACATGCTTGCATATTTTGCTTTAATGCCGTCTTTCAACCTTACCAATGTTGAAAGTAAGGATGAATATAAAGCAATTTAGAGTGCATTTAACAAGACTTTATCTGTTTATATAAATCTTGCCGAAATGAAAGTGTAAGTGATATACACATGAAGTGTACTGAAAGAAGTGTTGTTTTACAAGTTGTACTCTCAGTCTGTCAGGAGATTCTAAACATGTAAAACCTGAAAACATCTCAACAATTTGCTCATGAATGCTTAAATTACCGTAAATATTAAAATCAATGTCACCTAAAATCGAGTGCATTTTGCCCAACAGCATTGACCGTATTGAGTCGTTTACATTACAAAGCATTATTAGATGTTCAGTGATACATTCTGTGACAATTTTACACTCTGGACATTAAAAAATGAATTTTAATAAGAATAACTGTCATACAATACCTTATACTATTCCTGTAAATTCTTGAAAAACACCATAAATTAAATGGGATTACTTCATTATGGATATTGAAAAATCTGTTGAGATCTTTGTCGTTTGAAGCTCTATGATTATAATATATGTCAGTTTTTAATTTGATATTTTTCTTGGCCATCTGTTTCCAATCAATACGTATTGTTGAAAGTCTCACAAATACGTAAATATAACACATCACCGTAGCATTCTAGAATAAAACAACATTCTTTGCATTTCAAAATGCAAATTAAGTCTAACGTTAAACAGATATGAAAGCGAGAAATAAAGGTTCAAATTCTGCTAATATTTTCATAATCAAAGGACTGTGCGATTTAGCACAAGCAGTGCCTTTAGGGAATTCTCTAACAAATATAGTAGATTTCGGATATCTCCAGACTTCGGATAACTCTAGCCTTTTGTGTGCACCCCATGAGACCTCAAGTTATCGATTTTTTTACTGTCTTTTGGAATGCCCAGCTTGGTTGCTCTGCCAGCAGGACAATATTTTTCTATTAAAAAATCTACAACACAGAAGTTAATTAAAAACTTAAAACCATAGACACTTAGCCCTCTTCTCTAGTAACAAGGAAAGGCCTGCAAGCCATCAGATTGCAACACAAGTTGGTCTACGGAATAGATATTATATTATTTCTACTTCTATCCGGTTATAAATGTAAAAGTCTGATCACTTTCTTGACCCTATTACATATTCAGATTAGTGATTTTTGTGCCATCTTAGAACTAATGATTTTCTTGGGATGAGAAGTTAAGACAATATTCTTATTGAAAATGGTTCAACTTATACGAACCTCAAATAAGCATTACTTCGCACTGCACAAAACGCCACTGATTCATGGTAGTATAAAAGTATCAATTTACTCATTAAAGTTTGATTACCGCATGATATATCAGAAATAATCTCTATCTTTAAATATGATCTTTTTGTGATGGGTCTCTTATGGCCGAAATCCCATTTATCTTTAAGTAACCAAATTCTTTGTATAAAGGTTCACAATATTTGTCAACAATTTGCATACGATGCAAACGAATATGCTTTCGCCATGAGCTTAGTGGCAACGTTTTATTCCTACGAGCCGACACATGTGTCATTTTTTTAACGGTAAGTTCATCTTTTTCAGTAAAAGGAATACCAATAAAGTTATATACTTTTTTGAATGTTTCCATGGGATTGTCTACCATGTCTTCATATCTGAGGGTATAAATCTGTCCCGGAAACCTTTCGTCAAGTTTTTTTGCGAGTGTACGATCTTTTTCCATTTGCTGGCACATATATCGGACACGACCTTCGAACACTGATAACACACCTGCCCCGCTGTCATTTTTTCTTACCTGTGAATCTAGCATTGCACGAGGATCTCTAAACAAATGAATAATCTTTAGGTCACTGAAATGTTTCAGCAATACATTTGCCATTTCCATTGTCATACGAATGAACTTTTCAACAACCATTTCTGATTGGTTGCATTTTTCGGTTAAAAACGGTAGACAGGCACGAAGAATTTGCACTGCATTTGAAATATTGCTCAACATAACGTTTTGAGCATAGTTTAGTGCATTTCTAGCTCTAACTTGAGTGCTTCGCCCAAACATTTTTTCTTGACATTGAAAGAACGGTTTCACATGTCTGTTGGCAGAAAAGGTCAAACGAAAATAATGATTTGCTAATGTAGCAACATCTAATTCTCTATGGTTACAAGATATCATTTTTCTTACAGCCTCTGCGCCAACAGAAACATCGATGTTGTGGTGCACGTTGTTTACGTCAGCATTCGGATGGAGTCGACTGAAACAAAGACAAAGAAGAAAATTGAGGAGTGTTCTGAAAATACAATAAATAACGTTTATATTAAGGTAATTGGCAACTTAAATTTAGCTAACTTATGCTATATCTTACTAATTTATCACTGCAAAATCCAGAAATAGTGGCACGGAACACTTTTTCTGACGTTCACATTTTAATCAGTGACACTAAACGCTCGAAATCTTCACAATGTTTGTATAAAGTCTAACCTGACAAAAGCAACATGCATTTGCCTTCCAGTCGTTATCTTCTATTATCATTAACAGCTCGTGTCATCTAGTTCCATATCCTTTAACGCGGGTATCCGTTTCGTGTGACCACATTTCTAGTTCAATTGCTTTATATTTCTTATCAATTACAAGTAAATAGTTTCATGTGGAAATAAATACACGTAGAAGCTATCAAATCTTTTGAGGTTTGTTTTATATCGCCAAAGGAAAATTGTAACATGATACTTCCGTCCAATAGGCAGAGAAGGACGACACCTATAGTATATTCTGTGTTATAATACTGCAGATAAATTTGACGACATCTGATTGGTTAAGACCATCCGTAAACGATTCCGTATATACCGTAAGCAAAACCTGTATATACCGTGAGCAATGGTTTTCCCTAAAGAGCCTCGACACTTTCTCGACTTCTGATTGGATATTTGTTCTTATAGTTTTGTTTACACAAAAACAAAATGGCAGCCATCTTTCACAATAATTTCACAGTCATAGTACCTTAGCCATGAGCCAGTCCAGTATCCAAGACAATGAAGAGAAATACAAAATATAACTTAGTTTTTACGTGATTAAGGCCTAGCGTATAAACTATTAGACTAAATTTTAAACCAGAACTGCAGAATTCCAAACAACCTTAAAATGGCAGAGGTAAAGACTCTTTACAAGAACAATAGCATAACTGAAAAAAGGTAACTATAGACTAGTCAGCATTCTTCCAACTATTTCAAAGAATTTTGAAAGATCTATGAATGCTCAAATTAGTGTGTATTTCAATCATCTTTTATAACCCTTTTTATCAGCATTTAGGGCTGGGTATGGTTGTCAAACAACATTATTGAAAATTATAGAAGATTGGAAACTAGCATTGGACAAAAACAAATATGTAGCAGCCATCTTAATGGACTTGTCAAAGGACTTTGATTGCCTCCCCTATGATAACTTACTTCTAAAACTTCAAGGATATGTGTTAGAGATAAGGCTGTAAAATTACTTGAAAGTTATCTTAAAAATAGAAAACAGTGTGTTAAAATATGGGAATTTAAAAGTAGTTTTCAAACTATATACAAAAGAGTCCCTTAGAGCTTTATTTTAGGACCTGTTTTAATATATTCATCAATGATATTTTCAGCTTTGTCAATAAAAGTGGCATCTATAATTTATGCAGATGACAATACTCTTTCTTATGCAGACTTTTCCTTGCAGAATGTTATAAAAACTCTTGCGGAAGACAGTCTCCCCCTTATAAACTTGTTCTCATATTATAAGATGCAGCAAAACCCTGATAAATTTCAAGCTATAGCTTTAGGTAAAACAAGAGGGCCATGATAGCCCTGTATCGCTCACCTGAGAATGACTGCTTTTAACGAAGTTGCTATGGACTTGGTTAATTCACCCCAGATGACCCATATTCAAACTTGACCTAGAAATTATTGAAACAATCTCTTCGACAAATTTCAAGGTTATTTATACTGAAAATGTTATCTCTAGAGTGTTAACAAGGTTTTTCCATATTTGGGCTCTATGACCTAGTTTTTTTAACCTAGATGTCCCATATTCGAACTTGAGCTAGAAATCATCAAAACAACCGTTCTGACAAATTTCCAGGACTTTTGGACTGAAAATGTAGCCTCAATAGTGTTTACAAAGTTTTTCGATATTTGGGCTCTGTGACCTAGTTTTCGACTCCAGATGACCCATATTCAAACTTGAGCTAAAAATCATAGAATTAAGCTTTCTGGCAAATTTTCAGGTTATTTGGAATTAAAATGTTACCTTTAGAGTGTTAACAATGTTTTTCCATATTTGGGCTCTGTGACCTAGTTTTTGACCCGAGATGACCCATACTCCAACTTTATCTAGAAATTGTCAAAGCCACCTTTCTGACAAATTTCCAGATTATTTGGGCTGAAAATGTAACCTCTAGAGTGTTAACAAGATTTTTCTATTTTTGGGCTTCGTGACCTAGTTTTTGAACCCAGATGACCCATATTTAAACTTTTGCTAGAAATCTTTGAAGCAACCTTTCTGACAAATTTCCAGTTTATTTGGGCTGAAAATGTAACCTCTAGAGTGTTAACAAGATGTTTCTATTTTTGGGCTCTGTGACCTAGTTTTTGAATCCAGATGACCTATATTTGAACTTGAGCTAGATATCATAGAAGCAACCTTCCTGACAAATTTCCAGATTATTTGGTCTAAAAATGTTACCTCTAGAGTGTTTACAAGGTTTTTCATTATTTGGGCTCTGTAACCTAGTTTTTGACCCCAGATGACCCATATTTGAACTTCACCTAGAAATTGTCAAAGCAACCTTTCTGACAAATTTCCAGATTATTTGGGCTGAAAATGTAACCTCTAACAAGATGTTTCTATTTTTGGGCTTCGTGACCTAGTTTTTAACCCAGATGACCCATATTTGAACTTGAGCTAGAAATCATCGATAGAACCTTTCTGACAAATTTCCAGGATATTTGGACTGAAAAAGTAGCCTCTAGAGTGTTAACAAGGTTTTTCTATATTTGGGCTGTGTGACCTAGTTTTCCAACCCTGATAACCCATGTTCGAACTCGTCCGAGATATTAATGAGACAAACATCCTGACCAAGTTTCATGACAATTGAGGTCAAAATGTGACCACTAGAGTGTTAACAAACTAATTGTGGACGGACGGACGACGGACAAAAGGTGATCAGAAAAGCTCACTCTGTCACTACGTGACAGGTGAGCTAAAAACACATAGTCAAAATGTTGAAATCAAATTTAATAATGCTGTTATTAAATGTGAAGAACAAGTAAAGCTTTTAGGGGTCACCGTTGATTTTAGATTGAATTTTAATACACATATATCAAACATCTGTAAGAAGGCCAGCAAACAACTTAATGTGCTTAAAAGGATTGGTGGTAACTTATGTAAACTCGGAAAGCTTCGGGTATACTATTCATTCAATATGTCAAACTTCAATTACTGTCCCCTAGCATGGCATTTTATAGTGAAGGCAACACAAGAAAAATTGAAGAAAAAAAATAGGAAATAGCTTTAAGATTTATTTATGGAGACTTTAAATCGTCCTATGAAGAACTTTTAATCAGATCACAACTTCCTACCCTGGAAATAAGAAGATTGAAACCCTGGCCCCGAAACATTTCAGATTTTTCATAAAACTTCCCCCTGTATACCTACATGATTTAGTAACTATTAAAGACAGTTGTCACTCTTTCAGATATACTAACACAGTCCAAGTACCTCAGATAAGGACTACAAGGTACGGAATAAACTCTTTCCGATACCAGGCAGCTAAAGTCTGGGACTCTCTCTCTCTCTCTCTCTCTCTCTCTCTAATTATTTCAGAGAAGGGTCAAATTTTGGCCAGTTAAAAAGCCTAGTCAACTCATGGGAAGGGAAGGGTTGCTCATGTACTGGTTGTCAGTCAAAATGTTGAGGCTTATTAACCCTATGTTAAAATAATAAGATGCCTGTAACTTGATTATTATTATAGTTATATTTGTTTGCTTTCTTGTCATGCCTTTTCATTTCTTTTCTCTATTTTTTATGTTAAGGTGGACTTTAAACATATCTTCTATTTATGCTTGACACCACTTTCTTGGTATATTTATTGGACTTTTACTTTATTAAAGCCAGTTTTATTACAAAATTAACTTGATCCAATTATTTTTAAACTTTATGTTTAGGAGCTTATATGTGGCCCTTTATAGCTCTTAGAGTTTTGTGATCTTATTAATATTTTTATGTTAATTGTCTGGAAACTGGTTCTGTGTTTGAAGGAACTGAACTCCAACTCTTAAATTTGTAACGTTTAGTTGGATTCTCTCCCTTGTTTTGCCTGTATTGTTTTCTTCTTTGTGTGTACAGATTTTACTCCATCATATGTTCTTCTGTAGTTGATGATGGTCTGTTCTGCATGTTGTCTTTCACAATATTCTTATTGTCAGAGAAGCCCGTTTCAACTGAATATTGCCCATGAGAAAGGATCAGCATGTCTTTTACTATTCCAAACACAACACTGTACTCTGGATTGCTGCAAATGTGCTTGAAGAAGAGAACATCAAGTCCATCATCTTTTACAGGACTGTACATACTGTACACCTCTTTCTTAACATCAAAAATGTTCGGCAACCACATCTTGTACTGAAGTAGAGCAGAATCACACGTCTTACCATCCCTAATTTTGCACTCAACAAGTGTTTTAGTAGCTTGCTTAAGTCCTCTTTAGCTCCTTCTTGTTTCATTGCCATGTGAGTGGGTTTCAGAGACTTCAAGTACCTTACAACAGGATATTTCAATGGGCTCCTCTCTAGCAATTTTGCTGCAACATTCTGCAGAAAGAGAACACACTCTTTGTAAAAACTGAGTATCTGGAGCTCACTCACCTTCTTATTCTTCTCTCATTGCTTCAGAAGGGCCTTGGTTGTAAAACTAGTTTCTACATGCTTTGCATGCACAACATTTTCTGAAGCCATGACATCAATATTAGCCAACTTGGTCTGAGATGTTGCCTTTGCCAGGACAGCTGGTTTGATGAAGCGCTGCAGTTTTGGGATTATTGTCTTCAATAAGGAGTACAATTCTTCAGGTGGAAATTGCAGCATTGGTTTCCCTGTCTGAAATTTCTTTAAAATGCTGTAGACTCATTTTCCTCTGACTTTTCCCTGACTTTTCTGAAATTTCATTTTTCACTGACCATTTTATCAAAATTCCCTGACATTTCACTGACCTTGAAAAAAAATGTTTTCCCTTACTTTTCAAGATAAGTGGCAACCCTGTCGTATTTGTCCAAAACTTAGAAAATTAGAATGGTACTTGTTACCTCACCCCTGATCACGTGGTCAAATTACAATACAATTAAGCAAACTTACTCAACTGGGAGGTCTCAGATAACAAGTAAAGTTTTCAACTAGATCTATCATTAAAAAATAAATAAAAACACACATCTTTTGGAAATGTTTTATAAGTTATTCCTCTTTTTTTACAGTGATGGTAGAAGAAAGCATCAACTCTTTAGTTAATTTAAATGATTTTTACTTGCTTTTTCTCATATTTGCGGAAAAATCATGCTGCGCAAAAAAATAATCATGATAGTTAATTTTTTCCCGAGGTCTACGCTTGCGTTATGCTAAATCTCGCGAGATGTAAACAAAACTACAATATGGTGACGAATCAAGGACAGTGACGACCCATGGACTCTCGACGATAATCCTATTCCTGCTTGAGGTTCAAAATGAACGGGTAAACCTTATTTTTATGTTCTATTAACACAAACAATGAAGATCTTTTATCTCATATTTCATACTATATTAATGTGATCAAACCTTTTAATAAACTTACTTAGATCTACATATGCTGCCTGTTAGTGTCAACAGAACTTTCCTTTCTTTTGTGGGATTCTGTCTCTACCAAAGACGATAATTTATTTCTGATGTGGCAATGTCAATTGCACACTGAAGATTACTTTAATAAAATCAATTTAGAATTTCATTTCAATTCATACCGCTAGTCGTCCAATACAGGAAGTCAATTGTCCACAACAACAAGCATTGTTAAAGTAAATTTTCTCAGAATCATAAAGGTGACACTGTAATGACGTTACTGTATGACGTCACTAAAGTTTTTCTTTAAAGAAAGCAATGTCACGGTATGTAATCGTTCCGGGTTGATTTGGACTAATTTCCCGTTCTCGAACTGATTCGGATTTCAAGCACCGGATTGATTCCATCAAAAATGGATTGTAGCTTTGGCAAGGCGGAGAAAAAACAAAATAAAATCGTTTATAGCAGTAAGTCTTTCAATATTTTAGTTGCACGGAACATGATATAACTAAAGAAATGTATATACAACTTTATAAGGTTGATATGCGGTCTTTTAGTTGTTAAAATTGAAAAACAAATTACACACGTTGATTAAAATTTCATAAACACACGCAAACAATGTAAATAAATCGTCATAATAATATTTTTTTTTCATTATATTTTGGTTTAAGAAATAAATAAATACATTCCGCTGCACATTAGTGTTTTTGTTAAAATATTCTATCCAGTAACGAATTTGTAGTTCGTCTTTTTATTACTTCCATATGAATATCTTGAGCACCGGACTGATTAATTTTTGCTAAAACCGCGGCAACGGGCTGATTTCATGCAAAAAAATATGGCACCGGGCTGATTCCCAACAATCCAAAGATATATTATAAATATATTATTCTCTTGATTTAAATGCCAAAACAAATGTCGTAATTTAAAATGTAATGGTTTTTTGTGTCTATTTTAAGGTAGAAAACGTTCTAGCTCTGCACTATGGCTTCACAAGCCGAAGGCTAAAAGACAAAGAAAAGACAACATATATGGAGACTTAAATATTACACAACCATCAACACCTTTGAATCAACCTCAAAACGTTAAACCTGATAGTGGAAAATTAGTCCAAGCGCCAATCAAATCAAGTTGTGCCAAAAAATCAAGACCGAAGAAAAAACTTTTTACTGAAGGCCCCAATGAATCTCTCATTGCTGAGATAGTAAGCCTTGTTCCATCCTTATTGAAAACCGTTGGCGAGGCAGGTGTTATATTTGAATTTTGCCAGTTTTTAAGACTGATAAGTAAAAGAAAATTTCCAATGAATAACATAGCGTTTATTCTATTATTGGATGTTGTGCGCTGGTATTCAGTGGATTCGAGTACCCAAATGACATATAAAGACGAATCTCTACGTTTTTGGAAAGTTGTTTATAGGCTTTTCCATGGAAAAGCCCTTAGATTTTTATCTGGTCTCAAGTCGGCTGGACAAGTGGTCTTAGGACAATGTAAAAAAGGTATATTCAATCCTCACAATTCAAAGATTAATTTTGCCGTACCTTCTCGGAAGAAAATTGTTCAGTACAAACCCACTGAAATTCAGGTACCGGATGAAGTATCCCCTGGTGTTATAAAGGAAGCTATTGGAATGAGAGATCCAAATAAATGCTATGTGTTGTCGGTAGATGGCAAAAAATGCGCACCTGGACTGTCTCGTGATACAGGTGACATAGACTTGTTTGGATTTGAATCTACTGAGTCATTACAAGTGACAAAAGACAGGTTACATGATGAAATACACCTAATTGATGATGTAACAGCGAAATGGGTAACATTGACAGACCGTGATAAAGTATTCAAAATTCAAAACATAATTATGATTATTTCTAAACGGATTAGGGATATTAGACAACTTTATGTTAAACAATCTATGGCTCTGAAAAGGTTTGAGAAAGAGGCCGGAAGTGACTGGAGAAACAGCAAATATGTATATGCAATTAGTAGTATCCAGGCATTTATATATCAAATGAGAGAACTGATTCATCGTTTACTAGATATTAACAATAGATTATTAGAAACAGGTTCATTTATAAATGGAACAATAAACGATTTTTGTAAAACTGGTAATGTAGATGCATTTGAACATAACAATTGGGTAACGCTGAAAAACCCAGAGGATCTTCCTGCACCTTGTGAGAGTTTCTGTTCATACATAAAACAAAGATCCCCTGAATGGTTCAAGTTAAGGTCAAATTTCTCTATTACCGGAAGCAGATTGTTTGAGGGCCTTGGCTTAGACACATTAAAAAAGTTACAAAATCACATTGAGAGCTTGTTACATCCAGAACGTGACAAGGAACCAGTTTCAAATTCAGCTGCGGAAAATATGACGCAATTGCTACTCTTGTTGGAAAAATTATGCCGTGTTATTTTCCGAAACATAAATATATCGAAGAAGGTGCACACGTGATAGATAGTAACGAAAAACCTTTAATATTAGTATCGCCTGACGGAAGCATTGGTCATGTTGAAATCACTGATAGTGAAATACACCCAAAACGAATGATAGCTTGTGAATTCAAGTGTCCTGTTCCAGCAATTTACAAAACTCCAGTACACGTACAGTATCCCACTGCGGTAAGATATTAATGACATTTTAATTTGCTTTGACTGTATTGCCTTTAAAACTTTCTTACATACATAGCATTCGTAAATAAACAAGATAACTCTCTCTGTTGTTTAAATCATTATTATGCTATCATCTATTTTATTAAATAGGCCGGTAATATAATTAAGGGACTATTCATTTTGGCACCATTTTATGACACATTAACTGTTTATGATACGTGTTCGCAAATCATGGCATACAAATAAAGGGCATTCCGGACCAAGTGGTTAAGGTCACCGGCTTCAAATCATTTGCCCCCTCGCCGCTGTGGGTTCGAATCCCGTCAGAGACTTTGTATTCTTTCAAATGAGGAATTTATCGAGCTAGCGAATGTATTCTTTCATGTAAGGAAGCTATCGAGTTAACGAATGTAAGGTTGATCGTTCTAATCAGATGCCCGTTCGTGCCTGAAACAATCCACGAAGACACACCTGAGGTCTTCCTACACCACTAAAGCTGTGAAGTCACCATATGACCTTTACAGTGTTGATATGACTTATATCAAACAAACAAATAAACACAGGAACAAATAGAGAACATTTTCAAAGTTCATCTTAAACCATTTATATACGAACAGTTCACTTCACTTTATGTAGAAATGTGTTATGTTTGCTTTTAAAATGTTTTCAGATACATACCACAGATTCTTGGTGAAATGGCAAGCATGGAGTTATCAGAGCTTATTTATTTGTGTTGGGCTAACGAGAGTTCAACAGTGTTCAGGTATATCAAAAAACAAATTCTCTTATTTTTGTTCTGTTAAAATAACGTTATTATAATAGAAAAACACGCACAATATTAGTAAAAGAAAAGGATAAGGGGCTGAGTAATAAGTATCTAAACTTAAATCCTAGATTAGTAATATCGGAAAGTATTTAAACTCATATAATTGAACAACATATTATGACAAATAATACATAGAGAAAATTCTAGAGAAAGTTCTTTCTATTAGTACAGGATTTATTTTTATAAAGTGGTTTGAATTTAAATCCCGTATTTATAGCAAAACTTGAATTTTCTGTTCATTATATACTTGTTCTCTTTTTTGACCTTATGATTCGAAAGACTTCTAGTTTAATTTTGTGTTTGACTGAATTTAGAAGAAAGTAGTCCGGCAAGACACCAGTGAAAATACAGAAAATACATAAGATAACAAGTAAATATGACATTTTAACAAAATAACACATAACATAATATATTTTTTGTTTAAGGGTCACCTTTGATCCTTACCTCTGGCAACGTATCAAAAAAGCAGCAGAAGAATTATATTTGACAGATAACTTGAAAAAACCAAGTAGAATATCCGAAAGTACAAAGGAACTGAAACGAAGTCTTGAAAAATTTGCTGACCAACACGTTACTTTTCTTTGCGAAGTCCCATCATTAATTGGAACGAATTGTTGCATGTCGCAGACAAATGAGAGATCTCCGTACATATTTCCGTTGCCGACGATATCCTCGCAGTCCACATTACAATCAACAGAGCCTATAAAGCACGTGCTTACTTCTGCTTGTTCAACGTTACAAGATGTGTTCCAGCTTTGTAGAAAAAAGGCGACAGAAGTACTTGTATGGTTGTTATCCGATACAGAAGTGCCACATTCTGTACCCGTTGCTTATGCTATGAAAGGGTATAGCCTTGAAACTGATAGCATGAGGAAAATGCATGACCATATCTTAGATGTTTGTGCTTCAAGTGATATTAATGTAGCATGTAGCTGTTTTGATGGACAATGGTTAAAGCTAGCAAACAGAGATAAGAATAACAATCCACTTACAAAAATTCAGCTGCAGCGTGATGTTTGGGATTTAGCTACAAAAACAAATCGAAACATTATTGTTACTGAACTTGCTAAAAATAGTATAGTGAAAAACAAGGACAAGGATCTTATCATTGAAAGAAGATCGACTGGACCTATCTATGTTTCATGTGAAGTTCTTGCGAATATGATGAAATCTTATATTAAATCTTTAACATGTAAAGATAACGGGAAAGTAGATAAGCACCAAGATGACAGTATCAGCACTGCAGATAATATAGGTAGTCTACCTGAAGAAGCTTTGGAGATAATAATTAATGACAGCAGTCTAGTAAAAGATTTAATCAGTCCGGAATCACAAGATCCCGTTTACAATAAAGAAAATGATGATTCAAACACATCTAACCAAAGACACTATGCAATAGGGGTCGACGGTAAAAATGGAAAAACTTCTGACCAAGATCTTATGAAAATATTGGACAGCTTGCAGAAACATGAAAAGGTTTCTGTAAGCAATAAATGGAAAGGAAAATCATTGTCTAGTTTAAAAGAGATTATAAGTGATTCACCATCAATGCATAAACTGACACACGATGAAATGAATGTAATGATAACTGAGACTGAGCATGTTCAGAAAACTGCAGGGTTTTTCGTTCGAAAATCCTGGAAACACACGGAAAAGGCAAATGCTTTACGTAAGCTAATTGGGAGTGGGATTGAGTTAGAAATAGAAAAGTTTGTTAAAAAAGTTTATACACTAAAAGAATGTTCTTCGAAAGTCGTGCTTGCAAGTAATAAGGAATTGAAAAAAAATGTTTTAAACAGTGTGTATGCTTCCTTTAAATTTAAAGAAGAATGCAAGAAATGGGAAAAAGAAAGACCATTCAGTGCAGAAACAGAGGTAAAAGGTGTTGGAAGGGTAGAGTGGTTTTCGTATCCCGAATATAGCGAAAAACGGCGCAAACTTGAACCTAAATGTGTAGATGCACATCACTTGTTAGTTAACTTGCGTGTGAAAGTGTGCAAGGACGGTGTAGAAAATATTCAGAAGGGCGCATGGCATGCAGTTGCTGAGAATGATAGTTCAGTGATAAGTAAAAGTCTGGTTGTCGATTTAGTTGATCGCCAGAGCAATGCATTCGCATTAAGAACGTTTTCAGAAAAGGTTGAAAATGAAATGAGAAAACTCGAATTTGAAAAAGAGGCTGATTTCTGCTATTTAATACGATCATGGTACGAAGCTGAAGATGACCCTGGGTTATCAGCTGTAAAGCGAATCTCTAGGAGACTTAATCTTAAGCACTACTTATTAAAAAATGTCAACTTTGAAACATTTCCTCCGTACGGCATGTATGTGAAAGGCTTTCCCAAAGTCTGGTTTGAGAGCATTTTACAAAGAATAGATACTACTATTCAGTTGTACGCAGTTGTTCCATCTGGTAGCTACAACCAGAGATCTGTGTCAAGTTTAGCAAATGAGACATTTTTTGGAGAGCTCAGTGATATGGAACCAACTAAACTCGGATGTCCGAAGGCTGTAAACATACCACGGTTAATGTCAACTGTCACTGAATTGATGCACTATCGGAGTGATCCATCTGACAGGTACAGTTAACGCTAATTGAATCGATATATCGGTTATAAACAAATGCGTCTACCGTGGCCCTTTCCAGTTACTATCATAATCCTGAGCCGTAAGATTTGGTATGTAGCATTGTCTAGTGGAAATCTACCAATCTTGTACAAATTATGCCCCTAGGGTCAAATTTGGCCCTGCCCCGGGGTCAGTTGATGTTACCTAGGCTAATATAGACAAAACATTAAAAAAAAACCTCTTGTCTGAAACCACAGAGCCTAGAACTTAGATATTTTTAATGGAGCATCAGTTAGAGGTCATCTACCAAGTTTGTTCAAATTATGCCCCTTGATTGAAATTTGGCCATGCCCTGTGGGTCACTTGTATTCATATAGATTTATATAAGGAGATTCTTAAAAAGTTATTGATGTTAGCTCAATAGCAGACCAAAAGGCAAAGTATTCAGGTGAGCGATCTAGGGCCATCATGGCCCTCTTTTTAATCTCGTTCATTCTGTACACTGAAGAACAAACGTACAGGTTTGCTTTATAAAAAAAATATTATATTCCTTAAATGCTTTTGACTGAAAAGGACTGTTCTTCATTATAAATAGTGCCTGTCGACCCACATTATAGTTATACTTAAGTTTCTTACAGTTATAAATGTCTAGTTCATATATCCATTAAAGTGGCCTTCAGCTTTTATTTTCTGTTTGAAAAACAATTCTTTGTATTTCAGTATTTTTATCTTGGAAAAGTGCAGCGTCCCTGGAGCTAATATATAATGCTTCAGTGATGTTGCTTCTAAACATAGAAGATCGGGTTATGGAGATCGGACCGGTAGATGAGACGTATCGAGGGGTTTCTTTATTGTTTATGTTTTTATCGTCGGCAAATTAATTATTTTGGTTTGACAATTACATGTATATGAAACGATTTGTCAAAATATAACATATTTAACCTTTAGAAAAGCTGAAGGCCGCTTATAAAATAAGTTACACTTTTAAATGGGAACAGGGATGAATAGAATTGCTATATAATTCGCTTTTTGCTTTTTATTTTCAGGGTTTTTCACATGAGCACAGTCGTTCGACCGGTCTACCCTAAAGAGCCATTGCTGGCCAGTTCACAGAAAGATGAAGAAAATATAACTTTAGAACCTGTGGCTAAAAACGGAGGATTGGTGGAAATGACGTCAAAGCCTTGTAAAGTTCATAACATAGAAGTAAAGTAAGACCACTATAATATACTATAATAACTAATCGAATATCTGTTCGCGCAAGCTTGGAGAGAAAATTAAGTGAACCTAGATTTCTTCCGTTTCTTAATAAAAAGAATTTTGTTTCATGTAACAAAAATTATTTCATAAAGATTGAAATTGTGTGAATATACTTCATGTACTGCAAAAATTAACTTCAGATTCATTTCTTCGCTAACAAGATTGTACTTTTAATCACAGTGTGACAACAATTTTTTTTTATTTTATAATAAATGAAGATTTTGTTTCAGGGATCACGTATTCGATCGATTTCAACGGAGAAGGAAAAAACGGCAATCAAAACCATCTGATATTTCAAAGCCAGATCAGGTGTCGAGAGGTTGTCTCCTGTACGTCAACATCACAAATGTGATGAATCGAAAATTTTGGCTACAACTCGATTAGGAATAGAACTAAAAGAAACATTAACTACATAGAATGCATTCATTTCATACCTAAAGACACTTGCAGTCAAATTATTAGTGTACAGGCTATATTGTTAATCCAGTACATAGAACTGAATTAAATTCTTTTTTAATGAAACAATACCTTGTAACACAAAAATATTTGTGTACTCAGGATTGAGGTAATAAATAAATACAAAACACTGCATGTTTTCCAAATATGTAATATTCTTTTAATGTGTTATTTAAGAAATAAAAGAAAGAAAAGAAAACTTTAACCAAATCTATGTTTGCATACTTTGCTATTCAAAAAAAAGAATAAAAAAAAAACATATGTAAAACGAATATCAGTTTAGCCTTTATGAAATTAAAGGCCTAAACTTGGCATATTTTGCACAGTGTTAAACGAAAAAGGAAACAGGCGAAACATGTTGACTGAAATGCTGCTAAGTTTTAAACTTTGAATGTTTATGTAGATTAATAAAATCAGTAAGTATTATGAAAATGATCACAATGATTACACAATGACAAATGTACGCACAAAATATTTTTGTCGTAATTATCTGAGCTTAAAGTGTATCTGGAAAAATAACTAGATGTATTTGATCCAGCGTTGAACTTACTGACACACATTTTTCCTATGTTTGTATAAAGAAGATCTATATTTAAAATACTGTCCGCACTGTGCGCACTGGAATCCCTCTGAATCTGCGTGGGCGTTCATATGGTCTTTTAAATAATCATTCCTTTTAAATGTCTTGCCACATTCCTTGCATTGGTACCTTTTTGTGTTTTCTTGACAGCACTTTTCATGTCTTCTTAAACTTGTACTATACCGAAATTTCTTATCACATTTTTTACATTTAAAAGTTTTATCGTCTGTATGTTTTGCAACGTGTCCGTCAAATAAAAACTTTCTGCAAAATCCTTTCCCACAAAAATGACAAAAGAACTTGTGATTTTCGTGATGCGTGTTTAAATGTAATTTTAAGGCAGACTTTGATTTGTATAATTTTGAACATATCTCGCATTGAAATGGATCACTTGAATGGGAAGTTATGTGAATTTTCAAATCATTTTCTGTTTTAAAAATGTTATTGCAAATGTAACATATAAATTCGTCATTACCATGCTTTCTTTTTATGTGTTTGTTTAAGTTACTCCGTGATGAAAACTGTTTTTCACAAATGGCACAAGAGTTATCCTGATCGTTATTATTGTTGACATCAGTATCAGGAACAACAGCATCGTTAACATTTACACTTTCAACAGTTACTTCACCAGTTGTCTCTATTGGAATTTCATGCTCTGATTCCGTGCCACTGTCCAGCCACTGAAGCCCTAGACTCTCGAGCATAGCTGTTGCAACCTACAATGATATTAAATGTAACAAAGCTTCAATGCCACTTTTTTAGCACAACACTAGTCTAGAAATTTAATTTTCAAAACTTGGTGTGGCCAATACCGATGACAAAACGCTTCATACATACATATTCACCATTTATCAAGATGTGTGAGTTTCAAATAAACGTAACAATTACAGGAGTTGTAAATGTATATTCGAAGAAAAAGTCAGGTATTAACTACTGGGCGGTTTTCAAAAGCACGTGCGAACACGTGCAATGAACATATATAAACAGAAACATTATATAAGTTACTTATAATACAGAAACAATTATGTAATCTTTGAGATAAAGTATTTAGCTTCAAAACTGTTGATAGTGTCTTACCTGTTTACTATCCATTTTACCTTGAAATCCCTAAAATAAATAAAGAAAAACAAACATATACTAAGATCTGATCTATAGCCTCTATGGGCTCCTTCATGTACAAAACTCAAGCAATAAAAGCACCAGGACAAGAATGGACATTTATATTTATGGTGCAGTTTTAAGCTATTTTTAAGTTAAAAACACACTAATTTTACGAAGAATATATTAGAAACTTCAAGACGTAGTCAATCCTGATTTTATTGTTCAAATAACTGCTGCATCTCGGTCAAGATAACAGATCACCCTGACAATAAACATTGTTTTTATATTACATTAAAAATACAGTTAATGTAAGAGTAGAATATGGATTCTATATGGATTTTTTACGAGGCTAGATGGAGTTCAATGTAGATTTGATTTGGAATTTGTTTTGGACTCTAGAAATGGTAACAAAGCTAACTTGATAAAATTGGATCAAATAATTATTTATACTGGAGGATCATATTGTGCATACCCTAGTAGTTCATTGGTTACATTTTATTAGGTTAAAAAAAATATGCAAGTCTACGATGAATTAAAAGTTCATACATTTTTAAATTAATAGATCTATCAAAATCGATACTTCAGTCATAACATACATTCTAAGTTTTTAGGGAAAAACCCCAGTCCACACAAAGAAATTTCAAAGATAAATGTGGTATTTTTTCTGTCCCACATAATAAGTATTATTAAAGGTCCAGCTTGCATTCAACGGTTTTAAGAGAACAACGGTCTTCTTGAATATAATATTTAATTGTCCAACATTGTTAGTTTTAATCATATAATACATTACGGATGTGTAAAAAACCCACAAAACTGCATGTCCAGTGCGAAAGTGAAATTATTATTTTATAAAATACAAATGAAAACAAAAACAAAACACTAATTCTATATAGATCTATATACAAAAACTAAACAACGGGCGGACGGCCTTTTGTTGGACTCTTGAGTAAATCAACCCGTTTCCAGATCCAAAGGCAGCCCGTTTCCATCCAGACAATTGCATTTTTGACAATTTCTTTTATAACTGAATGGTTTTAAGCATTAATTTTTATTTATATTAACTTTCCTAGTCATAATGGGTCTTTCTGACCTCAGTTTCACATTTTCTTCTATCTTTTTCTGCTTTAAAAAGGAGTGAAAAACTAATAAAACTAAGTTTACATGTTGTTTTTCTGGAAAAAATCACTTAAATCTTTCAAAGCAAGCAGGAAAATATAAGGACGTTTGTGCTTACATACTTACTAAACATCCTAATGTTCCGTGGTACCAGTTATATTACGAATAATACAGTGAAAATAAATTAAAAGCTATTTTTTAGAGAGCATCAGAAAATTGACTCACCTGTTTGGATCGCTGCCATTGAATCAATCCGGTGCTTGAAATCCGAATCAGTTCGGGAACGGGAAATTAGTCCAAATCAACCCGGAACGATTACATACCGTGAATGTATAAATTTGTTGTTTTTAGAAATCAATAAATCTGAATAGAAACATTGACGATAAGATTCTGAAATATCTATGTCAAAATCAGACACAAATTGTTTGTGAACAAAAACAATGTCGTTTTTTTCCCCGAAAATGTCACGGAAGAAGACAAAATAAAGAGGTCAGGGGGACACATAAGGGGAGTACACAAATAAAAGAAAATGCTCATATTCTATGTAGAAAAAAAAGACCAGGTTTCGTTTTTAAAATAATCTGCTGTTTTATAAATTCGTTATATAGACTCTTGCCTGGGTATACGGCCTCGTATAGCCTGTTTGAACTGATATAAACCCTTGCCTGGCGGGTCGGGTTATATCAGTTCGATTAGGCTATACGAGGCCGTTTATCCCGTCAAGAATCTATATAACTAGTAATGTCAGGGGCGTAGCAAGGGCTTTCGAAGGTGTACGCAGAATCGTAGAGGGGTCCGGGGGCATGCTCCCCCCGGAATTTTTTTTCTGTAGATCGACTCAGGAGCGTTTTGGCGGGTTTTTGGCATAAAATAAGTCATATTTTTTTTTACCAATTTTACTCGATTTTTGTTTTACTTTTTCTTATGGAACATCTACTAACAACTATTCAAAAATATTTTCTGGACCAATGTGTACGCAGCTGCGTATTCTGCGTACTGGTAGCTACGCGCCTGAATTATGTACCACGAAATCTCATCACGACGTCATCTTGTCGCACTAAAATAAGAACCGAAAGGTCAATTTATAATTCAAGTGAATGATGCCGCAAAGATGTATATTAGTGAATAATACAGTATGGCGTTCAGATGCAATTTAACCTCTTGGGCTTAACCCTTCATGGTTCCGAACTGAATACTGTGTTATATTTACCGATAAACTACGCTGCAACATTAATTAATACATTTAATCTAACTGTAAGTAGATAAGTCTACGATAAAGCAATGTTTCATCTGATCACTTTTAGAACTGTTTAGCAAAGTAGGGTATAGAGGGTAGAGGACAAAACAAATGCTTTCATTATGATTATTGTAATTTCAATCACTTAATCACGCTTCAATCCTATTAATCGTAAAAATGGGAGAAACTGTACTTACACAGCTGTACCATTCAAAAATATTATTTCTTTTCCTGCTCTGGTTGAATACATAAGACTTCGTAGATTTTCGTATTCATAAAAAGTACGTTCGTGGTTTTGTAGAACTGATCCGAGAAATGTCGACCCAGTGTGCATATACGCCAGCACTATCACTTTATTACGTCCCGGGTCCAACGTGTCCTTTTTATTACCCTTAAAGGTATGTGTTCTTCTTTCAGCCGAATTTATACCCAAAAATGACTTATTTAATGTGTCGGTCCGATTAAAATTCAGCACAGCATATAAAGTGTTGAACGAATCTGTAATGAAAAGAAGAAGATGAATTATATTATCTACGATTTGTGGGTATGTCCTAAACAATGAAGTTTTTATCAAGAGCAATATGTTTTGAATATTTTCCACTCAGAATGAAACCAAAACGCCTGCCCCGATATATTTTTTTGTTTAATATACCGTTAATGAGCTATTAAAAATCAGCAGCAATAAGGTTAGATGTTCACATACGTAACTATTCTGTTGAATTTCAAAAACAGTAGTCATTTAAAACTACAGAAGTATAATACTATGACAGCACAAAGGTGAAGATGTATAAGTATGCTGTATAAACATGTTATAGGGAATATAATATCCTGAATTATTTAAAGTTAAATGATGAAAGTTTACAATGGTCGTTTGATAATTATTTTAAATCAGATTACTTAAAGAACAAGCAAATGTAAATATTTTTCCTGATAAAGTCAATTCAGTATGCCGAATTAACAGTAAGAAGTCTTGCCTTTTATATTTACAGAATTAACAACTATGACCCGTGTCATAATTGTCGTTTTTCTCTACATCAACAAGGACCCGACAGATTCATAAACGTCTATTTCCAGTCATTTAAACTGACAATTTGGACAGATTTTTTAATATAGATACATGTACAGAAGCTTTTTAATGAAATTTTGATATAATTAAAAAGAATTAATCTACCGGAGAATATCACAAGACCTTTATTTCATAGTTCAATAGATCGAGATGTCAGCAAAACATCGTTTACAGATTTTCTTTTTTTTTCAGTTAGAAGACCATGGAATAAATCTTGCTTGTAAGGAAGAATGTATATTCTTAAATTTCATATAACAATCAAATAAAGACCATAATTTATAGCCCTGTGGCCTTTTCTCAAGAGGAAATTTTGTTATTTAAGTGTTTTACTGTGACTGATTAAGCAAGACCGACAATGGCAATTAACGGTTACTTATCAAAACAAAGACAGTATGTGACCCCCTCCCCCCATATTACGTAACCACATTCCTTCACTATAGGAGATCGCGGATGACAAAACAGAAGAACAGAAGATAACATAAGACAGTTTGATGATTAAAGTAGCGTTAATTAATGCATATTTATTGTCAAGTAGGTTTTGAAACTGTATCAAAGAATAAACTAAGTTTTAGTTAAAATAGAGTGAACATGCGGTTGATGAGCGAGATGTTTTATTTTGCCCATTTTGTGAGCTTTCAGAGTTGTTCAAATAATTGAAATCATAGTTTCAACTTTCGAAAAGGAAAACAGAACTTTCAATATTATTTTTGTTTTACACATTATATGTGGTTTATACAACTCAAGCTTCCACTTTGAACAGCCCATGGTCTTTTTCTGTACGGAAAATAGCCAGTATTATATTCCTATATGTACAATTGGAGCGGGGTTACTGTTATCCAATATTATGTAATTCTATGTTTTGATTGGCTGTTAGAAGACCCGATCATTGCCGAAGCATTACGTATTTTTACGATGTGCTACCTGTTGAATCAATTTGCGAAGTTGTGTTATTCCGGAAATCCTCGGAGAGAATCACGTGACTGTCTGGTAATATTGTGTAGGAACATTGAATGTTATTGTTATGAAATCTATTAATAGTAACAAGTTACTGAAAAGAGACACAGGTAACTTTTTGAAGGCTGGCAAAAATATGGCGGTTGATAAAAATGCAAAACATAGTAATTTTGTAATTACAGTTACAAAGTCATTTTTCATTAAACAGTTCAATATTTTATATCATTTAAAAGGTCTGTAAACTCATCTTTTACATATTTGAAAAATAATTGTCAAAACTGTTTACTTTTTTGTTTGTAAATGTTTAAGCTTAGTGCATCTAAGCTGCTGGAAAAATGCTGAAAAATACTGAAACAACAGGTATAAATTAGTTTTGACTTCTTTTTTAAAAGCAAAAATTCAAAATCTGCATATATTTTCAAAATATGAATTTAAAGAGCCTTTAAATGATGTAAAATGAGACAATGTTTATGTTTAATGTTTTCAAATAATAGAATTCGGCTCACGAAGAAAAAAGTAATCAAAAGTTAAAAATTATGTCTGGTTCCCGGTCGTACTTTGCTACGACAGTGACTGTGTCTCACCTGGTCTTTATTTTGAATTATATCAAAGTAATCAAAGCATCGTCATAGTTTATTATCATAACTGATATTACAAGTATATTTGTTATTCTATTCAAGCATGTTTGTTATTCTGTTCAAACAAGTTATTCCATGAAATTCGTGTAATTTTGTTACTAAACAAAACAAACAAAGTTTCAGTATTGTAATTATCACTATTAACATCAAAAGATACATGGAAATAAAAGGTTGAACAAATATGTTGTTGTTCTTCTTCAAAAAAAATGTGCATTACCTTAATAATAATATGTCTGAACAGACAGGTCTTCAATTTAAAGATATATATTAAATTTCTTTTATTGGCATCTGCAAACAAAATAGAGTGCTGTAGATTAAGGTTCCTAAAAAAACAGTAAAAAACCGTACGCTCAAATGGACTCAAATCCATTTGAATTTTCCTTGTTTACAGTCTTTCATGTGTTAAATAATTCATTTTAATAATATGATCAAGTCCGGAATAAAACATGCAAAATAGTAATAATAGTAAAATAAAGTGATATGTATTCTACAAAAAAATTCACGCGATATAAGACAGTATGTCACCGTGAGATGTGCTAAAGTTATACAGATTTATACGGCACTTAAGCATCATAGCGAGATTTAGTAGTCCTTTAATGGCGGACGGTCACGTGACCTTCATAATGGCGGCGGTCAATTCCCCAATTAGGTATGAAACCACCAAATAGATTCCTTCTTTATTCGATATAAAATTCATAAAGTTCACAGGGCTGCAAAACATATTTTAAATAGCTTTAACTTACATATTCCTGTAAATCTATATTTGATCTCATGAAAAATAGCAAGAAAAGTGGGGGCTGTGTTTCAAACAAGAAAGATATTTCTGCTCATGTGAACTTACCCATAAAATTAACAAAAACCTGAGCTAATTTTCATCAGGGACCGTATATTAACGGGACGGGTATCTAGACTTTAGCGTGATATTAGTTGTCTCGGAAACGCGAGACGCCATATTGAATTCCACTGAGAGAGAAGCTGAAACGTGACTAGAAGAAAATATGTTATTATATTAATAGTAAGTCCCAGTTTTCAGATTGGGGTATGTGAAACAATTTCACATTGTGAATTCTATTCTGAATGTATATGAGCATGAAATTGCTACCACACTATCAGAAATAGTCAAACAAAATGATTCCAGCAAAAAAAAAAAAACAGATTAGGGCAAAAATGTTAAAAATAGCCAAGAAAACTGAGAACTATTTCTAGCCGCCATTATGCGGGTACCATTTTTTGAGCTCAAGTAGACTGAATTGGTGGTTTCATACCTATATGGAACGGTCTATAAGAACAAAATGTGCCATATAAAAGCAATTTATAGATTATATAATAAAACAAATATGGACTTTTTAGCTCGTAAATATGATGTGATGTGTTCCTTAAAAAAAAATATTGACCCCAGCTATCGCCTCGGCCAATATTATTTTTTTAGGTACATGTACATGTCACATCATATTCACCAGCTAAAAAGTCCATATCTTTATATTATTCACCTCATCATCATACCATAACACTAGATAAATTACTTTCAAGATATTTTTGGTTCCTGTTAACACAACTACAGAAATGACAGTTCTTTTTCGTGACGGAGGATCTACTTTTAGCAAAACTTATCCTGATTAAATTTATATCTAGTTGCCTTTTTGTATTAGAATCCCTCTGAACTAAAAAATGGATCACTATCAACTAGCCTTTTCTATTACTACATTTCTGACATAACAATAACTAACAGTAGCAGTTGCAAAATTGATAAGTAAAGTTTATATTATAAACTTCGTAATTACACATGTTTCATCTACCTCTTGTTTACTCAGATTTGGACTAATATCACTAACTTGACTTAATACATAGTGACTTCACTTCTAAATGGAGCTAAACATATAACGGAGGAGTTAACAACTGTGCAACTTATAGTTGTTGCATTCAAACAGTATTGCTCACTAAAATTGTATGACAGATCCTATGTAAGAATCAGAAAGGCTTATCAATCATAAAAGTATGAACAGATTTCACACAATCAAGATAGACTTAAGAACGTTTTAAGAACAAGACATTGTGAACAAATTAACCTTGTTTAAGATGTCCTAACCCAACCAACCCTACCCTAACCCTAAGTATCCTTACCTTACTTAACAGAACACAATACAACACACAAAATATTATATAACATAGTATAGCAAAATGTTATAGCAGTGTTAAAAATAAAGCAATCTTAGTTTAATAAAATAAAGTGGTACTTACAGGAATTTTGGAAAAACATACAGTAAACCACTAAAGAAAGGATCACTATGGCGACAAGTACGGCTAGGTTCTTGCCTTTAGTAAAAAACATGATAGTTCTGTGATTTGACTTAATAATCCAGTACGCGCTGTTTATAGTCCAAATAATTGTACTCGAATTAGTGGGATATCGTGCTCCTAATTTATGAATGGTTGATATCCGATACCTGTAAAAGGCAGACAAATGTGAAGGGGTCTGCCTTTGCAATCGAAATATTGAGACTAGCACTGCTTACTGGATGTCCGAATGACAAAATAACTCTTTATTAGCTGTCAATAAACTACGTGAATATTTTCGTATGTAACTACATTCACAGTTTACAACACTAGAAGGCAGAAAGCAATGAACAACCTTTTTCTTTACGGACAGTGTTATCCATTATTAAAGCTTCTGACCTGTTTAATGTTCGACGAAGCATGAAAAAAAGCGTTTATACAGATAGAAATTCTAGATTTTGTAAAGAACGTATCTGAATTCAGCTACTTACCTATTTTTGTCACACACAAAAAAACATCGGAATAAGCAGATTTTTTAAATATTTTTTATCAGAACATATTAACGGTGTTAGTTCAAAGGCAGTGTTTTACTTCATAATGTGAATGAAGTGCACTACCCTTTAAGAACAAACACCGTTGCATAGTCGATGGGTTAGAATCCTGCTACTAACATATTTTCTTCCTCCAGTTTGTAAGCCGTATACGAGCATGAAGTGATCCTTTTGTTTTTTTATTTATTTTCTTAAATGGTATTTTGACTAATCTTTATTTTTGAGGAAAATTTTTCAAAGCTAAAAGATTTAAATTTCTATCAAATTGATCACATTTTTCGAAAATTTGCGAAATAGCTCGCATGATTCTCTGCTTTGTCGAAATTTAGGAACTAATTCTTCTTGAAATGAAGAACGTGTAGCATCAACTCTCGCGATGCTTTAGGGTGGAAGTTTGTCAAAAGGTAATTTTGGATGAGTCGAGTTTGTTCACGTCATCAGGACTTTTTTTGGTATTGTGAGATTAGGTGCGTAAATATGTCGATAACGGTTGCGAAATATTACACTATTGTGAACAAAAACTCATTCTAAATTTATTCTTAATTTAGTGTTAAGATTTCTGTCATTTATAGTAGAAATGTAATTGCCATTTGAATCTGTTAAAAAATCTGACCAATTTTTGACTTTAGCACTCGTCGTTACCGATATTCCTTCTTATCCTTAAAAATAACCGAGAGGGAAAAACATTTTTACGTTAATAAAACTCCCAAAGGTTGGTGTTTTTTTCCCCTATTGACGTTGTTTCTTCGTGTTTTCGAGGGCAAATGTTTTACACAACCTGGTGAGGTTTCATGTCAAATGAAGTTCCTTTACATGATAAGCTAAAGATTTAATAATGATTGTATAAAGACAGCAATGGTTATCAAACAATGTGACAAATGCGTTCTGCCCACCTTCTTACCTTCAAAATAATACAGTTATATATTCACGGTGTTTTAAGAGCTATGTATAGGAGAAGGACGCCCGGCCGTCTCGATTTCAATATGCCTCCCTTCTGAGACATAAAAAATGCGTTTTCAAAGAATATAGTCCTAGTCAGCAACAGCTGATACGAAATAAATCCTTCCCACTTAAAGCAAATTGTCGTTAATTATATATCGCCTAACAGGTATTATACTTACGATATTTTAAACAAAGTTTAATTAAACGGATTTTTACACACAAACAGCAAAATTTTCGTAACGTCAAATAAAATATGAAGTAATGCAGATTAACTAAAATCTCCTTGTCTCCACTTAAGGATTTTATTGCTAAAGGTTAAACTATTTATTCCATTCAAAAACGTCAGGTTATAACACCCTTTTTGATTGTTTATTAGTTCTGCGAAGTATATTTAGCACCATATATAAGAAGCTACACGCCACGTTGCCGTTCGGGTGCGGATCAGTGGTCCAGTGGTAACGCGCTGTACCGTTAACCCAGGGATCCTTAGATCGATCCCCGGCTCCTCCACAGACATTACTAATTGTCTTTCCCATGAGACGTTAAACCGAGGTCCCATGTATCAGTGCTGAACACTGAGCATGCAAAAGAACCAGGGGTGTCTCTGGAAGAGGATACTTTCTGTATCGTGCACTATCGCCTACAACATAAAACAACTACTCTCTGCAGGGGCCGTCGGCCATATTGGTTACCAGTACCGACGATAAATAAACTCAAATAGAAGCTATCAGCCTTTCCTGCGAACTCTGGCATCGACGAAGGTAGTTGTTCAGCTTTACATAATTTAAAATTAAATCTTGCGTGTAAACATTTACAAAGTACAAATTCGATCATAACGGTACGTGGCCGTTGCCGGGACATATATAATAAAAATATGAAAAAAAGTACTAAAAGTTTGCCTACAATTAATACTGGTTATACATCATCACATAACACTTCACCAGCTGTTGACATATTTTTTCATAATCTTTACACATAAACAATACGATTTTAGAATCAAAGCAATGGAACTTATAGAATGTGTATAAAAAAAATTTGTGTGGAAAAAAAAAGATTCTTTTTATAAAAGAAGCAAATATACATTCATATACATACACATTCACACACACACATCCATATAAACATATTAATATGTATAAAAAAAATAAGCACACACTCACTTACATATCCTTCAGGAGATGTGATTCCTTACCTAAAAAATTTAAAAGGTGGGAAACAGAAAGAAAAAAAAAGAAGAAAAAAATCATATATGTTGACAGATCGTTTTCATACATTTTCATTTTTGTTATACGTTTATCTTTGGGATGGTATTCGTTCCTGTGACAACACATACATAGCATTCCTAAATTCTTATATATCTATAATACAGTAATAACCATTGTCTTTCATGCTCTTGCAATTTATTGTGCATCAGTGCTTTTCTTTTTCTATATTTATCCTCATTTTCAAATAATGCTTAAATGTTTCAAAACTTGGTAACACTTTTATATTTTTGTTTGAAAAATATAATATTTCATGAGTATTATCATAAAATTGATAGCATCTATGCTTTTGCATCTTTTACTTATACCAAAACTATTAGTTCCGTAATTTAAGATAATTTTGTGATATCGTTGTTCCAGAAATCTCGAAAAACCGTTCCAAAGCTTTTGAATACAGTGACAACTCAAAAAAAGATACGTTTTTGTTTCTCTTCGTGCATATTACAAAAGTCACACAGGTTAGATGGAACTAAATTACATTTAAAAAGAAACGTGTTAGTTGGAATTATACACATCGGATATTTATATTGAAAATTTCTTAGTTTTGTATCAACAGTTGTTTTGATTGGTTGCCTGTAAATTGTTTTCCAATCAAGTTGTTTATTTTCAAAAATACAATTCCATTTAGTTTCTGATTTTATTTCTGGTTATTTGATAGTTTTGATTTGCATATAATATATCAACTTACTCGTATTTTTTACCTCTTTAAAACAGATTAAATTAGTCCATTTCTTTTTTTGTGTGTCTCTTTACTTAGTTTTTCCTTAATATATTTTGGTATACTATGTGTGATATTTGCTGATAAATACGAAAGTCTATGTTATCAATATTACACAAAATTTTGAAATCTTCGAATGTATAAAATGTTTTTGACCTGTGGTCGAAGAGATATTCTATATATTTAATTCCTTTTAAAGTAAAAGGATTTATCATTCATTTTTATTTTTGAGTTGTTCCATATTATTTCTTTATGTACTGGGGTGTTTGTGAAAGTTTGTATACTAGTCCATGCTTTAAGAATATCCATAGGAAAGTATTGTTGTTACAAATTATATCTATATCTTTCATATCTGATTTGCATTCAAATACAAGTTTTCCACCTACTTTTCTTTAAAGTCTTTTATAAAATATTTTCCAGTCTCCAGTATTTACTTCACCGCATATTCTTTTCACTCAACAGTTTTTTTATTGAGAATTGAAATTTGGAATATCTACCATTTTCAAACCTCCTTGTCCGTAATACAATAAGTGTTGTGGTTCATAAATCTACTATATCCAAAATCAACATGATAAAGCTCCTTCATTCTCACATATCTATGAATAGATATAAGAAAGAATTGTTTGTGTATACTACCTTCGATATTCACACAAAAAAAGAAAACAGTTTTAACAGCGTTTTGAGGGAATACATGTAAATAATAGTAATCTAACGAGTTTTTGTTTAAGACCAAACATGTTTTGATGTCCCTTTGTAAGATATGAAAGAAAAATGTACTCTATATAAATATTGTTTTCTTAAACAAGTGAATGGATGGTTGAAAGATAAATTTTATTGGTAATTGGATATTCAACTGGATACTTTCTAAAGCAGTATGTGAAACGTTGTACTTTTTGGTGATTTAAAAGGCAAATTTTCAAATTCTAAAGAAATGTAAACATAACTATATAAAATAAGTGTGTATTTCACGCATCGTGATTTCTACTTATTGTCGCGGGGTCAGAAAAATCATATACTCGTATAGCAATGTAACTAACTAAGAAGTTCTTTTCCAATACAGGAGAAAATTTATTTTTTTTTTTTTTTGCGTGGGGGCGGGGCGGTTGAGGAGTCAAGTAACTTCATACGTACAAATTTAAATTAAAAAAATGAAAAAAAAAATTGTTTTTTGTGGGAAGGGGGGAGGGGGTTAAGTACATGCATATTTTCAAAAACAAATAATTATAATAAAAAAATTATTATGGGGGGAGGTAAGGGTGGTCCCCATGCAGAGTCGAGAGGGGGGAGGCGGGGAGTACTTACCCATCCTATGTAAGTTAACAGTTTATTTCTAGGCTTAAGAAGTTTTTTTCCCTATATGTAAGCATAAACAAAATCAAGTGACCCTGGGGTGGGGCTATCTTTGACCCCAGGGATGTGGGTACCAACAATCTTTGCAGGGGTCTTGGTGATGATCAAGTATTCCAAGTTTGAATGGAATATCTTTGACACTTTTTGAGAAATGGATATTAACAAAAAGGCTAATCAAGAAATTTTAAGTTGAAAAAGGGGGCATAACTTAGCAAAAATAAATTTGAAAAGTTATCTGCCCTTGACAGATGGTGCCGCATTTTGATAGTGAACATGTATTCCTTATTTGAAGTAAATAGCTTCGATAGTTTCTGAGAAATGGACCTTAACAAAAAAGTTAACCGACGCCGACGAGGGGGTCATGAGAATAGCTCTACTTTTTTTCTTCGAAAGGTGGAGCTAAAAATAGTCAAACATTGGGAAAAAAAAATTTAATAAATTTCTCATTTAAAAAATCTTAAATCTTAATAAACAAGAAGATGGAAAGATATACTCCAAAAATGGTTTAATGTATGTTAAACAAATTAAAATAGATAACATAGAAAATACCCTTTCTGCTCCCTTATGGTTTAACGCCATATATATTTTAATAACTGGTATAACAGCAAAAATGTGTATGTTACAGATCTCTATAAAGAAGATAGTTATCCTTTTAGTATAGATGATTTGAAGGCTTAATACGATGTCAAGGGTACAGTTCTAAACCACCAAAGAATTTTCTAAAATATTCTGGAATATTGGAACAATATGAGTCAATGCAGAGAATATTTGTTTGTTTAAATATAATATTTAATTTATTACGTATGGAAGATTGTTAATAAAAAAGGAAGTAAATGTATTTATAATCTTATTACTGACACTCCAGATATTGCTGTTCCATCTAACTGGTTCAAAATCGGGATATCCAAAAAAGAATTTAAACGTTTCAGTTCAAACCTAAGACAGATCTCAGAAGTTAGATTAAAAGCTGTTAAATATAAGATAAACATGACTATTCGAGTAACTAATTCTTTCTTATATCAAATACATAAAAATATGTGTGTTTACTTGGAAACAACTGAACATTTGTTGTGTTCTTTTCTTTTTTCTTTTCTTTGTTTCATTTGACGAGTAAAATGCCGAAAGAAGTTTTATGTTACTGTTATTGAAGTACTATATTTATAAATCTAAATTTATAGACTCGTGTAGAGAACATATATCTGGCTCATTGTATAAGATATATTTAAGTAACAGATTTGCAACCAAAAAAATTTAAATCAAAAATAAATGGAGACTTTGAAAGGTTATCTAGAGAATGATCGTTTCTTGATCAATAAATGTAAAATTAAGTCCCCTCGTGATTTGATTGTTAATTGTTTGTTTTACTTTTTCTGGCAAACGATTACATAATGAAGGTAATTCTGATAAAATAGAATGCCTAATGTAGGTGTGTATATTTGTATGCATATGTGTATGTAATTATATGTATACGCATACGGGAGCGAATCAGTGGTCCAGTGGTAACGCGCTGGACTGGTAACCCAGGGGTCCCGAGTTCGACCCCCCGCTCCTCCACTAACATTACTAATTGTCTTTCGGATGAGACGTTAAACCGAGGTCCCATGTATCAGTGCTGCACACCGAGCATGCAAAACCAGGGGTGTCTGTGGGACGGGATGCTTTCTGTATCTTGCACTATCCCCCACACCATAAAATAACTAATCTCTGCATGGGGCGTCGGTCATTTGGGCAACCGGTACCGACAATAAATAAACTCAGATATACGCCTATGTACACTACTGGACTTCTTTCTTTGAAAAAAAAATCAACAAATAAAAATGTTATATCTCTACACGTTTCTATACTATTACAAGCATTTCTAATGGTAAAATTTTCTTAATCTATCCCCATCACTCTTGTTTTCTCAAACAATTTTTTTCACTTAAAAACACGATTTTACGCTTTCTTGTCTGTTTGTATTGTTTGTTCTGTTTATTTAAAAAATATGTGTTGAGATCTATTTTACCCTATTATTTTATTATTTAGCAATTATGCTTTTCTTTCATTATAACTTTTAAAGATATCATTATAAGTTTATTGTGAGATGGTTCCTAACCCCGTTGCAGAGGGGAAAAGCGGGGCCTAAAATGAAGTTTTACGTTTTATTATAAACTGTGCTATTGTGAGGTGATAGATATAGGTATAGAGGATATTTGTTTGTTTTTGTGGAAGATGAGAATTTATTTCATCGAGTGAACACCATATGTGATATTTTCACGAGTGGCGCAGCCACGAGTGAAAATATCAACATATGGTGTTCACGAGATGAAATAAATTCCCATCTTCCACTAAAAAACAAACAAATGTTCTTTTTATTTTATGCCAACACGTCAAAAATGGGTTTTTTTATGACATTTTTAATCAGGGCCTTCAATAAATTCCCCATGGTGAGCCCCAAATCAGTTAATGCGTACTTTGGTTACTCCGCACAAAAAAAAGTGCAGACAATCTCCAATACATATGATAACTTTACTTCTGCTGAAATAAACTGAATACACTTTCATTAAATAATATTTATTTTTGTCTACACAGTTTATCAATATTTATTGAATTTTGCCATACATACTTTAATTATAAAAGCGGATTAATACTCAATATTCAATAGTTCGGGCACAAACATGTATTATCAAAATGGTAATTAACTGATTCAAAACAGTGTATTATCACTTTTATCTCACTGATATTTCCCTATATTTCATTGGTAGGCATAAAATAAAACCATCTATTATGTAGTGTTCAACGATTATCGCTCAGTAATTTGAAACTGTGTGACCTTGACATTGGGGGAAGGGACTTTGTTTCGCTCTGCAGATTGTCTGGTGATGGTAAACATTTGTGCCAGGTTATTACGAAATCCTTTGTTGATGCTTGAGGAAGTTATTGCCCTCTATATGTGACTTTGACGTTAAGGTTAGAGACCTGTTTGTTGCACTCTTTGAGCCAAGTTATATTAAATCTTCCCAATAGTTTAAAAGTTATTAAGCGGACACGAAAAAGGCATGAGTAAGTTATAGCCCTCTATGTGCGACCTTCATTTTGGGGTAGGGACCTGGGTGTTGCGCTCTGCAAACCATCTTATGATGGTAAATGTTTGTGCTATGTGTGTTTTTAAGATCTTCCCTATAGTTTGAAAGTTATATAGCGGACACGAAATAGCATGAGCAAGTTATAACCCTCTAAGTGTGACATTGGACTTTTGGGTAGGAACTCGGGTGAAATGTGCTCTGTAAATAGTCTCATGATGATAAACATTTGTGCTCAGTTATTTTAAAATCTTCCCAGTAATTTGAAAGATACAGAGCGGACACGAACATGCATGAGGAAGTTTTGGCATTCTAGCTGTGACCATGACCTTGAGGGTAGGGACCTGGGTGTTGTGCTCTACACTTCATTTCATGATGATAAACATAAGTTCCAAGTTATTCCAATATCTTTCCAATAGTTTGAAAGATATGGAACGTTAACGAATGTGGACGAATAAATGCTAGAATTTACTAAAGAAATTTCAAATATATCACAAAGTTACTCACATAATCCTTGCTTATATTTCTATTTTCACCCCTGAAATTTCGAATATTTCCATTTTTTTCAAATTTAAATGATAACACCTTTTTGTAATTTGATAATTTTCACCGTATGATTTCACCTTTTTATTTTGAAATAGATAATAAATCTTCATACGGGAACCATTTTTGACGGGGTCGTTTTCGATCGGGTCTGTATGGCTTTCGACCATTCTGAACCGGTACCGAAAGCATATTGACTACTATCAATGTCCCACAACTCATTTAAGACAAAAACTTTTATCAGAAATGGTGACGGGACATACTCAACAAAGTTTCTGGCATCTATACCCTTTAAATGTAAGATAATCTAAATGTTTGTTGCAACAGAAAATAATGAAAAATCAAATGATCTGGCTATACAATAAGAATTGTTTGGTATTTTAGATGGTGGTGATCAGAATCTTTAAAATGTAAACTTAACATCCATGATAAAAGTGTAAATGGTAAAGTACTGATTTTAAATTTTAGAACTATTTAAGAAATGATATTCTCTTTTTTTCCAGTCTTGATTATTTCACATCTATTTACTGTTCATGAACGATTTAGAGGTAAAGTAAAACTCCTCAGTTAAGGACAGTCACGGTTATTTCAAAAAGTGGTCTTAATTGCGATTTGTCCTTAATAATGGATATCTATCTTGCGTGTGGCCATATCAACTTAGAAAACGTCTAACGTATCTTAAAAATTTCTTATGGTACTGCATAAAATTTTAGATTAATGTTAATAAACTTACGTTTTTAATAATTTGTAACACTGAACCTAGTCAACAGCAGAGATTTATCTCTTTTCGTTTTCTAGTGTTGATAAAGAAATAAACCATTTTCTTAAAGAACAATTTCTAAATAAATGAGTACTTTACACTGTGGTCATGTGTGTATGTCTGCATGTGTGTCGAAGAAAGAACTGATTATAACTGAAATTATTATGAGTAATTTCTCCATCCAATAACATTTCTTGTCAAAACTCAATTAAAAATTGTTGGATTAACGGTGCAAATTTAAATATCTAATATCTAAATTCAAATTTAAAGCCCCCATATTCATAAAAAAAATGGTAAAACTCTTAAATTTCAAACAGGCTTCATAGTTTTGCAAGAATGTAGAGGAACAAAAATTATTTTTAAGTGCCTTATTATTGATCCTAAGTTACTTATTGATGTTGAGAAAAAATCGAAATAAAATACCTTTGTTAATGTGTATGGATTTCTATTTAGCATCACTCCAGATGGTCTGCTTACTTTATAACAAACCAACAAATTAAAAAGCCGCTACAAACGAGTCTGTCATAAACACAAATGTTACATGATAATCCTTTGTTTGACAACAGGCAACATATTTTGTTAACGATTTCTAAACTTTCAACAAACACCTAACCCAAATCGTTATACAATCAGGAGTGTCGTAATCTATGGCGCGAAAGATAACCATTGGTCGTTATTGCGGGATGTGCTGAAAGTATGAAACCACCAAAGACTTTCCTTCCTTATTCTTTATAGCTTAAAATTTATAAAATTCACAGAGCTGTAAAAAAATACCAAGATCAATCATAACTGGCTTGAACTGACTCTTGAAAAATAACAAGAAAGATGGGGGTCATGATTCAAACATCCTGACAAACTAAAAATATTGCTTGATATCTTTTTTTCTCTTTTTTCAAAAGAGAAAAAAAGTTGCAAGATATTGAAATTGTGTAATAATGCACCACAGTTTTTTGTTGGCAAAGTAGAAAAAGGCATTGAAAATTGTTTCAAATGAATAAAAAAAGATATGAAAAAAGAAAAGATTCCATTTCTGTCATATCTTATACAACACAATGTATATATGAGCGGTAACCGTAAATACAAAAGAAATCTAATTCAATGGTTTTAATCCTTTCACTTCCTTTTTGACTACCTTAATTTAAGCCTCTTTCTCCCTCTTAGTGTATTGCTGAGACTGTATCCAGCTGAAAGTAAGTGTTACTGGAAGAAAGAGTTATCGAACTTGCGATAGGCTTGTGCGTTACCAGTGGCACACGAATCCGCTCCAACCAGAATTTACTTATCCTCCGTAATGTTGAGTACACCTGTACTGCTTAATGGTTTATTAACACATAAAGGGAAGTAATTCACGGCTGAACTTCTTAATATGAGACAAGAGTTACTTTGACTTTTAAGCCTACCGAAACACAGCAGAAGTGAAGCCAAGATAATAGCACAAATGTATTTAACTCCATCTTATTTCCACATAACAGTTATTATTTTGATATCACAAACTCAATGTTCGCTCTTATGTAGCACACTACTACACATGCATCAAGGTTGGGTCTTCATTCTCATTCCATGGATCCGCCTTAGGTTTAAGTAGAGTTCAGTGTGACATACAGTTAACCCCAGGGCCCTATGCTTAGGCTGTGGTGTAAATGCCTGTGCTATTAGTTATCAGTTATCTGGATGTTTGGACATTAAGGTTATCAATTTTGTCATCATTATATACAGATACTTTGACTTTCGAGCATACTAGAAATAATAGAATACAGCCTAAAATAATAGCTGAGGTGTATTTTATGCCGCCTTTTTTCATGTATCAATTAACTTAATGTTACAAAGTCACAATGTTTGCTTCTATGTGGCAAAGTACTACATAAGAATGAAAGTTAGGTTTTCTTTCTCCTTCCAGGTCCGCCCTGGATGTGAGTAGAGTTCAATATGACGGGCGGTTCAAGGTTCAAGAGTGTCCTTAATGCAGCTTACACGTGTAGCCGTCATTTTCTTTAAACGTTGATAAAGATTAATAATCTACATGTGTCTGTAATATCATATCATACGTGATGTAATGGTATTTTATGTTGTTAATACTCATGATATTTAATTGATAAGATTGATGTTCAAATATTCTAATGGTCAGTATCCGAAACGTTCAAGAACACTATGATTGTAGCCCTAAAACTTAAAAAAAGTAATTGTCAAGAACACATCATATTCTTAAGCTGTTTGTTTATTATACCTGTGTAATATATATTTTACATATGTATAGAATATGTGACGTTGACTGAGAGTTATAGACCGAAGAAAAACAAATATCTACATATCATATCTAGCATGTATATCATATTTAAGAATGATATGTCATGGTAATCAGGACAGGAATCCGTGTATAGGTCAGAGATCTTGATTCAGTGGTACTTTGAAATATATCTCCATATATATAACCATCATAAACTTAAAGTTACTAACATAAGTCTGATTTTACTGAGATATCTAAGGCACGCGCTAATTTTCTAAATCTACGAATCTTTTGATTACCACCACATGTCTTGGTTAAGCAGTCTTCTGTTTCTTTGGCATGTGAAATCAGAATGATTTGCCACAATAAATAATACATCTTCATCCAGATGAATCTCAAGTAGATTTCTATTATCAGTTGTATAACAACAAAAAAATTAGCACAGCTGAATTATCATTAACTGCATACGTAATTTCATTGTTTATACATACTTATTGCTGTTGAGTACATTTCTCTGATGTTCGTATAAATGTAATTTTTTGTCCATTGTAAGTTCATAGTTTGGTTGGTCGGTTGAGTTATTGCTTGTCTTTTATTATTATTATTTTATTATCATTATTATTATTATTATTATTATTATTAATTGTTAATGCAAGAAGACTTTTTTGGCATTTTATTATAGCAAATGTGGATTTTCTTTTCTTGATGATTTTTTCGGAATCATTCAAATAACATTAAACTAAGAAAGTCTGAAAAAATAATATAGACACAGATCATTCAGTAGAACAAATTTAACGATATAAAGATATATACAATCAGATTGATATAATTACATTCGATAGAACAATATATGTATATCAATATGTAGCATTTATTTTTTTTTTCGATAAAAAAAATCTGATTTTTTCCTAAAATACTAAATCCATTTCATATTGTTACCATGGTGAGCATATTCATTTTCTGAAGAAGAAAAATATGACCATTGGAACAATTGGGAGATTATCTCGCTGAGTGTCCGTTTACATATAAAAGTTGCGTGAAATTTAATAGTTTTATCAAGTGTGTTGTACATTTTTTTGTAACTAGACACTTCAGTAATTGCTAAGATAAGTGAAAATATTTCGGATCGAAGATGATTTGTGCAATGTGCCTCTAAGACATGCGCGCGCATGTAAAAAAACCGTTCCGCCAGATGGCGCCTAGCGGTAATTACTGGTATCATTGTAGCTGGCATCACTGCTCTATATTCATGGAAGATTTTTATCGTGATGCTTAGAGTATTTTTACATCAAGCACTCTGGAATCAAGCCAACATTTTGCTACCTGTTTGCTTGATGTAAAATGGCGAAATCTCTCGAAGAATCCACTGGATATTTCAAAACAGCAGTTTTTGTGCTTTTTGTTGCGGCAGTTCTGCAGGCTGTAGGATTTGCAACTCCAAACTGGATGGTGCTGTCCTATGGAGGAATGATAGGGTCTCGAACTGGGCTCTGGCAAACGTGTACAGATCTGCTAGGTTTTGTTGCGTGTGAAGAGAGTAGTTTCCAGGGACAAGGTCAGTGAACTTTCATCCTAAAATGCTACCATATTTTGTGAATCGGGCATTTGTGTCTATCAAAAAAAGAAAAGATGAAAAAAGTACATGTTTTGAAATCGATGTTATACAGATGCAATAAATTTCTATTGAATTCTTGTGTTCAAAGTCAAACTGAAATGGGTTTGTACTGCATGAAATTTATTTTCTTTGTCTTCTTTTTTTCATACCTTTTTTTTAATATGATCGAAATATGATTTTCAATAGTAACAATTGAGCTTTCAGTTGCATAAATTAGAATCATCAACTATCGGTGTGGTTATTTTTTTCAAAAACATTATACCTTGATCTTTTTAACTGCTCACCACAGCTTTTATCAGGATAGATATCCCCGCTAAGAATAATACATTCACAGGGATTCTGACGTATTTTTCTTTGCTAAGTAGATTTTTTTGTTTGTATCTGATTTAGGTTGGTTTATTGCTGTCCAAGTACTGGAAGCAGTAGGTCTGGCATGTATTGCCATTGCGCTGTTAATCTCTCTCGCACTTCTGCTGTCTGTGACGAGCAGTGGACTGTCTAAAGTTAATATCAATATCTGCAGCTTCGCGGGTAAGTTTTTCATTAACAGTCTTTCACTTTAAAACTTACCGAAAATATTTTTCAAACACACAGAACAGTAATTCAGACAATCAATCAAACAATTGATTGATTATTCCGTCAATCAATCAATTAATCAGTTAGTCACTAAATCATGTAAAATATATTTGTATTCTTTATATAGGTATAAATAAAACCTGCTCCGAACTGATTTTCCGTTGGTTCCTCTTAAACCGAATTTATTTTTTAAGATTTATAAAACGACTCAATCGTCAATCTCTTTAGAAACGGAGCAATCTTACAAACCTGACTACAGAATATACTAGATGTATATATTTTATTTCCAGGCTCGCTCATAGCTATTGGTTTAACCATTTTCGCTGTCAAGACGATATCTAACTCTTCAGAGTTGGAGGTCAATTTGGGCTACTCTTTCTGGTTGTCACTCGGCGCCATGATCGCTCTGTTTGTCGTAGTGGTTCTCCTTGTGTGTGACAAGAGGCAGTCTTCTCGGGCTTAGTGTTGAAAAGGTCTTAAAAACTGTTGCAAGTTTAAAAAGTTATTTGTAGACTCATTTGTTAAAATACGTCCACAAAATATATTCTACAAAAGGTTAATCTCATGGTACAAAAAAAGAATTCTTTAGCATTGCGAACAAGATCGTCAGTGAACGATAACAGTGCAAATGCTATTATAAAGATACTTGTTTTACATAGGAATATAAACTGTTTCTCGACATAGACGCAAAACTATAATATAATGACCGAGAATAGTGCATTTACATGTACAGAGGCTTTTGTGAACGAAATGTTTAAATCGACCGTATTAATTTTCAATGAACCTACTGTAAGACAATGGAACACATTTGTTTATAACTAGGATTTGTTTACTCATCATACTACATGTATCTTTAAAAAAAAATGTATATTTAGTGTTTTTAATTATTTCAAACTCTTGTGCAACTGTCCTATCATCTTTTGTTTATGGTTTATATGCATTGTATAACGCAGCCTTTTTTATTAAAATTTTAAGCTGTTAAATTACCTTTTAAGTAACTTCTTAGTTTTCCATATGAACAATCATACATAGGGAATACTTCCCATTTCATTTTATTAGATGTACGCAAATATTTTATTCAGTAATGTTTGTTTATTTTTATTCTCTTTTAATCAGTGTGTTTATGATGATCCTGTATTAGAGCTCTATTGTACAAACACACCTGAATTGCCGATCTGAATAACATTTAATGGGAACTTCGGGAAAATGACGCGCGTCTGTGATGACATCATGAATTCAGCTGAGTACTACCCCATACATTTTCATAACTTTAAATGATCACGTTTTTTACTTATCTTTTTTTCTACATTTCCTTTCAATATTTACTTTGAAGTATTTAAATTAGCACATTTTGAAATTATGCAGCCTTTTTATCATCGTTCAATACTTATTTAATACTAACTTGCTGAAAATGTGAACGTGTTAAAACTTCACAGACGGAATATGTTCAGTGAGATTTTATACTAACTGTTTTGTATATATTTTACATTTTTTTATATTTTCTACGATTTCTTTCTTTTGAAATATGTTTAAGTATTTTATTGTAACTTACAATGTCACGTTTTACACTCAGTACCGGTACACAAAATAATTAGATTCTAGAATTTAGAAGTTTGTATATTGTTATTGTTGTCTTTATAATCTTGTTTAATATATCTGTTTTGTAATAAAATCGTTTATTTGTTCATTAAATAGTGTCTTCAGAAGATTGCAATGTTTCTGTATTGAACAATAGGAAAAACAAGCGCTACGTTTGAATGAACGCCATGCACCCCTGGGGGGCACTGACCTTTGACCCCGTGATCTCTAAGGGGGGGGCGGGTTGGCGGATAGAGCTCATTAAGGAGCATGCACCTGTGAAGTTTGGAGGCTGTAGGTGGAAGAACTTCAGTGTAATGGTCAAGGATAAAGTTTGTGACAACAAACAAACACACAACCAGATCAAAAAAATGCCCTCCCTCCAGGGACATAAAAGCAATACCTCTAAGTGAATCTGTTGAATAGAGCTCATCAAGGTGAATACACATGTGAAGTAAGAAAACTTTGGATCCAAGTACTTTCATTGTATGGGTAAGGATAATATTTGCTTTATGGTGACCTTGACCTTTGACCCTGGGACCTCTAAGTGGGTCTGGCAGATAGAGTGCATCAAGGTGAAGTTATAATGTTTTGGATGAAAGCATGTTTATTTTATGGCCAAAGTAAAAACTTGCTATTTGGGATCAGAGTGCACTTGACCTTTGACCCCGTAACCTCTAAATGGCTCTTGCGGGTAGAGCGCGTCAAAGTAAAAAAAAAACAAGTGCAGTTAGAAAGCTTCGGGTGGAAGCACTTCCATTTTATGGTCAATGTAAGTATTTGCTATATAGTGACCTTGACCTTTGATCCTGGGACTTCTAAGTGGGCTTGATGGATAGAGCGTATTACGGTGAATATACGTGTTTAGTTAGAAAGCTTTGGGTGGAAGCACTTTCATTTTATGGCCAAATTTAATATTTGCTTTTTGGTGACCTTGATCTTTGACCCTGTGACCTCTAAGTGGGTCTTGCGGGTAGAGCGAATCAAGGTGCATGCACCTGTGAAGTTTGGAGGCTGTTAGTGGAAGGACTTCCGTGTTATGGTCAAAGTTTTGGTTAAAGTTTTGTTACAAACAAACAAACAGAGAGCTCAAAAACAACATGCCCTCCCTCCGGGTGCATAAAAATAAGCTAGGTTCAGATCCCATCTTTATAACACGCTTTGCCGAAGGTCGGTACAGTTATTTCCGGAAGAGAAGGTCGAGTGATACCTACATGTATATAGTTTGCCCAATATTGCCGCTACTACTTATAACACTTAATAATGACAATGATGATGATAACTCTTTAATATCATTTATATTGGTGCAGATCTGGTCCGGGACTCTGTAAAGATGTCTTGCTTGGATGTTATATTTTGATTTACACCTCTAATCCTTATATTAGTTACCTGACAGGCGGATGAAGACTTGATCACTCTTTAGAACCAGCTCTACATGTAATTCTTTTTCTGTTACAGAAATCACAATCCACTGTCTAAACCAACGCCCACCTTAAAACGCGTTTACAAATTGAGAAAACATCTTAATCTAAAGAAATCCTTGGTTCTTTCACGTATTCAGTGTTTATAGCACCAATACTTTGGACTTCAGTTCAAAGAGCGGGGGAGGGGAGGGGCGGAGGGTCAAAAATGCGATTCCTGAATTAGACGGATTGTGCGTGTCCACTAGCTCAAAAATCAGTTCTATGCGTGTCCACTAGATAACATATCAGTTCTATGCGTGTCCACTAGATCACAGATCAGTTCTATGCGTGTCCACTAGATCACAGATCAGTTCTATGCGTGTCCACTAGATCACATATCAGTTCTATGCGTGTCAACTAGATCACAGATCAGTTCTATGCTATGCATGTCCTCTAGATCACAGATCAGTTCTATGCGTGTACACTAGATCACAGATCAGTTCTATGCGTGTACACTGGATCACAAATCAGTTCGATTAGCAACTTTTTCAGGTTTAAACAGCAGTTCAGGTATTTAACCCAAGACCATTTCCTAAAGAATGTGATCAACAGTTGGCGGTCATATTAAAACGACCTTTGATTCAATTTAGATAATACTGTACAAAAGGCACTCTCTCGTCCAGTAAGATCTAATGCACATCTATCTTTAATTTTACTTAGTTTATTATAGACTACATGCTTTCTACTCTCTTTTAATAATATCTTAGTTCTAATACATGTATATGTCATTATTTGTCGACCTTTAACTCCTGATATTTCCTCTCTGAAATAGGCGAACACATCCATAGTGTCGAGAATTCGGACAGCCTTGGCTGAATCGACTCTCGAAGTGCATTCATTTCTTTAAATAGAAATATGTCATTATTCTTAATACATTGTATGTCACAATTCGAAGTGAAGAATATATTAGAATAACACCAGGGATTTGTTCAAATGATATTTTCTATAATGTTGGCAAAACATATCATCAGTCATATTAGATGAATAAAACTGGTAAAAAGTGGACAACTTTTAAAATTCATGTACAGTGTATCTAAACCTTCTCAACTGCAGTAAAACTCTCTTACAAAAGACGTTTTTTCTTTATCAGCAGAATGATTATGTAGCATTTTTGGATATTATTTATAGAATTCAGTTCCATGTTTGATAACTGATGATGAAGACTTGTACCACTGTTCATCTTTTAAATTTATAATATACTTGCAATATAAAAAATAGCATTTGATCTCAGCTCACTCAGTTTTGATTGTGACCACCATGCGTCTGCCTCAGACCTCCTTCTTTTCTTATATTCAGTGATTTTGGGATGGATTGGATGACCGCTATTCGTAGTTCGTCTCCGGTGTAACTTCTTCCTTCATCACGTGGCTTTCTACTTAGAAGTGAAATTGATATTTTTTTTACTTTTGCCAGTGTGTTTTTAATGGAACAGTACTTGCAACATATATTAAAGCATGTTGTCCGAAGCTTCTAGTAGAGATGTGTTATGTGTATTCCTTACGCGATTTCAGCCTCAAATTTCATACATACCAAAGTGATAATGCTTTATATAAATCCACGATTACATTCAACCTCTTACACGCTGGAAGTAGATGCAAACAAAGATCCCCACGTATTGCTTTTCCATTTCAGGTGACTTTTATGTCGACACTTCCTCAGAATCATTCACACTGCCTTGTCAGTTGCCTTTTCCAAGAACGTTCTGGGTAATGTAGACGAAATAGGGCAATATTTGTTAACCGACCAAATATACACTATTATTTCTTACCATGTCATTATATGCAAAAACCGATTCCTTTATGTACGATTTTTTTCTTTCCAACTTAAGATAACAAAATAGTCTTTTTTACTTCCAGATAGTTAAAATGCTACATGCTTATTTTGTCTCTCAAAAGTATCAGTTGAAACCATTATTATAAGTATTTATATTTCTGCACATTATATTTCTGACGTCACACTGCCATCACACTGCAAAATGACGTTATCTGACAGCTCTTTTGGTGCATTTTTGTTAATTTGGTTCCGTTATATTTTGCGACAAGCAATGCATTCTGTACTAATTAATTACTTAAATGACATAATAGATAGTTAATTGTAGAGCATCTGCTATATCCGAGGTACGAGTATGACCCTTTATCTACCTATACTGAAACCCGTTCCCTTAGATATTTAAAGAAACTGTTTCAGCTGTTTCATTTGGTAACCTGAATAGTTCTCAGAATCAGTTCAGCCAGTATATAATTATCACTATCAATAGTTTGATAAAATATAAGATTTAGATTAAAATCAGACTTCAAACCTACACAAGCGTTGAAGTGCCGAAGACCAGGACAGTACCTAACAACTGAAGAACGTTCACATCTGTCTGCAATGATCAAGACAAAGATTGTAATTTACAGCTATATATGCAGGTGGACCCTTCTCACACCGAGACGCTGCATCTGGCTGACTTTTATTTCCGCAATCTCTGCTTCTGGAATGCTCAAATCATCTTTGAAGTAGATAAAAGTACTCTTTCGAACTGTTTCATTTTGCTTTTCATTAATGTCACCAATGTAAACATTATCGATGTTAACTTCATGACGTCCACTGACTGCATCCTGTCTGTGTTTGATTTCATCCTGTAGGGATCAAACATCGTTCTAAGTTTTCTCGATATTGAATTCCTTCACACCGAGTTACCATTTCATACTGATAAATCTGCATTCCTTTATCTAAGCCTGCCATAATCTTGACAATCTATTATCAATGTCCAACACATTTTACTCCAGAGGGTCGAGCTGACATTTCTGAAAACTTGCTTCTTAATAACTCCATAAAGTATGAATATTAGGTAGCATACTTGCAGATTTCTGGTTCTGTTGTATAGGCGTCTGTGCGCCAACTACGTAAATGTACTAGTTGTTCAGGTGTGGAGTAACAACTAACCAATACTTGTAAAGTTAAGATAGTGTTGTGAGCTACTGCGCATTTCCGCTCATTGCCTGTAGTAACCGAGACAGTGTACCGTTATTGTCCATGACTGCACAATTATCGCTATTTAATAGTGATGTACTGTCATTCAATAAGGAAAGGTAAAAAGTTTACTAAATACCACTCACTTGTAAAGATTTATTGTTTCTGATCGTGTCGGAAAAATTTCCAACACTTCTTGCTGTTTTTTCTTCCTTTGTTCCCCTCAAAAGATTTTTCTCTGTCACCTTTTGTCTTCTTTTTTCTCACTACTCATTACTGACTCTAATAATTATAATCCATCCATACGTGTTATTGCGTCCATTGTTGATATGACCTTGAACTTTTAGGTAATGGACGAATACTAGTGAAAGCAAACGAAACATCATAACATCGTTATCTGCTCAGATTCAAACAATGGCCACTAAAGGACGGAAAAACGACCCAGTTCGCACATAAAATTTCATATTCGCCCGCGTTTTCATGAGCTGATTTCAGATAAGTGATTTGCCGGTAACTGGGTTTAATTTACCAAATCATTGTATTCCTTGTCACTGTGGTTCAGTGGTAACGAACGGGACTTGTAGCTTCCAGAGGTCGAGAGTTCGGGTCCCTATTCCTTCACTTAGGATACTTTTTTAGTGCCCCCATCGAAGATGAGGGGGCATATAGTTTTGCAAATGTCGGTCGGTAGCTCGGTCGGTCTGTCGGTCGGTCCGTCTACCGTATCCATGCACGGGTTAGAGATCATGTTTCAATGATACTTTGACGTTTACCTCCAGATATAAACCATCACAAACCTAGAGTTACTAACATAATTCTGTTTTTTTCTGAGTTATCTATGGCATGCACTAATAAACCAAACCTTCGATTACAAGCACATGTTTTGTACAAACAGATTTGGTTAAGCAGTCTTCTTTTCTTTGGCATGTGAATTTAGAATAATTTTCCACGATGTATAACAACCTAAATCCCGATGAATCTGAAGTAGATTTCTATTACCAGTTGCATGAAACAAAACAAATAATGAATGAAAATAATGAAGCTGAATTATCTATAATTACATACGTTATTTCATTGCTTATGTTAATACATACTTAGTGCTGTTGCTAACACTTCTACCGGAGGTATTTTGATAGTTACATATAAGCTTTTCTTGCATAGTAAGTAATTGTTAGTATGGTTACTTGGTTAGCTGGTTGTCTATTTTGTTATTATTATTATTATACATGTATTCATTCAAGCCAAAAGCTTTTTTAGCATTTTTGTGTAAAGTTGGATTTTTTTTAATTATTCAGATAACAATTTTAATATACGAATAAAACTTTTTACCATAATAAAATGAGAGATTTTCTGTATAATGTTTCAAGCTAAAGATGTGAGATATATTCTTATACTATATCATCATCTTATTTAGTACTACAAATTAGTCATACGTATATAGAACTGATGAAAAGCATTCACATGATAGAACTCGTTTGTCGAAACATTCTCGATTGCCCTAAAACTCTTTCTTAAACAACAAGACCAAATAATCCTGCGTTGCTCACCTGACTTTTTGCTCGCGGGTGGGGGATGTCATGCATATCTACACTTATTGGTGAACATCCACACCAAGTATCAGATCGATAGCCTTAGCAATGTTGAAGTAGTTCTCATCGGAAGATATTGTTCTGATGGACCGTAGAACCACAGAGCGGGAATTTGCCACATCAAAAAACAAGTCGTGCACATCTACACTTATTGGAGAACATGTTTATCAAGTTTCAAATTGATAGTCTTAGAAATGTGGACGTACTTCACGACACAATATTTTACTATGACGGGCCGTAAAATCGCAGAGCGCACATTGGCGTGCATGAAAAGTGCGTCACGTACATGTACATCTACAGTTATTGGTGAACAGTTTCAAATTGAAGATCTTATCAAAAATATGGATTCTAGAGTGAAAAATAGATTTCCTTTTCATTATTTCACTTAGTAACTTAGCTTTTGGCCTCTCGTAAGCCAGTTTGGAACATGGCCGAAATTTTATTGAGGTTAACATTCTGACCAAGTGTCATCTGGATCCGATCGAAAGTGAGGCCTATAGAGCGTTAACGAGCAAAATGTTGACAGACGGACGGTCGCTTGAGAAAAAGTTGACAGGTGAGCTAAACTGATGATTTATACAACCTGATAAGGCTTTTGGGATATCATTTGTACCACTCAAATCTGAACTTTATAACAATATTTTATTTTATGCCTACCAATGAAATATAGGGAAATATCAGTGAGATAAAAGTGATAATCCACTGTTTTGAATCAGTGAAATTACCATTTTGATAATCCACTGTTTGTGCCGGAACTACTTTTCCCCACCACGTAAATACAAGAGAATCCGCTGTATTTCAGACAGTGACAGCGAGTGACATTTATTTTCCTTGTTAAATCCAGTTATAATATTGAATTCCTGAGCCTAACTAGTTGTGAACAATGATGAAATTCGCCATAAATTATTTAAAATGTCGGATTTGTTTACATAACTCACATGGACAATATCCAATATGGCCGACTTTCAATTCAATCGATTGAATATTACTCGGTATTAATCCGCTTTTATAATTAAAGTATGTATGGCTAAAATTCAATAAATATTGATAAACTGTGTAGAGAAAAATAAATGTTATTTGATGATAGTGTATTCAGTTTATTTCAGCAGAAGTAAAGTTATCAAATGTATTGGAGATTGTCTGCACTTTTTTTGTGCGGAGTAACGGTTTGACCAAAGTACGCATTAACGGATTTGGGGCTCACCATGGGGAATTTATTGAAGGCCCTGAGTAAAAATGTCATAAAATACCCATTTTTGACGTGTTGGCATAAAATAAAAAGAAAATTTGTTAGTTTTTTAGTGGAAGATGGGAATTTATTTCATCTCGTGAACACCATATGTTTATATTTTCACTCGTGGCTACGCCACTCGTGAAAATATCACATATGGTGTTCACTCAATGAAATAAATTCTCATCTTCCACAAAAACAAACAAATATCCTCTATATAATCTTAGTATTACAGATCATAAGATATTTTTCTTCTACAAATGTGTACTGTTTTCGTACACTTCCGTTTTGGTTTTGAACACTGCATCTGCCTCAGGCTTCCTTGTTATCTTGAATTCTGAGGTTTTTAGTTGAGCATCATTTTTCCAAAATCTCCATGGAGTTGCTATAGAAGACATAAACATATAGCCTGTTTTATTTTTATTTTGCCAGGGGTCTTTTTCGATATGGGGGTAGACTCAATGCTTCCAGTATATTCCTCAATCTTGTCAGAAATATTTTCTATATCTTTTCAAAATCAGCCACAATTTCCATAAAGCCAACAGTGATAGTACTTTCTGCATATCCTTTATGTATTCAAGCAGAAGCAGCAGCAATGTTCTCAAAGTACATGCATTTCTGTTTCATTTCAGGTACTTTTTTTTTCTGTCAATATTTAAGAATCTGATGCTTTTTTTCTAGTCTTACTTTATACCTACTTACATTACATTGATACAGAAAAAATGGACGACTACTTCCTGGATTCAAATCAGTACTTACGCATTTGGAAAACAACCGCATATAATCAGTATAATCAAATGGCATCTTCGAATATGTATGTTATAGTAAGTGAATCAGATATTTATCAAGAAAAAGGAGTGATTGAAATGGTTTTAAGAATGCCAGTTCAGCACCAAGGTCGATCTGATAAGCTAGGGCTATACCTTACATAGTTCAATCAAATAAAAGAGAAAGAAAAATAACACTGTAAATTTGTATACAGAAATTTAATTCCTACAACAAAGAATAGCACTTTAAGTAAACAACGAACTCTCCACACCATTAACTTGGTATACGTATTAAAAATGCGTCTCTTGTTTAATCTGACACAAGTGACAGTTAATGTGTTGCAAAAGCAATAACTTGAACAGAACAATATATATGAAATATTGATACAGAAATAAATGCAATAACAAAATGACGTCTACCTATTACAATCAAAAAGAGACTTAATATGTACTGGAAAGTGAAAAGCAGATTTTCCTGAACTGATTCTTATAAAACTATGTTTATTACTGAAGATTTGAGTATGCACATTTTCTTTTGACAAATCATTACTGGCTTAAAACTATAATTAAATATCAAAAACACGAGATCTCTAGACACCAATATTGTTAAGATTTGTTGACAACACAGACCCTGAGTTCATATTCTACCTATCTCCTATATCAGTATATTTAATTGGCTATGCTACATTCATGCAATGTATTTAAAGTACGCAGAATTATTTTTTCCCTATTAAAATTGAATCTTGACCTGCTGTTTTAAAAATTATGAAATAATATAGATTGATAAGAAATGAAAACCAAAAAATTTAATCTTTTATGACTGGAGCTTCTTTTTCAGGAAAAAATGTAAACTCTGAATTAGGTTCAATAAATAATGCATCATTGTAGGATTATTCAATGGTAAATATGACCCAAAAATAACGAGTCTCTTTGTTACAGCAATGAAAAAATCATCATATTCGAAGGTTAACAGATTAAAAAACACAACTAGACTGAGAAACTGAATTTACAGATATGCCCCAGCCTCGTGTCAGGATGATACCTGACTCTCTTCAAGGTACTGTGTTAGAAGAACTTGGGGCACAGTAAAGTGTGGCTGCGGATTCTCTACCTGAGTCTGACGTAAACCATCGCAATCATAACCTGTAAATAAAGGACAGATCGTAACATGTAATCTCTAACTGAACTTCATCAAAATGATAATGTCACATTCTTAAGGCAAATCTGAATCTCCTTAAAGTAAGTACAATGAACTATATTTGATATCACTTTAAGGAATCAGCATTTTTGCAACAGATTTCTGTTCTAATTTGCTTTTACCTTTACCATGTGAAAACATCTAAACCCCTCAAACAAGAAAATTTCTAAATTCAACTGCTCTACCTGTAAAACCATTCAGTACTACCGCTCTCTACAAAGATTTTTCATCACTATTATTTTTATTATAGCTGTGTTACTTCAATTTTATCAATCCCCATTTTCAAACAACAGAATCCTGCTTTAGCAAAAAAACTTCAAACTGAGATAAGAAGCCTCTTAAATCAAATATACTTGATTACATAAATTACTTGGAAATAAGTTAAAGGCTGGAATTCCAGTGCAGTATACTTTTTGAGATGAGATCCAGGTACTGGCATAATGCATGTAACATCATCCGCTCATAGCTGCTAGACAACTTGGAGATATACACCGACTGTGGCCATTCTTTGAAGAAATTCACAATGTCTTCCTCTAGGTTCACAAGAAGACCCTGGAAAATTGGCAAAATATGTAAGCAAAACACTTGTAGCTGTTGTTAAAATGCATTTTTAGCACATCATTTAAGTCCATCATGTGAATGTCTTCAGTTAAAAAAAGTCAGCAAAGTCAGATCTTAATAAAATATGTGCAGTGTAAAATCTAAGTTGAAATGAATTCAAAATACATCTTATGACAATTCAAACTGCAAAAATATGCTCTTAAATATAAAAAAATATTAATGAAAATATGATATTTCAACACATTTTAAAAGGTGTTCCAAACACAGCATGTGGTTCTTTTAACTTGAAGACTTAACAAACAACATAGTAGAATATTACCTTTTATTTCATTTGGAGAATACTGTCTTGGCTTCACCTCATTTTTTTAAATGCAAATTATACAACTATTAACATAACAGCAATATAACTGTTTTAGTTTAAAGTAAATAGCAAAATGTAGAGAAATATTTTCAGAACAAACCATTGGTTTATGTCTCCTCTTTAACATCAGCCTTATATTCTTGTCCACTCTCAGAAAGCATTCTTCAGCACTGAATGAAGGATGGGCTGTAATATAAGACAACGTCTCTCTTGTTACACAACTTACATCTGATTAAAATGAACTGCAGCAATAGAAAGACATGTCTTGAAGTGTGTGAAAAAGTTTGCAGTGAAAATCATCTCATTATCAAATCATTTTTGGTGGAAAAATATAACAAGTCCTAAATGATGAAAGGCAAATTGAAAAAGAATGTTATTTTCCTCTTTTTAAGCTGGAATTCATTCATAGGCAATATTACACTGGTAAAGAACTTGTACAGAAAACAGTGAACCTGTCATTCATTTTAAGTTAAAATGAAGTTTGAAACCAAGAATTTGGGGGAAAAAAACTATGGCACAGCTAAAACCTCAAAATCTCCTTAAATATTTATTTTCATCACAATACAATATGTTTTTCTTGAAATATCTGGTCAATCAGTGGTCATTTAAAGTCAAATAAACATTTACCACTGCGTTTGTCCTGAACTTGTTCCCATGAACTGTCAAGGTCACTATCATTGGATTCCATGTCAACTGATTCCTTATTGTTGTTGTCATGGTTACCAGGATGTTTATCTTCTCCCTGCAGGAACTCAAGCTGTTCTTCCTCAGTAGAATTCACAAAGTCATTCCATGCCTGACAATGATAAAGATAACAAAATGTTACCGGGTCAAAAAAATGAACTGATAAACTCATTATAAAGTAAATGTGCTCCAACGTGTATTACCAGTTTCTTTTTCTTTATGATAACCTGGTATGATATTCATTTTAGCTATAATTAAATAACCATTATATAGTATTTCTTTGGTAACAAATGACTGATAAGCTGAGATAAAGATAAAAGAAGCTGTTAATAATGGTCATGATTTATCTATCTTACAGAAATATGTGGCTGTAAAATCCGCCTTCATATAAGTAATTAAATATATTGATATCTGATCTGAAATTACAACAAACTATCCTTTACTTAACCTTGGTACTTGCCGAATAACTGACACCAAAATGTAAACAGACAAAAAAAATAACCTTCATTTTCTCACGTTCATTGAAGAGTTCAGCAAAATGTGAAATGGATGGTTCAAAGATGTTGAAGTCAAGTTCAATATCCTCTTTCTCAACCATGGTTATTAGCTCCCTCACTGAAAATAATTGCACTATTGAGTTAAACCACACACATAAAATACTTAAATAGAAAAAAAACATTACCCAACACCTTCTAGAAAACAAAACTGTGGTAAAAAGACAGCAATGAAAAATAATACTAATGCATGGAAAAGAATCTGTCAACTGAACAATCTGAAAAATGAGATTCAAAGGGCAAATGCTAGGACTATTTACAGTGCTAACAGTCTAATGTAATGTCTTAATGAAAATCTAATAAGATTAGAACACTAATTAAAATACAAATTATATAAAATTAAACAAAATTTATTTCACTAGGAAAGAGATTTACTTAAGAGATGATACTGTTGAAATATGTGATCAAATAAAATGGTGATGAACTTATCAAATTACTGTATTTTAATTTGATTGCATCTTTTGTGCTTAGTGTAGCTCGGTACACCTGTTAAATTTGGTGCCCAATGTAAATAACCTATGTTAAATGTAACAGGTGGTGAAAATCGTGGTTCAACCTGGACTTGAACCCAGGGCCTTCCGTTTACAGAGCGGACACCCTACCAACTGAGCTAACAAGCCACACAGTTTTGCCTTATTGATTTATCACCATATACAAGTACCCGACTACAATGGAAAAAGTACTGGCTAGTTGTAAAATGTTTTCACAGTACATCATAATTCATTCCTACAGCTATTGCATTAAAACTGTATTTGTGCAAGTTTCAAGCAGTATATCAACTTGTTCAGGTAAATTCAGTAACAATTCATCTGAAGCAGACATATTTTGGTCTCAAAAGTAATTAACAATATGGTAAGAAGATGGAAACTGAAATACACTGCTGTTTAAATCAGTTCCTTGTACTACATACAGTTGTCACATCTTCTGGCTTGTTTCTGTCCTTTCCTCCTGCTGTTGATATGATCTGTAATGTTCATCTCTGTATTACGCAATCTCTGTCGTGGTGCTCGTCTTCTGGGTGTAGACACAGGTTCATTTATAACAGACTCATTATCTGAGGAGCTTACAGGTTCTATGATGTGCCTGTAATGAAGTAATGAGAACATTAGCCATCATGTTACTTTTTTCACCTCTAACATTCATTTTTTTATGATATATTTAACAAGGACAGTTGTCAGTTGGTACAGTCTACTCCATGATAATGTCACTCTGCACACAATTAACCATTTCAATATGGCTGTTAGCAATTTTGACCATACTTCTCTCATGAACCAGGATTAATGTATTATGGATCTTGTGAGTATCATGTAAAAATAGGAGCTACATGTACAGCTATGTGCTTTTCATCGAGTTTGTCAGTCCCACCCAGTGATCTGTCACTCCAGCCTGTCTTAATGAATAATGACAGGAACTTGTATAGACTGGAACCACATAGCAGTTAAAGCAACTCGCAAAATATTCTAAAGACATGTTTTCTTATGACGAAAACACTATAAAAATGGAACCAGATTCGATAATACCAAGAGTCGTTTGTTCTTATCTGCACAAAAACTGCTTTTAAACCAGTGAAGCAGCAAGAAATCTTGAGAATTTGTCTCCTAAAATAATCGTGTTAAATAAGATACTTTAAAAGTACTGTACATTGAAGAAGAAAAAACATGCTAATGGGTAATTTTAAGCGCTTTTTGCTGTGTTACTACAATTGTTTTTATTTATTTTTTTTTCTGAAGTTCCAGTATAAGTCTTTTAAATTAATTGTGTTATTTTGACATCCAAGTTATTAAAGAAAATGGTGTGTAGATTTTCATGCTGATCGACAATATGCCCTTACGCAGTGGATCGTCAATTTAACGCCTTTTTGAAATTGTTAATCTCTGTGCTATTAACAGTGAGGATTAAGTTGCGATAAACAGCATGACATGTAAGAGAATAGACAGAAATGATTGTGAATGTATACATAAATATTGGTTGGGCTGCTGGGGAATCAGATTCACTACTGTCTATATCAAGGGATTAATCGTTAAATGGTTATATTGATTAAACGTAAAATACTCTACTCAGTCAAAATACTAGTAGAAACTATTTCTTTAAGCAAAGTTTTGTTAAAATCCTATCTCCCCAAGTCAGTACATTTGTTATCAAAATATACTTTTCAATAGAAAATATTTTTTTAAACATAGTCCATATTGTCCCAAAACATGGTCTGTATTATCCCGAACATGGTCCGGAATGTCCCAAAATATGGTCCGTATCGTTCCAAAATATGGTCAGTATCATCTGGTCCGAATTGTCCCATGGTCCATATTGTCCTGAAGCGTTGATATCCACCTTCAGAGGCATAAAGGCAGCATCCTGCCTGAAGTCGCATTACTGAGACTTGTTTGCAGGCGGTGGTCTGTGTATGTCTGGAAGGAATTGGGGCATGCTAACTCATCTTTACTTTGAATACATCAGCAGATTATGCCCGGGTAAAATCTATTATGACACGCATTGTATCAGTCTTTCATTTTCGCACTGACATAACTTTTTGTCACAACACAAGAAAGATCACAAGTGACACAATTAGTCGAAGTGGACTGTTGAGAACAGGAAGCTAAGTTAAAATGTCGAAATTGAACTGTTGATAAGAGGAAGCTAAGTTAAAATGAATCTGGACGAAACATGCCGTACTTACTCCATATCGTCAACAGCCCCATAACCAAACCAATCCTTTGTTCCCTTTATAACACCCATTTTTGCCTTTGAAGCTAGTCTATTAAACAACAAATAAGAGAAGTTGTGAAACGAAATGTATACAGCTGTCAAAAATTGCAAATGGTGGGGCAACAGCTGGTGCTCTGCTGTAATGATTTTGCAACGATAACGCCGGGTACCAGTGAGATACGCTTGATTTTAAACGAATAAATTCTCCACACCGTTATCACTATTGTACAGACCAAATTTTGCTTTTGACATGCACTGACAATGTGATGACTTATTTTGAATTAAACTCAACTAACACGCATACTGTCTATGTTTTAAAATAATAAATCAGAACAATAATATTTTCTAGATGTTTCAAAGATCAAAATGTTTTTTCTTCAATTTCTACTGGGTCCTTTATTAGGACCAGATTTCTATATAATCATTTGTAAAATTTGCATTGCTCAGTTTAAGATTATAGGATTCATTTCTTACTCTATTGCCAGTCACTTTTTTTAAAGGGTTGTTTTGGACAATTGTTGTCAATAATATAGGAGCACAATAAACTTTCATGTTTTTCAGTCCAGTTCTGGAATATAACGATAGGTTTATCTGTATTTCCTGATACATTCACCAATTCACAGTGTGCAAGTGATAAAATTACTGTTTTTACCATGGTGTAATTTCTTTTTTTCTAATGGCACATTCACTGTGCCAGGTTCTAAACAACAGTGGAAATATCCGCATTCAAAATGTTTCTATCGTCATTAAGATCATTACATCAATAAAAAGAAAAGAATCTTTTCTAGCATGAAAGAAACAGAATGATTGTTGGTTACAGTGAAAGTGAGCATAGATTTGTTTCGTGAAAACATAACTTTTGATGCTCACATGATCACGATCTTACACAGAAAATAAAACAAACAAGAAAACAATTATCTGCTATGTATTGATGTTTTTGATATGAATGAGATTCAACTAATCGTACCTATATGATACACTGTTTCATTCAGAACATCACTGACTAAAGAACTACTATTAACGCTTGAATATTCTGAACTCCGAGAGATGATATGCTGTTTATCAATGGACAGGGGAGTGGGGAGGGTGGGGTGCAAATGATAGTTTGTCAATATGGGACAGGGAGGGGACCAGTATCGATGCGGTGCACATAATGTGGTGAGCTGAATCTCTTATCTTGGAATGCGAACAGAATACCCATGATAATAAAAGCAGTGAATATTTTGTTAACATAAATCTGGCTTTTTTTTTCATACTGGACAAGTCCTTAGTGACATAACAATAAATGACTCTAAAATTCCAAATTAAAAGCCAAGGTGGCCAAGCTGGATACTGTACGTAGTGTAGAGAATTTTAATACTCAGTACATATCTGTTGTAAAGAACCATTCTGACACAATTTGGATTAAGCTTGATCATGATTTGATTTTCGTTCAAAAAAATGATGTTTGTATTTGTGAAACACATTTACTGAATCAAGACCCTTACAATCAATGACTTGAATTTTAGTCTTTGTTATAAAAATTAGCACTGGTATTTGTTTGAGAGTATAGAAGATGTTATTTATTTTCAGAGCAATCATTCAGTATATGTTGTTTGCAATTTTGATAGTGGAGTTAATTCTAAGTCGGATTACACTGTTGTTAGTATTAAAATTCTATTCTAAATGTATTATCCTTTCATCCTCAATATTTCTAGTTAATATGTCTACACAATTTTTCTCTTCAGATGGCCCAACTGTTGCTCAAACATTTTAGCAAACCTGAACTAAATATAGCATTTAAGATGGGAGGAAGCAACTGGTTGGAGCAGCAGAGAAAATGATTATAGATGGAGCCAATGAGTGATAGACCAATGAATGATGTTGACAAAAAAGGATTTCAGAAACATTTATTTGTAGCCTGGAGATGTCAAAAGTAGTTAAAATTGTGAATATTTGAACATACTTGGTAGAGGTCCACTAGACAATGCTGCAAACCAAATATCTAAACTCTAGGCGTTGTGGTTTCTGACAAGAAGATTTTTAAAACTTTTCCTATATAACTCTTCGTAAAACATGTGACCCCTGGGGCTGGGCCATTTTTGACCCAGGAGCCATGATTTGAACAAACTTGGTAAAGGTCCACTGGACAATGCTGCACACCAAATATCTAAACTCTAGGCCTTGTTGTTTCTGACAAGAAGATTTTTAAGTTTTCCCTATATAAATCTATGTAAAATCAACTGACCCCTGGGGTGGGGTCAGTTTAGATCCCAGGGTCATAATTTGAACAAACTTGGTAGAGGTCCACTAGATGATGCTTCATACCAAATATCTAAGCTCCAGGCCTTGAGGTTTCAAAGAAGATTTTTAAAGATCCAACTTTTTAAATCTAATTTTAGCTCCAGTGAACCAGAAATGCAATGGACCAGAACCATTTGAACAATCTTGGTAGAGCTTCTTGCAAGGAACATCCCAGGCAAGTTTCATTTAATTTGGCCCTTTGGTTTCAGAGGACATGTCATTTGAATGAAAAGTTGACGACGGACGGACGACGGACAAAGACTGATCAGAAAAGCTCAACCTGAGCACTTTGTGCTCAGGTGAGCTAAAAAAGTAAAAAAAGGGGCATAACTTAGCCAAAATAAATTTCAGGGCTATCTGTCCTTTAGAAATGGTGTCACTTTTTGATAGTGAACAAGTATTCTCAATTTGGAGTGAAAAGCTCGATAGAGTTTGAGAGATGGACCTTAACAAAAAGGTTAACCAATGCCAAAAAGTGCAGCTAAAAAAAGTATTAGCTAAGAAAGAGACATGAAAATGGAAGTGTCATGAAATGACTAGTTTATGATGAATGGATTGCCAAACAAGTCTTTTCTATAAACTTGTCACATTATCTATAACCACATTATTTTGGAATTGTGGAACCAAAATATAGACTTTAGACTGATAGCTTTCTCTTCCAGGAATGGCTCTTTTTAATCTTGATGACCATAACAACATGTTTCAAGTATAATTTGACTAAAATGTAAGCAATTAAAAGAAACAGTCAAAAAAGTCAAATATTCTTTACTACAATTTTAATGTAAACAATAGTCATACAACACAAGTATTGCTAACACCAATATTACACAAAATATAAAAACCAAGTGATTAGCACACAGTAAATGACAACTGGAACATATCTTTTTCATATTACACATATTAAATAAATATAATGATTAAAAAACCATTTCGTGTTTACTTCTTGCTTTAAGTTTGTTATTTCATTTACTGTAATTCTTTAAATTTGTTACCATACAAATGTCCTATTGCAAAGAGAAATATTCTATGTTCAGTATTACATATTTTGACATTTTATTTGGAACATGTTTTTTCAACAGCTTTTTTCAGTACAGTTCAAATAAATATAGCTACAGTAAGACCCATTTATAGTTGTTTTGGTCATGACATAAAAGAATCTGACTCAAGTTTTCATTTTATATAAATTTTTATTCAACTTGTCAAAGAATAATGTTACTAAACTCGTCAGAAGCTTGCTTTATATAAAAATGCTTCTCAGCCGTTTGGTCATAACTTTCCCTGCCCATATGTACCTAAAACATGTTATAATCAACTACAATTTTATGGTTGCTATAATCATCCAAACAGGGGTGTACACTTCACATAACATTTCACCATCACACCTTATCTGGGATTCTTAGTGTTCTGTTCACAACTGGCAGGAAACAAACCTACCTCAAACCATATCATTACTTTTTAATCAGTATCTTTTTTCCAATTTTCTGTCTCTCAACAATTATATAGAAAGTTCTATTGCACTATTTCCCTTCGACTAGTTTGTCCCTCGCAATAACGGATTCATCAAATTTTATCATGAATGTTGTACCCTTGTGCCAGTGAACTGTCACTTTGGCAGGCTGAAATAAACATAAAATAATAAAATGTTTAAAGCAGTTTTTCAAGATGGCATTCATTTGTCATTTGTCAGATTAGTAATACTTTTTGTGATCAAACAAGACAGATGAAACAGACTTTGGATTAAAAAATAAATAAATAAATAAATATTCCAAACATCAGAGTACGGAGTGTGAAAAAAATACTTTAGGCTATTGTTTTACTAAGTATTTTCCCCTTATTTCTACATCCAGTCATTAGAATGAAACTGACTGATAATACTGATCTGCTTTTATAATACAAACAATGTCTGTCTTGAATGGAATAATATACCACTCAGGAAACAGCTGAAAACAGGCTATAAGCCAAAGGCAAGTGATAACTGCTCCATCAACCTAAAACAGACTTTGTAATATCAAATCATAAAAAAACTGTTTGCCAAATACTTACGAAATTTGCTCCATTTAACACAGCTTCTATGATTCCCGCTGTGAAAGCTGCACAGTTCAAACTACCTAAATTAAAAATTTCTCAGATTGACAGAAAGGACTAAAAATTAAAAACACAAACTATAGAGAGTACCTTCAAAATCCATCTTTTTAAGACAGTTTTATTCTGTACTGAAGCCCTGAGCATGTATGCATGACTGTATCCTTTCATTCTGATAAAATATTAATACAGTAAATTTTTTTATCACTTAATTTTTTAATTATTACGGTACATAATGATGTAAAATCATATGATATCAACTATGCTACACACACTACCATTACAGATGTCACCCATATTTTTAAGAAATGATGTAACACAACCCTCATGTATCAGCAGTAGGGACAAAACATTGTACATACCTTTATCTTTGGGTACTGAGATGAATTTATTCACTAAAGGCTCTTTCTCTATAATGTAATCTGTAGAAGGTTAAGATTAACTATAGGTGTAAAATATCACAACCCCTTATTACATAATATCATAAAAACTGAATTAAGCTACTGGGGAAGAAATTGAGAAGTTATTGTTATTATGGTTAAAGTAAGCAAAACAACTGACCTTGCATCATCTGTTCAGGCCTGATCAAAACATAAAAGACCAGGCTTTTGTCCTTTAAATGCATTGAAATACTTATGTTACAGTGCTATGTGTAATTCAATATGTATATAACTACACATATGATATGTATAACACATAAAAAGCCACATTAGAAAGTTGAACAGCTGTGTAACTGTAAATCATTATAATTCTACTTAACTTCAGAAAAGTTTTATCCAAAAGTTTTGCAGCATTGACAAACTTAAAAAGGATACAAGTTCGTTCATCATCATTTGCTTGTTCCAGCTTATCTGCATCCTTCCCGAACAAGGTCTGTAAAATATAGCACATTCTCATACAACAAGTCATTCCATGCAAATACTTCTATAAAGTCTGCTTGTCTTAGTTGTTGAAGGGATATGAAGAGGATGTGAGGTCTTGTTTCAATAATCGCTTGCAAGATTCTATTATTCTAACTGGTTTTTCTGTTTTATATTCCTTAGCAGTGCCAGGTATTTCAACTGAAGTGTGTAGTATCTTTCCCTTTTTTTAAAAAATGTTAAGTTTCTGTAAACAACATTTAATTACAGACTCTTGTCATCAAAGATTACTAATTTTGTTATCTTGTTCATATCACACTAAATTAGTTAGTTTTTAAGTGGCTTTAACCCTTTACTCCATAGATATGTGTTTTAACGCATATGCGACCAGTGCAGATCCAGATCAGCCTGCACATCCGTGCAGTCTGATCAGGATCTCCACTCTTCGCTTTTATATCCATAAAAGTATTTCTGACTGAAAAGCGAACAGTGGAGATCCAGATCAGACTGCACGGATGTGCAGGCTGATCTGGATCTGCACTGGTCGCATATGCGATTTAACACTTAACCATGTGGTAAAGGGTTAATAAGCCACATTTAAAATTTGAAAAAAAAGAGAGATAAACAATACATTTATAAATATACTTGTACAAAAGGAGGAAACTGTTATACTTACTCTCCAGAAGTTTCCTTTAATGAAAAGTAACATATTGAGTAACTTCACTTCCCTCTTGAAACCACGATCTCTCAGAAATAATATATCTAACATATGGTTTCCAACATGCTGGCCAAGATCTGAGAGCCTAAAATACAAGTTGTACAAAATATACATCTTGACAAATGCATGGACAGTGTTAATATTCTACAAATATCACACACATTTGAAAATTTTGTAAATAATACCTCCTCACAATCACTGTCAACGTAAAAGCATTACAGATAAATTTATTCAGTTTTATTTTATAGTGTATAAAAAACTGCTATTTAAAATATATAATACAGTCAAGACTGAAAGAATCATATCAAAAATTTACAGCAAAGTAAAGAAACAGTTTTCAGTAGTTTTTTGCTATGAAAGAAGGATGCGATTTAATGAAATTGCAATTCAAGCAAAATTAGCAAGTCCATTACTGATTCAAAGAATCTTGTTTTCAATATGTATAGAATAATGAATGCATATACTTATAGAATAATGAATATATATGCTTATAGAATGATGAACTTATATACTTGTAGAATAAGCAGCATATATGCCTATAGAATAATGAATACATATACTTATAGTATAATGAGTATACTTTTAGAATAATGAATATATATACTTTTAGAATAATGAATATACTTATAGAATATTGAATAAATATACTTATAGAATATTGAATACATATACTTATAGAATAATGAATATGTATACTTTTAGAATAATGAATATATATACTTATTCTGTAATTCTGGCACAGTATAAACTCTGTTCTGGCAGTACTGAACAATTTCTGAGAAGAGCAAAGCAAAGGTTGCAACATTCACCTGTAAAAATAGGAAGTTTTCAGAATCTAATAAAATACCTTTTTAACTGACTAAATATTTGAAAATAAAAAATTTAGTAATGTCCAAGAACTGAATGGGGCTGATTCATTAAGTGAAGAAAAATGTTTCTTAAAAAGAAAAAAAAAAATCTTGCCTAATATATATTACAGAAAAAATTACAGTACTGCAAGATTAAGATCAGAGATGATTGGAAATTTTAAGTTGTTGTTTTTTATTGTGTGTGTTTGTGTGTGTGCGTGTGTGTGTGTGTAGTGTAGTCCTGGGGGAAATGGTTATGTAGAATAATGTCTGAAAATCTCTAACACCATTATTTTAGTTTTCAAGTTCTTGTTTATTGAGCCTTTTCTTGTTTTAATTTTCTATCTCCAAAATATGTTTCAATCGTCAAGTGCTCTCTCCACTATTAAAAGGTTAATACATGTTACAGCCGAACAGAATTTCACTCTAGATATCAGTCAACAAGGCATAATATAGCTCAAAGTGCTGGCGGAGCAAAGTCCAGCATGGTTGAGGTTTCCCCATCAAGCCTCTCTTGTAGCTGCCCCCCCTTGACTGCCTAGATGATTTCATTTATAAAAAGGTGTATCTAAGTCATCAGGCAATGAGCATGTCATGAAATACACATATTTTTGACAAATAACAAATCTGTCACAAGCCAGACAAATAACTGAAGTATCTTATCCATTGACTGGACTAATGTATTGTCTGAAGAAGTATGCATGTACTGTACTATTTGAACATACACAAGGTGTTCACAAATTTAATTTCTAACCTGTCCGTTTTTGTATTTTACTAAAATATGTAAAAATAAATCTTTAAGAGTTAAAGACAAAATGATGTTTTTCAGCCAACACACAACAATGTTTGCCCTGGGTAAAAAATAATCTACAACATAATGGCAATAAATGCTGTAACACCATGTCATTAATATTGTGTATGCATTAATTTTCCATTGGAGCGTATCACTGATCCAGTGGTAACACGCCAGACTGGTAACCAAGGGTTCCAGAGATTGATCCCTCCCTCTTCCACTAACATTTCTAATTGTCTTTCGAATGAGACATTAAACAGAGGTCCCATGTATCAGTGCTGTACACTGAGCATGCAAAAGAACCAGGGGTGTCTCTGGAATGGGATGCTTTCTGTATACTATCCCCTACAACATATAATAACTATATAATCTCTGCAGGACGCGTCAATCATATGGGCAACCGGTTCTGAAGATAATCAAACTCAAACAGATAGATAGATTCTGCTACTTAAATTTTAAACTTTCAATTTCAAGCCATATAAAAATGTACACAGATTTACAGCTGATGCTGAGAGACGATGTACTAACAGAAAGTGTAACCAAAATCTTTAGTCTTTGATTAAAATCCTATCAACCTAGTCTTGACTTTGGTCACCATGTCTCTACTATTAATTTCTAAATACCTGTTTATTTAGAGAGGCATACCCTAAGTTGTTGAGTATTCAATTTTCTATCTATCTATCTTCCTTTTCTGTCAAACCTCTTGCGAGGACGCAGACAGTTGTCGCATCAAGCCACTGTTCCTCAAAATCATGTAAGCTTTAATGGTATTGAATGAATTATTACCCGATGTTACGATGTCAGTCAAAAGTTCTAATAAAAAAACAGTCACCTTGAATGCATTAGTATAAGTTTTTATACAGAGAGTTATTGTGTAACCCAATACTATTCGTAACTGGAATGTGTTACCTCATGGCATAATCCAGAAATACTCATCCGCAGAAAATCGAATATCTACACTCATTACTATGATCAGAAAAAGGGATTAAGTCCATACACTTGACGCTGGCGCGGTGTAAAAATGTCGGCAACGATGTCTCACCGTAAAACCATCAAGATCAAGATAAAGATCAACAGGGTTCCTTGCTGTTATTTACCCCGAGTTCCTCAGATATTCTCAATATTGCAACTTCAGGCAAGATGGTTTACTCTGAAGTCAGATATCGACCATTCAAAATAATTGCACGATATTCAACTATTCTTAAGTTCCTTGAACAGTTTAGCAGTCAAGATTTAATTCAGCTGAACAACAAGAACTGCATTTCTTAAAGTCTGAAAAGACTTGGGCAATGGATATGACAAATTTAGGGAATTTATGGAAAATATCTATCAAAAAAAACAGAGTGAGATTTCCCTTTTTACCTCTGCTTTCCCTTTGCTCAAGGGTTTGTCTAAATTACTTCCTTTTTGTCTCTGTAAACTCGTCATTTTCCAACCGGAAGTTTACAATTTACTCCTCTTGTGTGTCGTAAAAGAAACGGGGTGTGACTAATTACCGGGTCTAAGTTAGATCCGCGGATCTAAGATGTTAGATCCGCGGATCTAAGATTTTTCTACGGACAGAGCTTCGTACGAGCAGATAATTGATTAAATCCAGGTATTTATTGTACAAATTGAAAAATTATATAGAAATCAATGTTTCAACCAGATTTTGAATGAATATATTTTTTGGGAATTGAAAAATGCATGATTTTCTGTCTGCGGATCTAAGATTTTAGATCCGCAGATCCAAGATTTACTACGGAAAAGAGTAGTGAATTAATTAAATCAAAGTATTTACTGAACAAATTGAAGAATTCAGTAGAAATGTATGTTTCAACCAAATATTAATTAAATAATTTCTTGGAGAATTGAAAAATTTTTAATTTTCTTTCTAAGATTTTAGATCCGCGGATCCAAGATTTACTACGGACAGAGTAGAGAATTAATTAAGTCAAGGTATTTATTAAACAAATTGAAGAATTAAGTAGAAATGTATGTTTCAACCAAATTTTGATTAAATAACGTCTTGAGGAATTTGGAAAATTTATAATTTTCTGTCCGTGGATTTAAAATTTTAGATCCACGGATCTAAGATTTTAGATCCGCGGATCCAAGATTTACTACGGACAGAGTAGAGAATTAATTAAGTCAAGGTATTTATTAAACAAATTGAAGAATTAAGTAGAAATGTATGTTTCAACCAAATTTTGATTAAATAACGTCTTGAGGAATTTGGAAAATTTATAATTTTCTGTCCGCGGATCTAAGATTTTAGATTCACGGATCTAAGATTTTAGATCCGCGGATCCAAGATTTTAGATCCGCGGATCCAAGATTTACTACGGACGCTTTAATCTACTGAGCCACAGAATCTAATTATCTAATTTCGTCAAAATTAATGTAATGTAAAGAGTCCACCTCGTGACTAACGGGGTAAAATTTTTAACGATAAAATTGTGTAAAACATTATATTTAGATGTTTTTCTGTAACAAAAAATGAGTTAGTAACTTAGTTTAGATATGTTGTTCACAATTACACCTAGAATTTCCAGATCTATTAACATTTCCTTTTTTTTTCATCATCGACCCATCTGTGAGTCAGTCGCTTTAATGCATTCGATAATGACAATAATAAAAAGACGATACTTTTTTCCGCATTCAGTCTACTGTTCATTTTTCCGATACTAGTATTCATTATGTCGTCCGAATATTTTTCAACTATATAAATTCTACAACAGTATTAATTTTGTTGGACAAAAAATTAATGATATACAAATCACATAGAAATGAATTACTGATATTGCGCAAATAATATGTAGGAAAATGAATGAACTGAAATGAATATTACTCTTTGAACTATACATTTAAAAAAGAGGTTAAATTACTTGCATTCTTCGAGTGACACATATATAATATACTTTCTAAAAACTGTTAAAAATAACAAGCGCAATATGTTTGATTCGTATTAACAACGATTTAGTACAGTACTAATTAGCCCTTGTTGACACGTGCAAGTGATATGTGTCACCGCACAGATAACTATATATTCTATAGAACTACAGGATAGAACATAACATATTAACATCAGATCTATGGGAATGGCTAGATACGCAGTTTTTGGAGACAGTTATGTCTCTCGATTAAAAAAATTTACTATGGGTGTACTAGACTTCAATCAACCACATCGATTTTTCGGTGTTCCAGGGATGTCTACGAAGAATAAATTCGACAAGATGTTTGATCTTTTAAGAGAATACAGACCGAGGTAAGCATGACTGTTTAGGTAATTAATCTTAAAACAATTGTTTACTTACATTTTATCAAGAATTTACAGACTTATTTGTGACATGGACACATGTAATTTCAATTGATTAAATTATTAAAATGTGTTTTTCTTTCTTTCAGGTATGTATTCATCAACATAGGAGGAAACGACTTTACCTCTTCAAGCGACCCAAACACTGTCTACTTAAATATTATCAACATTGTCCAAGAGCTTTATACCTTTGGCGTTGAAAGAGTTTTTGTTGCAAGTATAGTTGAAAGGGGAAAATTTCCATACTGGACTGGACTTGATCATAAAAAGTTCAATGTATTACGCCGATGTGTTAACAAGAAATTGAAAAAGTACTTCGGAGATGACTTTGTACAAGTCGGCAAGAGACTTATGTTTCCAAGACATTATGATACTGATCTTGTTCATCAAGGATACAGAGAAGGAGGCATGAAATTGTTTAAACATGAAATATTGAAAGCTTTCAAGAAAACATTGTAGTGTGTTATTTTATGTTTTTACTCTCTTCTGTACATGTTTAACAAATGTAATATAATATAGACAAAACTGTATGACGCGTCGTTGTTTATCTTCTTTACATTTAATTGTAACAACAGAATATCAGCATCATGTTCAAAGGTTAAAATATGGATTATTGAAATAAACTTACCTCACAGAAGATGCAGAAATCATCACAATTATCCGAACACACATAACATGGATACTTAGGCATCTTGGTAATAACCACAATGAACACTTTCAAATATTGAACTAGAATAAGTTTCAATTTAGAAAGAGGTAGATTGGTAGTTTGTGGTATATTTTATACTTACCTATTTACGAGTAATAGCAATTACATTTTTCTTAAAATTTGAGATGAAAACAAAAGCCGATTAGATTAACTGTGATGAAAGAAACCCGACATGGCACTTGCTTCTCAAAAACACGTGGTAATTGACGCGTGATTTAACACTACCGACTACTTAAAGAGGTGTTATAATCCGGGTAATTTCGTCAGATTAAGATAATTGACGCGTGCTTTAAAACAACCGATTTATTAAAGATGTGTTATAATAGAGGCAATGTTCTCTGATAAAGATATATCAATTGGTAAGATTGGAGAACATAAACAGTTAGTATTATTGTCAAATACGAATTCGTATTCGTATTGTCAATTACTACCGACTATCTTTAATAAAAATGCAAACCAACTTAGTTTCAATTATTTTATTTTATCTTATATACAGTTAAAAACTTAGATCCTAATGCATAATTTCCATCTGGGCAATGGCCATCTGCTATTAATCGACCTGAAAAATAATCAAACTTTAATCATACAAGTTTGTAAAAATATATTCGTTCAAATGTAACTGGGTATATAAAACAACTGAATTTTATCATACAAAGTTCTCTCTTTATAAAATATACCTTTGCCGAACATTTATCTATTCGTACGAAGCTATGACCGTATCTCAATCTTAGATCTGCGGACAGAACATCTTAAGTATTCATATCTGAAAAAAAAATATTATATGAAATGTTGTTGAAACATACATTACTTCGTAATTCTTCATTTCATTTAATAAATACCTTTGTTCAATTAATTATCTCTACTCTTGTCCGTAGTAAATCTTGGATCCGCGGATCTAAAATCTTAGATCCGCGGATCTAAAATCTTAGATCCGCGGACAGAAAATTATAAATTTATCAATTCTCCAAGAAATTATTTAATCAAAATTTGGTTGAAACATACATTTCTACTGAATTCTTCAATTTGTTCAATAGATACATTGATTTAATTAATTCACTACTCTTTTCCGTAGTAAATCTTGGATCTGCGGATCTAAAATCTTAGATCCGCGGACAGAAAATCATGCATTTTTCAATCCCCAAAAAAGATATTCATTCAAAATTTGGTGGAAACATACATTTCTATATAATGTTTCAATTTGTACAATAAATACCTTGATTTAATCAATTATCTGCTCGTACGAAGCTCTGTCCGTAGAAAAATCTTAGATCCGTGGATCTAACATCTTAGATCCGCGGATCTAACATCTTAGATCCGTGGACAGAAAATCATGCATTTTTCAATCCCCAAAAAAGATATTCATTCAAAATTTGGTTGAAACATACATTTCTATATAATGTTTAAATTTGTACAATAAATACCTGGATTTAATCACATTATCTGCTCGTACGAAGCTCTGTCCGTAGATAATTAGTCATACCGAAAGAAACGATCTATGATATTTACAAACAAGAAATCCTATTGGCAAATCGCTCGTCGAAGTTTACTTGGATGAAAACATACCTTCGAGAAAATGCACAATCTACGGAAAACGATGCGTTAAACAATTATTTTATTGATTTTAGTTTAATCTAAGAGAGTTGCAATGGAGTAACATAACAAATCATTGTCACACAGATAGTTCACCACCCCAGACTATTCAACCTTAGGCTTAGCCAGTCACCCCGAGATAACTGTTTTTTATGAAAATTGAGACAGACAGTTCACCCCTAGTTTTTTGTTTAGTGTTTTAGACAATTAGAGATGTAAATGGTAACTTCACCCAGGGAACATCCAGGATTCGGCGTGTCGCTGGGGATAGGGGCATAAATTATAATAGATACATTAAACCACATCACCTAGTCTTATTAAAACGAGTTTCATTTTGGCCCACAATCAATTATAAAATGATCATGCATAATTTTGTCTCAGGTAATATCAACCAATAGCCTAATAATTGAACATCAATTTTCCTTATTGTTTCTTAACTACAGTCATGGCATAATTATTACAAAAAATGCCAAATTATAATCACCTATTCCATATTAATCCATTTGAAATGTCTAAATCTTTCTATTTTCTTTTGCTCTATTATCTACAGTATTAACTTATGATAAGTATAGTACTTAAATCCCTTCCTTTAATCTTATAATTGATTTACTTTCATAAGACAAGTCACATTAACTTTCAGTGCATGGCGTTGTGGCCCATACATTAAATATACACATGTGTACAATTCGGTCTTCGAGTTAGAAAAAAAGAAGAAAATAATTATATAATGCAATAAATTATATAATCTGTGGAGTTTTCAGGGGGATTCACCCCTATCAGAGCTCTGCCCTGTTTCAAATATATATCATTGTCATGAATAAAATGGCACCTTTTTGTTGTTTTTCTTTGGAGAGGTTAGCCTGCTATTTAGATAATATAACAGAACAGAACATACCGCAAGAATAAGAAATATTACTATACAGGTGATAGTACTTTTTAATTTACTTTTTTTGTTATTTCAATTACATACTAAGAACAAAAATATTCATTATTTAAAGAAAATAAATAAATTTCATTATTCTGTATCCTTTAAGAAATTAATTACAGCTTTAATAAGAAATCTTTATTGAAGGGTAATCATCGTTGTCCTTATCCAGTTATTGATTTATCGGTTCAAGGAAATGAAATAAATAATGATCAATCATTCTTACAATTCAGGAATATCAAAGCATTGAAAGCTCAAGTATTCAGGGACGGATCACATTGTAATGGCATTGCCTTGCACTGAGTGATATTTTTCATGACACAAACTTCATTTACTGCGATTTGCTTTTCTCGTTTGTGTAAATCGAAAGGAAGATCAAAATGCCACAGATTCTGCTGTGGTATGGTTTAGGTATGTCAATTAGTATAATTTAAACTGGATGCTTGTAAATATGAAACATATCTCTGTCTATAGACATGAGAAAATGTATTTTTAATTACTGCTTTTACTTTTTGACCAATCAAGTGGTTTCCTGTAAACCATTCATTACTTTTTTCTAGACACACATTCGTTACATCATAGCTAAATGTGATATTAGAATGTCAGTCCTTTGGTTAAATCTAATATTCCTAGCAAAATCAAAATCGGTTTTCCTATGATTTAAACCTTGTCAGGTAGTGCAAGTTTGCACAATTCTGAAGCAAATCAAATCTGAGGTAAATCAAGGAAACACATAGTAAAGACCAATCTTGTCTTAGAACTTTTTAGATATGGATTCCAATATGTGAAAAAGACAACTGATTGCTCTCCTCAGGAACATTGTGTTCTCAGTCATTTATGATTCTACAGACAAAACAATGTACAATTTGAAACAATTTATTTCAAACAAAATTACAGAAAATCATCCTTAATACAGTAATAAAGTGTCCAAACATTAGATCTTTACGACAAAAAGAGGACATATTACACTGGTTTTACACTCTAGATGACTTTTTTCTTATACACAGAAGAATATACATGGACAAATGAAATGCATGGAAGGAAAATTTAATGTGTTACAATCAAACATTTGAAATGAAACATACAGGGAATGAAACAAGTTTTTGTTTTCAGTTACTCAACAGTGGTGACACTGACCAAATTTCAAGCACATAAAACAATGGAGAATTAAAGTTTTTCTGTGAAGAAAAAGTATTTACTTGTTGCAGAAGCTATTAAATCTAAAAGTGTATGCTACAAGACCTTGTATATTTCAACTGCATCTAGATTTTGAATTTGATAATCAAACTAGAACTACTTATTTTTCAAACAATTAATCAAAATAAATTTCAAATTGAGCCAACTTTTTTTTTTAACATAAATGATGAATCATAATCATTTGATTTTTTGCAGGCTTCAAAACAATAAATCACATTAAACATCTACCAATGACAAAATGCTACACCAAACATTTTTTTTAGATTTTTTTTTTTTTTGGAAAATTCAAGTCAATGTTAATCAACACAGACAGAAGTAGACACAGATGGACACATGGAATCAACATATTAGAAAGAAAGAAGAGTTCTGATTACACTGTTAACTTTTAAAGACACAAATTAATTACATGTACATACAAACTGTAATGAAAAATGTAATGTTTACAAGTGTAAATTTTGTAAGCTATGAATTTGACTTCGACTTTCTGGCCAGAAACTGCTTTTGATGAAAAACCTATTATAAATCCAAAAATTATCATCTTTCATCAAGCTAGTACAGGTATGGGTTAAAGACTGAAAAGTAGTGCAGGTAAACACAAAAGTTACTTCTATCTTACACATGTAAGCTCAAGATACAACAATACAGATAAAACTCTATTTGCAAATCTATATGTACAGCAATGTTTACACTTTCCTCCTTTCAAACTGTTGTCTCCTCTCTACCACTTAACAAGAGTGTACACATGTATGTAGCACCTTCACAATCCATTTTGTTTTCCTATTATAAATTCAGCACACAGAAAACTCAGTGCCCGAGACACAGCTGTACAAATGAAGGCCCTATAATTAACAAAGTCTTTTATGTTCACTTCAAAGTTTGTATATACTGTCTATCGTTACATCAAGGTGAAATGAACTCCAGTCACTACCTTTCAAAAATGTTTACCTAAAAGTTTCACCAAAAAGTGATACGCATTATTCTTAATAACATAATGGTTCAAATAACTGAAAGTTTTTACTCTGTTGCTGCATAGTTTTTAGCACTGAATTTGTTGCAAAAGTCAACATAGTCAACTTTCTTCATATAATCAATATGTATAACATCCACTTAAAAAAACAAAGTTTCATAAAAGCACATAAAGCTGTTGGATTGTACTGTTTGACTGTAATTAAAAGGTTTCATGTCAGCATGAACAGATGTTCTGACACTTTCAAATGTACACGTATATCCAGAACAGGTATCAGGAAACTGAATGTTATCACATTTATATACGAGTGATCGTATTATCACTGTTAAAAGTTTCATCCACAAGTGATGCTCAAGGAGTGAAAGAAATAAGGGTTCCTGTTGGTACATAGGATGTCACTCGAGCCTGGCCTCTCTTCATGTCAGGGGGAGTGCCCAACAAACTTGGCCTCTGAAAAAGGAAACGAAGAAGATCTCAGACTTGAAGGAAATCAACATCATAAATAGTTTTTAATGAGGAAGAGCATAAGGTGGTAATGTTATAGATTCTTACTGAAAACCAAACTGAAATTCTCCTAGTTTTATACAAAGACACAAAATGGTAGGCATTTCAAACTGACAATTTAAGGCTAAGAACCATCAGTATTGAGTAAACTAATATAATGGGGATTGTAAATATTAAAAACATGTTTCTAAACTTCTCCAGATATTAATCTTAAATATTAATGTAAATTACTGTAGTGCTCCAATACAGGTATGAATCTTGTTCCAAAGTATACACTGAAATAAATTAACAATCAAAAGTGCATACTAACAGGAGACCTGAAGGAGGGTGGAGGAATGTTCTCATCATTATCAATGTTGTCTATGCTGAATACATCATCCTCTATTTGATGTGACCTCCTTGTCACTCTCTTACATTTTACTGGAAATAAAAAACCCTTCCATTTCATTTTTTCCTAATACGTAATGTGTATATGTAAAGTCAGTTACATTCACATTTTGCACCACTTGAGAGCTAGACAAGATCAAAACTGCACTCACTTTAGTTAATGGCATATTAAGAAATACACAACTAAATATTACAGCAATGACTTATATAAGAATAAATTTTTTGCCAAGAACTGAACATTTTTCTATTTGTCATCAATCAACCTGTCAAAGGTCACAGAGATGACTTTAATAATAGAATTTGACAGCAGCTTCTTGAAATAGCTTCTTCATACCAAGAGAATCTTTATTATAAGGCGTGTGAGGCAGATTGACATGTTGGACATCTTGTCCGGAAGGTGAGGCAAAGTGTACACTGCGCTGACGGGACCTCCTTCTCTCTGTGGACCGGCAACCTTTAAGACTTGACCTTCTATTTCTCCTGTGTTTGGGGGTGTCATCTGGAAGAGGTAAAACAGACAAAATATGGTGAAAAAGATATACAGAATATATACTATCAATAAAAAATAATGTATTAGAATATTAAGAGTAATACATGTCAACACCAGGACAGTGTTTATAAAGACTTTACAGAATCTGTCCTAGTTAAAACAGTAAACTACATCTTTATATGCAGTATAATTTAACAGAACTTGAAGCATAATGGTTAAGTTTCTCTTCCAGCTTTATCATATGAGTAACGACAGTTGTTGCTTTTACACTTTTCTAGTCAATACAAGTATTAGACCAAACTTTTAACACACAAAAACTTTTGTGGTCATCCATAAAACTGCTAAATCTGTCAAGTTCCTGCTATTTATGAAATTAAAAACTTACACAAAAATAAAGTCCATATTCATCATTGTTTTTAACACACAAGTGTGTTTGTTTTTACCAGAATTTGTGCAAATGATAAGTCATATGTAAAATTAATTCTGCTTCACAAGCTTTTCATGTATTTTCAATCCAAAACATTATAATGCTTTACAGACCTTTCTCTAGTGTTGTGTCCAAAGTACTGAGTGGCTGGAGATATTTTGAGAAGGAGTCATTAAGGGGCTCATCACTTTTAACTTCTGTCGGTTCCTTTGGTTCCATCGGTTGTAGCAAGCGAGAAAAGTCAGCATCACTTTCTTCCACTGCAGGTGAAGATACAGTCTCAATACCAACAGTTTCCGAAAAATTCACTGACTTTCTTGGACGCAGGCTTCTCCTACAATTGTAATACAATCAATCAAAAACTCTGCTATAGGTGTTAAGGGATAAAAACCTGTTTACAAGAGTTGTTAACTGTGATTTTTCTCTACTTCTGCTTTTCTGGCTTGAAAAAATAATAAATTATTCAAACTCCTCTCCAGAAGACAACTTAAAATTCTTAAATCAAACTGCACCCAACTACTACTTCATTTCATGAAGCAAAATCATGCACATATTAAAAAGTAATCTAGTTAATCTGTTTTTCTGTGCTTCTCTTTGTTACAGTATGAGAAAAGTGAAAAATGTAAGCAAGAGATTCAGTAAGTCAAGGTGGATGGTGTAAAATAGAGGCAATTGGAAATTAATTACCTTGCAGGTGTTCTTCTAGTCCTCTTGCTTTCACTCTCTAAAACATCTGGCTCTGAACTGTCAACTTCATCTATCAGTCGTTTTGGTACTGGTGTTTTCTGTGTACACGTTCTTGTGGGGCGTGGCAGTGGGGTGGTATCCTGCAGCAGAGGGCTTGGTACTGCAGGTAGGTAACTCTTTCTTGCAGGAGTTCTGTTCACAAGCATTTCACTACTGCTTGGCAAAGTGAGTACATCTTTTGACACCTGCTTCTCCTCTTTTCTGGCTGATGAAGGTGTAGCTTTCTTGGGGGTACCACCTGTTAGGCAGCCATTATAAATACTTGATAATCAAAATCATCAGCACACATACTTTTTGAATCAAAATCAATTTGAACATTAGTACACATACAAGTAAATACAAAAAAAGGAAATAGAAGTACTGTAGTCTAGCTGTATATAGTTCTGTTTAATCTTCAGTCTGAATGTTGTTAATTATTCATGATGTCTGCAAGTCAAAATATGTGTAAGAAACTAAAATTTTACTAATATCTATTTTAACATCTATTCTTTAGAAATATTAACATCACTTGCATCATTTACCTTCACAATGGGGCTTGGGAGACCTGACAGGGGAGGAAACTGTGAAGAAACCTGGGACTTCAAACACCTTTTCTTCCTCCTTGTTTGATGGTACTGGAGAGCTCACAGACTCTTTCTGTTTCTTCATCTGGGCTCTGAAAGCTGCGAACTTGGATTTCACAGCAGCCTTATCGACAACTGGCTTGGCAACCTTCTTCTGAAAAGTCAAATGAATTCAGTCAAAACAATTGTTCTATTTACATAAGATACAACATTTCATTTACCACAGGATATATGGGTTAGACTGTGTACAAAAAGGAAATGGCAAGATGTTGATTTTTTTACAAATCAGTCAAAAAATAACCATGATTATAAGTTAAAAGAAATAACTTTAGCAAAAAGCATGCCAAACAGTAGAAGCATGCTAGACTAAAGACTGGAATAGAAGATTGAGTGTTTACACAGCATCTTCTTTCCTTACAGGTCACACAAATTCTTTCTTACCTTAACTTTCTTAACAACTGGTTTTGGTTTGTCATCAACCCAATTATTGTCTTTCAGTTTTTTTAGTTCTTCAAATTTCATATCAACATCTTCAACCTGGAACACACAAAAAATCTTCCTAAGATCTTAACCTGTGATATTTACATTACATGTATGAGCCCTCTTTTTCACATCACTACAGGGCAGACTTGGGTATTGGAAAAGACAAAGTAAATTTAATTAATTTGTATCTGATTTTTTAATAATCAGTTGAAAACTGTTTAATGTGACTATTTTAATAAACAACTGAAGATTGCTTAAGAAACTTCAGAAAATTATTTAGCTCTTCTGTAGTCTCTCAGCAAATAACAAAGTTGCAGTCTTCCATTGCAGGCATAATCCCTTAGACAGCAAAACAACTTAAGAATAAAGTACTGTGGACCTACCTGATAATAAATCATTTCCCAGAATCCTTTTAAGTCCATGCAGGTGGTCTCCTTCTCCCCTAGTTTGAACTCACAGTTGTCTATAAGTCCTGAAAACTGCTTGAACCTCTGATCCATCAGCAACTTTGCTTGACCAACTGTTGTACGTATCTGACCATGAACTGAAACATAAAACTTTAATATTAGTGTTCTCACTTTTATATACATGAAGAACCTGCTCCTAGTAAATGTTTCTTTTTACACATTTTTTTTTGTCATACAAAAATACTGTAGGTAAGTATCTATATATTCACACCGTTTTGAAGTTATTTTTCTGCTTCCCTATGCAATATATAGAGGGTATTAAATGAGTAGTCTTGTAAAACCAGATTTATCGCTAGAGTTATTTGAAAACATAAAACGAGTGTTTATCTTTTTCTAATGACCGCCTTCTATTACATGACCACAAATATAATGTTCTATTTATATCACTGAAATTTTTAAGTGAATGGTGACAGAAATGCACAGAAACTGTCTGTCTTGTCCCGATGTAATAGGTGTACTGTAAATGACATTGATGTCAGTGTTATTACACTAGTGTTATATCAAAAATATAACACGGCTTTATTACACACTGACATCATTGTCTATGATATAAACAATTCTAGGGGCCAGTAAACCATGCAATTTAAAGAATTACCTACTAGGACAATCAAAAACAGTACCATTAGGATAATTCACCAATCATTCTTTTTTTTAAGAATGAGTAATCCACTCCAAAAAGGATATGCATGAAAAAAATCACTCCTTTGATGTGAAAAAACAATACAAACAATCACTGGTTGTTGAAAACAATCAAGATGTTTTTATAAACTAGAAATGTGTCCATTGGACACAGATGCCCCCACTCAGCCCCAGAGTGGGGGCATAAAAATGTCCCTGGGGTCACTATTGGCCCTGCCCGAGGGGTCACGTTTTAAATAGCAGTATAGAAGAAAATCTTTAAAAATCTTCTTGTCTGAAACCACAAGGCCTAGAATTTTAAAATTTGGCATGAAGCAAGCTTTATCAAGCTTTTTCAAATTATTAGATTAGGTTAAAGATCACAGACGCTAAAATATAGCTAGCAATATGGCCACAAGATAGTCATACACGCTGAATCATTAATAAGATTGGTTTAACAAAATGACAACTATAAGAAACCTGTTGTGGTTTGAAGACTCAAAATACTGTCTCCACAATAAAGAATAAATCTTTACGACAAAAGTTGAAAATTACTATTTTTGACTAAGTAAGGACCATAACTCTAACAGTTCCAAATAAATCTATACAGGAAACCCCAGGTGCGCAACTTCACATGCTGATCAACATTCCTGTAAAGTTTCTTGACTCTACTTCCAGCGCTTTTGGAGCTACAGGCGACACAACTTTTGGGGACGGACGGATGGGCAAGGGCAAATCTAAATGCCCCCCCCCCAGAGTGGGGGCATAAAAATTAACATTTCACTTACTTTCTTCACTGAGTTCTGTGCTGTCATTGATCAAGTTCCAGTGACTGCTAAGACCATTCAGTCGATCAGTCTCTGTACACAACAGTTTCCGGAAGTACGGCACATCTTGCTCTGTGTCACTACTGCTCTCTGTAAGAAAAGGACATTTTTCCAATTCTAAGAACCCTATCGAAATCACATGAAATATTCAGTTCCACACTAATAAAGACTTTAAAAGGAATTAGTCATGTACTAATGTAAACTTGTGAATCAGCAAAGCTTGGGTATACATAAGCAGGTGCACTGTTAAGTTTACCTAAACAACTCACCCTTTTACATCTACCTAGCCCAATCCTTCCTGGGAACTTTTTTCCACACAGTCATTCAACTTACAGAGCGATTCAATCAGTGTTTTCAGGCAAAGACTTATATATTAAGTCTAATGTAAAAAGAAATGTACAAACCATCACTAACTGGACCATCTTGTGTGCTGCTCACTTCTCCTACTTGAACAACAGCTGTGTCACCTACAATTAAGAAACATTCAACTTGTAAATGTTTTGAAACTATCACTGTGCAGACTTAATATCTTGCAAAAAAACTGTGAGCTCAAGGTGCTAAGGACAAGGAAACAAATCTTCTAGAATATGTGCTTCATTTGATTAAATTCTGTCAAACTTAAAAAGTTTTCACATTTTAAAATTAATAACAAAAAAAAATCGTTCTGCAAGAAAATATATTACATAAGAGACAGCTATGAATTGTATTCCAAAAAACTTTCTCTGCTAAAACACACTTACTAGTTCCATTAATAGCCTCTGGATCATTTTCTTTGTTATCATCTTTTTCTGTTTCCATGGCAATAGGTGAAACTTCATTTCTTTCTGTGGCAGCAGCTGTCGAACTCTCTGACCCTGTGGCCTTGACCTCTTCAGTTGCCATGGAGCTCTCTGGTTCTTCAAGGTCAATGTCATCAAAATTAAGAGTTGGCAGAGAGGTATCACCTGGAAAACCAACATTAAACCATTAAAATTGTATTAAAATTTGCATCTTAATAATCTCAGGAGACAGTTGATTTTATGACAGGAAAATACAACATATACCAAACATACTTATTTTTAATTTTACACTCAAGGTAAAATTACAGTAATGTTCTGCCACTGAATATCATGAAAATCCTTTGATTTCTTGAGTTTGTCAATTGTAATGATCATTTGTCATTACAAAACAAAATGGCCATGACAACTGTAAGGAAAGTAATCAAAAAACAAAAACTGTTAAGTGCCACCTCTTTAGAAACTCCATGACAAGCCAGTGATTTCAAGTGTTTTATGTTGCATATATATAATAACTAAATATATATAACTTTTCTCTGCATAAGTCAAAAAATATGAATGGGGTTAAAAAATCAGGAAGATTAGTTTCACTCACCAAGCTTATGTTTCCGCCTTGTCATCTCCACCATTGGACTGTTGTTAAGCACTTCAATCCTGACAACACATTCAATAGTTCTATTAACCTTATAACTACCTAAGCTCTTCTCCATTTTAATCCTTAAAGCTACCACTAAGAAAAAATTGATTCTTTTATTTAGTCTTAATGCCTTCCTATTAAAACACAGGAGTTGCTTTACTTCTAGTATCCAGAAGAAATTTTCTGAGTAAAAGTTATACTGTTGTTCCTCTTTATATATGCATGTACTTTTTAGGAACATGAAGATCAATTCCAGATAAAAATGCTACATTTTTACCGTCTTCTTATCTGTTATACGATCTAAGGAAATGATAGTAAGTAATTAGGGCAATTAAAATAAATCAGGAAACTGTCAGGGAATGTGTGCATCCTTTTTTAAGAAGTAATTTACATAACTACTTAACATTTGACCTATACTGACAATCAACTCTTGTTAACAGCTATTAAAGATTTGTTGGTGTGATAATGACACCTTTTGTCATCCTGTTAATTGAAATTTCAAGAGAGATATACAGATTTACTGAAAACTATTTTGAAGTTGCTACATAATACAATTCTTATTCTTATATATTCTAGACTGTACCTTGAAAATAAGTGAATTGCTACAGGCAACTGTTAAACAAATTGTTAACAAATTCAAATAAACAAAAAAAATTTTTACAGTAAAAATTACTGATTTTTGACAAAAATATTGCATCACTGCTGCTGTAGTTTCTAGTTAAGAACTAATACACTGTATTTCCAACTTTAGATAGCCAAATTTTAGACAGAAATCTTACTATATTGCTCTTAAACTGGCTATTGAACTTTACCATCATACCGTTAACTGACATTATTCTCTCAAGACACATAAACAGTAACAGCAAAACACATACCATTCCTCGGGGCTTTTTGGCATAAGTGTTTTTCGTCTAGGTTTCCTCTTGGCCGACAATACCACTGAATCTGCATCTGGCAATCTGTTAAGATAAACTCTTTTTAATTTCAGTTATAGACACCAAATCTAACTTTTTTGATACATGAAGGTCAGTAAATTTTTCATAGTTTTTTCCATAAAGAAAAATACTCAATTCTAAAATATACAATCTGTATTCAAAATTTGACTCTTCATGAAAAAAACTATTAATTGCCTTTCTAATTTTTCTAAGAATAAACAGTTTTTTTCTTGAAACTTGCTGCTGAAGTGTCAAGCAACTTCTCAGAAGAAAATACAAATACAATAGCAGGACAGAATTTGATATAAAATATACAACAAAGAAGAAAAAAAACTACTGCAAAGTAACATTTTTAATATACATGTACATTACCTAAATCCTCCAAATGACTTGTTTCTGGATCGTTGCTTCCTTTTTGAAACTGTAGGTGTGGTATTTTCACTGGGTAATGCAAGATCTACTCCACTGTCAGACAGAGTGGGTTTCTGGACAATACTTACACCATCAGTTAGTCCAGCATTCTCCTTGTTTTCATCCACATCATTCTTCTCTTCAAACACTTCATTATTTCCCTGAGATGAATCTGAATCTTCAGGAATCTCTTCTATAGTTTTTTGTTCACAAACCACTGCCACAGATCTTCGACTTTTTCTTTGATCTCTGGGTGTTGTTTTCTCAGCAGCATTCTCACTATCTGAATCCACTGACCTCATAGAACGACGCAAACTCCTTCGTCTCTTCATTGGACTACTAGCATTCTCTATCTCAGAGTTATCTATAGAATCAGAATCTGAGTTAGCAACTGCAGATCTACGTCGACTTGACTGCCTTGGCTTTTGTGCTTCTTCAACTGACTTAGTGCTATCTTCAACTTCAATGCTGGTAGATAATACAGACTGACGGAGGCTCCTTCTTGGTGTGGATTTGATCCTCTCTGTCTGGGCTTCAATCTTTTCTGTTGTTACTGTAGAAGAAACTGAACGTCTTGTACTTCTTCTGGGAGTGGATTTTTTTCCTTTCTCTGAATTTCCTTTTTCATTGATGGTTGTTTCTGCAGTAGCCTCATCTTTATCTGTGTCTCGTTCACATTCAACAGGTTTGGCAGATCTTCTAGAGCGTCTAACACTTGAGTTCTTTGCATCTGGTGAAGCGATCACTGTTTTATCTTTCTGTTCTATTACAGTATTATTCACTTGTGTTACATCTGTGGAAAAAGGAAACATTTATCAACTTTAATTTTGAACTGGAGCGAAATGAAAAATAAACAAATAATACAAGACTACCATTTGCAATGCCCTATAAATAAAAAAATGAAAAACATTTCCTTTTGAGAAAAAAGAGCTTTGCAAAATTGTATTTAAAAAAAACAAGGTTGAATTTGTTCAGGAATGAAGAAAGGGTGAACATTTGAAGAAGGATGGCTGTACCCAAATTAAGTCTAATTAACATCTCATTATGATCCTACTTTAATCAAAAACATCAAACAGTACTTACCATGTGTCAAATTGACATCTGTCTGCTGGAGTACAGTCTTATTTACCGTGTCATCTTCAGGTTTGTTTGTTTCCTGATTTTTCTCTTTCTTTGGTGTGGAGCTCCTTTAGGATGACAATAGAAGAAAATCATCACTGCCTTTAAAACACGCTATAACAGTGTACCTTTTAAAATATCTATAGTTCATGTATGTATTTATAGTAAAAAAGTTTAAACTGAAGCAAAACAAAAAAAACAACAAAAAAACGACAGTATATTTATCTTGGTTATTTTCTCAGATTAAACATCTGATAATATGAAGATAACAATCAAAGTAACTTAACTCTAAAACAAGAAGGCTAAAGTACCACAACTCCAACACACACAATCACTCCATTCTAACATTAAGTCAAAACAACTCCAATTTTTTTTATTACAAATTCTAGATTGATTTCACACTCAGTGTTATTTTTGTTTAACAGTTAAATATACAAACCTTTTGGGATTTGTCTCCAAAAATGAGGAACATGATGTGTCTTGGGTCATACATAGAAAGCCTGCAGCACTTGCTGGACTGAGTGGACGGAACACAAAGGATGAAGCATTGAACCCAAAGTCTGTTGTCTGTGTGAATGAATCAGCTGGTAGCTCACTTATGTCACCACGTCTTGTCACTCTGGTCAGGTTGAGCTCTGGGGAGTCTGCACGTTCTTCATGTGGTTCAAACACTGGCTTGGGCACAGATGCTGATTTGAATTTAGAGTCAGATGCTACAATGGAATATAAGTGTGTTTCAGCAAACATTTTCTCTACACAAGCTACTCAGAACAATCTACACTACTAAAAAGTGACATAAAAGTGATGTACCTTTTTCTTTAACTGCTTGTCTAGTAGTTCTAGATGTTGGTTCAGCAGCTACTGTAGCCTGTCTTGCACTGCGCAGAGTTCTTGTGGTGGGGACATTTGGCTTAGATACAGGTGCCTTCTCCTGGAAAGGAAACAAAAAAGTATAATCTCACCCAATTCTTTATGATGAACTCAAACATAAGTATTCATTTTGTTAGCTTCTACCTTAAATAAGCATACATATTTCTGTCTGTGGGTTTAACTACTTCAGAGAAACATTTACTTGCAGGATGAATCTTATAAAAAAGCATAACTGTGGCTCTCCCATGTACCTTCTTGTTTATTTTTTCTGTTGCAATCAGTTCTGCTTTGGCCCCTCTACTTGAACTTCTGGTGGCTGTTGTTGATCGTTGTTTCCCAGCTGCCTGAGTTGTCTGTCTAGATCTAGTCTCTACTAGTGGTTTGCTAGCAGCATTAGAATGACCTGGTTTGCTCTGAGCAGCAGGTTTCTTATATGAAACTGGTACCTTCTGATTACTTGTCTTACTAACTGGTGCAGACTTGGGATGCACTGGGTGATTCTATATTGAAAACAGTAAATAAAATTAAAATTTCAACTGCAAACCATTTGCAGTTCTCTTTCCTGGGTGGCTCACATACAAAGTAACATATATATGTCAAAAGAAACACATCAGATGTGGCATGTCAATTAAGGTCAGATTTTAAATTCATATGACCTAATCAATCATTTCATTTACCAAGGAAAATCCCATAAAGGCTTTATCTGATCTAAGCCAAAATAAGATCACAGCCAAGTTTATTACATGTTCTATTATACTAAAGATAATAAAAAAAAACATTTTTGCCATTTTGTTTCCAAAAATGTTTTCATGAATTCCAGTAAAAATTTCTAAGATCACCAGATTTATCAATTTTGAGAAATAAAAACTTGATTTTAAAACTAGAAATCATGTGTCCTATGGATACAGATATCCCCAGCAAGTTCAAATGTTCAAAGGGTGATAATTTTTACAAAACTGGAAGTGTCATGCCAACTTCATAAAAGACACTGTGTTAGTATGATATATGCATAATAAGGAGTAATGAAATCTCTTCAAGTGTTGGCCTTCAAATTTGAAGAAACTTCATTTTTAACTCAAATAAGATGAAACCACAACTCTCATAAAATTGGAGGTGTTACACCAAATTTTGAAAGGAACCTGAGTTTCATAAAATACATGTATACAAATCCAAAATGTGGATAAAATTGGTGTAATATTTTCCACATGCATGGAAACTTTACTTTAACAGAAATTTGGTGGAAAAAAGGGCCAAATGCCAAGGTGCCATGCCCAATTTCAAAAGGAGCCTGTAGTTTCATAAGACACATATTATACATGCAGAATATTGATAAAATCTGTGTAAGCATTTTCCTTTTCATGTGTGGAAACAAAATGTGGAAAGTTGAACACATGGCCAGGTGCAACACTTAATGCCCAGTCACCATTCTGCAAATGGTTGGGGCATAAAAAGTGACAAGGTAAAAGTACATTTTTCTGCACATACCCTGGTATTTGATTTTCCAAACAGCCTGGTGTCCCCATGTTCCACTGTTTTACTAACACGGAAAACTGGATTTCTCTTTCTAGCCTCTTCTTCTTCCTGTTTACGTTTTCTTTCTCTTTCCTGTTTCCACTTCTTCAGCTGCTCTAGTCTGTCCAGACCTTTCTTTAATTTATCATCTTCTGTTTTAAAGATAAAGCAGTCATAAAACTTCCCATACAAAGTGAATATATAGAAGCAACAAAAGGAAATGCTCCACAATGACTGATTACGACAAAAAAAATTGCAACAATCATTTAAAGATTTTGAAAATTGATCATTACTAAGAAAACCGCATATTCCATAAATACATATTCACTTTCAGCCCATTTTCTCTAGCTGCTAATTACATAGGATTAAATGATGTTACAAAATGATTTACACGATGATGTCTTTACTAAGAAAAAGAATTTGTCTTTAAAAAACAGACAAAAACTGCATATGTAGAGCTGGAAAGGTATCCATTATAAAATATTACAGGCTCTGATAATCATTATTAAAACTAACAGTCATATTACAGTAAATTCTTTCGGACAAATAATGACGTGAATTGTCTAAATGTATATACTTTTTGTTTTAACTGGGGTTTTATCTTTGTAGCTTTTATCCTGTGCTGAAGTTGCATCCCCCTCCTGTAAAGGTGAAAGGTCACAGAGGTTCCTACGCTTGTTAATTTCCTCATGTCTAAGCTCTTTCTGTTCAATTGAGCGCCTTTCTCTTCTAACAACCTTGTTGTTAATGGTAGAACGTGACAATTTGTATGCACTGGAGTAATTCCCTTTAGCTTTAGCAGTATCCATTTTGAAATTTTCTTTCAGGTATTGATTTTACAACAACAGTAGCAGAGGCTATTACCTCGCCTACAAGACCTACAATATGAAATGAAATACCAAGTTAATCAAAGCATAATAGCAAAATTGCTGACCTAAGCATGGGTGGGGGGTCCTCATTATTGTCATTATGTAAACCCTCAATTAATCAACTGCAAATGGCAGCCTACACAACAAACAAGTGACAGTGGTGAGATATTTGGAAAGTGTTAGTAAACCGGGCACTTCATGTGTTGATAAAAGAAAATATTTTCAACACTATGAGAAAAATAAGCACCCTACAAGATGATTTTTAAAGTACGGATGGAAAATATCGACTGGTTGAAAAATACTGTGAAGAGAATTATCTGCAGTGGTTGGGGTTAGAGCACTGGGCTCCTGATAAGAAGGCAGTGAAGCTGGATTCCTGAAAAACCGTTATGACGGATTATTGGAGAGACTAACATGATATAAAACTGTATTACTGGTACTAGAACAGATACAAACATTAACATTTACAGAAAACCTGCAAGTTTCTTATGTTGAATGTTTATAATAGTAAAGTAAATCCTGACATACTGCTGACGTTCAGCTTAAAGTAGGGCTTGTGAGTTTGAGCCTGGGCTCATTGAGTTCAAAATTATCAAGCCCAGCTGAAAAAGTTAAGCTTAGATCCCTGTACACAGATGGTGATTTTATATTTTCTGATTTATTCTTTAATAATTAAATAAAATATCCTACTACTGATGCTCATTTACAAAGTTTAGATGATTATTTTCATACGGTTTTAGAAACTATGGCTTTTGATTAACTGAATTTATCACATTATCAACACCTTTTTACATTTCACACCTTTAAGGAGCATGTGTTGTTAGGATTGTCAATCAACTCCCCATGATTGGCAATAAACAAATACTTCACACATCAACAGAAGAGGTGCTGATTAATCTGATGTTTATAATTAGTCATAAATTTACAATATAAATGAAAACATACAGGATCAAATTAATTACAAATTGTTTCATTCATGTCAGACCTTGTAGCCTGTTGATACTGAAGCATAACTTTTGAAATTATAATGAAAATGATCTTCAAGGACAACCTGTATTAATTAATTTATAATTTATTAATCATATTATTATATGTTAAGATAATGCTTTACTGAACCCTTAACTTGTACAAATCACTTCAAATTCCCAGTTTGATGCACATCACTCTGGAAGCCATGTTCCTGTGTACATGTACAAAATATATAGTTATAACTAATAACAGATTCAGTACAAAGGTAGTATCTTTTAATGTTTCATTTCATTCTTATAGCCTGAATTTCACCTCCAAATGTGAACCAAAATCATAGGTTGACATTTGTTGTTTATACAGTGCCAAGAAACCTGAGAGCTCTGCTAAATGAAAGTGTAAGGAGAGTCATAAGACTACATGCTACATGAAAAAGTAAAACTTATACGATACTGTATAGTGTAGAAAATCCTACAATGAAGATTGACCCTGGTCTCCTGGTTTTCCTATAGGCAGTGGCTACGGTTACGGAACCGTAATCCTAGCCTCCGAGTCTAGGATTACGGAAGTCCCGTAATCCTAGAAAAACCCACTGGAATAGGCTACGGTTACGGAAGTTTTTTTAAAGAAAGGTTACATGCCCAAAATCGAGTGATAAACCATTAATTGTCTCAAATATTACATTTTCTCCCAAATGAACCAACACTAATATTATGATACGCTATCTTGGTTGTTGTTCTATTGACTAACGTTAAATGTCGTTGTCGTCATCTACAGACACTTCAAAGACGACTGGGGTGGGGGTATATTTGTCATTGAAACTAAATAAATTTCCATCGCCTTTGTAACTTGGAAGTTATCAATAAACGTTTTTTAAGGAATACGACAATTCAAGAAGGATTTTCTTAAAATAATTTGAATGGTCCTAACAAGGACTGTTTTAGTTCTTAAAGACTGTTTACAACCTGTAGTCAGATTTAAAAAAAGAAAAGAAAAAAAAGATAGAGAATGATCCAAATACAAATGAAAATGGATGGCAATTAAAAGAATAACAACAACAAAACATAACGATCACATATTGCTATGTGCAAATTATAATGCAATAATTAATCTTTTAACAACAATATATAATTCCATTTCTTAAAAATGTTTATTCAAAATTAATGTTCAATTTACAAAAATGACAAAAAGAAAGGAAAAGAAAAAAAGTAAAAAATGAAATAACATGTCTGTAACAAAAACCAAGAGCTAACAATTTGGATGGGAAAAAAAACTTGTAAAAATACAAATTTTGGCGGGTTTGAGCGCCTTCTCGTGGTGTGGCCTAGATGTAGATGGACAAGTAAAATAGATTTACACGATTTTACATTACAACATTTTATTTTCAAAAAAAAAAATATATATAAGTTTAACTTGTCCAACTACAACTGAACGCTCAAGTGACAGCGTGAAGATGACAACTATATTTAACGTTAGTTCGTCACAGAAACAACAACAATTAAAATTGCGCACAGAATGACAGTTTGATAAAATGGTTTGTTTAATGAATAAAAATTAAATTTGGCATGCTATTTAATATTTAACTGTTGAAAATATGCTTCTTAAAAAAACTTCCGTAACCGTAGCCTTTTCCAGTTGGTTTGTCTTCGAAACTGTAACTAATACTTACGTTACTTTTGTGCAAATTCTGAGATATGCGGAGGCGAGATATTGACCTATACAAAAAATTTCTCGACTTGCGGACAATTAGCTGGACTAGTCCTAGCGTAAAATCTTGTAAGTTCAAGTTGTTTAATCATGTTAATTTCATTTTCAATTGTTATTCTGTTCCAGAAAAATAAGAATACCAAAATAAACGATCTAGACCTACATATCAACTTAATAAAACAACAACAGAAACGATGCATAAGTTTTCATATAATAAAACTGATTAATCTGATGGCTGATGGAAAAGTTAAATAAAAAAAATAGACTTACAAAACATAAAATTAATCCCACCGCTTCCAAGTTTCTTTTTCGAAGTTCGCTCCTATTTCGAATGGTCCAATTTGATTGGTTATGAAAGGTTCACATATAATTTAATAACGACAGTACACTATGTTGTTGTCATCGCAAAGGATCAGTATAATCCACCGTAAACGCAGACGACATAACCAGTTAGGATAGTATGTTCCATTTCGCTTTAAATAAAAATTCTCAGAAATGTTTACTTGTTTTGTTCTCGTTTTTTTCACTTCAGTCACTATGATTTGTATAACCACTGTGTTCGGTCGCTCTTAAATCCGGTCATCCTATTACCTATCCGCACTTAGTCTGTTCGCCCTTTTCACGTTTGCCTTAATATATGGTTGTGGTTATAAATTTGAATAGATGTTTATTATTTAAAAAGAGATAAGTAAAATGTAGTCAAGAAACAAAAGTCAAAAAATGAAGATTTAACGTCAGAGGTAGGGGTTGTATGGTTCAATCTCTAGAAGACAATGTTTGTATAGCACTTTTTGTATTCAGCTGTCATTGTTTTGAAATTCTTTTGCATTCCCTTTTCATGCATAAAACAATATATTTACAACACTGTCTGAAACTACTGCTCTAAGGTGTTGTAGCTGTTGCTGTTTTCACAATCTAGAATATTGTGCCACTTCTGCCTTTGTCTTCAGTTGTGGCACTAGAGCGTGAAGGGTGTGTGGGGGGGCATGTCTTGCTACAGTTCCATCCTAAAATATAAAAAGAAGCATATTAAGCTTTCATAATAGTAGGATGAATAAACACTTGTTAACTTTTAATTGTACATTGAATTGATACACGTATAAGTTAAATCGGAAACAAGAAACATGTAATTCATCTTCGCAGCTTATTCTTCGTAACTAAAGAACTTCAAATCAGCGGCTGTATACCAGGACAGAAATTGCCCCCTTTTCTTGAGTAAAAACAATTCTATGCATCTTCTATGTTATTATCTTTACAAACTTTCACAAAAATACGTAAATTTTTAAATTATTATCCAAAGCCGGGATGAAAATTTGAAATCTTACATCTGTTTGATTAAAATAATGTTATATTATCAATTCATTTTGATTTTTTTCTTTTCACTAAATGATAGAGCTCTGCGCAAATCAGATACCTTCGATGTTATGTGTATTAATTTATAAGGTGAACGAACCCGTCAGTTTGGCGAATGAAACGAGGGCGAATGGTCTTGTTGGTGAAGCAAACGAACTTAGTCCAAATGGACTCCGGCGAACTTGTTGGTGAACGGATCCGATAACCAGAGACACACTCTAAGGTTATCATATAAGGATTTTTGTATATCAAAATGTATTCTAAATAGTCTGTGTGCAGTGCACGAGTATTCCTATAGGTAGTGAGAATGGCTATTTTATGTGTTGCCTTTCTGCATAAAATGGTTGAAAATCAACTAGCCAACTTCACGTTAGTACACTATTTTTTAAGATTAATAGAACATACAAAGTTAAAATTATGACATATCAACAGATGTTATATATCGTTTACTGTATTTCTTAGATATATGTAGTACACGGCAATTACTTCTATATAACGGTGGCTTCAGACAAAACAGGCCAAGTCTAAATGGAGTTTTTATTTTAGATATGGTATCATACAATATAATAAAATGGCACGAAATTGACGAGAAACACTCAGCAGATTAAATGATAACAGAATGCACAGCCCCTCCTTTAAGCGTTCTTAATTCATTGTTTAAACTTTTTTCTAATTATAGCTTCTAGCATAGAATTCACTGCAACTGACAGAATAAAAACTGCTTTTGGTGAAAAAAAAACAACAAAAAAAAAAACATGTGATTCTAATCTGTGTTGTGCTTCTGAAAGTGTAAATGTATTCACAAAACGTTTTACCAGAATCATACAGATCTGTTATTTGCTATTGTGATATAAGTAATATGTAATCGAATATATACTAAATATATTCTCTTAAATACTGTGACCATTTTCTATATGAAATGTAAACTGGAACTCCGACATCTATCTATTACAGGACATCGTTTTGAAAAATATTTCGATTTAAATCACAAAATGTATAACCTATGCAAGTAATTGAAATGGTGTGGATGATACGGATGAACATGTTTTTATCAGAAAGATACAGCTTTTTTAACTAATTACGAAAAATACTTTTCAAATCATGATAGGTCATGTCTTTCTAAAGCCGGTTAAATGTTGCAGTTATTGACTTTCTAGCTATCCGCAGACATATACCTGAAAGTCAGTGCAACCGTTATATCCAGAGACCACTTCAGATCCTGTAACAAGGTCATTTAATATATTTTATATCATTTCCTATGTATCCAAATGTCACAATTGTCACAATGTAACAATTGATTGTTATACAAACAAAAAGCAGAACTTGATTGTCAGCCTTTAAAAGATATATCTGTCACATGTCATCAGGTATCTTAAAACGATGTACTGGATCATATTGTTTTCTCAGAAACTTTTATACCTGTATACCTTTATATCTTTATATTTGTATCTGTTATATAGAGACCATGCACTACTACACTGCAGATTCAGCCATGCACCCTCTGCAGTTCGTGATTCTCCCTGTATTAATTATTATTTATTAAGCCCATGGTTAAGGTCTTTAAAGTGGCTTCTCTCCAATTGCTATTTAACAGTAATTGAAAGTACATTTACAATTTCGATTTGGAGATATTTGTTTGTTTTAACAGAGACATATAATTAGATATAAAGTGTCTCTGGTTTTAAGATTTAAAGAAAAGCTTTGATAGTTTGTATTCAAAATGGCTACTGTAAAATGTGTTACTAAAATTGTTTCTTATGTTTGTTTATTTCCAAAACTCAACGAAGTCAACAGCTTCATGAGCTTATTTAGTCGTGTTAAACCTTTCTTTTTACTAAAACTTCCCGATTTCTAAAAATAGATAACTAATATTAACATGTAAATGATTGGAAGCTATTTATAACATACGCTATGAGCTCGCTATTTTTAGAAATATCTTACTTAAAACGAGAGACATTTAAGACATCTAGTATTATAACATAAGCTGAATACAGAGACTTCACATGATAAAGTAACGGTTCTTTATATATATTTTTTCAAACAGCAAGTTTAAATCTAGTTTTTGAAGCGTGTACATTCATTATCAATTATTAGTGCTGGTTATTTAATCAGAAAAAATAGCGCGACTATTCAAAAGATTCCAAACTGAAAGTAAGTGTATAACAATTATAACTGTTGTTATTATTATTATAAAGAATTATAACGTAAGTGATTGGAACAGAGTTGGATTTTCTATTTATAGATATGAAGAACTACTGAATATGATTCCAATGGTACATAAATACAATTAAAATTATTGTTAAAACATCTTGAAACTTATATTTTACCAAAGTGCTTTAAAGGAAACGTGGACTGTTTATTGAATTTTCATGATCAAAGGCAATCGTTTTTGTCATATTTGTTTCTTTTTCTCAAAAAATTTATTATCCTGCTTTTATTCGTAGTTATATGTATATTGCTGAAATCTAAATCGCGTTAGCGCGATTTAACAAAGTCAGTATAAATTCTGGTCGTTATCGACGGTTGAAAATAATCGACCGATTTAGGCCTACTAAGTTAGTGGACTCATGCTGATTTAATTAAGTAAAATACAAAAAATATTGTGATTGGAAGAACTAGAATTTCAACTGCTAGAATGTAAATTTGATATCTCTTTAAAGTGACTGACACAGAATTTAACTTAAAAATATTTTACTTTACAATTAAGGAGAAGTTAATATTCTGTAGAAAAACACAATTTTATGCTTCTATACATCGTAAAAACTGAAGAGAAAAGACTTTGGTTTTCAACCGGATTCGAACCCATACCCTTCCAGTCAATAAAATAAACAGTTGTGTGTTAACCCACTGAGCCACAGAATCTTCTTCCTTTCAATATACAAAATAAACAATATAAACTTAGTATTTACCCCGTGACTAAATGGGTAAAAATTTACCAATTAAATCGTGTAAAACTTATTAAAACTGTATCATGGTGTGTCTTTGTAACGAAAAAATATGACAGTAACTTAGTTTAGACATGTTCTTCACAATTTCAACTGAATTTTCTATACATAGAAACATTTTCTTTTTATGCATCATCGATCCGTCTGTGAGTCAGTCACTTGAAATGGTCAATATTAATCTCGTACTTGTTATTCTAGAAAGTATCAACAAGCATTTCTGAAAATGGAATATCTGAAGTTGACGGTTGTTGGTGATGGCGGGGTAGGTAAAAGTTGTCTGCTGATTGCGTACACCACTAACGCGTTCCCTAGTGAATATGTGCCAACTGTGTTCGACAATTATTGTGCCAATGTGATGGTTGACGGGAAGCCAATCAACATAGGGCTTTGGGACACAGCTGGGCAAGTAAGTGTTTTAATTCATTCAATCTATTTCATCAATGTCTTTTCACTTAATTGCGAAAGAGTATCATGGGGTAATAGATAATGCATACTTATGCACATACATGAATGTATCAATAGTGATAACCTGCTCAACTGTTAAGAGTTTAAGAACGAGCACTGACTAACTGCTCACCAGTTATTATATACATTGTACATGTACATACAAATAACACTTAACACAGCAAACAGCAGTTCAGTTTAATAACCAATAATGTTTATTATTACCACAATCCTGTTTTAGGAAACACCTTTTCTGGAGAAATTTGAAAAGGTTTTACTCCTCCAGTTACTACAGAAGTCATAGAATACCGTTTCACTGAAAAAGCTTTAATATATTTTCAGGTTTTTTTGAGTGTGTTCATATATTTATGGCATCTAGGATTGACCCTTGCTGTACCTATTAAAGAGGGTTATTTTTCTTTCCTAGGAAGATTACGATCGGCTGCGACCACTGTCATACCCACAAACAGATGTTTTCTTTGTGTGTTATTCGGTTGAGAACAGAGATTCCTTCGAAAATATTGAACCAAAATGGGTACCGGAAGTGCGTCACTTTTGTCCGGATGTGCCATTGGTGCTTGTTGCCTGCAAATTAGGTAAGTTTTTTTATTCGTTTGAATTTTTAAATTCGGTTTGAATTTAACCATTACGTAATGGTTTTCTATTTTTAACTCCTTGCACACTGATCAGCTGAAACAAAAACTGTAGTTCAATCTTAAAAAAAATACTTTATGTTCTTGTACGTGTTAGTGGTGAAATATTTAAAATGCCGTCCCAAGAAAATAAGATAACATGAATCAGCAGTACAAAAAAAAAGAAACAGATATGAACAAGAGTGAACGAAATGAATAGGTATGAACAAGACTGGACGAAATGAATGGGTATAAAAAAACAGGGTGGACGAAATGAATGGGTTTGAGTAAATGTTGACCAATTGAATAAATGTGATCAAGTGTGGAGGAAAATAACAGATGTGACAGAAGATTTTTTAATTTGTAAATCTAAAATAGTCCACACTGTCTTTCCGTGAACGACATGAATTCAGTTCAGTATGATAGAATTAAATTTAACAATAGTCTAATTAAAACATATGTACTTGTAGACTTAAGGCATACAGGCTCAAGAAAGGACATGGTGACATATGATGAAGGGCTTGCTGTTGCTAAACGTTTGGGAATGAGATTTTGTGAGACGAGTGCTTTAACACAAACGGGACTGAAGGAATGTTTCGACGAAGCTGTAAGCCAAAATCATTTTCTGTATTTCAGATGAATAGAAAAGGCATCAAATCGCATCTCAGTATAATTTAGATCAACGCAATTCCATAGGTTCTTTTTAACATATAGCAGCAGTAAACTGAATGTAAAAATACCATGACAACTCTTTGACTTGTTTATTTTCTAACGTAAAGAGCCAAGAGGATCCAACGCTATGAACCCATTTAGTGCAGATTACACCTGTCGAAAATGCATAACTTTAAGACGGACTTCTCTTTTGCACAGGGCGCCATGATTCTTTTTAAACTTCAACATTCTAAAATATTATCAATGTCTTTTTACCTTTACCGAAGAGAAACGTTTTAAAGCAACGCATTGATGGTATTTTACAGATTCGTACAGCGTTACATTGCCATCCTACAATTAAGAAGAAAGGCTTTAGCTGGTTTGGCAGCAAGAAGAAAGTCATTCCAAATCCACCCATAATGCCACCTACTGGTAACTATTTCATTCCATCGTTTCTTATTTTAAGCTTACTGAAGCTTTATGACAAACTTGTCCTACTTAGACACTTTCATGTTAGGAATTCTGTTTTTTGTTAAATAAGTCTCGTATTGTACATTGTATTCGCAGTTAGATTACCTAGACCCGAGAATGGCCAGATTTGTTTAAGTTTATTTTTGCGATGGATATTTCAGGTTTTGCACCAACGATAGAAATTGAAACATCAACCTTCGGAGAAGACTGGCATAAAATGTTACAGGATCCAAAATACTGTGACGTCACTTTTGTTTTAGAGCAGAAACATCGATTGGACGCCCATAAAGTTGTGCTGTGTGCAGCATCCAAAGTCTTCTCGAAGATTTTAGGGATTTCAAAGCCTGTCAAGGTAATAGAATAGTCTATAAAATTGACCTAATAATTTTATATAACTTTCATTCCTGCCTAAACTGACACAGTCTGGAATTTAACGAACTGTATAGAGCAAAATAGTTGAGGGAGAAATAACCCAGGGTGTTCCATGTCTGTGCCAGCTTCTTCTGTCTCAACTAACCGTGCGACGGCGGCAAGATAATACTCCGTCCTTGTGCTGTCAAACATTTTTTTCTACTTGTCTATAAGGCATCACTCTTTTATACTGATCATTACTTTGCATACGCATTTTCTATATAGTTTAATCTGTTTAACGAATTAAGTTGTCCTGAATATTATCTTGCCTTTCTTTATAGAACAACCAAATGAAAGAAATCAATGCCATTGAAAACTACAGCTTTGAAGAATTAAACTCTGGTGCAGTACAAGGGATAGCTGCTGTTTATCAGGATGAGAAGGGAAATAAATTTCAACCACCTGTTACCAGTAAACACACGACCGTTGAAATCAGTGCTGACATTTCAGCTAAAACGTTTGTCAGGGTGCTTGAATTTCTATACTCAGGTTTGTTTACAAAAGCTTTTCTGTCACAACTTTGACACATCAAAAGCCACATGATCCTTGAAATTTAAAAAGGCATACCCTAGAATCAAGTGTATTCCATTATCTTTGAAATCGTGTAAATGTAAATGATACTGAATGCATAATAACCCGATGTCTCAGTGTCAGTTAAAAATTCTAAGCACAGCAGATTTAATGCATTTATATTCTTTATACGGAAGAGTTGTTCCTGTACCATTTTTAGCCATTTAATCCAAATGAACACGTTTTAAATGTCTGAATGCCTAAAAGAAAAAGTTTTGAACATATGTTCTTCTTTGAATTATTAGTTAGTTTTCATTTTATAGGTTAACTGTAGGTTGACACTTCCATCTTGTCCTTTTAAAACATGTCTTCTGCAAATTGTAAAATTTCATAAAAAAAGATACCATATTTGTCAACACGTGCAGACTTCCTTTGTGATTTACAGGAGTTCCCCGATTTCCAGACCCAGACGATGTAAATGAAGAAGATATTCGCGAACTAGAGCGCGTGTCGGGAATATTTAAATTGACGCACCTACAAACGATTTGTACCAACATCGTGAGTGAACAAGAATTTCTGAACCCAAGTATTGGTACATACTTGAACGATGAAATGGGAGCGAGGCTAAAGGATTTTTTCCTGAACCAACCAGAAACAGCTGACGTCGTCTTCAATGTTGAAGGAAAGTTGACGTTATTTCAGCTAAACGTCTTTTGCAGTCTTTAATCAAATTTAAAAGTTTTGACGATGACGTGAAGAAAAGAATACCTTTTGGTATATTAAAGATAACAAGCATAATTTCTTCCTAATTATTTTCAGGAACATACATTTACGCGCATAAATGTGTCCTTATTGCTCGATGTGACGTCATGTCTGCCATGTTCAGTGGGAATTTTGTAGAAGCCAAAAACAATAGGACAGAGGTAAGCTCTAAACAAGGCATCGGTGTTAAACACTATTCTATTATCTTAAACTTATTAAGTTAGATTTTACGTCTGTTTACACAGGTTAATAATGCACTAAGAAGTAAATATATAATGTCTCTAGAATGATGGCAGACATTTGAGAGGTACTGAGATTAATTTATTGTAAGGCAATGGCTCTCTTGTTTCTGTACGTCCAAGAAAAAGACCGACCACTCCACAGAAAGCATAGTAAGAAATTTCCCTTACTGATACTATACTTTGCTAATTTATAGCATATACGCACTTATTTTAAACAAACTTGGATTTAGCCTACCCATCATTGAGACAACATGAACGCGTCTTTTTGTGACTGCAATTCATACTGTTTTGTAGATACATATACCAAACACAACTGCCGAGACGTTTCTTGCATTCCTGGAATATTTGTACTCTGACCATTCACCTATAGAAGAGAACGACGCTGTCGCCATCCTTGTACTTGCCGACGAATACGGACAACGTCGTCTTATGAACTTGTGCGAATTGTATATAACCAAAGAAGTAGACAGGAGTGTCACGAAACAGATAGAAAAGTCAGAAATTGACGTCATAGGACTTCTCTTAACGTCACAGGTAAGAACAAGCAAGACAGAGATGTATTTGATCTTAATTAACGTCACAGTTAACAAAACATCGGAAAAGGGCGTCACTGGAAAGTTCAAAGTTGTAGACCTCTGTCTCTACCTTTGACGTTGACAGGCGTTCAATAACCTCATAATTTAAGTAGATTTGCTAGACTTCTATCACGAAATGAGGATGGTTAGAAAATAACAAGTAATCGTCACTGGACTTGTTATGAAAAAAAGCCGTACGTCGTAGGACTTCTTTTATCATCATACAATGACGTAAAATAGTTTAAACATTATTAAGATAGTAGCTTCGAAATTAATGCTGTATTTCCTTTGCCAGGCAGAACACCATAATGCCAAAAAAGCACAGGTAATACAAAAATACACTGAATACAACAGTCTATAGTTCGTTTCTCTATTTCATCGTATATTCTAGCCTTTTCTTTATGGCTTTGTCTTTTTTAGGCATACAACGCCACCCAGTTGGCTGACTGGTGCTTGTTTTTCATCTCAAGCAATTACATTGCATTTGAAAAAAGGAAGGAGTTTGTTCAGCTAAAAGGAGAAAACAGAAAACACGTGGAAGAAAACAGGTGGCCGCCATTGTCTTATCTAAAAGAAGTGGAAGAATACAACAAGAAATATGGGGACAAAACAGGAGATAAATGTGTTGTCATGTGAATAACGAGTGTATTCAAGTGCCCAAGTTGCCAAGTTTTATTTTTATTGAAAGGTTGACAGATCACAAGGGCTTCAATGTCAGCTGATAGGCTAAGTCAGGTGCCTTGTGCCATGCAGTCAAAATTGAAATACCGTAAATCATTTTCATTTTCTCGTAACAAGAAAGAAACTGTGTTCATGAAACATGTTTTATATGTCGAAATACATGTACAAAGGTACGAGAATTATACGATAGGGGCATCAAACACCAAACATGACGTATGGTAGACCAAATTTTATCGCGCAATTGTTGATGCAATTTTTGTCGTTGATTTGTAAATCCATCCATTGTACAGTGATATAAATACATGAACTGCAGTATCAACCAATAATAAGGGTTGTATTGTTCGGTTTTGTAACGATCTTAATCTGAATCGGGATGAAATTCTCCACGAATTTCCGGAGTATCAGAAACATTTAAGATTCTGTGCGTACATCAAGGTGTAAAATATGCCTTTGTTCTATTTGATGTATTAAACATATTGTGGTATTGATTAAAGATAATAAAGTTCTTTTCTGCTCAGATATACATCTATTTGTACATATAGGTAATTTTCTTGTTATACGTAATTCAGCCCTATACCACTTATACACCACTTCCTTTGTTTTCAAACTTCCCTTTTAAGTTTACAACTCTCGCTTTTTATTACACCTTTTAAAGTATGCGCGACACAATTTTTTCAATTTCACACAAAATGTGCTCAGACTCAGAGGACGCATCAGAACGTTGACAACCTAACACCTTACCATTATCATATGTCACTTATTTCTCCATTATCGCTCTGCACAAGAATTTGATAAATGGACCATCTACCGTCATCACACCTCCAAGATCTTATACATCAAGATATTTACCTAACTATTCACTCCGACTCGTTCAATTCATCAATCACATTTTTTCAGCGATTTCGGCTTCAAAAGTCATGTGTGCCCTTATTCATGTATCATTTAAAGCTGCATTGAAGCTTTATCACTCAGCTATGGTTGGACACATTGTAAGGACATCCTGGCTATCGATTGAGAAAGTTTAACTGAAACGACTTGACAAGAGGGCTATACTGATCGCTAGATCATCCAGCTTGGTGCAACTGCTGAAAACAGCAAGTGCAATATTACGAAAATATCTAAATCTGAACAAACGAAAAAAACAACAACAATAAAACAAACAAAGCAACGATTCAAGGGGCATGTATATATAAGCAACATTTGCAAAGGCCAAATAGACAGTGCTACTTGTCAGATATAAAGACTTTTGATCTTGTAGATACCGATAAACAAGACATGATGCCATTATGTACAGTTGTTGACATGGGCTATTGTCGTGTCTTTAAACTCATTCTGACCACTAGTGCGCAAGCGAGATAAACAAGAAAACTATTTCTTAGAAACAATTCAAGTGATCAAATACAATTTTACAACAAAAAAAAGAAAAGAAAAGAAACTAAAGGCTATTTACACTTAAATCTAAATCTGTAAAGGTTTTGACTGTCTGTCATTAGCATTATTCATGCAATAGTTTCATATAAATTGTTGTAAAACATGAACGGAATCACCGTTATTTTTAAAAAAGGTCACGTGACAAAAACAACCAATCATCGTTTCTCTTGGGTTGCTTTTTGTCGTAGATCACGTGACAGGTACTTCAATCGTCCAATCACTGCGAAATTTAGCGCGAAAGTCTAAATTTCCTATCTAGACCCACATGGGTCAAGTTAGGAACTAAAAAAGAGGAAATCTTTGTTACTGGGACTGATCATTATATTTATTTCGATCACATTTATAGTATATTGATTGAAGAAACGAGAAAGAAAGCATACAACTTTTGCCTGTATATCCCTTTCAGATCCTGACCTTAGTGTCAAAATTGTCATTATTTAACATATTTAGGGAAAAAAGAATCTTCTCTAAAACCATAGGGTCAATAGCTTAGATATTTTGTGTGTAGCAAATACTTAATGGTTCAGTACCAAAGTTGTTCAAAATACGACCTTGAGTTTTCATATCTAACCTTTTGCTTGACCTTCATGAAACAATTACCAACACCGTTATTCCATGTACTTGCAGCTACAGCATTTAAATAGATAATTTTGCTTGCAGATTTCAACGAAATACTGTTCAAAACTACTATGTTTGAAGAATTAAACTCGGATAGAGAAGAGGGACAGACTCTGATTATCATCATGAGAAAAGAAGTTAACTTTAACCAGATGTTGCCAATCAACACACAACAGTTGAATTTATTGCTCATGTTAAGGCTAAAGTTATATCAGGATGTCTGGATATAATGGTGTTAATCCACGGTCTTGCAATGAAATTCGTTGAGCAATCACACTTTTTAAGTCAATAATAAATACTGTCAGTTTCTAAATATAAAGTACTAACTTAATACTAAGATAGTTTTGTTCTTATATGTCATAGATGACATTCCTGTAATATAATTTAAACAAAAACGATTATGACAATAAAAAAATGAACATTAAAAAGATAAACATTATGTCTCCTTTAAAATTTTCATTTATATGCGCGAATTTGTTTTGTATGAGATTACACAACATGGTGCTAAATATATTGATATACCAACAAACAAACAAATAACCAAAGTGTTAATATATATTGCAAAAGATCTTAAAAGTGCGCAACCAGAATGATTTCTTGTCACGAAAAGTTGATAACTAAATCCAGTGACATCATATGGCGGTATTATAAGATGCCATGCTCTATCGGAATATTCTAAATTCATACTTACGTCACAACAAGGTACCAAATTAGGTAGCAACTTCACACGCTAATCTTCCACATTTTATCACACTCTTGCAAATATACACACGAGAATTTGTGACTGGCAGGGGAACGAACAGACGAATAGAGCAATTCATTTTACCCTAGTCTTTTACGGGCACGATTTCATCATAACAATTTAGGCTTACATTTGACGTAAATCACGCTGCTACATTAAGGAATTTTAAGTAGACTTTACCTGTATAAGATCTTTATTCCAATACGCCTCAATACGCTTCAATAACCGTCGTCATAAAACCATACATATCTACATGATCTAAAACATCATATTTGCCAAACTATTCATGTTTTCACAGCTTTCGGCTTTCAGAGTAATACATACTCTAATTTATTGATATTTTAAGCTTTCTTGAAGATTTTTTATTCTCTTTTAGCTGGATGCATTGACAATATCATGTCTATCAGTTGTGCTAACGTTTATCTGAAGTGTTATTGATGACAACTGATCGCACTCTCGAATGCAGTATCATAAAATTTAATACTGAACTATAACAGATACCCAATGCACAATTATCAAAAACAGGTCTCCTAAAAAAATTCCAGAATCAGCCTGAAGATTTTTTACAGTGTGTTCACATTATATAACCAACTCGAATAAATTTGTGAGCCGCTATTTCTATATTTGATATAAATTTGAATGAATACCCCTTAAATTGGTAATATCGATTATCCATTTGTTTAAAAAAGCAACTAGAACGATGAGGAAAAATATAGATCAACAAAGTAAATTAAGGAATGAAGAAATAAACATTATAATGGATGACCTTATTTATTTTTTTGTTCGGCGTATTAAATTGTGGATCACCGCACACCGAATGTAATAGCCCAGCTGAGTCGTAAACAAATCGGAAATACGAAATTATATTTACAAGATCGGATTTTACCAGAATTTCTGTTGCTATGTAAGTAAACTAATTACATATCAGTGACAACGACTGTAAGGTATTTTTATCTGTCCCTTATGTAATTTGCTGAAAATATACTATAACTGTACGCACAATCTGTAAGTATCATTTTAATTTCAAAATTTACAATGTACTTTGATACGCTATTGTTCCTTTTCTTAAAGTTGTCATCTTTAAAAAAATGTTTGCGAATATGTTGTCTTAAAAACGATGCAGTACATAAATATTCTTCTGGACTCTACTAGGGATATTTGTTTTTTGTATAGGTATAGCTGTTTTGTAAGAATTAAGTGAAATGGGGAAGGTAATGTAAAAGTTTAAACATTTTGTGTAGACTCTTACACAACCTTATCGCAAATGCATTTTTGGTTAGAACGTTACTTAATTGACAAGCATAAAGCACCTAAAATTTGCGATAAGGTGATTTCCTTTTACATGAAAGTTATACAATATTACGGAGTATATATTTACTGCATTATCGTGAAGTTAAAGTATTACTAAAATAGCCAATCAATTGAATAGACAAAACCTTAATGTATGCATAAATTATCAGCTTTATACATGATGTTCTATATATATCAGGAAAAGTGTTGCCGGAATATGAATAAAAGCAGACGACAAATAATGAATACATTACGAGTGCAATATCGTTGGAACAACTGACTAGATGTGTGTTACCATGATTATTCAAGAGTAAAATGCACGCGCAAGCGAATAACGTAATATAAGTATTTAGAAAATGTAGGAAACATATTCCAGTTGCCAGACACTTTATGGACAATAAAACAATATATATGGACAATAATCAGAAAAAAATAATTGTTCAATAAAATATATTTATGTTCTGAAAAAATATTTATGAGGTAAAAAAAACACGTATGGACAATAAAAAATACATATATGGACAATAATAAGAAAAATATAATTGTCCTTAAGATATATTTATGTTCTAAAAAATATATATATGTATGTGGTAAAAAATATATATATGGACAATAATAAGAATCGTGGGATAGCCAAATAAAGTTTGTAACAAATAATCTCATTGGTTCATATATCAACTGATATTATACTTACCAGAAGCATTCATTTCTTTGGTGGCTGGACCCAGTGGGAAATATCAGATTGGAATATACGAATTTTATATATTATTATTATTATTTTATATATATTGTCCTTATATATTTATTAACTTCATGAATATTTTTTTAGAACATATATATTTTATATGAACAATTATTGTTTTCTTATTATTGTCCATATATATTTTTAACCTCATAAATATTTTTTTAAAACATAAATATATTTTTTGTTGTGCATATATATATATTTTTTACCTCATAAATATTTTTTTACCACGGTAAAAAGTATGCTCCACAAACAAAGTTTGAAGGTGGTTTTACAATCGGTCGTTTTGTCAGTATGTCAGTCCGTTGCAAAAAGTTGCCCAACAATGTTTTAGGAGTTTCCAGCGAAACCTCACACATAATCTGCATCAAGTGTATATGTGCTTGACGTATTTTAGCTCACATTACCAAAAAGATCAGCTGCAGCTTTAAACAAGCTCTAGATATATGGTTTGTGGTATCATCTAGTGGACATCTACCAAATTTGTTCAAATTCTGGCCCCTGGGTTAAATATTAGATATTCCCAAGAGGTCACTTGCATTCATACTGACTTTCATTATTGGTTTTGGTACTATAAGCTAAAAATTTAGACCACATATACAGTTTTAATACAGATTTCAATGACAAACTATAGTGATTTTGTTGTATGGCAATGTGCCACTTATGACCTCGTACCACACATTTCAGGGGAGCGACACAAGGTTCTTTGCCTTCTTGATTAATTATATATAAACAATTCAATATTATGATATCAGTGACAGTCATACTATTCATACTATAAGATAATACAGAGTATCGGTGACATTGTGATTTCTGACATAGCTGGATCTCTTATCTGTCAAACTGTGATGATGTAAGCTTGAGAGTGTGGCCAGTTGTTGTTATTGTTCTTGTTGCAAGTCTCAGCATTGGCGAATTTCGGGAGTTGAAAATGGAAAATGTATGTAAACTTAAGGTTAAGCGATTGTGAGTTACTTTGCTCCCCATTACTGTAGAACTTTTTAAAGCCAATTCTGTCACAGGTTTAGTTTGCCTTCGTTTAGTAAATACGGCTGATCGGTTCAATGTGGATTTCAACTCTTGGTAACAAATGTTTCAACAAAGATAACAATTTTCAACTTCATCACATAATTTAGCAATATTTGCTTCTAAATATGACTAAATTTTTTTTGCTTATTTCAGAATTTCTTTCTCTGAATCCAAAACCATGTCCTAGAAAATTAGAAATTTTACATTAAATTAAAATCATCAAAAGGTAGATAACCAAATATTGAGACTGTCCCCTAAAACATAAAAAAGCCAATAAAAGCCACTGCTAGGAAAACGGTAATAGCGAATGAAAAAAATGTATGATATAAATATCAATGTTAAGCAAAATCGCAAGCATTTCTTAATCATTTAGTAGCAGCTGAGTTAATTTACGATACGACAGACACGTCAAATGTTTCTAAACACATATGATCAAATTGAGCTTTAGGACTGTAGGATTTGTAAAACATCACAGCTGTATGAATTTCTTGACAATGAAATTAAATAATAAAGATTAAACCACCCCTTTACACAATAAGAATTTCCTTTGTCAGGTTATCTAAAGGAAGCCTGAAGTGTTTTTAAAGAATTTCTCATTTATTCAATATCTTACGAACATGAAAGAGCGGGATTCGAACTCCGATCTCCCGCCTGACAAGCCGAAACTCTAACCATTGAGCCAAAGAATCGATTCCCTGACGCAGTTGTCAGAGGTTGTATTTATACAGTCATAGGAAGGTGTGCACTTAGACCGTAACAAATAGTTTTCATCTATATTATATTAATTCACATTTATATTCACGTTTATATCACTAACAGGCTATAGCAAAAACAAGAAATCGTTTACATTCATTTACTACACATTCATTCTCACATTCTCAAAGAGAAAAGTACACACACGCTAAATCCATTTGAAGCATTCTGAGAAGAAAAAAAATACTGGTGAACTGCAAAGAAGTGAGCTAGTGTTTCTGTTGTCTTTTTATATTTTTAATTTTACTTAATACCATTGTCTTTTTTTGTTTATGTCAGAATGTCAGAGAGCTTTCTCCCATTTTTGTGTGTATGATTCGAATTTATCATTTGACAATCTGTATTCTTATCAACAAAAGCTAAAAGTTGGCTTACATGTTTTATATTTCATATATTCATGTGATATTTGATTAGAATGATGATAAATTTACTACAACACTATGTTGCTTTCTTTTAAAGTCTTCATATGAAAATTCAGTATTGTTTAATAGAAGAAATGGATGTAGTTCTAACCATAGGTGTTGTACAATAGTACATCCCCAGAAAAATGATTAAGAGTTTCTAATCTTTCATAACTGTTACAGAAATCGCACAAATTAAATAACATTGGCTATATTTGAATTACATTTTATTTCTTCTAATAATTCTATGAAGAAACTTATACTGAAAATTTTTAATGTCAAATCTGTTGAACCTTGTAATAGTACAATATACATTTTTATCCAAATAATTTCTGTATTTATTTCTTTTAACCATTTTTCTTCATTTGCATTATTCTTTGTCTCATCTTGTTCAAATTGGATATTATACAATAGTTTATTAATTGTTCATGAACTCTTAACCTTTTCTATAAATATAAATTGTCGTTCTATAAAAGTAAAATTGGTTTTTAATTTCTCAAGATATTGTTTTGGTTTCTTCTTTATAACCATAAAATATTTTAATCAGCATATTCAATATTATAAATGGTTTTAAAATCTTCAAATTTATAGAAAATTAGAAATATTTTTTTTCTATAATCATATAATCATGCAGGTGTTCTGTGTCGAGTATGCCCTTATTGTGCCATGTTGTATTAGTATACAGATTTGTTATCAATTTGAATGCTAGAATTATTTCATCTTATGTCTTTAACATTTTTTTCTATTTTTACGAAAGTCATATTGAATTTTAAACCATGAATAAAAATATCATTTATAAATTTAACAAAGAATAGCTGATCAATATCTTTTTTTCTGAAAGGATGCAGCACTTCCATGTTGCTTCATCTTACGTTTTATTAAAAGTTTCCATGTTCCTTCAGTTTCATTTTATCTTGCTTTTACCGCGTTGATAAAAAAAAATGAATATTTTATTGCATTTAGTTTTTCCTTTCTGTTTTTTTCATCCCACAGAAAATGAAACATTTTTTATTATTTCTTTTATCTTATCATTGACGGATTTTCTAAACCTGAAAAAGGTTATATTAAATTAGGTAATGCAGATGTTTTTATCACCTTACTTTACACACAAAAGTAACTTTGCAATGTTGCCGCTGCTTCAAGCAATTGAAAACTTCTTTTAAATTAAGTTCTGAATTTATGTAAGGGAAGTTATAAGATACAATTAGAATTACAAACTAATACAAAAACCACAAGCCACAAATGAAATAGAAGCTTTTACATCATTTGCTTTGGTAATCCCTATTTTTCAATTTTATTTTCGATAATATAAAAATAAAATTCACGCTTATCTACAAAATTATTAAGACTTAATTAATATTATAATATTAATTTAACCCTAAATTCTACTATATAACACAAGTGTTAACAGTCTTGTATTATTGGCCTATTTAGAAACCCTTTTTAACAATTAACTGTCTCAGTAATACTAATGAAATAATAATAATGATAATCAGTGAATGTTGGAATCATTACAAATGATGGCAAAAGAAACAACTCGTTAATCTCGGAAATTTGACCATAATCAATTAAGATAAATTTATGTACCATCAGCTGTCAGTGTACTAAGTTTGATAACAAGTTTCTGTCTATTTTAGGATTACTCCTTATTTTGTATGAGCAGAGTAGTGAGCAGAAACATGGAAGTTACAAGGCTAAGTTACATTCACAGGCCTGTTGACTTTCAGTACCGTTATGATACTGTACCTGAACGACTTCAGTATATGGCTGAGAAATGTGGGGATAAAGAGGTTTACGTATTTCTCCATCCGGACGGAAGGCGAGACAGCATAACAGCAACTGAGCTATGGCAAAAATCTCGAAATTTAGCATGTTCACTGATAACAAAAGGAATAGGTAAAGGAGACATAGTGGCGACTTGCTTATATAACGAAGTGGATCTGTTAATCTGTACGTTTGGTGCGATTTGTACTGGAGCAATCATTTTAAATCTTCTTATTAGAAATGAGAATGGAAGCGATTTGAAAAACAATCTTAACAAGGTTGGATGCTAAATGTCTGATCTTAAATCCTGGAGAAGACAACCAACAGCTCAATGCGTGTATGAATTTCATAGCCGCCATCAACGGAGATGGCTCAGTTGAATGTGCATCCGTTCCAACTTTAAAACTGCTGATTTCGAATGCGTTGGTAAAAGATATGCAACTTCTTCAACTGAGCAATTTAACTAAGGAACGCAAAAACTCCCAAGAGTTACCAAGACTTGATCCAGAAACGCCTGTTGTACTATTCCCAACTTCCGGTTCTACGGGAGAGTCTAAATTTGTGCCGCATTCCCACTTTGATACTTTCTTGATAGGACACTATTTCAAGGAATCAATCGGCTACGAAATCGATGATATTATTTATACCGAAAGACGTATCGCCTGGATAGGAGGATTTCCATTTATGTTCTTACATGACGGTGTAAAGGTTGTCACTAAAACCAAGCCGTTTAGCGGTTTAACCGAACATTGCGACTTTACACACAATGCGTTGAAAAGTGAGAACTGCTCGATTGCATGCCTTCAGCCTACCACAATCCTTGGACTTCTAGAGAAAATAAAAAAGCTCTCAAAACCCTCTAGCTTTCTGCTAAAGAATATCCACATGGGTGGTCTTCCTGTAGCTTCTGTCTGCATGAATGCAATTGGAGCTCTGTCGGAAACAGTGACTAACATATACGGCTCTACGGAGGATGGGCCCCTTACTTTTAACCCTGTCAAAAGCAAGGAAGAGTATATAAATTACTGTGCAGGACGACTACATGCTGGAATTGAGCTGAAGGTTGTAGACGGAGACGGACTCGTTGTTAAAAGAGGAACCGTGGGAACACTTTTCGTTCGATGTCCTTGCATGTTCCATACTATTACAATGACGAAACAAAAACAAAAGAAGTGTTATCGCCCACTGGCTGGATGAATACAGACGACGTTGGATATATTACAGAGGACGGGCAGGTAGTTGTTCGTGGACGGAAGTCGGATATCATTTTGCAAAATGGGATGTTCATTGTTTCTTCAAATGTCGAGGCTTTCATAAAATCCCACCCAGATGTGCTAGATGTCCTGGTTATTTCAATACCAGATGACTCTGCTTTTGAGTTAGCGTGCGCATGTGTCATTCCTTTCCCTGATAAAGCCCTGACATCTGACGATGTAGACAAATTCTACATGAAAGGAGTAATGTCTTTTGCAAATGAGCCATTTTGTCACGAAAAACCGGAACTGGTCATGATTTTTGAGAAATTTCCTACGCTTTATACAGGAAAGCCTGACAAAAGGGCTTTAAAGAAAGAAGTGTTGGCTCGATTACAGAAACAGCAATGCGATTAATTGTGCGAATTGTGCCTGCATTGATTAAACAGAACTATTTACGTTTCCTGAATAAAGATCAGAGGACAAATATCTTCTTACTTGTAAATCAGTGCAAAGAGTTTTTCCAAAGTAGAGTGGTCTTATAATGCAAAATTCTAATTCAGGATATGTATACTATAAAGAAAATCGTGGTTACGGTATACAACAGAGCTGGTATAAGTATATACGGGCAAATAGTCTACACTTTAACAACATGAAAACATTTTCAAATAGTAATTTATGAGACAACATGTTAATAGATCTATAGATTTACTATGGAAATACGCATCATACGAATTGTTCAAATATCATGTGCAATGATGGAATTTTAATGTGTTTGACAGGTCGTTAAAGTAACGAAAATGTTTAAAGTGAATCGCTTGAAGTGCTTTAGAACTATCCGACCTTGCGAGGCATATGTTTTTGTTTTGGTTTTTTTTTTTGTTTTTGTTTTTTTGTGTTTTTTTTTTCATATACAAAGAAAGCAGATTTAGGTGATTTATATGAAACAAAGGCAGGTTTAAACATCGAAGCTGGTCCTTGGATTGACATTTTGAACGAAATAAAACAACGTTTTGTTGCAAACGTTTAATGTCTCTGCAACTGATAGAGGGCTCATAATACTTTTCTCAAGTGTCTTCACTAACGAAGTTTGCTACGACATTATCAAAATTGTTGTAAGCTTTCATTTTTTTTAATTTCTGAAAAAAAAACGTGTTTTATAAATAATTGTAGACCAATTCAGTTATTATTTTTTTAAACAAGAAGTTGTCCTTTTCGTCCTTGTCGTAGTGTTGTGAAACAGACATTCATGACATCGAAAAGCAGAATTTGACGTCTAATAATAGAAATAAAAAAAAAACTCTTCTTAGCTCATTTTTTCATGTAACTCTACCGTTTACCTGAAAAATTCAAACAATATTTTTTACATTTATTTTCAAATCAAAATTCATTCGGTATACTACATTATCTAATAGCTTATTAGCTTAATGTGTCATTAAGGTATAGTAATGACATGTTTAGTGGCGTTTTTGTAGCTTTTTGACAGTGACAGACTGTTACGGCAATTTTATGTTTATCACAGTGGATGCATTTTTGTGCCTACTTATCACATCTTCAGAGTGAACTTCTCCCTGCATTAAGCAGAAGAGAAGTATTTAAAATATTTTCTCAGAAAAAAAGAAGAGAAAATAAAACCTTTATCGCTTGTTATAAAGTAGAACATTTTTACATGTGATTCTTATGATACTTATACTTAATGCATTTGTCTAGACTTGATCGAGTCGCGGTCTTTTTTACTAGATAATATCTATTTTATATTAGGCACTTCTGTTTATAAACAGGTGGCAGGCATCCCAATGGGTACAAATTATGCACCCCTTGTTGCTAGACTCGTTTTCTGTACGGAAAATTGCCAGTATTATATTCCTATATGTACAATTGGAGCGGGGTTAGTGTTATCCGATATTATGTAATGCTATGTTTTGATTGGCTGTTAGAAGATCCGATTATTGCCGAAGCATTACGTATTTTTACGATGTACTACCTGTTGAATCAATTTGCGAAGTTGTGTTATTCCGGAAATCCTCGGACAGAATTACGGACAGAATCACGTGACTGTCTGGTAATATTGTGTAGGAACATTGAATGTTATTGTTTTGAAATCTATTAATAGTAACAAGTAACTGATAAGAGATACAGGTAACTTTTTGAAGGCTGGCAAAAATATGACGGTTGATAAAAATGCAAAACATAGTAATTTTTTAATTACAGTTACAAAGTCATTTTCTTCACAGTTCAATATTTTATATCATTTAAAAGGTTTGTAAACTCATATTTTACATATATGAAAATGATTTTCAAAACTGTTCACTTTCTTGTTTGTAAATGGTTAAACTTAGTGCATCTAAGCTGCTAGACAGTATAAATTAGTTTAGTTTTCTTTTTTAAAAGCAAAAATTCAAAATCTGCTTATATTTTCAAAATATGAATTAAGAGCTTTCAAATGATGTAAAATGATACAGTGTTTGTGTAAAATGTTTCTATATAATAAATTCGGCTCACTAAGAAAAAATACATCTAAAGTTAAAAATTCTGTCTGGTTCCCGGTGGTACTTTGCTACGACAGTGACTGTTCCTCACCTAGTCTTTAATATGTTGAATTATATCAAAGTAATCAAAGCATGGTCATAGTTTATTATCATAATTGATATTACAAGTTTATATTTGTTATTCTATTCAAGCACGTTTGTTATTCTGTTCAAGCATGTTATTCCATGAAATTCATGTTATTTTGTTACTTGACAAAACAAACACTGTTCCAGTATCATAATTATCACCATAAACATCAAGAGATATATGGAATAAAAGGTTGAACAAATATGTTGTTGTTGTTCTTCAAAAAATGGGCATTACCTTAGTTACAATTTGTCTGAACAGACAGGCCTTCAATTTTAAGATATATATTAAATTTCTTTTATTAGCATCTGCAAACAAAATAGAGTGCTGTAGCTTAAGGTTCCTTAAAAATACAGTAAACACCGTACACTCAAATGGACTCAAGTCCATTTGAATTTTTCTTGTTTCCTGCTATGAGAGAGACTTTATGTTATCTTTTTCTAGTGAACATCAAGATGATTTTATCAGTCTTGACGATTTTGGTCAACAAAATATATATAAATGAGCATTAGCTTATCAAAGCAAACACTTTAGAAAAACAAGCAAACTTTCTCAATCTAAATCTTTCTGTTGAAAATGGTTTCTTTACTAAAATATACGATAAAAGAGATTATTCTGATTTTGATATTGTTAATTTTCGATTTTTAGATACTGATGTCTAACATCTTATGGGGTTATATTTCACAGTTTGATCGCTTTTCTGGTGCATGTAACAATGTTAAAAAGTTTGCTGCTTAAAGAGCATACAATAGGTTATGCCAAATAATTGAATTTTACATGTGATCACACCTTGATGCAATATTTCTTGCGATATTGATAGTTGTCTTCTTGCATAAATGTTTCTATCCATGTTAGTAAATAGTGTCTGTGTGTAATCAAAGCAAGTAAATGTAATTTTATTACAATATCTTCTATTATAAGTCTTTACAAGCACAATTTTACAAGACTTACATTTCCAGTGTGCATTATATTCACTTATACATTTGAAATGAAACCACTGTTTTTTCCAAGTTTGTTGTTAAATTTCAACATGTTGTCTATATAAGCCGGCATCCTGAAGGAGCAGTGATCCAATGGTAACTAGGGATCGCGATTCAAGTCCACGCCTCTCCACTTACATTACTTATTTCTTTCGGATGAGATGTTAAATGGTGGCCTCATATAATATGATATTACCGGGCATGGAGAGCATCATGATGCATCATTGAAATGGGATCCTTTCTTGTCTTGCACTATCACCAACTTCCTAAAATAACTAACCTATCCATGGTTCGTCAGTCAAATGGTCAACAGGCATCGGGGATAAATATCTTCAAATAGATTGAGCAAACAGTTAATTCAGCAACGGTCACATCGTCTACTGGCATTTTAGGCATTCTCTGAATTCTGAGGAATTGTTCAAACTGCTGCCGTTCGAAACATTTATTTAAATGAGGCCTCATTTTTTAAATATCAAATTTACTGTTCTTACCAAATGATTTTAGAAGTATGAAGCATGTTTCTTCGGCAAAAACATTAGCAAACCCGCCAAGTCCAAATTATAAGTCTTTTTACGTGCAGTAAATAAATTTTAGTTTTATTTTATCAAACTTTATGCAAAATTATAATCATGTAAAGAAATATTAAAATTGTTGAAGCGTAACGAGTATAGGACGAATTTGTAGCAAAATCCTTTTAAATGTTGATGGGAAAATATTATCTACTGATTTTGCATAATTTCAATGATAAAATGTAAAAGTTTCAATTTATAAAACTCATAATCATATGCTCATATTCTTTTTTTTCTACGCATTCCCTGTCATGTACATACTCAATTTTATGATGTGTTGAAATGAATTAATAAGTGGTATTTATAACATGACCATTTAAGCGTTACTTCTTACTTTAAAAAGAACAAACAAAGAAAAGAAACTGTGCATATTTTGCATATAGGGTCGATATCATTTTGAATTTCAACAAGAGTTACTTTTTCTTTTTTAATGTCCACTTAGTGTAATGAGTGATGAGTGAAATATACAAATAATGCAGAACGTTAAACATTTCCTTTTACTGGTTAACGAAGTTGATACTGCTCATATGTGTAAATCTAAATAAAATTATAAAAATTGATTATCAGTTTCAAAGTTCTTTTACTTGTTTTAAATCTGATGAACGATAATTTTATCAGTTTTGTGTGAGTAATTATCTGTATAAATATGTGTCCTTGCATTCCGATACTTTCTCAACGGACCATCTTTCAAAGTGTAGTAAATAATCTGTTCAATGGAAATCTCGTGAAATAAAAATCAATCTTGAAACCGTTGTGAAAGAAATAGATAATGGTTTGACAAACGTACAAATGGGACACCCGTCTTAGCTTTAATTCATTTTATGAAACTAAGCTTGTGCAAACTAGGTTTCAAACACAGTTCCATGCCAGAGATAACGAAGCAGACATGATTAATGTTATTAGCTGTTGGTGTACTTTTGACTTTGGAATATTCATTCGAGCATCTTTATGAAAATCAAAAGTTATTTAAAATGTTATCTCCATTTTTTACGCGCAAGAAGTTTTGTAAAAGAGCAGCTTAATTGATGGAAACACTTTGCTGTGTCTGGTTTTTCAATTTATGACGCTTGCGTAAAATGTCGACAGTTAAAAAACTTTTCTATTGCAAAATGATTTCTTTTGTCATAAATTTATGTCTTGCTTGTTTTAATAACTTGGTATAATTTTCTGTAATAAATAGTAAATAATATACTGTCTATAACTAACATTATTTCGTGTCGTTTATCTTTATAGTAAATTGAAGTCATAGTTTGTGAAATTTCCATTGATGAATAAACTTAAAATGTTGTATTATTTGAGAACCTTTATCTATCAATTCTAAGTTTCGGAAGTGAATTATGGTGAGTTGATGAAATGCCACAATTTGAAAGAGTTCATCTTCAGCTTTTTAAGTACTCTCCTGCGCATCGGTCGAATGTTTTACTTTCTTACCTCTGCTAAAATTCAATTTTCAGAACGATAGTTTTATTTAAAACAGGGAAATCCACAGTTCCTTTTCAGCCAATCAGTGACTAGCCTACAACGAAACGTTCATACATACATTTGACAACTCAAAATGTAAACAAACAATGCATGTTTGCATGTTACTTATGTATTTCACTTTTCAAAGTGTTTTTTTAACAAGTATACATAAACAAACCAGTAAAACTATCAAAAAGGTTAAAATTACGAGGGTGTGGTTGTTCTTAGACGTTTAATTGCTGTATTAAGATGTTAACGTAAACGCGTAGTTGAAATGTGTTTACAAAATTGTCAGAAAACACCTGCCTATTTATAGTTTTTGCAATTACATGATCGTTTAAACCAATGAAAAATGGTTTCAAGATTTTTCGGTTGCGGAGATATTGATGAACTTTCATTGGTTGTCTATATAAAAACAAGTAACGAAGCTAAAATCTGTTTTGATGTCAGTTCGGTGACTTTTGGAGTCTCCCTAATACTCTTTGGTTCAACCAACCACGACAGTTAAAAGGTAGCACTCCATTGTAAATTTCTAATTCCTGCCGTCCCAGTACACAAACAATATGTCCGAAGTTCCTTGTACAAAAGTAAAAAACCTGAAAAGATAAGAATCATTTTATTAACAACATATTAAACATAACATTGTAAATCAACAACTAAATTGTCACAAGTATTGTGGTAGAACTACACATGGAGCTGTGATTCATTCAGAAATAGCCGAAAATCAACTGTGGTCCGAGACCTAAAACACCACTTTCTATCTCTCCACCAAAAATACCTTCAAATATAGCAGCTATAGAAACACTGTTTCTGTCTTGGCAACTCCCTAAACATGCAAAATATCACAAAGAAACTGGTGCGTCGCCTAGCAGATTTTTTGCTACTGATGAAGGTATGTACCCCCTTGAAAAATGTCTTGATTCTTCCGAGCCTGCAGTTGAAATGCACTGTTAACAGAAAAACGGTGTTCTTGACATCATCTGCCTGAACAATTTGTTACTAGTCCTATTTTTGAATTTGCCAGAGTTCATTTTAAACTCAAACAGTCATTTGACTCCAGAATATTTACACTTTCAAAGAAATCCTCCCTGGCCTTTCGAAACTGTGGCTACAATTACTGTGGCCTGCTACCAAAGAACAGACAAACAGAAATTTAAAAATGGGTGAATTGTAAAATAAACAACCTATCTACACTGTCTGTTTCAGTAAGTTAAACTTCACTGTAAATGTAAATGTTACAAGCTATATGTATCCATAGGCTCTAGGCATGTTTTGCTTCGTGATAATAGAAGACTAATGTTTAGAATATGAAGCAGGTTAAATAAAATAACTCTTTCTAATGCAAGAACACTATTTTCACTAGATACTAGTTTAATTTTAAGTAAGGTCGTTAATTTTGTTTTTAAAAAAAAATCGATTCATTTGAAAAGGAAAAGCTTTAAAAATGTCCTGTCAACACCGGAATGCTTAGAGCTTGAATATTTGATATCATTGGTCGTTCAAACTGCCTTAAGGGTCAAAATTGTGCACACCTGGATAGTCACCTGTTTTACATTAAATATGAAAAACTTTGAAAATCCTCTTGTCTTTAATTGCAAGCCCTAGATCTAAGATATCTTGTATTTAGCATTGCCATCTACCAAGCTTGTTCAAACTATGCCCTGGGTCAAATTTGGCCAGTCCCCTATTACTGTAAAATATCTATTCTTTGAAATACTTTTGTCCATAACTGTATGCTCTACAGCTTTTATTTGTGCTAAATGCTCACTGATTAATAAAAAGGAAAAATTTTGAAAATCGTCTTCTCTGAAACTGCAGTGCCTAGAGTCTAAATATTTGGTTTGAAGCAATTTTTGGTAAGCCTGTACCAAGATAAACATAGGGGTCCTGAACATAGATTCAAAAATATCCCCGCCGCGGGAGGTCACTTATTCTTCGTAAGACATACATAGGACTTTCTTAAAATGTTCTTCAGAAATCACAGGTAGTAGAGCTGAAAAGTCATTGGATATGCATGTTACGACTTTGCCTTATTAAATAATCATAACGTCATGATTAAATAGAGGATATTTGTTTGTTTTTGTGGAAGAAAAGAATTTATTTCATCGAGTGAACACCATATGTGATATTTTCACGAGTGGCGCAGCCACGAGTGAAAATATAAACATATGGTGTTCACGAGATGAAATAAATTCCCATCTTCCACTAAAAAACAAACAAATTTTCTTTTTATTTTATGGCAACACGTCAAAAATGGGTATTTTATGACATTTTTACTCAGGGCCTTCAATAAATTCCCCATGGTGAGCCCCAAATCAGTTAATGCGTACTTTGGTCAAACCGTTACTCCGCACAAAAAGTGCAGACAATCTCCAATACATATGATAACTTTACTTCTGCTGAAATAAACTGAATACACTTTCATCAAATAACATTTATTTTTCTCTACACAGTTTATCAATATTTATTGAATTTTAGCCATACATACTTTAATTATAAAAGCGGATTAATACCGAGTAATATTCAATCAATTGAATTGAAAGTCGGCCATATTGGATATTGTCCATGTGAGTTATGTAAACAAATCAGACATTTTAAATAATTTATGGCGAATTTCATCATTGTTCACAACTAGTTAGGCTCAGGAATTCAATATTATAACTGGATTTATCAAGGTAAATAAATTTCACTCGCTGTCACTGTCTGAAATACAGCGGATTCTCTTGTATTTACGTGGTGGGGAAATTCCTGAAGTTTCATCAAGCCTTGATAAAAAAGGAGTTCCGGCACAAACAGTGGATTATCAAAATGGTAATTTCACTGATTCAAAACAGTGGATTATCACTTTTATCTCACTGACATTTCCCTATATTTCATTGGTAGGCATAAAATAAAATGGTTTAATTAAAGAGTTAAAATATTTCTTTTGATGAGAAAAAGTTTCCGTCACGACATCGGTAGTTTCCGCCGCTATTTTTGGCTGTGACGTAGATTTATCCCTTCAGTTCGAGGCAATAATTCAGAATTATACTGCTCATTACGTATCCGTTTTAAAATGGAAAAATAACAATAAACAACGAGTGCAAGAAACACAATAAAGACACACTTGTATAAATTATCAGGTTACAAATTGTAACTGTCAACAGTAATACGGTTACTTCTCGATTTTATAAGTAAATTCAACTTTTGTGCCGGTAGAACTGGTAGAAATTTTACATTAATGAATATTCCAATTTTTTCCATGCTTCAGTTTAAAGTATCAATGATGCAATATAAATTATCCTCTCAACAGATCACAAGTTGTGTTACACCTAGATGATTTCGTCATTAATGATACCTGTTATGTATGTGTTGTGAAATGTAGTGGTCAGGTGTTAACAACACTGGTTTCAATGGAATGAAAAATTACCCGATTTTCACGTTGTTAAATTATTTGAAGAAGAATAATATGGTATGAACATTAAGCAGAACTTTATGTCTGCTTATAAATTAATATCCGATGGAATGTTAAGAATCCATAAATCACTTCTTATACTATGGGATTTATGCAAATTAACCTACCCAAAGGGACTCTTGCAAATTCTCCATGGCTGTCAAAATAAAAAGCAATTAACAAATTTTTATGTCTCGGTCATTGTTAATGTTGAGACATATTGCAGAATTGTATGGCAAGTGATCTTACAAATTTACTTTTAATTTTCACACTTTAAAAACATTACGTAATAGTTGCTTCCAATTGGCATGTCTGAGTGATTTAAGTTAAATTCCTAATTAAATTTTAAATTTATGGTGAAAATAAAAGGCATTCGACTTTATTATGTTTTGACAGAGTTTTCATGGCTCTTTTCTTATGTATTATTTGGTCTTTGATTATTTTTTTCTATTTCAAACATTTCTAAGATAAATAGACTGAAATAGATATGAATTTATAATAAAATATCATAGTCAAAGTCTTGTTACTAGGGATGGCAACGAGTAACCGGTTAACCGAGTACTCGATCGAACGTCCGAATATCGGTTAACAAAATTGATATTCGATTACTCGGCAAAAATATATAATTTATATTTTTTTGCGATTTAGAAAGGTTGGTGAATCCAATCTGTTCAGAAATTTGGAGATGTACATGTATCTTCATAAATACCTCTTAAATGCAATCAAAACATCCTTGCAGAGGTGCGAAAATGATATCGTTAATTTAACGAGGCGATCAACAGTTTGACACGCGTATGGGATTGAACACCTGTGTCGCTTACGTCATTCGACCTCTTATAATATTTAATTACCTTTAATTGTGTAAGAGTTTGTAGCCGAAACTTGTTTTAAGGTATATGTTTTGAAAACAGCAAATGGCCGGATTGCTATTATGAATGTTAGATTAAAGGTAGTAATTAGACCCGATTAAGCATTTGTTTTTCTTTACTCAATAAAGGAGAGTAACTCCCTTTTCTTCTTTACGCATATAAATCCATATATATCATTAGCTTTTTAAATATTGATAAAGTTTTTGTTTAGAATAAGATATTAAAATTTCAAGAGTCAGAGTGCCGCCTGCATAATCTGATGCTTGGAAATATTTCAAACGCTGTGCTGATAGCAAGACTATTAAATGTACATTATTTAGCTGTGAAATAACGTAGATATATGAACTGTTATAAATGTTTTAAACTTGATATTGCATTAATTAAAACGTTATAAAATATAATGTTGATTTAATTTCTTTGATGGTTATTCTAAGTTACCTCCCTTGCAGTCCTATTTATAGTTACACATGAATTTAAATAGAAAACGAAAGTAGCATGCAGACGGTGTTAATATATTGTGATAAAACTTTAATGATCATTGGAAATCATCCGAGTAACCGAGTACTCGATCGGAAAAATGACCGAGTACTCGAGTATTGATTTTGGTATTCGATGCCATCCCTACTTGTTACATGTATCTCAGGAGAACAATATCACAGATAGATAAACACCACATCACGGTAAAGAGGACGTTTATGTTTTGTTTTTAAAAGTCTCTTGACTTGAGTTAGCTACTCAAGTCTGCAAAAATCTGAATGGGGTAAAAGTGAGCATGTACAAAATTTTTTTGGATAAGTTACTAGGAAAATAATCTCTAGATATCTTCACTGATGTACTATCATCCAGAATGAACTATATAAATTTTGCTAATTGGCTTCCAAATTCCATCAAAGTTTTGAATTCTTTATTTAAATATTTTATCAATGTATATTTGCGATATAAGCTTAAATTGTTAATTTTTTATTCTACTATTTCACTCTCATCATAATTTTAAAGTTTTGTTAACAGTCCAGTTAGCTGTGCCAAGTGGCAATGGATAAATGTACGTCTCTTCCGATTTTGCGCGTGACAGGTTCGCACAACTGTGTGTTTTATGGATAATTTGCTACAAAAACATCTTTCAACATCAAAATTAAGTGCGGAATTTTGTAAGAATGTCTTATTTATAAATTATTTTTTTCTCATTTAAACATTTCGAGGATCAAAAATAATATCCAATGACCTTTAAATATATCGTGCGCAGTCTTTACCAAAACTTGTTCGTCATGACCCTTGTGTCAATACTGGTCCCTCCCTGAATGTCACTAATTTCACTTATTTATTAAAATAATTCGAATATTCAAAAGCTTAGAAATTGAGTGTGAAACAAATGTCCAGTGGTTCTGTACCAAGGTTGTTCAAAACACGACCCCAGGTCAAAGTGACCCTCCCAATTAAGTATTTTTTGATAAATATATAGTGTAGTATGGAAAAAGAATTAATCCCCTTATCTAAGTTGGAAGTAAGCATTATCATTATAGGGTTAACGCACGTTTTTCATCTGCAGAATCCCGAGGGATGGTTGGTTTCCGAGCCCCTAGGGCGAGGGTACCAACATATCCCGAGGGATTCTGCAGATGTAATGACACGAAAAACTAGAACTGTGTCCATAGGACACGGATGCCCCCACTATGCATAAGTGCTCATAAACAATAGCATGTATATCATGTATGTAAGATTTTTCTGTACATATACCTAAAATGATCTACAGGTAACCTTATGTACATGTTAAATTAAATTACAAATGTAAAATTTATATGTTCAATTATTTATATGGTATATAGTGAAAAAATCAACAAAGGGCCATAATTCTGTTAAATATGGCCACAGCAAAAATTCCTTCCTTTACTACCATCTACACATTAAAGCTGTTCATCCCTGGAAGTTTAAGCAAAATCTGCCATCCGGTTTAAGAGGAGTTGCGTTCACAAAATTTCTATATGGCATATAGTGAAAAAATCAACAAAGGGCCATAATTCTGTTAAATTTGGTCGCAGCAAAAATTCCTTCCTTTACTGCCATCTACACATTAAAGCTGTTCATCCCTGGAAGTTTAAGCAAAATCTGCCATCCGGTTTAAGAGGAATTGCGTTCACAAAATTTCTATATGGTATATAGTGAAAAAATCAACAAAGGGCCATAATTCTGTTAAATTTGGTCGCAGCAAAAATTCCTCCCTTTACTGCCATCTACACATTAAGGTTGTTCATCCCTGGAAGTTTAAGCAAAATCTGCCATCCGGTTTAAGAGGAGTTGCGTTCACAAAATTTCTACATAGTATATAGTGAAAAAATCAACAAAGGGCCATAATTCTGTTAAATTTGGTCGCAGCGAAAATTCCTTCCTTAACTGCCATCTACACATTAAGGTTGTTCATCCCTGGAAGTTTAAGCAAAATCTGCCATCCGGTTTAAGAGGAGTTGCGTTCACAAGATTTCGGGACGTACGGACAGACGTACGGACGGACAGACGTACGGACGGACGGACGGACAAGTGCAACGCTATATGCTCCCCACTATGTGGGGACATAAAAACGTGCTTTAACGCTATTCTAGCATAAAATGATCTAGAAAAAATAAAAAGTGTGATGGACAGACGGACGAACAAACAGCCGACGGACAACTTCAAATTTATATCCCTCTTCTCCTCAGTGACATCTGTGCACATATAAAGTTTCATGTTGATACCTTAAATACTATTTGAGTTATGTTGCGAACAAAATTAAGTGATAAAAAATAACAAAGGACGATAACTCAAAAGTTATCAAGTGAAGAGTAACACTCCCTAGTGACCTATCTCTATGCACCTTTGAACATGTATTTTGATACCTCAAATGCATATAGAGTTATGATCCAAACAAAAATTAAATAGAAAAAATAGCAAAGTGGAATAACTCAAAAGTTACGAAGTGAAGAGTTACAGTTCATATGCACTGCACTTCTACTCAATGAGATATAACCACTTATTCACTTTTCATTGGCTTCCACTGTAAACTTTGATTGCTTACCAACTTTCCTTTATATACCGTTGATTAAACCGGCATGTAAGTCCCTTATAAAGCATTTTCTGATAAGGGGTATTATGAGATTTGGTGATTCGAAGAGCACAACAGTCTGGAGTACTAAATCACTCAAATAGTCTCCATTGTTTATCATTTTTTTTTTCATAAGAAAAAGCAATTTATTGAAAATTTATGGAGGGTGGGAAAGGCATTATTCCCCCTAACCCCTCCGATTCATGCATGTAGGGTTCTTAGGGGAAGTTTTATTGACATCAAAAGAGCACATTTCCAGAAAGACTCATCTAATGAGTTAACATTCTAAATTACAACTAAATACGCCCAGTTCTAGTCCAATTCATATTTGATTTGAAATTCGCCTAAAAGAAATCATTTTAAAGGACTGTAGCATTTTCAGGATATAAAAAAGAACGGTCATAAACTACATAGTAATCCAAAGTACATGTATATTTAGAGTCAATATCTGATTTTGTAAATACATCTCCAACATACGGCAGACTTTTTTTTGTTAATAAGCGCTCAGCTAGCAATTCGTGTAGTCTGACCTGCTAAAGATTCCTATATATTTCAAACCGCAATGGATATTTCAAAACACATGGAATTATGAAAAATGTACACAAAAAATAACAGGAAAGTGATCAGAGATTGGATCATATGGAATTCAGTCCAAAAACGGTATGGAGAAAAGGGCAAACTGGAATGCAGAAGTACGCAACCGGAAAATTCACATAAATCAGAAGGTTGTTTTGTGTTTTGAATATTTTGGTATCGCCCGATTATGCAAATAAAAAGTAGCCCAAAACGGCAAATTATATTCTTCTTAACCCTTAATGAACCGGAAGGTAATACTGAAATATTTAGTAAATACGTACCGTGTGTAGGTCTATTGCCTATTGAAAAAGTCTGTTTACCGTTGTACAATAAGAAGGTCTACTGCCTATTGAAAAAGTCTGTTTACCGTTGTACAATAAGAATATGAAAATGAAATGTTTTCCTTTTCTCTAATCAGAATTCATATGTTATATATAGAGCCAGACAATTTTGTTATCTGTATAAAAAGTGTTAACTGCTGCGAGAATGAATCTGTTGTTGAAAAAAGAGAGAATGAAGATGACATTTGTCTTTTGTTGCTTACCTGAAGACCTGCGGCATGATAAACATGTACAATCATTCGTGTAACATCAAATAACTTCAATCCCAAAATGTATTTAGATAATTTACTTATGAAAGCTAAAGTGCCTATAATGTTAATTTCCAAATCGGTTACATGGTTTACATGGTTTACATTCCTTTTAAGAAATTATATCTCTGAAAGTTTGATGGTTTGCGTGAAATAATTCTAGAGCCATAAAGCAGAAAATGTATTCAAAGTGAAAGAACCTGTGGCGTTGACGTTTGACACTCAAAATAAATAACGTCCATGTTTTAGCAAAGAGCAAATAAAAAGCCATACTGCATATATACAAAGTAAACTTGAAATAAGGAACATTTGGTATTTCATCGACAAATTTAAATTCATCCAGCTAGTTCAAACGCTGGACTGAGCTCTATCATCTTAACCCGGTCTAGTAAACTGACGATACTAAATATTTGCTTAAAATTAAAATCATTTTTGGATATTTCACGGGGCACGTATCTATGGCACTAACATCCAAATAGCTACTGTAATGTTTTGCTAATTTATTGTATGGCCTGATCAGGTAAACCGTGTCAAATTAGGGAACAACCGTAAACACAAGGCCTTTTGAAACATTATAGGGAGTATAACTATAAGCCCATTGAACGAGCGTTTTTTTTCTTATATAATCCTTACCAGTCCAGCTACAAGGATAAATTTTAACTTTTTAAATCTGCATTCCGACTTTTTAAAGAGATATATCATTCTAGTATTCTCAATAATACTTTCATAAGTGACTGCTCCCGACCGGTTTATTTCAAGGATAAGTTATGTATAGTTATGTTATTTAAAGCTAGTTAAAAACAAGACAGTCTGAAGGACAGCTATATCCCCTGCCGCAGTAGCACATTGGAATGGATAACAAGTGTGATAAGAGAAGGTCAGACCTCCCAATATGACATAGGATAATGATTTCTACAGAATATCGGCAGCTAAATTTGGACCTTACATTTGTAACAGTTTAAAAATTATGAAGCGGAGACGAAATGTGGACTTTTTTATATAACATTTAAGTGTGACCTTGACCTTGGGAGAAGCGACCGGCTTGTTGCGCTGTGCACATTGACCCATGATGGTGATCATTTGTGCCAAGTTATTTTAAAATTTCAAGCAGTTTAAAAGTAACGGAGCGGACACGAAATGGACATTTTTATATATCACTTTTAAGTGTGACCTGGACCTTCGGGGTAACGATCTGGTTATTTAACTCTGCACATCGTCTCATAATGGTGATCATTTGTACGAAGTTATTTTAAAAACGTTCAATGAGTTTAAAAGTTCTGAAGCGGCCACAAAAATGTTTAGGATGGACCGACTGACAGACGGGGCCATTCCTATAATCCCCTCCCCGATACGCGACAGGGGATTAATAAACCAAGGGAAGTCTTTAAACGATAGAGCCAATTTACAGAATTATTCCGCAAAACGGATTACAAACTGAAATTATAAGTCTCAATGCCGGGCTTCATTGGCTGCCATTGCAAACTTCATACTTAAAATAAGTTCGATAATTTCATTATCTGTATACATAGTGATAGATCTACTACGATTTTGAAACTTATCTTTTTACATTATGTTATGCGAAGAAAAAAAACTAAAGTCTGCTATTGAAAAACAAACACAGGAATGCTGGAATAACCTAGCATAAATAGACAAGAAAATGATTACATCAATGTCCTACGTGAAGCCTCGACATTTTAACCTGCTGTATTTTATCTCGTTCTCTTAGTTCCTCTGCTATATTCGATTTGATTATTTTTTATTGACACAGCCAATTTTGATCTGACAGCAAGTGTTATATTATGATTCATATTGAACAAGACGTATGATGCACACGACGTACAGTTCAATGACTGCTAACATCCAGTAAGAAAAAGCTGGCTTGAAATTTGAAAAATTTATATATTTTTTACAAAAATACTGAATGTCAGCTGAAAGTACCGACATCCGGAGGATAACAAAAGCTGGTATAGCCTTCTCTATTACACACACAAATATTCGCTGTACTGTTTTTATGGAGCCATCTCTATCCCCTGTACACTGGCACTCGGCTTCTAATGAAGAATTCACTTAAATATCTTCGAATATCTTAATATTATGCTTTAAAAAACTGAAACTAGCATTTAAAATAACATGTGTATTCAGATATTTTCTGTTTTACAATTTGCAAGTAAAATCATTGAAATATTTTAACTAAGCCTCTTAAGATAGTGTTACAGGGGATTATTTACATCTTTAAAGTAACCAGTTAGATGTCTTTGTATATACATCTAGACATGTCTGTAGATTGTTATCTTACACTCTATAACATCCAGAACGGCTTATTTTTTTCATTACAGTGAAAAACTCGTATCGATTCCTGTTTACTGCTCATTGGGACTACTGTATCCTGTATACAATGATCCAGCGTGTTTAAAAAGGAAAGGAAATATCGTCTAAAATTCCATTACATAATATAATTTTCCCCCTATCAGTCTGCTTTAAACGAGGGGAAGATCATTGGAGTAACACTTCATACGTCTCTCATTGCCCTTTCTTCCACTGTTTTGATACGAGTAACAACTGATGACTTGAATTTATGAATTTCCAATCCACTTAAAGGGGCTCGCTCTGTCGCTTTGTTTACTGGGATAATTGGACTGCTGACTGCATGTTATAATAAGGAAAAATACAAAAATAATTAAATAGAAACTGTCCAACCGTTTTTAAATCAATAAAGCTATGTTTTCTATAAAGCTGAATTTTCTGTAGAGCTATATTTTCGGTTAGGATCGTTTGAACTGAATACAAATGAAATTTGAAACAAACCAGGTTGAGTGTTGGGGTATTTATGTGCTAGGATGGTCAGTTTGGGTACGTTGTGGTCAGTACCTGTCAGAAATCACAGAAGTATATTGTAGTACGTGGTATCAATGTCATTGTGATTTCTGTCTACAGCCGACTCAAACTTACCATTATATAACACAGTACTAGCTCCTCTGAGAGTGGTACTTATTGTTGTTGTGGCCACACAGGGGACACCGGGAGTTGAAATTGGTTATCCCAATTATTTTTGTTATCAGTTCAATGCGGATTCAAACTCTATCCTTTTAAACTTTTCACAATTTTATTCCTATTTATTTATATCATAAGGGACAAATGTCTAAACAAAATTAACAAGACAAGTCCCAATAATAATGTTCCCAGGTATTTAAAGTTCCTTTTCTCTTCGCTATTAAAATGAAATGTTCAACTTCACAACAAGATTTATCAAAATATGCATCTAGGTATGTGGCTGCCTAAAAGAAGACTTGTCTTTACCATTAGGGAAAAGTTGTGCCACTCGAATATTTTAATTCTTTAAGATAGATAGAGTGTAAACAAATACATACTTTGAATAGCAACTAAAGTCACTAATTCAGTAGAAGCTTTTACAACATTTATTCTGATAATCCTTGTTTTCTAAATTCATTTTTATCACACCCAAATTCAACCACATCGACAAAATCAGTGAAATTTATATGTCCCAAATTTTACTTCATTACACAAGTTTATTGAATATATAGTGTTGTTTCATTGTCCTAGTCAGAGACATATTAAGAAGAATAATAAGCTGTCCCAGTAATACTAATTGCATAATCATTATGATAATCAATAAATGCTGGAATCGCTCCAAGTGGTGAAAAGGGAAACAACTCGTTAGTTCAAACTTCTTTTCGCTAGGCCCAAACGCTGTGGAAGTTGCAATTCCCAACCTTAGTTGGACATGTCCATCCATAAGAAATCCTAGAACATGTGATCTGAAATGCAAATAAGATAAAACTATGCAAACTCAGCACGTTTTATCTAGTTTGATAACGCTAGGTCTATTTTAGAATTGCACTTTTATTTTGTAAAAGAAGTCTGATTGAGCAAAAACAATGGAAGTTACAAGAAAAAGTTACATTCATAGGCCTGTTGATTTTGAATACCGTTATGATACTGTACCTGAACGACTTCAGTATATGGCTGAGAAATGTGGGGACAAAGAGGTTTATGTATTTCTCCATCCGGACGGAAGGCGAGATAACATTACAACAACTGAACTTTGGCAGAAATCACGAAATTTAGCATGTTCGCTGATAACATTGGGAATAGGAAAAGGAGACGTAGTGGCGACTTGCTTATATAATGAACTCGATCTGTTAGTCTGCACGTTTGGTGTGATCTGTACTGGAGCAATAATTTTAAATCTTGTTATCAGAAATGAGAATGGAAGCGATTTGAAAAACAATCTTAACAAGGTTGGGGCTAAGTGTCTGATGTTAAATCCCGGAGAAGACAACCAACAGCTCAACGCGTGTATGAATTTCATAGCCGCCATCAACGGAAATGGTACAGTTGAATGTTCCTCGGTCCAACTTTAAAACTGCTGATTTCAAATGCGTTGGTAAAAGATATGCAACTTCTTCAACTGAGCGATTTAACTAAGGAACCCGAAAACTCCCAAGAGTTACCTAGACTTGATCCAGAAACGCCTGTTGTACTACTCTCAACTTCTGGCTCTTCGGGAGAGTCTAAATTTGTGCCGCATTCCCACTTTGATACTATGATAATAGGACATAATTTGAAGGAATCAATAGGCTACGAAACCGATGATATTATATATAACGAAAGACGTATCGCCTGGATAGGAGGATTCCCGTTTATGTTTTTGCACGACGGTGTAAAGGTTGTCACGAAAATTAAGCCGTTTGCCAGTTTAACCGAACATTGCGACTTTACATACAATGCGATGAAAAACGAGAACTGCTCGATTGCATGTCTTCTACCTGCCACGATCCTTGGACTTCTTCAGAAAATAAAACAGCTCTCAAAACCGTCTAGCTTTTTGCTAAAGAATATCCACGTGGGTGGTCTTCCTGTAGCTTCAGTGTGCATGAATGCAATTGGCGCACTATCGGAAACAGTGACGAATGTTTACGGCTCTACAGAGGGTGGGTTCTTTACTCTCAACCCTATGAAGTGTAAGGAAAAGTATATAAATTATTGTGCAGGACGACCACATGCTGGATTTGAGCTAAAGGTTGTAGATGAAGAAGGACTCGTTGTTGAAAGAGGCACCATCGGAACTTTGTTCGTACGATGTCCTTGCATGTTCCCATACTATTACAATGACGAAACAAAAACGAAAGAAGCTTTATCGCCCACTGGCTGGATGAATACAGACGACGTTGGATATATTACAGAGCACGGGCAGGTAGTTGTTCATGGACGGAAGTCGGACATCATTTTACAAAATGGCAAGTATATGGTACCTTCTCAGATCGAGGCTTTCATAAAAACCCATCCAGGTGTGCTAGATGTCCTGGTTATTGCAATCCCAGATGATTCTGCTTTTGAGTTAGCGTGTGCATGTGTCATTCCTTTCCCGGGTAAAATACTGACACCAGACGATGTAGATAAATTCTACACGAAAGGACAACTGTCTTTTGTGCATGAGGCGTTTTCTCAAGATAAACTGGAACTTATCATGATTTTTGATAAATTTCCGACGGTTTATACAGGGAAACCTGACAAGGGGGCTTTAAAGAAAGAAGTGTTAGCTCGATTACAGAAACAGTAAGTCGATTAATCATGCCAGCTGTGTCTGAATTGATTTAACAGAAATCCTTACGTCCTCTGAATGAAAATACGAGAACGACTACTTACATACATCGGGCGATATGAGTTTTTGTATTGTTATTTTTTAGAATTGTTTCAGAATGTAACTTAATTATTATGGATATGTACACTAGAGAATAACCTTTGTCGTATTTGTCTGAAATATACAAACAGAAAACATTAAAATTCAGATATCTTAAAGGTATGAAGAAGTATCTTTCTCAAGAGTAACATAGAACAGTTCTTGTTACCTCATGTACTGACTCGTGTAATGGGCTCTCCAGCATATCAAAGACTCCAAAACGTTCAAAACCAGGCAGCTCAGGTTGTCATGAATGCTGGTATTTACAAATACAGCTCTGAAATACTGAAATCATAGCGCTAGTTACCTGTACGAGGAAGAATTATGTTTAAAATCCTCATTCTTGTGTTCGGAGTTCTGCATGGAACTACACCTTCACATCTTGAAACTTTGCTGAAACTAAAAAGTGAAAAATACAAACAACGATCTACAAACTGCACACAACTCTGTGTTCAAAAGAAAGAACAAAACTAGCTGATAGACCCTTTTCTGTCGTTGGATTTAAATGGTGGATTGCTCTCCAAAAGAAAATTAGGTGCATCTCAGATAAAGGTTGTTTCAGGAAAGTTTAAAGACCCACCTATTCAACCTTTTCCACAAGTGTTAAATCTGTGACTGTATAATTTTTTAATCTATGTGACTGTTGATGTGTAAATGATATATAAACAGTTTTATCTTTTCATACGTTTTATTATTTTTTATCATTAATGTCTTTTCCCAGAGCAAATTACTTGTCAAAGCAAACTTTATATTTTTGGTTAGTAAAACATCGAAAAAGTAATGTACTTTTGAAAGAGACGTTACATCAGTTAAACATAAGGCCTAGTCTAGGACCTACCCATCTTCCAATCTGATTAAAATCATATCTTCTAAACCGCTATGGTATGACCATGGAGAGATCGTGTATTTCATTGTCTTCCCCAGTTGTAACAGGAATATTAAGCCTTCATCCCTTAACATCCTGCTCATAATTATACCAAATTCGTTCTTTAGCTCTTGGTGTGTGGTTTATTTTGTTTAACTGCGACTGACTACAAACTTCAAATGTCTATTGCCATCGATGTGGAAAGAAGGCAAAAGCAAGGGGAATGTGCAATTATTTTTTGCTTTTAACTAATTTTTTCTCTAATTCAAACTTTCTTAATGTTCGAGGTTTTGCACGAATATAACATGAAAAAGCAAAATACGAAGACAGTTGAAAAATTCAAGTTGGCTACTATTTGAAACAATAGCCTGCTTTAAAAATTATCTAAGGAGCCTTTTCAAGATATTTCCCATTATTTTTAACCTTTATCTGGTAATATCTGATAAACGCTTTGCACAAAATTTCAAAAGGTAGTGATCCAGATTATTCGAACTCCTTCTATCTCTTTCAGACTGAAAATCGGGAGACGAAAGACAGTATAAGGTTGTCAGTCGTTATTTCATGTATCTTTAATTAATGGCAGCTAGATATTTCTTCCTCTCTCTCTCTTTTAAACAATATCTGACTTTTGTAATGAAAAACGTCAAAAAATATAATGATCTAAACTTGAACTCCGCTTGAATTTGAAAAAAAGCTGCGAAGACATCGATATTCCAGTTCCATTAATTTCCCAGAGAATAAAAATCTTGTTCACCTCCAGAAATAGGTCAATGCAGCATTCTCTCGGAATTTCTAACAGGTATATTGATTATTTCTTCCTCTCGCGAGTTTTATATAACAGCGCTTCCAGTAGTAGTTAGCTATGACCCTTGCTTGCACTTGAGGAACACTATAGCGAATGCTGAGCTGGTGATAACTTCTACACTCAAGCGAACACGTAAGATTGGATTTGTGGTAAAGTTAACCGTTGGACAGTTTGAATAGTTTAAAACAGGTATTTATTCACTTTTATAGTTGTTTTTTCCGTATATTGTAATGTTTAGAAAAACTCTATCACAGCATTATCTCATAAGTATTTTCGCCTTTGTTTTATTCGACGTAAATTACGACATAACTATTTGATAAATCATTTATAAGATGGCTGAAACACAGGTGACAGTATCACTGAGCATACAACATCTAGAATCGAAAAAAAATATTTTTTTTAACTTTTTACTTATATATCTAGATATATTAGCAAAAAGTTAAAAAAAATTTTTTCGTTTTTAGAGGTTTTATGCTCAGTGATACTGTCACCTATGGGCTGAAACATTGCCCCGATTCTGTTATCGCTACACTGACTAGTGTTCTTAATTAAGCTGTTTTATCAGCGTAGGTCAAGCAGTGTCATATTTTGACAATTTTGAAATCTACATGCTAAATAATTGACGAACTTGCTACCTAGCCTAAATATGCACAAGCGATAATGGTGAGAAATGAATATAATCACATAAGCGGCCAAACCAGTGTAGCATTCGCTACCGTCGGTCCTTTTGGTACTTTGATTCTTTCATAGGACTGAGTGCGCGCGCATGCGTATCGGGGTAGTTGAGCAGCGAGAGGTGAGCGCATGGCGGCAATTTGACTGCAGAGCTGGTTATTCCTGTCCTTTACCCCCTTTCTAAGTCCCTAAACTTGGTGAGAGGTATCCCAAAAGGTGTACTAACAATAGTAGCAAAAGACTATATTGGCGTTGTCGCAGTTCTCCTTTAGGTTTTTGTAGAATAGCGGGTGGAATTGGGGAACGCTGCCCCGGGAGTTTTTCAAAAAGTTGTTCTACCTTCACTTTTAGGAGAATTCGTACCTGAGTGGGGAAATCTGGGTAATATCTCATATTTTGGGAGCCTGTAGATTTATCATATAAATTTCTGGTATTTCTTACTGGCCTGGGTGACTTGGAAAGGTACTTTGGGGATTTGGGTTGGATATTTTTGGGGACGAATACTCGGAAATTTAAATAAAGCAGCTGTTTCATATAATAATATTTTTCTAATAAATGTTGATATTTATGTGCTGTGGTGTTCGACCGTGGTGATACCTCCTTGCATAGTGCACTTCAGCGTCTCAGGCACGACATTTTGGTTGTGTGTTTGTGCATTTACAGAGTACATATTTTATAATATTTGCCCATATATTGTATTGTGATCTTGGATATTCACTCATATTGAGTTAGTAAGTTGGTGGTATGCCCTTTTCGTGCTAGTTTATTATATGTACTAGTGTGATTTTGCTGTTCATGTGTTTATGACCATCAAATCAAATTTGCCAAATATATTGAAGAATAGTGTTTCATATGCTGTGTAGCTGGTTTGGTACTTCCACACTAGTTTATTCATCATATCCTGGGAGTGTATAAAATTTGATTTTGTGTTTATTACCTATATTTTCATAAAATTGTGTCGCATAGGATGCCTGACCAGTGTGCATTTTCACATTCTGTGGTAAATATGTTTCTTTCATAGCTGCAATTGTTGATATTTCTTGTGATACAGTTATCACAAGTCAAAGAGGAATAAAACACTACATTGTTGATCAACATTTCCTGGAAATCTGCCCAACTGACATAAAATGCTATTGTGATTACTTATCATAATAGTGAAGTGGGAACATATTTGAGAGAAGAGCAATTATAGAAAAATATTGCCAAATATTTTAATATTAGCTTGTGGTCCTGATGTAGTACTGTGAACTTATAAATTTTTTCTGCGTTTTTCTACGACCGTGTGCGGTTACCATTTTCGAGTTGTTGTGAACAAAAAATTTTATTGTAGTTTCGGTTTATATGAAATCCAAGTATTTTTTGGAATGGACAGTTATACATTTTACACGGTTATCTATATTGAGGTGATATAGTGATACTTTCACTATATTATACAAATTTTGACTTAGTTTAGACTCTTATGAAATGTTTCCGGATGAAATTTGTAAACTTCATTTTGTAAGAACCAACCTTTCGCAGACACTTTTTACAGTCAGTTGTTATTTAGTAAAATTTTAAATCACAGCGAAGCAGTTTTACGAGGCACTTCGTTACAGAAAAATATAGAAATAAAATTGCTAGAAATTTGGGCTGTGTAAAATTAATTTCATAATAGGCCGCTGTTCTAGGTTGTTTGAATGGTGATTACTTATCATTATTCATTGTGTTGAAAGGCAACCTGCGTATTGATGTTTTTGTAGATAGATTACATTACAGTGTAAATAAATTTGTGTTTGCCATAATTAAATTGCCATCGTTTTTCACATGACTGTCGCCTGTTGTTGCAGATGTACACATGCACATATTTGACATTTTGTGAGTTGTGATAGTGTTTTTACTGACAAAATATCGGTAATCTGCAGTGAATTAACACAATTGTAAAGATGGATACTCCAACAAATACTGGTCTGAATCACTTCGTAACTCAGTTGCAAACAGACCCCCTGCCAATGGGACGGGGTCGAGGATACAGCAGTTTAATGGGACCAATAGGGAGCCTAGCAATTGCTGATGAGTTAGGTGTACCCCAAGGTGGTGGTGCATTAGCTAGTTTATCTGCAGGAGAGGAGGGGGACAGTACTTCTGTCATCAAAGTCAAAGTAAACTTTGTGCCCATGAAAGATTTGACTTCTATTGCTGGAATAGGGAGGGCTTATGCTAAGAGAATGCATTCAATACGGTTAGAGGAGGGCAATCTTACACCAGAAGTAATAAAACACCACTTTGGCGGAAGGATTTCAGAGGCAAGTTTGTTGCAAATGGACTTTGAGCCAAATGATATGTTGGATGAGAGAAAGCCAAGGTTGCCACTTCCAACTATGGCACGTAAAGCTATATTGAAGCAGTTTGACACTGATTGGGCAGCCCAGAATAAAAATGGTTCAAAGAAAAGCGTAAAGCAAGAGAAAGATATTGCACCTACTAGTGCAGGCAAACCCACCAAAAAGAAAAGTTCATTGAAACAGAGCCCGTCAAGTGACGTGTCCTCAGAAAGTGAAGATGAGGTAGTGGTGAAACCAAGCAAGAAGTCAGCATTGAAGAAAGCAAAAGTAAAAATGGACACTGATAATTCAAGTCTTGATGAGTCGGAAGATGAAGAAGTAATAAAGAGTAGTAGGAAAAAGCCGCATAAAAAGAAGAAGGAAGTAGAGAGAGACCAGTCATTTCTTTCTGAAAGCGATCCAGAAGAAGAGCAAAAGATGAAACATGGAAGACAGAAAATGACGTCTTCTAAGAAGAAGAGCAAGCCATCTAAAAAAGTTTTAGAATCAGATGATACTGAAAGTGTTTCTGAATCAGAAAAAGTGGTAAAGAAAAAGAATAAGAGTTGCCGTAAGGTAAGATTTGAGACTGAAACAGAAGATGACGATGATGATGATGATGTAGACCATGGACCACTCCGTAAAATGCCAAGGGGGTATGATAGAAAGTTGAGTTATAATGGAGATAATGAGGGCAAAGGTGACGATTTTCAGACCTTCAAGTTTAAGTTCAAAAGTTATGCTAAAGCCTTCAAATGGACCGAAGAAGAGTGCCGTTATTGCTTATGCTGGAGTTTGACTGGAGAGGCGGCAAGGCATCACACACTGATATCTTCTGGACAAGGCCCTCTTACATACAAAGAGTTGATGAAGTGTTTGGAGAAACGTTTTGGAGGAAAAGAATTAATCGAGACAGCGCAAGCACGTTTCAACCAGGCTTGTCAGGAACCAAGGGAATCCTTGGAAGTTTGGGCTGACCGTGTACAGAGATTGGCCCTCAAAGCTTTCCGTAAATTACCGGAGTCATATGCTACATCGCAAGCTGTGAGCCGTTTTTGTATGGGGCTGGAAGATAAAGAGGCCTCCAGAGACGCCTGCCTCAAGCGTTTTAAGACCATTGACGAGGCTAAAGATTACGTCCATTACTTTCTCCATGTTGCAAGTGTTAACCCTAAACCGAAGGCCTCGCGGCGTACTTCGTCGCGGGAACATGAGGAAGCAGTTAACGTTTATGAAACCAGCATAAATAGAATTCAGGCGCAGTTTGATGAACGGCTAAAGAAGATGCAAAGCCAATTTGACAAACAGATGGCACTCAACAAACAAGGCTATGCTGGGGGTAGAGCAAGTAGTGGTCGTGGTATTGGTGGGTCTTACCAGGAAAGCAGTGGCCAAGAGGGATATGGCAGAGGTGGAGGCTATGAACGGCGCTATGGTAACCAGTCACAAGGAGGATATGGAAGAAGTGGTGGATACAGAGGTAGAGGTGCTGGAGGTCGTCCATCACGTGGTAGAGGTGAAAGGAATGACGGTTGGGGGAGTCAACAAGAAACTGGAGGAAGAGATCCTGAAGTATCAGTAGGCATTAATGAGTGCTTCTTTTGTAGAAAGCCTGGACATATAAGGGCGGATTGCAGAGAGTGGCTGGCTACGCAAGAATGTTTTTCATGCCATGAATTTGGACACCGTAAAGCAGCATGCCCTAAACGTCAAGCACAGAGGTCCAGTAAGGATTTGCAAGATTTAAACAGGCGGGGGTCGGGCGAGAGGGCCGCTCCCGACTCGTAAAACAGGGCCCACGGAATGATGTAAATAGGGTGCAGGGGAGTACTTCTTCCCTTAACCAAGAGAGTACTAGTATGGATGAAAATATTTTTTGTGGGGAATACGAAAACAAACAACAGGGGGAGGGGCATACTTCGTCCCGGAACGGTCCTACATTAGTCAACAGAGATGGGGAGCATAATCATATTTTGTCTTCAGATCACCAAACTGACACTAATGTAAATAAAGGAAGAGGGCGTGCAGTGTTAGTGGAAAAGACAGAACTAAGATCCCGGAGAAATAGGTCTGTTGAGCCAGTAAGATCAAGGGATGATAAAAGTAGGAACTCGCGTTTCGTGAATGCTGGGACGCAAACAGATGATAGCTCATCAGACAGTGGTGAGGAGATACGGGAAGGAGGTGCTGTCTCTTCTGCTCCATTTAAAATGGAAGATGTCGAGAAAGAGATCTCAATTCAGACGTATGCTGAGCTGGAAAATGAATTGATTGAAGTGAACCAGCTATCGTCAGCATCTAAATACAAATTATCCGTTGAGATAAATGGTAAGCCAGTAGAGGCAGTAGTGGACACTGGCGCAGATGTAACAATCATCTCGGAAGAAGTATATAATGGCTTGAAGAGGAAGCCAGAACTCATCAAAAGAGTGACATTAAATGCTGCGGGCAAGAAAATGAAAATGAGTGGCAGGGTAGTAGGACCTGTAAAACTGAAAGTTGGGTCAAAAATTTATGAGGAGACAATTCATGTAGCGCCTATATCACAGGATATGTTGCTAGGGTTTGATTTTATAAGGGGAAGGTCGGTGTTGGACTATGTCAACGATACATTCTGTATTGATGGTGAGGAGATAACGATGAATGTGGCAACAACTAACGGTGACCCGGAAGTAGGTAGAGTTACCGTCAGCAAGCGGAGTGTAATACCTCCAAACTCCGTGAAGCATATACAGTGTAAAGTTAATAGTGAAATGCCTGAGTTTATTGTGGAAGGAGATGATAGTCTGGATGTCCTTGTACCAAAAACTTTGCATAGCAAAGGAAAGAATGCGACAATATGTGTGGTGAATATCACAGACAGATTCCGTGTTCTGAAGAAAGGGAAAAGAGTGGCAAAAGCTTTCCCCGTAGAGAAAGTGGTACCTGTGACTGAAGAGATGGAGAATTGCATCGATCAAACTTTTGAAGATTACAGTAATCATTCTGTAAATAAAGTTGGCCTAAGTGACAAAGTGCCGGATCATTTGCAGGCAACTTTTGAAAAGTCAAGTAAGGAGTTGTCTAAGGATCAGAGGGAGAAACTTGCAAACCTACTCATTACTTATGAGGACGTGTTTGCAAGGAGTGAATTTGATTTGGGCACGTTTACCAAAATTGAGCATTCCATAGACACTGGGGACGCACGTCCAATCAAGCAGAGAATGCGAAGGACGCCAGCATGCTTTGCTGGAGAGGAGGAGGCACATCTCAAGAAGATGTTGGATGCTGGAGTGATCCAGGAGTCTGTGTCAGAGTGGGCTTCAGCACCAGTGTTGATTCGAAAACGGGACAAGTCGGTGAGATGGTGCATCGACTATCGTGCTCTCAACAGTGTGACAATCAAGGATACTTTCCCATTGCCACTTGTTGATGATTGCCTTGACACACTTGCCGGAAATAGTTGGTTCTCCAAATTAGACGCCAACTCCGCATATTGGCAGGTGGGAATCAAAGAGGAGGATCGTCCCAAGACTGCATTTGTGACGAAGTATGGTCTTTTCGAGCACGTAAAAATGGGGTTCGGTCTCTGCAATGCTCCTGCCACGTTTTCTCGAGTGGTCAATCTCGTACTTCGGGGTTTGAATTGGAAAACCGTGCTTGCATTCCTGGACGACATATTGGTGTTGGGGAAGACGTTTGACCAACATTTGCAGTATCTTGGAGAGGCTTTGGAACGTTTTCGACAATACGGGTTGAAATTGAAGCCGAAAAAGTGCTTGTTTTTTCAGCATAAAGTAGAGTTTCTTGGCAGAATAGTAAGTGATGATCAGATAGCTATGGCCGAGGCAGATATTAAGGTGGTTAAAGAGTGGCCAACACCCAGAAATTCGAAGGATGTGCAAAGGTTTCTGGGCCTAGTTAATTATCACCGAACATTCGTGCCGAATTTTGCCGAGTTGAGTGCGGACTTGTACAAAGTGGTGGGAAAGTACCAGTTTAAATGGGAGGAGGAACAGCAAGTAGCTTTTGACAAGTTGAAGATAGCTTTGTCACAACCCCCAGTATTAGCATTACCAAATACGGTCGACGAGTTTATTCTGGACACTGATGCGTCCAATGTTGCAGTATCAGGAGAGCTCCTTCAGGTGCAAGGTGGAAAGGAGAAAGTCATCGCTTATGGTAGCTATGTATTGACCTCTGAACAGAGGAACTACTGTGTGACCAGGAGGGAATTGCTTGCAGTGGTTCGCTTTACAAGGCAATACAGACACTACCTGTTGGGAAGGCCGTTCGTACTTCGGACGGACCATTCAAGTCTGACATGGCTGATGAACTTTAAGGAGCCCCAAGGACAGTTAGCCCGTTGGATGGAAGAGCTGTCCCAATATAATATCATTCTAAAGCACCGGGCAGGGAGGAAACATCAAAATGCCGATACACTTTCACGGCCACCTATGCCGGATAAGATGTGTAATAATTATATGATGGGAGCGCAACTTGAGGATTTACCGTGCTTCGCAAACAATTGCCATTATTGCAAGAAGGCTCATGAAAGCTGGGCGAGATTTACGGAGGAGGTGGATGAGGCCGTACCATTGGGAGTGGGCATGCAGAGGTTAAGGATCGCGGGAGGTACTAGTAGCACCGGTAGAAATTTGGATAAAGAGGATGACACCAGGGTGGACAAAAATAGGTGTTCGTCTGAGGACATATCCAGGGTGGATAACAAGGGTGTGCCGGATATATCCAAGGGTGTACCGGAGACATCCGATAAAGTGAGGTACATTTCTGGTCAAGAAGGCGCCAAAAACTTGATTGGAGACTCACAGGTGCAAATTTCTGATGGTGGTGGTATTTCAGGTAACGGATCTCAAAGAGCGGGATCCATAAACTTTAGTGATAGAGTCACCATGGGGGACTCAGGGTGGACAAAATTTGGAGGAACTTTAAATCCATCAGGCGATCCGGAGTTGCATGAGGTGGAGTGTATACCGTTCGAGGACGATGAACCCAGTGAAGCACACATTGAACTAGTAATGGCAGGAGACGAGTATGAAATCTTAGGCATAGGTGCTGATGAACCGAGTAGACCCAGTAGCTGGGGTTTCTCTATTGAAGATTTGGTGCTTGAACAAGCTAAAGACCGTGATTTGGAAATTCTGTTAAAATGGATGAGGACTAAAGAAGAACCAAAAGGGAAGTGCCCAAAATTTAAGACTTGTCCAGTTCCGTGGTGTAAGTTGAACTTCTTTCACAAGAAGGGGCATGTCTTTAAGTGCCATTACCCCACAGCCCTGGCCATGGATGAGGAAGTCGGTAGTACTTCTACTGACACCCGGTTTAGATTGCGAGTGTCAGCCCTTCAGTACCTCGCAAGAACTCTGGTGGGGCTAGATGCGGACATTGGGGACCTGGTGGATTTCATTAACCGCTCTGGGTGCCTGGATGGGCGAGAGAGCTGCCAGGTGGATCAGTGGACGAGGCGGGTAGCAAACGAGACAGCGGAGGAACTTGGACTGCCGGTACCAGAGGAGTACACGTGTAACCCCATTAATTCACCTGGAGTTATTTTCCAGTATAGGGTGATGCTGGCAGTGGTTGGTCTGTTGGGGGAAACTGCACATGATAATTTCCTCCAAACGTTCTCTGCAGACCTGTGGCCGGAACCGGTACCGGTAGTCGTGAGGGTAGATGAAGAGGGAAACAGAGAGATCTGCATCCGGGAGGAAGTGGTTGATGCCGGCAGTACTTCTGTCAGAAATCAGCCAGAGGTGGAGGTGGAGGTGGAAGATGGGGTCAGCAGTATTTCTGTTGATTCCCATTCCTTGGCCATACCAAGCTTGAGCGAGTCAGAGGAAATGTCGTCTCCACGGAGGTCGTGGCTCCCAGAGCACAGTCCGGAGCCCGATCTGAGTGATATGGTGGTTGTGGATGAGGTGGTTGAAGCGGAAGAGGAGGAGCCAGAGAGGGACCACAAGAAGAGACCATCGGAGGCGTCTTTTCCATTCCAGTGCGTGGACTCTCACTTTCACCTGGACCGCCTGTGCAAGAGGATTGGAGTCCATCCGTTCAACTACCAGGACGCTGTAGGTAGGGTGAGACCACTATCTGGGGAGGAGGTGGAGATAGATGGTGCGGTGGCGGTGTGGTGTGATCCGAAGTCATATCCCACCAAACGTCAAGTGGCAAAACTTCGGAAGGAGAGGGTGGTATCCGTACTTGGGATACACCCTGGGAAGGTACAGGAGGGAGATACCATGAGACTGGCGAGGATGCTCGATACATTCGAGGTTGCAGGGTTGGGGGAGGTGGGGTTAGACGGTACCAAGGAGGACCCCGAACTTCAGAGGAAGATACTAGATGAGACTCTTGCTTTATTGGAGTCACGCCCGCACCTCGTATTGGTGTTGCATTGTCGCCCACGCGAGGGAGAGAGTGTAACGGGAGCTTATTTCGAGCTGTTCTATCGGTGCAAGGGACTTCTCCGCCCGGATCAGCGCATTCACTTGCACTGTTTCAACGGCACAATGGAGGACGTAAGTTTGTGGTTGGGGTACTTCCCCAACACATACTTCGGGTACAGTTTGATGGTGACCCGCAGTAACTTTCGTGCGGATAGTAAGCAGGCTCTGGGGAGGATAGATGCCAGTCGTATTCTGTTGGAAACAGATGCACCCTACTTCCCAGCTGCCAGGGAGGAGATCTCGTCACCATCCTACATTGGTGTGACAGCACGGGAAGTTGCGAGGGTTAGAGGATGTGACTGGAAGGAACTCTTGCGACAGACCGCTGAGAATGCCCAGCAATTCTACTGGGGGTAGGCAGCTCGAGATAGGCAGGAAAGGAATGCACGTACTTCGTGCATAACTTCCAGGTGTCCAGTCCAGTCTCAAAGGAGGTTAGAGAGATACCACACGTACTTCGTGTGAAAATCCTAGATGTATGAGGGAAGTCGAGTCGGTGGAGTTTCAAGGGAAGTTAGGTGGATGGCACACGTACTTCGTGTGGGAAGCCTAGAGGCCGGTGGAATATTACAGGGAGGAGGGAGGAACTTTTAGGGGGATGACTAACCAAAAGTGGACACGATGCCTATAGCACGTACTTCGTGTTCGTAGGTATTGGACAAATGTTTCAAGGGATTTCAGCAGCACGTACTTCGTGTGATGGTTGTTTATCCAGAGTCCACTCAGGTAAAATGTTTAAATCTGTATGTATTTATTCTATATGTAATATTTTAATTAATATTTTGTATTATTCATATTGTGAGATGTGGCACCGCCTTACAAGATAAGGTAGGGGGGAGTGTAGCATTCGCTACCGTCGGTCCTTTTGGTACTTTGATTCTTTCATAGGACTGAGTGCGCGCGCATGCGTATCGGGGTAGTTGAGCAGCGAGAGGTGAGCGCATGGCGGCAATTTGACTGCAGAGCTGGTTATTCCTGTCCTTTACCCCCTTTCTAAGTCCCTAAACTTGGTGAGAGGTATCCCAAAAGGTGTACTAACAATAGTAGCAAAAGACTATACCAGGAAATGAAAATGTACATATGAAATCTCGGTAAAAACATATATGTTTAAACAATCGCGTGTCATTATTGCATTTGGTTAATATTAGACAGGGTTTTATCTATTTATGCTGACAAATTCAGGCAATGACACTGAAATATTGATTTGCTCTTCTTTTCTGTGATCTCGTTAATAATGATTTTATATCTAGATATCTTCAAGGATGGTTTCCAGTCGTTTCCCCCACACTGACATTTCCTCCTGGATGTTTCCTCCAGGATGTTTCCTCCCCTATATATATATATTATACAGTAATGTGAAGATAAACTATATAATGATGATATTGTTCTTTATGAAATATTTAGTATCATTGATATTTAACAAATAAAACATGACAAAATCATTCTTTTACTTAAATATAAAAGAAAGTTGGGGTTAGGTAGTTTAAAACAATTTGTATCTATTGGATATCAGGTATTAGGTTTTTAATTAAATTTTAACAGTTAACTTAAATTTTATTTTGTATTTGTTTATGGTGGATAAATATATAACTAGAGATAATTATGTATGCATTGATAATATAAAATATTAAACAATTAGTCATTTAGCATCAATTGTGTGAAAACAATTTTTCAAAGTTTGCGTTAATTTATTTTGGGATAAAATAATGTGTTAAAGGTGTTGGAAATCAAATCTGAATCATTATTTTAAATCCATCCATCCCTACTACTTTTTATATAGTATACATAGGGGAGGAAACATCCTGGAGGAAACTGTAGTGTGGGGGAAACATCCAGGGGAGGAACTGGTTTGTGGGGGAAACGACTGGATACCTTCAAGGATAGGCTGGTGACAGTCACCATCTAGTCCTGCCCTTATTGTTTTTAAATTTAATCATGCACTCTCTTACTCTGTGAACTTTTTATCCTTTAAACTTTTAACACTGCACATAATACTTTTTAACACAGTTTTCCTGACAAAGCGCCTCCCAGTTATAGTCAGTATTGATTGCTTGGGAGTGCAAACTGATATTACATAGATGTTGGCCTTTACGTCTGAACCAGTTAGATTCGAAACTGTGTCGGAAACCGATCGAGGTTTAAAAATTTAACCGATCGATAAACTGCCGTCAGGTAGAGTTTTAGTGGTGTACAACAAAAACATGTTGACATGTGTAAAGTTTATAAGTGTAATGCATAAAAAACATAAAAGTTTCTTACCATTTTCTCTTATATTGATTCAGTTTAGAATAAGCTTTACGGGTATGTATTATTTTTTCAAGAAATATTGACTGTAAATATATATTTGAAGCTGTCAAAGTTAGCGACGAGATTCTGGTCGCTGGCATATACACATAGAAGAAAAACTTTCCGCATTGTTTTGAGTCGTAAGTGGGTTGTGCGCAAAGGGCGACCATCGTCTGTATAATAAAAAGTCCTGGCGCACAATTTGTTGGGCTAATATACATGTATGTTTATCTTTATTCATATTAAAAGTTATCATAGTTGGGTGAAGAAGAAAATAATTTAGAGGCCACATTAAACAATATAATTAGAACAGAGTAGATAAAAATATAATAAAACACAGACAGCCTTCTTGTTTTCCCAAATTTTTATTTACGGAATGAAAAGATTTTTTAAGATGGGTTGGGGCAGTGAAGAGAGGATCAATTTTCAGGTAGTTTTCTGTATCTAGCAGTTTAATTATTTTTTTTAAAACTGCTAATTTTCCATAGTCAAACAGAATTATAATTTTTGCTATTTTTTGACATAATGACTGAAAATGTAAATTTTGTCTCAATGAATGTTCAGGGGCTAGGGGACAGCCAAAAAAGAAAAGACGTACTTAATTACTTAAAAGCGAAAAAATACAACGTTTATTTTTTACAAGATACACATTTTACTTATAAAGAAGTTAATTATATCCGTTCTCAGTGGGGATATGAATGCTATTTCAGTAACTATAATAGTCAATCTAGAGGTGTGGCAATATTTATTAATACTAATTTTGACTTTAAATTTAAAAGTCTTGAATCAGATCAAAATGGTAATTTACTTGTTATGATACATGCATGCATTTCAAATATTGACATTACTTTAATCTGTATATATGGACCAAATAGAGATGACCCTAATTTTTACAACAACATAAAAGAGAAAATCTTACAGTTAGAAAACCCATGTATAATGGTAGGAGACTTCAATATGGTGTTAAATCCAAATATGGACTGTTTTAACTATTTAACCCTTAATCTGCTGGAACCGAAAGTGATTAGACTTTGCCACCAGTATAGAGCCAGGCCAGCCTGCACATCCGTGCAGTCTGACCAGGCTCTATACTGTTGGTAGCTCCATTTTTGTATTTCGATATTGAAATCCCTTAAACTTTGAATGAACTGTTCCAAATTCAAAGCTGGACAAAGCAATTACAAAATTTCAGCATGTTCAACATAAATAATCCTAAGGCCTGGGAAGTTGTTTTGGATATGATAATTGAATGTAATTTGATTGATTGCTGGAGGGTACAATATTTAGAAGAAAGGCAGTATACTTGGTTTAAAAGAAACCCTTTAAAAAAAAAGCTAGGCTTGATTTTTTCTTAATTTCGAATAATCTTTTTACAGATGTGAGCAGTGTGGATATTGTGCCAGGCTATAAAAGTGATCATTCCAAGATTTTATTAAGTATTCAATTTGGCAAATTTAAAAATGGTATTTCATATTGGAAATTTAATAATTTTCTTTTGAAAGATATTCAGTACATAGATGAAATTAAATCCCTTATATCTCAAGTCAAATTACAGTATGCTTCTGAGGTCCAAGAAATGGAGGTACATTTAGAAAATATAAGGAATAATCTCATAAGTTTTAATATAGATGATAAACTATTTTTTGAAACACTTTTAATGGAAATTACTAGTAATTTGGAAAGACAGTCAAACATTAATTACCAGGTTTTAGAAAAAAAAAAGAAGAATTACTTCAATTCCGAAATAAGAAAACGCAAGGTGTCTTTATACGATCTAGGGCCAAATGGATTTCTGAAGGGGAAAAACTATCAAGATATTTTTGTAACCTGGAAAATAGAAATTATGTTTCAAAAACTATGAATTCTTTATATGATATCTCTGGTACATTGCTTACAGATCAAAAGGAAATTTTACAAGAAGTAGCTGGTCATTATAAAAAATTGTATACTTTAAGGGAAACAGATAATGTCAATCTTACTACTTTATTTAACAATAATAATATACCAAAACTGAATGCTGAAGAAAGCCAAAGTCTTGAATCCTTTGCAAAAATTTCAGGACTTTATATTTACCTAGATAAAACAAAAGCAGTATGGATTGGTTCTATGAAAGGGAATAATCAAATAATTTGCCCAGAGTTTAACCTTCAGTGGGAATCTGAATGCTTTAAGTTACTTGGTGTTACTTTTACTATTAATTTAAATAACATGCTTCAGGCTAATTATTTTTCTAAACAGGAGGAAATTAATAAGTTATTTACTCATTGGTCAAGACGTATCATTACACCTATGGGTAAAAATATTGTAATTAAGTCATTAGCCGTACCAAAAGTAAACCACCTCATTCTTAGTTTGCCAAATCCTGATATAGACACAATTAAAGCTATACAAAACTCCTTCTTTAAATTCCTATGGAAGTCAGGACCAGAATAAATAAAAAGAAATGTTGTTATTCAGAATTATAAAAATGGAGGTCTCAGAGTGATAAATTTAGAGACATACCGTAAAAATTCTATTAATCGCCCATGCTCTAATAAACGCCCACCCCCCACTTTTGGGCCGAAAAATGACCATTTTTTCACCAAAAATCGAAAAAACAACAGCCTCTTTTAAACGCCCCCCCCCCCCCCCCCCCCCCCATTTTGACAAAATTGAACTTACCGTTAAACCGAAAGCTTCCTAATTTCCGTTTTAATGCACGCCCGAACTTCTTTTTTCCTATCTTTATTTCCGAAAAGTTTGTAGCTACACGGAATTTCAATACACCGATTAACACTTTTGAACTGTTCTATTTTTAGCCATAACGCCACCTACTTCGAGTAAAAGTCAAGCGCAATACATACTGAGCGTACACAACCAATTTTAAATTGACGAGAAAAGTTTGAAAAAATACTTTTGAGAGTAAATTATTGATTGAGAAAATACATTCAAACATCAAACTGTATTTTTATGAGGTTTTTTTCAAACCTTTAATCTTAAAACCAAAGAAAATTGACATTTTACAGACTTGCTTTCCGATCACAATTTTCGGCATTTCAACCGTTGTTTAAAAATATATAATTTTTTTATAATCAAACGAATTCAATAAAGCAATGTTTCCTGAAAACAATGAGATATTTTTCAAGAAGATTGCTTGACATTTAGCGAAGAAAAAGCAATTTAAATGAAGCAAGTAACGATAGCGTATCGGCGATTCCATGTTTTTACTCGAAATTTTTATTGGTGACGTCACAGGAACTTTCCTAATGGCGTGCGTTGATTGGTTTAACTCCAAAGTGTCAAGCGGTGTATTCCACCGCCTTTCACAAAAAAGCCTTTTGATGATGGTCGCGGTTCCCCAACTGTTTCAGCCGTTATTTCAACGACCATTGTCAACCAACTTGGTTAGAGGCTGACATAATCCCTCGGGTACATGTCCAACAATAGAATTATTATTGTCACACCTTTTTACAATAATCGCGCTATCACTGTATTCATTTTCCGGTTCCAAAGTACACTGCAATAAAGTTCCAACTTCACATGTATTTTTATAAACGTGATGTCCCTTAATAACCGATTTTATTGATACCAGCATACATGTTGCCATTATTAGAGCTGTAGTTAATCTGAAGTATAAATGTCGGTGTAGAAGCGAGATTTATGCACCAATATTACGTCATTAAGGTCAGAGTGCGTGTTTAATATTTATTGATCGGGGCGCAACAGGGGTATTATTCTGTGTGTATACGTTGGTACATAATTATCTGGTAGATCTATTTATGTCATAAACAGGTAATCGCATAGTAAAATACGTGGAATATGAAAAAATGATGGTCTCATTTTGCATGTGTCTCTAATAAACGCCCACCCCCAACTTTGAGATCAACCATGATTCTAATAAACGCCCGGGCTATAAATAGAATTTTTACGGTATATGATGTATCTAAAATTGACATGGATAAGAAGGATATTACCCGGTAATGTATAATACTAAAATACTTTAACTTTGTTAATGACATGTACCCTTTTTTTATCAAGTATTAGTAAATATGGAGACCAGTTTCAGACAGAGCAAAATAAATTTTGGAAGGATGTTTTTACTGGTCTCATATAGTTGCATAAACAGTACCCCAGGAATTGGAGTGAACTTTGCTCACTTCCTGTTTGGCATAACTCTATGTTTAAAATAGGTGGTTCTACTGTTTGTTTCCCAAGATATGTAAATTGTGGCATTATTTTGGTGAATGACTTCTTAAGACAGTAAACGTAATCTGTTATTGTTTGATGAATTTTTAACTAAGTTTGATATAAATACCAGTTTTTTACAGTATCAAAACATTATAGAGTTTGTTAGGAGATTTTTAAATCAAATGTCTTTTAGGCACCTAGCTCAGAAAGAGGAAATGCCTATTCAGCGTTTAATGATTAAAATAATCAATAGTCAAAAGAAGGGATGTAGACAAATTTATGATTATATTCTTAGAGAAAATACATACTCTACTGCTAAAAGAAAAAAAATGGAAAGATGAACTCAATTTGAATGATGATTTTAACTGGAATTGCATTTATAGGCTCCCCTTTAATACTACAATGATTCAAATTTACAATGGTTTCAGTATAAAGTTAACCATAGGATACTGGCAACAGATTATCTATTGCATAAAATGAGAATAAAAGATGTTGATACATGTTCTTTATGCAACAACCATATTGAAACTATAAAACATTTATTTTGGGATTGCCAGTTAAGTTCTTCTTTCTGGGAAGATATAAAATCATGGATAAATTCAAAATGTACAGATGTCAACACACAGTGGACCTTAACAGATATTATTCTAGGCAATGAATACTTAAATAATGCAACAATGAATTTAATTTTGTTGGGAAAGTATACTCTTTATTCATGCAAATTAAAGAACTCAGTTCCAACCGTTCAACTTTTTAAAAGTTATGTCACTGTTCTTTTGAGAACACAATTATATAATGCAAAAAAACAAAATAGGGTTTTACAGTTTGACAATTTACGGGGCAAATATGTCTCTTTACTGCCTAATCAAGACTATTGTTTTAGGATCTTTTATTCAGGCTTGATCCACTCGGTACTGCACACACTGCCTTTTTGATTCTTTTTCTCTTAAACACCTTTATGACCTATGGTCTTTTTAATTTTTTTTCCTTCCTTATGATATTAATGCATAAAGTATTCATGACAAGAGGTACAACTCTTAATTGAACATCAATATTAGAATAGTATAAAGGAGTTCCCTTGACCACAGACAATTATAATTATAATTTTGTTAAAAGGTTTCAATTAGGTTAAGTATCAATGCTATATTGGGATTTCTCCTTTATGTTTAAGAAGTTCTATAATGATGTAATGTAATAACTTCTGAATAGGAATCTTTTCTAATGTTATATTAAAAATATGTCTGGCATTAATAACGTTTTACAATATTGGTAAGATACTATTGCATTACTTTCTTTATAATCTTTTTAGAACCTTAAAAGATTTTTTTGTTCCTCTTTAAACGTATATCTCAATATATTGTATGTATATGCATAAATGTTTTTGTATTTTGAAAAAAAAAACCTGAAAATACAAAAAATAAAAAAAGATAGTGAACTTGCCCTATATTTCTATTGAACGCTTATTGTCAGAACTTGTAACGGCTTTAGTCATCATGAGCATGTACAACTGTCTACATTTATCTGAGAAAAAAGAGCTGCAATATGTCTATGTCTGAGTACCTCGTGAGAACACATTTTTACACAAATTATGTCATGTCTTGTTTGCATTGAAACGTTTATGATAATATCTTCCAGATTCAGTTTGCTGGTGTGAAACTTATATAACTGTCATATATTCTTTTGCATGGTTTGCTCTGCCTTGATTTCAGAAAAAGCAATTTCTGTCATATTTTCTTTGGTACGGTAATTTTGTTCTTTTCTAAAAAATGTAGCTAGAATCACAAATAATAATAATTAGTAATTTGTGAATAAAAAACATAAAAGCAAGCATACACACGCAATGTATTTCGGCATTTTTCAGCATTTTCAAATGGAAAAAAATTTCCACAAGGTGCAGTATACGTTAAGACTTACAATATAATTCTAATAGCTTATTGTTTGCAGAATGTAGAAAAATAAGACAAATATTTTTAATATCAATATAAACATTAGAATCAGTTAAACCGTTCATATCAGATTGTTTCTTTTCAGACCTCATGGCAGGCTTCCCTGAAAACAAGAACGTGGTGATTTTCGGCGGAGGAAATGGAGCTCATGTGCTTGCTGGTATTTCTTCATTGGTCAGAAATGCTCACGTGACAGTTGTTGACACGTACGAAGACGAGGCTGAAAGATGGACGAAAGCAATGGCAACGAATGGTTTTACAATAAAGTACACCACCAGTAAAAAGTTATCACAGCCTGCTGGTGCAACGAAATTCACAGTCACTAAAAAGGTTGAAGAAAACGTACAAAATGCCGATATCGTCATTTTATGTATGCCCGCCTTTCTTCATGAAATTGTTTTAACAAACGTTGTGCCATTTTTGCAAGATAAATGCATTGTTGTTGGACTACCTGGTCAAGCTGGATTTGAGTACCAAGCAATAGCCATTTTGAGAGAGAATGGCAAAAGTTGCAGTGTGGTGTCAATTGAAACATTGCCTTGGGCTTGTAGGATTTCTAAATACGGTGAAGAAGTTGAAGTACTTGGAACAAAAGAAGAAATTTACGCTTCACAGATAGAACAAATAAAGTCACAGGATAGAGATCAGAGCTTCAGTCCTATGTGTCAAGTACAAACATTGCTCGGGGCAAAGCCTGTTTTGAAACGAGAGGAAAACATTCTGAAGTACACATTTTTGTACAGACCAACTGTTCATCCACCACTGATGTACGCAAAATGGAGAAATTGGGACGGTAAACCTTTAGATTCTGCGCCACTTTTCTACCAGGGTGCTGACGAAGAATCCATCAAGTATTTGGACGGTGCAACAAATGAAATGATTGAAGTTGCAAATGTTCTAGCGACGAAGTATCCAAAAATGGATTTCAGTGGAATTTCTAAAATGCAAGAATGTTTCATTGATGAATATCCTGATCAAATAGAGGATAAAACCACCCTGCTTTCATGTTTGAAAACAAATCGAGCTTACGATGGACTGGTCCACCCAATGAAGAAAACAGCTGACGGAAAGCTAGCACCAGACTTCAAATACCGCTATCTTACTGAAGACGTTCCGTATGGACTGTTGATCATACGCCAAATTGCTGACATGGTTGGAGTAAAGACGCCAATCATTGACGAGATAATTGTTTGGACACAAACGAAACTTGATACGGAGTATCTGAAAGATGGAAAATTATGTTTCGTTGACAGAAAACACGGACGACTGCCGATGGCATATGGAATCAATACAATAGAGGAATTTATGAACTTCTTTGGTTGATTTTTGTGTTTTGATAATTTTTCTAGCACACATCAAATTATTTTTCGAATTTCTCCTTTATTGCTTTTGGCCAACAGTTCTTTATGTAAGAAGCAAAACACACTAATCTGTCTACCGTATTGGAAGTTATTATAACAATTCAGTTTATGGGATAGTTGGAGGCTACACTTCACATTTTATGCGCTTGTATTAGTGAATACAGTTTGTAAGTTTAAGATGTTTAACTAGTTTTTTTCCAATTTTCTTTTTTATGCCCTTGTCACTTAGTGTTCGACGTATAGATATGCACACGTCCGTCTGTACTTACCTACGTCCAGTTTCTTGTTTGCGCAACTCCTCCTACACTCATGGATGGATTTGGAACCAAACTCGCACATATGATAGACCATGATGGGTTGTTGTGCAAGAAATAAAGATTTTTTTTCTCTGATCAGTTTTCATCAGAATTTTGCCCTTTTTAGCTCGACTTTTTTTGAAAAAAAAAACGAGTTATTGTCATAGTCATGGTGTCGTTGCCGTTGCCATTGCCGTTGCTGTTCCTGTCCGAAAACTTTAACATTGATCATAATATTTTTATTCCTTGATGCATTATCTTCATACTTGGACACAACAACCCTTTGGACAAGACCTTCAAGATGAACAGACTAAACTTGACCTTGACTCTTAAATGACCTTCATATTCAAGGTTAAAATATTGAATTCTGCTAAAATTGGCCATAACTTTATTATTAGTAGGTGGTTTCTCTTAATTCTTGGACACAACAACCCTTTGGAGAAGACCTTCAAGCTGACCAGACTAAACTTGACCTTGACTCATAAATGACCTTCATATTCAAGGTCAAAATATTGAATTTTGCTAAAATTGGCCATAACTTTATTATTAGTAGGTGGTTTCTCTTAATTCTTGGACACAACAACCCTTTGGACAAGACCTTCAGGCTGACCAGACTAAACTTGACCTTGACTCATAAATGACCTTCACCGTCAAGGTCAAATTACTGAATTTTGCTAAAATTGACCATAACATTAGTATTTATGGTTGGATTTGATTTATACTTGGACAAAACAACACTTATGACAAAACCGACATGTTGAATAACTCAGATTTGACCATGACTTTAAAATTACATTGACCGTCAAGGTCAGATGATTAAATTTTGCTTAAATTGTCATAACTTTCTCATTTATTTATAGATTTAATTCAAACTTGGACTAGACAACAGTTGTGACAAATCCGACATTATGATTATTTCAAGTTTGACCTTGACCTTTAAATGACCTTGACGGTCAAGGTCAAATCATTGAATTTTGTTAAAACTGGCCATAATTATGTAATTTATGGTTGTATTTGAATCAGACTTAGACAAAACAACACTTTTTCGTTTCGATTTCAAAAATGTCATCGCATGACCTATATTTTTGACCTACTGACCTACTTTCTGGTTTTGAGCTACAGCAATGAAATTTGGACTGTGTGCACAATTTTTTTATTTCGATTTCAAAAATGTCATGGCATGACCTATATTTTTGACCTACTGACCTACTTTTTGTTTTTGGAGCTATGGGAATGAAATTTGGACCTTGTATACAGTTTTTTCTTCCGATTTCAAAAACGTCTTAGCATGACCTATATTTTTGACCTACTGACCTCCTTTTTTGTTTTTTAGCTACAGCAATGAAATTTGGACTGTGTGCACAGTTTTTCGTTTCAATTTCAGAAATGTCATAGCATGACCTATATTTTTGACCTACTGACCTCCTTTTTGTTTTTGAAGCTGTGGCAATGAAATTTGGACCGTGTGCACAGTTTTTCGTTTCGAATTCAAAAACGTCATGACATGACCTATATTTTTGACCTACTGACCTACTTTTTGTTTTTAAGTTACAGCAATGAAATTTGGACCGTGTGCACAGTTTCTCGTTTCGAATTGAAAAATGTCATGACATGACCTATATTTTTGACCTACTGACCTAGTTTTTGTTTTTGGAGCTATGACAATGATATTTGGACCATGTACACTGTTTTTTGTTCCAATTTCAAAAATGTCATCGCATCACCTATATTTTTGACCTACTGACCTATTTTTTTTATTTTTTAGCTACAGCAATGAAATTTGGACCATGTGCACAGTTTTTCTTTCCGATTTCAAAAATGTCATCGCATGACCTATTTTTTTGACCTACTGACCTACTTTTTGTTTTTGGAGCTATGGCAATGAAATTTGGACCATGTGCACAGTTTTTCGTTCCGATTTCAAAAATGTCATCGCATGACCCATATTTTGACCTACTGACCTCCTTTTTGTTTTTGGAGCTATGGCAATGAAATTTGGACCATGTATACAGTTTTCGTTTAGATTTCAAAAACGTCATAGCATGACCTATATTTTTTACCTACTGACCTACTTTTTTGTTTTAAAGCTACGGCAATGAAATTTGGACTGTGTGTACAGCTTTTAGTTCGGATTTCAAAAATGTCATCTCATGACCTATATTTTGACCTACTGACCTCCTTTTTGTTTTTGGAGCTATGGCAATGAAATTGCATTGGTCCATTTCTGTGATATGCATCATTACATTCATAAAAATTTCTTTCATCTTTGAACCCAGGTTAGTGCTTTAGGGCCATTGGCCCTCTTGTTTATTAATACTTGGACAAAACAAGGCTTATGACAAAACCTACATGTTAAATAATTCAAGTATGACCTTAACCTTTAAATGACCTTTACAGTCAAATTTCTAATTATTGCATTTTGCTAAAATAGCCAAACTTCTGGTTTTATGGACGGATTTGATCTATACAGGGACAAAACAACACTGAGAATAAAAGAAACGTGTTAAACAATTCAAGCATTACCTTGACCTTTAAATGTCCTTGACATTACTTAACTTGGCTATATCTTTGTTGTTAATGGATGTAGTGTCTTCATGCTTGGACATAACTACTTTTTAGACAATACCTCCAGAGAAGGTTAAACTGAACTTGACCTAGACCTTTAAGGTCAAATTTCTGAATGTTGCTAAAATTGGCCATAACTTTGTTATGTATAATTATATTTCCAAATGATGTTTCATTTGAAATCCCTTCACCACAATGTGCTTCCTCTGATGTGTTTGCCTTTGGAAATAGAAAAAAGTCGAGCGTGGCCCCCGCTTGCGGTGGCTCTTGTTTGGTTTTTCATACATGTCATATAGTAAATCTTGAGTGCGCAACTTCTCTTTCACCCATGTTTAAATGTTTGCATACTTATTACATACATATAATAACCTTAGTAATACAGAAATCCAATGTTTTCATAGCAATTTGAAATAATAACCGTATTGTGAAATAGGTCAATGAGATATAGGCATTGTTAATGAGTTATGGAAGTAAGACTTTTTGAAAGAGTTATAGCAGCTGACACATTCTGAAAGGTTTATTTGTAACGCGAAGTACTCTTAGCCTATCAAGCAATTAGCTATATATCCATTGTTGTCCATGGTAATGAATTCCCTTTCTGTGACAAATTCCATCAGTGTCCGACGGACAAGTCTAGTTCACCTTCACTTCCATACTTCCATAAACCATTCGATGATTTATGATCGAATGTTAAACACACAAAGAGTGGGGAGTAAGTCGTTACTATTCAGAATTATCATGAATCATAAATTATTCGGCTTCTGATAGGTCCAATGCTGATAGCGGAGTGTTATATTGGCCTCGATTTTTTTCTGTTATCTGTTACTTGCACATTGCAACCTAAGGGTATTCATCCCTTCATAGATAACCGCTCTTAAATGATGATGATGATGATGATGAATCTTCCAATTTCCGAATAACGTTTATTTTTGATTTTGTGTATCTATAAAGTCATAAAATGAAAGATGATATCGATGGATATCACGGCCTAGTATGGACCTGGCTATGTGATATTTACCTCGGCCTTTGACCTCGGTAAATATCATATTCCCGAAGACCATAAACTGGTATATTTATCACATCATCATGCATATCGTTTTATTTTTGCCACATGAACTAGGCACATCCATTAAGAGTCACTAAAGGTTATTTTTTACGGTTCCATATACATTCAAAGTCCTTTTTGAAGTGAAACGTCAAAAGAACTATACACTAATAAGTACACTAAAATTTCTGAGTGAGTGCAAGAGCTTTTCTTTGTCAGAAGGGAAATAAGGAAGTTTCAGAAGTAAAAAGCAGGTGTTCATTTTTATTTACATTCGGACTATATCTTACACGATCATATTGTTAAATAAACATCTGCAAAGGTTAGGGTAGAAAATACTGTGTAGTGGGATACTGACCCTCTTGTAAACGAGATAACTGGAGTCAGTATTCATGTGTCCTTGTATAAGGAAGAAAAAAAAATGATCAAATATACATGCGTTTCGAAACACACGCAGATTGAAATACATGTAAACTTTTCTTCGTCAATTAACATTTACGATTTACAAATTTATATAAAAAGATATTCATCATATATGTATGTACATTGCTCTTCTAATTTTCATCTAGAATCTTACCAGCAGGAAGCGGTGTGCTGACTGAGTAAAATTACTAAAATAAGAGTGTGGATTTAATAAAGTTTGAGGCAGTTACACAATGTACATACTAAATGACATGCATCCTAAAAACTTGTAAAGTCAACTTTTCTGCTCAACCAATGTAGTAGCAAGTTGGATGATTCGCCACCTTCCAAACCGCCGATGAAGTACAGATGGGAGACAAAAAAAGGCCACTAGGTATGAAACTATGGCGTGTCAAGCGTTGCAATATTCGCTAAATTTCATGTGTATTCTATACATTTTTTTATATTCCATATTTTCTTATTCATATGCAATAAATGTCCATTTATCTACTATATTTTCTTTTTTAGATGCGATATTTTCATTTATATTCCATATTTACTCATTTATATGCGATATTTTCCTTTTATATTCTATTTTTTCTTATTTATATGCAATAAATTTTCTTATTTATATGCAATAATTTTTCATTTATATGCAATATTTTCTCATTTATATTCAATAAATGTTACATTTATATTCGATATTTTCGTATTCATATGTAATATTTTTTCATTCATATTCAATATTTTCTTATTTATATGCAATAATTTTTCATTTATATTCAATAATTTCTTATTTATATGCAATCAATTTTCATTTACATACAATATTTTTTCCCATTTGTTTTTAATATTTTGTTATTTATATACTATAATATTTCATTTATATTCGATAAAAAGCCGATTCATATGCTATAATTGCATTGTGGGATACAGAATTTTACGTCAGAGGTCAAATTTTGTACCGATGTCTCTCATTGGATGTATGGAACAAAATGGTGGCGCCCATGGAGATGTAAAATTAGACAGGTGAGCATCACGTTTTAATGCATTACGCTGACTTTCATTTTATACCACATAAATAGTTTTTACCATATCAATATTTGCGTTTAAAAAATAAAAAAATGTAGAACATAAATAATTTTATGCGATATAAATGCTGAATTTTACCATATAAATATTTATTTTTTACAACATAAATGATAACTTTTATAATATAAAGCTATAAAATTATATCACATAAAAATATTTTTTACAACATAAATGAAAAAATTAAAGTATAAATATAAAATTGTATCACATAAAAATATTTTTCGAATTTCGCAACGTTCCACACGCCATATGAAACAAAGCTTATTTTTTATGCTTTTTCATGACTAGCGATTAAATCATTCCTCTTATGTGGCGTAAAAACGCTGCTATGTGTGATATAATAAAACGTTAAAACAAGCGAAACGTGTTGCACTTATTCTGACAAAATACAATGAGTTTAATCACATAAAGACTCTTGTTTTCTAAATTTTGTTTAAGTAAAACGTATGCCTACGTTTTTTCAGTAGAGCTACATTAAATAGCAAGTGGATACTGCTGCTCTTGTTCCGTATAAGTCCGCACAACAGACGTCATTTGAGACTTCAAATGACCCGTTTTAAATATAATAGAAATAAGAATGTTGAGAAATAGAGTTGTGACATGAGACCACTTCTGTCAAGGTGAATATGAGTGTATGGAAGGACATGCATTTATCACAACGAGCATGCATTTTTGAAAACAATACAAGTTTAATGTTTTACATGACTAATTAACTACTGTTATTCATGGTCAAAATTTGGAACTTAATAGCAATATGTTGGGGACTTTTTAAGTCTCGTTCATGAGAATCCATGAGCTTTAAGTCAACTCAGAGTATGTCAGTGAATACATTAACAACGATGTTCTAGTTCACGGCTTATCAGCGTTGAAATCGAACGATGGTAAAAAGTACCAACGACGCATAGCATATGACTTGTTTGTATAAAACAAAGATACTTCAAAGTATGTGAGTACTTTTTTTCATTTAACGTATAATATAAATAAATCTAACGAGATATATTTTATATTCCTTTGTAGAAAATGTAATAATTGCAATTGGTATTTTGATATATGAATTTTAAAAACAAATCAATAAATTCGATTTTTCAAATTTCACAAATAATTTGTCCTTACTTGCTGGCTTAAGTTAGGTTCGATAAGGTCTTTTCAAAGGTTGCCACGGTACCATATGTAAAATTACACTATATGTAAAAAGCCGCACATTTGTTTGAAAACCACACACTATGTGAAAAAAAAATCAGCTGTACAGAATACCAAAGTACATTTTCTGCACCACATGTGAGATATTGACTGTAATGCACCATAATTAAAAAGAGGTTGCATTATATATGAAATATACTACATTAAAAAATGTACCAGGGATTGTACCCTAATGTATTACCGACGTTATAATAGTCGGTGAGATTTTAAACCTCAAATAGCTGGTGTCTTTAGAAGATGGAAAATTTGAAGGACGGGTAGCGGATATTATCTTCGTCGGAACAAAGAAAATTTTTCGGTCAGGTTTGCGGTTGATGCAAAAAAAGGAAACTTGGGTAAATATCATATACTGTTCAAAACCATGTGAAGTTGTAAAACTCTAGTTTAAAAGATGGCGGAGTGAAGCTGAAGAAGAGAACACTATAGTATGAATGCATGTATAGTATGTTTAACACATCGAATCCACAAATAATGATAAACAGTCATTAAAGTTTCGAAATTCTAAGGCAATCGTTCACAGAGAAAATCTTTCGGAAAAAGGGTTTTCAGTTTGCTTCAGTGTAATTTAAAGTTATTTAGCTGGAATAATAAAAGTACCTGTGTGTTTATTAGTATGTAAATTTGAATGATTATTGCTCATTCTTCCAACAACCTGCATAAGATTACTGAAAAATACTTAAGTTAAATGATGACATCACTGCATATGATACGATTAAAGCATTCTTTTTCTCAAAATTCGAAGAGATGTTGACTTTCGGGCTGGTACCAGGGCCGGATCCAGAAATTTTTGACTGGGGGGGCTTGGGGGAAGGTACGGAAGGGGGTGACCCCCTTCTGTAGGGGGGGGGGTTTGGGGGGCCTCCCCCAAGAAAATTTTCTAAAAAGGTGGACTAAATGGCTCATTTTGGTGCATATTAGGCATAAAAATATAATGAAATTCGTGTAAGAATTAAAAGAAATATACTGGTATTTTTTTAAATGTTCAACTAAAGCAAAAAACATATGACAAGTTTTAACTTTTTTTATTTTATATTTATAAAGTCCTCTGAAACAAATAATTTATCAATAAATTAATTTTCATAACAAATAACAACGTCATCACATTATCAGGGCCGGATCCAAAAATTTCTGACGGGGTGGGGGGCTTTTAGGAAGGTACGGAAGGGGGGGGGGGAGACACCCTTCCGTGGGGGGGGGGGTTGGGAGGCCTCCCCCAAGAAAATTTTATAAAAAGGTTGAGTAAATGGCTCATTTTGGTGCATTTAAAGCATAAAAATTTAATGAAATTTGTGTGAGAATTTAAAAGGAATATACTGGTATTCTTTAAAATGTTCAACTAAAGCAAAAAACAAAATACGGTATGGCAAGTTTTAACCTTTTTTTATTTTTTTATTTATAAAGTCCTGTGAAACAAATAATTTATCAGTATATTAACTGGCAAATAACAATGTCATCACAATATCATCAGGCAACTGATCATGATCAACAGACGCTCATTTAACAACTTTATCAAATACGTCAAGGTTAATAGACGCTTGAAAACTATACATCGTGATCAGTCTGGAGAACTCTCGGATATTCATTGTTTAATATACACGGCTATAAAGTTGCGAACTCGTTATCAGTTGTTACGCAATATTGCATGACCGTTGCAAATTGAAAGGTTGATTGTGTTTCTGTTACGTGGTGAAAAGAGCTGAAAAAATGTTTGAGAGTCTTTAAAAATAAGCCCTTTTATTTTTTTACGAACGGACCAGCTGGGGGGGGCTTGGGCCCCATAAGCCCCCCCGGTAAATCCGTGCCTGGGTACGAGTAATTTTGAATATTAGGAATATCTACCCTTTTTTAAGGAGTAGTGGACATCGACTGTTCAACGATATGTGCGTCCTCTTACAAAAGTATTTGGCAAAGAGGTAAGAAAGTTAACGCACCTTTGTAGTTACGTGTATCAGCATTTCAGTTTTTTCTATACTTTTGCATACAAAGTCATTTGCAAAAAAACAGTTTTATTTCGGTCATTTTTTACACTAAGTCCGTCTGCCGGTCCGGCTACCTCAATCGGTAGCGCATCGGATTGTCAATCTTGACGATCCCGGTTCAATCCTCATCAGGGCCGGCAAAATTTCTTCGTGATAATTGATCTAATGGTCATTTCTCCCTCACCTCTGAAGCAAGTGAGGAAATAGTCAGTCACTTGCGGAGAAACTGGTTAGTAAACTGGTTGCATACCCGGGAATAGTGGTTAGGTGGACTGACCGCCGGGATATGACCCGATAATGTATGCCGGATGGCAAGACTGGAACTAGCAATAAACCCCAATAAAATCAAACCAAACACTCTAACCGTAGTTATACTTACCTTACTTTACCTACGAATTTCTTTGCATTTGAATTATGAACAATCAAATCTCTGAAACTGAGTTTCAGTGGTGAGAAATTGGGTAAAACAAAAGTTAAATCGTTAAGAAATGGGCTAATTAAAAAACAATCAGTTTTGAATTGACAGAAATATTAATTATTGCAGCCTGCAATTTGTGAGCGAATGAACCTTCACGTCGATATCGGACCCCAGTATGATTTTCTATAGTAACGCTAGACTTGACTTTAGGTATAATCATAGTTTTCGGCGAAACGTGTTACAGTTTCGATTTTTCTTTCTCAATTCGTTTGAAAAGTCCTTATTTCTACTTTTCTCACAATTACAAATGGACACGTGTTTTTCCTTAATTTATTTTTTAAGCATTAGTCATAAATATTACAAGAAATTTATAATACAAGAAAACTTTCCTCTTTTTTTGTCATCTGGAGCACAGCCCCTTTAAAAATGTGCAACAGCTATACTTATCACTTCTAAATGCATGTATCCATTCTATAAATGTATGATTGTTTGTTTTGAGGCGAATGCATTATACCTACTGAAAGCGCTCGTAACATTGCAAAATATTTGATTTTTCTTTTTTGTTTTACTCCAACGTACAACAACAACTTTGATTTCACAAATAGTACAACTTCTGACATATTGTGCATGGCAAAAATGTCAGTCAATGTGCAGATTTTTGTACATCTGGTGCAGAGCTAGTTTCTAGATAATTTCACATAGAGTGCATGATTTCTAACAAGTGAATCAGCGTTTTATATATGGTGTAGTTAAACATACAAATTTTAAATTTTGTTCTATGGCGTCTTTCACTTGCTTGAAGTCCATGATTGCAAACACGCCATTCTTACCAGAACTAAATTCATTATCCCACGAAAGCACCCCTTCTTTCATAACATAAACAAGACCGGTAACAGGGCTGCAAACAATGACTACGGTCAGTTATGTTCCAGTGGTCAACAAGACCGTGAAGGCACCTTTGCAAATTTATCTTAATCACAAAGACAGGTATGAACTGAATTATATTTATTGTCCTTCAGGGAATATGGCGGGATTTGACAACACGATCAATGTAACAATTTGCGGGGGTGGTAATGGAGCTCATACATTTGCTGGAATATCCTCTTTAGTTCCAAATGCAAACGTAACTGTTGTGGACATATACGAAGACGAGGCTGAGAGATGGACTAAAACTATTAAGAAAAATGGCTTTACTGTGAAATTCAGCAATGGCGAAACCCTGTATCAAAAACCTGGTGATGTAAAATTTAATGTTACAAGAGATGTGGCAAGTGTTGTTCCGAAATCAGATATTCTGATTATTTGTGTGCCTGCATACACGCATGAAATTTATCTTAATCTAATTTCACCATACGTGCCTGATTCTTGTCCAGTTGTCGGCATGCCTGGTCAACCGGGGTTTGAGTATCAAGCTCTTACCATTCTCAGGGAAAACAACAGAAAATGTACCATTATGTCTATTGAAACAATGCCATGGGCTTGTCGAATTTCTAAGTACGGAGAAGAAGTGGTTGTTGTCGGCACAAAGGAAGAGGTTTGCTACACTCTCTTAGAACAAAGGATGTCTGTCGTAAAAAAATTACAAATGGACCCTGCTCTCTTGATGCAAACACTCCTCGGTCAAAAACCAAAGCTTCAACGTGAAGAAAATTTACTGAAGTATACATTCCTTTGTAGACCTACGCTTCATCCCCCGATAATGTATGCCAGATGGAAAGACTGGAACGGCAAACCACTGGAAGCCCCACCATTGTTTTACCAAGGTGTTGATGAAGAATCGGTGAAATACTTAGACGGTGTTACAAATGAGACGATCGAAATAGCAAACGTTCTCGCGAAAAGGCTTCCTGGTCTCGATTTCTCAGGAATTTCAACGATGCAACAATGGCTGATAGAACATTACACAGACCAGATTGAGGATAAAAGCTCACTCCTTACATGTTTAAAAACCAACAAAGCGTATGCCGGTCTGGTACATCCAACAAAGAAAACACCCGAAGGAAAATTTGTGCCGGATTTCAGCTATCGCTATGTTAAGAAGACGTGCCATATGGGTTGATAGTTATTCGTCAAATCGCTGATATGGTTGGTGTAAGGACTCCAGTTATAGATGAGATTATTACCTGGGCACAAGACAAGACTGGTGTAGAATATTTAAAAGAGAGAAAGCTGTGTGACCTTGACAGAGAAAGTGGAAGGCTCCCAAAGACATATGGAATCAACACTATTGATGAGTTTGTCAACTTTTTCTCATAAATCAAAAGTATATACATTAAATGTAAAATATACATCTGACCCTTTTTACATTATACAAATGCAAAACATTTCATTGAAGTTACTGAAAAAGTGCAAGTGAATCCAAATAGTACGTTTATGATTACCCATGGATTTAACTTAATCAGAAATTTATCTATTTAATGATTGAACATATTTTAAAGAGGTAAAACAAACGACCCCTTTCCTCCTATGAACTGATTTTATTTGAGTGTTTTTTTGCTGAGATAATTTGTGATATTAAACGGATTATAACTGCTGACAATGAAACATATATATATTGTCTTTATATTTGTTACTTACATACCGTGTACAAAGAATTATACAAACATCGGAACAATCTCAAAATGTCACTTTTAAAACCATTGGAATATACATTCTTAAATTAGCATTCTTGTAGTTTTGTTCGGTAAGAGTACAATCTAGAAATGTCCCACTAATATATAAACATTTACAAAAACACCTCACATTGCAAGTCTGGGACAACATGTCATCCGAACAGTTGCAGAGAAATCTCACAACTATCTTTTAGCCAATGACAGGCCTTGATACAAATGAAAGCGCAAACGTGCACGTGGAATATAACTCTTTGTTTCTATATCGTGTGCCAATCTTAAACCTTAAATGTTACATATATATTGTTGATATACGTTATTTATCTTTTATAATTCGTGTTCGGTATTTCGCTGGTGTCGCTGTCAACTGACCATCCATGTAGTTAAATGAGTGTCTGACATTCGGGTCCTCCCTTTGGAAAGTGAATCGTTGGAGGAAATTGGTCAAAATCAGAAATATTTCCTTCTTTGCCAGGTTCTCACCAGTACATCTACGAGGTCCTTTGGAGAAAAAGAAACAAAGGTACAACTCAAAAGTGGATATATCCGACAATCCTGAGGATTACGTTGACGTATATTATAGCTTAAAGACCTGTTACTAAACCGAAAAAGTGGAATTTTGCGCCGCAAAAAAAAACATTCATGTAATGATAAGGAGGTAAAGTGACAGTTGATTAAAACACGCCCACATCAGAACCTTTGGTCCGTTATTGCCATCTCCCAGGTAAATTCACTCTGTATTGTAAAAGAGCATAATGTGAAAGGTTTGTGGTTCCTAATTGACTATTATTACTGTAGTGTATTTATCAGAAACTTAGAAAAACATACAAATATTCTTTCTGGTAGAACTAAAAATATACAAGACAAGTGAGGAAAACTAACTATAAAAATCCTTCTCATTTATACTCATATTGTGATGTTTGAAGATCGGGAAGTTAATCATTAAAACATTTATAAACGTTACCCAATCCAAATGGAAGAAACGCAGGATTCCTCTTGGCTTTGTCTTGCAGAAATCTCTCTGGTATGAAAGTATCTGGGTCATCCCAGTATTTTCTGTCCTTGTTTGAAGACAACAGATTGGCAAGAACTATAGTACCCTTCGGGATTCGGTAGCCACGAAAACTGGTATCTTTCTCAGTTGCATGTGGGAGGCTCGTATCCGCTAAAAAGGTGTGAGTTTTTATGTATGTAGACTATTTCTGTACTTGGTCTCATTTCATCTACTTATTTCTCTGTAAACTTATGTTGTCAAATTAATTCATACAAGTAATTATGACTTCAATTAGTTTTATGTAAAGAATGTCCGGACAAATAGTCTTTCGGATAGTTTCGTAGCTATTTCAAAAAGATTTCATTTACACATTTGCGTGATGGTTTTGGAAAAAAAATATCACAATGATCAGTGTTTCGTAACAACTACTTACTTACCATAGTAAATGTACCTAGAAGTGTCTAATTCCGCGGTTCAAGTCGGTTTTTGATTATGATGTAAAGGCAGCACACTATTGTATTGTAATTCATGATTAACTTGTATAATATCGAGTTTGACTGCTTTAAAATGTGGTTCTTATTGACAGAAATGAAAAGCACTTGATCACTGTCTCATACGAAGCTTACCTGCATTGGATATTCTTTGTATTTCCATCACTGTCGATTCCAAAAATGGTAGACTTCCTCTATCTGCCAAACGTATGATACGGTCGCCACATTTCTGCGGTATTAATAAACAAATAAGTATAATCAAACAAATCTAGTATATTTCCTTTAATATAACTGCATTCAAAATTATCAAGACTAGGAATAATGCATAAAAAGATCATTGTCGTTTAGAGACTGGTAATGTTTGTGCCTCGAGTATCTAGTTAAAGAGGAGTTGCTCAGACACTCGTGTGTTAAAGGAGAAAAAAATAGCTTTGTTGTTTGAACTCTTCAAACAAATTTAACAATGTACTTTTTACTTTTCTCTGAGATTATCAATGTAAGAACATTATATGATAGGTAAGAATTAATGCTCATCATGAAGATATATTAAAGATCTACAACGGATTAAAGAACTTCACAAAATGTGAACCAACTTCGCTAATCTCCTGTCTACATTTTTCCTGAACCTCTGGGTGTTCTTGCATGTAGAGAATAATCCAGTTCAGAGAGACAGCCGTGGCTTCGGAACCCGCCAATAGAAGATCTTTGATAACAAAATACAGTCGATTCTCTGTAAAAAATAGAGAAGGAAATATTATATATGTGTTTCCACTGCTGGTGATTCGACAAGCTGTTAAAACTAGATGTAATTTTAATATGCTATAAGCTATGAGTTAACTTTGAACAGCACACTGCTTTATTTTGACATACTGTAAACAAAAAGTGATTATACGTTTTCGTTTTGTTATTGTTAAAGGGACATAACTTACAATTAACAGATGATTTTTATTGGCCCATTCGCTTTAAAATGAAAAATAATTGATATTTTAAAGAAGATTTCATGTTCGATATTTTTCCTTCAGGCATTTAGACATTTAAAGAGTCAGGTTCTATCCACTTAAAAAGTACAAGAACAACTCTCGATTATATGCGAATTACTAATATAAATGCATTAAGTTTGCCTATTTTACTTAGAAATTTTTACCGACAACCGACACGTTGACGTGATAATTCATTCAATACCATTCACATAATACTTGATTTAAAAGAAAATGAACAATTGTATATTTTAGAGTATGCTTCTAATTTGTTGAGCAAGATATGATCTTAGTCAATCTAAAAGTATAACATGTTAACACGTGTGTTTACCCAGACGGGAATAAAGTACTTTCATAGTTTAAACAAAACGGATTCTTATCTAATGCATAAAACCTTTTGATATATACCTGAAAATATCTCTGTCTCTGCCGTTCTCATTTTTTCGTTGATATAAGCATCAACAAAGTCTCTGAGCTTGTCTTTATTGAATGTTGCCTCGTGTTCTTCTATCTCTTTGTTGACAAGTTCTCTTGTCCATTGTCCAGCGTCAATACCTTCTTGTTTTGACTTTTCCATCTAAAGTGATAAACAAATATCTTTCTTTCTATTCTAAATGTTCAGAGGAGTGAAAGATTTTGAAAATTTAAGTATGACGTCTACCGTACTGGTTCTTCTCTACAAAGATCCATTTTATTATATAAAGGAAAGGAAAATCTAGATTTAAGTCAAGAATAAATACAAAACACAACCAACGATCAACATTCACAGGTCTAACTTCAAGAGGAGTGTTTACACTATACATGTTTTAGTTTTCTGCTGAAACATATGTCATTTACCAGAGTACATTCACAGGAGTTTGAAATTCTATCAATAAACAAGAGATATTGTAAAAATTATGTCCTCTACATAATAGTAGAGGACATAATTTTTACAATATCTCTTGTTTATTGATAGAATTTCAAACTCCTGTGGTACATTTTACACGTTTGTGCCTTTATCTTTAAATGTGTATGCATGGTAAACAACCAACACTTGAAAAAAAGTCTGACAATTACTTACAAATCTTATTCCTGTAATTCACTAACTACTATTTATGATCCGTTTAATACTGTATTGTTACCTTAGCATTTTTAACCAGATTTATTATAAACTTTGGTAAAACTGCTGTTGCGTCTAACTTGGAGCCACTTTGGAATATTATTGCAAGGTTTGCAATCAAACGGATCAGTGTATCATCGGCGTAATCAAATCTGAAATACGGCATTGTTGCTTGATTGGTAAAAGTAGGACTTCCTGATTTCAAAGCGGTACAGGAGAAGTTCTGTGTATTAAAATGGCTTTTATTGAGACAAAAACATACTTTTATATTGCACCAGTTTTATAAGCATATTTTTAAGAATCTTATATTTGTGACTTTTGACATAAAACAAATAAAGGTTCTTTTGAATATATGTTGTCCTTATCTAACTTACAATGGCACAGAAAAAGATGCTGGTTTCGTAAGTTTTACGAAATTGTTAGTGTTGGCCAAATCTATATAGCTCTCTTGTTTTCGGAGAAAAAACAATCAGCATTGTTAAAAAGTCCGATATTGGAAAAATATATCAACATGTTCAAGTCCTTCACGAATTTAGGATAGCTAAACACTGTTAAGTTTTATATTCTGATTCAAAACTGAAATATTTCGTCTATAAAGGAAAGAAAGATAGGTAGAATTACGATGAGAAGAAAACATACTATGACAAATTATTTGTACTGAAATACATAATGATTCTTACATAGATAATCCAGGAATGAAGTAGCGCAACTATATTCTTTTGATACTATGTCAAAGAATACACGATGTAGACTTTTACGTCTACATTTTAATGGTTCATAACTTCATATCTATAACGTTAATGCATGTATAAGGAATGTCAGTAAATTGCACACATTCATCAATATATGAACAATTTGAAACGCATCATTACCTTTTACTGAATGTAACGTTGTATATGATATTTGTAACCATCATAGAGTAAAGTTGTCTAAGTTCTAATGGCTGATCTTTCTCAGCATCTAGATATTCCATTGCAGCATTGATTTCTGCCAAAATCTTCTCTTCAATACTTGCTGTTTCATTGTTCAAGGCCTTCATCACGAAACTCTGAATAATTTTAAAGGGTTTACCGTTTTCCATTGCAATACCTTTCCCCTCATTTTGTGGATCTTCCGTAGGGCGATTTGGTCTTGAACTGAAATCTTCCACTTGCTTTACGAATGCGTCATTTATTGCATCGAATCCCTGAAGAAACACAATATTTTGTTCCCCAAGCTGGAAATGAATGACGTCACCATATTTCCCAGCAGTCTCAGTAAGTGCCACTGCAGTCCTTATTTTCCTTCTCTTTTGTAGCAAAAACCACCAAATATTTCCAATGAAAGGTAATTTAAGTGGTCCCGGTGGTAAATCCGTCTTCTTTAGCAACACATACCAGACGATGTACGCTGCAGACGACAAAAGAACAACTGGAATCAGCATTATTCACTTTACGTCTGGTTTGTAAAATGTTCGTAATATATATAAAAAAAAGTGTATAAAAAATAAACCTGTTCTGCAATTACAAACCTGTACAAATTAAACGCTGACTGGTTTTCGAAACCTCATTTACACATGATCGAGCACTCAAGCTAACAAAACTTTTTTCATTTAGTAAAGAAAAGGTCGTGTAGACACGCCACCGTTCGTTATTCCGTCGATGACTTCAATTGTCAGTTTTAGTCTATGCTCATGAATAAGACGAAACTAACATATTTTTTTCTAAGCCGCACCGACTTCGTTTTGTCTGTATGGTAATTTATGTCATAAACATATTCCCCGACAGCTTGTGTATGTAGTACGTCATTATAAGTGTGTTTAATACGGTCCGTTTGAGATCTATCAACAAATAAACAGAATGGATACTCTGTTTGCTGACCATCTACAATAGTAACACTGGCTTTAACCTGTACTATACTAGCCATATTTTCATGTACTCAGTCATCGCTGAGGCTTAGAAGTACTTTCAGTTACTAGCACTGAAAATGTTGATAAAAGGACTTCTAACAGAACTCCAAGAACCGTAAATCAAAAGAACAACAATTTAGTTTATTAATACGTATATGCTGCATTACCAATCAACAATCGATGTTAGATAATCGAAATAAATAACTTCAAGCCAATTTTGATTGAATTAGTTATTTTTCAAGGCATCGCAAACAACCGTTTTCATGATTTTTTTTCAGTGTCTTTCACCTGCCATTCGCTACAAACAATGCAGTGTAAAATAATACAGTGACGCTTTGATTTGTATTTGCAGTTAAAACCCGTGTTTTAATGAAAATTATCTTCTGGTATTTTTTAAAACGCTTGCCGGTTGGATACAGTGGTTATGATCTGCAAGTATCTGTTCAATGTTTATTAGAGCGATCAAGTGCTTTATACTAACCGAAATATTGATGTACACATATCCAAATTTATGCGCCACCATCCGTGATTTTATCACCTACAGTACAGTATACATGTTTTGAATTAGTTTAAAGTGCTTCCCTTGTTCACTATGAACACAGATCTTATTCAGTATTGAAATAGTTGTATAACCTAGGAAAATATTTTTATACATAAACTGATAACCCTCTCCGTACATTACACTTTCGTTTCTAGAAAAATCAACTTGCCTTACACGCTTTGTGGCCTAACTTTCCAATATCACCCATCCGTCTGTGCACGTGTTTTTTTTTAATCTACAACTTAATATAAAGTTTAAAATTGAAGTCCCTTAACCAATTGTCAAATCCCGTCCACAAGACTTTTTGCAAAACAGACGTTCAGCATTTTTTTTTTTTTTTTGCAAAAAATATATGAAAATGTGTATCTTGCTTTCACTGAAAAAGCAAGATTTTGAGAATAATTCTTGTTATAGTTGATGGGAGTTTCGTATTATCAAATGAACTCCGACTCAACATGTATCAACACCAGTTAAGGAGATCCTTAACAGGATTAATAGATTTCCTACCGCCAATTTGACAATTCTGTCAACATCATTGTAATGTTCTTGTTCCGGAGTGCTTGTGTCCGTGCATACCTAGCATTCTATGCAAATATGCAATGTCTCGAAACACTGATTTGATATAAATCTAGATTATATTTCATCAATTTCATATTTCGTGACTTTGATAAAAAATATATCGGATATATTTTCAAGACCATTGTTTTCACAATCTTCCATTACCATGTGGCAATATTGAGACAGGTTGTAAGGGTATGGTAAAAATGTGCACAGAAAACAAAGACTACGCTTATATTTGTTTTAATGCTATAAACTAAATGTATATCTGTAACAACGAACTTTTTAAACAAATATTTCATGTATACCAATACATAACAGTTTTATCTACTCATAACTCGTTAGCTATAAGATAAAATAAACACAAAATGTTGTAAGACATTGCTGTTTTGACATGTTCTCAGCCTTTGCTTTACGTCAGCTATATCTTAAGTGATTAGAACAAAAAAGTGTAAATAATAACAGTGTTGAGAGAATTGTTCAAGTAAATAATAACAGTGTTGAGAGAATTGTTCAAGTAAATAATAACAGTGTTGAGAGAAATGTTCAAGTAAATAATAACAGTGTTGAGAGAATTGTTCAAGTAAATAATAACAGTGTTGAGAGAAATGTTCAAGTAAATAATAACAGTGTTGAGAGAATTGTTCAAGTAAATAATAACAGTGTTGAGAGAAATGTTCAAGACCCAATCAAAACTTGTGTTTCTTTTGCTAATCATAAATAATAACTGCACAGGACAATACAAATGTATAGTGTAAATAAAATAAGCACCACCTGGAAAGTTCTAAATTACATGTATATATCACAAATGCCAAATCCTACGTTAACAGAGCAGTATAACTGAAAGACAATGCATGTTTCCACTTTGGCAGAGACAATGTCCCTTTCTTTATATAGTCTGTTAATAAATCAATGGAATAAGTGCCTTTCTGTTTGGTGGATAATGCTCAAACTGTTGTTTGTACCTACAAAGGAAACAACAGTACGTCTTTAAAGCCATACTAAGACACTATTCATAAACTAAGTTTAGATAAATTTATGCCGGAAATACTCTTAACAATGTAATCACAGTAACCTCCTAATTACATGTCATGCTTGTCCTTACAGAATGTCTTTATTCCTGAGCAATTTCTGCCTATTTAGGCACTCTTCTTTGTCTCATCTTCTATAAATTATCACTTTTAAATAAGCAGATTCAAAATTAAATAGATCTACTACAGTATGTCCCAAAACTGTAGAACTAAAAAATAATTTCTGAGTTTTAAACCTGATTTAAATATACATTTAAGCGTAAGTTCTGCTTGGATAAATAAGCCTAAAATAACATTACACCTTTGAACGGAAGTTAATCTTAAACATTTATGGCTCAGGATCTAATTCTTAGAGGTTTTGAGAGGAAAATAATTTCATAAAGAATAATAATATATTACCAGTTATGATTGTGCCATGACCTTGGTATGAAGGTCGCTGCAGAAAACAATGCCCACACCAGCCCTGCAAGGGACCATGTGGCAAGGGACCAGCCCAGCCACTCTACAAGCTCACCAAAATAGTTTGGACATGATATCAGCTCAAACAGACCACCATATGGTATGTAGTAGCCAGCACAACCTGAAATATGTCATGTAGTAAGATTTTTAAGCTACACATGAAATGCATAGGAAGGGTCCATTTTTATGCACGATAAAGCTGTGTGTTCCTGATATAACTAGCAAGATTACCTGCCGAACTGTAATATGCATCAAGTATTAATCCAAAAATATTTGAAATAAGGTATTTTTTAGCAAAGAAGGAAAATGGTTTTCAAATTTTACAATTCTAAAAATTATTATGATCAGAACAGAGTCTTTGTTGTTTTTTTTGTAATTCAAAGTTTCTAGATCTGACAACTCAGCAAGAGACATGTTCCAAAGAAATGAATGAATAATATTTCACATGTGACTTCACATGAGTCAGGTGTATTAATTAAAACATTTAAAGAATCTGATTATTATTTCAAATTTGCAACAAGAGTTGTACTGCCTGGCCGATATTTTAATTGGCCTAACATTTTATGTGTTCTATACATCTGCCTGCTCAACATAAAGACAACGTGTATATCCTGACTGACAATGACTAATAATAAAATCGGAATAAACTAAATAACCTATACTGTAACTAGGAAGGAAATATATGCATATTTAAAAAAGCAAGAAATGTATCAAAAACATTAATGCCCCCGAAACATGGCAAATGTCACAGTCATGGTAGCTTATAACTTACTGTTACCTTGATCATTTGTGCCAAAAATTTTTGCAGTCTGTTAAATGAACAAAGTACCCATATGTCCAGGGGTAAGACATGTGTCCTTTACCTATTTGCATGGCTGGTAAAACTAATAAATTTCCAAAATTGATAAGTTTCAAAAGATACTGGTCTAGTAACATGTGCCCATAAGTCACCACATATCTTTTACAGAAAAAGTGTTTCAAAACAGTTCAGCCTTTTAACTTTTGAATTTTTATGCTCCATTTGAACACAATAGGTGAAAACAGGAGTTGCACACAGAAGCAATATTAAGTAAAATTAAACAAAGGGCAATAACTCTGCCAAAAATGATCAAATCATAAAAGCCTGGGTACATTTGTATATGCACTGCAACACTTAATAATTCTGTGAAAGATAGGAGAAAATTGCATGAGAAATGTAGGAGGAGTTGTGCACAGAGGCAATATTAAGCATAATTTAACTGTACTAAAAATAATCAGATTGCATAAGCCAGAGTGTATGCACTGTGGCACTTGATAAAGATCATTCCTTAAAGTTTGGTGAACATCATAAGAACATTGTAGGAGGAGCTGTGGACAGAAGCAAGTAAGTAAAATTTAGCAAAGGGCAATAACTAGGAAAAACATATCTGAATCTCAAAAGCCAGAGTAAATGCTCTGTGGCACTTGAAGATGATCATTGTATGAAAGTTTGGTGAAAATCAAGTGAGAATTGTTGGAACTGCGCACAGAACATGGGACGGATGGATAGACTGAATAATGGACAGACAGTGCAACTACTATAAGCCTCTCTTCTGTGGCTTAAAAAAAAACATATAGGGGTAAGGATAGATTTACCATCTTCACCTTTGATTTCCCTCAAAGATCTCAACTTATGATCAGCCCATCTGTTGATGATATATCCAACAAAATACACCAATATTCCTAGTATAAACCTGGGATCACTGAAAAGATATAGCACAAATATACACTTATATCAACTGTCAAGGCAACTGGTGTCATGTTCCCTAAAATAATAAGTCTATATATTATGCTTTACACTAACATGATTCTTTACGATAAGCTGCAGAAATCTGACAAATTGTCGGTCCAGGCTGATTCAGAATCTCTGGGACAGGTTCAAATCTCCGAAAATCCCATTTCAGTTGGTCCAGAAATTGACCATTTTCTATTCCTAATGTAAATCCAGCCAGTATAAAAATAACAAAATCTGCCAAAAAAGATATGTATATTCTGCAATATAGTACTGAACAAACTCATTATGATGTCATGTAGTTTTTTGTTGCAACCTCATTATGATGTCATGTTGCTTTTTTTTGTTGCAACCTCATCATGATGTCAAGTTGATTTTCGTGGCATCAATTTATGAACCAAAAGGCCAATGCCAAAATAGGAAATTTCATCAGGTTACAACTGAATCGAACAATGTCATATCAGATGTTTGCAATTAAACTTCTTGGGCTAAAGTCCTGATTGTTGACTTACTATGCATCTGAACTTCATACCATCATGTATTTGCTGAAACACCAAACTGTGACATTGTTTATTTTATAAATATTTAAATGAAAATGACTTCCTGTAGTCCCAAAAATGAAATGCTATTTTAATCATTACTAGTTATTTTTGCTTACTACCAAATTTCCTCTGTAACCAGGTATATGCTGACTGTTTTATGGAGTCATTATGACTGATCAAATGCAATGATATGATATATAACACAACTAAATGTCATAGTTTAGCAAAATTTAACAGTTTATAATAACAGATATTACAATACAGTTTCCTCATAGACACAGATACTGACCTAAATATCTCTCTGCTCCAAATATTAATTAAGATAAAGACAAGTGAAAATCATTATGTACATGTGATAAAAAATGCTTAACAAGCTACATGTGTTACTGTTACCTACAAGTAATAATGATCAGCAAAATCAGCATTGCCAATGAAGTCAGCATTAAGAAAATGGAACAAACAATTTGGGAAAAACCCTCCAAGTGTTATCCTGAAATATATTAACAAAAAACATTAATAGACATAGTTAGCCATGATGAAAATCAAACAGATTGATACCCCAGTGCAGAATGGCAAGTGTAAAGTGCTTCTGTAAAAGTATTATATATACAACCTTTCTGCAGTCAGGTAATAGAATGGATCAAAGTGTATTAAAGATAAATAACTATTTTACTTTACTCTCAGTGTTTCATAGAAATGATGTTTGGTTTTAGACTCACAGTCTTACCATCTTTTCTGTTCTGAAACTTGTCAACAGAAAATACAAATTTTTAACTTCTCTTGTACAATAGCCATGGTAAGTTAACATACCCTAAGGCAACTTGTTTACTTCTCTTGTAAGATAGCTATGGTAAGTTAACATACCCTAAGGCAACTTGTTTACTTCTCTTGTAAGATAGCTATGGTAAGTTAACATACCCTAAGACAACTTGTTTACTTCTCTTGTAAGATAGCTATGGTAAGTTAACATACCCTAAGGCAACTTGTTTACTTCTCTTGTAAGATAGCTATGGTAAGTTAACATACCCTAAGGCAACTTGTTTACTTCTGTATCTCATTAACAATGGATGTATAATACCTCTGAAAAGATCAAATAATTTAAGGCGAGAAATTTACATTCAGGTACTAGTATAATGTACTAGGAAGTCAGTATTGCTCATGTTACCATTAAGTTCTCATTAACATCACAGCTCATACAGAAGACACATTCCAACATTGTTGCAGTTTACTGGGAAATCTCACTTCACAGTTTAAGATAACCATTCGCTAGTAACATAACATTTCAGTGATTCTTAAAAAGAGTCTTTGAAATATGGAAATAATGTATCAATATACATTAATTTACTTCTGTAAAACTGACTCAAAGCAACTAAGAGTTATATGATTTTTAAATAAAATACTCAAATAATTCAAGATACGTGAAGATAGAAATAATTACCTGTGTATATAATGAAGAAGCCATAATCCAAGGAATGTATAGTTTACATACCCTCTTTTATCACCATAGAAAAAAAATACCTAAAATTACACATGAAATATGCCCATTATATGACAGTACATGTGAACAAAAAGTGGTGATAATGTATGATATGAGTATTACACATTCAAAATAAAATATTAAACACATACTTACAAAATTAGTGAATTACACAAGAGAATGTTTTAGGTGCATGAAGATTTATGTCATGTAGAAAAAGACACTGAATGACATTTACTCTATGATAAGAGAGGAATTCTAATTCAAATTTTAAATACTGAAAACTCATCAAAATGATTCTCTTAAATCTACATACTAATAAAAACATCAGCACTCCCGGTAAAGCATCAGAAAATATATGACCCAATCTCTGTGGAATCATAGGTCCCCAATTAGCATCCTAAAATACATATACGGAACATATTATGCACATATAAAGCTAAAATATATTATATAGAAAATATTATGCACATATAAAGCTAAAATATATTATATAGAACATATTATGCACATATAAAGCTAAAATATATTAAACAGAACATATCATGCACATATAAAGCTAAAATATATTATACAGAACATATTATGTACATATAAAGCTAAAATATATTATACAGAACATATTATGCACATATAAAGCTAAAATATATTATACGGAACATATTATGCACATATAAAGCTAAAATATATATACGGAACATATTATGCACATATAAAGCTAAAATATATTAAAAAGAACATATTATGCACATATAAAGCTAAAATATATTAAACAGAACATATTATGCACATATAAAGCTAAAATATATTATACAGAACATATTATGCACATATAAAGCTAAAATATATTAAACAGAACATAAAATGCACATATAAAGCTAAAGTATATATACAGAACATATTATGCACATATAAAGCATTATTGTATTTTTATAGTATTACAGAAAATCTATCCATAGTGTTCATTTATGTTTCAAGAAGCAAATCATTCTATTTAATACTAGTTCAAAGGGCAAACCAATACATAAATCCACGTCAAGTGAATGATAGACGCCATTTTTTCTTTGTGGAAAATTTATTCAAAAATGGATAATTATAAGATCTTTTAGTGAAAATCTATTGGTAACAAACATGAATAACGGTGAAAATATGATTGATAATAGTACGAGCAGTTCAGGTAATGACATTGGTGGATTATTTTCATCACAAAATCGTTTTGAACCTCTGGGTAACTCAGAAATGGCAGACAATCTTTTTGATTCACAATGGTCAGAGGTTATAACAAGGAAACGTGCAAGAATGAACACTGGTGGTAAAAGTGGTGAATGTGACCAATTCATGCAAAATGTTAACTGTGAGGAATATGAAAGTCTTAGTGTTGGGGATAAACTTTCGGTGTTGTATTCACGGATGGATTCTAGGATGAACTCGATTGAAAAAAAGGTAGATGATTGTCTTTCTCTACACAAAAGAGTTTATTCTTTAGAAAACTGTATGTCTAATCATGAGCTCCGTTTGAAACTCCTTGAGTACAAATCAATCGACCTCGAAGCTCGTAGTCGCCGAAATAATCTAATTATAGGAGGTATATCCGAACAAAAGGACGAAAATTGCTTCACAAGGGTTGCAGAATTCTTGAAAAACAATCTTCAGATTGACCCGTGCCCTCCTATTCCTAGAGTCCACCGATTAGGCAAATTCAAAGCTGGCTCAACTAGACCAATGATCGTATATTTTTTAGACTTTAGAGACACTGAATTGGTATTGGCTAACGCAAATAAATTGAAAAACACAAACTTTAACATAAACCGTGATTTCCCTAAAGAAATTGTGAATGCTCGCAAGTCTTTATGGCCAGAGTACAAGAAACTGAGAGGACTGAATCCTGACAGTAAAGTCAGTATTGTGTACCCAGCAAAGTTAGTAGTAGATGGACGTGTTGTAGCTGACGTTTTTCCGTATTGGAACTCAATTATACAAGGTAACAGAATACCAGTTGGTAAACCTGTGTTTACAAACAATGTTCCAGTCAATATTACTATGTCACAGTCTAGTGAGCACCCCAGCGAGCAGTCCCGTGATTCACGTGCGCCAGGTATTAGTCCAAACAATAACACGGTGCGTAGCGAGAATACCGCTAAGCGGCCAAATCAAACCCACAAAGCCAGGAGGATCGAATCACCGTCACCAGCTCCGAGTCCAGGCAGGGGTCGAAGCCATGCTCCTAGAACACAAAGAACACCGTTCCCTGGTCATTCGCCTGCAATTCAACGTCCGTGGATTTCTCAACCCGTTGCCACAAATCAGACTTTTAATAACAACACTCTGCCTAGTATGAACTCTAACGATGACACCTCGACGAATATTCGTTCCGTTCCATCCAGTGCCGACTCCACACAGGAGAGACCTGCAAACACAGCCTGCTAGGAATCCGGGGGGAAAGATGACTCTTATAGTCTGCAAGAGAAAAATATTAAATTAGGTACATTAAATGTAAGCGGATTGAAAAAACGTTTAAATTATCCAGACTTTCTTGAATTTGTAAATACGTTTGATGTTTTGTGTGTGTCTGAGACACACCTGGATTCTACAGATATTGTTGATATTAATGGTTATTCTTTCATTCCCAAATATAGGTCACAACTCTATCGACGTAAGTCAGGAGGCATCGGAATTTATGTGAAAGATATTATTGCGCCATATGTTAAATTAATCCCAAATGAATCGGAATATGTACTATGGGTCTCTATTTCAAAATGTTTTACTCATTATGACGAAGATATAATCCTAGGAGCAGTTTATTTGCCCCCAGAAAATTCAAGATTTTTTACTAATGATTTGTTTAATGAATTTGAGCATGAAATAATAGAAAAATGTAGCGATAATAAATACGTTTATTTGACAGGTGACATGAATTCACGGGTAGGGACATTGCGCGATTTTATTCGCTCTGATTCACACTTAAATTATTTTTTTGATATTGAGGAAGAAATACAACAACAACTTGACAAACTTACTATACTTGAGAATTTAGCAGTTCCCCTTGAAAGAATATCAATGGATACAAGAACTAATTCGCATGGTTTTCGCTTCATAGAGATCTGCAAAAATAATAATTTATTCATTCTTAATGGAAGATTTTCATCAGATAATAACATAGGTTATTTTACCTTTCGGGATAAATCGGTCATTGATTATGTAGTAGCAACAGCCGAATGTTTTAATAATTTGTTGTCTTTTGAAATTACTGAAACGGACCCAATATTTTCTGACGGGCATAATGCTTTATCGTGGTCATTTAAAATTTTAAAGGAAAATGTAAATGTTCCGAAAACTCAAAAGTTACAGAAAAAATACGCGTGGAAAAGCGACATGGACTCATCCTTTCGTGATAATATAAATATTGCAAAATTAGATAATTTAGAATTACAGTTAAATACATACCCGCAAGGCAAAGAAGTAATCGAACACATCACCGAAGAACTGCAAACAATCTTCCACGATGCAGCTCGTCTTACATTTCCTGAAAAATTTAAAAACAATTTACCGTACAGAAATTCGAAAAACAAGCCATGGTTTGGTCCAAAATGTAACCTGGCTAGGAAAAACTATCACAAAGCTAAAAATGAATATTCCAAAGTTAAAAGTAATGATAACAAATTATGGCTCCGTAATGCCAGTAAGCAGTATAAACGTACAATGAACTTTTATATTAAAAAACACAAAGAAAGCACTTCTTTAAAACTCAGGTCAATGAGCGAAAAAAGTCCAAAACAGTATTGGAAATTTTTAAATACTCTCAAAGCAAAAACGAAAGAAGCTTCCTCTCCATCTATTGAAGACTTTTATGAACATTTTAAGGCCATTAATGCCGATTTGGTTAATGACGACAGGTTTATTAACGAGATCCCAATCACGCATAGTTCAAATGAATTTCTTAATTCAACAATTACAGAAACAGAAATTACAAAATGTATCTTAAAACTGAAAAATTCAAAAGCCTGTAGTCCTAATGATAATATACTTAATGAATACATTAAAGCAACGAAAGATATGTTCACCCCTTTTTACTGTAAGCTTTTTAATTGTGTCCTTAATACTGGTTTTATCCCCGAGTCATGGCTAGAAGGTATTATAATACCTGTTTACAAAAATAAGGGAGATTCTGCAGACCCTAACAATTACAGACCAATAACCATCTTAAGCTGTCTTGGAAAATTATTCACTTCTGTTTTAAATCAAAGGCTAACATGTTTCCTAGAAGAAAACCACATTCTTGATGAAAATCAAGCTGGTTTTAGAAAAGGTTATTCGTGCAGTGATCATATTTTTACCTTGCACGCACTTATTGAAATCTTAAAAAAACGTAAACAAAAACTTTATTGTGCGTTCATAGATTTTTCTCAAGCCTTTGACAAAGTCTGGAGGGTAGGCCTCTGGCACAAACTTTTGAAAAACTCAATAAATGGCAAATTTTTCACGGTTATTAACAATATGTACAAAAATATAAAGTCTCGTATTTCTCATAATGGAAAATTATCAAATACCTTTGTTTCAAAAATTGGAGTCAGACAAGGTGAAAATCTCTCACCGATTCTTTTTTCAATGTTTTTGAACGACATACAGTCAACATTACATCTTAACGGTTCCGTCGGAGTAGAGTTAAAAGATCCTTTGGATCTTACTCTTTGGCTTAAACTATTAATCTTACTTTACGCTGACGACACCGTATTACTGTCTGACTCTCATTTAGATTTCCAAACATGCTTGGATACATTCTACGAGTATTGTAATAATTGGCATCTCAAAATAAACTTCAACAAAACTAAAATAATAATTTTTGGGGCAAGACAACTCCGAAACTTCAACTTTAAACTTGGTGAAATTCCAATTGAAATAACAGACAACTACCATTATCTGGGATTAACTCTTTCAAGTAATGGCTCCTTTCTAAGAGCTAGGAAACATATTGCAGAACAAGCAACTAAAGCCATGCATTTACTTTTTACTAGAGCCAACAATGCCGATTTGCCTATTGATTTAGTGATTAAACTTTTCGATCATACCGTATTGCCAATATTAACCTATGGATCCGAAATATTTGGCTATGAGAACATAGATATTTTAGAACGAGTACATAACAATTTTTTAAGGAAAATCACAAACGCTAGGAAATCTACACCAATATCATTTTTATACGGCGAACTGGGTAGATATCCAATATCAATAATAATCAAAAGTCGAATGATTTCTTTTTGGAACCGATTACTTCTTGGAAAAGAACAAAAACTTTCACTTCAGATATATAAATACATGCTAAATCTCCCTGATAGCAATTATAAATGGTTAAATAAAATAAAAGAAATTTTAAATTCTGTCGGTCGCTTTGATTTATGGGAAAATCAAGAGGAAATTCGACAAAGAAATATACATAAACATATAAAAGAAGCTCTTATTAGCAAATTTAAACAATCTTGGCACGATGACCTTATGAACTCAAACAAAGGACAGATTTATCACAGTTTTAAAGAAAACATTGAACTAGAAACCTATTTCAAACTCCTAACAAAACAAGAGTATACTTACCTTTTCAAATTTCGCACAGCAAACCACCATCTCCCCGTCGAGACAGGCCGTTATGACGGAACTCCCTTTCATGAAAGGAAATGTACACTGTGTAGAAATGACGAAATAGGTTCGGAACACCATTACTTATTACAATGTAATTATTTTCGAAATGAAAGAAACCAATACTTAAATAATCTGGACATACCTCCGCAGGAATTGTCACTTAAATCTATTTTATCGTCTTCCACTGTCCCTCACCTCAGAAAAGTCTCTAAATTCGTATCTGTTATAATGGGAAAATTTAAAAGGTAATGTCTCTAACAAAATATTTCCGATGCCTCCCAACTGCTAAATAGTAAGCCTGCTTTGAAAATACATTGTGTTAAAATTTGAGTAATAATTACGGTTTAGCTGTATCCAAAAAAAAAAAAACCTACACGAATCAACATATTTTTTTGTATCAATGCTGCTAATTATTTTTACCTATGTACATGAAAAACCTGACTTTGTATCTGTGTCATTATGTTGAAATCAAATAAGCATACTTACCTTTACTATGTATTTATCCCTAAAATATTCCATTGACTGATGACCCCATTCATAAATTCGCTACCACGTGCGCCATGTGTAATGCATGACTAATCTTCTCGCAGTAATATTTACACAGCAGTTAACACAATTAGGTCAAATCTGGTTTTCCGAAAATACAGGGACGTAGCCGTCCTGTTTTCAATCAGCCTGCCATTTAGTAATCTAACTTTAAATTTATTTTTTTGCACAATTATTATTATTTTTTTTTTATTATTTATTTTTGTTTTGGTGCTTTTCTATTTTTCTCCTACATAGCTAATTATCATTTTTGGTAATGACAGCGGATATATCTCCTCCCCCACTATTTGAAATGTAAAAGAACACGTAAGTGTGGTACGCGTGCGTGTATGAATGAAACTGTGAATACGTGTGTGTGAGTGTCTGTTTATTTGTAAGTTCGTCTACTTACTTGTTCCGGAAATGATAATAATATTATGTTCTTGAATTTTGGCATATTGCCTATATTGTATACACTGTATACCTGGGTGAAAAAATAAAAGATATGTTCTGTTCTGTAATTAAAGGTTTACAGTTTTCTTTGATTCTGATGTAAATGACCAAACAACTAATCTCACCATTTACCAGCTTACATTACAAAATGCTTCACATGTATGCAAAAATACTCTAATTATGGTAGAGGCTATGTTTGGACCATTACAATCAAGTAGTTTTTGAATTGAAATTATACTGTGGAGTCATTCAGTTAAACCAATGCAGATTAAATTGGTTATTTGAACTTTTCTTTACGTTAGCTTCATGTTTTCCATAAGGGGCAGGTTTGGCCCACTGAGCAATAATGGTGATCACTGCAAGAACAAAACCTAGTATCACAAGTCCATAATGCACCCAGAACCTTGTGGCCTCATCAGTATACAGCTGCCATGGAACAGCCTGAAAGTCAGAATTGTATGGTCATTATACCTGCTTCATCTCAGAAATGCTCAACTCTTTCTTACATAATGAGGACAAGGAAAATCACCATAAAAGGACTGAGGGTGGCAATATTCATCTGCTTAGATGGCTGTGGTATATGTTTGTATGTATCAAAGATGGTACTTGTCTTTTATGCTTTAAATGGGCAGAATAACTATTGTTTTCACCAACACTTTAAAAAAATAAGCATTTTTGACTGTGTTGAACAAGAGGTAAGAAGGTCCTAAATCAAGTCCAGCATAGTACATACATATTTTGGTTTTTGGAAGTGTAGCTACTGCAATATACAAAATTACCTATATCTTTTCTAAGATTGAGAAGAATAAGTTGGACAACATGTTTATAGTGTACTGCCTGCTATAAAAATGCAATAAATACTTGAAATAGCAAAAAACACTCTAAATTTCAGCTAAATATTCCTGATTCCTGTGATCTGTCATATGGTACTGAGATTCATTCTTTAATATGCAAAAGTCAGCTGGTTGTAAAATCTAAGGATAATTGATATGGTATTTTATACACATGAGGTACATAGAGTTCCAAATAATATGAAGTTCTGGATCTGTCGCTTGAATTTCAAATCAAGCCAAAAAATATTGCAAGATAAAATAGAACATCACAATTCTTTTAAATAAGAAATTATGTGTCATTTCTCTCTTAAATATAAAATATTTTTAAGATGTTGTGATTTAATCTGTCTACAGAACTTTCTTTCTTTTCTTTCTTCCGATAATGACTTTGATCAAGACTGATAATTACGTCATGTGGGTGGCAAATTAGCAGCCAGATGGGTTAAAAAATATTCATGTATAGTACACCAATAAAAGAAAATTTGAGGCCAAACTGCTCTGAGATTATAATTACATGCGGAAGTAGCAAGCCTAGCCTGTTAAAACTATGTACAGGGTTGTACCACATTACATTGAACTAATCGCCTGTTTAAAGGAGTCCACTGTGCAAATGGAAACAGTTGACTCTGCCAGGCAGTTCAAGACTGGTATTAACCTAGGAAAGAAAGAGTACTTAAAACAATCTGTATGTGGAGAGGGTCTTGAATACTGAAAGGGGTGACTATGTCTGGTTTGAAGTGACCTACTTGTAACTGGTGTTAGATACATGTCCTTTTAATAACACAAGGTTATAATGTATTTTGTAGAAGAAGGTAAGACCTGAAACTTCTCTTCTATGTTCAAGGCTGTCTAAATCTAAGTCTGTTAACATGTCACCCACACAACTTGACCTATGCCATCTTCTACATGCCCATCTTGCCGCAGTGCGCTGTTTTTTTTCCAATCTTTTGTATGTTATGTTGGGTGTGTGGGTTCCATATAGGAACGTTAAATGTTATTTTTTTGAAATCTATTAATAGTAACAAATAACTGATAAGAGATACAGGTAACTTTTTGAAGGTTGGCAAAAATATGGCGGCTGATAAAAATGCAAAACATAGTAATTTTGTAATTACAGTTACAAAGTCATTTTTCATCAAATAATTCAATATTTTATATCATTTAAAAGGTCTGTAAACTCATACTTTTAATATTAGAAAAATAATTGTCAAAACTGTTTACTTTTTTGTTTGTAAATGGTTAAACATAGTGAATCTGAGCTGCTAGAAAAATGCTGAAATGACAGGTATAAATTAGTTTAGTTTTTTTCTTTAAAAGCAAAAATTCAAAATCTGCTTATATTTTCAAAATATGAATTTAAAGCGCTTTCAAATGATATAAGAATCTTAAAATTCGGCTGACAAAGAAAAAAGTTATCTAAAATTAAAAATTCTGCTGCTATCAAATGTATATAAATATTGGTTCCTTTTGCCAACCAGTAGTTCAGCTATATTTTGGTAACAGGTGCTTGTGATGTCATCAGTCAATGTGCCTATAGGGGACGCATACTCAACCTGGGGTCTGACTAAAGTTTTGTATGCCATAAATATCACTCTTGCATAATAGTACGCATACATGTAACGAAGGCAGTGAAATCTGGTGCTAGCAAATAAAATATGAGGTTTAAAACAATTATCAAATAAGCATTAAAATTCTAAAGAGATGAAACTGATACTTATTTGAAGATACTACCGATTAAACTGTGGCAAAAATGCTTAAACAGAAAAAGAAACGTGATCAAACTAGTTACCGAAAATTGTGTCATTTTTTTTGTTTACATAATTGGAAAAGAACAATTTACGGATTCACCGGTTGATTTGCATCGATTTTTTTCATTGGATACAATTTTGTTAAATGGTCGTTGATTGGACAAAAGCATAACAGGAAAGAATTCTGCGTTCTGATTTACGGACTTTGACACTTGTTATCCATAATTTGATGCTCCCTAAAAGATGTCATGATGTAATGGAGCTACTCCTCATTGTCAAACCTCCCAGTTGACAAAGTTAAGCTGATGCAATTTGTTGCCACTCGTCTTTCTTTCCACAAAGTGTTGTGTTCCTAATAGTTATAAGATTTCGCGGCTTAGGTATTGAGCTATATTTATCATTTAAACATACTATTTATAGCCCATTTAGATAATTTTTCCTTGTTTTATTTTGTGTTTCAGTTATTTTAAAAGAATATATTTTTTTGCACATTTTAGAGTACAAGATAAAATTCCATCTCATTTGAAGGTCTTCTTCCAGCATCAATCAGCCATTTTGCCAAAGGAATTACGGAGGTTTCGTCACACTACCGGTTCGTCACACTTATTCATATAGTAACTAAAAAGAGGTTTCGTCACACTGATATTATAGAATGATTCATACCTATTGTATATTGAATGCACCACTAATAATTGACTGTTAAAGTAAAGGGTCGGTCAACAAACACTAATTAAGGATCGATCTTGATTAAATTAAGGATGTTCAAAACAAACAATTAATTAGCGGAATACACGGAAAGGTATTCGACGCTTGGGATAAATATGAAGATGAGGAAATGACTACTACACAGCTATTGAGATTTTGTAGCCGCATTGCTGGTCTTGCCCCCATTTTCTCAAGAGATCCAATATATGATATTTGAGGACTTCTGAAATGATGTTGATGAGATGAACGTGGTGATTTAGCGAAATTCATTGCGATTCTCACCAAGTACTGCGTGTTGTCTGATCTGGGTCCACTATGTTTAATGTACTATGTTTTATATGTTTCTTTTTATGTTTTATTGCAATATGCTATGATAAAAAAATCTCACAGAAGTGTTGTCTGATCTGGGTCTACTTTGTTTAATGTATTCTGTTTTAAATTGTCTTATTGGGTCTACTACTGTAAATGTAACGTTTGATGTACTATGTTTTATATTTCTTCTGTCACTGTCACGTTCGTTTTTTTTTTGTCTTATAACAATGTGCTGTGCTATGGTTTTATGTGCTATATATGTTGAATGTGTGAAATAAAAAAATAACAAAACTCCCTTTTTACGTTTTCAATTATTGCAGAATGTAGGGGAGATTGGACACTACATGAATAAACTTCATGTCTGGAAAGATATTAGCTGCAGATTAAGACAGAAATAGTGTAGAAGTCTCAGTAGGTCTATAGCCCATAATTACCAACAAGTTCATGCAACTTAATTAATCACTTTCGGTTCCTAATAGCTTCAGATCGGATGCTAAAGCTACCACGTGCCCAACAATATGTCACCAAATACATGTTTCTGGAGAAATGGGTATTTAGAAACATGATATGTCACAGGATGTGACGAATGCCCCCGAAGCACATATTTAAAGTTTTGCTGGTCGTTGTAGAAATGTTATTTCATTTTTTGGCTATGGAAAAAAACCATCTACACACCTGTTGAATGTAAGTGACACATAGTTTTATGGTAGTGAATGTTTTTGCCAAGTATCATTAAAATCCACCAAGGAATGACAAAGTTATTGAGCGGACATGAAATCCGGACGGACAGACAGACAGACGGACGGTTCGACTACTATATGCCCCCCTTCGAGGCATAAAAAATATGATTTGTATTTAAATTGAGTAAATCTTTTCTTCATTTTGCAATGCAAACATTATAATTATACTTGATTCATTTAAATTCATTTAATCTATTTTCAATGCAAACACATCACAAACATTATAATTATACCAGATCCAGTATGTCTCTGATTATACTAATAACTTATTCTTTACAACAATAATTGTTGCAAACTTCCAAATTAAAAAAAAAATCAATTATTTAATTACACCCAAAATAATTGGTTGTTTGCCAACATCTTATCACTATTAAATATACACTATATAATGTAAGTGTGACGAAACCTCAACCTGTTTTGTGCAGAAAATTAAGTGTGACGAACCAGTATTGTGACGAAACCTCCGACACCCTTGCTAAAGAAGTGTGACATTTCTATATATCTGTCTCTGGTGCAGTTTGAATGTAGACAGGTTTAGGTTTAGCAGTTTCATATGTTTCCTTATCTTGGATATACACATCCGTCAGGGATACTTTTGTAACTTTTCCTATAACAATTCTAACCTATTCCTAGTTATAACAATTCTGTCAAATAAACTTATGAGAATGAGTGGTAGGTTATAAGTCTTTTCTGCATCATACTGCAGAAAAAGGTGAATGATTAAATGTCAGTGTTTATAAATAACAGTATATCAAGATAATTAAGACTATAGTTTGCATTCAAAATCAATTTCCTTGAAAGTGAGCACACCATTAAATAAACAAGTTATGATGATTTTATTTTTTTAGAATGGAACAAGAAGCTGTAAAAGAAGAGAGTGTTGGAGATGATGAAGTAACTGAAGCAGCAGCCACAAGTTCTTTTGAAGAGATTTATAAGTACAAATTTAGAGACAATGTAAAATTTGTACAAGGTTGGAGAAAAGTTAAGGATGTGATAGCCAAAGAAAAGCTGTATGATTCACTGATCAAGGCTCAAGTGTACTTCTTTTCAAGGTATTTTTTTTAATGGAACATCATGAGAAATTCATACTGTTTAAGTTTTTGTTTTGTTTTTCATACCATCTCTCTGGTCAAGTTACATAGGTTGCTATGTTCTGATCCATTGTTTTTGAAGTATTAGAATTTAAGTCTCTGCCAGCAACTTAGGTTTCATTTAGTTTGTTAATTATAATTTTTCTATAATAGCTGTTTGTATAAATACACATTGTTAAACCACATTTCTTAAACCATGTGTTAAAACACGCAGTTAAATGTCTTTTTTTTTCAGAGAAGTTGGACCTGTTGATTTAGATGGGTACAAGAATTGGTTGAGAGAAAATGATAAGGAAATCGAGGAATTTGGTAATTTGTCGTTATGACACATTTTTAAAACAATGACATCAGATAATTAAACATTTATTTTTGTGTGCTTGCTGCTTAGTCTGCAGTGTATATGAATTGCTGGTATATTTTCTTGCTGCAGCGATTGTACTTATAAATTGAGAAGGTGTAAAATTTTGTTGATATTAGGAAAGACTTTTGGGATTGAAAATTTACTGTAAAGCATACCTAAAAAGATAGCTGAATGGTATGCCCATTAAATTATATACTTTTTGAAATTTCAGGTATAGAGCCTTTAGAATGCATTGCCTTAATAATATTTTCATGTAACAATATTTATCACTGTTCTAAAACTGTAAGGTTCTGTAAGTACTGTATTAAGTTATATCTCTTTGCTAGATAGTCAGTTTTAACTTGTGACTATGTTTCATGATTTAACTTTTTGCAGATGCCTTGATGTTAGATGATGTAGCAATTAAAGACAATCAAACCAATGTAGAGGAAGGTGTTAATCAAGTTTCATACCAAAAAGAAAAATCCATTATTAGTGCTAGTGAAGCAGACAGTGTTGAAAATAAAGGTGAGGAGTTTTCAGAACAGAGTGATAATGTTGGAAAACATCCTACAAACTTTATAGAGTTAATTGAAATGATTCAAAGTGGTATGAAACTTCCTGATACAGAAAATTTGAACATTGAACCATTAAATGAAGATCCAACCCCCTGTGATATGCAAAGACCTAAGAAGCCATGGGAAGTTAGCTGACATCAGAATATTGAACTGGAATCTTTGTTGCATGAAGAAAACACAAGACTTAGGTTTTTTTTAAAGAAAGTATTCACATTAATGGAAACTAAATCATCATGTACAGAACTGGGTTTTTGAAGATCAACAAAAAGACATTAGTTTGGTCAGTTTATATTCGGGATTATTCATATCTGTTGATGACAGTAAACTTCATATGAAATGTTTACAGCTTAGACCCCTCCTGAAATAATATAAAAAATAACAGTCCATTTATCACGAAGTTGAATATGAAATTGGGTATATATGTATTCCAGCTGATCAACTACATGACGTCTCTACACAAGTCTAGGCTTCTATGATAACAGCATGGCAATAAATGATGATACACTGTACAAGAATACAATTAAACTTTTACATATAAGAAACATTATTGATGTCTATTAAAAGGGTGCTACTGTTCCTAAAAATATATGATAAATACATCATTATATCCAGCCTAGACTCTTGGAATATATATGGTACCCTAGTCCAACTAATCAGATTTTTCAAAGAGACATTGAGAAAATTTTTGACAATAACAAAAAAAGGGTCTATAAATTGGGTCAAACCATCAACGCCAAATTAATTATGCTAATGGTACCCCTAACACACTGTAACACTCGTATGCTGTTCTGTGCATATCATGTGATATAGAAATGCAAACAAACCTGTTATAATTTATATGCAGTGCTAATGATTAGTTTCCTATGAACATTTACATGTATTTTCAATTCAACAACATCAGCAACTAAAACCCAAGACAAATAAAAAATATGGAAGTGACAATTCAAAACAGCACATTACCACTGGACCACTGATCTGCTCCTAATGGAACACTATGAGTGAGGCTAACTCTTATAATCTTACAAAAAACCACTACTGTACTAAACACTGCTACTGCACCATAGAATAAATTCCACCTCGTTACATGGAAAGAGTTTATGTAAGTCTTAAGTTGTCACTGTTTTGGAGAGTTGAATTTAAATAGAAAAAATGAAATTATTATCTGAGTTTAGAAAACTGGTGGGTGCATACATGTAATCTGCTCTTGGTATGTTTCAGATTAGCTTTTACAGTTTTTGCAACATTGGTGTATTACATGTTCTTTGCTGCATTAAGGTATTTTGTTATTGTTTTAATAAAGATTTTATATAATTAATAAAGGTGATATAAATTATACAGTAATTTATTGTAGTTTTATATACTAAAGTAGAACTTAATTTCAGTCAGAGTTATTGCTACATGTACCTCGATAGAAAGATGAACTATTGTGTCAGTATTTATGTATATATATTTTGGTATGGTAAATAATGTAATTAAAGAGATAATAAAATGTTTACACAACTGTTTTTGTGAATTTTCGTTTCCCCTTTTCAGAAAATTTAGTCACTACTGCAGCTTGGTTTTGAATAATATAAGCTTAATTAAGATTTCTGAGGTATATATCATGAGAATACCTTTTATTTATACTTGTCTTATACCTTCATTGTTTACAAATTTTGCTAAAGTTCAGTATGCTGTCTAGTTAGCAAACATTAAAGTGGTTATTTATGGAACTTATTCTCAACAAACATGTCAACAGTCTAATTAGGTAACTATGAATCGAATTAGATTCATTTGACAATTTTAAGTTAGGTAAACATGGATGGAATTAGAATCACGTTTGACAAATTTAAGTTGGGTAACTGAATGGAATTAGATTCATATTTGACCATTTTAAGGTAGTTAAATATGGACAGAATTAGATTCATATCTGAATAAAGTTTGAACATTTCAGGCAATAAAAAAAAACATGAACATTACTTCAGTCCACTTACAGTGTGACAGTGTTTTTCATTGCTAGACTTCTGTTTTACTGGTAACAAATCTACAGCCTTGTCTACATGCATCTTTGGAAATATCAAAGTGAATCATCTGCCAGCAAGAATACTGATAAGATAAATGTGACATGACAGTGTGCCACCTCTACCCTACATTTTAGATAGGAATGCTAGACCTTACCTGAGTTTAAAAGAACAATTTTCAAAAGCTGCAAACCTCAATCAAACCAACAAGGTACAATGCGCCAGTTTTATTAAGCAAACTTACACTTCTGGTGTTGAAACAAAAAAGCATGGAAAGCTGTATGTTTAAAGCGACTGACTCACAGATGGGCCAACAATGAAAAAAAAGAAAATGTTCTTACATCTTGAAATTTTTGCAAAGAACATATTTAAACTAAGTTACTGATTCATTTTTTGATACAGAAAAACATCAAAATATAAAGTTTTACACACTTTTATCAGTAAAAAATTTACCCTGTTAGTCACGGGGTAGATACTTTACTTATAAGATTAATTTTGAGGCAACCTTATAAGAAGGCAATGTGGCTCAGTGGTCTAGATCGACTATTTTTTACTGACCAAAAGGTCGCGGGTTCGAATCCTGGTTAAGTCAAAACTTTTTTTTTCAGTTTTCATGGTGTATAGAAGCATAATATTATGTTTTTTCCACAGTATATTGAATTCTCTTTAATTTTAAAGAAGAAATAGTTTTCAGCAAAATTCTGTAAGTCAGTCGCTTTAATGGTTATGTCTGAATTGAATGATGCACATTAAGTTAAGCACTAGTTTAAACCTGTTCATGCTACATTGATTTGGAAACAATTTTATGAGGCTTGTATTAATCCAACTCAATGACTGCTTCCTTAGCTCAAAACAGAGCTCATGCTAACAATGAGAAGTTATTGAAGAATTTCGCCACTGATGAAATTCAGACAAGCAACATCTGAATCAGAAGCCTGGCACTCTACCTTTCAACCGCAAAAAAACAAAATAAAAAATAAAAAAACTACCATTAGGTAATGGTGCTGCTAAGTGAACAACAATGGAGAATGTTGATTGGTAGGAGCAGAGCTTTCATCTTGAATTTATATAAATGCATGCAGTGCTTTTTGCATATTGTCTTGTTGAAATGACAAGTTATCCCTGTAATTTGAATCCTTTTATTTGCTTACATGAGTATCCTAAATGATAGACATTATTGGACATTAACTTTATTGATAGATTATACTATAATAATTATATTCATGCTCACCTACAGATTTGGGAACTGAAAGAATTTATCTGACCAGAGTCAATATATGGAGGAGCTAAACATATCTTTCATCTGTAAGGCAATTTTTGAAATTATTCTTACAATATTTGCATTTAACAGTTCAGCATCAGTTTCATTTTTGTGATATATATACATTGGGGGAAAAACTATTTGCGATGCAGTGGAGCGTGTTATGATTCATCGGTCGTTTATTTACGGAATCTACCGAGTATTACCGATTCCTGAATTATGTCACGTGACTGCGAGCATCCGGTGCAATATGGCGATCATTTTGGAAAAGTTTTGGAAAAGTTAGAAAACTTTATAAATGTGTCAAAACTGCGCGAACGACAGTTGAATAGACAATGTAAGCATACACATACACCTTACGTACAGTTCATGTTTATATTGCCATTTACGTAAGTGCACAAGGAAGCCGAAAATTATGGTTAGACAGCGTCTTTTTTAAGTTTTGGCAGCAGCTTCTATCTCCAGATTAATGTATAACTGAGCGTTTAGTAAAAAATAGAGAAAAAAGTTGCTAAAGGTCATTTTTTTATTACAGCCCAATGACCCACAGTTTAATATTAAATTGGAAACACATTCTCTTAGAAGTGGTTTGTGATGACTACATGTTCATAGCTGGGAACAATATATAAAATTAGGTCCCAGCTCATAGCAAATAGTACTTAGGTTAGTTTTTAGTTTAAACTTATTTATTTTACATCGATTGGAAGCAAGTTCGTGCAACTTATATTAATCCCTCTCAGTGACTGCTTCCTGGATTCAAACATGTACTTGCGCCTAAAGTGAGGAATGTGGGTTTCAAACCAGCAACTTCTGGATCGGGTGTCCTTGTGCAAGTGTATTGGATTGAGAAGTTGTGTTCCTGTGTATTTTTGATTCATAGGTAACCTGTATTTGCAGACAAACTGCTTTGTTTTAATGAAAGTAAGCAAGTTTGGAAATGTCTGGTATGAATAAATCTTGAAGATTTACAAGAATATGAGTCTGTGAAGTTGTGCACCTTATTTTTTGGATGCAGATACATTAGCATACTTAAAGCCACTGGTTAGTGAAAATTGCAAACTTGATCATGTGTTACTTGTAATGCCACTGAAATATTAATCAAAGCCATGATAATTATCTATTCATTAATTGATAAAGTTTTTGATGTTTAGTTATCTAGTATCAGAAGACATGATTCTGTAGTGGACACAGGATAGATAAGACCCAACAGCAAGGCTGTTAGGTTAGCTTGTTAGGGATATGGTTAGAGTGTCTGCAACGTTTGTTAGTTAAGCTGCAACATCCATGGTGAGTTCTTGGATGTGTGTCCGAAACTGACTTCATCAGCCAGGTTACTATAACTGTGGCAGCAGTATTTCGTGAACCTTCGCCGGCTCTTTACATTGATTAGTTGCCTGGGTTTAGTGGCTTGCATGGTTGGAGAAGTAACAGGCTATACCAGCTCTGGAAGGTTTAAGAAGGGAGGAGTGTAGTTGACACCAGATAGATAAGGTACTTCCAAAGCCTCACTGTTGGCTAGCTATTTAGGGAAATGGTTAGTGTGTCTGGATGTTTCCTAGTTAAGCAATTTTATCCATGGTAAGTCCTTTGATGGGTGTCGGAAACTGATGTCATTGGCCAGATTGCTGTAATTTTAATGAAAATTAGCAATTTTAGAAATTGTTGTGCATGTTACTTCAAAAGTATTTAAGCTAGAATTTGTGAACAGATCTCTAGGATTTGTACCGAATTTCTGGGACAGGTATAGTGTGAAGCTCTTCCATACAAAGTTCTACCAATTTGACAAGATATCAGTCTTGCAAAGAATCAAAGAGGGTATCTGTTTTTTTAGCCAAAAATCAATACAATATGATCAATTAAACAGGTATTGGATAGTTCTGATTCAGGCAAAATATGATATCACTGAAAGTAGCTGGAGGAAAATAGAAAATCCCACAACACTATTCATAGATTTTTCGGATAAACACAGCATGTAAATTTCAACAACTTGTTTTGGTTTAAAGACCAGAAAACAAAATAATTTTCAATACTTCACTGTATATTTTACTTATTTTGACAGATAATTGTTTTCTCTTTTGATCTATGTATGTTTTATTGTGTTTTATTCATGAAATTAAAGACACAATATTGGTGGTAAATTTGACAAAGTTAAAAATAATCTAACTTTTATTTATGCATGCTATTCATCCTTGATTATTCCAGAATTTGATTGCCAAGCCAGCAGTCCCAGAAATCATCAGTATGTCCTGGAAATCATTCAAATCTTGTATACCTCAAAAGGTTTCAAAGTAACTATAGTTAGTTTTGCATTAATTATTAATAGCCATTTTGTCCCAAAGTAATTGCTGTATTATGTGCATTGAGTTGTTCGCACCTCCTCCAAACAATGCATGTGAGGTAAGTTGTGAATGGAGTTGTAAAAACATCATGCAGGATTATCATTTCACAACTTCTGGCATGTAAATTTTAAGTTGGATGAGGAATTACTCATTTTAGTAGACTTGCGCTCCATGATTTAGTGAAAATTCCCCTTTTGAAACTTACTCCAGTTACTCCAGAAGTGTATTAGCTACATTAGTGTAACATTACAAGAATTATTATCAGTCACTAAATTGGGCACATTGGTATTTTCATATGAAATCATGTAGTATTTATCATCTAGCAGGTTTTTATCCCCTGCCAATAGAATCAGGAGGGGGTTATTGTTTTGGCATTGCCTGTCTGTCCCTCCTTCCATCCGAATTTTGTTTCTGAGCTATTTCTTGGCAACTACTGACTGGATTTCAGTGAAGCCTTGTGGGAAGTTTCAATACCAAAAGGAGATGGGCATATCCTCAGCATGTTCAGGTTGGACCCTTCAACACAGATTTGTGGCCCTTGATTAGTTATGCAGTATGTATACAGAGTAACATTTGTTTCCACACTATTTCTCGTCAACTTCTTACTGGATTTCAACAAAACTTTATGGGAACCATCGATATCAAAAGAAGATGCCCATATCATTGGCATGTCTCAGTCAGACCATTTAACACAGAGTTATGGCCTCTGAATAGTATTTTGTTTCTGTGCTATTTCTCTGCAACTACTGAAAGGATTTCAACAAAACTTTGTGGGAACTTTCAGTACTAAAAGTAGATAGGCAAATCCTTGGCTTGTTCTGGTTTGACACTTCAGCACAGAGTAATCGTTTCTGTGCTATTTCTCTGCAACTACTGAAAGGATTTCAACAAAACTTTGTGGGAACTTTCAGTACCAAAAGTAGATGGGCATATCCTTTGCTTGTTCCAGTTTGACACTTCAGCATAAAGTAATTGCCCTTGATTAGTTATTCAGTATTTAATCAGAGTGACATTTGTTTCCGCCCTATCTCTAGGCATCTGCTTACTGGATTTGAAAGTTTTTGGGAATCATTACTACCAAAAGGTGATGTGCGTTTCTTTGGAATGTCCCGGTTGGAACATTTAACACCGAGTTATGGCCCCTGAATAGTTATTCACTATGTATAAAGAATAACATTTTTTTTAGCTAAAGATGAAAATTTATTGTGTATTTTGAAATGAATGACCAAGAATGGCATTATCACTCCTGATCAGTGGTTTGACCAAAATTTTAAAAGTAAGAAACAAGAGTGTGTTATTCATTATGGAGAAGGTTATTATGAAAATGGGGATGTTAATTGTTTGATGAAACTTGGGTGTTGAGTTCTATTTGCCATTGCTGTATCAAAAAATAACAGTCTTGAAAAAGTTAAAGATTTAAATATAAAAAAGGCTGTTTCTAAAAGTTGTTCCATGATTTCCTGACAATTGTATAAATTTCCTACATAAAGCTCGTTTTACCTACAAATGTTTCTATTCACAACTCCTACATTTTGCATGCAATTTTCACCACACTTTCACATATATCATTTGCTGTAGCGCATATTGTCAGGATTTTTTGATGGCGTTATTTTTTAAGTAAAAGCTTCACCAGAATTTTATTTGAACAAGTTACAATTTTCAAGATGTAGAGTACCAGGTATGTTGATTCATTGTGATTGTTGCTTTCAACTTCTTACTGCCAAAAGTCATTACTGACTATACTAGGCAGGCAAATTTAAGAATTCAAAAAGTAAACTACGACAAAATTATTCAGGTCTTAGAGAAAAGGAAACCTTTTCAATGAAAATGGAAAAACTGGTACTTATAATAAAACCATGACCACTTTATCAGTCAATCTAATGTTGTAAGTTTGCCTTGTAAAAAGTCTCCAAGACACTGTTAAGTGTTTTCTATCAATATTATAATACGACCGGGTCGCAGAAATATATGACATACGGAATTTATCTGATGTTTTCACTAACTGCTAAATTTACCTAACTTTTTCTTATAAATAAATCCGATAATTAAAACAAAATGCCATTAAGAATTTTTGCTCTTTTTTGTGTTTACTTGTCTAAAAGCTTAGAATAACATTGGCAAAACTTTGATGTTTAACCTTTTGCCTTTGGAATTAAGCATTTAATGAATTTGTTAAGTCATTTATTTGTTTGACTTATTTTAAAGCCACGTGATACCGACACATTTACAAAAGATAATCAATATCCTCACTCAATGTAACTAGTCATGATTAGTTGACTTTTCAGCTCACTGCTGTCACTTCTATATTGGGGCGGAGCTTATCGAATGCCAATCGGTTAGAAATTGATTGCATTATGTTGTTTATTCAAGCGAGTTGTTTATTTGAGCAGTTATCCCAGATTTATGACTGTCAAAATTAGAGTTGTCCTGGACAAAACTTTTGTACACAGTCAGGTGTCTGAGAGTAAGTTTAGAGCTGTCCCTGAGGTGGGACTATAGAATTTGTAGAACCCTGTTTACATTACTTGAGTTTTAATGCATTATTTCTGCTCTTGAGTCTAAAATCGACTAGTATTTTTAAAGGACTGTGTTTGATGAGTTTATATTGGGGGAAAAACTCAGCAGCACAAAAAAAAGTCATGTCTATTTGAGTTATCATTGGTTGTCTATATGACCCATGCCAATCACAGAGTTTAGTTATTTTAGAATGTGGGCGGATAGCGCAAGTCACAGAAAGCGTTCCATTCCAGAGACATCCCTGGTTTTTGTTCATGCTCAGTGTATTGCACTAATACATGGGACCTTGTTTAAACATTATCATTTGAAAGACAATGAGTGATTTTAGTAAAGGAGTGGGGGTCAGACTCATGACCCCTGGACCACTAATTTCCTGTGAAAAAGTGAATAAAGCCTCTAAGATTCTATCATTCTCAAAGGTCTCACAACTGGGTCTATAAAATGACTTTTCACTCCAAAAAAAAAAGAAGAAAGAAATGGAACAGTTGTTGTGATTTACTTATGTATGAAGTAAAAGCCAAATTAAAATGTTACACTGACCTGTATTATCTTGTAATAAAATAATTGACATTTTTGTGAGTAAGCTATCAGTTTTATTGCTAGAAAAGGCCCTTGATGTTAACATATAATGCTTTAAAGTTTCTGTTACGCAATAAAACCATAGTATGCTGTCTACAAGTGACAGCTGAGTTTGTGCCTGTGTTATAGTACTGTCAAAAATTACACCATTTTTCATAAAATACTACTCCATATTTCATTGTTGGGTTGTTAAGTACAGGGGACAAGTGAATCCAGGTGTCATAAAATAGTTGTTAGCTGTCGGAATCAATTAGAAATGCATTTATTGTGATGATTTTCATCCCGGGGTTATTAAATGACCCATTAGTGTTTTTGTACATGGACAGTATCCACCCTTTTAATGTGAAAATCTGATAAAGCAATTTACGCGAAGAAAAAGTGTAAATTTTTATCTTTTTTGGATATCATCATTTTAGTTAAAAACATTTAGGTTAAGTATATTTTTGCTTACAGATCAAACAACTAACAGTAGCCAGTAAGTGTATTTAATGATTAACTTTCTGAATTAGAAGTTAAATGTGGTGTAGTGAAGTTATTAGCCTTCTTTGAATTGTTTGATACAAAACATTTTTGTCAGGTGTTTAGGGTAGTGAGAGAAAATTTAAATCACATAAACACTGTTGCGAAATCTTCAAGTTTGACAAGCACTTTTCCTGCAGTCTCTGACAGAAATTTTGTTTTTTTACCTTTATAAACAGAATCGTCTGTGTGACAGAGTGAAAGACAAATTTGTACAGGTGAGTCTTTGTGAATTGTTATCCATAATTGACCAGTCTAAAAGAACAATATTGTTAATAATAGGAAAGAAAAATGATAACAATGCTCTTTTTCCTTTCCACAGATCAATGATTTGTGACTGACGTGGTCCAAGAGAAAAAAACAAATCAAAGACTTTGTGTAGAGGGGAATGCACTTGACAGAACCATCAAGTCCCCGAATGGCCAAGAGTACATCACTAGGAGTGCTTGAACAAGATGGAGACATGCATATTGTAGATAAAGATGATATTCTTGGTCTTACACAAGATGTGAAGAATTTCTCTGATGGATTAGGAAGACTGAAGGAACTGTTCAGTGAACAGTTTGGTATGTATGTTTTCCTTTTATGCAGTTCTTGCTGAGAAATATTGTAAAGAATACTTAGAATCAGCAACAGAGGTTAGGTGGAGGTTTAGGTTTGTTTGGAAGATTGCTCTTTTCATCCATAACATTGCTGTTTAATTGCTCTTTAAGTAGTAAGAAATACAGATTGTATGGTATTGCTATCCCCCTGTTTAATGAAAATATTCAAGTACAAACTCAATAAGCAACTCAACTGTATGTCAGTTGGGAGGTGGAAACCTTGTTTTAAATTAATTTTCTTTTTTTTTTCGAGTTTGTGATGGCAGTTTTGAATTGCAGATGGTGAAGAGGACCTGAAGGTGTTGGCTCATGAGAGACTTGGAGATGTGTTGTGTACACTGAAGTCTGTGCTGCAGAATTACCCGCCCCTTAATACCACTGAACTGTTCACAGCTGCCGGTGCTCTCATTACTAAAATAAAAAGTAAGATAATTTTTTAAAAGATAAGCTTAGTTGCCTCAGAAAAGTATAGATAAGTTATTTTATTTATAAGGTGTAATGCATGTTTCCACAAGAAAAGTTTTGATTTGCTGTCTTGACTTCAGTGCATGAATTTAAGTGGCTTACTGCCTGTCCTCTCCATTTGCATCTATCTATGCTATTGGAAAGGATCAAGGCCAATTTGTTTGGGATTATCTCTAATATTTATAATAATCAACATGACAGCTGAATTGAAGGTTCTGTAATATTATATATTATTATATTTTCAGTTGATAAGAAATGAAGTGTATGTCCCAAAGATCTGTATTTCAGTTACATGTAGGTCTTAAGCAGTTCATTTTGTTGGAGTATCTAAACTACCATACATACTGAATATAGTCTGGTCTGAATGTATACTGCTATAGTTTACCGTTAAAGATTTGTAATTTGAATCTAACAAAAGTCAGTAGCACACATATTTTTTTCTTATTTGTGTTCAGTACAGTAAAATATTTATTGCAATTTGTTACAGATTACAACTATGAAGAGCACAGTGTGGAGGCTATGGAAGGGGCATTTAATGATGCCATTGATCAGTTGGCTCTGGAGTTCAGTAGCAGTGTATCAGAGTACCTCATGGGGGATCTGCAACATGGCATTGTAGAAGCAGTTAAAACTAAGGTAACCCTATCATACTATGTAATATTTTATGCCACTATTTTCAAAGAAGGTAAATTTTCTTAAGAACCAGGTATTTTGGTCTTAGGATACTTGTAAATGGCAATAGGTTATTTTGGAGGAATTGTAAGAATTGCTGCAAAATTGAAATGTCAGTTTGTTCAAGGTATCAATCTTTTCTTAACTGTGTACAGTTGATGGTCAGAAATTCCAACAAGTTTCAGGGTTCATGGATTATCTTATATTTCCCTTTAAATGAAACTTAGATTGTTGCATAATTTAGAATTCAGTGTTGGCTGGAATTACCCAGGCTGGGAATTTCAGGTAATTCCCGTCCTGGGAAATAAGCCAGAATTTTGCAATAATAATGTTGGAAATACTTGGAAGTACTGGGAAAAATTCCTTATGCTATTAAAAAATATAGTATTTAAAAGAACAAAATGCAGTTAATGCAAGCAAATCTTGTTTAATTTATACAATCATCTGTGAAATATATAATACACACATCTATCATTATTTCATAGCGCAAACAATTGATATAAACAAAAATATGAATTTCATATAATTCATCAGTGACAAGTCATTTTCATCACTTGCCCACATCAATTATTTCTGAGTTTTGTATATATTAAACCAAAGTTTGAAAACACACTCTCAATTGACTTTGATGGCATCTTCTTAAGTCTAACTGCAAGTTCACAGAACTTACTGCACATGACTTCACATCTTTCCTGAATCAAAATGTAATTGACTGTTTATGTATAAAAGTTAATGAGCCAACTATGATGACAAATCAGCTGAATAAAAATTTGTATTAAGCAGTGTAGACGCAATACCTATTAGATCACAGGTGTACTGCAGACAAGTCAGGATCATAGTTATGTATTGAATAAGGGGCCAACAAGGTATGAAATCATTAATCTATTAGGTGTAGAAAATTATTATTATTTTTGTAGTCTATCGCCAAAATATCAGACAGCTTCCCTTCTGTCAGGTATGACATTCTTGGTCTTAGATTGTAAAACAAGAATTCAGTGTTTTAAACTTGTACTGACAGTAGTACATAAGATGTGCAAAGTGTTAATGTCACCAGAATTGCAGTAAAAAAAAAAAGAAAAAAAAAAAAGAAGAAAATGTTTTTCTATTTGCAATCAAACAGTAATCATTTACTGATTGTCATGTTGTATCACAGATCAGTAAGGTTACTAAGAATTAGAAAAATGTAAATTGTGTTGTTATATTATGTACACATCACTACTACATTGTAAATAGTTTTGTTTTCCATTATTTATGCCATATGTATAAATGTTATATATGTTAATATCAAATAATCTTCAATATTGGAGGAAATAAAGATTATAATATAAATAATATTATCTCTAGTCAGCTACACAAGGTCTTACAGGTATACCTTTATCTCTGGCCAGCAGTCACAAAGACTGTACCAGTGTCTGGTTGTTTATAAAGAATAATATATATTTCCAGAAAAACACTTGTATTTCCCGGGATTCCCAGTATTTCCCACCGTCCTGAGAAATACGAATATTTCCCACTTAAATGCAAACCCTGATTTAGAAAAATGAATTATGATATTAAATTTACTTTGTTATTAAAAACAAAGAAACCTGTACATTTCAGTCATATGACAATCTGCCATCATTCTCAAGGGAGTCAACAGAGAGAGATACGACTGAGGATGAGAAAGAGGAACCAGGTATGTGGATGTACATTGTGATTGAGTCCTAATGTGTTGACTGGTTCCCACCATCATTCCTCTATGAATTTGTAAATAAGTCTCAGGCTCCATTTTTCCTGAATATTCTATAGGAACCAATTTTACTTCTTAAATAAGCATGTATATCCCAGAAATGTTCCTTACTTCATCTCTAAAATGGACAAAAAAAAGAAATTAGAGAGAATGTAAATTCATACCTACACACATTCAGAAAGACATTATATTGAAAATTTACTACTGTTATTTCAAGTTCAGATTTGTTTTTGTGTTCTATAATGTTGATCATATGCCACTTAAGGTTTGTCTGTAAAACAAAGTCTTAGGCTAAAGGTTTCCAACTATATCTTGACTGCTCCTGATTTTCAGTGGTGAGACTAACACCTGAGCAGATTGACAATACACTAATGAACCTACAGGCAGGTCTGGAGCTAGCATTTCAGAGAGCAAAAGCCTGGTCCAAATACCTCAAAGATGTCATGTCATACATAGAAAGGAGAGCCCAGCTTGGTATTCATATTATCATTATAAGAAAGATTAAAATAAGTGCACATAAGAATTGCCAGTCCTCCCACATACATACATTCAGTGTTTTAAGGTGTTTGTATACATGTAGGCTGGAAAAAGTTTTACCTTGTTTAATGAAGTCTGGTTTTTGCAAAAGTTTAAATAATCGAAGTTTTTGTTTAAATAGACTGCAGACAGTCCTGATATTGTGGATGTTACATGTTTGAATTTGGAGAAGCTTCCTTAGATTTGCCAAGTCTCAACTGCATATAATATGGCTGTAAAATATGATCTCTGTATGTACTCCCTTTTCAGAGGTGGAATACTCGAAGAATTTATCGAGATTGGCAGCTTCAGTGAAACCTGCACTGACAGAGGAGGTAGGTTGGGGATTTACATGGGTGTTGTGTTTATTCTGATTATATTCTTCAGGGTAGAATCATATTTATTTATTATATGAGTCAAGATATAGCTCTTGTCAGGTTGATTGTGTTTTCTATATATCTTGCAGTTTCTTAATATACAGTTGTGGACAGTACAGATATACATATTTGCCATCATAATTTATTCTTACATACTGGCTTCTTGTGTTTATTATCTTATTTTAGGATACAAGTACATGCAGTTTCACTGCCACATTTACTCACATATACACCTGTAAAAAAAAATTTGAATGCATCATCCACAACATAAAGTAAATTCCGAAACATGTTTGCAGGTACCTTTCCTTAAAATGGTAAATCTTTCCTTAAGCTTTAGGTCAGGAAATATGATTTGCTGTGTTTTCTGCCTATCAGCAAGGCTTTCTTGGTATATTTCTGTAGTTGAATATGTAGGGGAAAGCATCTGCCTAATATAATATATTGATATATGCTTTCTGTTTATGAAAATATGGTTTGGTTAGAAAGTCAGAGATTAGAAAATACATGTATACCAATCTGATTTACTGTTGAATATTTTAAAATGATGAATTAAACTTATTGTAGCTGGGTAGAAGTATATTAGTGAAAACTCGTTACAGAAACTTGAACCCGGCGCATTCCGCTTACAGGGCTGACACTGTACCAACTGAGCTATCAGGCCACACAGTGTTACTAATTGATTTATCACCAAAATACTTGTACCAGTTTACATGATGAATTAAACATTTAATGAAGATTTTAAATATCATTTAGTTCAGTTTGATTTATTTTTTGGTTTGATTTATTTTTGAGGCCTTTTTAATATGTTCAGCTTTATAGATAAGAATATTTTATTGGGTCTAAGCTTTGAATGTTCTTTATTAGAAGTGCTGTTGGCATGTTTTCAGTACATACCTTTTGGTGAAATGAACTTAACAAAGGTATTTGGTTGTTTTCAGGGGCAAGGTCTTAAATGCAACACTTACAATCTCACTAGCTCAGAGGATTACAAATAATACAGAATCTCAAATGTTCTGCAGTTCCAACATGATGCATCTTCTGATTTCTTTTGTGTCCAGTAACATTTTCATTCATTCCTTCTTTCAGTCATTTGAATTCGTTCATTCTGTTGATAGGTCATTCATTCACTAATTCATGATATAAGTGCCTGAAGAAATTTTTATCTCACATTTTGTTTTTGTATTTTCATGTCTGCCATTTCAAGGGCAGAAACTGCTTTGCACTATAAGTTTTAACATTAATGGTACTGGGTATATTGTATAAAAGGACACATTATAACCACTTTTTATAGCTTTTGTTCATTGATTAGCACTGTTACATGTATGTGTGTGTGTTTGTCACATATTTTCTGAAAAAAATTGCACAAACTGTTTTCACCCTCATTGTAAAAGGTTTATTTTCATATCATTTTTCTGATCCATGATGATAACATTAAAGAAGTGTCATTTAATTGAGTTTTTGGACATTCTAGCAAAGATAATTGGTCATTTGACCATTGTGAAGTTGTACTCTTTCTATATTTTCTATGAAAGTGGAATAAATTTGTGACCTACATGGCCCCAGTAAACATATTGGATGTAACTGATAGATTGAGTGATTTCATGGCTTTGTTTACAATTAATGTAGCCTAGTTATATATTATCTATGTAGTAACTTAAGTAGCTGCCATTGGTGTTTCAGGGCTTCTTACCTCTGCAGTCTGTCTACTGTACAGTTCTATCTCAGGTGAGTTCTTTGTCTAGTTCTTCTCTTCAAACTAATATTTGCCATACAAGTCTGCAGTTAGTGACCAAAGTTCAGTGGATTAACCACTCTTTATTTTCAGTAGTACATGTATATTATTTGTGTTTGTTATAAAAATGTAGTTGGAACCTGATTCTTTGAGGCAGTTACAGACATGAATCTTTTTTTTCATAAAGTTGCATCAGATCTTTTATTGTTATTAAAAGTACTGAAAGAGCTTATTAAGTTTATAGTAGTACACTTTGAATTAGTACTGTAGAGATTCACTTGATTACTTTGGACTGATTCAAGTTTTAATTAATATGTAAGCTTTTCAATGGAGTTAAAATCATTGGTTTAGTTACATGTAACTGCCAAAATACTGAAAACATGAGGGAATATGTTTTCATTGTTTCTTCCCCCTTATAGTTGTGTTTGTTATTTAAAAGAGCAGTTTTCTTATTTTAAGGTAATTTTACATTGGTCCAAGTTGTATTACAATCTCTAGTGTTCTGTTTTTATCAGAATTATTTTCTTTTTCTTAAACATGAGAATATAATCAGACTAACGGGTATATATATATGTATGAAGCTCTTAGTATTTTTCATCTTTTAATATATAATGCAAAACAATTTTTAGAAGAAAAAACGGGCCTTCAGCATTTTCCATAAAACTTTTTATTCCTCTCTTATGTTTCATATATTCATGCCCATCCCATTTATTTAACTTGTAATTATTGTTTTAGTGTTTGTATGCTGTAAGTATTGTCCAGTAATACACTAACTACTTGGTCAAATCTTCACAGAGTTGTCTTTCATTGTATGCATCCTGAACTTTTTCTAAAAATAGGGACTTTTGTAGTATTGCGTATGTAGCAAGGGATTGTGGGAAGGATGTGTGTGAGATAATTAAAATGATAGGAAAGCTGCTTTAAGTTAGCATGAGAAAAAAACAGTATATCTTTTTTGTGTGTCATATATGCATGTATCTTAATGTACATTGTATAATATTTGCTTGTGAATATATTTAATAGTACTTAACTGAATGATCATGTATCTTGAATATTTAACACTATATGTTCATGAAGTGCTGGAAGGTTTAAACAGGAAGCAGATACCATACTCCAGACAGCGTTAATATTGAACATAAATAATGAATACCTGCACCTTATTTTGGATGCATATGAAGAGAGCAAAATTAGCATACATTTTGTAAGAAATATACTTAAAAGACTACAAGTTTTTTAAGGTGTATTAAGTTAATTCATACATGTACATCCACAGTATGGCATTTAAGTCTGATAACAGATATTACCAACAAACATTACCAAGAGCTGTAAAAATAGAACTGTATTTCATTGTAAATATGAAGGGTCAGGGATCCCTCAAGAGAGAGAGATGGTGATGCAGGAAACATTTCATTGATAAGGATTTAAAGACAAATATAGTCTAAAAAATGTTTATTGAAAATAACAGTAACATTCTGAATTATTAAAAGCATCCTTGATGGCAGTTTAGATGGTGATAATGATGAAATTAAGTCATAGCTGAAGAAAAGTATGTTTTACACTGTAGTGTATAATAAAATACATGATTGACAAATATGTTATGACACCTTGCACCAGTAGAACACTGAACTTTTTCATCAGAAGGCAAGTTGCACACAAAATGCATGTTTACACAATACAAGTTATTGTGAACCGTAGACAAGTCTGGATTGAATTTAGGTACATGAAAGCTTTTTAGTAAATGCGCAATGATGTAGTGGTGAAACTCTTCTTTGTTATGATGGATATTGATTTAAAGACAAGGCTGTTGCAAGAAGCGATCATGTTGCTGGTGTAAGTTCAGTTCATATGTTTCGTTGCTGTTTTCTTTCAGGATGTTGAGTATGCAAAAACCTGCCAGGCTACGTTTACATTGCTTCAGACTAACAAGTTTATTGAGGTAAAACGAAAGCTTTTTTGATGTATAATTTCTACCCTCAGCTTTAATTCTGTTGTTGAGTTCAAGACTGTTTGTTGGTAAGAAAATGAATGTTAATTGTGATTAAATATCTATAGAAGAAGTTCAAGCACATTATATACATGTATGAAAGAATTTTAGCAAATAGTTTAAGTTTTTGAAGTAAGTTGTTAGAACTATCTTGTAATCGATTAATTTGTTATCAAACATTTCTTGTAGCCGCTGTCTGCCAGGAGAAATGAACATGACAAGACAAGAAAATCACTGAAAGAGACCTGGAATAAAGAAGTGAAGAAAATGGTAAATATAGTACATTGATCATCCAGAAACACTGGAAATATTGGAAACTTAAACTATAACTTACATGTAACACTGTATTCATGCATTTAAACTGAACCTGCTTAATTTTTGTAATGGATTTGCTCAGCTTTGAATTTGGAACAGTCCATTCAAAGTTGAAGGGATTTCAATATAAAAATACAAAAATTGAGCTACCAACAGTATAGAGCCTGGTCGAATGTGCAGGCTGGGCTGGCTCTATACTGGTGGCAAAAGCAAATCGCTTTTGGTTCCAGCAGGTTAAGGGTTAAGAAAAAACATGAAATGTTTGAAAAAGAAGAGAAAGAGAAGAGGGCGAAATAAAAAGTTGAGAGTTTAAAACATGATATGACAGTTTTGAAATTTATGATTATGAGAAAAAATTAAATTAATCATTGGAAGATTTTATTTTGTAGCAAGAATCAGTTAACAACCTGAGAAAGGCACAGACACTGTATGTTACTCGACAACAAGAGTATGAGAAAGCTAAAGAGTTATCACAGAAGACTGAGTCAGATATACTGAGTCAAAGTAGTAGCTCAAGTAACCTCACTGCCAAAATAGACAAAAAGAAAAAAGCAGAAGATGATGCTAGTCATAAGGTGGGCTTGTTGGTTTGGTAACAAGATTATTTGATAGAGAAGACTTGAAAATACTTTCATTTATTCTGAATGTTATATTTCAGACAGACTTTCTTCTTAATGTAGTAGTTTTATACTGGTGTAATGTAAACTTTAGCTGAATGAACAAACTGCACACAGTTTTGTCTGTGGTAGAATAGTGTAAAAGATCAAATTTGTCGAGAATTAGTGTATACTAAAGCTTATTTCAGGAGTCGGTGCTTCATTAATTTAGGTAATTTACTGACAGCAACTGAACATTTACCTGCTGATGGCAATTATTTTTGTCTGGACAACCAGTACAAACAGCCAGCTCATTCAGTAAAATGATAATTTGATCTGTTCAAAGGGAATAATAAGTAAGTCAGTTTAATTTAACTGTTAAGGTTATGTGGTTGTGGAAACTTCATAGCATGGTTTTAGACTAACAACATCCCCCCCGCCCCAAAAAAAAAAAAAAAAAAGACACAATATCCCTGTGATCTGTATTCAGGCCGCAGAGGCAGAGACTACATACAAAGCATGTGTAGCTGAAGCCAACAACAGACAAGATGAATTACAACGCATCAAATCTGAACACCTAGCTGCCATACGTGATCAAATATTTCAGTCAGATCAAGTCATCAAAAAGGTAGGTTTCATATAAACTCATGGCTTACAACACTTCAAAAAGAATAGAACTCAATCCAGCAAGTGTATTGAAAGTTAGATCAGTCAAGTTTTCATGTATATATGGATTTATGTTGGGTAAGGTGATTCAAGTTCATTTGTCTAGGAGTAAGTGTTCTCCAGAGACACTTCATGAAGTACCCAAGATTCATAGGTCAGAATTAAGTCTTTCTTTGAAAAGAATGTTTAAGTTGTAAACTTGTCACATAGAAAAAAAAAGAACTATTATTTATGACTTGTAGTGGCAAAATTGCTAGGTGCTTAGCAAGATTTTCAGATCAGAGATATTTTAAATGTAATGAAAGAATCAGCAGGATAATGTTTATTACAGATTTAGCCCCCTGTCTCTAACATACATGTAACTGAAGTTCATTACAAGCCGTTAATGAACTATACTGACTCTATAAACCCATAAATGATAGGTTTGGTACCACTTCTGTACTAATATTTGTATTTATTTTTCTTTAAGGTGACAATAGATTACTTCCAGTTGTTACAGACAGTGTCTGCCCCAGTACCTGTTCAGGTAAGGGTTTTTCATATTTTATATTCTTTAATAATGAAATAGTATCATTTTGTTTAATAATTCGCTTATCAGGCCTATGTACTAAGTATAAAGGGTGTCATTTCCCTCCATATTATCAATTTACATGTTTATGTGATGTTTTTGATGTCAGATTTGAGGTTTAAAAGCAGACATTAGAGACAATGCAATTGTGCAAGGCAATGTTTTCTTTTTTCAGTACCATACATTATGCGAGGCCAGTAAACGTTATGAGGCAGGGAGCCAATATGGAGAGTTTGTTAGAAGACTGCCTGTATCATCATCCACTGCTGTACAGTATGAGGTGTTCAGGTTCGAACCATACAGTACCAAGTAAGTTATCAATGATTTTTTTAGAAGTTGAAAAACTTTTATAATAGGAGAGTAGTGTAATTGTATGTTATTGCTCAGAATATAATTTACAAAATTTGTGTTTATTGTATAAGTTAAAACAGTGAAAAAGGAAAGTATGAAAAAACAGGAGGTAGCATGATTAAGTACATTCACCTTTACTATCATTTTTTCAGTCACTGGGAGACCTCTGAAACAAGTTCTCCATTGTCTGAAACATTTTTATCAAATATCTTTTATTTCTTTGTTGAGCTACATGTATTATTACTTGGAACCTAGTTTTGTTTTTGTATCAGAGAGGATCTGTCAAGCAGGAAAGTTAGTACTCAGTCAAATGAGTCGGAACCATCTGACCATCAGTCAGGAGACTCTTCACCTAATCTGAGCTCTCCACGGAGACAAGGTCAGTACTCTTTGTCGTATATAGAGAAATGGAAAGATAAAAGTCACCACTTTAAATAAACTTAATTTTGAAAAAAATGTGAACCACAAAATGAGAACACCAACATTTCTTCTTATAAAATCTCTTTTTGTGACAAAGTTTTGTTTGGTTTTTATTTTTTCTGAGGCAGCTCAATATTAAAGATTTGTTTCAGATGAGATTATTTAAACTCGTATGTATTTTCCATAGTGATTACTTAGCAAGTTTGATTGTTATTAGTTCTGTGACTCAGACTGGATTATTTTTTTACAGATTTAGTATGAGGCAAGGTATTGAGAACTCAGTGCAATCCTTGATCTATATTTATGTTTTAATTTGGAATGCATTCTTCAACTTAGTTCATTTCACATTCACTAGACAAGTACAGGGTACCAGTGAGAGGGGCTTGGACACCACAGGGCATGGTGGCCAACAGCGACACAGACAGCCAGAGTGGTAGCAGCAAGTCTCTAGACTCTAGTCCAAGTAACAGCCCCCACCCCTCGGGACACAAGAAAATGACGTTAACAGGGTCAATGGAAGATCTAATAGAGGATGCAAGAGATGTTAATATCCAAGGAGTGAAAAAACTGTTAGCTGTGCCAGGAACCGATCAAGTTGATGTTCAATCTATAGTCAAGGTTTGTTGCGTGATGATTTATATGGAAATTCTCTTACAAGAAATTATCAGAAAGAAAACTTACAATGAGAAATCAAAATAGTTGTGATAATGTTTTGTTAATATTTGCCCTTGTAGTTTTATGTAGATGGCATTTCTGTGATAGAAGCAGTTGTTGTGTTTGTGAAATAAGATGAAATCAGATTCAGAGATTTGAAGATGCAAGAACACAAGTAAAAGTCATAACACCTTGAACATGTAGTTCAACTGTTTTTTATCACTATAACCTTGCAGTCAAGAGATGTTTTTAAAGCAAATCAAAAAATGCTCAGCAGTACTAAGTCACAGTGTGATAGACAAATTCTGTTGTAATTACTGTGAAGTTCTATGAGTATAATCAAATTTACTGGTCCTTTGCAGAAACATGGTAGAAGAAGAAATACAACATTTGGTGTAGATTTCCAGGAGCAGGTTGAACACTTATCATTCTGCCATCCCACCCATCATATCTAAATGTCTGAAAGAAGTGGAGAAAAGAGGAATTAATGTTAAGGTATGAATCAAATTTTAACTTGAAGATTATTTCTCAAGTACATACATGTACCTTAATTACTGTTGATAGTGTATTAAGGAAGGTGCTACAATATGTTGTTATGTTAAAACCTATTGTAATTTCTCATTATTTTTACCTTGGATATTGTGGGGTCCAAAATTAGAATTTTAGCAGGTACTGTGATACATATGCAGACCTTGTTGTATAAGAAAACAAACAATGTTCCAGAGTCTTTTAAAGTGACTAAACTTTTAATCTTTACTCAGAACAATATATTTTACAGGGTATATACAGAGTGTCAGGTGTGAAGAGCACAGTGGAGAACCTTTGTCAAAGGTTTGAAAGTGACCCAGAGTCTGTGAACCTTGATGCAGAAAATCCCAATGTGATTTCCAATGTACTGAAACTATATCTTAGACAGCTTCCAGAACCATTGCTTACATTCAGGCTTTATCCCAACTTTATACAAGTGGCTAAGGTAACCCTTACCTTGCTTTTTTATTCATTCTTCAATTAAAGGACTATGGTTGTTCATGTCATTTAAGTGCTGATAAATCACGAGTTATGAACAGCTTGACAAAACCGTCTCTATACTTAAATCTTTGTTCTTTGTGTAGGTTAATTTGTTTAGGTCTTTGACTGGTTGATCATTAAAACAATCAATAAAGAGATTTTCACAGAAAATTGACAGTTTGTTATCAATGATTTGGAACTGCTACAGGTACTTCCACATATATGATATACTGTTCCAGAAAATTAAATATTGAGTAAATACGGGGGAACAGGTCATCCTTGTGCATTGTGCTATTATTGAGCTAGGCAAGCATTTGTTTGATACCTTAGTGTTGACTTGTTTTGAAGAATACAAAGTCAGTACCTCTGACTGAAAGGAGTCTGTGTGATAATACTTTGGCAGAAGTTTGGCAGCAGTGCACTGAATTTTAGGAAAGGTGAATTTCAAGGTGTGAAGTTTGAAGTTGTATGTAAGATTTGTCATGTTTTGATGTAAGCAATAACATAATCAGTTACATGTATTTCCATGTAACATTGTTTTAACGCCACACTAAAGCTTACTGACTGTGTTTTGTTGATTTTTCCAGGAGAATATGTCAGGTGGTACAGACAGGGAACAGACAGTTGAGAAACTGCATGAGTTGATAGATAAACTTCCTTTCTCCAACAGGAAGACATGTGGAGTTCTAATGCATCATCTGCAAAGGTAGTATTGAAAAATGTATTCTACAAATAGGTTTTCTGTTATAACTGGAAGTTAATAGAAGAAGTTCCTTCCGTAAACTAAAATCTTACATGATACATGTATTTGCTGAGGAAGAGCATGGGCTATCAACTCTATATGATTGAAGTCTTATCATTGTATGATACAGACTTAATTGAAAATTTGTATGTTGATGAGTGCCAGCTGCAACAAGGGTTTAACAGTCAAAAATTCTATGGCTTCTGCTTAGTTTTAGCATGAATTGATTCCAAACTATTCAGTACAAAATCTTAAAATCACACATGCCTAAGTATTGTTACTATGTAAGGTTTGAATTGAGATTGAAGTTATATAAAAGAACACCTGATTCAGACTTTCTACCTTCAGGCTCTTTTTCCAGACCCTTCAAAGCTATAAGTAAAAATTGAAAAATACTTGTTGAAAAATATTAAAAGCCTTTTGTTTTTGCATATAACACTTGATTACTTAACAAATGTTGTGTTTTACAGAGTTGCCTCCCATTCTGACCAGAATCAGATGAATTCCAGTAATCTAGGAATTGTTTTTGGACCAACACTGCTGAGACCACAGTATGTACATATTTTCCAGTGCGAATACATTTCCTATTCATGCAATCAGTTTGTTGTACGTGTCTGTATATAATTGTTCATTTAAGGAAGACACAATCTTCAGTGTTTCCGTCATCACATCTCGCCTGCTGTCTTTAACACCCTGCTCAAGTGATGTTTTCAGATTCGCAGGTCGACCACAACATGTCTCATCTTCAATATTATTTATATCTCACTTAAATACTAGCGGCCAATAACATTTTCACAATTCTGGCATCTTGAGACGACTTTAAAGTTTTCTACTGTAGCTTCAGAGAACTTGATCGTGGCATGTAACTTTACGTTTTTGCTTGACATCATTGTTTCGAAATTTCTCTTTGATGACACAGTCACAAAACTAGTTGCATTTCACTCGACAAGAAAGCTGGTTTTTTTTTGTTTACAGGAAATGACATTATGACGTCAGGTTTCAAGGCAGATGTTATTTGGATCGGCAGTTCATTATTTTTATCTATTTAATTTAGTGTTTTATATGAACACATACTACTTATTAGACTCATGTGCCGCATGTCGAAACTGGTTGTCATAGAAACATTAATATGTACAGTGCAAGGTGACACATGGTCTTACATTACAAATCACAAAGGAAAATATGAATAGTAGTTTATCCATCCAATTTATAATTCAGTTGTCATCAAAGACTTTAGTGTTATGAGGAGTCCACAGCCTTCTGGGACAACCCTCGTATATATAAGTTAGTCACTATTCATGAAAATATCAGAGAGTTATTAGTGCCTTTGTCCATTTTAATTGCAAATTTGTTCAGTAAAAAGGATGTTACTAAATTCTGACATTGAATACTTTCAATTATTTGACATAACATGAAAAGGGGCACTCAGATGCCTGTTACAATACAGAAATACATTGAAATGAAAATTCAGCAAAAATGGCATATTTTCAGACTTATTCAATGGAAAGTTTAAGTAACAGATTTATAGTCTAAATATTTTCCTTCATAGAAATGACTATTTTGTATCAATTTTCTTGATGACCATTACTATGACAGCTGTTTTGTGAAACAGATCTCTCTTGTGCAATGGAGATATCACCTAGAATTTCACATTGTAGTTACTAAATTTGATTACAGTAAAGCTGTCAAATTAAGTTTAAAGAATATCTTAGATAAATTTTGACATCATTTTTAGGGTAATTGTGTGTGTCATGTGTCCCATAAACACACTGCTATTTAATATTTATTTTACATAAGGAGCTTAAAATTCAGACATTTCTCTTGGTATGTACATGTATTTTATTCAAAATGAGTAGAAATGCAGATTTAAAAAGAAATAGAGTGCCCTTTTCTGTGTGACTGGTCATTTAACTTATTTCAACAAGATAGAATATTAAAAGCAGACAGTTTCAGCTATGTGTGTACAGCGAATAACAAAGCTGTGAAATATTTATATCGGGAGATGTTTTTGGACAACTTATAGAGCTTTTAATTTTTTCTTTCCAGGGGAGGTAATGCATCTCTGGCATCATTAGTTGACACTCCACACCAGACCAGGGTTGTGGAACTTCTCATAGTACATGCAGAGAATCTGTTTGGACCAAGGGAAGATCACCAGTTAATACCGGCAGAGACCCCTGTGGAGCTTCTTGAAAAAAGAAATACTCTACAGGTGCCCCAACCTGCCACCATAGGTGAGTGTTTGCTGATTTATATCCATTTTTTTTTCATTTAGCACTTGAATAAGAAGTGGCTGTTGTATTTGTGTACCTGTTCATTTATCTGGCATGATCAATGATTGTAAAGGTTGTTAGTGCTAATCAATATGCTGTGAATTTTCTTGGGGTGATCTTTCTAACTACTGATTGTTTTCATGAGTGGGTCACAAAACTGCAAAGACTGAATATCTTAGCTGGGCCTGTTGTGTGTACCTGCCCAACTTATGGAAATAAGTGATCCTGACATTATTTTCTGGTCTACCTAAAAAGAATAATCCAAATACTTTTAGAGTTCTAAAAATAAATTTGATGTTTTTCTTACAATAAATAATCATTTTTGGTGGGGACCAAGTGGGGTAATGCTTCAAAATGTGAAATTGCATTAATAAAAACTACTTGATTTGTTTGTCAAAGTAAAAGATAGAAAAAGGATGGTTTTATTGTATAAATGTCAGCGAGTAGACCTTCTTCACTTAGCTTACATTATAAGACATCCTAGTTGCTTATAAGTTAGAAACCCCAGATGTGTTATGATTTCTGACACTAAACATAATTGAAACTGTATTAAAATGTCAGTCATGTTGCAAGAAGAAATGTTTGATTAGTACAGTACTTCTATAAAAATCAGTGATATTTGTTCTTATATTGCTAGTTCTGAAATACATTTATCTGTAATTCTTATTTTTACTTCATTTTCTTTCAGAGTTGTCACAAACAGAAACTGCCCTGAAACATGATCTGAAGAGAGAATCAAGGTAAAGTAGTATAAAATGAAAATTTAAACAAAATTTTTACTGTGTATTAGCTTTGATGGGAAACTGATTTGGTTAAAATACAGTAGTTGTAGGTATGTGAATTATTGTTCAGCTTATTCAGAGTTTTAATAATGGCTGCTATAAAAAGACAATGTTTTTAGTTTTCCTGTTTCATAGCAGTTGTGTGAAGATGTTAGTAATCCATGGATCCACAGTATGACACTTGAATCTGATACAAATAGATTTTACCCAGAAACATTACCATGTGCTCTGTAGTCATAAATTACTTATAGTGAAAATTTATCTGAACTGCTTTTCAAAATTGACAAAAATGAGGTGTCAGAAATTCATTGATTCAGTCTTCTTCATGAGGCAACATGAATGTTTGACATTGTAGTAAAACTAGAAGGAGCACTTAGATGATTTGTTTTCTTATTTCAGTCCAACTATTTCGCTGTCTCCACGAGACCAGCTGATAACACCACGTTCACCTGGAAATCTAAGGGACTCAGCACCAACCAAGGTGGGTTATATGAATATGAATAACTCACTAATTGCAGGGGGTAATAGGAGTAATTCTATTTTTAGCACATATGGGAATCCTGTGGGTAAGATATGTATCTAGATTTGATAGTTTCAGAATTGTTGATGTATTTTAGAAATTTAGTTTTCTACCTGACCAACTGTTAAGGTTTAAGAAATATTTAGTTGTTTTATACTTGGAGGCTTGTATACACATTTAGTTTTAACCATATTTTAGTTGCTGTTAAAACTGTGATAATTTTTAGTTGTAGAAATTGTTTCTACAGTATTTCTAACTGATTTTGTTTGATTACCTAGTTAACTTGTTTTATTTTGTAACATTATTGCTTAAACATACATGTATATATTGAAGATGTTACTGAAATGAGACATTATTGAATTAAACCAAATAGATATTAAAGAATGCTGCAAAGTTACATGGACACAGGTAATAAGATAACCATATAGAATAAATGGTAAAGATGAAAAGAGCTTGGTGTTCTGTTGTGAGCAAAGATGAATTTTGATGTTTGCTTTGTACATAAAATGCAGTATGCAGGAAGTTCTTTTTTATTGTAGAGAAGCTTGAAGTCTGGTTTTATGTGCTTGTTGCTTTTAGGAGCTTTGTAGAACAGGCACAGGGTTGTAATGTACAGGGATTTCTATGAGAGGTTTTTTTGTTGTTTTTATCAGCTTAAGCCCTCGTTTGTATATAAATGATGTGTCAAATCAGTTGGAGATAACAGTTCTCAAATAGATGTGACAAAATGCCTTTGTTCTGAAAGATTCTGTGTATGGAGTACAGCATTTTTAAAGACATGTATTATATACATTTTCCCAGCATTTTAAGAGATATAGATTGTTTTCTTTTTTCAGGATATAGCTAATGTGATTTTTCAATTCTATATTTAACTGAATCTTTCTTAAATAAATACTGGATTGATTTCACAGAAACAAGGTGAAGATATTATGCTGCCAGGCTCAGCCAATTTTGATAAGAAAGAGTCGTCAAGTAGTCGAGCAAACTCAGACGGTAATAGAGCACTTGTGCATTTGGAATGGTGCATATATCAACTAACCTGTCTTCTTTCAGTACTATGACATGATGACAATTTCAGTTGAATGGTGACTTGGGAATGTTATACAACTACTTACATAAATTTCTGACTTATATTGATATGACAGTTAATGGATAACATGGGGCATGATTGTTTTAATATTAACAGTAACGTGCAGTCCTGTTTTGAATATTGTTTAACATTAACTATGGACATGGATTAATATTTTTCGATAACATAAGTAATATTTCTTAATATACGTACAACATGATTTATATGCTTGATCTAATATTTCACAATGACATGATTATAAAATTGGACTTGTTCTATTATGTTGTTGTTTTTTTCTACAAAAGATATGGTTATATTTACATGTAATATTTCACAATAGTATGGGACATGATAACTACTCTGCTTGAATGTAATACATGTATGTGACATGACAAAATAGTAAATGACAGGCATTTAAACTTGATATATACTTGGGATTCAGTTGGTATGATTACGTAATTGTTTTACTTGCCGAAAAGAAAAACTAAATATAAAAATCATATATACTTGGTCTTAAAAAACTTCTTGATAATGTTATGACAGCTGCTTTGTAAATTTCGGTTACTGAAATGTTTAATTAATCCCCTGCTGCGTAGTGGGGAGGGTGGCTGTAGGAATGGCCCTGTCTGTCCGTCTGTCAATCTGTAACTTCTTGTCCACTCCATAACTTTTAAACTCATGGAAAATTCTTAAAATAACTTGGCACAAATGATCACCGATATGAGATGATGTGCAGAGCACAAGCACCAGGTCAAAATCCACATTTCATGTCCACTTTGTTGCTATTAAACTGCTTTAAAGTTTTAAAAATAACTTGGCACAAATGATCACCATTATGAGACAATGTGCAGAGTGCAGCAACCAGGTTGCTACCCCCAAGGTCAAGGTCACTCTTAAAGGTCATATATAAAAAAGTCCACATTTCATGTCGGCTTCATAACATTTAAACTGCTAGAAATGTGAGGTCCAAATGTAGCTGCCCATTTTCTGTAGAAATCATTATCCTATGTCATATTGGGAGGTCTAACCTTCTCTCATCACACTTGTTATCCATTTCAATGTTCTACTGCGGCAGGGGATATAGCTGTCCTTCAAACTGTCTTGTGTGTAAGTTGTTTTGAAAGAGAACGGTAATGTTTGACCAGTTGTCACTGACATAACTAGGATTCTTCTTCTAGCTCTGATGTCTTATAAACTCATTTTACTGTAATTATCTGAAATACCTAGAGCTCCACATCTGCCTGTTATTTTGTCTCTTTGATATTAACAGTACAGTAGTTGACCAGATTCTGTGTAGACCTACAAATAGTAGTTACACCTAATCACTGTTTTATAGATTCTCATAATATTCAGTTTTAACAAATATGTGATAACTACAGGTGGTGGAACTTGTTACATTATAGCTTTCCAACTGATACAGAAAACAAGTTACTTAAATTTCCTGTGACAAAGTGTTAGGTATTAAGATGCTTGTTTATCTCAATGAAGGATATTATTGTATAGATTTAACTGTTGAGACATTTGCAGATATTTATCTACAGTTTTTTTCTGCTCATGAACAGTTGTCTTACAGAATTACTGACTCTCTGTATTTGTGAATATCAAGGCTGGTTAATACAGGTAATCAGTTGCAGTGAATGAAACCAGTAGTTTGGATACATAGAATTTAGGCTGTTTAAAATGAGTATTTCCTAGCTTCAAACTAAATGTCATTTCACTGAAGGAAATCTCTTGTTAGTTTATAATTAAAGAGAATGATACAAGTCCTTTATCTCATCTTCCTGATATCATAGCCCTTACCCTAGAAGAATATTTTATGTTTGAATAGAAGGATGTTGAATATTTCATTGATGTGATGGTAGGTTTGCTACAAAAGGTCTTCAGTTTTGAGAGTACCAATTCAGGAATGGCGTGGGAGGGTAAGAAAAATTCTCTAAGGGTTTGTTTAAACCTTTGTTGAAAGGTTTTAATTGAACACTGCTGAAGTGGTGGACTGTGCTGACATTAATATAACACGTTAACAACAGTGGCATTAACACTTTCTGTCATTGTGTTCTTATTGCATTTCTGATCACATGACTAGGTCTTGGGATGTTTAAATATTGATGTTGGATCACTACTGCATTTGTATTACTATATTTTTCAGCAATAAAAACAGATTTTTTGTGGGTGGACAAATTGGATCTCAGCTAACACGATCTTTTGTAATGATATAAATTTTAACGTTACTGTGATTAAGTGATATATGAATATATTTTGTGTGAATGCAGTGAATGCAGTTTAAAGAACAAGTCAGCTTGTGTATCTTTGCACACTTGTACATAAGCATTGTTAAATTTTCATAACAAAATTAGACAGCTGTAACACAAACAGCTGTTAAAGACTAAAAATTTTAAACTCCAGACTGAAAAGGAGACTGTTTTGGGAAAAATAAATTTTTTCAGGTGAATTCAAGGAAAATGAGTCACATAGCTCACAGACCATTGAAGCACATTACTTACCATGGCCTGATGTTTGGGAATGGAATTGTGTCTCTGTTACAATATACAAGAATTAGTGATTGATTTGGATATAAATGCTTTGTCATGAAATTTGTATGTTGCCTTGAATGAAGATGCATGGACTTGTAGTAGGTTGCCTTATCTTATCTACAAAAGTGGTACTGCTGAATAAAGTAAAAACCTTTGCATTTCATCCAATGATCTGTTGCCCTTTATACAATGCACATTTCACATTCAGAGCTGGATACAAAAGATCTCTTGGGAGTGAACTGTACAGTCTAAAATCAGTAGTAATAACTGTGTGAGAGACATTTTACACTGTATGAATTTCTGAAAACTGTCACTTTGGTTGTGGTGTGTAATCTGTATATGTACACAATATATTTCTGTACTAATTTGCAATCTACTCTCCTTACACAAATATTTGTTCAGTGCTTACTTCTTTTAATTCAGATTTCAGTTTGACCTACTATTTTTTAATGATATGTTAAATAACATCATTTCACTTAGTCTGTAAATATTACATGTACCTCTTGAAATAACGTTTTAAATTCTGCTTTATGAAATAATTGTTCTGTGGTATCTTCTTTTGCATTCTGTAAAGAAGCATTTGATTGGATTTCCCCTCTTAAAATTAACCAATAAAATATTATAAAACAATAATCAGTAGAAATGCATCAAAGAATAACCAATGGAAATGCTTGTTATAATTTCAAAATAATCCAGTAACCTCTTAGAATGTTTGCATGTGTATGGAATCTTCCAGGGGAGGAGAATGAAGTAGGAAATGGCATAGACCATGGAATGTCTGCTGAATCAGACATAGACTCTGATGATGACGATGATGAGATTTTGTTGCCTGATGATTCACACCTATCAAGGCATGGGCATGACCTAAAAAGTCAGTATTTGAATCTTACATGTAGGTGATGGGAATGAGTGTGTATTAGTGACATAATTTTGGTCGGTATGTTGATCATTGTGTGCTATATTGTGAAAGCCATAGAATATTGTGAATTTATTCCTATATTTTGAAAAAGTGAAGAATTACTACCTCAGTGAGTGCTACTTTTCAGAATAATGAAGCAATACAATGTTGTATCAGTATTATACATTAACTATTATAATACAGCAGATACTGTGTTTACAAAATAGATGATACTCTCAATTAGATGCTTTGTTAATAAACTAATCAGTAAAGTATCATTAATTGCATCTATACAGACTTCTTGAAAGTGCCAGAATTTTACCAGACCAAAAGTGTGGAAAGATCAACAGAATTTCAGTCCAGAAACACAGCTTTAATTTATACACTTTACTCTAAGCCAAAGCAAGACTCTAGGACTAACATAGATCTTTTCAGACTGAAGCAAAATACATTAGATGTCTGTGGGCCAGGCAGTTTCAGGAAGTCTATTGTTATAGAATATCTTCCTTTTTTAAATCCTATGACACCAATCCAAAGAAGTTAGTTCCAGAGAACACAGAAATATGATTTTAAAATGGTTTCATATGTTTATTGGGGGTGAATATGTTTCTTGTATCAGTTTTGACATTTTTATTTTGCTAAGCTTTTGTTGTTGTAATCTTGACAATCTTTAATATGAAGAATGCAATGTAGACTTTACTGAAAAGAAGAATATGCATAATTTTATTATATGCATGGTTTTGTAAATATTGATTTTAAATAGTAACAATCAATCAGATCAGATAACTAAAGCGATGTGATAGTAATAGAATAGTCTGTAACAACAAACTTGATTGGTCTTTTATTGGATGTCTAGAAGTACATGTAACAGATATTGTGATTGGTTATTAACAGGTGATGTAGCCTTGTTACCGGAGCCTGAATTTATAACCACGGTATAATAGGTGTAGACAGAGCAGGTACTTGCAGCAACCAATCATTTGATGCCTTTTGCTAATGTTGCCCTTATTTATGTGTGAATTGTTGCTTTACTTAATACCATTGTCACCTTTCAAGATAATGCAAACATTATTAAAACAACTCCAGTTTGACAGAGTTAAGTGTTTTTAGTCAGATTTACATATTTATTGAGACACTAAACTTTTCCTTTGGCACAGAACATGTAAGGTAATGTCCTCATTAACAAATATACAATTTTAGAACAGTTAGAACAGATATTCTGAAAACTTCTGTCATTGCAAAGTAATATTCATAGAAATTACAAGACTAGTGTTGCATCTTGCATGATTGTATGTAATTGTATTATCTCTGTAAGGTTGAGAGACTCTTCTTTATATTAGTTTAGATTAACTTTGTACGAAAGATCCTTGTACATTTGACAGTTGGTATGAAGTTGAGCAAGTGTAGTTTTTAACAGTTTCCTATCATCTGGAATTGCTTGCTTTGTCTCATCCTGGGCAAGTAAAAAGTTCTGAAAGTTACTCACCAGCTAGAAGATATAAACAGTATTTTTAGCATAAATTAGGTGTTCTTTATGTTGTTTCATGCATTTCTTCAGATTGTAAAAAAAAAATTTAAATCGTTTGTCCGAAAATCATGTTCAGATGTTTGTTTGTTGTTGTTTGTCATGTAACCATTGTAGCGTCATCAATGAACCTTTGAAACCCATTCTACTTAACTACATGATAAACCTGTTAATTGACAAGGAACAAACCAGTCATAGCACATTTCAGTGTCAATTTGAAAATTATTTACAGAATTCTCAGCCAGTATATGAACACCTTTGGGTCACAGGTCAGGTTTTATTTGCTGATGAGAGCAAGTCAAAACTGTGTTTCCCTGTGGTACATTATGTAGTAATAATAAAGTAGGTAGCATTGGTTTTGATGATAAACTGCATTACAGAGAAAATGTAAAAAGATTTAAGTAATAGAACATATAACAGTTAAAATAGATATGTGGTTTTTTTTTTTTTATTTATTCTAAACTGACTGTTATGTTCTTGTGCATTGCTGACTCATTTGTACTCAATATCTGTCCATTTTTATAAAAATCCCCAGGTAACAGTTTTACATACTAACAACCCTGCATTGGCCTGTCATCTGATCTAGTGAATATGACTTATAGTTCAGGAGAGGTTTTTAGTTGATAAGGGTGCTTTAAACTGTTTAGATGGACCTAGTAAGAAAAGTAACACTTTTTCATGCATAATGAAATTCAGCATTCATTTCATTACTAAACTTTTTAAACTGTTCTTACTAAAAAAGGTAACATTTTGAATAGAAGTGTAATATACAGGTTATTAACTTCTCAGAATTTTCCTTGATTTGATCACATTGCTTTGTCTTAGTTATTTCAGCATTCTTATGATTTCGTAGGATTTAATTTTATTTAGTCCATATATAAGTCTTTTAACTTTAATTTTGTTATCAAGACACATTATGTATTGATTATATTTCACTTGCCTTGTATTTATTCCTATGTTGAAGGGGTATTAATTGTTCTGTGTGATTGTTTGATTAACTTAGATTTTAACTTACTCATGTCTTCTAAGTATGTCACCATTAATTGTTGAAATGATACAACCCCAGTAAATCTTGGAAACAGGAATTTGAAATTTTCAGGATTGTTATTAATTGGAATTCCTATTCCTGAGCATTGTTGACAGGCATTTTGAATTAAGTGGATTCACCAGTATATAAAAAAATTAATAGCTTTACTATCCTTCACTATACTAGGGTTGTAATGAGATTGAGATGGGCAGAAATCACCTGAAAATGTCTGTATATGAAAGATGCATTTGGAAACATAAAAAAGTGCTTGTAGTATGGCAACAGTATGTAGCAATATGCAAGAATTGGCTGATTACTTACCTAGTATGACATGTAACCTCCCCGCTCACTATTGTAGGTGTAAAGAAATAGGCTGACTTCGTGTAGGTAAGATATGATGGTAGTTGCTCCTCATTATAACTGGCAGTTTTTTTTTCCATGGTGGTGGTGGTGACACTCTTGCATGTACTTGAAGTGTGAGCTAATATACTCTCCTACAACTCAACTGGAAGTTTGGCATCATTAACACTGGCTTTATAAGCTCACCTGAGCACACAGCAGTGTGTACTCAATAATTGAGTTATATAGTAGCACATAGTATGTCTTGCCTATGCATAAGAGTTAAGGAAATGTCTAAAAATATCTACGAATCCAGACCCTTACAGATGATTTTGCTTTTGCTTTTTATGTCAAAAGATATGGCAATCAAGTTTTCATTCCAACCTGTAAAGCAGTTGCAACATTTTAAACTTTCAGTTGAGTTCTGTTTTGTTGTTATCCGTTTAACTGATTTTACTACAGTCAGTTACTACAGTTACTGATTTTGCTATAGTCAGTGGCTACTCAAAGGCACTTTCATAAGAGTACTGTAAGTTCTACAAAGAACATGGTAGGAGTTTTCATGTATTTAGATTTAGTAGATTTATAACAAGAAATTTTAGATTGAAAAAAAAAAAATCATTTCGTCTGTTGGGATAATAAAAGATACAGAGGTTTTGAAAACTCTTGTAATCATAATTAAGAAGAGCTTACCTAGATATTTTCTGATCTTAAATTTCTTGAATAGCCACTGTACAAAAGTATCATCGGTGGTGAAATAACTTCATTACATACAGATTTGTAAGTACTCATGGGTACTTCTTAGTTACATTAGGAATTTAAGGACAATTTTGTGTTTGTGAATGAATAAATAGGAACATAAGCTCTCAGTATATTGATATATGTGTTTATGCATATAATTATTTTCTCTTCAGTGATATAATGAATTATATCAGTTTTTCAAAGAGTAACAGTAAGACGCATAAAATGTTTGTCCTCATAAAATGTTTCTCCTCAGTCTCATTTGTCAAGGGTTTGACAGTTCTGTGGTTCTTGGCTTAGCTTTAAATAATGATTTCTAAGTGAACTGTATTCAGATTACATCATCTCTTAATTTGCTGAAAAGATAAATAAATTTGACAGTTGTTTTTAAATGATGTGATTGTTTGAACTAAGGTAATGATATAAGTTGTTTCACCACTGTGATTTTGAATTTTCATTATGAAGCACTATTTTTTCAACTGAACATTTTTGAATGTGCTAATTTCAGTTTATTTTTTTTATTTTTCCCCCTTAAATTAAGTATCAGAATCTGTTACTCCTTTAACATGAACATAAATGTTGTAAAATATTCAAGTTACATCAGACACACTTTTAGTGTTAGTTTTTTTACCTCCTGAATAGCCTGAGAATTTCTGAAGAAAATAATGAAAGAATAGTGAACAGATACAGTGATTCTAATTTGTAGTTGCATTTCTTTGTAAAGGAAAAAAAAGGAATCATGTTGTACAGATTTTGATACAAAATTTTGTGGTGTAAACTGACTTTAATATTGGACTTTTAAAAGCTGTACTCAAGCATTTGTTTCACAGGAAGTCCAGTTTACTGAGGTGGCCAGTGTATTTAAGTTTTCTGAAACATCAAAATTTCTGCCAGATCATCAGCTTCTGGTAATAAATTACTTCCCTCGTATGAAGTGTTTTCAATTTTGGCAGTTTGTTTACAAAGTGATGCAACTACAAGATCATCTTCTGTTTCTGAACTGTTTCATGCTTTTACCTCTGAGAAGTTTGTTTGAATCTTGCAACCACTTTCCTTGTATACTGCTTAAGTGAGAGCATATAACAAGTTATTAGTAGTCACTTATGCTTATATCTTGTCAGTTATTTATACAGATCACATTCTATACAGATACCAATAGACTATTACCTGAATGTTGAAGAATATGTATTCAAGCAGTATTTTAACAGACATTTTATATAAGTTTTACAAATATATTTCCAAAATGTGACACACATACAACTGTAATTTTTGCTGTGATAGGAAAAAGTGATGCAAGCAGAATATGATTTGTTTGCAATAATCAGCAAGATGATAGCAGAAGAACAATGTTTTAGCTGTACATATCTCATTTGTCTGTGTTTAGAATTCATATTTGTCTGTTGCTACTATTTTCTTATATCTGCTTTTGCAGAAAAATATTTAAATGATAAAATGGTTGCTAATTAACTAGAAATAAGGCACAAGTTAAGTGTTCTCTCAAGACAAACTGTCATTTTCCGGTAGTGTATATGTTGTTTTCTGTGTTGTCTATTGTCCTTGTGCTTGTTATTCCATAATGTTGCTGCCTAGGTGGCATTTAATAATAAAAAATGTGTACAGTGGGTTAAATTTTACTGTTACTTTGAAATATCTGTAAGAGGACAGTCAGGATCTTGTTTTGTATAAATAAATAGTAAAACTTACTGTACAAATGAATGAGAGCAGAAGTACACCCATTACTAAAGAAAGTAACCTGTGATATGGATTTTATTAAGAAGTATTTAATCAAACTTTAACTGTTTGTATGTTTTAAATGTTTAAACTAAGTTAATTAATTTTTATTAAGTTATAGTACATTATATCAGTTTGTTTTGTGAAATTGCTTTTCAGATTAAAGTAAGCGGACAATCTGTGATTATTTGATGTTCGTTTATTTTGATTTTTGAAGTTGATTTTAGTTCTATATCTTTTAGGATCTGGAGGTGGAGCTATAGTGAAGAAGGCAGGGGATCATCACTACATGACTCCACCCCTTGTCACACGTCACAACACACAGCAACTCCGGTCTCCAGCAAGCTCTCCTAACCTGTCAGTCAGGTCTGCAATCTCCTCCCCTCCAACTATAAAGATTGATGACTCCGTCCTTGAGTTCCCTGATAGTGCATCAGAGACAGATATACCAACAAGTGAATCTGAAGGCTCCAGTGCATCATCCAATCGCCTTAAACTTTTTCAGCTTCCTCCTATTAATAGCTGGATGCCCAAAGGGAGAAAGTATGTTCACTAGTATCTTAGATTCAAGGTCCCCACAGGTATATAGAAAAACTACAACATCAACTGGTAAGACAATGTCTTATCCACCATCTCCTCAAAATGATTTGAAAGCTTCTAGGGTCTCATGGCCTCAGGCTTCACAGACACAGCCCAATGAACCAACTGCTGATACAAAAACCACTGTTTCTGATACAACACCTGTTGATAGTTCAAAAATTGTCCCCCAATTAAAATCACCCAAACTACTAAGAAAATGCACAAGCTTTGACCTTGAGAGGTCAAAACCATTTCCCTCTAGATCAAGTATGACCTCACCAAGACTTCTTAGAAAGAATGCAAGTTTAGAAGAGTCTCATGCTGCATCAAAAACAGATCAAGACTTATTAGGTGTACCAAAAGATTCAAGAACTGACAAACAAAACAAAGACTCTAGGATGACTGTTCATAAGGAGGAAGACGAAAATAACTTAGTAGCAGTAGCAGCTTTGGATGTTCCTTGTTGTGAGAGTAAAGCCAACATATGTAATACAGACATGAGTATTGAATCTATAGCTGGTGAAAATGCAGTGAAATACTTGGTGATGAGTACGTCTGATGAATTTGATGCATCAAGAATAAATGAGTCTCTAGAAGACCCATCTATACCGGAGACAGATATTCTAGATGATGATTATATAGAAAGCACTTCATATGCCCCACCAGGGGGTAATAGAATAAACGTCACAGAAGAAAGTAAAAGAGAAAGGAATATTCTGGTTTCAGAAAAAGACAAAAGAGCTAAGTTGAAAAGGTCTGATAATAGTGAAATAAATGGGCATGTGGAACTAAAGAGCTCTCCTAAATCGATTAAAGAGAAAGTAACTTATTCAAAGGACAGTTCTAAACAAACCATTTCCAAAACTAGCAAAGGTAAAACTGGAAAAACGTCAACCAAAGAAGGTCGTCCTGGTGAGAAGCAGAAATCCAAAACACCAGCTTCTACAGTCAAGTCAGCTTTACTTACTTCAGCTGCGAAACTGAAATCTATTGGAAAGAAAAGCCCAGTAACACTGTTGAGTTACAAGTCACACTCAATAAGTATTCCAGATCATACAAGAAAGGCTGCAAGGCCTAGCTCTGCTTCAGAGCTGGGTCCTGGTGCCAGACCAAAAACAGGAAAAATCCACCAGACTGAATCAAGTCCCACAGTTCTTGTTGCTTCACTTGATGTCAAAGAAAAGAGTTCACCAAAGACCAGGGCAATTACCCCACCTTTGAACAAGTCAGAGTTGAGCAAAAGACAAAAGGTTTCAGAAAAGCAACCTGCGTCAAAGATAGCCCTAGATGCAAAAAAGTCCCCTGCAAGTAAACTTACACAACCACTTTTAGTGAAAACCAAAGCACATGTGAATCCAGTAGAAGAAAGGAAATTCAAGAAAGAAAAAACGGTTATAGCCAAACCTATTGGTGAGAAACAGACTAAGTCACTCACAAAATTAGATACAGCAGTCAAGAAAGTCACAGATGAGAAAGTTGGACCAAGTACTTCTGTTAGAGGACAAAGAAGTGGAAAAGACTCTTCAGTATCACAACAAAAGGGCAAGACTCCAAGTAAGGCTGATTCTCCCACTGTAAAAGAAGAAAAGTCAAGGACCAAACCAGCTGGTAAAAGAGGCAGTATTAGTTCTGTAAATTCTGATTCTGCCAAGCCCTCCGGCCATTTCCATGACTGCTGTCATGGTAGAAGAAAATTGGAAAGAAAATAAGAATCAGATTGTTGATAGAAATGTGTGGCCAGGTGAAGAACTGCAGCAGTGAAAGAGCAGTTGGAAACCCAGGAAATGTTTACTTTCACCTCACAATAACAAACAAAAAAAATACACAGTCAAAGGCTGAGGTGTAATCACTATGGTGCAAAAGCAGTTGTAAATAAGAGAATATTTCTGTTCATAATTCAGAAAATACCATGGCATTCTTAGTATGAACTTTAAATTTATAATTACAAGAAAGTGTCACTCTTTATCAAATAGAAGTCAGCATATATGTTAAACTGATCTTGTGAGTATTGATAAGAATTACTTCTTAAAAAACAGTAAAATCTTCAGATTGAATCTTTGTTTAAAATTGAAATCAACAAGCCAGTGTAAGTACATGTGATATTGGTGTTGTAGTGTCGCTTCTTTGTAGCAGCATTTGTAAGTGGGGACCTTGAAGTTTAGTATACACATTTAGTAGATATCAACCTCTAGCTCAGATTCTTTTAGTGTTACCAAAGCTGTGTTAAATGCTTGCATATTGTTCTTGTATATTGATTATTGTACAGTGTTTAATGTATATTTTAACTTGTAGAGCTTTTTTATATATTTTATTTTCTTTTACAGTACATAATTTGATTTTGTAAATTCTTATTAATCTTATTTCTTTGTAAACTAAGTCTTTTAACTTGTAATCATCTGTTAGCATTATTCATTTTAAAATGTGCAATATTTTGTTGGTTTTACAGTTATTGTATCTCTCTTGAAGAAAGAGGGAAGGTTTTGGAGAGACTGTATTATTTATCATGTCAACATTTGTGTTATGTTGTACCACATGGTATCGAAACAATAATTAGTAAAGGCATTAAACAAATCCTGTCTGCTTCAAAGATAGCATGCGATACGTGTTAAGTTCATTTCCTATAAATATTATGGACGTAATGATGTTTTGTGGTCACAAGTGAATTTATAAATAAATAAATATAGTTTCTTACAATAAGTTTTGTGTTGAGATAAGATTTTCTTCTGAACAATGACAACACTTGCCTTGAAAGTAAGATATTTGTATACCATTGCAGAGGCTGTAATGATGAAGTATACTTCATTCAGAATGAAAGCTCTTGTTCTTTTTATAAATATATTTTTACAGTGTACTTACAGTTTACCATAAATGATATTTCTTGTTTAGTGTCGTTCTCATGTTAAGTCAGTATATTTTTCCTATCAAAACTGAAATGTGATTACATGATTATTTTTATCTCAGCTTTTATTTTGTTAGTAGTGTTTTACTGATTCTGCATATGTTTAGTAAGTTCAAGAATTTATAATGTAATTAAAATGTTAGTGGTCTTTTTCTCTTCCAAAAATTTCCATATTTATTTATGTAATAGAAAAATATATTCTACGTAAGAGTAATAGTTTAAAGAAGTTTGACCATGAGCAATCATAACAGAGAAAATTTAAGTCTGCATGTCCTTTGTGTTTGTAACGTACACAGTTGTTATGTAACCTTCAGATGAAATAACCTGTATAAAAATGAAGCATTTTGACCACTGAACCTGTAATGATCAGTAGTTCTAGAAATATTCTTCATTTCCACATATAACTCTGACTTTAATGACTCAGAGTAATGTGAGCCATATTGATCCATATTGACATATAAACATTGATTATGGATGTGTTCTAGATTTTCTGCCTCAATTAAAGCCTATTTATTTTACATTTTAACATGTTGTGACTTTTTATGATTTCCTCATTTTTCTTGTCAGAATGTTATATCCATTTTGTATGCCCAACATATATTCAGCCATTTTACATTGTTGTACCAGTGGTTGTTGCATTTTTATGGAAAAAAAAGTTTCATTTTCTGCTGTGTTATGCTATATACTTTAGTTTTGGCAAAACTGGTCATGAAATGATATGAAAAACAAAACTGCTATAACAGAATGAAATAACATATATTTACCCAAAGTTAAAAATTAAGAAATTGTTTCATGCATTTCCTGATTAACATTACGGATATTTCCTGTTTAATTAAATAGCTTTTTAGATTTTACAGGAAGTGATGTTTTTATCTTTGAATTCTTTAGTTAATCTATGTAAAAGGCATGTTTAGTCCTGTACTATGGTAACACTTTGTTACAAATGGTTATTTGAATATTGAACATACATGTATAGTGCCAGTGTAGTGTATACTGATGTTACGTCAAATTGGTAGCTAGTCATTTTGCATTATTTATTATTAATACACATGTAACACTACAAACAAAAGATGATTTGTTACCTGTAGGTTGTGTTTGAATTCAGTGAAAATATCTTATATCAATTAAATCTGTATCATTAAATTTTTTCTTTTTTAATTACATGTGGTTGTGATATCTGTTTTCCCCTGCTTTCAGTTTTATTGTAAACACTTGTAGCAGTATCCCTTGTTTTCTATGAAACATGGCAAAAGTTTTTTTTGCTATGGAATTTATTTGATTTTGTGAATTGACTGTCAAGTGATGGGTGCCAAGACCATACTCTGTTTTAATGAAAGAAATTGGACTTGTGCTTCAAATTAGAGATTTTATTGTAAAAGCTCTTTAGAATGGAAGCTTTAAACTTGTTCACAAATTATAAATGTTGACCATTATTTTTGTCTTACATAATTGTAAGCAAATAAAAATGGAACCAGCAACAGAATTCATAGACTTCAGATACAATCTACAGTGAAGTTGTTGTTTTTTGTATTACCTGTTATACTTTGCAATGTGTGATTTATTGTGATAGTAATTAATATATATCAGTAGATACATTAATGTAGTGCTTATATGCTACCTTGTATGTTTTACATTTTTCTGTAAATCTGTGTTTAGTCATATTTGATATTTTGCTATTAAACTTGTACTACTACCCTTACATAACTTTAGAAATAAAAATGTAATGATTATCAACAAGTTGTTGTTCATATTTGCCTAAAAACTGGTCTAGTTATAAACTACCCACCAGAAAGTGTTTCATATCCATAGTGGTATTAAGGATAGCTTGCTAATCAAAGGTTGGTTCCCCTGCTCACATAGCAGCTCGTACCATTAGTATAGAGTGGAAGTTCCACTTCTCTCTCCACAGGTACAAGGAATGGAGCTGAGGCCTTTCATGTTCAGATGTTCACCAGAGCCTGAAGATGCATCATGCATACAGTCCTCTGACTTAGAATCTTGGAATCTGTGCTAGACTAGATAACAACAATAAGCTAGTTACAATGAATTCCTACTTGAAGAATACAAGTTTACCATAACAAGAGAGCAGTGATGGCCCTATATTGCTAAACTAAATCAGTTCTTTTTTAAAACATAATGATCAAATTTAATATATGAAAGAGAAGTCTAGTGTGATAATTCAGATTTTGATTCCATGTAATATTGTTTCAACTTCAAGACAGAGAACCTAAAGACAATCATTCTGAATGTTCCCAAGCTTTAATATTGACCATGTGACCTAATTTTGACACCAGGTGACCCAGTTTTAATGTCTCCTAAGAGAATATTTGGAAACTAGAGATGTGTCCATAGGACACAGATGCCCCCACAATCCGCTGTATTGTCACAAAAAATCCTATAGAATTTCAGGTGCATATAAAGTCTAAAAATGCTATTTTTTAGCTTTATCAGGGGGCATAACTATGCCAATCTCAAATAAATTTGTGACAAAATATCCAGGTGCATAAGTTACAAATATTCTTAGAAAGTTTCATGACTCGATCAGTTACACTTTTCGAGTAACATGCGACAATTCTAAAAATGCTATTTTTTTGTTTAATGAGGGGACAGAACTCTGCCAATCTTCGATAAATTTGTGTTAAAACACCCAGGTGCATAAGTTCACATGCTGACAAATATTCTTAGAAATTTTCATGGCTCTAGCAGTTACACGTTTGGAATAACAAGCGACACAAACTGGTCTATGTACTGACAGGACAGGACAGACAAGGGGAAATCTATATGGTACCTGCCCCTGACCCCCCAACCCACACACACCAAAATGATTGGGGCATAAAAACATCCTGACCAAGTATAATCAGAATTTCACTTCTAAAGAGTTCTTAAGGTTCACTGATCTGAGCTTATGACCCAGTTTTTAACTCCATGTGAACTGAATTCATACTTGTATAAAAAAAAAAAACATTCTAAAGTTCAATGAAGCTTGGGCCAAAAATCATATTAATGAATGTTCACATGGCTTTCTTCTGATTTGAGGTGGTGACTTAATTTTTTTAAATGTACTTGGTAGTTACAAACTCCTACATAGAATCATTAGAGCAAATATCCTGAGCAAGTTTTATAAAGGCGAGGTAAAAATAATGGCCTCTCTAGTGTTCACAAGCTAAAACATTGATGGTGTACCAGACAAAGACAAATCTCAAAAGGTCATCTTGTGCTCAGGTGAGCAAAAATATTGATTCTCAGCAACAATTCTCAATATGATATGCATTAACAGAGGAACTTTTTCCCAAAACTAAGATGCAGGGCAGATTTGCCAGTGCAATAGTGGTATACCATCACGAGGGGCACTTGTCAATATTTATTAATATTATCACCATTTTTGCAATATTTCAAGTCTATTTGATGCCATAGAATCAAATTTCTCAATATAGGAATAAAATAAAATGATGTGCACAATCTCCATATTGCCATCTATCCATATTTCAAGTTTCATGAAAATATTCCAAGTACTTTTTTAATTATCTCGGGATCCAATTTTTGCAGACTGACCGACAGACAGAGGGAAAACCTATAGTCCCCTCTGGTGAACCGGTAGGAGACTAAAAAGCAGTAATTGGCTATAGTCAAAACTGCTCAGGAATTTTAATAGTGTCACAAGTCAAATATGGGTGATATATTAGAGAGATGTTCTGTCACCAGCCTGGGTAGCTCAGTTGGTAGAGCACCTGCTTCCAAGCAGGTGGGTCACAGGTTCAAGTACAGCCCTGGGTAATTTATTTTTCTGATCCTTCAACAATAAGCCACAGTAAACACAGTTCATAACTAGGAATATGAGAAAAAGAAACAAGTCTGTAATTATTTTATAAATATAATGTTATTCTTCCCTTAACCATATTTTACACAAATACTGTGCATAAAACAACAATTTGGTCTTAGACAATAAAAGATCACAAGGTTGTACAATAATAGCATATAACAATATACTTCACACTCTCATAATTTACAAGTTTATAAACTTTCAGTTATATATCCTCACACTTTTTTACACATACTTATATAGCCAACATTTGCTCAATTATCTTAACATTTACACTCTGGACGACTAGAACTAACTAAAGCTACAGTCAGGGTTTCCTTTTTAAAGGCCTAACTTTGCTGGACATTATCCTTATTTCATTTCCGCACTCTGTATACAAAATTTGATTTCAATGTAATTAATTCTGCTGTATTAAATCTTAATGGTCTTAGAAATGTTAGTCTTTAGCTATAGAAAAAAGTGATTAAAATGCAAACTATTTTTACATAAAACAAGTGGGAACATAAAATATATTTCTATGCAAAGCTGGTGACTAGAAATAATGGTAGCTGAAAGAGACTTTCTGAATTATACCATTTAAAGATGATGAAAACATTTGATCATGTGACTAATCCAAATATCTCATGCAGGATCAACTGAATATCTATGATCATGACACACATTGTCAATCTCACTCATGATCAAGCCTCAATGAAACTTTTCAAACATGATCATTGAGCTAATTAAAAATTTCACACATAATCATGTGACTCAAGAAACATTTCATCTGAAGCAATGTGACATAATAACAAATCTCAACATGACCATGTGATCTGAAAAAAATCTTTGTTATCATCATAAATCATAAGACTCAATGAAACATTTCATATATATATACTGATATTGAGAAAAAGTTTGCTCTGACTAGCACCAGATAAATATTGTACTGTGATACATTTTCATAAAAACAGATTTAAAAAGATGTTACAGTTTAAGATTTAACTGTATTGAAAGAGAAAATGTAACAGCTGTCTAAAATAATAGTAAATGCTGCCTTTACCTTTATATTTGCAAACATCGGCTGAAAATAAGTACTATTAAACTGTTCATTACTTGATGTCAGAAATAAAGAATTGTCACTAAAAAGATGACAATGACCCTGATGTGGTGCTGTAACATTTGAGCTGAGGACCAGATGAAGATAAATTTTAGATCCTTCAAAAGATCTGTCTTTACATACTTTGACCTCATGGTCAAGGTCATTTGGAAGATCTCACCTAAAGGGTTGTTGTATGCTAACAAAAACTAAATCTGTTGATTCAAAAGAAGTAGTGTTTTTGTTGACAATTTGATCTCAAGGCCATTAAGGGGATGAGGTAAAAAAGGGATGTTGTAAGCAAACATGAACAGGTAATCAGGGAGTCTAAGTATTTTTGACAACTGGACCTTTGCGATCAAGGTCATTCAGGGATCAAGGTCAAATAAATATGTGCCAGTGGGGAGGTCTTGTCCAAAGGGGTACAGTGTATAAGTATAAAGTAAATCCATTCACTACTAAGGAACTTATGCTTAATGTTAAAGCTTTTGGACAGAACGGCAGTTGAAAAACCTTTTGCCCTCCTTCCATAAAAGGTGATCTGAGCTGTGCTCAATGGAACAATCATATTAGTTGACTAGCATGGACCAAGGCCTGCTTATCCACACTGTCTTTGGATACATGTCACATGCTTTGTAATGATTAAATCAAAGAGTTTAACAAAAAACACAAAATCAAAATGTTAAACAAAGGTCACACAAGACCTTTCTTTTTAAATAATATCAATGGTTTCTTATAAAACCCTTGCACCAAAATAAAATGTTAAGTACTTAAGAAATTTTTGGTCCTTGCCAAAAACTGCTTCACAATGAACAACTTATAACATTGATCTGACAAGAAGTAAAACATTATCATGTGTCTTAAACAATATCATAAAGTGAAAGTCATAAAAAGACAAAGTAAAATTGATATGGTAGTCATGAAAAAAGCAAGATGAATGACTTGGTGAAAAGGTACATGATCTCAAGAATCAGAATCTGTCAATCAATCCAAAGAACAATTCAGATGAAATACACCTAGGAAAAATGACAGGTTATAAACTTAAAGGTCGTACAAGCCAATTGTGATCACAAGATAGATAGAACTTAAATATCACAACAAATTTACAAACTCAGTCACTGTTTAGAACAGTGGTTTAAGTTATGAAGTAAAACAATGCAAAAAAAAAATCCTACAAAAAAAACAAATTAAAAAAAAAAATGAGTCAAAGACTTTGTCTTACCACAGTTCTAGGCTAGTTCATTAGGAAAAAAATGTATATATTACAATTACTTAGAGTTCTAGTCCAACAAATTTGAGCAATTTGAGTAATTGAGAAGGCAATAGTACACATTACCAGTATCACATATTTCTAGGAAAAGGTACCATGGCATTTGTCCTGGTAATTCACAGCTCAAGTTCAAAATGTCCAAATGGTATGGACTAAAACTTAACAAGTTGTTTTCAAACTACCCTTAACTTTTGCACCAGTTCTTCTCAAAACAAATGTAACCCTTTAATTATCCTTATTACTGAAAACCTGAGTTTCATTAGTTTTGTTAAGGTGATTCAAATTATTTCTATGATTAATCGTGGACAAAAATTCACAATATTGCAAAAATAGCCTTTCATATCTTAATTGTTCATTTTCACATTACTTGCTATTTTTGAGAATATGTACTTACATAGTATTTTACAAAAGGCATATCAGAAGCTTAAAAATTAATAAGAAAAAGTTCATTAGCAAGCGAAGTGACAATTTTTAAACATAGAGGGACCTTCAAGTCATTTGAACATGGCACAAGAAGTTTGGTGACGGATGCTTATGAAATTCATTTACACAACTTTTCCTCAACTTCATTATGAATAACCATATTCACTATGAAAGCTAACAGCTGTATCCCGGCTTACTAGAAGTTCTTATCATTTATGAACAGCAGCTTACATGTACATGTTATAGGGTATGAACACAAGAATTAAAAAAAAAATAATGGTATTACAAACAGACCTTTTCATTGCAACACAAGAAATACATTAAATCTACAAGAAAAAATAAATTTCCTAAGCAGAAATACATAGAGACATTTCAAAATATTAAAACAGACAGGATCACTGTTTGAACAAAAGCTGTTTTTGAGACCTCACTCCACCTATTTAGCTTTCTATCACTATAGACAAGTGTTGTATCCATCATAAAAGCCAGTGAAAAACTTTAACCTGAAGACATTACCTAAGCTATTGTCAGGGTTTCTCTTTTTCTCTTTTATAGCACTGATCTAAAGTACACTGAATGAACTACTAAAAGGCAGTAAAACAGAATACATGCAGGTCAAAGTGAAATATATATATAATTTTACAGTGGCAACAAAAATTATTACGCCTTGTAGACTGAAAGAGTGCCACTAACTCTGAAATATATATTCTGCAATTTCAAAGGCAAGACTAGCATGATTGTTGTCACATCTCTACCTATAAGCTGAACAGGCAGATTAAGACATGCTCTGTAGCTGCGTCCTATCGAATGAGACCCTGCTATGTGAGCAGTCACTGATGTGAAATCAGTATTTCCTATGATCACTTAAAGTTTGACAAAGAACAAGCTGTAAATGCAATCCTGACTCGTTAACGGCGTGACAGATTATCACTGATTCACAGGTAAAGCGACAAAAAAATGGGCAAAGAAAAGTATCAATAAAAGGTTCAGTTCAGCTTGAGTGTAGTTCATCACCTTTTTTTGTCTGATTTGTACTGAGGCATGCAAGGTGACCACACTTTAATTTTGCAAGGCATATGATCAAGGTCAGTTTCCACTCAATACAATTTGTATACATGGTTTACAGACTTCCATGTTAGGCTTTTTAGCAGGCAGTTAAATTTTGTAATTTTCACATCAAATCTAACACAATTCTTGCTTTTTGATTTTTGAGAATAGGATGATAAAAACATTCTTAAATCAATTCAGTCCCGATCTTTCAAGAGGTCACTTATCAATATATTGGTCTAATGTACCCTATGATACTGAGTAGAAACAAATCAAAAGATGACATGCAAGACTGACAAGGCAAGAACATGATGTTTTTAAGTGACAAGAGACATTTAATTTTGTATCTGAATGACTGTTCAGGGATGTTCATCACATTACTGCATGTCGTAAAACTAAAATTAATAGCTCATTTTGAACAATATAAAATATGTATTAATTAGATAGCTTGATCTATATGTGGTTAACTTAAGTAGAAACTTTACAGCACCTAGTAGTTAAACTGGACTCATGTGTCACAGAATGGTCTGTCATTTAGTCTGACATTTGGTTTAACTTTAAATTTAACAGTAACATTTATTAAAAGAAGCTTGTTCGAAACACTCGGCAACTTGGCCAGCCAACATGTCCATCTTGAACACTGCTATTTTTCTTCTATTGCACCACTTTAATTTGTCAAGTGAAACTGTCATGTAACATGTTTATTTCAGCTGCTACATCATGGCATGATCAATTTGAACATAAAGCTGTTTTACACCAACCTGAAATAACAATGCAATATTACTAACAATTATTCAAATATATTGTACATACTTCTCAAAATGACTAATTAAAGGAGCATCATCAGGTCTATTAAGTATTTCTTTTCTAAAAATACTTCATGCTTAAATTTCTAAAATTTACAAAAACTAGAGCTATCACTAAAGGTGATTCATACCCTCACCTGCCACCTTGATACTAAATAGGAGTAATTATACTAATATAAGTATTCTGGAAACCCATTTATAATTCCCAATGCTTTTTAACTAGAGTTATCACTGAAGTTGATAAATATCCCTAAAATACCGCATTGTCACAGAAATATGGCAACCACAAGAAAACAAAGGCCACAGAGGATGTATTAAAATTGTTTAATTTCAAGGTGAAATGAACTGATTTCAGCCTTAAAGTTTGTGCAAAAACCTAGCTTTATAATTGGAGAATAAGTTATTATAGGGTTATGAGGATGCTTTCTCTAGTAACAAGTTTGCAACACCAAATTTAAACTGGACCTTTACATGTATTTATGATTTTATGTGTACCAAAACCTGTTTAAATTTATTGCCTCTTTAAGGAGTTATCATCCGGAAACTGCCATTTTTTGCAAAACTGAAGATGGCCATAACTATGTGAAAAAATTAGTAGTATGTAGCCAAATTCAAATTGGACATGTATTTAATGATGTTATACCTGTGTTCAAAAAATTATGTGTATGCATCACCTCTTTAATGAGTTATCATCTGGAAACTGTGTTGTTTTTTGTGTGCAAAATTGAAGAAAAAGGGGTCATAAGTTAAGTTGTGAAAAATTGGTGGTCTGAAGCCAAATTCCAACTCCATTTGTATTTCATGATGTTACACCTGTGTACCAAAGATTATCTCAATTTATCTCCTTTTTAAGGAGTTATCATCTGGAAACCATCTTGTTTTGCAAAATTGAAGATGAAAAGGGGACATAACTAAGTTAAAAAAATTGTGGTCTGTAGCCAAATTCAAACTCCATCTGTATTTTATGGCATAATACATCTGTACAAAAAACTATTTAAATGCATTGCCTCTTTAAAGAGTTATCATCTGAAAACCGTGTTAGTGGTCTGAAGCCAAATTTGAACTTGACCTGTATTTTATGATGTTACATCTGTGTACCAAAAATTATTACAATCCATTTCCTCATTAAAGAGTTACTATCCAGAAACCATGAAACCAACAGACTGACAAGCTCACTCCTATAATCTTATACACCATAAACTTCGTTTGTGGAAGTATCAAAAAAAATTTTAAAAGCTGTTTATCAAATCGAAAGCTGATAGTAAATAATGGTAATAAAGTTGTTCCAGACTACATAAACTTCACAATGATCACTTTTATTTCTATCAAACTGGTAAACCTTGGGTTTTCCTTTTCAGAAAAAGCCATTAATTCTTTAATGTTAAAAATTATCCAAAATCTAGAAAATTAAGTTTTCTAGCTAGGAACATTCAAGTATAATAATACTTACTTGTAAAAATATACTGTGTGTTTGACTAAGAATATATTTAGCATCTGCTTTAGCTGACACTTCTAATTTTATTGTTCCAATATAAACCTCACTACATAATGTCCAGAAATGGGGCTCTTGAACACTGTATACACCCTCCAGCTGGCTCACCTATATAACATACAACAGAACATAGGAATGATGGTATCAAGCAGATTTATCCAACTCTATACATATGTATATATAAGAGTTATGAACAATGAAAAGACCATTCAACAATTTGAAAACCAAACAACCTAACATGAAAGCATACCTTCTTTTTTATGGGGTCTTGATTAAAATTCTTATATAAAAAATAGCCACAGTATTCATCAAGTGTTTGGGGCATAGAGACCGCATCAAGTGGTCTAATTGCAGTATGAAGGCACATTAAATATCATGTTCAAACAGTTGAACTCAGACTTACATGTTAACAGGTTTTTAATCTACCAGTAATTTAAAGATTAGAGCAATTAGCTAACCTTTGTATACCTAAAAAAACACACGTTTAATATGCACAGTATGATTTAAAACAGACGATGACGCTCAGTGTGACCCAACATGTCAAGACTACCATTGTTATACAACTTTTTTTTTTACTTCAGACCAAATTTTTTCCAATGCTTTTGAACTAATAATTAAAATACCCATATCTTGACAACTTAATTCCAACTGTCTCATTAATGACTGTGTGAGTGTTTGAAGTAGTGAGTATTTAGTTAGTCGGTTGGAATTATGTTATAACAAGTAATAATTATAAAACACACACTATTCATCATTCAAAGTTAAACTTACTCTTTGATAACAACCAGGAAGTAAATCATCTAACTCCCTTGGAGTTCTCTGCATCAGTATACCAACAGAATCTCGTAGTAAAGGTAAAACACTGAAAATATGTCATATGTAGGATTAGTCTGAATTAGCACATAACAACAAAAATGACAACAACAGATGACTGATTACAGTAAGAGTAGGATAAAATCGAGACAGAAAGTTACTCCTTTGACAGGCTTTCATGATCATGTACATATTTCGGAAGAAGTAATCAAAATGATTTATTCTATACTTTCATATACCTCTTTCTCATACCAATTCAAATTCATTATTTTTAATTTTCACAGAGGATTTTTAAGAAACTCACCTAATGGTAATTAAAGTAGCAATGAACATAGAGCATACAGGGTCAGCCACCATCCAACCGAAGTAATGTATCAATCCAGATGATATAATCACCCCTACACTACCCAGTGTGTCGGCAAGAATGTGCAAAAACACTCCTGTGATGGACGAAAGTAATGTACAAACAAGTATCACAGTCATAAAGTATTCTCAGTAAAATCTGAGATAATACTGGGCACAAATTTATATTAAGCTTTGAGTTTCCCACTGAAATACTATGGAAAGTAATTTGAAGTATGTTTTAAACAGTTCAATAAGAAGTTACACTTATCAATTTTTCTGGCAAGAAAGACTTCTAAAAATTCAAAATTTGTTCAAATTTCATTCGTGGGAATGGGAATGAGTCGATAGCTTCTTGAAATATAAGATTGAAATATATGTAGACTTGAATCATTAATGATTCTAACAAAATTAAACATTCTTGACCTACTGCTATTATGCCATGAAAAAAGTAAAAGTAAATAAAGTGCTCATTTATTATAGTGTCACCCCCACTGAAAGGGCCAGTCTCCCTGGCTTATAAGACACCTTTACTACAGTACTGCACATATTTACTTCACGGTTCCATTATCCTTTATGCCAGGCACCAGGTGGACAGGAAATCAGTTAGCATTCCTTAACTTGCTGGTGGCTCACCAAATAGCCTCATCAGAACAAGCTCCTGATGTGACTTGAACCTATGACATCCTGTCCTCAGGCAGACGTCTTAACTACTAGACAATACAGGCAGTACATCAAGCTTATGTTGTTTTCCACAGAAGACAATATTAGTGGATTATTATTAAATATACATCAGTCTCACCTTGCATAATTTGTTTCTGTGAAGCATTTTGTTTTGGACCATGACTGTGTCCATGATCATCATGACCATGGCTGTGTCCATGATCATCATGACTGTGTCCATGACGCTCATGTACATTGTTTTCCTGAAAGCCTGAATAAAAAATAATGATCTATTTATGAATTTACTGTAGCAATAATTACAACAATTACTTGTGCACTGCAATAATGACTGCTACTTATTATTAACAGATTCCTTCCTTGCATTGTTCGTTTAAACAACATTTATTCTGTTATATTCCTTTCAAAACTCCACTGAAAACATTTATAGATAACAGCATATCTTTATGACCTGTCTACCTTGGGACTAAAAAAAAAACTTGCCATTCTTACCGAGGTACATGTTGGTCTATTATTTTTGTGTGTAAAACTATAAATAAACCATAAACAGACCTCGTTAACTATTTAACTTATAGTCTTGATTTAAATATCGGTTATTCCATTTCAGACAATTGGTAGAGAGGGAGGTAATCACATGAAACAGTTTTGACATTTAGCAACAAATGTTTGCTACAATTATCCTGTTATAGAATTATTTAGGCTTCATCTGTGTTTGATAATTTATGTAACAGACTGCTTATTCAAACTTGCCTGGATGCAAATTTGATATAAATAGGTAATTTGATGTAATTTTGGAGATTTTCAAGAATACATGATTTATAAATTATTTATCAAGTTCATGATTACTGCCAATCATTCAATATAAACTGTCAAGTCTGAGCTCAAATAAATGACCCTCAATTAGTGAGAAATTACCATAATTTACAAGTTCATAACCTTAGCAACTTGGACACAGATACCATGTTTCTATTAAATCTACTGGTCCAAAAGAGAGCTCCCCCCACTTTGAATTACCCCATTTGAATGTATTTCATACAATAATGAACATTAGAATCTGCAGTTTACTCCTTACATTTACTTTCATTTTCTAAATGATTATGAAGACATGCAAAATCTTATTTTTATTTACTTCCCAAAATTTCTTACATAAAGGTGTTTTGGGCAACTTTTGAAACAGCCATAAACAATGCTTCCTATATAACTACTGTTCTTTACAATTATTTCTCAGAAGATCAGTAGTGTTAAAATCATTTTTTTTGGAAGGTATGTTCATGAATGTGTAAGCAAAACAGTATTTCATATCAAGTTATATTAAACAATCCGTAACATGTACAATACAAAAAAAAAATCAAGATAAAAACAGAATAGTTTCTCACAAGTTACATCATCAAATTCTCAGTGTTAGCTGGAATTTTGATTGATAAAGTTAACACTGTATTCTTCTACATGCAAGTCAATGTTTTCTACAGGAACATGAAGTAGAAGTGTTTGTTGTAGAACGGTTGTTGTTCTAGGGAGGTTTAATCAAGTAAGTTCAAAGTTGTAATGATACTTTTTTTATTTACATGTAATATTATTAAAATACCTCATCAAATATGTTTTTGTTCCTTGCATTTCGAATATTCTTGTTCCTGTCATTACTGTATCCACTTATTTCAAAGAGCTGCGAATTCTTACATTTTAATGTTTGCAATCTTAAAAAACAACAAAGTCGGCGAATCAACAAACTTTCACACCCGTAATTAAAATACCTTCACAAAAAGCCAAACAGCATTATAAGTTCACACCGTCATTGTATGCTTGTTTGATAAATTAGTTTATTACCCCAAATCTCAGGATGTTTGCAAATTCTTTATCTTTTTTAATTACAAAAAATGGCCATCACATTACATCGCTCATTTGGTAACAAGTTGTTGTGTGCCTTAATATTTATACACTTAATGGCTAGAGTACCAGCCTGTAATTGTGTAAATTAATCTAATTTTAGACTTTATACACGCGCACATAGACTGAAAATCTTTTGGAAATCCAGTATGAAGGTTATGTCATTCGTGGGAGGTTTTCAGAAGTCATTTGGGAGAAAATATAGTGTCATTGCTCATTGTTAAGAGCTGTCGCTCATGGGGGGTAAAAATGCACAGAATTCCGAATGGGAGGAAAATGAAATATCGTTGTAAAGAGGATGTCGTTCGTGGGAGGTGACATTTGGGAAGATTGGACTGTAAAATATTTATTGCTGCAGTGTGTATTTGAAATGTAAATGTTTACTCACCAAGACCATGAGAATGTCCATGTCCTCCTTGAGAATGACCATGTCCACCATGAGAGTGTCCATGATCTGAAAGCAAACTTATGTTTATAAAACACACCACAAAAATGTAGTTAAAAATATTTCTACTTTTGTACAATCCTACTTTAAAAATGGGAATGGTACAAGTTTTGTTCTAAGAAAGTCAAGCATTAAATCCTGTTAAGAACAGTGGGTCTTGAATTTCCTGTGCACAAAATAAACTGAAAAGCACTGTCCTTTATTATGCTGCTAGTGAAAACAGCCATTTAAAATTTGAATTTAAAAAGGCTGTACAAAGCCACACTGAGTTCCATGCATACAACAATGATTAATAATGGCTGAGTTTTCTACTTTCTACATATGAAAATGGTATCAATGAACTGTTAAATTTGTGAACAATCTGTTACCTCCACCATGTGAATGATTGTGTCCATGTTGAAATGCAAATATTCCAATCAGATTGACAATAAAACCTCCAACTGATACAAGGAAGAGCCTTTCATGTCGCACCTCAGGTGGTTCAACAAGACGCTGAAAAAGAAAGCAGCCAAATATCAAGTACTACAGACTCTTATCTATACGACCAGTCAGTTATATATTTACAAGTTTTAAAAAACTAGTAACTGAATTATGTTAATTGACACTTACATGAAAATCATTACTAGAAAATGTCAATATAAGAACCTGAGTTTTTAAGCTGAATATATATGTCGTCTTATTCTGAAAAATTACCTGAAATGCTCATTAATATGAAGTGACTGATAAGCTTTTTCTCTCCTTACTTGCCTTAAGTATGCATCACATGATATATACTACTAAAAAACATTATCATTGTCTCTTATTCTCTAGTGCAGATCTAATTCATGATTCAATCACTTGCAGACAATAAATTGTTGATTTTACAAATAAGATTGCACATTGTTAAAATATACGAAAGAAAATTCATAGAAATTACCTCCACAGCTTCTGAGAAGATAAAAAATCCTATGAACAGCAGAAACAGACCATTTACAAAACCAGCAAGTACCTCAGCTCTCACAAAACTGAAAATACATGCAATAAGTGTTATGGTCTATGGTTTTAATTCATTTTTTTCCCCCTAAGTCCCTGTATGGATCTGGCCTTGAAAGTAAATGAACTTGGAGTTATATAACTGGTAGAATGCTAAGAAAAGATTGCCCCAAAGGCTTCACCTAGCCCAAAGAATGTTTTTGCTCCTTCAATCTTACAGCAAAGCATTCTACCTACCATTAACTCAGTCTATCGTCATTTTTTGTTATCAATACATTGTCAGTATGAACTTATTTTGTATTACTTCAGATATCTGAGTCTCATAATTATGTTTTTTTGAACATTTATTTTACAAAAGTCACCAGTACTTTAAAAGAATCAAATCTGGATGCAATTGCCAATTTATTGCTTTTTACACCAATACTCTGACTTAAAACACTGGCAAGGTAATAAAAAATTTCTACCATGCTTGAAAATAATTTATATCATTTTAAGCAAAAAAATCAACTTACCCATACGAATAGTTTTCATTAGATCTCCATCTTGATATAACTGAGGCTGCTAGACCTGCTAGTAGAGCTGTACAGTCGAAGAACATGTGGAAGGAATCAGATATTAAACCAAGACTGAAAAACAACAATTTTTTTATCAGTAAAGATAAAAGTACATGAATATAATAAGATTTGAACAGCTTATGAATACATGTACTTCTATATAACGATGAATTCTGAAATCTGTTATAAACTTGGGTTAGATATATTTCAGTCTGACTGATTCTTTTTTTCTTTCAGTTCCTTTTTTCAAATTCATGAAATAGGTTCATAAATAAAACACACAATTCCATGCTTTTTAAAAAAAGACTTTTTACTCCTTCATTCAATCATTAAAGGTTGTCATGTTGAAATAACTCAATTTGGACAGGTTGGAATAACTTCAATTTTTCTTTGCATTTTGATTCAGCTATTTAAATTTCAGCATTTGGCTTTGAAAACTACAAAACTGTCCGTAAATTTTTACATGTGGAAAACTGCTGTCACTATTGAATACAGTGGTACAAAATAGATATTTAAATGACATTTTCTCTCTAAACAAAATTTATCATAGTTGCACACTTAACCCTGTGTCCCATCTCAAAATCATCTTATAAATGTAATTTCCTATCTAACCTGTTAGTCCAAATGCCATATGCAAGCTCTACAAATGCAAATGAGAGATTCAGCAGCAAGAACATAAAAATATTCCTTGACGTCTTCTCAGAAAATATCAACCTGAAAAAAAAATCAAAATTTTATATTACAATGTGAAGATTTTATTAAGTTTTTATGTAATATAAAATTCAATATTAATGAATATAGGAGACATTTGTGAAAATGGATGACCCCTTACCTGTGCAACTTCAAATGGGGTTTGAAAATCATAACCACAGAAAAAGAAGAAGTACTCAGTACTGCCAAAATCATAATACTGAATTTTCATCAACAAGTAAATGATGAACCACCAAATACTGATATAAAAACCGTCAATTATTTTAGACATGTTATTTCTTTCCTCATTAAAGAAATTTTAGTCTACCGAACGGAAATATTGGATTGATAAACATATTTGTGTTATCACTGGTTAATTTTCGATTCTATAAAAATTATTCTGTAATTATTTTTTAATTCATTTTAGTTAACTTCTTTATTTAATAGACTGATATTAAAAAAGTTCTTGCAACTTATATTTACCAGCCTCAATGACTGCTTCTTGGCTTCAAACCAGTACTGGCATAGAAAGTGTGAAATATGGAAAGCCAACTTGTAATTAAAACTGCTGACTTTCAGATGGGGAGCCTTGGGGTCCAACCCTCTACTTTTGCTCCTACTATAACTCTGTTATTTAAAAAATCACCACTGCTGCAAACTTTGTTTCTTTTATTATTTCCAGTTTATATCACAGACAATGTCATGAGCGTATAATAAAGCTCTGCTATATTTCTGATATTACACTAGTGTAATCACACTTTGACGTCATTAACAATACACTAATGACGTTCGAACATATAAGGACAAAACAAAGTTAACAGTTTCTGTCACCATTGGCTTATAAAACTTCTATGATATAAATAGAACATGATATTTTTAGTCCTGTAATATGGGATCTATTACACTCGTTATTACAAAATGAAAAAATCTTGGCAGAGCCTCGTTTTTATCATTTTCAAATAACTTGTGCAATAAATCCCTTATTACATGACCACTCATTTAATATCCTCTATTTATCAATTAGAAATGGTCATCTAATGATACAATTACTGGTACTTGCATGTTGAAAATTAAACAGAAGTTAATAATAAGATATCTCAGCAGGTGGATCAATCTGGACCAACACCTCTTCAAAGTACAATTGCAATGTACATTCAGTACAGTCAGCTATAGTATGTACATTTTTTTCATAAATCAAGAACATGGACATGTTTTCCGTTCTAATTAAGAGAAAATGCATATTAAGACCGAAATTTACCAAACTTAATACATTTATGGTTAATGAAAGTATAAGTTGCTCTCCTTACAAGCACGTTTTTTTTTCTTCAAAAAATTATGCTTTTAGGCTTATCAGGGCCTTAATTAAGGCCCTGGGCTTATAAATATTTAATATGATATACTTCTTAGAAATTCAGGTACACATACTTGCATAAAGGCTGGTCTGCCATTCTTTTATAATACTCAACTTCTCACAAGTACATACCATAAATATCGGCAAAAGTTATACATAAATCAATAAAGAAATACTAAACTTTAGGAAAGAAATAAATAGAAATGTCACAAGTTCGAGAATGGCGACCATCACCTATGTGGTGTCACGTGAACATCCGAGACAGTGCCATCGTTTCATAACCCGGTATATTAAAGATATACTATGCCTATCTTTGCATAAGATACTTTATTGCAGAAATTAATTGAAATCTAGTAAATTCTTACTGAATATGTCAAATTAGGGTACTAGAATGTATACACTATGTATGGGAAGCTGCATTCCTTAATACAGGTCATGTTATGTTGGTCTTTTCTTAAAAAAACTGCCAGTTTTTTTAATGACACTATGCATCTATATGGTGTTTATCTATATTGTGTAAAGTTTTAAACATAACATATCTATGTTGTGTGTTCTCAAACATGTTTATTTCATATTTACACAGAGAAGGTGTAGTTGGTGTAATGATTATTTGTATCTGAAATTTGAGCATAGTATATCTTTAAGTCCCAGCTTTATTGTAATATAAAGGAGAGACCTTAGATAACTAAGGTCTATCAGGGTCTTTCAATTTAAAGGACCCTGGGTCTATGTATAAAGACATGTCATTGGCATAAGTAAAATAAATTGGTTTTAGGGGCACACTGTGTTGTATTCACTATTTCATTCATTTGAAAGTAAATGTTAAATGGTAATTAAATATTAAAAGTAAATAATACATAATGAAACTGAATAATATTTCAATAAAAAATTAATGAGTGAACCAGAACTACATGATTTACGGCGAAGGGAAGGACACGATTTAACACAGACATGTTTCCGCCTTGTTAAACATTTCAATTTTCAGTGGTGTAAAGTACTCAACAATGATTGGTTAATCTAAATCACGCTAATGGCGAAAGGTAAAAATGCATGTTGAGGAGGGTTAGTGTAAATAATTGAACCTGTCTGTTTCTTAGATCGGTTGAAGGTAAATATTTTGGTACAAATTGAACAAAAATTGATCATTTATGCTACATGTGTTGGAATTTTTAACTGACACGTCAAAATACTGCTGGTGCGAGTGTTAGAAAATGCTGTTGGATTGAAATGGATTTCCACTATTATTTTGACCTTTATGAAATAAGACATTTAGGGCACATAATAAACACAGGGATTCGGCTCATTGACCCCGCCCACGCTTATATATACATCTTTCAATATCGACGATACGGCCATTTGTCAAATTCAAAATGAGGCTCCAGTCAGATGTACATATCGCGCTTTCTCATTTGTCGACATCATTTGACAACACAGGTTCCTAATATATCGACCAGTGAGAAAGCGCGATATGTACATCTGAGTGGAGCCTCGTTTTGAATTTGACAAATGGCCGTATCGTCGATATTGAAAGTTGCATTTGATTCTGAAGCTTCTTGTGACTTGTAATGAACCCACATGTACGAGTTTCCGATAGAATTAAATTCCATTTTTGTTGAAGAATACGCCGCTGGTCGGAATCGCTTGGCGGTTGCATGCAAATAGCAGTTCAGTCTTGAATTTCAATGCTCAGTGCGTAGCCACGATCGATCGGTACTAAAAACGAAAGTTCAATTTCAGACGATTTCGGTCATTATATTTTGGAAAGTAAAGAGGGACTGAAGGTGGCAGTGGATTGATTTGATAGATAAATGATTAAGCTACAACATGCATATTAGTTTTTAGTGTTTGCGCCCTAATTAGAAAAATTACAGAGCAAAATCCAGGATACGGTAGGAATGCCCGTCTTGGAAGTTACTCCCCTTGTATTATTAGTATGTATATATAAGCGTGGGCGGGGTCAATGAGCCGAATCCCTGTGATTTGGAGGGGTATATATAGCAAGGTACAGGAATATCTGGTAAACTGTCCAACATGTAAACAGAAGGCCCCGAGTTCAAGTCCCGATCCAGCAACAATTTTTCACCACTGGTTACATTTGATTCAAGAATCGATGTGAAATTGTTCTAAATATATCTAAATAGGTGTAAACTAAAACATAAGTGAGTAAATATAAACATTGAACATCCTGCTCAACACATTTTATACCTCATCCATCCAGTTATCTTGCCAAACAGGCCTGGTCCCCTATACTCTTTGTCATGCTTATGTAACGGAAGCATTTTCTGATGAAAAGTGAGAACAATCGTAAATAAAACTGAAAACTTAATGTCAGAACATTTTTGAGAAACAGCTGTCGTGGCCGGTGAGATATAGAAGTGGGTCAATTTCTGATACATGCACCGGGATAATCACCGTGCTCTTCAATTGGAGGAAAACAGCCTGGACGGTGTTACTGTAGAAAAATAACACAAAGTGACAACCAGTAACATAAGAGGGCAGGGGACCGAAAATGAGCAATATTTTAGGTTCGAGTGGCTTAAATATTTAAGAAAATAAAGTCTCTATTCTTGAAAAGTTATCACCGTGGTCCGATATACTCTCTCTCTGGGCATTCCAAAATAATAATTTCCATGGTCTAATAAACATTCTTTGAGCCAGTAATACAAAATTATCGTGGCTGAATTTCCAGTTAGTGAGCTGGTAAAAGGAATCACCAATGGTCTAATATATATTCTCTGAGCATACAAAAATAATCACCGTGGTCTAATATGCATTGTTTGAGCCAGTAAGAGTAACCACCGTGGTTTTATTTCCGTTCAGTAAGCTGGAAAAAGTAATCACCATGGTTTTATATACCTTATCTAAGCAATCAAAAGTAATCACCGTGGTCTAGTAATAGTATACATTCTTTGAGCATTCAAAAGTAATCACCGTTGTCTTATTAATATGCTTTCTCTGAGCATTCAAAAGTCATCACCGTGGTCTAGTATACCTTCCCTGAGCCCTAAAAAGTAATCACCGCAGTCAAATATACGTTCTCTGAGCATACAAAAGTAATCACCTTGGTCTAGTTTACCTTCCCCGAGACTTAAATAGTAATCACCGTAGTCAAATATACTTTCTCTGAGCATTTAAAAGAAATCACCGTGGTCTAGAATACTTTCTCTGAGCATTTAAAAGTAATCACCGTGGCCAAGAATACTTTGTCCGAGTATTTAAAAGTAATTACCATGGTCTAGAATACTTTCTCTGAGCATTCAAAAGTAATCACCGTGGACAAGTCTACTTTCTCTGAGCATTTAAAAGTAATCACCATGGTCTAGAATACTTTCTCTGAGCATTTAAAAGTAATCACCGTGCTGTAGTATACATTATTTGAGCATTTAAAAGTAATCACCGTGGTCTACTATACTTTCTCTGAGCATTTAAAAGTAATCACCGTGGTCTAGAATACTTTCTCTGAGCATTTAAAAGTAATCACCGTGGACTAGTCTACTTCCTCTGAGCATTCAAACTTTATCACCTTGGTCAAGTATACTTTCTCTGAGCATTTAAAAGTAATCACAGTGGTCTACTATACTTTCTCTGAGCATTTAAAAGTAATCACTGTGGTCTAGAATACTTTCTCAGAGCATTTAAAAGTAATCACTGTGGTCTAGTATACTTTCTCTGAGCATTCAAATGGAATCACCTTGGACAAGAATACTTTTTCTGAGCATTCAAAGGTAATCACCGTGGTCTTGTAAACGTTCTCTGAGCATTCAAATGTAATCACCGTGGTGTAGTATACCTTTATTGAGCATTCAAAAGTAATCACCGTTGTCTAATATTACGTTCTCTGAGCAATCAAAAGTAATCACCGTGGTCTATTTTACTCTCTCTGAGCATTCAAAAGTCCTAACTGTGTTCTGGTATACATTCTTTGAGCATTCAAAAGTAATCACCCTTGTCTAATATCCTTTCTGTGAGCATCCAAAAGTCATCACCGTGGTCTAGTATACCTTCCCTGAGCCTTAAAAAGTAATTACCATAGTCAAATATACGTTCTCTGAGCATTCAAAAGTAATCACCGGGGTCTAGTATACCTTCCCCGAGCCTTAAATAGTAATCACCGTAGTCAAATTTACTTTCTCTGAGCATTAAAAAGTAATAACCATGGTCTAGAATACTTTCTCTGAGCATTTTAAAGTTATCACCGTGGCCAAGAATACTTTGTCCAAGTATTCAAAAGTAATCACCGTGGTCTAGTATACCTTCCCCGAGCCTTAAATAGTAATCACCTAGTCAAATATACTTTCTCTGAGCATTCAAAAGTAATCACCATGGTCTAGAATACTTTCTCTGAGCATTTAAAAGTTATCACCGTGGCCAAGAATACTTTGTCCGAGTATTCAAAAGTAATCACCGTGGTCCAGTATACTTTTTCTGAGCATTCAAAAGTAATCACCGTGGTCTATTTACTTTCTTTGAGCATTCCAAAGTAATCACCTTGGTATGTTACATTATCTCTGAGCAATCAATTTTATTTCACCGTGGTCTAGTATACTCTCTCTGATCATTAAAAAGTAATCAGCATAGTCTTATATACGTTCTCCGAGCATTAAAAAGTAAACACCGACGACTAGTATACTTCCTCTGAGCATTCAAAAGTAATCACTGTGGTCTAGAATACTTTCTCTGAGCATTTAAAATTAATCACCGTGGTCAAGTATACTTTCTCTGAGCATTCAAAAGTAATCACCGTGGACTAGTCTACTTTCTCTGAGCATTGAAAAGTAATCACCTTGGTCTAGAATACTTTCTCTGAGTATTTAAAAGTAATCACCGTGGTCTAGTATACTTTCTCTGAGCATTCAAATGGAATCACCTTGGACAAGAATACTTTTTCTGAGCATTCAAAGGTAATCACCGTGGTCTAGTAAACGTTCCCTGAGCATTCAAAAGTAATCACCATGGTCTAGTATACCTTTATTGAGCATTCAAAAGTAATCACCGTTGTCTAATATATGTCCTCCGAGCAATCAAACGTAATCACCGTGGTCTAGTATACCTTCTCTGAGCAATCAAAAGTCAACACCATGGTCAAATATACCTTCTCCTAGCATTCAAAAATAATCACCGTGGTCTAGTATACTTTCTCTGAGCATTGAAAAGTAATTTTCGTGGTCTAGTATACTTTCTCTGAGCAATCAAAAGTAATCACCATGGTCTAGTTCACTCTCTCTGAGCATTCAAAAGTACCTACCTTGGTCTAGTATACCTTCTCTGAGCAATCAAAAATCATCACCATTGTCAAATGTACCTTCTCCTAGCATTCAAAGGTAATTACCGTCGTCTAGTTTACTTTCTTTGAGCATTCAAAAGTAATCACCGAGGTCTTGTACCTTTTCTCTGAGCAATCAAAATTTATCACCGTGATGTAGTATACTCTCTCTGAGCATAAAAAGTAATCACCGTAGTCTAATATACGTTATGCGAGCATGAAAATGAAATTATGGTAAGAATGTTTAAAAAACCACGGTAATTATTTTGTCTGCTCACAAACGGTATATTAGACCATGGTGATAACTTTTAAGCTCATTGAATGGACTCATAACCATATGATTTATTATTCTGGCTCAAAAGATAAGAAAAGTATATTAGACAACAGTGACAAATTTTGTTGTTCAAAGAAGGTATATTAGACCACTGTGATTACTTTTCCAGCTTATGGCAAGAAAATAAATCCATGGTTATCTTAGCTCTTACTGCCTCAACAGATTTATATTAAGCCGCGCTGATTATTTCTGCATGCGCAGAGAAGGTATATTAGACCACAGTGTTACTGTTATTAGCTCATTGAATGGAAATTAAACTACTGTGATTTCTCTTTCTCGCTCAAGGAATGTGTTTTAGACCACTGTGATTACTTTGGAAGGCTCAGAGAAAGTATATTTGACGAGAGTGATTATTTTTGAATGCTATGAATTATATTAGACTACGGTGATTACCTTTGAATGTTCAGAAAACGTATATTAGACCACGGTGATTACTTTTGAATACTCAGAGAACGTATATTAGATCAGGGGGATTACTTTTAATTGCTCAGAGAACGTATATTAGACCACGGTGATTACTTTTGATTGCTCATAGAAAGTATTTAAGACCACGGTGATTACTTTTGAATGCTCAGAGAAAGTATTCTAGACAACGGTGATTACTTTTGAATGCTCAAAGGAAGTATATTTGACTATGGTGATTACTTTTGAATGCTCAGAGAGAGTATACAACACCACAGTGATGACTTTTGAATGCCCAGAGAACGTAAACTAGACCACGGTGATTACATTTAAATGCTCAGAGAATGCATACTAGACTATGGTGATTACTTTTGAATGCTCAAAGTAAGTAAACTAGACCACGGTGATTACTTTTGAATGCTCAGAGAAAGTATACTTGACCACGGCGATAACATATTAATGCTCAGAGAAAGTATACTAGACGACGGTGATTACTTTGGAATGCTCAAAGAAAGTTAACTAGACCACGGTGATTACTTTTGATTTCTCAAAGAAAGTATTCTAGACCACAGTGATTACTATGGAATGCTCAAAGAAAGTAAACAAGACCACGGTGATTACTTTTGATTGCTCATAGAAAGTATTTATGACCACGGTGATTACTTTTGAATGCTCAGAGAAAGTATTCTATACCACGGTGATTACTTTTAAATGCTGGTAGAACGTATATCAGAATTCGTTGATTACTGTTTAATGCACAGAGAGAGTATACTAGACCAGGATGATAAATTTCGATTGCTCATAGAATGTATTCTTGACCATGGTGGAATGCTCAAAGAAAGTAAACTGGACCACGGTGATTACTTTTAATTTGTTATAGAAAGTATTCTAGACCATGGTGATTACTTTAAACTGCTAATAGAAAGTATTCTAGACCACGGTGATTACTCTTGATTGCTCATAGAAAGTATTCTTGACCACGGTGATTACTTTTGATTGACCATAGAAAGTATTCTAGACCAAGGTGATTACTTTTGATTGCTCATAGAAAGTATTTTAGAGCACGGTGATTACTTTTGATTGCTCAAGGAAAGTTTTCTAGACCACGGTGACTACTTTGGAATGCCCGAAGAATGTATTCTAGACCACGGTGATTACTTTTGTTTGCCCATAGAAAGCAAACTAGACCACGGTGATTACTTTTGAATGCTCAAAGAAAGTATACTAGACCACGTGATTATTTTTATTTGCCCATAGAAAATAAACTACACCACGGTGATTACTCGGTGATTACTTTTGAATGCTGAGAAAGTATTATAGACCACGGTGATTATTTTTGTTTGCTCATAGAAAGTATTCTAGACCACGGTGATTACTTTTAAATGCTCAAAGAAAGTACACTAGACCACAGTAATTACTTTTGAATGCTCAAAAAAGTATACTTGACAACGGTGATTACTTTGGAATGCTCGAAGAAAGTATACTAGACCACGGTGATAACTTTTGATTGCCCATAGAAAGTAAACTAAACCACGGTGATTACTTTTGAATGCTCAGAGAAAGTATTTTAGACCGAGGTTATTACTTTGGAATGCTTGAAGTTAGTATACCAGACCACGGTGATTACTTTTGTTTGCCCATAGAAAGTTAACTAGACCACGGTGATTACTTTTGAATGCTCAGAGAAAGTATTTTAGACCACGGTGATTACTTTTGAATGCCCATAGAAAGTTAACTGGACCAAGGTGATTACTTTTGAATGCTCAGAGAAAGTATACAAGACTACGGTGATTACTTTTGAATGCTCTTAGAAAGTATTCTAGACCACGATCATTACTTTTGATTGCTCATAGAAAGTATTCTAGACCACGGTGATTACTTTTGATTGCTCATAGAAAGTATTCTAGACCACGGTGATTACTTTTTAATGCTCAAAGAAAGTACACTAGACCACGGTGATTACTTTTGATTGCCCATAGAAAGTATACTAAACCACGGTGATAACTTTTGAACGCTCAGAGAAAGCATTGTAGACCACGGTAATTACTTTTGAATGCTCAAAGTAAGTATACTAGACCAAGGTGATTACTTTGGATTGCCCATAGAAAGTAAACTAGACCACGGTGATTACTTTTGAATGCTCAGAGAAAGTATTTTAGACCACGGTGATTACTTTTGAATGCCCATAGAAAGTAAACTGGACCATGGTGATTACTTTTGAATGCTCAGAGAAAGTATACTAGACCACGGTGATTACTTTTGAATGCTCTGAGAAAGTATTCTAGACCACGATGATTACTTTTGATTGCTCATAGAAAGTATTCTAGACCACGGTGATTACTTTTGATTGCTCATAGAAAGTATTCTAGACCACGGTGATTACTTTTAAATGCTCAGAGAAAGTACACTAGACCACAGTGATTACTTTTGATTGCCCATAGAAAGTACACTAGACCACGGTGATTACTTTTGAATGCTCAGAGAAAGTATTCTAGACCACTGTGATTACTTTGGAATGCTCGGAGAAAGTATACTAGACCACGGTGATTACTTTTGATTGCCCATAGAAAGTAAACTAGACCACGGTGATTACTTTTGAATGCTCAAAGAAATTATTATAGACCACGGTGATTACATTTGAATGCTAAAAAAAGGTATTCTAGACCACAGTGATTACTTTGAATGTTCAAAGAAAGTATTCTAGACCACGGTGATAACTTTGGAATTCTCAAAGAAAGTATACTAGACCACGGTAATTACTTTTGATTGCCCATAGAAAGTAAACTCGACCACGGTGATTATTTTTTAATGCTCAGAGAAAGTATTCTAGACCACGGTGATTACTTTTGAATGCTTAAAGAACGTATAATAGACCACGGCGATTACTTTTGAATGCTCAGAGAAAGTATTCTAGACCACGGTAATTACATTTGAATGCTCAGATCAAACATACTTGACTGCGGTGATAACTTTTAAATGCTCAAAGAAAGAATACTTGACCACGGTGATTACTTTTGAATGCTCAAAAAAAGTATACTTGACCACGGTGATTACTTTTGATTGCTCAGGTAAGGTGTTTAAAGCCATGGTGATAACTTTTGAACGCTCAAAGAAAGTATACTTGACCACGTTGATTACTTTTGAATGCTCAAAGAAAGTGCCCAGGTAAGGTAAAACCATGGTGATTACTTTTTCCAGCTCACTGAATGGAAATAAAACCACGGTGATTTCTCTTACTGGCTCAAACAATGTATATTTGACCACAGTGATTATTTTTGTATGCTCAGAGAAGATATATTAGACCATGGTGATTCCTTTTACCAGCTCACTGAATGTAAATTCAGCCACGGTAATTTTGTATTACTGGCTCAAAGAATGTTTATTAGACCATGGAAATTATTATTTTTGCATGCCCAGAGAAGGTATATCGGATCACGTGATAACTTTTCAAGAAAAGAAACTTTTATTTTCCTAAATGTTCGTTATTATTCTTTAATACTCTAGAGTGATAGGTGTGTTGTTAATGTAGAATGTTTTGAAATAAGTGTTCACGGCCACTCGAACCTAAGAAATTGCTCATTTTGGGGTCCCTTGCCCCCATGTGTTACTGGTTGTTTCTTTGTGTTATTTTTCTACAGTAACACCGTCCAGGCTGTTTTCCTCCAATTGAAGAGCACGGTGATTATCCCGGTGCATGTATCAGAAACTGACACACTTCTATACCTCGGCCGGTTAGAATTATTTTCAGCGAAAGTAGCCGAATAATTCCGCATGAAGCTGCTTGTATTTTCGTAGTGTTGTTATCGAATCTAAAGTGTAAATTAGACGAAACCATTTTTTCAAGTGATTGGGAAAAAAATATTGAAAAAAAATCTGTTTTTTTCTCAAATCTATGTTTATTATCCTTTAAAATTTAAATACGAAAACAAAAGACCGGCTTTGTAAAAAATTACAGACATGGAGAAATGAAACGGAAAGTGAATGTGAAAGGCATTTGAAATAAATTGTTTCTCTGCTTTATACCTCCTCTCAAAGTTCATACGTGATATTTATACGTTAGGACATTTGTTTTCGATGAATAACTTTGCAAACGTATCACTTTATGTCCACAGGCATAGTTTACTTGCATCTAAATTCCTTCAGAAATGCAAGATCAGTTTTGCCAGTCAAATTATGAGCTGTAGGAGCCTGAGCATTGAATGTACAAATAAGGAAAGATTTGGAGATGAAGATTTGGCTATTTTCAAACCACGAAGGGTAGTGATTTTGTCCCGTATTACAAGATATGAGTTTGAGAAATTGTGGCACAAGGATTCAACTGAGGAACAGTTCAAAAGCAAGGTATATAATTATGTAGTTCAGGAAACCTTGCCGCAGTAGGATATAAATGTATTTTCTGACTGGCAATATCCTCCACATGATAAATATTCAAATGAAAAACGGGTGCCTGAATGTCTTGTTAATGAGACAAGGTATATATGACTTTTTTTTTTTTATATGTGTATTAGTCAATAATTGTACTGTACTCAAAACGTCGAATATCATGCTATTTTTTAAAGAAAGCACCCTGCCTGAAGTCCAGATATTGAGACTAATATGTATATTATATTTATTTTGTTCACCTAGGTTGAACAACCAAAAATTTCAGATCTATTAAAACAGTTCTACTCTTTAGCATAATAAATTAGGCTAGGTAAATCTAAGATGAAAGAACTAAATGCTTCCCAATCAATGTAAAATGTGTAAGATTAAAATGACAACAAACACTCCAAACAACAATTTTCAAATTTACACATTAAAATTTGAAAATAAACTCCTCCTTTATGACAAAGATAAGGTCTTGGAACTGAATAAGCAGATTCTGTCTGTAGTCCTTATCCCCTTTACACTTGCCTCAATTTGTAAAATGAAACTCAATCAAAATGGTTGATAGGTCTATCACAACTGTGCCAGATATACTAGTAAGAAGCTGTGGAATCAAGAAGTTTCTCAACAGTTAAAACCCACACAAGTGGTCTAGATAAAATAAAACTAAACATTAGATCACATTGTTATATTCCAGAAATCCCTTGATAAAGAACACTGCCATCAAAATGGAATTCCGCATTTGTTGCACCCATCTTTATAGAAACATGACAGGTCCATGTCATTAACCTGTGTTTTATGCAAAGTACTAGAGCTTATTGTCTCCTTATCTATTGTCAGGCACTTTACAAACCATAACATCCTCTGTCACTTACAGAACAGGTTTAGAGAAAAACATTAAGATGAGTTTAAAGTTTAGTATTTATACTAGTTATAATTATATCTACGTCACAACAAGGAATTTGAGATTAACAGAAGATAGATACATTGGTCTTCTGTTAAATTTCTCATCCCAAAAAGCAATCAGTAGTGTTTGTGGAGGAGTGGGAGATTGATATTGTGACTCTTGTATTACCTGTCTGGTATTTTACTGCTGGACTACTGGTTGCTCTTTCTTTCTAATCAGATCTTAGCTGTTTTTAACTGTCAATTTTTTTCACACTTCTAAAAAAGTGGAGTCATTCATTGAAAAAAATAGTAAGTATAATTGTAAAGAAACAATAATTTAATCAAATGGAATAAGTTGAAAACCATTTGTCTGTTCCGTCTGACCGTCCGTCACAAAACTTGTTGGGACTACTCCTCTTTACAGGAATGATCAGTACCAAATCTAGTTGTGCATATCGTCGGCATTTTTCAGTTCAACGATTTTTGTCAGGGTTATGGTCCTTTAATGATTTTTATTTTTAAGTTTGTCCGGACTACTTCTCCTATACTGCTAATGCAATTTGAATGAAATGTTAAAGGATTGATCTGTACCTCAATTTACATTTTACAACAAGCTGTCTAATCACCCCTCAATACAACTGCATAATTGGCTGTCATCAGGCGACACGTGATCAGTAATCGCTCTTGTTTATTATGAAAGACTCAGTTGAAAATGATAATACTCCCTTATGTTAATGAGGCTTTACTCTTGGACAAGGTGCTTGTGTCAGTATTTTTTAAATATTCCCCTTCTAACTTACTTATTTTATTTTTTTTTTAGAATCATAAGCAGAAGTTTATTTCAAGTAATAGTAAATCTATAATAACTTGCTTATAGAGTGCATTTACAAAATCACAATCAGGTACATTACTTTGTCATGGGATTGACTTCATGAATTCCATATGCGACATAGAATTATAGTTTAGATAGACAAGTCCATTTAGATATTTAGCATGGTAAGAGTTAAGTTAGCATTTAAAGTAAGTAAAAAAAATGTTGACTTTGGCAATATCTTGTATTTCTTCGGAAAAAGAATGCACCAGTAAATGCATTAATGATTGGATTTGTCCCATGTCCATTGCAAAGCTAATGCCTTATTTTATTGACAGATGGAAAGAAAAAGATCTGACTACCAGACATTGTTAGAGAGGCATAAGACCCATTATTCTTGTTTGGATTACATGACAAGAAGTCTAGAGTAAGATATAATTCTTTCAAAGACTTTGTTAAAAATCTGTTGAAATCATTGAAAGTAAAAGCATTCCGCTTTGATCGCTGACTATAGAAGTGTTACTAAGTAAACTTGTATTTGAACATGTGACCCTTTCATTTCAGAGAGTTTCATTTCTGCAAGTGCAGTAAAGTGTACTTACATTCGTCAACAGTTGATTAATTGAAATACTGTCTTGCCAAGAGGTAAAAGATTATATTTAGCCATTCAAAATGACAAATTAGTTTTCTTTAAAGAATTTAAGAGAGTGCATGTATACAGAAGAAATAAACATTTCTGACTGTTTATAGAGCACATGGAATAGAAACCAAAGTAGTAAAGCGTCCACAGTTTACAAATGAGATACTGAATTGGGCGGATGTTGTTTTCACTGCTGGCGGAGATGGAACATTCCTTGATGCTGCTTCCAAAATACACAACAGAGATAAACCAATCATAGGCATCAACACAGACCCAAAAAGGTTGCATTCTATTTTGAAGTCATTCAGAACTGGAGAAATATTCATGAAATATGTATCTGTTTTACAACAGAAAGACACACTATTTTGAATATGATGTTATTTCTAGAACCCTAAGGTCATTCAGATTTATATTAGAACTATAATTTTGATAGTTGAGTTTTGTTTAGCTGATTTAGTAACCTGCCTATAGAAGATTTATCATTCATGATTATAATACATGTATACAAAGAGAATAATCAAATTTATTGAAACAGTACAACAGAATACTACATTACTTACAGTTGATTCCTGTTTGTGCACTTATTTAGAATATTACCTTTATTTTGTTTTGAAGAAAAATTCATTCATATTTTAAAGGCTGGTTTATTTGATTTTGATGACAGGTAGAAAGTGTTTGAAAAGTTTCTATTTATTAATTTGCAGATCTGAAGGACAACTTTGTCTGTCAAAAGATAAGTATGCAGCTGCTTCATTTGATAAGGTCCTGCAGAAGCTACTGGCTGGAGATTTCAGGTACATTATTGCATGTGCATGTGGGGGTCCTTAGTATGTTAGGATTTGTTAGGTTGTAACCAAATTTTAAAGTTAATTGCTTTGAATCTGAGAATAACATAAGTGAAAAATTCATTATTTAAAAACTAATTGACATGACAAGAAATTATGAAGTATCCTTGCACATTTGACTAGTACATGTTCCTGTATCAGATGGTGTGAAATTAATATTATGTAAAGATTTATCATATCTGGTAGCCCTCATTGAAGCATGGCTATTTAATTTTAAAATGATTTAAAAATGACACCTTTTTAAACTATTTCTGGCAAAGTCATAATAAAAGGGCATTTGGTTTTGATAGAATGGAAAATTGACTACAAAGATCATTTTTAGTGTCAAACCAGAAATTAAGGAAACATTAACATTGGAGCAGACATATTGTTACTGTAATTAATTCCTTTCACAAGGGTCATGCAGTAGCAATACTTTTTTAAATAATAGTTACTTGTTGTTTTGAATTTTCAAATTATTATTTGAAAGAAAGGAATGATCATATATTACAGATGGCAGTGGCGACAGCGAATACGTATCACAATGTCTGGTTATCATGCCAATGATGACCCTATAGAATTGTCTGACCAACAACTTCAATATCTTGAGCATCGTTACACAGAACATGTAGCTGAGAATGAAACATGTTCCCGTCCATTTTATGTTAAGGGAGTAACACATACTAGAGTGCTGCCAGTCAGGGCACTGAATGAGGTCTTCTTTGGAGAATGTCTCTCATCAAGGTATAATTGTTCTTATTTCATATACAGTGTACTTTCCATCAGTGGGAGATCTTCTGTAAATTTACTTAAAAAAACCTGTATCAACTAAATTCTAATAGTAGAAAAAAAGTTATATTAAAGTTTGCCTTTTCATTGATTGGTGAAGCAGTAGTTTTTCCCATTAATTTGCACCCTGTATTTGATATGATTTTAACATCTCAGTGAATCTGATTAATATTATACATAAGAATGTTGTGCAGTTTCTAGTTAGATTTTAAGTTAAGATAGTTACAGTGTAAATGTACTTCAGTTTTACCTGATTGACAAATTAGCAGTGTTATGCGATTATTAAAAAATATGAGAAAAATACCTTACAAAGATATCTGTTCATGGAATGTTGTAATGTACGTATAAAGTTTTACATGTGTTTGCCATAAATTTATGTGTTATTGTGTATTTGGTTGGACAGCTAAAATGCAAATGATAAATTCATATACCAAATTTACAGTCTCTACAACCACATTAAAGGGGTGATTTTCTAACTCATATTTAAAAGAAATTTTATTATATCAGTATATTATAAATACATGTTTATATATTTCTGATAGGGTGTCTTACTAGATTAACTGTGATGATCAACCGTATAACGAAGAGTTCAGTCCTGTCTGTACAGGTGTCAATCCTGGCACTTCACACATCACAATACTGTAGAAGTAACAGCTCTACATAGTAATTTTCTTTTTTTATATAGCTCAGTCCGTAGTACACGGGAGCTTTTGTGACACCTTTTGTCTCGTCGTACATTAGTTTGTAACCTCTAGTGGTCACATTTTGCATCATTGCATGAACTTGGTCTGCATTATCTCGGACGAGTTCACAGGGGCTCAGTTTGAAAACTAGGTACAGAGCCAATATAGAAAACCTGTAAAACACTCTAGAGGCTACATTTCTCCAAATATCCTTGATTTTTCAGAAAAGTTGATTTGACGATTTCTAGGTCAAGTTTGAATATGGGTCATCTGGGGTCAAAAACTAGGTCACAGAGCCCAAATATTGAAAAACCTTATTAACACTCTAGATGTCACATTTTTGCCTCAATTGTCATGAAACTTGGTAAGGATGTTTGTCTCATTAATATCTCAGACGAGTTTGAACCTGGGTTATCAGGGTTTGAAAACTAGGTCACAGAGCCCAAGTATAGAAAAACCTTGTTAACACTCTAGTGGCTACTTTTTCAGTCCAAATATCCTGGAAATTTGTCAGAAAGGTTCTATCAATGATTTCTAGCTCAGGTTTGAATATGTGTCATCTAGGTTCAAAAACCAGGTCACGGAGCCCAAAAATAGAAAAATTTTGTTAACACTCTAGAGGTTACATTTTCAGCCCAAATAATCTGAAAATTTGTCAGAAAGGTTGCTTTGACGATTTCTAGGTCAAGTTCGAATATGGGTCATCTGGGGTCAAAAACTAGGTCACAGAGCCCAAATATTGAAAAACCTTGTTAACACTCCAGAGGTTACATTTTCAGCCCAAATAATCTGGAAATTTGTCAGAAAGGTTGCTTCTAAGATTTCTAGGTCAAGTTCGAATATGGGTCATCTGGGGTCAATTAACCAGGTTAAAGCAGTCATACTCAGGTAAGGGATACAGGGCCATCATGGCCCTCTTGTTTTTAATATTCATTATAAATTAATATTTTTAATTATTGCAATTCAAATGTCCTTTTTTTCTGTCATATCTAAGAATAAATATTCTGAAATTTTAGCCTATGTCTTCAGCTGCCTTTGTCTGTGAAAATGGAAAGTGAACATCTATGCTCCATGTTGGTTTGTTGTGTAGAGTTTAAATAACCTATGATCTTATGGTCAGCCTGTTATACTGTATAGGTGCTTTAAGCTACAACTGATCTCTCAACACAAAAAGAAACCCATCACTTTTCATGTAATGCTGATGCACTCTAATGGATAGTGGTGTTGGCAAAATAAATCTTTAAGGTGTTTATAATTTTTTTCCAAGTTCTTGGTCTGCTGATATACATGTACATTATGAGATATATGGTTCAGAACATGAGAGTTGAATCAAAATAATTGATGATAGATGTACTTTGAAGCTAAGTTGTGGACCATTTATTATTGTGTCAGTATTTTCTTTTTTTCCAGCCAGCTCACAGGGTAATGTGTCATTCCCAACTGGTGATAAGAACTTTATACAGTCTGTCACTGATAAGTTCAACAACTCACTGATATTTGACCCCAGTGAACCTCACATGGGTTACACTGTCCGAGATCCTGTCAATAATGGTAAGCTGGTATTAAAATACTTTCTTAGAGACTACTTTACTTTAAAAACTGAACCGCCTAGATTTCTAAACTTGACATGTCCATTGCTCAGTTTAGATAAGATCCTTTATATTTCTTAGGGATACTAACTAAGAACTAACTGATCTGATATTGAACAGTGCAGATCTTGAAGAGACTCAGCTGATATGCAGACAGGTCATAGTCTACACTGGTTTCATAGACAAAAACAGTTGCTTCTAGTAACCTAATAGGAAGATTGTCTCAATGAAAATATTTGTGTTGAGATTGGAAGAAAAGATTTATATTCATGAGCCAGTGTGTTTCAGCTTGATAGGAATGGATTTCTTTACAGCTAATGATTTACCCAGTCACAGTTATGTGGTGAGGTATATACTACCGCTTGCAAAACTGATTAGAGTTTACACTGTTAGGTAAAGAATGAGATGCGTCGGTACACCTGTCACAAATTAATTAAAGCGCCGCCCAATGTTTTTCTTTCAAACTCCACCTTTTACCTGTCAGTAGTGTCATTCTAGTGTCATTCTGTGTACAAAATGGAAAAGCGGTTAGGATTTCTGGTATCAACGCAGCAACAATTAAGACACAGCAACTTTGGTGCCGCCCAGGCACATTTTTCTGGCTGTGGGTAGATCGCAAGACGCAGTTTTATTGACAGGTATACCTGAGAAAACTGCCTCGCTGTGATTGGATGATCAGTAAAGAGACAGTTTAAGCTACTGAAATAGACATCATTTCGTCACTTTTTACTGCGTTCCAAATACATGAAACTCTTATCAGTTTTGCAAGCGGTAGTACCTGTCATAAGGCATTATTTCATGAGGACACTGATTTAGTTTTGTTATAAGCTGAGGCTTCCTCACACTTTCCACTGAGATTTGTTTGGAATTTTTCAGAAGTTTTTCAGGCTTGTTTTTTTCACTGTGATGTACCTAAATGGAGTAATTTTTTATTGAAACTCTGAAAGAATAAAATGTCCAGCTAAATGATGATTTAGACCAAACTTTCAGTTAACTTCTCTTCTTTCAGGTGTTTTTCAAGTACCCTCAAGTAGAGGAAAAGCAAAAAGGTAAGTGTTTTTCACAAAGTTTGTTTGATCTTTGAATTCACTTAACAATAGAATTTCTATTAGGTTTCTTAGCATTTTTAGCACAATAATAAAAGGGGGGAAAAACAAACTTAAGGAAATAACTTAGCATTAAAGTACACATAAGAAGGAAATTAAAGGAAAAATGTGGGACTTTAAGGTTTTTGGATTGTCCTGGGCACAATCACAAATTAAAATAGACTGCATTGGAATCTGTATCATATAAGATACTGTAATTTTAAAGGAATTCTCCATTTATAGATAAAATAGCAGATATTTTTGTGAAATGCTATACCCTGTATCTCTCAGATTGGTATTGATAAACCAGCTTTATAACAAAAAGGTGTTATAATTTTGCATGTGAAATGAATTAGTTGATAAAAACTAATTTGTAAAGATGAAAAGTACATATTCACATGTAGAAGTACTAATAAATCACAACTGTGACAAAGAAGTGTTCTTGCATAAAGAAGGTTAATGTAACACAGGTACCTGACAAAAAAAATCTTTCTTTTTAGACCAGTTTGAGTTAGTTAATGATTTTCACTGTAAGAAGGATTACAACAGTGTTTTCTTGACATTAAAAATTTTATACCACCCATTTTGTTGTTGAATTAATGTTAAGATAATAGGAGGAAAACAGTTGGTCATAACATTCATTTTTTTTTTACGTTATAAGGCTATCTAAGACCCATATTTAAGTCAAGTTTGTTTTTGCAGTTCTGGTTACTGTCAACTGATGACTGAGACTGGTGTATTTAGCTAAAGGTTGCACAAATAGGTTTTTGTTTTGCTCAGAATGTTTTAACATTCTCTGCTAGCATCTGATATTTTTTTACTTACAAGTCAAGATTATGCCTTTAATGAGAAGGGTGAACTCTATCCAACCTGATGTAAATCTCTATGCTTTCTCACCTTTATTTGTTCATTTGGGTGCTTACCATGTACACATGGTTGATCTGACATGGTTTTTGTTAAAGGTAAAATTTGTGAATATCTGGACTATGCAATAATTGTCGCTGTCTGATAACTGTTACAGTCTAATTGCAATGCATTATCTGTGTTTATGATAAGTGACAGGGTTTGTTTCCAACATTTGCAGATTATGAGAAATGGGAACTGGGAAATTTGCCAATTTCATGAGAGTTCCAAGGCCTTGAAATACTCCTGCACTATTGATTTTGTTCAGTTCTTTCTTTGCGTTGATCATAATGCTTTTGAACTTGAATAGAAAAGACAAATTTTTAAAGACAGTGCAATCTAGAGTTTACTATTTTATACATTTATTTGCAGAATTCAGATATCATCTCGTATGTGGAATGCTTGTCTAGTGTTGGATGGGGGATGTTCTTTTCGATTTAACGATGGTGCCATAGCAACACTGGAAATGTTTGATGAAGATGCTTTACGAACTGTAGAACTTGATTGATTCTAGACTTTGTGAAGATTTTATTGAAAATGAGGCATTAGCTAAATTGTGATTTGGCTAAAGCAGTAACTTGTGATAGTATTTTGATATTTTTTTGCAGTTGTATTCTTTACACTTGGCATAAACTACATACTGACGGGTCACGCAGCTGATGATCATGTATTAACATCAATCTTTCACTTCACTTTATATCACCTAGCACTGAAAGGTGTTTAAATATTTGCCTAAGTTTTTTTCCATGGGAAATGTTGTTTTTTTCAGACATGCTTATTTAATTGTTAACAAAATGAACTAAGTCAATTTTGTTTAAAATATTAGATTCCTAATACCCTACCTCCACTCTGAAGAGTATTCAATTTCATTGATTTGTGTAGCATTGAGACATTTTCACTGAAGGACATGGGTTCAAACCCCTCTCGAGCCAAATTTTTTCTCCAATTTTTTGGGCAGTTTTACATTATTTTAGTTTTACAACAGTAACTTTTATAGAATCTAAATTCAATTTCTTTTGTTTTAAATATATTTTAATTGTAACAAACCTTAAGTTCAAACCCAGTCAGGGGCAAGCCGTTGTTTCCTTGAGCAAGAAACTTTACACTCATTGCTTAGTACTTGTTAGTTCCAGGAACGGATTCGAGAGTGTGTCTATAAGCTAAAAGCTTCCTACACAATCGAACTAAAATAAATTTGGTATAAACTATAAGTTCAACATGGTAAACTGATGAAAATTAGGTATCTGTGATTTCAGTTATTAATTTCTCTAAAACTAGGAGGTAAAAATATTTGATATTTTGCTTGTTTGTTCAGAACAGTAGATGAACAAAAATACTTGTAGCTACATTTGAAGCCCCTAAGATTTATGTTGAAGTTTATGTTGATTACATCCTGTTGTAATGAAGTGGGTGGGGTAAATCTGTGCCATTTTTGTTATAATATTTTGTTTCTTCTCACATTCAGCTTTTTATATGGTTGCTTTTTTGTCAGCATTTAGTAGGTCTTCATAATGTAAATGATTACATACCAAGTAACACTTGTTTTAATGGTCAGTCTTAAAAAAAAGCATAAACATTGTGTTTCTCTATATACCTTATTAACCCATTAGGCCAGGTGTGGTGTGAAGTGAATATTAGTCATTTCTTGAAATTCCCATGGTAAAAGAGTCTTATATAATCAATATTTTGTCCTAGGATAGTATTTTTCTTAAAAAAGCTCAATTCAGTGAGGGCTGACAATATATTTATAGTATTCTAATACCTTAAATGTTACAAATCAATGATTCACATCTGGTCCGTTCTACTGAACATCTGTTTCAATGAAATTTGGTTGGTAGTTCAGTTTGATTTGAGGTACTATTTTAGGTGTAGACTATAGATCTCATTTTGAGCTGTCAGAAAACTAATGAACACAGATATTGTTTGATACGCCCAACATTTAGCCTTCTTGGTCTATTCATACATGTCATCTTGTGGAAATGGAGTGAGGTATTTAGGGTTGATGAGAATGAACAGTAAGAAATCCATTATTAGGTAGAAGTTATCAAACATGAGCAGTAATTATTTCATAGTCATAAAATCATTATTTTTAATATTTTGACCTACATTTATCTTGAATCAGATCTGATGAACCTTACAGATATTATCAATTAACTGATATGAACAACAAATTAGAATATTTATTTGTTCTTTTAGAAACAAAATGTGCTGTCCCTTCACTTTGTTGCTTATCTTATTGATTAGACAAAAGTGACTACATACACAAGTTGTGTGAAATTGACTACAAACAAATGACTGCTTATCTGATTGATTAGACACTTAATAATGTGTAAAAGTGACTACACACACACAAGTTGTGTGAAATTGACTACAAACAAATGACTGCTTATCTTATTGATTAGACACTTAATAATGTGTAAAAGTGACTACATACACAAGTTGAGTGAAACTGACTACAAACAAATGATATCTGACATAGTTGAGGATTATTTCCTTCAAATAGTATAGAAAGATTTCCAAAATAAACTTACTCCGGAATAAAGAATATTTGGGTTTTTCCCAGCTTATCCGGGGGTACAAACAAACTTTTACAGTTAAAACAAGGTAAATCAGCGCAACACGTTGATCAACCTTTTGTGAAGGGTTGTGTACCGTGAAGCCATAATGGTAATAGTTTGTTTGTGGGGAAAACCCACATTTGCCGAGTTCCGGATAACATCTATTGGCCAGTAGCTAAATATATGACCTCTTGAAAAAGGTACAGAATACTTTTCTGAATTCTTGTTTTGTTACAGAGAACTTGTTTTTGTTTTGTTTTTTTGTTATTTTGCAAAAGTGTTTTGACATAGAAAATACTTTAATGATTGATTCAGAGGTTGTTAAAAATATTTGATTTTTTTATGTGAGGAGATTCTTGTTATCTTTTGTGTGTGCATTTTATTACCTCTCCAAAACTTTTAATAGCATGAGTGATGCAGGGTACTGAAATTAAAGCAATGCATTCCTTTGAAATGAGATCAAATGCTTTTGGTTTTAGATATGTACTTTTATGTGCATGTCTTGTTTTATGTTTTAAGCTAGTCTGCAGCTACATTGTATTAAGTAATACCTCAGTCAATTAAACAAGTGAAAAATAGTTTTCTTTTGCTTTCACTTGTTTTCTGTTTCTTTGCACAAAGAGCTCTTTTATTTTCTCTCTAATTCATGTTTATTTATTATCTAAAGTCAAAAAGAAATAGACATCCTAAGAAATGTAAACAAATATATATTTTTTGATAATAGTTGTTTGTGACTTGCATTAAAAGTTATATTTTTGATATGTGAATGTAGAGGTATTTGAATGTATAGAAGATCGATCATGTTACTACAACCTGCTGGTCAGTTTACTTTCCAACCAGTGTATCCTGGCACTTATTTGTATTAATTGCATTTGTCCAGCTGTTGCACCTCAGTATTTACAAGTTATTCCATGCAAAATTCCTGACAATTATGGTACAAAGTGTTTTGTATGGAATGGAATGGGATGATTTTGACAGAGTTTCTGAAAATTTATGTCTGTAACTAAATATACATTCTGTGTCGTTGAACTGCAGCAATGAAATATATTATACTTCAGCATTACACTGTAACTATACTTTTTAGCTCACCTGAGCACAAAGTGCTCAAGGGTGAGTTGTTAGGATGGGTGATATTCTGTTGTCTGGCCTGGCCTGCAGAGGGCAGGGCCTGTTTTCACTATTAGATTATATTGTAAACCTTGAAATCTTCTCCTCAGAAACCACTGGCACAATTTCAAAATACTTTTACAGAAATGTCTCTTACGTTGCCTGTGATCAAATTCCTTCACATCTTGTTGGTTTGAAGAAATACTTAGTTGACAGGGGGGCACAGTAGCTTTTCAGTATACATCTATACAGAACATTTTGAAAATATTCTTCTGAGAAACCTCTTGCACAATTTCAAAATAATTTCCCACAAATGCTTCTTAGTTGACCATTTTTCAATATCCTTTGAGTAATGTTAGTTTGTGAAATAATTAATTTGGCTGGCAGGGGGCAGGTCAACTTTAAATATACAAATATTTAGAAAATTTGAAAAATCTCCTCAGAAACCCTTGGCCCAGTTTCAAAATAATTTCACCGAAATGTTCCTGTGGTGGCCTTTGATAAAATTCCTTGAAGCCTTGTTGGATTATTAAAAAAATTGACAGTATTTGGGCAATTTTTCACTATATGTCTGTATGAAAAACTTTTCTCCTAAAAACCCGTGGGCCATGTTTCAAAGTTATTTCACAGATATATTCATTTGGCGGACCTTCATCATATTTGATTGAGTTAGCTTGTTTAAAAGAAATTTTTAAACTCATGGACAATTTTGAAAACATATTTTAACCTTTAACCTTGTGTTCTATTTTTGGAAGTTACAGGATGGAAAAATGTAACAATATCTACAATGGTTCTCATGTGAGTGATAAAAGGCCATCATGGCCCTCTTGTTCCTTGTTTCTCATTAATGTTAGATTATATACCCATTGCCACAGAGTACAAAAAAGTGCTTATGTACAAAAACACTGTTATTTGGATGATTCTGAAAACATTTAAAATACTTACGGTATGTAGATGACTGAAAGCTAGTCAGTATACTGGTAAAGCAGATACTGTGCTTTGAAGGCCATAGATAGTTGAATGATGTTTTGTTATTTTATACTTATTGTTTTTAATCATGAAATGAAGTGATTGAATAAAAAAGAAAAAATTAATTCTTGTGTATCTATATCATGAAATCAGAATTACACAATCAATCACACATGTTACTCTGAAGTATATGTGGCAGATAACATAACCAACAAATAAAGTTTAAAGTAATGGGTTATTGGCATATGATTGATTTGTTTCTTGTCTCAGTCTTGGTTGGTTGTCATGCAGGCTGTTACCAAAAAAATATGAAAAATTATTTTTTCAATTGTACATTTTAAGGTGAACATGATTTTTGCATGATGGAGACACTGTAGCTTTAACATTTTGATATAAATGAATTGTGGTCTTACAAAAAATCTAGCAGAGTGATACCTCCTCTGGTAGAAAACTGGTCTACATAGAAGTTTTTACATAAATACCATCAAACTGACAGACTACTAAAATATTGTCTGGTGTTCATCATTTATGGTTCAGCAGTACACTTTTATTATGCCTCCCATCAAAGATGAAGGGGCATATTGTCAGTGTCAATGTCAGTTGGTCAGTAGATACTTCTTTTCTGATCAATATCTAGGGAATCCTTTGACGAACCTTCCTCAAACTTGGTTTGTAGGTTGATCATGACTAGTAGATGAACCCTTTAGTTTTCCAGGTCATTAAGTCAAAGGCCAAGGTCACAGTGACCTTGAAAAGTAAAACCACTTCTAATCAATAACTATAGAATGCTTAGGCCCAGGTTCCTCAAACTTAGTACATAGGTTAGTCATGACCAGTAGCTGACCACTCTAGCTTTTTAGGTCACCAGGTCAAAGACCAAGGTCACAGTGACCTTGAATAGCAAAACGGTTCTGATCAATAACAATAGAATGCTTGGGCCCATGCTCCCAATAATTAATAACTGTAGTAGGCTTATGCCCAGGTTCCTCAAACTTTGTTTGTAGGTTCAATATGACCAGTAGATGACCTCTATAGCTTTTCAAGTCGCCATGTCAAAGGCCAAGGTCACAGTGACCTTGAATAGCAAAACAGTTTCCGGTCAATAACTATAGAACAATTTGGCACAGGCTCCCCAATCTTCTTAGGTGGGTTGGTCATGACTAGTAGATGATCCCTATAGATTTTTGCATTATTAGGTCAAAGGCCAAGGTCACAGTGACCTTGAATAGCAAAACTGTTTCGATCAATAACTAGAGGTTCCTCAAACGTTGTTTGTAGGTTCGTAATGACTATTAGATGACCCTTTCTCCTTTTCAGGTCACAAGGTCAAAGGCCAAGATCACAGTGACCTTGAAAAACAAAAGCGTTTCCTGTCAGTAGTTATAGAAAGCTTGGGCACAGGTTCCTCAAACTTGGTATGACATTGTTTACAACAAGTTGATGACCTCTATTGCTTTTCAGGTCACCAGGTCAAAGGTCTATGTCACAGTGACCTTAAAAAGCAAAATGGTTTCCGTTCAATAACTATAGAACGCTTTGGCCCAGCTCTCCAAAACTTAATAAGCTGGTAAGTCATGGCCAGTAGATGACCCCTCTAGATTTTTGGGTCATTAGGTTAAAAGTCAATGTCACAGTAACCTTGAAAAGCAAAACATTTGCTTATAAATATCTAGAGAATCCTTACATGGTGTAGGTCCAGGTTCCTCAAACTTTGTACATAAGTCGGTCATGACCAGTAGATGAAACCTATAGTTTTTCAGATGGCTAGGTCAAAGGCAAAGGTCATAGTGGCCTTGAAAAGCGAAATGGTTTCCCATCAATAACAATAGAAGGCTTGGGCCCAGACTTCTGAAAACTTCATAGGCAGGTTGGTCATGGCCAGAAGATAACCCCTGTAGCTTTTAAGGTCACTAGATCAAAGGTCAAGATCATATTGACTATCAACTGAAAAATGGTTTCTGATGAATAACTACAGACTGCTTGGGCCTAGGGTCCTTTAACTAGCAATGCAGGTTAATAATGACCCATAGATGACTCAAATTGCTTTTGGGGTCACTTGGTCAAAGTTCAAGGTCACAGTGTCCATCAAAAGCAAAATGGTTTCCAATCAATAACTAAAGAACGCTTTGGCCAAGGGTCCCAAAAACTTCATAAGCAGGTAAGTCATGCCCAATAGATGACCCCTTTAATTTTGGGGTTATAAGGTCAAAAGCCAATGTCACAGTGACCTTGAAAAGCAAAACATTTTCCTATGAATAACTAGAGAATCTTTTGGCCCAGGTTCCTGAAACTTGGTATGTAGGTTGGTCATGACCAGTAGATGACCTCTATATCTAATTTCAGGTCACTAAGTCAAAGGCTTAGGTCACAGTGACCTTGAAAAGCAAAACGCTTTCTGTTCAATAACTTTAGAATTTGGACCTAGACTTCCTAAAACATCATAGGCAGGTTGGTCATGGCCAGTAGTCCATCCCTGTATTTATTAGGGCCCAGGTTCCTGAAACTTGGTATGTAGGTTGGTCATGATCAGTAGATGACCTCTATATCTATTTCGAGGTCACTAGGTCAAAGGCTTAGGTCACAGTGACCTTGAAAAGCAAAATGCTTTCTGTTCAATAATTTTAGAATTTGGACCCAGACTTCCTAAAAATCTTTTGGTTCAGGTTCCTGAATCCTGTTCTCTTTTGTGTTCTCCAGTAATTGAACTTTATACATTTTATAACCAAAGAGTCACTGATGCAATATACAGTTCCTCTCATTCATCTACTTGCCATGGTGGATAGCTTTTGATATCAGAAGCCACTTATCCACCCCTTAATGTACTGACACAAGTCCCTGTCCCTCTACCTTCCTACACTGCTGCCTCTAGCAAGAAGGTGCTAGGGGGTACCACTGTATGTGAACAAGAACAAAAAACATGTTTATGAAATTTAATTTTCATTACCATATAACATTATAAACTAAAATGCTGTTACCAACTCATGGGCTTAAAACAACAAAATTGATTAAAATCAATATCCTAAAAATCGCTATGCTGTTAGGGAGCTCACTAACCGTAGGGAGGTCATGAACTTCAGTTAGATTGAACAACAATGACAAGAGCATTTTAAGAATTTAGCTTAAAAATGTTTTTCTTTAAAATTAAGGAGAAGTTTATATACTATAAAAAACAATTTTATCCTTCTATACATTATGAAAACTGAAGAAAATAGAATTTGATTTGGACAGGATTTGAAACCAAGCTCAGTAAAATAATGCATAGGGACTTAGACCACCGAGCCAATGAGGCATATTCTTTGTAAAATAAAAATTAACTATGAAAACGAAGTGTCTACCATGTGAGTAACAGTGTAAATATTTTACCGATAAAAGTGTAAAAACCTTTATATTTTGACATGTTTCTGTAACAAAAACTGAGATAGTAACTTAGTTTAGATATGTTCTTTACAACTACAACAAGAATTTTTTATAATGTATGAACATTTTTAGCTCACCTGAGCACAAAGTGCTCAGGGTGAGCTTTTCTGATCGGTCTTTGTCCGTCGTCCGTCAGTCCGTCCGTCCGTCCGTCGTCAACTTTTCATTCAAACGACATCTCCTCTGAAACCAATGGGGCAAATTTAGTGAAACTTGCCTGGGATGTTCCTTGCATGAAGCTCTACCAAGATTGTTCAAATGGTTCTGGTCCATTGCATTTCTGGTTCACTGGAGCTAAAAATAGATTTTATAAGTTGGATCTTTAAAAATCTTCTTCTCCGAAACCACAAGGCCTGGAGCTTTGATATTTGGTATGAAGCATCATCTAGTGGACCTCTACCAAGTTTGTTCAAATTATGTCCCTGGGGTCAAAACTGACCCCACCCCAGAGGTCAGTTGATTTTACATAGAGTTATATAGGGAAAACTTGAAAATCTTCTTGTCAGAAACAAGAAGGCCTAGAGTTAAGATATTTGGTATGTAGCATTGTCTAGTGGACCTCTACCAAGTTTGTTCAAATCATGGCCTCTGGGTCAAAAATGGCCCCGCCCCAGGGGTCACTTGTTTTACATAGAGTTATATAGGAAAATCTTAAAAAATCTTTTTATCAGAAACCGTAAGACATAGAGCTTAGATATTTGGTGTTGAGCATTGTCTAGTTGACCTCTACCAAGTATGTTCAAATCAAAGCTTCTTGGTCAAAAATGGCCCCGCCCCAGGGGTAACTTGTTTTACATAGAGTTATATAGGAAAATCTTAAAAAATCTTCTTGTCAGAAACTGTAAGGCATAGGGCTTAGATATTTGGTGTGTAGCATTGTCTAGTGGACCTCTACCAAGTGTGTTCAAATCAAAGCTTCTTGGTCAAAAATGGCCCCGCCCCAGGGATAACTTGTTTTACATAGAGTTATATAGGAAAATCTTAAAAATCTTCTTGTCAGAAACTGTAAGGCATAGGGCTTAGATATTTGGTGTGTAGCATTGTCTGGTGGACCTCTACCAAGTTTGTTCAAATCATGGCCTCTGGGTCAAAAATGGCCCCGCCCCAGGGGTCACTTGTTTTACATAAAGTTATATAGGAAAAACTTTAAAAATCTTCTTATCAGAAACCATTAGGCTTAGAGCTTAGATATTTGGTGTGTAGCATTGTCTAATGGACCTCTACCAAGTTTGTTCAAATCATGGCCTCAGGGTCAAAAAAAGCCCTGCCCCAGGGGTCACTTGTTTTACATAGAAATATATAGGAAAATCTAAAAAATCTTCTTGTCAGAAACTGTAAGTTATAGAGCTTAGATATTTTGTGTGTAGCATTGTCTAGTGGACCTCTACCAAGTTTGTTCAAATCATGGCCTCTGGGTCAAAAATGGCCCCGCCCCAGGGGTCACTTGTTTTACATAGAGTTATATAGGAAAAACTTTAAAAGTCTTCTTGTCAGAAACTGTAAGGCATAGAGCTTAGATACATTTTTTGTGTATTTTGTGTGTAGCATTGTCTAGTGGACCTCTAATAATCATAGCCACTGGGTCAAAATAGGCCCAGCCCTAGGCGTCACTTGTTTACATAGAGTTATATAGGAAAAGATTTTAAAAATCTTCACAGAATAAACCATAAGGCTTAGAGTTAAGATATTTTGTATGAAGCATTTTCTAGAGGACCTCTATCAAGTTTGTTCAAGTCATGGCCCCTTGGTCAAAAATGGCCCCGCCCCAGCGGTCACATGTTTTACATAGAGTTATATAGGAAAAGCTTTAAAAATCTTCTTGTCATAAACAACAAGGCCCAGAGTTAAGATATTTGGGGTGCAGCATTATCTAATGGACCTCTCTCAGGTTTGTTCAAATCATGGCCCCTTGGTCAAAATAGGCCCTGCCCTAGGGGTCACATGTTTTACATAGAATTATATAGGAAAAACTTGAAAAATCTTCTTGTCAGAAACCACAAGTCCTAGAGTTAAGATATTTGGTATGCAGCATTGTCTAGTGGACCTCTACCAAGTTTGTTAGAAAAATGTCCCTGGGGTCACTATTGGCCCCGCCCGAGGGGTCACAAGTTTTAAATAACAATATAGAAGAAAATCTTTAAAAATCTTCTTGTCTGAAACCACAAAGCCTAGAATTTTAAAATTTTGCACGAAGCAAGCTTTACCAAGCTTTTTCAAATTATTAGATCAGGTTAAAGGTCACTGAGGCTAAAAGTAGATTTATCTACTGTACCTCATAGAGCCTTCATTTATAGACCAATATCTTTGATATTCAGTATAGAGGTTCCTTGCATGGACCTCTACCCATGGGTAGGGTTTGAGGTCACTGCGTCAAGGTCAAGGTCACCATAACTTATAATAGACATTTCTACTTTCTGTCATAGAGCCTTTATTTATTGACTGATATTTTACATATTTGGTTTGTAGGCACTTACATATTTCCAATTAAAAAATGAAATACTGCTTAACAGCAAACCTACAGCCAAAGTACTCAGGTGAGCGATCCAGGGCCATCATGGCCCTCTTGTTTTTATGAATCATCGACCCATCTGTGAATCAGTTGCTTTAAACCTTCAGCTGTTAATCACCAGAATAATTTTAAGTATGTTTGTATAAATGCTACAAAGGTTTTGATTCAGAAGCAGTGACACAATATTTTTTGTTGTAAATTAACTATCTTTTTCTTTTCAGTCTATTAGTGAAGTCAGAGACTTATAAAACATTTTTATATGTCTCTGGTGAAGTGTGAATCAAAATTTAAACCGTCTGGAAATGTAAACAAAACCACGTGTTGCATTTGTTTACCTGATTATTTATAGAATAGTCACGTGACTATTGGATATTCCAAGATGGCTGACTCAGGTACAAGTGAGCGCGAAATAATCTGCAAATTAGCCGTAATGAAACAAAAATTGAAGTAACTGACCATATATTTCAGAAATATTAAGAAGTTAGTTACGACCTGCAACAGACTTAATGCGTTACACTTTCGTTATCATGCATTTTTTAACCTTCTTTCAACAGGCATTTTCAGCGTGAAATTTTAGTGGGTGGGGTAAGATGAAGTTAGAAAATAGTCTTACTTTTGTGTCTTTATTAAAAATTCTGTTTTCTTGGTATTTAAATTTGAAAATAAATTTTGAATAGTCTGTTTAATACATGAATGAGAATAACTAAGCCCACTTTCGGCTTGAGAACGTCACGGAAATCTTGAAATGAGACAAAATTATATAAATTCAAAATTTTAAGTTAGTCAGAAACAGAGAAATGTTTCATGACTAGTGGCACTGCAAACAATTTTATCAGATGTAGCAAACACTTTGAAAGTAACCTAGGATGAATTATTTAAGTAACTTACTGTATGAATGAATAAGACATCTTCTTTATTTCATATGTCTTCTTTATTTCCCTTTTCAACACTTCTTAGTGGCTTGATGTGCCAACTGTCAACATCCTCGTTAGGGGTTTGACCAATAAGAAAGATAGAGAGACAGGGTTCCCCCCTGTCGTGCGCCAAATGTGCCAAAATACTAATTCTGGCCCATAAAATCTTCCATTGGCGAATTTTACTGGCGCCAACGTAAAAGAAAGCATCCGACAACTAGTACAATTAAAAATCAATAAGCAGCCAGCAAAATTACATAAGTGGCCCAGATGTTTAGTACAAGGTCGCGTGTGACTATAGTTTATTTATCAAACTTTATGACACTTTGAGAACGTGTTGAGATGCAACTGACAATTGGTTAAAATTGGATTAATTTGCCATCTTTAATCAGATTTATTAAACATGTGTGGTCAGTTAGTGTTTGTAGCAAGTAACAGTGATGTTATGTATCTTTTAAAAATGATATGCAAATGTGCTTTCAAAAGGCATCTCAATTTTGATAGTCTTAATTATTATCTTTAGAAGACTTCTCTTTTTACTGCCTTTGTTAATTGCATTTATTTTGGTCAAGTTGGTTTTATTTTCATTGAAAATATCTTTGTGGAAGTGAATTCTTTTAATGTCCCCAAAGAAGGGCAAGTACATTTGTAGTAACCAACTGTCCATCTGCATACTTCAGCTTTATATTACTGCCAAAACTCAATAGGAGAGATCATGTTTGCAAACATTACATTATGTTTTCATCTGACAAGACAAAGGTCGGGTGGGCAGATGCCAATAAGTCTTATTTTTATGGTATCTGTAGTGTTTTACTATGCGTCATAACTTTGTTTATCTAACACATATTAATAAAAGCTTTGTATCAATGAAAAGGTAATTAATTTAACAGTTAATTCATTTACCTATTTTTTATTTATATATTAAAATGAACAAACTATGAAGACTAACTTAAACTATGACCCCGAAGGGAGGCATATAGTTTTTGAACTGTCCGTTTGTCAGTCCGTCCGAAAACTTTAACATTGGCCATAACTTCCTTATTAGTAAGTGAATTTACTTCATACTCGGACACAACACCCCTTTGGACAAGAGCTTCCCCTTGACCTATATTTATTTGACCTTGACCCCTGAATGCACTTCATCTTGAAGATACAGTTGTCCAAAAACTTTAACAGACTTCTCACTGACCTATATTTATTTGACCTTAACCCTTGAATGACCTTTACGTTGAAGATCCAATTGTCCAAAAAAAGTTTATCATTGCCCACAACCTCATTAGAAAGTTGATTTATTTCATACTTGGACACAACGCCCCTCTGGACAAGACCTTCACATTGACTTGTTTTTATTTGACCTTGGCCCTTGAATAACTGGTCCTCTGCTCAAAGTCAAAGCACCACTTCGGGGGCATTGTCATCTTACAGTGACAGTTCTTGTTATAAATAGTTTTCACAGTGTTCTGGCCTTAGGAAAAATTAAATGTCACTAAAAATGGTTTTTCATTTTTAAAAATATATTTTAATATGAAAATTATTAATTATTCAGAACCATTTAAATTTTGAAATTCCATAAAATAGCAAAAAAGTAACGAATGTTTAAAAATTCCTGTCCTGTGCAAAACCATTGTTTATATTATTGTTTTTGCCCACCAGATATCGTATCTGTTTTGCCACGTGACGTCACAGTGATCTCTCCTGTATTGACTATACTAGGCAGGCGCGTGTCAGGAACATTAAAATTGTCTAAGACAAAGTTAACAAGATTTTTACTAAAGATCTTACTTAAACATTTATTGTGAATATTTAAAATCCATAAACTTATTCAATCCACTGATAAAAGCTGGTACAGTTAGGGTACAAGTTGTCTACACACTGTAAGTGCCACCATAAAGATTTTGATAAAGCTTTCCAGAAATGCACATCATATTGAAATGACTTGCGTCAAACATGACAAAGAGTTCCAAGGTCAAACCATTTCTAAATGATATATAAGTCTGCCAACATTCATGTTTGTGTCACCTTTGTAACTCTGTGTTAGAAATAACTTGACACAAGTGTCCACAAGGTAGAAGCGTCATGTTGCGAACTGTTGGAAATCTTATCCTCTGACAGGTTATATTTGACGATTCTGTTTTCATTTAGAACAGCAATTAAGCAATAAAAATAAATGAGTAATAAAAAGTCTTCATGGTCCTCCTGGTTTTAATGACCCCTCAAATTTGGTCCATCATGCTGTCCGTATGTAGACTGGTTTGTGTTGTGTGTAACAGCTAGAGCAACTTCTAAGAGTAGTTGTCAGCATATGAACTTATGCACCTGGGTATTTTGACCCAATTTTTTTTTTAGATAGGCAGAGTTATGCCCCCAGATTAAGCATTTTTTGTGACAATATTGCAGAATGTGGGGGGATCTTTGTCCTATGGACACATCTCTCGTTCTTTTTCAGTCGTCCAAATGTTTTTAGATTTATCATTACCACATACCTACTACTGCTTCCGTGAGACTGTGATTGTGTTGCAATATGATTAAAGCTTTTTTGAAAGCAATTATAATTACAATCAATTAAATTGTTAATAATCTGTTTAAAAAAAAAACTGATAGTTTAATTGTTAAAAAAGAAATTTAGTCAGTAAACTTCCTCTTAAATTGTTGCTGTATATTAAACTAAAGGACATGTTATTCTGAAAACTTCCTGAATGTATGGGTTTTATACAGTTTGACCATGATTATGATACACTGTAGTTTTGATTATTTTCTTTATGATTATGAAAAGTAACATTTAGTAGATGAAATCATATAGATGGGGAATTAGCAGACTGTATATTGTACTGTGTTACATTAATAAACAACAGAGGTTAGAGGTGAATAACTTTTTAATTTCTTTTCTCTATTTCCAGAAACACAGAGTGTTAGCCACCAGTGTCCAGATACCGGTCAAACTGTTTCAGAAGCATCTGATGTAAGTATCAGCCATTTCAACCATGCTTTGAGGGGATACTTTAGAGTAATGGTCTTCAGTAGTGGTTAATTCAGAGAAATGTTTTGCTCATAAAGTGGCTGGAAAGGTTTTTAAAAAAATAGCCCGACTTCTAACTGAAATCTGAGCACATTCCTGAGGTCAGTCTGTTTATCTTAAACCTTGTATGGCAATGTACCACTAAATATGCAATAGTGTTCAGTAGCTTTAAGTTTCTATATTTCAACCTTTTCTGTTGAATAGACAGTTTGATACAGACAGCTATAAGAAGATACCATTTAGATTCAATACAGTAGTGTTCAGTAGTTTTATCTATGACATGGAACTTAATGACTGTTTTCAATTATTTCAGGACACAGAAGTAACATCTGCTTCAGGTAAAAGTCATATTACATTATGATCAAAACCTTTGACTTTCGCTTTATTGAAGAAATGAAAAACGAAAATGTAAAGAGATGTTTTGCAGTGGAGAAAATTACATAAATATGTGGTTTGAATTCCTGAATTTACCTTTGGTGTTGGTAGTAAAAGGACATGCTAACAGGTTGTTGAAAGATAGAGTAATTATCAGCTGCTAATTTTTATGGCACTTAATTTTATGAATTCTTTTTCAACCAGGTGAAAGAACAAATGGTAGTGCCAGCGCTTCTCCTAAAACAAATCCTTTCCAGCCTGTCAAACCTGCCAAGTTTGTGCCTACTATAAGTGGTAAGTGATGAAAGATAAATATATTCATATAGTGATACTTAAATATGTTCAGTGCTCCAGCTAGGATTAAAAAAGTGCAAGGTGGTGATGAGTAAAAGGCACTTGTATTAAAGAATGAAAACTACAGATAGGGCATACTCATGTTTTTTTTCAACATACTCAAATTTTAGTACTTATTTAGAGATGTCTTTTAAATTCTAGGTGCCTTATAATTCAAGATCAATTATAATTTACTCATTTATCCTCACAAAATTGCAAAAGTTCTGTCTCAAAAGGCAAATCAGGGTGCCTGAGAAAAGGACAGGGTGCACCCTGCTATTTTGTACTTGTGGGAGCCATGGTATTAATCTTAGTACATTTGAGTTGTAAGTAGAAAATCTTATATTCATATTTCTCTGATTTAAATCATCAGGTATATTCTCTTACTTTGGGTTTTATTACTTAAATATGGCAAAAAATAGAGATGAATTATATGACAAATTGTTTACAGGGTGAAATTACTGCTATAAAGATGTTATAGAAATTCCTTATATAAGGGCAAACAAAGTCATATTAGTACACTTCTGTAAGAAAACACATGTAGAAGCTGTCCTGAGTCCACCATAATATTTGTTAATACATCATGTCATACATAAGTAATGGTATTATTGCTTTATTTTGAACAATTGTTTTCTGTATATTCCAGCTATATTTGAATTTTCATACTGCAGTTGACAAGACCTTGCTATTGGTTTCTAGGTTAATTATATAATAATATCACTTCAGCTCCCAATATGAATCCATTTGCTGCACGTCCAACATTGAAGTCTGATGTTGTTTCAACATCTGGTATAAACACCGGTGCTCCAAGTCCCGCAAAGTTCATCCTTCGGCCGTCTGCTTTGTCTGCTAATCCCCACAATAACACAAATGAAGGTAAAACTCTCACTTCTTGGGCATGTAAGTTTGATAAAACCGGCTGGAAAACATTTGGGAAAAAGATTTGTGTGTAATGTTTCTTATGTAACTATCTTATAACTTTTCTGTTTTTTTAAGGTTTGCTATTTCTACAAAAACATGTTTCTGCATTTTGCTTTTCAATATTATATTTTTGAAATGATGTTAAATGTAAATACTAAAATTTAATATCTAAAATATTAACAAGTTTTTACAACACAATACAATATCAATTTATTGTGTCAAACATTTTACAGTGCTTTTAGCAAATACAATTAATGTAACATCAGTTCCGATAAGCAAATGCTGAAAATTGTTTTTGAAAATGAGATACAGAAAAAATTGACATGTTAGGTCTTTTACATAATAGTATACTGTCTTCCAGTTCAAATCCAGTATAGTTGTTCACAGTTTGAGAGTCACAGATCTCAGCCAAGTTACTTGGCTCTACTATTTTAACTCTGTAGAATGTTAAACATTTCTGTTTTATAAAGGACAACATGTCCATCTTTTGATATCCATGAGCTATTTCATGTATTATATTATTACAAGTTTTTTTAACATTATTGTTATGGTAATGTTCTTAACCGCACTTAAAATGTCTGGGTTCATTTTCAGTGTGTGGAAGTGACTCAGGAGCAGTACCTTCTTTATTAAAACCTGCCAAACTACCTGATCCTACCAAGGGTCTTACAAAAGGTCCAGTATTCTACCTGTACATTAATCAGTGGTATCATGTGAATATTTGAATTCATACTCTTAGCTAGAATCATACCTTAGGGTAGGGAGTAAACTTTTTCTGGATAGAGAGTCAAACCTAAATGGATGATATGACTTAAATAATAAATATTAAGTGATATGGACTAAGTAGAGTATTGGCTTTAAACAGATTCAGTCAGATCATGAATGTAGTCAAATGCAAATCCAGATTTTGATATTTGTATTGAAAAGACTTGGTGATCAAAGTCCAAGCCAGATTTTGATATTTGTATTGAAAAGACTTGGTGATCAGAGTCCAAGCCAGATTTTGATTTTTGTCGGAAAAGACTTGGTGATCAAAGTCCAAGCCAGATTTTGATTTTTGTCGGAAAAGACTTGGTGATCAAAGTTCAAGCCATATTTTGATTTGCTTATTGACTTATCTGATCATACTTGAAGTGCTGAATTGAAGAAAGAAAATTGCTTTTACCAGTAAATTATGACAAGTTTGAAGCAGTTTCTAAAAACTGTGAAGGGACAGACTTCATAAGAAAAATATTCTTGTATTGTTTATATCTGTGACAATTTGTAAACAAAAAATTTGGGCATAACTTTTGTATTTCTATGGAAAAAAAAAACATAAACATTAAATATTTTATGTTTCGTCCATGTTTAATCTTTCATTCTACAGAAAATGAAATAACAGAGAAGGAGAATAAAGATTCAGGAACAGTTCTTGCTGCCTCCTCTATATTTAAAGATTCCCAGCCGCCAGATAGTGGTGGTGGTGAAAACCTCTTTCAAGCTGCTCTCAAAGAACATACAGAAAAAAAGTGAGTTGCAGTTTATAAAGTATGACTTACTTATCATTTATCTGAGAGTAAGTCCAGTCATAGATTTTGATATAGAATTAGCTGGGAAAATTCCTCTTACTCTGTAAGTCCAGAGCCTCTTTGATCAATGGCCACATGGTTCTTTTTTCTCAAAGCCAAGACTTCATGTAAATTTTGAATGCATTCATACACAGATATAATTAGCAGCAAATTTCAGATTTACTGTTTTCTGATGTCAGAAAGGAACATTTACTGATCAGTAAACTTTCTATTCTTTCATTTTGATTGGTCGTTAGATATTTCTTGCTCTTGTCACAGATTACCTGACAGTAGTTGTAGTCCAAGTAAAAGTAACAGTGCCACCACATCAGCTGATGGGGATAAGGACAATATCCTAGGACAAAATCTCACAGAAAGAGTCACTGTAAGTGTGCAGTTCTACCCTTAGATAGTGAACTCAGTAAAATGTAAATTTATTATTGTCAGAATTTGTTATTTAGTGACAGAAAGGTACTGTAAGAAAGAGTTAACTGTTATTTCTTGATCATATTTAAAGGGAGTGGCTCTCAAGTGAGTTCTTTGTAAGTATGTAATCTAAAGGCAGGCAAGATAGCTTTGTTTTATTTGTGACTAAGAGATTTTTCAGTTTAATAGATATTTTGACTATGTTTTATCTAAGATAGCAAATGGAGAAAGAAGTAGGGTCAACTCACTTTTTGCCCCCGCCAAAGGGGCATCAAGTGTAAAGTAGCCCCTGTTCTTGAGTCAGTCCATCCACATTTCTTGCTGTGCCTTATGAGGAAAAGACTTGCACAGATTACATTCATATTTTGCATTTATATGTGTCTTATGAAACAACAGGTACCTTTTGAAATTGGGTGTGACACCTCCAATTTAATCAGAGTTATGGGTCTTTTTCGTCTCCACATTTCATATCTGTGCATATAAAGGAAACGCTTGCACGGATTTTATTTCAAAATTGGACTTGACAGTTTTATCAGAGTTATGTCCCTTGTTCGACTTAATTTCTGGTAAAACCAAATTTCTTCTCATTAAAGGACTATGTTTTGCAGTAATCTGTTCATTAAATACCAACCAGTACAACAGTTATACTGCTTTGGACATTCCATCTGTCTCTTCTTACATTATAACTATCTACTTATGATCTTCTGTAAACATTTGATCATGGTAGGGGCATCTGTGTCCCATGGACACATTCCTAGTCTTTTAAGTTGTTGCTCTGGAAAGAAAATTTGTGTTTGTATGCCAGGCTGAACTTGAATACATGAACATTTGAAATACATTTGAGAAAATGTTTACTCATCTTCAGGGTGTTCATACCTCACCAAAAGGTCTTGTTAGCAGTTCAGGCTTTGTTTTTGGTGAGAATTTGGCCGAACGTGTGCAATTACAGAAAGACAATGCAGAAGACAATGGAGTTGCTTCCCCTGATTCAACAGACCAGTCAGATGCTGCTAATAATATAGGTAAATTTCATATGAGATTGCAAACCAAATCAGAGTGATATAACACAGTCTTACCATATTTAGATTATATCTGACAAACAGTGTAAATAAAGACAAAAAATTATTTTAAAATGAGTTGGTGTGATTGCTTTTGTTCTTTTTATTTCTGGAAATTGAGAAATTGATAAACTCTATAAAATCAGTTCACAGTTTCATTATTTTTGTATCATACACACCTTTTTCACTGGAAGTTTTTAGGTGATTTTGTTATTCATTTTAAAAAAGACATATTTTTTAGAAGACTCTTTATTTGTTGATAACGTATCTTTCTAGAGAGAGAAAAAACATTAGAAGAATCTGCACGTGAATATCAAGCTACTCATAAGAGAGAGACAGAGCTGGAGGAGGTGGAGGTGGTCACTGGGGAAGAGAATGAATCCAATGTTTTGCAGGTAATAATCAGTGTTGTTTTGAAAATTTCAATACATTCATTAATCAAAAGTCATGAATTGAAATCATGTGATTTTTTTTCTGGCAGCCATTTTGTAGAAGTTGTAGGCAAGTCTTGTAGACCCAGTGATTTGAACTCTAATTTTATCAGCATAAAATGGTAAATGAAATATAAAGATGGTCTGAATGTAGGTTCCTATGTTGCTTTCACTTTTTTTTTTATAGAAGAAAGGTCTAAGTTAACTTGTAGTATAAAGAAATTGTGATGAATGTAAGTTTTTGTTGTTATTTTGGACTGCACTTTTTTCAAGGTGACTGTTGTCCTAGTACAGTAACAGATTTCTTTTCCTGAGACCAGTAAGTGTGAAAATGTCATTATTGTTTGATAATGCTCTTTTTTTCAACCTAAAGAACTGTGTAGATCTGTAGTATTGGGCATAAACCATATGATGGATATTATTTTATATTATTGCAAGCGTCTGCTGTTTCAGGCAAACGGAAAGTTATTTGTGTTTGATGGAGACTCTCAGAACTGGATAGAGCGTGGACGGGGCTTGCTGAGATTAAATGACATGAGGTGTGAGTCATCTCAGACTTTCCAGTCTAGATTATGTAAGTTATTATAAATTTTGTCACAGTTTTGTTGAAATTAATCTGCAGATCTTGTTAATTCTCATCCCTGGAACAGTTTCCTGTTTAAACCCTTGGGTTGGGAGTGCTGAGGAACAGTTTTCTGTTTAAACCTTTGGGTTGGGAGTGCTAAGGAACAGTTTTCTGTTTAAACCCTTAGGTTGGGAGTGCTAAGGAACAGTTATCTGTTTAAATCCTTGGGTTGGGAGTGCTAAGGAGCAGTTATCTGTTTAAATCCTTGGGTTGGGAGTGCTAAGGAGCAGTTTTCTGTTTAAATCCTTGGGTTGGGAGTGCTAAGGAGCAGTTTTCTGTTTAAATCCTTGCGTTTGGAGTGCTAAGGAGCAGTTACCAGTTTAAATCCCTGGGTTGGGAGTGCTAAGGAGCAGTTATCTGTTTAAATCCTTGGGTTGGGAATGCTAAGGAGCAGTTTTCTGTTTAAATCCTTGGGTCGGGAGTGCTAAGGAACAGTTTTCTGTTTAAATCCTTAGGTTGGGAGTGCTAAGGAGCAGTTTTCTGTTTAAATCCTTGGGTTGGGAGTGCTAAGGAACAGTTATCTGTTCAAATCCTTAGGTTGGGAGTGCTAAGGAACAATTATCTGATTAAATCCTTAGGTTGGGAGTGCTAAGGAGATTAACCCTGTCTTTTGGAAATCCACTGCATTCTAAAGTTACCTAGAAGTTGCTGTGAGGTTTCTTGGCAACATGTTTGATTCGTAAAGGAAAACCTATAATACAGTCAATCCTTGATGGCTCGAAGTCATAGGGACTGCAAGAAATACTTTGAACCTTGAATAATCTGAGCCATAAAATCAAAGGTTATTGTGTTATACTGGCACGTTAGTATGATATGATATATATCTTCGTAAATAGTTTCTTTGTCTTATCTGTTTTTATTTTTAAATGTTCCTGAATTTCTTTTTCATTTCATTATTCTAAGTTTCTTTATAAATGATATGCCTGTATAAGTGTTTTCTTAATTGCTAAATGGCAAAATGAAGATTCACTTGTAAAGGAAATGATACACCACAGGCAAATACATGTATACCCAAAATATGGTTTGTCATCAAGATGATAACATACCTTTTCTCTGATTTTTGCCTGATAATCATTTTATAAATGGTATTTCTGTTTAAGTTGTAGTGAATTTTTTGCTCGAAACTTGTGACTGTGGAGTTGTAAATTGCTTTTGAATTATTTATTTCTTCGAAAGACAAGATCTGCTCATGTAATGTTTTAAAATAAATGTATATTGCTGATTTAAACAGATTTGAAGTTAAAAGCATTTAAAGCATTACAGTTAAGCTGGAAATTGATTAACGTTGATCAAATGCGCCATTTCACAGTTATGACAACCGGTGAGACAATTCACACCCAGTTAGGAGTGCGATCCTTGAGAACAAAGAATGGTGTAAATTAACACTGGGACCATAAAAACACCTCAAGCCACATGATAATAATTTGAGTGTTGTTACTTCGAGCCATGTTTATTATTTCAATATAGAAATATGAGGACAAAAATCAGGCCTGGGCGTCAGCTTCGAGCCATTGAGGAAATTGAGCGAAGCGAGTTTGAACCATCGAGGAATGACTGTATTTTGTATTTTCTGATTGGCCAGTTAGTAGATGTAACCTATAAACATTTGAAATACTCCCACTAACAATAAACTTCAAAGGCTTAACAAGTAAATACAGATTGTTACTCACTCATACATGTATATGAAGTTGACAGATTGAAAGAACTGGTTGTAATGCTGTGATATGAAGCAGACAGATTCAGCTGATTGAGTATGTTAATACTAAAACATAGGATTTTAGTAGAGATTGATTTTTAAACTTGCATTATTTATCTTAATAAAGAAGAGTAATTCCATATGATAAAAGCATAATTTCCAGCTGAATATGTAAATGATATATTCTACATAGGTTGTACAGCAGCTATATTATAGCTGAATGCATTATTTGTATTTCAGTAATGCGCACTCAAGGAAGTTTACGTCTAATCTTAAATACAAAGATATGGCCGGGTATGACTGTTGAAAGAGCCAGCCAGAAAAGTGTCCGAATTACTGGTACTGATGGAGATGATGTTAAAGTCTTTCTTATTATGGTAGGTTAGACATAGTTTGTAAGGAAATCTTAACTATTTCTTTGATGATACCTCAATCAAAATGGGTCGTAAGTTTTTTCATGAAATATCACCCCAAATCTAAATGCAGTGCCTTATATAAATTACTTTATAGTTCAGATTTCTTTTCTGGATCATAAATGTGTTGTGCATGGTTGGATTTTTTTAATTGTTTAGCCCAAACAAGCACCATGACTAGACAAAAAGAATTTTGTCAGAGGTCAAGGTCACAGGATTGTATTAATGGAGTTTTAACCAGTTGTGTCTTATGCCATAAGTTGATATTAAGATCAATAAGTAGTATCTGAAAGAAAAAGAATTATTTCATTTCAGACAAATCCTAAAGATTCAGAAAATTTGTTGCGTGCGCTTGACTGGCGCGTTCAGCAGTTGCGTGTACAGGAGGATAAGTTAAAGGAGAGTGGGGTTAAAGTTTCCGAAAAGAGGAAAGCTGAACCTGAGTCACCAACAGAGGAATTTGTAGTCAAGAAAACAAAGTAATATATAATTTAGATATCTGAAACTTCAGTTTCTAATGTATTTGTCCAACTCAAGAAAAAATAATGCTCTGATAACTTATTTCAAAACAATGCCAAGTTGTGAAAAATATCTGTAATAGATCTTGCAGTGGTCTCTTGTTAATTGTGTCTTTATCTGGATGGTGATCCTTGATCCCCAGTTTCCAAAATAAGCATCTTTTTAAATAAAATGAAAATATATTACCAGCTCCTAAAATTTTGAAATCTCAATCGGTCCAAGAGACCCCACCCCCTCGCACCGGTTACGTCACGCTTTTCTACTGTGTTTTCTGTACTGATCAGGGGAAGTAACCGCTGCGGGGAGTATGAATTTCGATGAAATTATATTTTACAGTTTGAGCCGGTCAACTTTAATCCATTGGCCGGCTGCAAATCAAGCACACTTTTACTTGTTTACAAGTTAATTGGCGATAATTGCCGCGGGCAACAGTGATAGTTTTATGGTTTTATGATAGGTGTGAAGTACCGGATTAGCGATCAGTTGAGGTTTTGGTGTGAGATTTTGCCTGTTTTTTGAAAAGTTAGACAGATTTTTTTTTTTTGGAAATTATCTGGACTGATTTTTTAAGGACTTTTGGACATCGAAATCAGTCCATAGAGATAAAATTCGGTCAAAACCGGCAAATTTTCGGTTTTCGGGAGCCCTGTATATTACATTGAATTCCTTTAAGTCTTTTTTTGATCGAATGTCACAGTTTAACTTTTTTGTATGTTATCAAATGTTATCAAATTTCATTCAATGCTCTTCTGTAATTTCTCTAAAGAAAACTGTTAGCCTTCTAGCATCTCTTGCAAAGAAATGATGTTTGTTAAGGTGCAGGTTCTAAGTCTTGGAATGTACTTTCATTTTTTTCTCTCCAGAAAGTCCGATGACGAAGCTCAAGCCAGTTATAAAAGGGAGGAATCTGATAGTAGTGTGGTAGATCCAGAAACAGAAGGTGTGTTAGTTACACTATCAAATTATACATTCAAATTTTAAAGCAGAGTAGTGGTAGAGTGCCAGATTCTTGATTCAGAGATTGCTAGTTGAAATCCCACAAGAGCCAGAAGTCATGCATGTCTTCCTGCGTTCTGCGCTTTCAGCGCAAAGTCTGGTTTGAATCCAGGAAGCCGTCATCAAGCAGGACATTAATAAATTACAAGAACTTGTTTCTCAGTTGATGTAAGACATTCATGTATAAAGTATGAATGTTAATAAGTAACCAGTTAACAGGTTTTTTGATAGGTACAGAAATTAGTATTCATTTATTTAAATTCGAATAACCTGCCTTTAAGATATGCAGTCTACCATAACATATATAAAAGAATGGTGTGTGTCCAGTCCAGTTTTAAGCTTTTTTTATTGAACGTCATTCTCATCCCTGGGTCAAGGTCACAGTGGGTCATTGAGCGTAGTGTTTTTCTTGTGTGTCCTCTTCAGTGCAGATATAGTTTGTCTGGTACATAGCTTTGTTTTGCAAAGAAGGATTTGAAAATTATTTGGCACTCTTAATAATCATAAGTTGATGACATGTCACATATAAGCCCATGGGGAGCTTTTCTGTTCAGCTGATTTACATCTGTCCATTTTCAACATTTCTTTAAATAACATCTCCAGTACTACCACACCAATTTGATAAAACAGAGATGTTCACTGACCTTCACTACAAAAGCTTGTCGAATTTTTTCATATTTGGTAGTGTGGTTGGTCATGAACTGTAGATGATCCATATTGATTTGAGGTCATTCGGTTAAGGTCATATTTAAAAGTCCATGTAACATGACTGATTGTTTGCCATTAGGGAGGCATACATGTTTGACAAACACCTTGTGTTATTATAGCAAGGACATCAGATGGGTACATTATTTCTTGAATAATAAAATGTTGTCCTTATTAAATGTGTGTATGTTATGTTTGAAAATAACTTTGTCTAGTTCTTCCTTTTATAACTGATTGTGTTTCTTGTGTTACTCTGATCAACAAAAACTTATATTACCTTATTAAAGAACACAACAGCAGTGGCATGGACTCTTTTCTAGTTTTCAGTCAAGTTCACAGACGTAGTATGGTACTTTAAAAATGAACTGAAGCAGTTAATCAAAATTTGTGTTGCTGATAGTTTAAGAAAAAGTAATGTACAATAGATCAAATTGAGATATGCAGTGGAAAGGTGGGATTTAAGTCCAACTAATCCAAGTGGGTGGACACTTGTTACAGAGATCACATAAGGAATTTAATCAAATGTTGTGAAGTTTTGAATATGTGATTAACTCAACTTACGTTTGACTGTAAATCTATTCTCATTTATTTTCAGTGTCGTCAGAGAGCCATGCTTCTTCTTTTACCCTTCGAACAGATTCTGATTGATCAAAACTATTGATGTAGACATAAATATATGATAGTGAAGCAGTATTTATTGTTAACAACTGACATCTCTTGACAGTGGTCATTCCGTGATAGGTCTAAGAAGTTATGACTATGATATAAATTCCTGAACATAGACCTGGTGACATTAAATTCTGTGATGACCTTAAAAAGGAATAAATCTTGAATAAAAAAAGCTGCTTATCTGCATTTTTTGGATATAGTTCGAACAATACTGAAGAAGGCAGGATTTTAATGTTTTTACGCAAGTGATGTGTGAATTTAGAAGAAAAGTTTGTTTTAGTAAATGTATTGATGTTGTTAATTTGAGGATCTCAAAATTGATACAGAGTTTGTTGGTATATTTTAGAACTGTTCATTAAGGGTACTCAGCTAACACAGTTTGCTTTTAACAAATTGTCATTTAGATTCAGAGATAATGCTAGTTTTGCAGGATAACATAATCATGGCTTTGACTGCTTAAAATTGCTAAGAACAAATTTATGCTTGTTTGACCCCTGTTTTCCTTATGTAGGTAGTCTGGCTTTAAAATGTCTTACTTGATTTCTTTTGTTGTGGAGAGAGAAATCAGGTAAATAAGGAAGTAGGTAGTACAGGTGCCTGTCTTGAGTTTTAAGTTAAGCACGGCAGCTTGCATTTGACATTTGACCTTAATTGTAAAAGGTCACAGATATTACACAAAACATCACCAAGCATATCATCTTGCAAGGCAGTTTACAAACAAAGGAATCAAGCAAGTAGTGTCCCAGTACCTGTATAGAATATTTCAGAAAATGAAGCAAAGCACAAAATGAACCTCCAGATATGAATGTATTGCAAAATTGTCTTCACAAAATACAAGAAGAAAAGAACAGGTTATGTTTGTCAGAATCTGTTCAGATAAACTCCCCTAAATTTCTTAAATGGACTTGTCCATCTTTCATTTGAAACTGACACACTTGTAAGTTACAGGGGTGATAAATAAAATCAATATTAGGTACAAACCAGTTTTGTCTCGAAGGCAAAAACCTAGGTGGCACACCTAGGTTCATTATAGTAAACCTTGAAGTTTAGAAGTATTGTACAGATTGTTATATAATAGTATTCTGTACAATATGGAGATGTATTTGGACGAGAACGTTCTGGAGAAATAAAATTGGATCAGCCGCTTGGCAAATCCAGTAATAATTTTACCAGCTAGTTATGAGAAATCTTTGTATTCTAAACCTTTTTTTATTCACTTTCTTCTTCTCTTTATGCATTTGACAACACTCAAATTGAGATTACATGATGTGTAATTAACAATATGTAAAATAGTGCTTAATGGAGCATTTTTATGCATTTTGAAATTTAATGCAAGTTTAAAATGGAGGGACAATGAACCATACAAATATAAACAATACAGGACTTTTATATGCACTTGGGTAAAAATACAGAAATATATGATGGTCAGTGGTACAAATTCAGCTTGATGTTTGATGAAATAGGTATAGAATATTGTAAGTGTCTGTAATAAAAGTGCAAATGTATGGTAGTGTTGGTACTTCCAAGTCCTGAATTGAATGGGAATCTTCCTGGAGGGACAGTCCTTCCTTAAACTTTTTACTTTACTATCTCTTATGCTTACTGATGAATAACCTTTAACATATAGCTGTCTAATTGATGCGAGATATCCCATAATATACGTAGAATACATCATACATATATGTAGGTAGAATAATTAGACCTATTGTAACAATGATGGTCAGTTAATTGTAAAAATGTCCTTTTTTTAAATTGTACATGAAGTTCTAGTGTAAAATTTTGTTAACTAATGTTAATATATTTTTTGTTTAGATCTGAATTGTAATCTTGATGAACTGTTACCACCCTTGCATTATGTCCTGGCTTTTCCTCCTCCATTTCCCTATTGTCCAGTTTTATGGACAGAAACTTTGCTAGACATCTGGTCATAAAGCTGATTTTGCATAGCTAGATAGGTCTACTTGTAGATATGACTTTAAGACTTGAGGATTTGATTTTATTTCTTAGATTTTGTAGTTATGCCTGCCAAGTGCTAACACTATAAAATTTTCGGGCTTTCTTGGTCCTTGTATAAAAAGTTGCAAATTAATATACTGAAACTTAGCAAAGCTCTGAGTGATAATAAAATTCTGAAGTTGGTTTGCTCATGAAATAGTTTCTATTTTTCATTTACATATACGGGAATGGTGGAGTAGACCAACATGTAAATTTTTTGCAATTTTTTGCCCAAGATTACTTGAATATGAAATTGCTTACTGTACCACCCTGGTACCATAAGATTTAAATAAGTTTAAAGGACTCAGAACATGTCGGCATTGTAAGAGCTTTGAGCACGTTAGGTTATTACCTCATCAGGTAAAAGCAGATTGAGTGGGACTTGTGGAAAGATATGCATGTAAATTGTGCATTTTTTACTTCAAAATGTCAGATGTTTGCTGGATAATTTTAGTGCTTTCTGTCATAATTCTTTACTGTGTTAAAATCATGTTTAAGTATTTCATTCATTATTGTCTCATTCACAATACATTGTAAAGTTTGTAACAGTGAATTCAAAATGTAAGTACCAAATGTAATAAATGTTGAAAAACAGCCTTGGTATGCTTTATCTATATTTTATATTGGGGGAGTTGATGATTTATACCAAGTCAGTTATGCATCTTCAAGATCATTTCCTTCATGGTAATTTGGATTTCTTTAGTCTTAGGATTTCTTAGCTGGAAAACTGTGTTTTATAAATGGTGCACAAGAGAGGAAATGCTATGATAAAAAGGATATGATTAATATTTATGCAGAAGATGTCCCTACTCAGATTTTATATGGTTGTCATTCTTCAGGTCCATCACAAAAAATATTTTTGAGTTGTGAGAATCTCCTACAGTGCAAGTGTTAGTGACCAAACTTAGTTGCACTTTAGCAGTCCCATTTAAAAGGAAAGTTATGCCCCTTTACTAAGTTGAAAAAAAAGGCCTTAATGGCATCTAAGTAACTGCAAAACATTTAGGAATAACCACAGTAAGAATATACAGTATGAAACACCAACATGGCAAACAAATGGTTCACTGCTTTTATGCTGGAGTGTTTTCCTGCCATTATAGAAATCATCAAGTTCTGCACTGTTCTGTCTGGATATCACAAAGTTTGTCAGCGCAACTCTTCGTATGTACATGATTGGATTTTGAAGAAACCAGTGTTCAGTACCAAGTATGACTTTCCACTTAGTGATTTTTGCAGGAGTTATTTTAATACTTATCTTTTGTCAGCACAACTCTTAAAATACGCCCGATTTTGAAACTTTACAAAATTTTTCAGTACCTAGTGTAGTTGTGCATATTGACACAACAACAGCATCTAGTTGCGTATGTATATAATAAAACCAAGGGCATAGTGAAATAAAAACATTTTTGTGTTATTTGTACTGAATCACAAGCTACCAGATTTGTACAAATCACAATAACATCTGCCATTATACATTTGTAGTAATTTAAGTCCACGAAACAGCAGAATTTAATGAATGGAAACCATGAAGTCAGTGTGCACTTACAGAAATCAGAAAACAAGTTACACACTGGAAATATGACAAAATATTGATTTCTAGATGAAATAAAAGTAATTTCGTTTTGCATTTGCAATAGTGTATTTTTTCCGAAAAGAGAGAAAAAGACAGCTGTGATTCTTTACACCATATAGGAGGTAACTTTTATCCTTTTTACTCTAAATGAATTAAGTTTAATTTTTATATGCCTGTCGATGAAGGGTTGTATTATGGGAACATCCATGGCGAGTGTAGGGCGGCGTCCACAATGATGTCTGCTCTCAAATTCAAACACTTGTTCTCCAATCTTCATGAAACTTGGGGAAAATGTTTATGGGTATAATATCTCAGCCAAGTTCGATAACCAGCAAAATTGCTTCAGCCACCTCAGAGTTAAGGCCCTTTATTTGTACAAAAAAAGGCAAATTCACCTTGTACACTCTCTATCTCAATCAGTTGTCTGATCTTCATGAAATTTGAGGAAAATGTTTATGGGCATAATACCTTGACCAAGTTCGATAACCAGCAAAATTGCTTTAGCCACCTCAGAGTTATGGCCCTTTATTTGTACAAAAAATGGCAAATTCCCCTTGTCTGCTCTCTTACTCATACAGTCGTTGTCTGATCTTCATGAAACTTAAGGAAAATGTTTATGGGCATATCTCAACCAAATACGATAACCAGCCAAATCGCACTACACACTTCAGACTTATGGCTCTTAATTTTTACAAAAAATGCTAAACTGGTCTCTGCTCCATAATTCTTTGGTATTAATTTTGCTGGTTATCAAATTAATTTGGGTTATAAGGATTCCTGCATGTACACACCTCTCTGTCAAAATTTTTCAACCATTTACCAAAATTTTTGACAGGCATATTTTGAGGCAGTTTGGCACTCTTGTTTAAATCATCATTCAGTATAATCATCATCATGCAGTAAAAACATTATTCAGTATAATCATCATTCAGTGTAATCATCATGTAAAACATCATTTAGTTTAATCATTATTAAGTATAATCATCATGTAAATCCATCATTCAGTTTTATCATTATTCAGTGTAATCATCATGTAAAACCATAATTCAGTCTAATCATCATTTAGTAAAACCATAACTCAGTATAATCATTATTCAGTGTAATCAATCATGTAAAACCATTATACAATAAAATCATCATTCAGTTTAATCATCAAGTCTAATCATCATTCAGTGTAATCATCATCAATCAGAAAAACATCATTCAGTATAATCATTATTCAGTGTAATCAATCATGTAAAACCATTATTCAATAAAATCATAATTCAGTTTAATCATCATGTCAAATCATCATTCAGTTTAATCATCATCATTCAGAAAAACCATCCTTATGTATAATCATTATTCAGTATAGTCAAACCTTTATTCAGTTTAATCATCATGTAAAATAATTATTCAGTATAACCATTATTCAGCTTATCTATCATGTAAAACAATTATTCAGTATAATCATCACATCAAACCATTATTCAGTATAACCATTATTCAGCTTAACCATCATGTAACACCATTATTCAGTATAATCATCATGTAAATACTCAGTATAATCATCATTCAGTAAAACCATAACTCAGTATAATAATTAGTCAGTATAATATGGTAACAGCTCACTACATATATACATAGTTTTTTGAAAATGCTACAAAAATATAGAAGTTTAAGCTGCTATGAAAATATATGACTCACATCTTCAGGACTAGATTGAAGGAAGGGAATGGTTGACATGCTAACAATGGATGTCCAAATGACACAAGACAGTTACACTTATTCAGCAGTACTGAGTTGCTCATTCTATCCACTAAATACTATCCAGAAAGTTTTATGCTAGATTCATAATAATTTGTACTTTATATGGTTGAAACATATGCTAAAATTTTATTACATATCCACAGTGTTCAGAAAAAAAATAATTTTTAAACAAACACCTTATTAATAATTTTGACCCATAAGGTTGCATTTCACTTCAGATTCACAAGTTCATTGCCTCGAATTTATTATTAGATCAAACAAGAAAACCACAGGTTGATTTTTAAGCTAACCCTTATACAATTTTTATTTTGAACTATTGGTCTAAGTGTCAAAAATTGCTACATCGAAATGTAATTCAAAAAGCTGAAGTCTATTTTGTACTCTACGAAAGTTACAAAACTGCATTTGTTATGGTCTTAAATACATATAAATGAATATACAAACAATGAACTTTTATTACTGACCTTACATGTATATAGTTTTAGTATAAAATGTTATCTGAACCATTACAATGTATGTGTCATAGTTTGTAATGGAATATAGAAAAAACAAAAGATAGTCCATCCATCTTGATAAAATAATATATAGCCCATAAGATTGTTTTTCATCACTTGAAATGTACATAGTAATAAGTATTAGAAGTTCAATAAAATGGCACAAATATTTCATGCATCTGGATTCAATCAATGAATCCTGATTAATCACAGAATGTTTCCACAAAAATTAGATAGAAGGGTCATTGTCAATGTCTTTTCCATTCATGATATCCCTGTATTTCCTCTGGTCTTTATACATCTGTAGGAACACTGCATACTTTCTTCTGTGGTACCTGTAACATAAATCTGAGTCCTTTCAAAGTTTAGTGTTGTTTTCGCATACTAAATAAGTCATAATATACATGTAACTGTCCTATATGCTTTCAACTTACTTATAACTCACATCTGTTTTATGAATATGGAAAATACTCGAAACCCAAATGGCTGTAATTAAATGATTCAGTATAGTTTTATTTTTCCATCTCAAATGAAAAATTTCAATGGCCAGAGGGAACTAATAGTGCTAGGACTAAAGTCCATATCTTTTTATATTGTCTTTGGATGCAATAACTGTCATTTAATTATAAACTATTTATTTAACCAACAGATCAAAGGTACTTCAGTTTTAAAGCCATCTTACCATTTAGTTCTAGGAATAAATCTATGAGCAGGCTTTATCAGTAACTTCTGTAGCACAAATGCCCTTACAAAAGTCATCTATAATTAGTTTATACAGAAGATAGCTTTTTACACATTTAAAATATTTGAGCAAATCTGACTTACAGTGTGTCACGGCTATTTGGCAGAGTTACTTCCCCTTTTCCACACATTTTCTCCATGCAAGCCTGAAAGAAAGGATACTTTAGTTTGTCTGATAAAAAACATTTGAAGAACTCATGAAATCTACAGTGCACTGTCATTTTTAAAGTCCAGCTGCTTCTGATATTCACATTGTGATAAAATTCCACTTTCATATTTATTTTATACTTTCCACAACAATCCTAATGTTCTTATACTTCCATGAACAACAATATTCTTTTCTACAACAGTGTATATTTTGCATTTGTCAATTATAGCCTCGTGCACAAGCCTGACCTTAATGACAAGTAAAGTTACAAATCTCCTTTACACTGTGGTATTGAAGACTGACATTTTTTTACAATTATGTGTTTATACTGCACTCTTGAGCCTGTTGCCCCTGTGCAAGTATAAATGGCATACATTCAATATTTTCATGCTGTAAACATAAAATAAATTCTGTGATTCAGTGAAATAACTATATGAACTATTTTTATACCAATTAACTTATACATCATATAGTCAATGAAATCGACATCTAACCAAAATTTCAAGGTTACCTTATTGCTTCTTGCCCTTCTCATGTGCCCATATTTTTTAATCAGTACAATTACCTGTATTGTAGGATGCAGACCAGCTGCTGTAGCACCTAAAATGGCCGCACCTAACAGAACTGACTCTTTTTCATCTGGCACAACAACTGGCAGACCTGAATTAAATGTAAAGAAAAGAAGATTGGAAAGTTGTGTATAAACAGACCCTTTTTTCCATTAATTATACCATTAGATCAGAAACTTTGTCAAACATTCCTAGGCAATCTTCATAACTTGATTATCAGAGGCATTTCCTTGGCTAGCTTGCCAGAAAGAACTGTAGGCCCTGTGTTTTATGAAATATGTCTGAAACATCCTTCAGTTCAGCTTACACGATAGGACATTTAAAATAGTACAACAAGCCATTTTTTCATTATTCGTTAAATCTCCAAGAACTTTACCTGTGGCATCAGCATGAGTCTGTATGTACAATCTGTTTTTCCTTAGTCCACCACAGATATACAGTACATCAGGTTGGTGACCACTTGACCGCATGGTACTTAGTATATGATGGGTACTGTACTAAAAATGATAAAAGTCAAACTTACTTAAAACCTCCACTAGACTGAAGAAACAAAAGCAATTCTTCAGCATACATGTGATCATTAAACACAGGTGTTACTAAGTAGGAAGGAATTTTATCCTACCTTACCTTTAACAACAGCTCACAATCTCACTAGTTTCTGCCCTACTTAAAAAAAAGGGAAGAAAAAAATCTTTAACACAGGTTTAAATAAACTTGTCTACTCTTAGCAAACATTTGTACTGAGGCTAGCAATCAGTCACTCACACTTATACAAGCACAGAAAGCTATAAAGTTTTCCATATTTGCATGGAGAAAATTGAACACATTGTTAACCATAACCTTTCTTTCATCTATTTCCATTAAGTAAAATTAATGTCATATTTTACATTACATGATGTTCTCTTATTAATTTACAAACTTCATAGAAGTTTTAAAACTATGCCATGTGCCATTTCCTTTCATCAGATAAGCTTGTATAATACAAAATCAAACTTACAGCAAGTGCCTGCACTGTAGCAAGATACAATATGGCAAGACCCACCGAGTCAGAACGTAATGTTAAACCACTGATCTGGAATAAGAAATGAGCAAAAATGTAACGATCTTAATTCTTCTCTTTTTTGTGACAATTTGGCTTTTTTCTCTATGGTTATTACCCGACAGAACTATGACAGGGTCTACATGGTTACAAAACTTTTTTTCGCATGTTATTTAGCTTACTGCTTAGAATATAACTGCTTAAAATAGTATCATCTTTCAAAAAGTTCTGTATTAAGTGAAAAGCCAATTAGCTTAAAAGATGCTTAGAATATAACTGCTTAAAATAGTATCATGTTACAAAAAGTTCTGTATCAAGTGAAAAGCCCAATAGCCCAAAAGGGTCATATTCACTATTCAAGTTTAAATGAGTCGATCACCAAGTTCTATAATTATTAATGGGCCTGGTCACAATTCTCAACACAATACTTAGTGATCTGAGTAATGAATATTTGATACTGCTCTTTTTGGTATTGTGACAAAGCATTTAAATAAATGGGGCAATTAAAATTGTCTCAGAACTTGAGCTGTCCAGAAATGACATGAAAGATGGTGTTAAAATTCTGCCACTGTTGGTAGAATATAATTTATGCATAATTTGTGCATCAAGACAGAGCAACTCTCCCAGAAATTATGTTCATTTTTGAATCGTTATTTACATAAATATGTTTTTTAAAACTTAACAAATTTTAGTTTTTTGTAGGTAACTATTAAGAAATACACAATATTTTGGAATATGGCTTCATAACATGTAGTTCAGTGTTTTCCTAAGTATACCAAACAGACCAGATATTCAGATATTTAAAGTAAAATCTCTCTGATAACTATCTCATTACTGATACTGTTATTTCTACATTTGAAGGCAATAAATTTTTTTTCACACCATTTTATTTCAGTTTTATCTTGCTATACAATAACAATAAACATGGCAACAGACAATAATACTGTACACTTTATAACAGAAATGAAAAATATATTCATAACAGTAACATGTAACAGTGTATTTACACAACATATTTACACAACATATTTACACAACATATGTACACAAAATACACTTAATTATTTATACCTGTAAATATTGTGAAATACAATTACCCAGACTTACAACACTATCAACAATGAATACAATATGTCATTTAATAATTTACAAAAAGCACTTATTGAATTTACAATATAATATAAGATAAAATAAAATAATAGTTCTCATATCCTACATAAATTCATCATATTTTTATTTACATTCAAATGTATATATCTGACTTCCAAAATACCAAACTTTATACCTTTAAATTCTATACCAAATGAAATGCATACTTAATTGTGACTGTTTTTTTAATTACATTTCCATTTCACAAGAAATTTCAGTATCTCCCTTAGAAACAGTCCTATGTCCATCTCTCACTGACCGAAGTCCTTTCCAAGCATAATCATACCTTCTGAAAGCCTGTTTAACTTGATCTTTTGCTTTGTCACTTTTTAGCAACAGTCTGCGCACAAACACACTACAATCCTTTTTCACAACACTGTCAACTTGAGCTTTTATGTCTTTTCTCCTAAAGAGCTTGTTTTCCCAATTCATGCTTGTTGTGGTTGTAAAACCATGGCAAACTTTACTGTATGTTACATATTTTCTTGCATGTGATTTGGTCTGGACTGCTACCTCGTAAATTGCAGGAACCTTTGTTTTTCCACCAAAAATCTGTTTCGCTCTATATCCACTGCCAGTCCCTTTCCTCGGGTAGCTAATGTTGCTTTCCATTTGTTTGGGTGCATCCATTACAATTTTCTGTTTTGGTGACACAACAAGCTGCCATTTAGACCAAGGCATTGCTCTTAACAGGAAGTTGGTATCTGGTACATTTTCTCTTCTCAACTTTGGTAAATATTTCTCCAAGTACTTCTTGTTGGCTGGTACTGGTTTTTTCTTCATAGTACCAGTTGGTGGCTTCTTGATGCCCTTCAAGACTGGCTTTGTTGCTTTTTTCAGTTCTAACATCTTAGGAACAGCTTTTCCTCCTTTTCCTACCTTCTTTACAGTTGTTTTACTGTCTGCAGAAGAAGTATCAGAGGTGGCACTCCCTGGACCTCTATCTCTCAAATCACCAAAAAGTTGATGCAGGTCCTTGCTTATATTTGTTGACCGTGCTCTCACTTCTTTTTCATAACTCAAGAATAGATCATCTCCTCTTTCCCTATAGCAGACTGTCATGAGAAAATCAAAGATATTTTTAAAGTCACTGAGTTTCAAATGTCGACCATCTGTCCGCTTGGCAATCTCTGAGTAAAATTTTTCTGCATTGTATGAGTGACACTGCACCGAGTAAATTCTGACACCCATTTTACCCAGTTCATCTGCTTCAACTCGCCAGTCTAATTTCAACTTATTGTCTGGATAGTTAGGTTCATGTGGGTTACAGTCACCAATCATGACAAGTGCTCTCTGTGATCCTGGTGTCCATGAGAGTTTTGTTCGTACCTCATACAGCACAAGTTCATAGCATTCATCAGAATCACCACCACCCGTAGACTTGACATTCTGAGTGAAATCTACAAGTTTTGCCACATCATCTGTGAAATCCACAAATTTTGTTATATAATTGTGCCTGTCACAGTAGTCACCATGGGCAAACACTGACATTTTGATGCCAGGGATATCAGCCTGAAGTCTTTGAACCATATCTGAGACACGACCACGCACCTCATTCAGGCAGCCACTCATACTTCCTGTAGTATCAAATGAGAAAACAATCTCCATTGGACCATTTGGTAGTGCCATCTTTTCTTTCTGTATACCTAAAAAGATAAATAATAATGTGAAGATGAAATACCTTTCAAAGCAAAATGTTTAAAAGAAAATTTTTTGAATTTCTAAACTTCATTTCTGTCTCTATACCTAAAAAGATAAATATTAATGTGAAAATGAAATATCTTTCAAAGTAAAATGTTTGTTTAAAAGAAAATTTTCAAATTTCTTATAATTCTTTTAATTTTTTCATCATTTTAGATTATATCGGTTATATGAAAAATAATGTTTGATTTCTTTTAAATACTTAAAAATGAAACTTACCTTACTAAAAGAAGGGAGAGAACTGTGTTGAATTATTTTCAGGAGTTTTCTAAGAGTTGTCTCAATGTTTGCTCTATCGCAAGTTGTATGAAATAACCAATTGTACAGGTTTATATAGTAAAGTAGAGGCTCACTGAGCATGACAGTATAGATTTGTTCAGACTTGTCAGTACAAGTTACATGTTTATCATTACAACTGAGCATGCCCAATAAACAGCTAAAAATAGATATTACAAATGAATATAGGTTTCATTACAAGTATTCTAATTATACTTATCTCAAGGTCAGTCCTAAATATTTTGTTTTAACCCAGCAAAAACCTTCACCCAGCAGCTTATATTCAAACTGTGATTAACATATGGTTTTTCTCACTAAATTCTTACGGTTAATTCAAACAAACATCAGCCTAAGAAAGGTTGCTTTAATATCACTTTTTTAGGTTTCTTGAAATTGGAAATGGGATTATTTTTTACAAATTTTAAACAGAAAATATACCAGCATCATTTCATTGATCAAAAGTAGCAAAATGTAAATATGTTTTTCTCACTAGTAAATACTAACCATTCCTTTCAATGTATGATCAGCAAGCGGTGATCTGTTACCATGAAAATCAGGCCACATGTGTAATTCTCTGGTCAGTTCTGCTACACTGGACAGCCCCTGGTTCTTAGCCTCAGTGTTTAGTAGTTCAAACAAATAATCTGTTATATGCTGGTTCCTAAACAGAAATTATAATGAAGCAGAATATTTAAAATGCATGATCAAGGGAAATAACCCAACATCTATTAACTGCATAAGTACCTGTACTTCATTTCAACAGCAGGAATTCAGTCAACCAAGGTAGTGTAAGCAGCTGGTGCAGTTGGTTCTTTTATCAATATTTCCTAAATTCATCAGTTTCTGACACCATCAGGTAAACAGTAACAGGCTTGTATCACCCTAATTTTTGCCCCAAGATTTTTTTTATCCATGGTCATTTATTATGGAAGAATTCTTAAATTGTATATGTTACCTGCTTTGAGCCTGTTTCAAGGTTTCCTGATATGATGAATGTGTCTCTATAACAAAATCCATCTGAAATGACAAAAAAAAATTGCCATGCTATTTTTTTCCTGACAAAAATGAAACAGTACTATTTTTCAGCTTTGAGTTCATTTTTATGTGTAATTACACGTCTTAAGACTCCTGCTTTTATAAAGCAATACTCTGATAAATAACTAACATGTGACCTAACTCACCAACTTGCCAGCAGCACTCTGTCCTCCTTCTGCTGACCAAAAACCAGGGAGGATAACTGACCAATTAGGACCCCAAACTCCAGGTACGAATATTGCATCATTGCTTAACTGTAAGATGATAACATAAGGTTAAATTTATATCAATCTTGCTGTAAGGTATTAACCCTCTTGTCTCTGATAGCTAAATACATGTCACTGTATAGTCAAAATAATTCAAGTGACGTCTTGAGCATATTCTGATATTTTTGTTTTGGGTCCGAATCTCGCAGAGGTGATACAAAAAATTACACAATATCTCGACTTGCGTACAATTAGTTGGACTACATCTCACTGCAGAGAAACATAACAATAGCAATGCTGGAATGAAAATGCCTAGCAGAAGCATTGGGATTTATCTAACAATAAAAATCAAAACCTAACAAAGAAAAACAATAGAATGAATATCATTAAAGTTGGACAACCAAATGTCCAATACAGTCCAACCAAACTAATTCTAATCTAATTATATGAAAGTGAAAAAAGATCTTTTCCTCAGATATTTTCTTGCCTTGAGTCAAATACACTTAAAGCATTGTTCAAGACAAGGAAAATGCAGACATTTTCAAGAAAGATAGGAATTCAATTTAAGGTTGGAGATTAGAAACTGTAAAATCATGCTGCATATTTGTTTAGTTGTAACATTAATACTGTCAATGAATTCAGCTGTAATGGAATACAGAAGTACCAGAAAACAGGGCTTTTATGTTTCACAATAACAATACCTGCATATGGCATGTTGATGTTCCACTGATCATAGCTACTCTACTGGTCAGTGAGGGCAGACTGATGGAACTATCATTTGGAATACAGCCTAGACATCCTAAATAGTCATATAGAAAACAATAAAATATTGATGTATGCAGTAACACCCCTTTAATGTTTTCATAAGATTTGAATTTGATTTTCTTCCCCCAAGGGGGAAGTGGGCCGATCCCGGAGGTACTGCAATACCGGGCCAACCCGTGGCGAGAGCGGAGCAAGCCCCTGACATCTCACCTGTGTCCAAAAATCAGTTTAATATCGAAGTCCCCCAATGGGGGACGTATCAGATATTAAGCTGATAAGAACAGATACTACACTTTGATCTTAGCCAAAAGGCCGAGAAGCGATACTAAATTCAAAATTTGAACATCTTTTATTGAATTACTTTATGCTATTTAAACTGGTTGCCAAACCTTATATCAACTGTGTGAAATTTAAGCATATGTAATAATTAAAATAGTTATTATTTTATTAACATCTTTGATTTTATGAAATAAACTGCATACATTATTTTCTAATTATTCAATAAGCACTGAAAACTGAGGATAGTTAAACTTGAATCTCATATAATCTATTAACTTTTTTCTTTTGAACGTCAAATAACTACCAGTAGTCAAATAACCCCCCATGTATAATAATAGACTAAGGGAAGTAAGAACAAACTGGTAAAGGGAGACAATAATGTTGTGTTGTATGCAGTAAGTTTATACAATTTCAAGAATTAACATAAATATTTAAACTGAAGCTTATAGAAGTTGACAAGTTTGAGTACTTGCCTTTTAAGCCAAATAATTATTCTTTTTATTCATAATTATGTCTTGATTACTGAAACATAATTCTGTAAACAATACCATCATAATAATTATTGATTGTGAACTAAACAATTTAAGTTGGTTCACTTCAGTATTTTCTTAAACTGGTAAAGGTCCTGAAAAGTTACAGTGCTATACTCTATCATAAAACAGAATTTGAGACGAGGAATCTAGAATACATTCCTTCTCTTCTGTCACCACAAGCAGAATACCCGATTCATTTCTAAAGGTACACAAAGTTTACTATCTTAAAGTAAAACTGTGTACCAGTATAGTTACAGTTGTTACACTGAACACCTGTAAGGAAAGTAACACAGATCATAATACATACTTAGGTACGATAATCTTACATAGATTTACATTGAAAAGAAATTGACAATGCCTAAAAGCCAGGGTTTACTGTTAAGTCATTAATTTTTAACTGTCAATTCAAAAAATTACACAAAGAAGATGTGTGTATATTGTACCTATAGCAGCACAGTGTGCATCTATAATTCCAACAGAGACAGGAGTGCCAGGTTTAAGTCTCAGTTCTGTTGCAGCTTGGGAGGTAAGACCAGATCCACATGGCTGACCTTGAGGTTGTATATGGTTACCTAAAATACCATTTACATTTTCTTTGCTAATAACAAACATTAAGTTATGACATTTCATACATGTACTAGCTACTTTAAAATATTTTCCTGTTATATTTTCCCATCATGTTTTCACACCCAACACCTGTAAATCATTATGTTACTTTCATAAGTGGTGTTTGGAGGAGTGGTGGTTGAGGGGTTAGAGTGCCGGACTCCCGATCCAGAGGATGCTGGTACGAACCCCACCAGAGATGAGAGTCTCCAGTGACATTCCACAGTCCTCACTTTCGGCACGAGTACTGGTTTGAACCCAGGAAGCAGTCATCATGTAAGTTGCAAGAACTTGCCTGCCTAGTATAGTCAGTATTGACTGTTGGCAGTAATAAGTTGAACCCAATAAAGTATTTCCATCATCTTTTCCAGCATCAATAAATCAGTATGTTAACTGTCATTAGGTCTTCCCATCATGTTTTCCCAATTACTACCTGTAAATCATTATGTTACCATCATTATGTCTTCTCATGTTTTCCCAATTACTACCTGTAAATCATTACAATAACTGTCATTATGTGTTCCCATCATGTTTCAGGGTTCCCACTAAGCTGGGAAAACAAAATTCCCTGACCAAGGGAAAACAAAATTCCCTGACCAAATTATCATTTTTTGCCGAAACTTAATTACTCATCTATGAGCATAATTAATAAATGTTGACCTCCATCCTCCCCATCAATCAACCATTACCACCTTTTAGTTATAATATAAAGATAAATATATTGTATATTTATAATGTTTTTGGTAATTTTTTTTTAACTTTTTTTTTAAATTTTTCATTTTAATTGCTCAAAACTGGAAGTCTTGATTTCTATTAATTCTTCAATGGCTACATTATGGTGCAAATTGAAATATAATTATATTGTTAACCAAATATATTTGGGAAAAAAGTTATTAAGCCAAAAGCAAAGAAACTGCCTTGGCCTTGTATTTTCTTTCTTAAAACTTCCTATTTATTTATTTATTTACCAATTCACTCCCAGAGCCGTAATTACAAAATTCCCTGACTTTTCCCTGTTCTTGAGAAAAAATAAAATTCCCTGACCAGGTGAACCCAGTGTTCTCCCAGTTACTACCTTTAAATCATAATGTTACATTCATTATGTGTTTCTATCATGTTTTACCAATTGCAACCTATTAGTCTGTTAATCATTATGTTAGTTTCACGTGTTCCAATCTTGTTTTCCCAATTATTATCTTTATCACTTACTTCTAATTTTTTATGATAAGTTATATAATTCTGTGATTTTCATACACAATTCTACTTTCAATCAGTAAATTTCTGTTTCACATTAACTTCACTGTTACAGTGTTATCTTGATGTCATTTTTCCATACTGGCTACAAGTAAGCATTATTATATAGTATGTCCATAAATTTTCGGGAAATGATGTAATGCTATGGTCACAAAAATATCAATGAATCATAATAAATGAACTAATAAATGAACTGATGACTTAATAACTACACCTAAATATCAACGCATATACATATTTAGAGTAATGAAAAAAATGCTTTCCAAGTTATATCATTCACATTATTTTGCCTTTTCCTAGTTTTCAGAAAATAATTTGGGACAATACTGAAAGAATTACCTATTTTCTCAAAATTGTTCTCACATAGGTCTGCTAACCCAATCAAATGATAAAATTTCTGATCAAATTGTTTCTCTTTTGTATATGTCCATTTTGCTGTCACTGAACACACAGACCTATAAAAAAATTAAACAAAATTAAAGGCTTACTATTAAATCAAGTCCTTAAAACAATAAATTGTCATTACTGCCAGCCAATTGTTACTCTAGACCATCAGCAGCAGTTCATTACCTTGTGGTACTATTTTCCACTAACAATGACTTGTTTGTTTTCTTCCCCCAAGGGGGAAGTGGGCCAATCCCGGAGGTACTGCAATACCGGGCCAACCCGTGGCGAGAGCGGAGCAAGCCCCTGACATCTCACCTGTGTCCAAAAATCAGTTTAATATCGAAGTCCCCCAATGGGGGACGTATCAGATATTAAGCTGATAAGAACAGATACTACACTTTGATCTTAGCCAAAAGGCCGAGAAGCGATACTGCAAGAGTGTTTTACACAGTATTTATGTTAAAAAGAGACAACAATGAAGTGGTCAATAAAATCAAATAACATATCTATAAAAGTAATCATTAACAGTAATTTAAAGAAATAAAATAATTTCCTAAATTTTTGCTAAGCAACTTTAATAGCAGCTATAGCACATCTATTAAATCAAACCACTAGAAGAACTATGCATAAACAGCTAAAAACCAAGTTTATTTGTAAACTGAGGCCTGATTAATGTAAAAATCATTTGCCATGCTCTAAGTCTATCTAAAAATAGCTTAGCTCTGCCTTCAGGGGAGATAAAGCAGCCGATAAAAGCCGGAGATGTAGACTGGTGTTTTTTCATCAAGTGTTTACACAATTTATTACACTTATGAAATTAAGACCATCCATTCTCTATTTTAACTTTATAGTCAAATAAAAAACATTTTACATATCTACCTATTTTTTCTAATGCCATTTATGATATTAAAAAAATTTCAAAAACCTAGATCTTTTTCTAAGTCAATATATACAATGTAGTTGGCTGAAACATTTTATAATTTCATACTTAAATGATTTTTCTTAAAAAATTTAATTTTCCTCATCTTGTATAAAAATGTGGCTTTTTAAACATAAATTTTAGTATAAATTTTGAACAAGTGAGAAACACAGACATTTAAGGGTGCCTAACAAAACAGGAAAAGTAAAGAATGTCTGTATGATGCACAATCTTTACCTAGCTCTCGAACCTACGCAGAGAACATATTATTTATTATTGTCACATCAGAGGATGGAAAGCTGCCTAAAGTTTATAAATTTTAAAGCAATGGAGGAGTTTTTATTGATACAATATATACAAATTCTGACTCTTATCTTTACCTTGTGAAGGAACCTGTAGCTCGCCAGGTAAGAAAATCACATAGGTCAAACATATGGCTAGCTTTGTCCCAACACTGCTCCTTCAAATTCTGTTGGTAGAGACACGCAAAAAGGAAAAAAGACAACATGAAATTACATCATGAAAAGAGCTAAAATCTTTAAGATTTTTTTTAAAAGACTTAATAAACATGACAGTATCTATTTTGTAATTTCTTTAGCAATATCGTAACTATGCAAGGCATTTTAACTGTTAGCCTGCTAAATTTCTAAAATGGACTTGTCCATCTCTCAACTTGGGCAGTAATATTTACCATTTATAGGGGTATTAGTTGTAATAGTGCAGACTATGATCAGACTGCATGGAAGTGGAGGCTGATCATGGTCTGCACTAGTTACAAAGGCAAACACAATACCCGCCAGCAGGATAAAGGTTTATAGGTATGCTGCAAATAGTGACCAAGCTGTGACAGAATGAAACAACTGTGTATATCAAACATTCTTTGTTCTGTTTGGTCAGTTGTACAAATGTCTAAATGAACAAGTATTCTACATAGTTTAAACTGAATGAAACTTCTCCTACCCTTTTAAGCCAGAGCAATTTTGGTGGCTCCATTTCAACTGAAATGCCACCTCCTGTATACTTCAGAACATCATGCTTGGTTGCATTTATTGACTGTGTTTCCTCTGAGGCCCTGTGGTCCATCCACATTATAACATCACACTCAGGAGTTCCTACATACATAGACAAGAGCGATCAGTGATCACATGTGTCGCCTGATGATAGCTAATTAAGCAGTTGTACTGAGAGGTGATTGGACAGTTTGTTGGTCAAAATGCCTTTTCTTTGCAAAAATCATTCGGCCGAAAAACCTGTTAAATATGCGCAAGTACTTGAGGTACCAATCAATCCTGTAATTTTTTATTCAAATTGCATTAGTATAAGAGAAGTAGTCTGGACAAACTTTAGAAATAAAATTATTAAAGGGCCACAACACAAAAATCACTAAACTGGAAAATGCCTATGATATGCATAACTAGACTTGGTACTGATCATTCCTGTAAAGTTTGGAAGAAACTGCGCCAGTACTTTTTGAGAAGTAGTCCGGACAAGTTTTGTGACGGACAGATGGACAGATTGACAGACAAACGATGGAGAAGTGATCCCTATATGTGGCGGCTACTTTGTAGCATGTCGCAGCTATTGTGCAGCTGGCGACACAAAAATCATTAACAGGCAAAAATGCCTTTTTTTTATTTAAGGGCCAAAATATCATTCAACCGAAACACCCGTTAAATATGTGCAAGTATTTGAGGTACCGATCAATCCTGTAATATTTCATTCAAATTGCATTAGTAGTATAAGAGATGTAGTCCGGACAAACTTTTTTTTAAAAAATCATTAAAGGGCCATAACTCTGACAAAAATCACTGAATTGGAAAATGCAGAATACATGCACAACTAGACTTGGTTTTGTAGATTTTTAAAAAAAAAATATTTGTTCCTTGATTTTTTTTGTAAAAGCAACTGTACCAATATTGGTCAACTTCAGGGATCTACACAAGTATACTTTGACAAAGCATCAGTACACTGCTCAGAACAATTAGCAAGGAAGTCAGATTCTTTATGTTTGTCACAGATTTTAACCTACTGAGAAGAACATGACAACCATTTCATCTTTAAAGGAAAACTTGCTAGAAGTTTTCAAACTAGCTGATTTTGGTTGCAAGAGCTTTTTAATCCATAATAAGATTTATTTAAGCAATAAACCCTATACAATAGAGTTTAAGTCATTTAAGTTGCTACACTATGACATTATTATAATTTATATTGAACAAAAACTAAGACTTCTTATATACCTTCTGGACAAACAGACAGAGGTTTTCCCTGTTTGTCTCTGATCACAAGAGAGCAAGTGGCATCAAAACCCATTCCTCCAATATCATCTTCTGTCACACCTGCATCATTGCATACACTCTAAACAGACAAATAGAGCGATAGAAGGATTTTAGTGCATAAAATGACAAACACCATACCTACATACCATTCTCAGGCTGAGAGAAAAGGAAACATTTATATATAAAATAACTTCTGTACTAACATCAATAACTTCTTCATCTAGTGACTACAGGTGGAAGTTTGTAAAAGTCAGGAATTATTCCTGATATTTTCTTCCAAGTTCATCTCGATCAAATTTAAAGGCTTTTAACAAAGAATATGTGGTGCATCAGACTCATTATTTTCAGATCCCAGGTTCAGATATACAATTTACATAAACATCCATTATCACTCCATTTGAATGTCCAGACTGGTTAAAACAGGATGTTGTAAATTAAGACAGAACAAGTAAATTTGTGAGCTAATGCTCACTAGTGATACCCCCACTATCATAAATTTGACTTTCATAATGTAATTTGCATTTGTCATATGTATAAAGAGTGTCAAATTTTTCCGAGTATTTACCTGAATTTAATACAACTTCATCCAAGGCACAGCTAGATGGATATGAAAATGGTCAGAATAATGAACAGGTATTACATCTGTGATTTCTGATTCATCGAAGTCTTTATTCACAAAAACACTATCAAGTGAACCTCCTTTCCTGTGTGTTGGTAACTTCTAAGTATTCGGTAAACAGGAAGTAGATGAGCAAGGAGCATAAAATCGCTTTACACCATTTGGGACTATAGGATAAAGCAATATGCAAAATATCAGGCTGCTGCATCTTATAGTTGCTGAGAAAACTGTGACAGAAATTGTGAATGTATGTCAACTATGTGTAAAAATCTAAGTATTCGGTAAACAGGAAGTAGATGAGCAAGGAGCATAAAATCGCTTTACACCATATGGGACTATAGGATAAAGCAATATGCAAAATATCAGGCGGCTGCATGCTCTAGTTGCTTAGAAAACTGCGACGGAAAATAAAGATGTCGTTTGGTTGATGTAATGCACCTATATAGTGTAAAAATCTAAGTATTCGGTAAACAGGAAGTAGATGAGCAAGGAGCATAAAATCTCTTTACACCATATGGTACTATAGAATAAAGCAATATGCAAAATATCAGGCTGCTGCATCTTATAGTTGCTGAGAAAACTGTGACGGAAATTGTGAATGTATGTCAACTATGTGTAAAAATCTAAGTATTCGGTAAACAGGAAGTAGATGAGCAAGGAGCATAAAATCGCTTTACACCATATGGGACTATAGGATAAAGCAATATGTGAAATATCAGGCTTCTGCATGTTATAGTTGCTGAGAAAACTGCAACGGAAATTTGTTACAGACGGACGGACGGACGGACGGACGGATGGACGGACGGACACACGGACAAGGGTAAAACAGTATACCCCCCACTTCTTCGAAGCGGGGGTATAATAATTACAAGCTCCTATAACAGCCTACAGGTGACTTGGTAGTTTTTATCTACTACCTGCACAGTATAAATTACTGCTGACCAGATATCTTCAGAGGACTGCTGGTAAAAGTCTGGTTTGGGGTTCCAAATCTGAATCTCTTTTGATGCAGTTGAAATCAGTTTACCATCCTCCTCAACTAAAGCTGCTCGAACTGACCCTGTGCCAACATCTACACCAAGGAAGTATTTCATACCTGAAAAAGGTCCAGTCTTCCAGTTTCGCAAACAGAAATCTTTGGACCAGTTTCAAATCTATCCGAGAAATATCAGGAAGAATAGTTGTTGTTACAATTAGTGTGTTTTATTTTTTTTTATTTACAATCCTTGCAGGGGACTCTTACTATATGTCCACATTCCTCTTTTCAATGTCAGTATTGAAGAGTGGAGCACTTAAGCTGTTAAGATAAAAAAATAACTTAATTTGAAGTCAAATATCAAAAATACAAATATGCAAGTTTAAAAACAGTACTACATAATACCATGATCAGGGGTGAATAAGAGGTCCAGTGGTAATGCTCAAACAGGACCTGTATCAAAAGCATCACAAATCTGATCCCTACCCCTATACTTTCACTAATAATTGAGGTCCTGGATATCATAGTCTCAATATTTCGACTGCAAGACCGACTGATTTACAAACTGATATTACAAAGATGTCGGCCTTTACGTCTCAACCAGTTAGATTCAAAACTGTGTCGGAAATCAATGTTTAAAAATATAACCGATCGATAAACTGCCTTCAGGTACTTTTAGCTTTGGGCTACTGTATATCATTGCTATAGAGCTATACACTGACCATGTAAGAAACCAGTTCATCATCATGTACCTCTGGAATTTGTTGAAATTTTCAGGAGTATACACAGATTTAGGATAGATGCAACCCCATGCTATTTACTGATATTTCAATAGACAGGGCATGTGCATTTTTATTACCCGACTAGCTTTAGATCACCAGAAGGTGGTCTTGAAAGTGGTGTCAATTTGATAAAATCAAAAGGTTCCAATAAATTTAACAGTCACATCATTAAAACTATAAATACATGAAATAAAAGAAACAAAGTTTACCTGATGACACTTTCTTGTTATGTATATTTGGGTGGTTTTTTTTTCGGACATCTAATTGATTATGAAAGTAGGATAACGAAGAAAAGATAACTCTTACAACCTTAAGTTCAGTCTAAAGCTTGGATGCCGTAACACCTGGCTTAAAACGGATTTCAAATTGAAAAAGAAAACAACGAAAACCCACAGCGATTACAATAATATTCACTGCAAAATAATATGAATGATAACAGATTAGTATTTTATACTAATAATATATACATAGTATTTTGCACACCTTTAGATGTAGTCATTTCTCCGAGAGACGGGCCTCATTTTCCCATAATTCCGAATCGGAAGTTTATACTTAGCGCGAGGGCGCATCAGGAAGTTGGAGAAATGTCAAAATAAACGATAGGAAAATGTGAAGTTCAAAGTGTTCCTCGAAGTGTCTGCAGGGAGACATGATTGTTTTTACTGTTATAAATATTTTCATTTGTAGTGATTATTTTTATTTGAATAATGTAACGTGAATGATTGTGAAATTGTTTCTTTTTATATTGCAATAGACGTTGTTCAAAAACATGGAAGGTAACAAAATCCAGAAAAAAATAATTTCATTACTTTGAAGATTTATAAATAAAAATATATTGATTTGCTTACAATGAAAGTAAATGGAGAAGTGATGCTGAGTTCAAAAACAGGAAAGTTAAAGCGTTCTCGGACGTTAAACACAGAATGGTTGTCAGAACCTATTGCTCCGGTGCCAGCACTGGCACCAGATCCAAGTCTTGCTAGTATGAATGGAGATATTGAAGAACAGTCCACCCAGCGTCGAGTTCCTGGACCTTCTTGCAAGGCCCTCAAACATGCAGTATCTGGACTTAGTAGGCTCGATGACTTTGTGTGTGAAAAACTTGGAGAGGGATTCTTTGCAGAGGTTTTTAAAGTAAGTTAAACAACTGGCAGTTACAGAATAATGAAAAAAGTATGTGCTTGCAGTAAAAAGTATTGGACGTGAAATTTCAATGGAATCTTGGGGGTGAAACATCTGTCAACCAGTATTTTAAAGTGAAAAATATAACTTTGCATTAATTGGCTTTTTTTTTAATGAATTCTTAAGTTATATTAATAGTAAAAAATGACCCTGAATATTATAATTCAGTTTGCACTGGTGTGTATCCTAGTAAAATGTTTAAATACTTAAATTCTTTCAAGAATTGCCCAGTCATAAATTAAATTTACAACTGGACTGGAGGGTATATTTTCATTTATATCTCTTAGAAATTTAACTTAAAGTGACTGACTCGAGGATGGGTCGACGGTGCAAAAAAAAGAAAATGATAATACATCTAGAAATTCTTGCTGTAATTGTGAAGAACATATCTAAACTAAGATACTGACTTATAATTTGTCACAGAAACACATTACAGTGTAAATTTTTGCACACTTTTATCAGTAAAAAATTTACCCTGTTAGTCATGGGGTAGATACTTTATTTATATTATTAATTTTGACAACCCTGAATAAGAAGTTGGTGTGGCTCATTGGTGTAGATCACTTTTTTTGTGCAATTCTCTATCAGTATGAAAGGTTATTTGACTGTCTGAAATGCCTTTTTTCCAAATATAAGATAATTTTGTATTGAAATAAAAAAGAAATGGCCTTAAAAAATATATTGTTAACTTACTTGTAACTAGAGGGGAGGTGTTTCTGAAAGTTGATTTACCTCTGCATGATGCATTTTAATGTAAGATGTATAATATATGTATCTTATTCTTAGCTAACACTGTAAAAAAAAAAACAAAAAAAAAACAGAAGATAGGTACTGTTGAGGTTAATAGGAGTTACTATAAATTATTTGAATAAGGGGTGTTTGTTTTCAAAAGGCTTTCAAGTTTTTAGTTTAGCAGTTTATTCCTGTTATGTGTTATACTATTTAGGGTATATACAAAACATTATGAAGATGACAGTAAACAAACCATATCTTGTTGAATGCTAAAGTTTAGCCAATAAGATAATAACATTGGATAAGTCTTGGTATCTAACCATAAACCATAGATAATAATATATTTGTAATAGCTTGATAATTAGTAGTTGAGGAAAATAATGCAAATAGATTAATGTATTAAGTGATTGTTAAATATATCGGTGCAAAAGAAAGTCAAGGTGACACAGAAAATATTTCAAAGAGCAGTCAAAAAGAAAGTTTGTCATTGTTAAAAGGCTTTAAAGGTATCAGACAGAGATCTCTAGCCTGTTTGGTCAGCATTGGTCACATCTGTTCTGGTTTCTTTTAGTTCAGTAAGAAGCTTTTTTTTTACTGGAGTGTACAATGTAAATGATACTTCAGAGTACTCTATGAAGACTATGGAACTGGAATGGTATAGCATTTTCTTAAAAAAGACCTTAAAAACAATGGTGTTTCTTTGAATAAATCTAGTCTCTTTACTTATAATAATCTGCATATTCTTCAGAATCAGTGTTGTCACTTGACATCCTCAATCTTCTTCCCATGGGTATTAAAAAGTTGTTTGAAAGTGTTTTCCCTATTTTTGTTTATATCTTTGATTAGACTGGTAATGTTTATGTATCATCAGGCAGAATCAGCAAAAAATAGAATAAATACACTGCATAGATAGTTCTCAGCAGTATATTCTGTTACTGAGCAAGTAACTGTTGATTTAGTTGTGATATAACGAAGAGGTGAACATGTTTTCATATTTCAAGTCTCTTAATATGAAGATCATTGCACTGTTGTTATGAGGAGGTAATAAATATGTCTATACCTATTTGTAATGTATTGTAAAAAAAAGGGTCTTCATGGAAGTAGCAAACAAAAACTGTTGACAGATGACAGCTGGCATCATGCATAGATTAATAGTAAATTAGAATGACAACAAGATGTAATAATAATTGCAGTGATTGGTCTGGTTTTGTGTCAAAATTATTGCTATGGATTTGTATGATTTGGCTGGTGACCCAGGGTCAAGTATCTTCCCCAAGGCATATCAGTGACGATATATGTCAAGCATGTCATATTAAACTTGATTGATTTTAGATATTAAGTTATTTTTGTTTGTTTATATTTTTTTTCTTTTTTAAGATATTATTTGCTATGTTGTTGCACTGATAACTATCTGATAAGAATGAATATGTAGCATGTCTTCTCTGAATAACTTGATCATTTTGGTCTTTGGAGACACTGAAGCACCTTTCGCTGTCAGGATAAAAAACCTTGATATTTTAACATCCATAATATTTTTGTATCAGTAAATGAAATGTAAAAGAAAGTATTCTTTTCTATCTATTTAAATGTATTCTGTGTTTCATTTCTTATGTAAATGCGAAGTATGGAATTACTGTGCATAGGGTTAAAATGATGTATGTATTCAATGATTGCTTATGACAGATTCATTACAAAATCATATTCATTGTTTTATATATACTATATAATTATATGATATAAAAAACAACAACAACAAATTTATTGCATTAAACATACAGACTGCTCATAGCAGTATTACAATTACAATTTCCATCAAGGCACAGCTTTACCGAAGAGAAGACATCTCTATAAACTATTATATAGTGAAATTTGTAATATTCTAGTTTCTACCTTTATTAGCATGGTATAAAAATTTGGACAGATTTATTATAACTTTTTTTTTAACTGTTAGATAACAATTTAACAAATTTCTGGAGTGTCCGGCCATGTATGATAATATCTCTTTATATGTTTTTGTCTTAAATCTCTAAACTGTGAGCATAATTTAAAAGGTGATGGAAATTATTTTCAATAAAATTTGATCTACACTGATTACATACTCTTTTCTCGGAACATTTACATGTCTCCCTATTTCAGTTGCAAGATCATGAGATGAATATATCTCTATATATCTATATATATGATATAGGTGCCCTTCTGTTTGCTTATGCAGGGTCTTAACCATGATTTTATAATTAATGATATTACTAAAGCAGTTTTTCTACAAAAAAGTTTTGTATTTTCTATTTTAAGTATTCTCCATAGTAGTTCGCACACAAGAGTTAATGTGACCTAGAGGCTTTTTTGCATTATAATATTGAGTATGCATTGAAAATAGTACATTTGGCTGTCTATAAGATATCAGTGTTGTAAACTTTATAGTTTCATCATATAGATGAATTATTAAGTGTAAAATTTTCAGACAAGTTGATAAAATAATTATGGTGATTTAGTGTCTTGATCAGAAGCTTATTTTTCTGTTAAGCTTTAATTTGCCAACATCTATAGTATAGCACCACAAGACATGGATTTTATTAGCATTTCAAGTACAGGTAGGTATGATAAATTGAATAGGCTGTCTGCATAAAATATTTACAAGCTGGTTTAACTTCCTATTATTGTTTGGAAATTAGTACAATTTTATTGTCTCAACATTTTCTTTCACTGTTTGAAAGGATCACCTGTAATGTGGGGCCAGAGGATTACATATGAAAACTGGCTAGATGTGTTAATGACTGAGGGAAAGCACCATTTCTTCACTTTTTTGAAAAGTCTACAGCTGTCATAATCCATCAGTTATTGGCATCATATCAATCAGGTTATCCTAGAAAACAGTGCAAGGGGGTGATTGCAGAAGGAAGTTACTGTATCTGCTTCTTTATATTATAACACTTTGAACATTTTGGCATTCACCTCTCAACACATAATAGAATCAAATGCAGTATACACCAGGAGTTTTGAGAGTCCAAATGAAATTTGATGTATCAACAAAAAACACAGAAGCAGTAGTGAAATAAGAGTTGCTAAAATGTGAATGGATCCTGTGTCAAACTTGTATCTATATGCATAATACATGGAAAATATACAAAAGTGATTTTTTTTTCTAGTGGTACAGATCTTATTTAACATAAACTACTTTTTATAACTCCTTTTATTGTCATTTTAGCCCAGACTTGCAGTAATGGGTTGCTTATAAATAATGATATACCCATAAATGAAGTAAAATATATGGACCGAACCATCGTAATTGAGTTAAACATAATATTTATGAATGAAATTACATGCTAGATTGAGTCGGTTTAAAATGATGTGAGAGGAAGTGTTAGGATGTACAGATTCAAAAATTTGAATTAATATCAAGGAATTTTTGTATCATCTCGTCCTAGATAGTTCAGTTCATGTTCCATTATGTTTTACCAAGATAAAGAAGGATATTTAATTTCCTTAGTGCAAAAAAAATGATGGAAAAATGATGATTATTGTTAAATATAATTATAGCTTAGAGTCGGCGGACCAGTTAATTTAATTTTTCTTCCACAAGCTTGCATTACTGTCACTAAAGTCATATATCACATGAATGTGAAAATATTCTAAATACAGACAACCCTTTGACATCTTTTCATCATAAAATGATTTGTTTTTACCCTTATCTAATTATTTCCATCAATAAAAGTGCCTTTTACCAAAAATGGACATATCATTCAAATACTGTCAACTTCGTGATTATTTATTTGTGATTAAGTCAGACAAAATTTGATATTTGACAAGATTATTTAAAAAAAAAAAGAATTTTTGTTATATATTATATAGTAAATCTCTTGCGTTAATTTTATTCAACTCTTAATGTGAGTCATAATAATGGTCGAGTCAACTAGGGAGGAAGATTTTATCAATGCTGATAGGTTAACTTTCAAGCCAGTTGTATATGAATGAAATTCAAAATTTAAATTCAGTATTTTCAAAATGAGGAGGCCCATCAGTTAGAGTCGGAAGATAAAATAAGAAGTGAAGCTTCTTTTTGGGTGTTTCTCTTGAAAATCAAAATTATATGAAGATTAAACCAACTTTTTTTAATCTGAAGTTGCTCATGCTTATATACAATAAAAATTAAAATTCAGATGCAGTAATGAAAAAAAAAAAAATGTTATATATAATAACTGACTGTATAATTTGTTAAAAATACAGCAAAAAGAGTCAACCCAAACCGAAAGCTGTGATGTGCAGTACTTTCATAAGGAAGGTAATAAATGTGAACAGGAATAATATTAATCTGTTGAGGTGAAGGGACACCTTGTTATACAAATGAATATGACAAGAAAATATGGTGTAACATAAAAAAAAAAGATAGAAAAGAGTAGTTTAAAAAGTCTATGTATTAACATGTCACATAGTTTCCGCTGTCTTGACATTCAGTGTCATACTCTGGCAATTTATGACTTTAATCAGAGGTAACAAAAAAAAAAAATATGTTTTTGTAATTTTTACATCTGTTTGTTATGTAACATTTTAAGCTTTTAACTGAAATCTCAATGGAAGTATTTAGTTGAATCTTCAGTTAAAAGTAGTTTTTCACTTAGTTTGATTATGGTAAACAGAAGAAGTGTCATTAATGAGTTGACCCAGATAAGTAAAGTACTTCAGTGTAACTATGTAAGTGTAGTGGTCAGTTTTTAATAGCCTGTCCCCACTAGGACATTTCACAGTAGGCTTTGATGTGAAGGAATGTTGTATAGAAGGACATCTTTTACAAGGCTTTAAGTACGCTAATCAAACACCACCTCCCATGCAAAAAATGTACTATATACCCTATTCATAACTGGGTTATTGGGGCTGTGGGATTGGTAAAAGTAAATAATGAAAATCAAATATCAGCTTGTCTTAAGTGGTTTATATTTGGCTGAAAAGCAATAACAGGTCAATATACTGTTTGACATATTTACTAACACTTTTTAATGCTTAAGATTTTATTATGACCACAGGACATTACTTATCAGCTTTCTCCTGAGGATTTATCTTGATGACTACTTTAGTAGAGGGAAAGTCTTTTGAAATCTCTTTTGGTTATCAGTTTTCAGTTGTTAAATTATCCAGCAGTCTGTTTAATGCAAGGTTAATCAGGCTCTTGATTGGATATTCTGTAGTCATTAAACATTTGCACTTGGCTTACTTTGGTAATTCACTATAAGCATTGATGTTCTGCTCCTAATGATATAATACCTAAAAAATCTCCATGATCATTGTAGTTCTGGTTAAACAGAAATGGAAAAGGTCTTAAGACTAATTTTAAATACTATGCATAGCAAATTGCAGATAATGCAACAAAGAAAGAACATATTACCCTTTTGAACAATGTTGTTTTGTAAACTGCTCATACCTCAAAGTGAAAGGTCATGTGTGTGCATACTGTTTCTGATAAATAGAGTTAGTTGGTTGACAGTTTATTGGAGTTAAAGGTAGGCAACAGTTCTTCCAAAGGACTACAATTATCTAAATGAAAATTCAGTCCAGTTTAAAGGTACTAGACAACTATAAGGATTCTCCTGCATTTTTCACAGCGTTCATCTTGATTTCTTTTGTATATTTCAGGTCACTCATAGAAGCACTGGTGCAGTTCAAGTCCTAAAGATGAATAAAATACAAGACAACCGACCGAATGTCCTCCGAGAACTGCAGCTCATGAATAGATTGTCTCATAAGAATATCCTCAGGTAAGGCCTGGTCTTGAAGCCAGCTGAACATTTTAAGAGACATTGCTGCTGACAGCAGCAGATGAGAAAATGTTGTAAGTTCATAGGAATACCTGGTTCCAAGATAGTCAAACAAGAAAATGTTGTGGTTCCTAGATATAGCTTTCAAAGCAGTTTACCTGTAGCATTTACATATTCTTAAGTTTGAAACAAATTTAAGGTTAGTATTCATACTATTACTATGGCAAGTTCTCTTTGATCCATCTCTATGGTGCATGTTTTATTTTCCATATACAACAAAATTAATACTATTAACTGACTTAAAAATTAAGATGCATTGTATCTACTAAACAAGATGTGCTTGATGTTTTCATATGCTATATTAAAGTAGCTTAAAAGAGATTTATTTCACAGGAAAATCCTAAAATAAAGGTAACAGAAACATACAAACAATCAAGTTATTAACAACAGTATTGGAAATATTGAAAATATATTCTTTTTTGAAACAACTATGTCAATAGTAAGAAGATAAGTATCATTTATAATCAAAGACTAACAAATATACAAAAGAAGGTTTATAAAAAAAAATTTAGTGACAAAAACTTTGTCACAATCATGGATGTCACAGAGAACAAGTGCCACTGATGTAAGGCCAACCATTAAATAGAACATACTGTAGAAGATGCCAAGCAAATAGGCTGCTACAACTTCTGATATAGAATTAAAGAGCAACTTAAAGGTGAAATCAATTTGTTTACCTGAGGAAACATCTATTCTTCTTCTTGTATGTCTAAGTTTTTTTAACATTCTTTATCTAAATGGTTGACATCAAGTCTTGTTTTGATATTTTGTGCACTATAAGAAATACATGTTTGTGTGCTTGTAAAGTCTGAATAAAGCTGACAGAAAATGCCAAAACTCAGGTCTAGCCAGGCTGTACAAAATTTTGGATGACTGTTTACCAGTGGCATGGATTGTAAGAGTTAATTATAGATTAGGCTGCTACAAGTTTAAGTAGTTGTTTGGGACAAATTGACGATGTTACCAGTTGTCTTGGAGGAAATATACATGATGGATATTTCTGCTAGATGCAGACTAAATGCCAAAGGCAAATATAGTCTAGATTTCCAAGTCCACGCATCATAAAGGTTATTTTGATAAATTTCCATTGAAGATGATTTTTCAGGGTAAGTTGTAAAGTCTGCTGATCAACCTTTGTAGTTAGAGAACTGTTGAAGGGGGAAAAAAAAAACAAAAAAACACCCACTCAACATAACTAACTGGTCTGTACTTATCCAAACACACATAGAAAAGTTATGAAGTGGTATAACCATTTATTTCTATTATTGTCCTATCTTGAAAACAGGTCCTATCATTCGTGATGACTTATTTGTTTCTTTAAATTGGTTTTATCAGTGGATTTTCCTGTCAACACTGATATTTTATCTAGTAGGAACATTCTAAATGGTTTTCTATCATTAATTTATGATTAGTTTTGAACTGTATGGAAGCTTTTCTTTCCCTACATGTTTGAACTTTTTATGGTGAATATTTATTTTTTTAATCTAATGCTTCAGAGGATTTTACTTTTATAAAGTGTGACCCACTTTAAAAGGAGAAATATGATTTGTGACATTAATATCTAACAACAAATTGAATCATATCTCCCTATCTAAGTCATAATTAGACCACATCATTTATGCTTCAGCAGTTAACATAATGTTTTGACAAAACAGAACAGTAATTTTATTGATATAACTTAAACATATACAGTTCATTATAAGGGGTCATGAGTTTGATCCCGCACTCCTCCACTTAAACAAAAATTAATTGTCTTTCCAATGAGACATTAAACAGATCTTGTGCATTGGCATTACACTGAGCATGTAAAAGTACAGAAGTGTCTCACAGTTTGGAAGCTTTCTGTATAATACACTGTCCACTACAACCTGAAATAACTGAAATCTTCAGGAATGTCTGCAGTTATATGGGAAACTAGTACCAATGATAACTGAATAGAACCACCATGTCTGGTATTGCACTAGACTAATACCTGTAGGAAAAGTTAATGTTGATCATTAAATGAATATCCAGGGCTATTTAGTATTACATAAAAGAACATAGTTCTCCTGTGCTCTTAAAGTTAAGTTTAAGCTGTTTGGTTTTTCTTTTTTTACAGTTTGCATTGATAGTACAATGATTTATTGGCTGTTTATTCCTGTTTCTGGTTTTACCTTGAATAGTTATACAATATATTGAGACTCCCAACTTTTGATTTAATTCAAGTATAATTAAGACTTTTAATGTAAAATGGCTCAGACATCCAGCCAAGGTTAAATAATATTTTATCTTGAAAGTGTGAATATTGCTAGTTTGGGCAACAAGTCGTGCAATGTGTCTAAATTTTAAAATTGGACAAAGATCTTGGGTATTACTTAGAAAATTAATGACAAGTGAATTTAGTTAATTCCATAGGCTGCACTACAAAGAATCATTTAACTGTTGATGTATGTTAATGAGATGAACTCATGACTTTAATGTGAAAAGTGTAATGAACAGTTAAACAATTATTCTGCTAATGCCCCACATTGTTGAATAATTATGGTCATTATAATGTGAAGGCCTTGGCAGAGTATCACTGATACATCCCTGAGCAGAGAACATACACATTTCAGGTCTAAGGTGATTGAAGTGTAAAAAAAAAGTCTTTAGTTAAAGCTTTTAATCTCTCATTCTTTAGCACTGCATTATCAACAGTCACTCCCTGTTAGGTAATCAAATAAACAGATTTTGCAGGTCATTGATTTTGAAGTTCAAAAGTCTTTAACACCTAGCTAACTGTTACCTGTACATGACAAAGATATAATTTATGTAAAAAATCCACAGAACTTCTTAAATGCTTAGGCCAGACTATATAGAATTAGTCCTTGAGTCACACAACCAGACCCAGTTTCAAAGTGACATTCATCTGTACAGTAGAACTGTAAATAAAGTCCATTTCTTTTGAGCTATTGTAAGTCTTAAACATTATTCTACCTTAAGAGTTTATGTCTGTCTGCTTGCAGTACTTTAATATCTTTGAAAGTAAGTCTGGAAAGCAAACATGCCCCAAAGTTATACTTTTATGTCTGTCACTGTAATACAATTTAATGGTCAATAAGATGTTACGACACTCTTGTTATTTATCCAGGCAAAGGATTGTTGAAGATGCTTATTGCATTAGAGCTAAATAGGAAAAAGTGATGAAACATTTTTTCCAGACATAAAGTGATAGCAGAATAATACTTCTCTTTCAGCTTATGTAATAATGTTTTATTTCTTTGCCATGGTAACAGCTAGACTGTGTTTTTTCTCATTACAGATTTTTGGGTGTGTGTGTTCACGAAGGACAACTTCATGCCCTGACAGAGGTTAGTAATATTGTTCATTATACCTTTCTGGGCTTGCACCACAGCAGGACAAGAAAACCTCAGTCAGCTGAAAGGGTATTTACTTCATGCAAACCAAACTGTACACTATTAGATGTGAAGTTGAGTTGTAGGCAAGGCAGAAAAGCCAATAACATTTACCATGTCAGACTTTTTGGAATAGGCTTATCAGTATCTCAACTTTGATGAGAGGATATGATTCTAAATCTGCATATTCTTCTCTTTGATGGTGTCCAGTTATGGTAGCTGAATTTTGCCAACTTCAAATCAGTGCATTGGCATTAGAGCCAAAGCAAAAAAACGCCTATCAGCTAAAGAGGAAGTAACCCTGCAGCTTCAGAGCCTTCCGATATCTCATGTTCATGCTTCAACACAAGCACCAGTGCACCAGTATGAAGTTTGTAGAAATCAGCCACCATTATGTATAAGTCCAATAGAATATGAAAAAACACATCTTGTTTTTCCGCCTAACAGTAGACTGTAGTAGAAAGTAAAGTGATGTGTTTGGTCTAACATTAATTCAGACATGTAGGATTAACTCTGTCATACACATGTTGCTTCTGTCAAATACTCAGATATCAAAGAAATATAAATGCAACTTTCTTACTGGAATCACCAGAAATTTATATTTTGATACTAAACATATGTGGTGAATTATAAACTGTTAATCTTCTCATTACCTGAGTAAAAAGATTTGCTGATGTGATATGTTTTCTGCAGAATCTGTAATAAATCAGAACTTATTATGTTTGAAGGAAATGCATTGATTTATGACTGTCATGCTACAAATTTGCAGATGGCTTCAACCAGTTTTGACTAAATATTGTAAGTGAACAATATGGAATTTTCTTGTTCTCAATAGAACTTTAATGAAGTAAGTACATTATAAGTGTCTTAATAGATCTGAAGAACAGGGTTTCATAAACATATGAATGTTAGGGTATAAAGTAGTTTGTAAATGTGAAAACAGACATTTAAGTATGGATAAGGTCAATGCCAGTGGGCAAGTACTAAACATGCATTTTGGCTTAAATTTGTGTTCATTAATTGAGTTAATAAACTATGAAAGAAAGTAAAATAATAACCCCTTTAACAAAAAGTTTGATCTTCCTTGCAGTGTACAAGGGACCACTAGCATGCAGCAGTGGACAGAAATATATTCATAACAAAAAACTTTAATATTGTAAAAGCATTTTGAGGTGAAAATTTGCTTCAAGTTTATCCTGTTGAAACATGGAATTTAAGATATTAACCTTATAGAAAACTAAATAGATATTACTTCAGACAGTTATCTGCAGAAATGTTACTACAGTGAATTTTTTTTTTCAATGGCTGTGTGCTGATTGCCTTCAGTTCACACCTGTTGACAGGTGGAGGATAATACAATAATTATCAGCTGTATTATTGAAACACATGAAAAAGCTATCCTTTGCTGAAATGGTTTCATCAGTATATATTTATGTACCATAGCATGTTTTCATGTGTTGTTGACCTGAGGAGAGGTTACAGTTCTGGCATCAAAATGATATTGACTGGCCTTGAATATTGTTTTGATGATAAGAAAAATTCTGAGATAGATACCGGCTAATTTCCTACTGAAAGTGCTAATTTCCTACTGTAGGTTGTGGGAAGTTTTCCAAAGTAGTTGTTAAACCCAAATATCTATTGTTATGTGGGAGAGATGCTTTCTTAACAAAATACATACACCTTGGACGTCTAAAAGTTGTTTGTAAAAAAAGCACACAAAGAACTTTCACAGAACACTTTTAACTATGAAAATTATGAGAAACAATATATAAGTAATGAAAAACAGTTATAGAGTTGAGAGGTCTTAGAATGTTATCTTCAATATTTTAATGTATTTTTCAAATTCTTGCACACAAAAGGGAGGTAATAGAAATAATACTTAATTGCAAAGAAGTCCATAGCTTTTAATACCTGCATACAGTTATAGATATATTAAATACAGGGAAATTAATTAAGTGAGAAAAGAGGAAGTCATCAGAGACATTTATAGGGCTATATAAACTTCAGTAAAAGTATGGAATAGGCAATAAATTAACCTTCAATCATATAATGGCATAGCTGTCATCAAGACCTATTCATTTTCACTACAGTAGTTCAGAACATTTGATCCTGTGTTGAATATTGACATTTCAGGCTTCAAGTCACCTGAAAATGATATTCTCAGCACTTCATTGGGACCATCCTACAGTCAGAAGTAATAAAACTAATGAAAGAGGTTTACCCAAATAATAAAAAGAGTAGCTACTGGATCAAGCATAAATTTGATTTTTTCTGTTTACAGAAATGATTATTTGTGATGTATTTAAAATATTCCCCCAGGTTATTTTACAGAGCCATTTAATAAAAGTCTTTAGCTGACCTGAACACAGGGTGCTGGGGATGAGCTTTCTTCATCTGCAGTGAATATTTATACCCCCTTAACAAAGTCTAGGGGGGTGTATATAGGAGTCACCCGGTGGTTGGTTGGTCGGTCGGGTGGTCTGTTGCAATTTTCTTGTCCGGAGTATAACTAAAGAACTAATGGCTTGAATTCAATGCTACATCATACAATGGTCAAGCTCAATGAGAGGAAACTTCAGATATATGTTTATTATCATCACCCTCATCATAGGTGGTGAAGTTCATAACTCTAGCACTTACCCGCCCTTTAAATTTAGAATTTTCTTTAAAAATTGTAATATTTTACTAAAACTTCTATTTTTCATGAGTGATTTACTTCAAACTTCGAAATATATTTTTCTTATCATCACCCACATTTATATATGTGGTAAGGTTCATAACTCTAGCTTCCACATTTCCAGAATCATCGGCCTTTAAACTTTTTCTTAAAAATTGTAGCATTTTACTATAAAATCTTTATTTCTTGAGAGATTCTTAGAGTTTTGATATTTGGTGTATAGCATTGTCTAGTGGACCTCTACCATGTTGGTTCAAATCATGACCTCAGGGTCATATTGGCCCCACCCTAGGGCTTAATATAGTTGTATAGGAAAAACTTTGAAAATCTTCTTCTCTAAAACTGCATGACACAAATGTTCAGCATTATGAGATGTAGTGTTGTGCACATGAACGATGTCTCTAGGTCAAAGGTGAAGGTGACTTTAAGAGGTCAGCGGAAAATGCTTGTCTGGAGCAAAACTTCTACACGCATGGAAGTATTTTAATATAATTTACAAATGAACACCATTGTGAGACTGAGTGTCAAATGCAAAATTCAGATCCCTGAGACCAAGGTCAAGGTCAAGCATAGAGGTCAAAGGTCAAATATAAGTATGAAAATGTGTGTACAGACCATTTAGTCATCATGAATTAAGGGATTCTATCACAAATGTTCACCTTCATGAGACTGAGTGTTACATGCATAATCCAGGTCCATATTTTTGCAAGGTCAAGGTCACTAGAGATGATGAAATGTCCAGATTTTGTCAAGAGCATATCTTCTTCATGCATGGAGGGATTTTAGTATTATTGCTGGTTCATTTAAAATGTATGTTTCACTATCCAGGACAAGGAATAGTCAAACTTGCTTCCCTACTAACACCTCTTTTTTTCTGTTATGCCAACATCTTCACCAAAAACTTTTGTGACAGGCGTATTTTGTCACAGTGGCACCTTTGTTTAATGCATATGACCCCCACCCCCTACTCACCCCACCAAATAGGCATCTGCTGTTCAGTTATGGTGACCATTAAAGAGAACAAAAAGATATTCACATTGTTAAACATACTATTTAGGAATCACTAAGTATTGAAGGTAATTGATTGTTCTGTTAACATCAGTCTCACTGAGTAAGAATACTTTTGGGGAAGTCTGTACTAGAAGTCAGGTCATTGATAATGCATTAGGAGAAATATCAATCAGTGTTTTGAGGGTTTATCAGATGTAAGGAGCTGGAACTGTGATTTTCTCCTGAGACATTTGGTGTTAGACAGAATAAAAAAATTGATATAGGTCAGTAAAACTGAAATTTTCTTTCATAATGTGAAATTCCTCCTTCAGCTTTATTCTACTACTTGGATTTGAGTCTGCAACATCTAGTTATCATGAGGCACTCAGGAGAATACATTTCAGACTTAAAAATCAAAGGTCGTCAGCAAGACCATTGAAAGTTTTTTTTTTTTACTCATTGATGTCAAGCCAGAGCATACATTAACTGTATTGAGTTATTATATTACATGTAATTTTGATTGTAGGTTGCAGTACTCCCAAATGAAATCTTTCTTAACAACTGATATTGATTATTGAATTAATTAACAGATATGACGAGGAACTGTGGGGTTTGTCACAGAATTACAAGAAATTACTTTTTGTTACAGTGTCATTTGCATAAGGTACATGATATTGGCAGCTGAAATGTGCACAAGAAATGTTGCACAGGAGTGTAATAATGTTATATTAATTAATTAATTCTTATATTATCAGCACTGTAACTTTATTCACAAAACAACTTGTTAAGTAACATTAAAACCTGAGATAACAAACGCTGCAATAACAATTATAGTCATTCCCTCTGCACTTATATGACATACGTATATAGCTCTTCTGCTATAGCAGTTAATGAAGTCATTATCAAGGCAGTGTCAAAACTTTTTGGAATTCAGTCTTTTCGACCTCAGACTTCACAACACAAGCAGTGGGTGTACTTGCTGAATAGTATTCAGATTCCCTAACCTGTTCATTGCTGATTGAAAGACATTAAAAAGAGGGGGTTAGGCATTTGTAAGTTGATTTCTAATTTGAGCATGTGTGAGGTCAGTCTCACATATTCTAGCTAAGTTCACTGTATTGAAAATTAGCTTTAATTGACAATTAGTATAGCTTAAGACAATTATTTGATACCTTTTAAATTCACCAAGCCCAACGTGAACTTACATGAACCTGTCTCAGTAGACTGACTGATAGGGCAAATTGATTATTCATAGAAAACTGATACACCCTAATATTGAACATTTTGAGAATAGACAATAATGGTTCACGTTGAAATTTGAAACAATGTGTAACTGTAGAAAGTAAGTAATACAAACTGAACTGCTTGTGCCAAGGCATATTTATATACGTCCAGAGGGAAGTGCTGCATTCCTGTCTTCATGCTAGTCTACGAGCTCTTTGCTGATCTGTTTACCATATAGAAATGTTTACAAAATTGGTAACAAATATCATATGTTGAATGAGACCTTACATAAAACTACTGATTATCATGACAGTTGCTTTTTGAAAATAATTTACATTTATAGATGTTATGGTCACTTTGTCAAGGTAACGGAGATATCATGAGAAATCTTTCTTTCTGTGGAAGTTAAAATCCAGAATTGTTAGGAATTATTGTGCTTATAATTGTCAAGCAAAATGGAGAATAAATGCAAACCAGTTCTATCTGCTTCATCATTTCCTTGCACTTACTACTTTTCCACTTGCAGCCCTCAAAAAGCAGTTTTTGGTTCAGATATTACTTGCTTAAAATTAAGTCAGCTGTCAGTGTCTAATTACTAAGTCTAATATTCTTAATTTTACAGGTACTTAAAATCAAGTAAATGTCTTCGTAGACTGCCGTCTGAATTGTTTTGTCTTTGAACTGAACCAATAAAAGAAACACATGTAACAATTTATCTACTGAAGATATGAGGGGGATAGAAAATTTTTAATTTTCAGCATTGCACTGAATGATTCCTCTCTCTTCTAGTTAGCAACTGTTAATTACAGCAGAAAGTTGAAGTAGCTGAAATGAGATGAAGGTAAAATATTAGTAAGTGCAGCTATCAAGCTCAGTGTTGTTAAGGTGAACCTTACATTTTTTTGGTAAATTTCTGGCTCCTCTTGTTGTAAGAGAGAACATTAATGCACTTAAACACGTGATATAATTATAATAACTTAATTGTCCTCAGCAATGAACAGTTTAACATTTATTGACAGTTATCACCATTGTTTTGTTTGTTTTGAATACTGAAATCACTTAAATAGCAAAAATCATTACACGAACTGCATTATGAATTTGACAGGAATGTAACATATTCTTGCATAAAAATGTGAATTTACAAAAAATGAAAAATTGAAAAAGGAAGGAAAAGAAGTTTTTCTCAGTTTGTCATTAGATTTTCATTGGTTGAGTTATGTTTTAAATGTTTCATACATAATTTTTGATGATAAGAAATATTGTGTGAGTTGCCGACCAAAGCAGTATTAAAGTGACTGACTCAGAGAATTTAGCTTAGATTTTTTTTCTTCAAAATTAAATAGATAAATTAATCTACTAAGAAAAGAACAGTATAATTTTATGCTTCTATAAGTTATGAAAACTGAAGAAAAATAATATGATTTTAACAGGTTCAAACCCATGTGCTTCAGGTCAGTAAAATTAGAAGCAGCAACCTAGACCACTGAGCCAGTATGGAATGTTCCTTATAAATGTCAGAATTAAAAATATAAACAAAGTACCTACCCCATGACTGATTGGGTACATTTTTTTACTGATGTAAGTGTGAAAAACTTTATTTTATGATGTGTTTCTATATCAAAATCTCAGAGACAGTGACTTAGTTAGTATTATGTTCTTCACAACTACAACCAGAATTTTTACATATATAAACATGTTCTTTTTTATGTATCGTGGACCCATCTGTGAGTCAGTTGCTTTAACTTCAGGTTATTAAATTGTGAGGTGGGTACTACTTAATAGCTTTTACAAACTGTTCTATAGTCTTATCTACATGCATGAATCATGCATTTGATGCCTATTAGGGTTAACTGTGCAGAAAGCCTTAGTGGTATGGGTAGTTATAAGTTATATTAATTGGATTAGGGTCATGGTCATTTTCTAAAAACTGTTCTTGTAAGACATACATTGGTTACAAAGCATAGCCAGTTGATCTTACAACAGTTATCTTAATTTTGTGTTTGATTCATAATAAAAAAAATATATGTTTCGAGGTATATTAAAGCCATGTAGCATATCTAACTTGAAGGTATAAAGCCATGTCATATATTTAACAATGCTTTGAATGCTCATCATATTCATTCTTGATGAATAACAAGTACATAATAATTTAGAAAAATATCGCCTGACAAGTGAAGAGATCATAGATATATCCTTGAGACATAATTTGATTTCAGAAAATGAGCCATTGATGTTTCGAAACTGATAAATCATGTGAGAAAATTTCGGATAGATGTTAAGTGGCGACTTCCTTGATTACAGTCATGTTCCCAAAACTGTTGGTGTTTCCCTGTTATATATTGCTTGTTGAAATTTCATTGAATAACTGGAGGGTAAGGGACATAAATGGCAGGAAATAATTGTGAATGTTGTAACTGATTATACAGGAACTGAAACTTTAGAAAATCTCAAAATAGTTTAAGTTACTGTTCAAAACAAACTTTGATTTGATTGCTAAAAGAATTGTTTTTCTCATGTGATAATTTGCAGTCTCTCATATGATGATTGATAATTTGCAGTCTCTTGTGTGATAATTGATAATTTGTTATCTCTCATGTGATAATTTGCAGTTTCTTATGTGATAATTTGCAGTCTCTCGTGTGATTATTAGCAGTTTCTCATGTGTGACTTTTTGTAGTCTCTCAAGTGATAATTTGCTGTTTCTCATGTGATTATTTGTAGTCTCTCATGTGATAATTTGCAGTCTCTTGTGTGATAATTGATAATTTATAGTCTCTCATGTGATAATTTGCAGTCTCTCATGTGATCATTGATAATTTATAGTCTCTCATGTGATAATTTGCATTCTCTCATGTGATAATTTGTAGTCTCTCATGTGATAATTTGCAGTCTCTTGTGTGATAATTGATAATTTATAGTCTCTCTTGTGATAATGTGCAGTCTCTTGTGTGGTAATTGATAATTTATAGTCTCTCTTGTGATAATTTGCAGTCTCTCATGTGATAATTGATAATTTGTTGTCTCTCATATGATAATTTGCAGTCTCTCATGTGATGATTTGTAGTCTCTCATGTGATAATTTGCAGTTTCATGTGATAATTGATAATTTGTAGTCCCTCATGTGATAATTTGCAGTCAATATATATAATCAAGTGGGAATTTCTAAATTTCATATTGTGCACATTTTTGCAAAATACAAACCTCTTTAAGTTTTGAGTGCATGCCACGGACAGTTTTAGATATTCATAAGAGTAATATTTCATTGGTTTTTTTCCTCAACTGTTAGGTTGAAATTAAAAGTGAATTTTTAGTCTTTAATTACCTTTAAAATTTAGGAATTTTGTTTAGATACTAAAAGCTGTTTTTAATTACTAACAGCTGCTGCAGTCGATACAAAACATTATTTTGTTAACTAGCTGAAGAAAATTCATTTTTTGAAAGATTTACATCTAAAGTCTGGAGTTATCAAGGTTTCTGAGATGGACAATTTCAGAAGGTCATTGGAGCAGTCTGTCTTAATTGTTGCCCATCATTGAATTACTCCTTCTGACAGGTTCTTCATTCTGCCATATTGTTTTACAGAACTTGTTCTCCTTTGACTAAGCTCAAAGTTTATAACTTACTGGTCTATAGTAAAAGGAAGAGCTTATAAGTTCTGTCTGATAGGTTGAGACTTGATTGTCAGCTATCTGTAACACAAGGACTTCCTTGAATTTACCTACTCTTAACAGGCTCAATTATTAATCAGCTTTGTATTATGGTTGTTTGAAAACATTTTACATTTTATTTCAGTACATTAACCATGGTGACTTGGAACAGTTGCTGGCCAACAATTCTATAGAGTTACCTTGGACTACACGGGTACATATTGCTCAAGATGTTGCTGCTGGTATGGCGTACCTCCATGAACAAAGGGGGATAATGCATAGAGACTTAACTTCAAAGGTAAGTGACTCTAGTATTTTTTTCCATCTAAAGGGGAATAATCCAGATTTTTGCTTCAAAGGTAGGAAACTTAGCAGTGTTGGAGAACACAGGAGAATAAAACATAGCATTTAACTTCAAAAGTATTTGTTTTGTTGACTAATGGAGGGTACTTTAATTATTAGTGCAAAGAGTGTAACTTCAGTGGTAGGTAACTCATGTATTCTGCTGAACTCTTGTTTAACTGATGAAAAGGATATCCTGTTCAATATTTAACTTCAAAAATCTTTCAAAAGAAGGATGTTATACACCAAATATTTGTTATATTTAGAAATTAAAAGATGCTTATTACTTGTATATCAAGGTAGACTAATCTTGAATAGATAGATCTGGATTGTTTCAGTATTTTTAGCTCACCTGTGCACTTTGTGCTCAGGGTGAGCTTTTCTGATCGGTCTTTGTCCGTCGTCCTTCAGTCTGTCCGTCCGTCCGTCGTCAACTTTTCATTCAAACGACATCTCCTCTGAAACTAATTGGGCAAATTTAATGAAACTTGCCTGGGATGTTCCTTGCATGAAGCTCTACCAAGATTGTTCAAATGGTTCTGGTCCATTGCATTTCTGGTTCACTGGAGCTAAAAATAGATTTTATAAGTTGGATCTTTAAAAATCTTCTTCTCCGAAACCACAAGGCCTGGAGCTTTGATATTTGGTATGAAGCATCATCTAGTGGACCTCTACTAAGTTTGTTCAAATTATGTCCCTGGGGACAAAACTGACCCCACCCCAGGGGTCAGTTGATTTTACATAGAGTTATATAGGGAAAACTTGAAAATCTTCTTGTCAGAAACCACAAGGCCTAGAGTTAAGATATTTGGTATGTAGCATTGTCTAGTGGACCTCTACCAAGTTTGTTCAAATCCTAGCCTCTGGGTCAGAAATGGCCCCGCCCCGGGGGTCACTTGTTTTAAATAGAGTTATATAGGAAAAACTAAAAAATCTTCTTGTCAGAAACAAGAAGGCCTACAGTTAAGATATTTGGTATGTAGCATTGTCTAGTGGACCTCTACCAAGTTTGTTCAAATCCTGGCCTCTGAGTCAAAAATGGCCCCGCCCCAGGGGCCACTAGTTTTACATAGAGTTATATAAGAAAATCTAAAAAAAACTTCTTGTCAGAAACCGTAAGTTATAGAGCTTAGATATTTGGTGTGTAGCATTGTCTAGTGGACCTTTACCAAGTTGATTAGAAAAATGTCCCTGGGGTCGCTATTGGCCCCGCCCGAGGGGTCACAAGTTTTAAATAACAATATAGAAGAAAATCTTTAAAAATCTTCTTGTCTGAAACCACAAGACCTAGAATTTTAAAATTTGACATGAAGCAAGCTTTATCAAGCTTTTTCAAATTATTGGATTAGGTTAAAGGTCACGGAGGCTAAAAGTAGATTTATCTACTGTACCTCATAGAGCCTTCATTTATAGACCAATATCTTTGATATTCAGTATAGCGGTTCCTTGCATGGACCTCTACCCATGGGTAGGGTTTGAGGTCACTGGGTCAAGGTCAAGGTCACCATAGCTTATAATAGATATTTCTACTTTCTGTCATAGAGCCTTTATTTATTGACTGATATTTTACATATTTGGTTTGTAGGCACTTACATATTTTCAATTAAAAAATGAAATACTGCTTAACAGCAAACCTACAGCCAAAGTACTCAGGTGAGCGATCCAGGGCCATCATGGCCCTCTTGTTATAGTTCTAGTAGACTTTTCATAGAGAGGTAACTGTTGTATTTCCACAACATAATATAATTGCAATCTTTATTTTGGTCAACAAGCCATTAGTCACACTAAACAATGTTCAGCATTATAACCCTGTTGGTGGTCAGTCACCAGGTTGCATACTTTTTTTTACAGCACTCCAGGGAAAGTGTGCAGTCATTATTACTTTATGACAATGTTTACTATCAATTTATGAAAACAATACATCCTTGTTTATCTACAATCTTAATCATCTTTACCTGTAATGTATTGTTTGTCAGCTTTTTAGGGACCTTATATTATCAGTCAGATAACCTATCTCACATTTCAATTAGTCTCTGCCAATAAAGTTAATATATTCATGAAATGATAGGCTGTATTTACCACAGCCATAGTTTATCAATTTTGATCAATATTGGTGAAACATGATCATCTTTGATAAATTGTACCACTTCTGTGTAATGAAACACAAATATTGACATCACACTGCTGATTTAATTAATGTATACCCTGTGATGTCTGCCTTTTAAGCTCTTTGCGGCTCTTAAAATATTATGGTCAGACTTTTTTCTGTGTTCTGACATATACATGTTGTGTGATAATTAATGTTATAGGTCTAATTGCTGTAGATAAAAGTTTTTCCATGATGTCATCACATAATTATTATGTCTTATGGTACCTTGTATTTAAAATTGCTTATATGCATTGTAAGTTTACATCAATAGTAACATCATTAGTAATATTAAGGGAAAATAGTCCATAAATACACAAAATGTAAAGCTTTTTCCAATCGAAAGGTATTTTCCCTTGTCATGCTCGGGGTCTGTAGGGATTGTACAGGGAAGCAGCATTTTCTGCAGAACACTAATCTAATAAGATTTAGTGCATCATCTGTTCCTGCAAAAAAAAGAGGTTTCTGTGCTAATGCAGCAGAAAATTGGAGTTATATTTGGAACACTAACACTATTAATTCCACCCACTTCATTTTGGTAATTCTTTGCCCACTGTTCTCCAGGGATGTGTTTCAAGAAGATTAATTTCTTGCCAGCTAGCTTGGTTGTCAGTTAGTTGTCTATTTTCTGTTTTTCCTTTTAAGGAAGTGGTGTAATCTATTGCATTGTAAATGCTGATCAAGATACACGTAACATTGAACTGAATTAATTAAAATTCCTTTGAACGGCAGTCTTCATAGAAGCAAATATTTATATTTAAAACATATCTTGTTGATACATCAAAACCAGCTATAAACTTCAATAAGTGGTGCACTAATTAAGTTTGGTGACCTTGATGATTGTGAAAGCTTCCTTTTTCACAAAATGTCCTTGATCTTGTTTGAGGCAAAAGATGCAATTTCTTAAACTTTGTCCTGGCAGAGCTAACATGCAGCATAATAGTTACAGTCATTGTCGGTTTAAGAAAGTCTTAACATCACTGAGTCACTTATGAATCTGTTGAAATTGAAATAAGATCCCCAAAAGTGGAACATAAGATAGAGGTGGTGGTCAGTGTGAAAGTTAGTAGTTCAGAACACACATCGTCTAGTTGATAGTTCAGTTTTAAGTAACACAAGTTGAAGGAGGAATTAGGATGTGTTTGTTACTATTTGTTTAACAGTTATGCCCTCATCAACCAGGGCTTTATTGTAGTGTTTGGCAACAATACAAGTCCTGATTGACAGAATGGAAAAGTGATGAGGCAAAAAGAAATACAATCAAGCTTAGTTTACTGTTACAGTAGACAGACAAGTCTCCGTGCTAGTCACGTTTCTTTCATTATATAACTCATTTATGGTTTACAGTGTTTTTACTGGGGGGAAAAATTTTTTTTCTATGTAACTTTCATTAGCAGTTAACACACTTTTTTTACTGGTAAAAAATTGATTGTTTCATTATGTTACCTTAATAAGCAGCTAACACATATTGTTTTAATGGGGTGAACAGTTTTTTTTCTCTTTATTAAAGTTGTAAATATTCTTTTACTACATTGATAAACAAACTTCTTCAGTCTGCAAAGTCTGAGACATCAAAGAAAAGTACACATAAAATTACTTCTTCTGAAAAACTTTGTGATCTGCACTTTATTTCACAAATCTTAAGCAGATACATTTTACTGAGTATGAACTTGAAAAATAATATAATAATTTCATAATCATTTATTATTCATTTCTGGTGTGGACCTACAACTCTGGCAGGTGCTTTGATAAGGATATGATACAGTAACAGCTAATCACATCTTTAAACATTGCACTTCTACAAAAATCTTATTTTCTTGAAACAAAAAAAAATAAATAGAAATAAGAAGACTTTCCGATATTTTTTTGTTTTTTTTCAAGATTTTTTTTTTTTTCCCCTCCTCCTACCCTACCTTTTTTTGAAAAAAATCAGTAAACCAAAATATAAAAAAAAAATGGCCTAATGTCTGACATTGAAGAAAGAAAACAGATTTGAGGTTATTTTTTTGTTAACAATCTCAAGTAATCATGCAATAACAAATTTCTAAGAGGGTGTCTCTCTTCTGATTTATTTCTGCACAGTTTACTAGTGGTATTATCAAGGGACCTTCTAAATAAACTTCTTGCTCTGTACAACTGAGATGCAAAGCTAGCAGTTTGTGATCTGATTAAATTGTCTACATTTTTGTAATAAGACTACCCACTTGTTTACCAGTTTTGTAACAAAACAAGCAGATACAGGTGAGATCCAGAATTCTTCTGTTTACCAGTTGGCAGTGTCTGAGAGTCTGAAGGTTTACTTTCATCTTATATATAGTTAATGTGAAAGGGGCTACAGTAATCTCCTGTCTGGTTTAAGAAACATTTTAGAATGAAATTCTCTTGGGTTTAAAGAAGAGTTGACTTGTTCCTTTGAAGTAAAATGAAGCCTGTGTAAATATAGAGCTACCAATAATGACCCTTTTCTTGTTGGCATTAAGGAAACTTTAGGTACCAATTTTGTGTTTGTTTTTTGTTTTGTTTTTTTGCAGTATAAGGATATATACTACGGGGTAGATACTTTGTTTATATTGTTAATTGTGAATGTTCGCAATAACAAATCCTTGTGGCTCAGTGGGTTAGATCACTGCTGTTAGTTTTACTGCCCAGAAGGGCATGGGTTCAAATGCGGTTGAAACCAAATCCATTTTTCTTAAGTTTTCATGATGTATAAGAAGCATAAAATTGTGTTTTTTCAATAGTGTATGAAATTCTTAATTTTAAAGAAAAACATATTCAAGCTAAATTCTGTGAGTAAGTTGCTTTATGAAACTATGAAATCAGAGTTCATACAATTAATGTATATCTCTTCATGTATCTACTGAGCCAGGAAATTAATTAATATTGGAAATAAGTTTTGTCTTGAAAGAATATTCTCATAGTCAGCTATTCTTACAGAACACATCTGGAAAAACCAGTTTATTTTGGGACAGTCTGACAGCTTGATTTTTCATTGTTACATATACTGTTGTTAGATGAAAATCTTGAAAAAGTAATTACATTTACATATGTTGAATATTGATAACTAAGAGAAAAGTTTCACAGCCAGGTTGAAAGTATTGCTATGCGAAAAGGTAACATAACATAATGAAGGTATACTCCTAGTATACTGTATACTCCTAGATCTTAACACATGTTCCAGATTCTCTCATAATAATGAAATTCTGAAGTTATATTGCAGTTATTGAAAGATTTCTGAAATATTTAAAATCATAAGGTTTTAACTAATTAAATTTTTGTCTTCCTTTGGTTCTACAGCTTGTACTTTTAATAATATGTAGATGTATCCAGAGAGGGAGAAACTAACTAGTCATGTATTTAGCAGTTCTTTGTTATATTTCTTATGAAGGGCTTGACACATTCTAATACCTAAGTTAATCTAACTGTTATGTTGTTGTTTATTTTACAGAAGCAGTACTAGAAAACTTGTTTGGAATATTATTGTTCTTTTAGATAGCATTAAGACAGCGAAACAGAACCCAATTCAACTAAATGTTGTAAGAGTTTATCTTTTTATTTCAGAATGTTTTAATACGAGAGGAGGCAGATGGCTCCTACACTGCTGTTGTTGGTGACTTTGGTTTGTCAGCAAAGATCCCAGACCCTTTGTAAGTTTGAAGGAACTCCAAATTTGGTGTTAAGTCTTAATTAATATTGTTGATTGAAGTCAGAGATTTGGTACTGGTAAATTGAAAGAATGCTGTTATAAGGCCATCTGCATAATGGTACATTTTGAAGCATGTACAGTTCTGTGGAGCTGGTGTTTATTCACAGCTTGACTGACTTATTTTAAGTGTCTGTTGACCTATGAGCAAGATGCAGGTTTCAGGAAAACATTATGCAAAGGTCAAGTACGTCTACAGTTTATTCAGAAAAGGAAAGGAAAGGTTGTGAATTGGATCTGTCTTTCAATCATATTTAAGTTTGGAAAATAAGTTTTGGTCAAAATGTAATCATTTTATAGACAATGAACAAGCAGTGTGGCGTGCTTATTCTGCGGGGAGGAAAGAGTGGGGGAGTTGCATTTTTGAGTGTGCAAGAATTTTCTAAACCCTTTTACAAAAACATGCTAGTTCCAGCCATGGCCATGCACCAAACCACTTTCCAAATATTTTTGTATATCACATCATAAAGGGAATAATTACTGAGTTTTTATTCCAATGAAAAGTTGATAGCTACTTTGGGATTAGTGATTAGTACTTGCAGACAACAGATTAGTTTCTTCTGTGACTGTTATTACAGAATATGTGAAAATATTATACCGAGGCATGATAATTTCCCAGGTACCACTTGTTTCCAGGCATCATTGCATTATTTTATAACCTTGGTAGACTATTATAACACAGAGAATACAGAATATTCTGATACATTGCCAGCTGGGTACAAATAAGAAATATGCTTACTGCTCTGTAAACAAGTTAAAGCCTTGAATGTTGGTCTGCCTCTGGGTCAACTGAGAGAAAATGCAAGAAGAGAAAGAGTGTGATATTGATTTATGCAGTACCAGCATTTAACATGTACCCGTGTAGTAGACACCAGATTTTTTATTCCTGACAGTTTTTAAATGAAGTTCCACTTTTCTGACATTGTTTGTCTCTTGAATTCAAGCTGTTTATTATCTTCATACAGGCTTTTGCTGAAGTTTTTTTGCACTTGCAAATTTATGAAATATATACCGTAAAAATTCTATTTATAGCCCATCCTCTAATAGACGCCCACCCCCCATAATTTGGACAAAAAATGGCCATTTTTCAGCCCAAAATTGAATAATCAACTGCCCTTTTTAACGCCCATCCCCCTATTTTGAGCAAAATTGAGCTTACCTTTACAATTCAAGTTAACTTATTTCCCTTTTATTGTACATTTATTTCCCTTATTTTTGCCGTAAGAAAGTAGTAAAGGTCATGCACAAGGCTTATTTCTTATTCCCATGCTAGGCAAACTCAAACATACCGGACTCTACGTGTACGGTAATAGCGGAAATGGACAAATTTTATTGTTTGCAATAAGTCAGCATCCACTCTTTCTCCGGTTTCGATTTGTTCTTGTAATTAAAAGGGGCGAGTGGATTTATAAAGCCCTGCTTAGAAAATCGGTCTGTCTTGTGAAGATGTGTCTCCAGTTAACGCCCATCCCCAGCTTTAGAACAATCCATGATTCTAATAAAAGCCCGGACTATAAATGGAATTTTTACGCTACATAGCAAACTTAAAACTAACAGTTTACACCCTTCCTCTCAAGTGATGTTTCCTATACAAGGAAATGTTTTTCTTCAGATCTCATAGCAATAACAGGTCAAGGTTGTTGCTCAGTCAGTGTTGTTACAATCTTATGTCCTCATTTGATAGTTACCTCATTACCACAGTGTTACAGAACTTACGTTTCTTTAGATAGATTACTTGTTTACAAAATCAGTACCATAAACATTAAAACATGAGTGATTTATAAAGTGATGTTAGTTATATTATCTATGCTCAATATAACAGCAAATGGGATAAGGGAGCACTTCTTTTGTCAACAGTGTAGTTAAATACCCTCTGCATGAAGAGAAAATGTTAAAAAAAGAATTGATTAGAATGTAAACTAAGTCCCTTACTTACTTACTTACTTACTCAATCCCTTCTTTTGCAACAGTAATTGTTAAAAAAAAAAAAGAAAGCTGGCTTCCAGAGTACTCAATTTTAACATTCGATTAACTACAATAGTCTACATTATGCTTGAAATACAGATGTCTTAACACGCATTGCTGAACTGAATTATAATTTTACAAAATGCAATATAAAGTGACACTGAAGTTCATAGACTATAGAAAAGACCTCAGCTAATTACTGCCTTCATCTTTCATTGTTGTTACACTAGATTGTCTTATGAATAGTGAATGTTTATTTATTTTATGGAAATGCACTACTAGTATTCATTTTATTTGGTTATTGATATTACATAAATACCATTGTTTTATATGAGATTATAAAAATCTCAGGGTTTTACAGTACACATTTACAAGAAGTATATGTGGTTGTTTATATTGCTACCATGATGCATGAGGGGGTAAGGTATATTAATTAACACAGTTTACAGTTTGTCAGAATCCCTCCACTACATAAATCACCTGTTTCGTAACAGGTAGCAATTTAAACTGCCTGCCAACATCAAAGAAAATGATATCTAAAACCCTCTTAAATGACTCCATCTAGTTTGATCTATGACTTCTTTATTTAAATAGAGAACACTTGCGGTAGACCTGTATAATCCTTGTTGTTAGCCTGTATGCTAATTCTGACATTGGTAAATTTCAATTTAATATGCTAGAACATCATTAGATTTAATTAGACAGTGAAAAGCATTACAAATAAGCTACCATGAAAGTAGACTTTTCTCAAAGCTATCATACTATGAACAGTGGTAATTTTTAAAGGAATGATTTAGGTTATTAGATAGTGTTTAGGTTATATTAACTAAGACAAATAGAAAGAAAGCATATATTTAGAATCCTGCAAAAATGATGATGATTGAATAGATCAGAATGAATAATGATACAGCACCAAAACACTGGTTCAAACCCAAGGGCTGTTCTGATTTTTGCTTGCATAGGCCTGATAGAATGGTATTAAAAGAGACTGCAAGTTTTTACTATCTTGTTGAATCTCATGTATAATGTACCGGTAATAAGAATGTCTTGTACACATTTCTTATTTTGTAATTTCCTTTGGCCATGGTGCTGTGTAAATTCACACAGCATTCATCAAGCCATGAAGATTTATTATATACAAACTGGAATAAAACAATATAAAGAAGTGTTAATTTTATTTATATTACAGAAGTAATAAGCAACTGTCCACAGTTGGCTCTCCTTTCTGGATGGCACCAGAGGTGATCACTGGCCAGAACTACAATGAAATGGTAAGTAATTGAGACAAAACATTATCAAAGATTTACTAGTATAATGTCAAAATTATTCCTTTTATGCTCATCTTTAGAAATTTTGATGGTCTTGGATGTAGTATAGCTCTTAACTGTAAGCGTAACATCAGATGATAGTTTCCCAGAGTAGCTTCCCAAGTATGGATGAAGAGAAAGTCTGCAAAGTGTACAAAAATGTGTGTGCAACCCAAATGTGGGAAGCAAAACAATACAGATACCAAAAGACAGGCTGAACTATATAGGGACACAGTGATTAGAACTGAGAATATCTGCATTAAAACTGGTCTTGTCTGGTGTTGACAGACTGTAATCAGTTAGACTAATACTATGGCTCACCAGATTCATTTTCCATTTTAAGACTGCATGCAACAAAACAATCTGAAAAACAGAGACTGTTCTATGTTGAATGCAATTTACTATTTCTGCAAGATTTGCCTCAAGTCATTTAATTTTAATGCCAAATAAATACTGCATTACAGTTGTGAACATCACTTGCCCTATTTTCAAAGTTTATTATCAAAAATCTGGTATGTAGCTTCTGTGCATATTACAGTTTGATGTCCTCATTTTTTTTATGGAAATATTAGTGTATATTCTAAAAAGTTCATTTTATTTTTGGAGCATGTTATCATAAAAATTTAATTTTGTTCATAAAGTGGTGTAAAAGAAATGTATAAATGTATACCATGTGCATAATTCTGTTACCTAACTTACCTGTTCTGTTTCATTTTGTTAACTTATCTTGCGTAGCAATTACAAGGTCAGAAATCAGTGTAAATTTCAGTTTTGCTTATGTATGATTTTTTTTCAATTTTCAGGCTGATGTGTTTTCCTATGGAGTTATATGTTGTGAGATTACAGCAAGAGTTTCTTCTGATCCTGATGTATTACCAAGGACTAATGTAAGGGAAACAACTCTCTCTAATACTCTAGAACATTGTTTACAATATAATTTGGCAGCAGCATTTACATTTGAAATGTAAAATTCATCAATGTGCATCTCATAAAAATCGTTTCGTGTATTTAATGTCAGTAAATAGCAGAATAAAAGAATTATTTTGATAATGAATAGACTTTAAGGAAAGATAGATTTATGTGAAGACATTGAAGTTGATTAAACCAGGTAGAAGAGATATTTTGCATTGTCTTTACAATATCTGGATTAGAATATAATCTTGAAATATGTCTTGTTTTTTGTTTTAGAATTTTGGTATAGACTATAAGGCATTCAGTGAGCTGGTTGATTATTGTCCTCTAGATTTTCTACGGCTGGCTTTCAGATGTTGTCAGGTATTTTGTTGCACATCTTTTTCTCGGTCTTATGCAGACATTATCATTGTTTTACCATCAATACAGAGTCACAGAAATTTAACGAAATTGAAGTGGATAATTTTGTAGTTTTTTAAGACTGTAAACCATAGTGCAAGAGAAATAATTATGTCAAGTCCAGAGGTATATTGCTCACAATTTTTTAATGCTTATTCTGTAGCAATAATACATGATACTTTAGTCTAAACCCTCTTCCAGAAAGAGCTTTATATGTTAGTTAGGAGCAAGGAATCAGATCTTTGGGTTAAAACTGTAATTATAAATAGAAAAAAAAACTTTGATTAGTAGCATCTGTCTGAAGTAGAGGAGAGCTTGCACTTTCTCTTATGATATAAAGACATTACTCAAGTTATATTTAGAAGATTTGTTATATTTTGAAGATTTCCACATTATTTTCCTTTAACCACAATATGATTACTCATGTTTTATTGGTAGTAACAACCAGAACTATAAATGTTACAACCAAATTGTTAATTCAGTAACTAAATCTTTATTTTTAGCATAATATCATGACCACTTGTGAATTATTGTCATGATATTATGCAAACTATTTCTAAAGAATGATAGAAATCTCAAGTACATAAATGCCATACAGATATATATATTAACATCATAAGTCTTCATTGTTTTTTTTTGTCAACTCCTCTTAAATCAAATGAATGAGTTAAAACAAATTTATTATACTTCACATGATTGTTTGATGTAAAATTCCTCTACATAGTGAGGGTGATATTTTTTAGATCACCCTGCCAGATTTTAGATTACCCTGCTAAAATAGCTTTAAACCATTAAGTTTAAAAATAAAGTCCTGTAAACCCAATGATACTGCACATAAACTCATCCTCACTTCCACCATCATCATTATAAGTAACAAATGATTTACAACAGAGGAAACTAGAAACAACACCTGAGTCATCAACACCAAAATCATTACCATCATCTTAATTGTCATGTATATCACAATCATTGTTATCATTAAAAGACAAATCATTTACATTTTTTAAATAAATATAAGCAGCACTAAAAGCACTGATGTTATAAATTTGTCATCACCATCATCATCAGTGATTGGTGTAATGAAATGAAATAAATATACCATGATAGAGCGATTCAAAACATCCATCTTAAAAGTCTAATAACAACCTTGGCATATGCCTGGCAATTTTTATATGTTTTTGTCTGTGATATGAGGCTGTGTTTAGGGGGTTGAAAGAATATTTGCACTTGGACATTATGGGAATGCTTATCTTCCATTGATTCTCTTTATAGGTTGACCCCAGTAAGAGGCCCAGGTTTACAGAGATAGAAATTTCAACACAGAAATTATATGAGAATCTCAAAACTGATAGCATGAGCTACATGAATATGGAAAGAAGAAATTCTGTTGGTAAGATATTTGAATGTCATTTCTCCCAATACTTAATTCAACAGAATGAACTCTGTTACCATAGCCATATGTGATTGAAACAGTGCTGTACCATAGAAGAATTTGTACACATCATCTAGTCGTAGGTCATCAGTGTCTTTTTAAAAAAATGTGATTAAATATTCAAATACTTCAAATACATTAACATGCATTTATCTTTGTGATGTTAGAAAAACGATACAGTATGTGCCTTGTTATTTCTGTGGAAAATTAAACTTTTGTAATTGATTGTTGAAAACACAGCGAACTTTGAAGGTTTTCCATTAGTACCTCAAGCAGTCCACTTCAGCAAGCTGTACATTTAACGCACATTTTAAGATGTTATCATTGAACTTCTTTCCTTAGGTTTTGTAGTGTATAGCTCAGTTGTGTGTTTTTAAGAAGCAGTTATTTTTATTCATTATACTTTACTTCATTTCATTTTTCTGCAGATGTTTCTACTTATAAAAGGTCAAGGTCAGAGGATAATATTCTTCAAGCAAATGGAGATGATTATGAAGGTGAATATATGGACTTTGAAGAAGAAAAAGACACCAACACTGTGACACCAATTCTTATTGGTGAGGCTATGAGCAGAGATGATCCATTTTATGAACCATCTATATCAAATCCATTTGCCGATATGGCAGGCTTCAGGGAAGGATGTAAAATTCTTGGTAAATCTTTTGGTGATGTTGATAGTGTGATGTTTGAGTTACCATCACCATCATCACCCACAACCCCACCCTGCACTCCAAATCTTGCTTCCTCTACATCTTCTGTGAGGAAGTCTTCAGTGCAGTGGCGGCGGAAAAGTCAGTCGCTGCCATCATCACCAGTTCTGTTGCGTAAAGCAGCAGAAAGGCTTCATCAGGAATCAATTCATGGCTCAAATTGTAAAAAGTCTCTGAATCAAAACAGGTATTCCTTCTCAGCTTATAGCACCCGATCAAAAAGTGTGTTCTTTCCAGAAGCAGTAGCGCAAAGACTTCAGTTTGAAATGTTTGACACCGGCAGCCCATACAATGGTCGTTCACGAGAAGGATCTGTGGAAAGTGATAACTATAATTACATGAACACTTACCCAATTAACAGAATCAGACGGCATTCAAATTTAGAAAATTCTGCACCCCGTCGCAATGATACGAACTCATCATTATCTAGTTCTTTTATCAATTCTCGACAAGAGTCAATAGATGAGACAGGAGACAACGAATTTTCACTTTCAAATACAAACTCAGTTTATCCAAGTCTGTCATATGCACCAGACTATGCCAAAAAGGATCATACTTACTTGAACAATAATCATTTAAACAGTACCCCTGAATCAAAAGTGTCATTTGATGTGTCGTTTGATGATCCATATAGTCCCGACAATGAAATAGTTGATCCCTGGAGTATGAGACGAGAAACTCTTCAGAACACTGCCATTATTGAAGAACCTGTTTGCATAAATGGAATTATGGAAACTTCTGTGTAGAAACAAGCCAGTTAAGTCAAAGTAAAGAAAATTGTCAAAACTAGCTTCTTCTTGTAGTTTCAAGCATAATTTTGTGAAACTAGCCTGATTAGTACATCTGTGGAGGTAACCCATTCCTTGTGTTTAAAAACTTGTAAATGATGATTTTGAAAAAGAACAAATATAAAAATTTAAGGATAGTCAAGCTTACATTATATGTAGCTGATTTTACTGTTTCATTTCAAGAACTGTCTATTGTAAAGGTATAACCCTACTCTTAGAAGTTTGATATGTTTTTGTGTACTGAGGCATATTGTCTGAGATTATGCTGATATAATTCACAGTAGCAAACTAGGCAGTTATTATCAAACGTAAATAGTTTGAGTACAGATTTCATCTACATACAATATGCCAAGACAGTCCAAGACTTTATGTTGGTTTATAGAACTTACACGAAGAGTTGAGAAAATAATGGTGCAATTGTTAATGTTTCAGTGTTACTTAGAGTGAAATTAGTTGTACTTATAATATAGAGTATTTTTTCTAGGATAAATTGCAGCAGTAATTATTTGTTTCATGAACATGAATGTGATAGCTATGTAATGTATATTTAGAAACTTTGTAATTCCATACTACAGTTGATATTAAATTATCTCCCTTTATTTAATTGTAAAGTTATTCATTTATTCAGAATTGTTCATTAGATGATATTAATTTTTTTTTTTTTTTTATGAATTCCAAACATCTTGCATTGTAAATGTTTGAAATAAATCAGGCCATATCATTTCATTTTGTTCATGTTTCTAAAACTATTTATGAAAAGATTTCATTTTACAATGTATGTATTATTTTTCACTTATGCGAAAATGACATTAGTTTGTCTTCACACTTACCTGTATATAGGTTAAGGTTAGTTTAGCAAAGAGATTGATGTTTAAAAATCTACACATTAAAAGTTGTTTTACATGTCAAGGGGTGAATCAGAATGCAAAAAAAAAGGTACTGTCTGTTTCTTTATAGCACTAATAACATTTTGGCATTGATCCATTGATTGGTAAATTCTATAAAATTGACAATTGAATAGTACAAACAGTATAAAGTGAAAATTGCTTTTAGGAAATTGAGAAAGTGTATCATTAGAGCTAAATACTTCTTACTCTAGCATGGTTTCAGATATTGTAGGGTGGAGTGATAACATGCATAGGTAGGATAAAACAAACATGAAGAGTGCCATTAGAGCTGTCTCAGTGATAAAAAGAGAAGAATAATGATTTGTTAGTATCTGTTCTTATTCCATGTTTAATCAGAAGGTTAGATTAGACTGAATGTTTGAATAAAATGCCGATTAACATCAGTATTGGTCAGCTGTTCAATCTTTTGCTTACTTTCCAATTTTTTCCTTATTCTAGTTCCACTCTTACCCTCATTTTCTGATTTTTACATTTTTAAAATATATATCTAAATTTATGTTTTATATATAGATCTGATTTAAGAATTTCAGTGGCTCTTCAAAGACTTTTTTTTATGAATTTTATCATTTGAGAGAAGTACTTAGAGGAAAAAAACTGTTACATTTAGAAAATTGTTCGAAATTGTCTTTACAGCAATTTCAAGAGGTGCTTACTTAAACATTGTAACGAGAAATCGAGTGTGAAAATATACAAGGTGAATGCAAGTTATGGTAAAAAAGCAAGTTAGGAAGAGGGCTTTAGCTTGCATCGTTGTCTTAGCAAGGCAATAATTTCTGACATATGCAAAAAACACACTGCTTGGCTTAATATAGTACAGGTCTAGGGTATTAGCTTCAGAAGTTCTACTATGCACTAAAGCATTGTTAAATACTTGATCTGCTATAATATTGTATTTGAAATAACTGTGATAAGAATCTGAAACTTTATCTTGTTCAGAAAGAACATGTCCGAATCTATGGTTATCTTTCATTTGTTTTTGGATCATTGTTTTAAGCATTACTAACAACTTGTCAGAAAAGTGGTAGTTTCTTATGAATGTCTGAGGTGTAGTAGGAGTGGTAGAAAGGTAACCGACATAACTGAAATTCAGAAGTTAACCAGAATATAATCATATGGTAATGTCACCATGTGAGGAAGCAAAAACTGAACTAATGAATGTGTATCTTTTATCTGTAACTTAATGAAGCGGACTGAAATGGAGAGTGTGTAGTTAGACTGTACATCAGTATTTGAGAAGATTTATTTTTCTGCTCACTGTAATGTTTTGAGACAATCTGTGTTCTGATGTAGCTAATGTAACACGAAAGAGCACAGATATGTGAAACAAGAGAGCACAGAACATGTTTATAACAGTGAATTTTTAGTTTTATTTATATTTTAAACAAGAACAGTCTTAAAAAGTCCAAGTAAGTAATGCATGCATGTAATTAATATCATAAACAGGACGTGAATAAACTAAACAAGATAATAATGTTAGTAATCTAGAGAAGTCACAGAAGTCAAGACTTCAGGAGAGTAAATTTTTATTGAAAAGAAACATTTTATGATTATGTTATAAATCCAGGAAATTAGAAATTATTCATATTCTTTGCTCTTCAATGCTCAGTTTATATTGAAGATTTTATATACTTTGTTCAGCAAGAGTTTTCCACTGTCACTTGTATGTTTTGTAAACTGTGTTCTCTGTATATCTACCTCATTGAACTGTAGTCCTTGCCTTACAAAACCTTTCTCTTGTGTGTATCTTCCTCTTGTGTGTTAATTGGTTAAATTTATCCATTTACTGTATAGCTTCATAGCACAGCTGTCTTTTAAGACTTATTCCATCTTGGATGCTTTTTTTGTGGTGTGGCTGAAAGTGGGATTTTACTTTAAGTTTGATACATCTTAAATAATCTTCTGAACTTCAGGTAAGAATTAAGTGCCAGTAATCAGTCATGAAATTATCATATACATGTATTATATTTGAAGGTGTACATATCAAAGCATATTTAAGACATTACTTAATGATTGCTGTGCAGAATTTAATTTGGCAGTTTATTGTACAAAGTGCAAAATGACTTTTTTGGGGCAAAAGTCGGTCTTTTTGATGTTTTCATGTAAATCAGCAACATAAATTTGTAGGTTGCTTCATAGGTAGTAACTTCACTCTATGATACTGTTGTAGAATTTAGATTTTTATTAAATTCTGTAATTTGTAATTGGGGCACTAAATGTTTAAAGGAAGTACAGTGTACTACATGTATATTGTGAATAGAATACTGAGAGGAATAAACGGTATATCTTGCATATAATCTAGTATCAGTTTTATGAGCATGAAAGGCATGGATATATTACTACAGACCTGACATTGATCTAATGTACTTACCTGTTCTTTGGTTTACTGTATGTATTTAGATGTGTGTTTTTGTGTAGTTAGTAGGTAGCAACATTGTTGACATTAACCTTTGTGGTTACTGCTTTCAAGCTTAAATCATTTGTTCCTGAAGTACATGTAGCAATTAGCAGTGATAAGTTTACAGGTTATTTTAGCATGTTCCATATTCGCACAATTTATGCATTATAGAGAAACATGACTGAATTAATAAAACTTGATAATTCTGAAAATGACATCATTTTGATGTCAGAATTTATCAATATTTTTTACATTTTTAAAACCATGAAATGCAGAAGGACTTTGATAGTAAACCTTGATAAAATAAAGCTTTCTGGGAAGGTTATGTTTTGAAAAAAGGATTAACATCTGGTCACCAATATGTACTGCAAACATCTTATCATCTTTATTTAGAGACCACTGCCTCCTTAATTGAAATCTATGGCATTTTTTCTTTTCACAAGTCCGTCTGACATCTCATTGGAAAAAGAAAGAAATTTCTTAGGACCTAACCTTTGTACAAATACAGATTTAGATGAGCTTAAACTTTTAAAAAAATTTTCATCAGGCAACCCTCAATAACCTCTACAACTATAGCAAGATTAGCACGAATTCCTGAAAATGACACTTGCTACCCAGAAATAAGAGAACATAAACTAAGGCAGTTAATTTGATGCAATGTATTAATGTTATTGTATGATATGGTAAAATGTTACATGTTGAATCTGTGATACTGTGTACATGTTTGTAAATATTTGTTTAAAACTTTCTTACATTATATTGTCTCATTTGTTACTTGTTACTACTTAAGGTGCCAAGAAGTTGGCATAAAACTCTTGCAAGAATTTCACTCACTTGTTATGTAGCTTTTGTACTGAGTTTATTTTTGTTGTAAATAAATAAAAATTGTTGTTAATAAATTTATGGAGCAGTTTCTTGTACAAAAATCTTTTCCATGGTTTCTACTGGATACTGAAACTGATGTTTTGAAGAAAGCAAAAAAAAAATCTTACAGTCGTATTTCAGAAATACTGTCTCCTATTCATTTAAGTAACCACATAGTATGTTTATCTACATGAATGTAAAGTAGTTGTTTAAAATATGGACACTCTGGTCTGGCTCAGTTTCTTTTCTTTAGGACAGTCCAGTTTATGACTTTGTTAAAACAGAATACTACTTCTCTTGGCTTATTACAAAATGTCCAATACTGCCTCACAATTGCCATGAAGACAGTTGTTTCCCTTGGTTTATGATTCCACCAAAATTATGTGATTGGTTTTACATTATTGACTATTTACCTAATGAGCTGGGATGTGTCTTTGTAAGAAACTGATACAAACCAGAATTAAATGGAGTTATTTGACAGCTGTTATCATTTAGGATAAGTACAAAGCAAGTTTTTCTCAACATGATTGTGAATCTCCAACAGTATACCTTGGGAAAGATATTTATACATGGAAGCTTAATTGTTTGATTCAATGTGATCTCCGTACATTGCTCCAGGATTGAAGTTCTGCAATAAAGTTTAATTAAATACATCTGTAGTTGTTATTGTTTTTATCCATCATTGGCAAATAAAGCAGATAGTGTCATCTAAAATGTTATACGAAGTATGAAATAGCAGCTTGACTTTAGGCATGACTTCCCATGAAAATCTTCAGAGAATTGTTAAGATGTAGTTAATTGATGGATCCCTGACCCCTCACGTTTGCATGATTTAACAAAGAAGTGCAGTTGTATTTTCTGCCACAAACATGTATATAACAAAAGAACACTTGGTAATGTTTGTGGGTAAAACCTATTGATAAAAGATTCAAGTCATGCTGTGGATCCATGAATTATGAAACAGCTATATCCATTCAGTTATAATAAGAAAAACACAGTTTGTCCCAACCATGTTGTGACAAAGTATTGCCCCAGTGTCTACAGGAGCTCCAGCATCTTGTCACTGACGCAAATTTTCTATTGAACAACTTACTTTTCTAATTATCAGTGTGAAACATGGAAGGGTTTTCATTCTATGAGATGAATGTGTGGAAAGCCGTATACCTTAAAATTAAGTTGTTCTGTTTCTTTCCAATCATTTCAATGATACTGAATGAATGAATGATTACCCCAATATCACCAAGGTGTCAGTAAAAAATTCTAAGTACAATAGATAAACTGAAAACATTAATACAAATTACCAATAGAGTTGTTGTACCATTTTTGAGTGGATAACCATTGATTCCAAATGAATGCTTTCTGTAAGTGCAATGCCTAAAGAAATTTTTTAACATACCGGTAGGTTCTATAGATCATTATTTTTCATTTAACAACAAATGAGCCAACACAATAAATATGAAGTATATCATTTGTTATTTATAGGGTATGATTTTAAGTTTGATTGTTCCCTACCATTCCAAAGATGACTGTGGTCTTATACATCAGCTTCAGTCACAATCTGAGCAGTTTTTGGCTGATGTCTCTCATTCCTGTTCATACTTACACTTCAGTTGTAGTCAATCACATAGAGAGATACTGTATTTCAAAAATTTAATACCCTGTTGTCAAAAATCTTGAACTAGTTGTAGTCAATTACAGAGAGAGATAGTGTGTTTCCAAAATTTATACTCTAGTCAAAATTCCTGAACTAATTGTAGCCAATCACAGAGAGAGATAGTGTGTTTCCAAAATTTCATACTCTTTACTTTAGTCAAAATTCTTGAACTAGTTGTAGTCAATCACAGAGAGAGATAGTGTGTTTCCAAAATTTTATACTCTTTAGTCAAAATTATTGAACTAATTGTAGCCAATCACAGAGAGAGATACCGTTTCAAAAAATATTATACTCTCTAGTCAAATTCTTGAACTAGTTGTAGTCAATCACAGAGAGATACTGTGTTTCAACAATGATTATACTTTTAGTCAAAATTTCTGTCCAAAATTATTTGTAAAAGGGCTTCAGTAAGAAAATATGCTTCAAATACTAGGCTAAGCATACAAGCAAGGACAGACAAACGTGGCTTCTTTCCAATGATATGATACACCTTGAATAAAAGATAGACAAAAATATGCCATCAAGTCAAAAAGTAGCATCATTTTGACATAATCATACTTTGTCAATGACCTAATTGAATTAAAGCAAGCCAGTGAATAGGTTACATTTGAAAATAACCCACATTATAGGCAATTGTCAGCTATAAAACACATGCACTGTTAAAATGTTCATTAGTATGTAAAGACAGCTCATTTTAAACTGCCATATGGTAACAGCTGTATTCAAAATTGTTAATCATTGACAATGTTTCTATAGCAACCACATTTAAATTACGCCACATATCAATATGAAAAATAATAAGAAGTGCAATAAAAGGTGTATTTGACATGACAAATCAGATAATATTCAGCTCCTTGCCTTGTAAACATAAAGTGGTGATGCAAGTACCAGCATTAATATAACCTCAACTGTAGGCAAATAAATGCACATTTTCAGCCATAAGAGTTGAGAAGCCATTATACAAAATCTTTCTTAGTCAAAGAAAGTCCCATTTAGATTTAAAATACACCTGTACAAAAAAGTGGATTTAATAGCCTTACTTTAGGGCTTACCTAGTTCACATTTATTGTTATGGAGCAGATCAGTGGTCCAGTTGTAACACGCTGGACTGGTAGTCGCGAAATCGATCCCCCCGCTCCTACACTTATTTTATTTATTATCTTTTTGATGAGACATTCAACCAAGGTCCTTTGTATCAGTGCTGTACACCAAGCACGCAAAAGAACCAGAGGTGTCTCTGGAATGGGATGCTTTCTGTATCTTCCCCACAACATAAAATAACTAATCTCAGCAGGGGGTGTCAGTCATATGGGAAAGCGCAGGGAAAGCGTTACCGATGACAAACTCAGATAGTCAGTTATTGTTACCACATGTGCATATGATAATGAACAAGAGCCCCGCTGTGTGGAGCATTACATGCCCAAAGGTTATGATGTATTTGTGATATAAGGGAGATAACCTTAGGCTTTGGAATTAAATGATTTGCTTTAAACTTTTGATTTATAATATTTTGATTTTTAACATTTTATAATTTTAATTTTAGACTTTTATAGATCTTCTGAATTTTAAGTTTTATAATTTGAATAAATGTCAGTCTTTCATAAGTTACGATGTTCATTCTGTGATGCATGGTTATCAAGTTATAGTGCAGAAATATTGATTGCTTAGTTGATTGTCACCTTGACCTTTTATGTACTTACCCCGAACAGTATAGGGATCACGTAATCAATGATGGCAATCATCCTAAGAAGTTGGAAGTCTGTATGGGAAGTAGTTGCCAAGTTATACAGCAGAAATGCTTTTCAGTGTTTAGGTCATTGTGACCTTGACATCTGACGTACTGTTCCCAAGATGTATAGGGGTCATTTTTGCAATTTAATAGATCATCATAAATATTTTGAAGTTTGAAGTCTGTATGACAAATGCTTATTAAAGTTTTACAGCAGAAATAGCTTTTAGTGCTAAGGCCACAGTGACATTGACCTTTGACCTACTGACCCCAAAATCATGCACTCAATGTAGGCAATCATCATATGAAGTTAAAAGGCTGTGGCCAAACAGTTCTCAAGTTATCCTCCGGAAACCAAATTGCTAACAGATGGATGGCCAGATGGATGGACACCCAGGACCATAACAATATGCCCCTTCAGGCATAAAAAAACCCAGTGGTATATATGTACTTGTTTACCTTAAAACCTTACATGTTTTATTTCCATGGTAGTAGCTGGACAAGTTCTTTCTTCTTACAAAACAGAAAAGAAGTCTGAAGTTTCATAAAATGTTTTATTGCTTTTCTCACAACTTGGCAATGTTTCTTTCCATATTATCAATAACGAAAGGAAATGGTTCAAAGACACTCGGAACTGTATCAAACAGGAGAAAAATATAGTTACATAATATTCTAGCACTTACAATGGATGGTATGCTACAATCTTAATGACAATCTGTTTACAAACTTATTAACACATGAACGCATAACTACAAATAATCTTGCATATTCAAAATTTCTTGAAGTATTACAGTAAAGATAGATCTTAATATTGGACTACATAAACAAGAAGACTTTAAATTGGACAACACTGTAAACCCACATAGAAAATGCTTTCATAAAATGAAATTCATAAACAAACTGCCATTAAAGTATAATATACCTATACAATTAAGTTATTGCTTGCTCAGAAACCACACCACAACCTAATGGGTTGAGAAAAGTAAGTTATACAACAATGAAACAAACCTGAAAGAAAAAAAGAAAAAAAACAAAACACTAAATGTAACAAGTGTCACGTGTATGACCTACTGCTTATATCTATAGGTAATGACAGTAATTTCACCATCAACAATGTCTCATAAAAGTATACCAGTGAAAAGATATTGAAACAAAAAGTTGCTAATGCTATATACACTGCAACAGAATAGCTTTATTTGCTTTGCCCTATACAACCATATATCACAAATATTCAGAGTTATACATAATGCAGAATTCTTATGACAGTAACAGCACTGTCTGCTGCTAAAACCTTCCAAGATTATACATTATAAACCCTTCAAGATTTTCTGACCAGCATCACACATGAAAGGCATTTGCAATCAGTTTTTGAAAACCAGCATTTTTTAAGTATTTATAGCAAATATTATTTAAGGCATTGTGTCTGAAAATTTCAGTACATAAAGCTGATAAAATTAACAGTATGCTTAGAAGGAACCGTTGCATACAATTCACCCACTGAATGATGAAATTCACAATGTAGGTTTAATGTATTTGATTTCAAAATTTTACTTGCATTTTAAATAGTTAATTTTAAAACAATAAAGCTTTTCAGTACATCCTATCATTGCTGAAAAAGCATATTTCATAATTTGTAGATGGCCTAAATTGCGGATGATGTTATTGTAGATAATATCTTTATGACCTAAATGATCTGTGCTGAATAACTTTTATCATCATTTTCAAGAAATCTGATACAGACCGATCATATTCTTTCAAAGAAATATTTATCAACCTTTTGAACTGTGACTAAAGACAGTGTAAAAATTTGCTTGTTTTCATTTCACGATGTTTCACTAACACTGAAGACATCCAAGTACTATGCATGGCCTTGATGGTATGATATTGTTGACAACTCATATACTACGTTATTGAATTTAATGTACTTTTCTATATAGTGATAATCACAGTTACTGCGAAATCGTCAGAAAATTATGTTTAACCGGATAGTATAAGGAAAACTATTGTAATCAGAAAATAATATATTATAATTGCAGTCAATGATTCAGGATTCACGAACATTTCCATCCGTGAAACTTCTTAAAACATCTAAAATTGTGATTTCGCGAACTTTTTGACACACAAAAATATCCACTTATACAGTAAGCTTTTTCAAGAACTAGAACAGCGTTATGCAAGACTGGAAAGTTTCTAATTGTTAAATATATTTGTACCATTAACTTTGTTTATAAACTTTCTCTTTATTGAAAACACTTGAAGTAACAGGACAGTAATAAATCTACAATGATTCAACCTGTCATCAATTACTTTCGTGCAAGCTCGTATTTGTAAAATATACAATAAATCTGAAAGAGGATTTATAAACCATGTACATCTTTCTCTGACAAGAAACTGTTTATTTCTCCTATCAAGATATTAACTTTGCAATATCTTGTCATACAGAGACTCAAAAGAAACAAGAGGATCAGATGGTCCTGGGTCACTAACCTGAAAAGAAACTACCAAACAACTGGTGCAGTGGGGGTGAGAGTGGGTCAAATGGCAGACAGTTCCAATACCACAAGAGATATGAAAAAATATTTTTTAAACCAAAAAAGAATGTCAATAATTCAAGGGGGCAAGATCTTCTAAATCCTATCTAATTAATTAGGCAATGCTGAAGCATATGTATCTAAGTTCAAGGCCTTTCACTTCCTTTAAAACTTTCTCCTATATAACTCAATGTAAAACCAGGTGATGGCCTAGGTGGGGCCAATTTTGATCCAGGGGCCATGATTTGTATAAACTTGGCAGAGGTCCACAAGACAGTGGTACAAACAAAGTATTTAAATCCTAGGCTTAATGGTTTCAGACAAGAAGATTTTTGAAAGTTCTTCCTATATAAGTGTTTGTAAAATCAAGTGACCTCTGGGCTCAGGCCAATTATGACCCAACAGCCATGATCTATATAAAACTTTAGTAGAGGTCCACTAGATGATGCTATCAACCAAATATGTAAGCTCTAAGCCTTTTGATTTCAGACAGTAAGATTTTTTTTTTAATTTTTCCTATACAACTCTGAGATCATGTGAATCCAGGGGTCATGATTTGTATAAACCTGGTAGAGGTCCACTAGACAATCAAAAACACCATTCATCTTAACTCTAGGCCTTATGGTTTCTGACAAGAAGATTTTTTAAAGTTTTTCCTATATAAGTCTATGTAAAATCAAGTGACTCCTGGGCTTGGACTAATTCTGACCCCAACGCCATGATTCATATAACTTTGGTAAAGGTCCACTAGATAATGTTATCAACCAAATATCTAAGCTCTAGGTCTTGTGGTTTCAGACAAGAAAATTTTTTAAGTTTTTCCTTTCAGTTGCCATGGCAACCAGAGTTCTACATGGAATTCCATTTTTTATATAACTTTGAAAGAGGATCATATAAGCATCATTTCTGTAAAGTTTAATTGCAACTGACCCAGTGTTAAAGGTGGAGATGTTGTTTAAAGTCAACTGTGGACCAAAGACGGATGACAGACGGACGACAGACAAAATAGCATACTAAAAGCTTAACCTGACCTTTGGTCAGGTGAGCTAAAAATTCAAAAGCATGATTTTTTAAAATCCTAGCTAACAGTATGAGAATAATTCACTTAACTGTTTTGACATCAAAGAGATAGGTTGGACACCAATTATCATGATCAATATTCTATTGTCAGTGCTTCTGTTGACAGCTGGACTTTATATCTAAATATTTTCTTAAAAGCAAACAACCTTGCAGAAGGGTTAGGGTCCCAGATTAATACTAGACATGTCTAGACAGAAACAATGTGTATGTTTAATGAAGCAATATTCAAGACTTTCTAAATCCAAATTATACTGAACTGCATTTTTTAAAAGATATCCTGTATCTAGACCACTCAAATCTAAAAATAACTTCCTTACAAAGAACTCCAATGCCATCTACATTGTATATTTAAAACCTGAGCGCATGCATTTAAACTTTGAAAAGTATGTGTGTCATGCATTAAGCAGAAAGCACGGTTAAAGTAAGGTAAAGCTAGACACAACATTCAATACACAATCAAAACATACAAAGAGACAGGCATAGCACTTTTTCGGAATATAAGTACAGTAAAGTTATTAAATGTAACAAAAAAGAAATAACAGTATCTCTAGTCTTACAGTTATATCCACTTAGATATGTGGTAAAATTACATTCTGTTAAGCCTCAAACTTCATTAAATCAACAAATAGCACTTAGTTATAATTACATGTATTTACAACAAGCATATATATTTCATTTCCAAGCCTGTTTCATTTACAACAAGCATATTTCTTTAAAAACAAGCACAATTTCATTTACAAGAAGCGTATTTTGTTTTCAACAAGCAAAGTTCATCATAATTATTTCATGTTAATAGATTCTTGTATATAAATGAAGACTTAACAAACTTTATAAAAGCTTTCAAAACATAACACAAATAGCTCATTTGTAGCAATTCTCATGTGGCAATAAACATGTCTTATTACTACATACAGAATACCTGAATAACATTAATCGGACTCAAAAGTTCATCAGTCATTCAGAAAATTTAATTCTACCTACGATATTTCACAGATGTTTCTCAAGTTAATTGCTTTTCATTCAGTATCTCAGTGTTTTTCTCCCTCATTTTTTTTTTTTTGGTTAAACTAAATTAAAAATGGAAGCAATTTTGGCAAAACAGTTCACAAAAATCCAATATAGCTGCCTAGAATAGGGCATCTTATCTGAAACTGCATTTCAACCAGTATGAATTACCCGATTTAATTTCATTCAAGGCAAAAAAAAATGTGTATCCCATGAACAAATCAGCTTGCTTTAACAGACTTTTCAACAAAGGAACATCTTATTTTTTACCAGGGGAGAAATACAACAGTGTATCAATAGCAATCACTAATGTTTTGCACCAAACTGAAACATTAAAAATAATTAACTTCCATTACTTAAGCTAAAAAATGGTAAAAAAACAATATAATACGAAACATTCAATATATTCTATGGTTACAACAAAATGTAAATGAACACAAAATGGCTAACAACTAGCAAGAGGCAAAATAATGGATGATATCTGTACTTTCAACAGACCAGTACTGCAAACTTACACTCAAATAAATCTAACTGTCAACTTTTACAGAGAATGTCATTTTCTAATAATGATATGTATGTAAACCTTTGCTGAGTTAAAATGTCACCTTTTACTTTGAAGTATTTTTACTTATACTTTAGAAATATGTCCAAATTATATGTGACCAATAAATTCACTGAATTTATACTAAGTGGCATTTCTATTTCCATTAACAAATTATCCAAAGATTAAATTCTAAAACCTTAAAATCACTTATCACAGTCTATGTTTTGCAGCATGAAGATCCTGATTTTAGAACTGCAGTATCATTTACCTATGCTCATATTAAATTGACTTCGGTACCTGGATTGAGTGCCTTTTTTTCCAAAAAAAAGCCCCCAAAAAGTTTGTTTCATCCAAGAAATGGTACAATGTCATTTCACTATCTTTAAGCGTAACTGTGTCAGACTGACTGTTCTGAGGTGATACTATTTACAAATATGCATCAATTTGTTATCAGATATTCTGTTTCTTTCATTTACAAATTAAAGTACATTATAATTAGGAAGTACAAAGATGAAAATTTTCACTCAATGCATAATGAACAATACTAATTTCTATTTTATGGCTTTTTATTTCAATGATTTTCTCTACCTAGCTCTTATCTTATAAATAAATGCTTTGGATATTCTTTAGAGGACAAACGTTTATTAAAACCTAGTTTACTATCAATTGCGTTTTAACAGGAATGGACTTAAAGTGTCAAATTTAAGACAGGATTATAGATCCCCTGGTCTGCAACTTAATAAGCTTAAATTAACAGAAAATTTTACAATTTACTGGTTTTCTCTCATTTTTATAACAAATATGAATCATATCAAAGAAATTCATTGTAACAAATTCAATATCTAAGGAAAGACTAAAGACTTCTTATTCAAGTTGAACTCTTTATGTAAGTACGTCTGCTGCAATCTGCTCTGATCTGTGTACCTGGAATGCTTGACATATGTGGAAATTGTCTCCCTTTACTCTGGCATATGAGGGCAGGGATAATCTGATCATGGCAGGAATGGGGTTCAAGTCTAAAACACCTGAAACAGAAACACAACTTTTACATACATGTATATTGATACAGAAGTCAGTAATTATGAAACGACATTTCTGTTTTCACTGAATACCAGTAAGCAAGAAACTTCACTGAAAACTTTACGACTTTTCACAATATTGCTTATTTTCTCTGATTTTAACTGCAAGAAACGAAACAAGAAGGTTTTAATAATACTTGCATTACAAATAACTTGACAAATTTCTCTCTAAGCAAAATACATATTATTTCATTTTATTTCACCTAATTCAAAAATGAAGCAAAATCTACAAGAACTCTGAAGACACAATCACATTAAGTACTTCAGCAAGCAATACCAAAAATCATAATCTGGTTTAATTACAACTTAGGACAATCTTATGATTCAAAGCTTGACCTCCAGTTGGAAAAGGTGTGTCCATATACAATGAACTACATAAATATTTATTCTCACATTTAACATTTTATTTACTATCAGAGGTGGTAGAGTGAAACCTAGATATAAAATATTCCATGGACCATTGACAAAAGAAATGTCTTTTCAATTATATCAGTATTTGAGCAGCAATTGAAACTACCACTTTACTGAATAACAAACTGATCATAATTTACCTTTAAAGATCAATAACATTCATTTCAGGTATGTAAATAATGTAGGTATTGCGAAATCTCTTTTAAGTGCTTAAATAGATATTTAGCGCCAATTTACTTTAAACAATCTGATCTGGTTTATTTGCTCCATCATAAGTTACATCACGTTCTTACATGACAATACATTAGAAATGCAAAATATTAAAACTATGCTTTGGTAAGATAATGGAAAACTATTTCCATATTTCTCTTATTGTAGCTCTCAATGAAATGAATTTCTAGATCATAAAATTTATTTGAATTGCAAACAGTGCAGACCAGGATAATCAGGTTGGTTATGGTCAGCAGTGGTTGCCAGTAAACTGCATAAAGGCTCAGAGATTTTTTATTAAAGTTTATGTTCAGCATTTCACAGACAGGAAGTTAGGAACCATCAAATTCTGTTTACTATGTACAGGATTAGGCCATAAATTTCAGCCCCTTGTGATTATGTACAGACACTTGCCAGTAGGACTTAACTCAAGAAGTACTTGAAAACATATTTGGAAAACAATACAACATTTGACATTTTATTGTTCATGTAATATATCCATCTTAAATAAAAACAACTGTTCTTTAAAAGCTCTCAAGTAGGTTTTTAAACTATTTTATGTTGACAAAGAATCTGTTTACATAACCAACTCGTTTATGTCCACATCATTGATAAAACAACTGTTAAAACAGGAAAACTACAAACGTCTTTATTAGTTTATAGAGGTGAAAATAATTTATCAATAAATAATCTACTCTGTGACAGATCTTGTACTTGTTACCACAGAACAAGTTAAAATGAAGTTCAGATATCCTTTTTAGTTATATCAAGACTTAAAGAAATCTTTGAATGTTAACATTTTTCTCTAGTATTTTGTGCTCTTTGGTGGCCAATATGGTTTATCTGTCAAAGGGAACACTTCTTTGCAATGCATTTAAAACATATCCAACAAAAAAAGACATTATTTTAATTTTTCATTATTCTGTGACAAAAATATCTTCTATCTTACAGTTATTTTCTTATGAAAAAAAAAAATTGTTTAAGTTCAACAAATGTACATACGTTTAGGGTCAAACCCAGGAGAAATCTCTGGTGTCCACATCATCTTTGCATTTTTGGAATGCCTCCTGATTTGTATCAAACATATTATACTGGTCATCAGCAGTCACATGATGCACAACAACTAAATATAGAAAATTACACGTCCGTAAACCCCAGCCACTTAAAGTAAATCGTCCACTTCTGAATGGTTCAACACCAACAAAATCAGCTAACACTCCTATATATGCATCCTCATTTGCAAATGGTGGAATGTGTTTACTGGTATTGACAAATTTCTCAACAAGGTCTTTTGACAAAAGGTAGCCCATTCCAACTGCATATGGTGGATAATGTGACGGGGAATACTGTTCCACAGATACAAACCACTTACTGTTGGGATTACGTATAACTTTTAATTTATCCTCTGCTTGTGTTACAAGACCAATATATGTATTGTTTTTTGGAGTACTGGAAGTTACAAGTTTGTATAGAAGTTTCGTATTAACATACACATCATCATCAGTCTTTAAAACAAATTCATGCTGACAATTCCGTAAAACCCAGTCTAAACCATGCATAGTTTTAATAGTTAGATTTCGATATGAGTCTATATAGCTACCCATTATAATTTCATGGAAGTCATTCATTTCATTTTCTATAACAACATTAGATATATGTACAGAGCTTTGCCCTATTAAAAACACACACTGCCACGGAACTGAGGCAAGATTAAAACTGGATGGCCTGCACCAAGTTTCCCGTATAGCTTTCCGCCGATCATAATTCTGTGGCGCTGAGGTAATAAGAATGATTATCTTGCTTTCTTTTTGACAGACAGGTTTTTCTGAGTAAACGTCATCATAGCTACGAATATCCCACTTCACTACCAACTCTTTAGTCAGTTTGAAAAAGCTATCACGATCTCTGTTTCCAAAAGGCCGAGCTACAAGTTTAGCCCGTTTTCCTGATTTAGATTTATCGCCCGATGATGAACCATCATGATGTCTCATAAGAGGCACTTTGTTGTTGATGTAAGTAAGGATTACACTATATGTGATGATAAATGCTATAGAAAGCAGAATGACTGATGTAATGCTGGCTTTGAGGATGACACGTCTAGTGGATCTACGCACTCTTGACGAACTCATATCAGTCAGCAATTCAACATGAACTAAGGTTCCTGAAATCCTCTGCAGAAAACTTGTCCTTTTCCCATAGCTCGGGAAAACATCACCTTCAGATACTTTCTTTCCTTCTGGTGACATGGTTGGCTTGTTGTCCATTGACACATTTCGTTTAGAGATCTTTCTTGTAATATCATTCACTTATGTTACACATGGGAATAATCCACAGCTTGAAAAACAATGAACATCTATCCATTCTGAAATTCAAAGAAAACATTTCTCCTTTAATTATTTCTCTTCATTTCACTATTTCAACTAATCACTTTTAGGCTTCTACTTAGAATATTTTTCTATTTTATTTTTAACAGGTGATACTACTTTAATTTTTTACTTGAATTTGTACTTTTTTTTCATTTATATGCAACCCTGTCCTGATTACTGAATCAAACACAATCAGTCTGATTTTCTTCAGTTCATAAAGTGGTGATGAAATGCCCATTGTAATACCGAGGCCATGAAAGCCAAATATTTTTATGCTCTATTTAAACTCTGAATGAATAGAACCAATAAAGCGAACAGTATGATATTAAAGCAGTAAATTGAACCTCTTTCAAACCTATACTGGAACAACTCCAACAAATTAAAGTATCAGATTTATTAAACTTGACATATTCTATGGCTAAAGCATGAAAACGTCTGTCATCACTGTATTAATGTCAAAAGGTAAAGCATCGAAACAAAAGTATACCAAATTTATGCATGCATCAATCCATGGAGTAATGAGTGCAGCAGTTGGGTTGGTGCCCTATGTTCATGCATAAGCCTGCATTTAGGTCTGTAGATCATTGTGGCCTAATTAAGGTATGACAAGTCTGGCTTTACAATTCATAGACTGAACCATTCATTGCCTGTATTTAGCTTTAAGTGTTGCCTTATACTTAAATTACAGTATGCCAGATAAGCATATATTTGATAACTTTGCCATTTTCATAATGAATGAAAAAGTTAAAGATAATTAAAGATTCAATGTACTAGTACCCTCTGGAGCGGCACCAATGCTTGTCTGTTTTACTTGTCAGAAACAGGGGCATATTAATAGATATTAAGTTAGAACTGAATAGGGTTTTATTTTATATTGGCTAACTGTTAAGAAAACATGAAAAAATAGCATCCTATAAGCACATCCATTGACCAATGGCAAGCAACTACCCATCCCAAAAAATAAAAAAAAATAACATAAAAAGGGGAGAGGGGAGGGGGGTTTACCATACAAGGGAATGGGAAGTACCTACCCATCCAATAAATAGGGTTTGTGTTTTTTTTCCTATATAAGTCTATGCAAAACCAAGTGACCCTTGGGGTGGACTTTTTGACCCCAGGGATATAATATGAACAATCTTGGTAGAGGTCTACTAGAGGATGCCTCGCATCAAATTTCAAAGCGGTTTTAGAGAAAAAGATTTTTAAAGTTTTTCCTATACTTTTCCTATATAAGTACAATGTTTTAGTAAAATCAAGTGTTCCCTGGGGTGGGGCCAATATTGACCCTTGAGTCATGATTTGAACCAGCCTGGTATTAAGGTCCACTAGACAATGATTCACACCAAGTATCTAAACTCTAAGCCTTATCAGGGCTAGCACTAGCTAATACTTTCTCTGAGCCAATTTTTAGTGCATCTTGCTGCCAATGTGCATCAAAAAGTGGACATGAAAAGGACACAGTCACTACCAAATATAACTAAAGTGGACATGAAAAGGACACAGTGACTACCAAATAAAACTAAAGTGGACATGAAAAGGACACAGTGAATACCAAATATAACTAAAGTGGACATGAAAAGGACACAGTGAATACCAAATATAACTAAAGTGGACATGAAAAGGACACAGTGACTACCAAATATAACTAGAGTACAGTCGTATTTTTAAATACTATTTCAATGCTCATTGTACTTAAGATAGAATCTTTCTTCATTACTGAACAGCCAGCTGTAAGAGTTTAAACTTTCTGTGCTTTATTTTGTAAAGTCAAATTAAGATATTATAACGCTTGAGATTTATATATAAACCATATTTTCATATACAAAGACATGCTTATAGATGTAAGTGTGCATAATTTTATGTAACAGAAAACAGACAGGTAAATGCATAGGTAAGCAATATAATTGCTGCATTTACAGTTTATGTAAGATAAAAAAAAATGTTCATGTATGTAGGGAAAGAAACTAAAAGAAACTCAAGTAATTTTCCACCTGAGAAATTTACTTGTAAATACATGTAAGTATGATTACTTTTGATCATTCTAGCATTCTACCTCCTGTAAAGATTTTAACAAGGTCACCTTATTTCAGACTTAATGGCTTGCAAACTTTCAACATAGATATTTCTTTGTACAATTCAGAGCAATTAGGAAAAATAAAGCTTAAACACAAGAGCCATCAGTGATCATGTGTGTCACGTGATGATAGCCAATTAAGCAGTTGTATTGAGGGTTGATTGGACAGTTTGTGCGCCAAAATGCCTTTTTTATTCAAGGGCCATAACTCAGCCAAAAATCATTCAACAGAAAAACCTGTTAAATATGCACAAGTACTTGAGGTATAGATCAATCCTGTAACATTTCATTCAAATTGCATTAGTAGTATAAGAGAAGAAGTCTGGACAAACTTTAAAAATAAAAAATCATTAAAGGGTCATAACAATATCAACAAGAAACATGGCAATGCCACGAAACCAGGTTTTCAAAAATGTTGTTCTGATTCTATACTATAGTATGAATTTTGGAATGAAGATTGCTATGAATATTCAAAAGATTATAACATGACATGAAGGAAAAGATAATATTCATGAGAATACATGATAATGAGTAGGATGTAAATTTCGGCTAACAATACTGTCTGCAAGGAGTATACTTAATAATGAGACAACAATTTCTGCACGTCATCTTGATGTGGTAAACATTTGTCTGAAGTTTCATCAAAATTCTTCAAAGGGTTGAAGAGTTACAGAGCGGACAGGATTTTCAATGTTAATGTCACTGTGACCTTGACCTTGGAGCCATCAAAATTCTTCAAAGGGTTGAAGAGTTACAGAGCGGACAGGATTTTCAATGTTAATGTCACTGTGACCTTGACCTTGGAGCCAGCCATGCGGAACATGCGTTCTGCACGTCATCTTGATGTGGTAAACATTTGTCTGAAGTTTCATCAAAATTCTTCAAAGGGTTGAAGAGTTACAGAGCGGACAGGATTTTCAATGTTAATGTCACTGTGACCTTGACCTTGGAGCCAGCCATGCGGAACATGCGTTCTGCACGTCATCTTGATGTGGTAAACATTTGTCTGAAGTTTCATCAAAATTCTTCAAAGGGTTGAAGAGTTACAGAGCGGACAGGATTTTCAATGTTAATGTCACTGTGACCTTGACCTTGGAGCCAGCCATGCGGAACATGCGTTCTGCACGTCATCTTGATGTGGTAAACATTTGTCTGAAGTTTCATCAAAATTCTTCAAAGGGTTGAAGAGTTACAGAGCGGACAGGATTTTCAATGTTAATGTCACTGTGACCTTGACCTTGGAGCCAGCCATGCGGAACATGCGTTCTGCACGTCATCTTGATGTGGTAAACATTTGTCTGAAGTTTCATCAAAATTCTTCAAAGGGTTGAAGAGTTACAGAGCGGACAGGATTTTCAATGTTAATGTCACTGTGACCTTGACCTTGGAGCCAGCCATGCGGAACATGCGTTCTGCACGTCATCTTGATGTGGTAAACATTTGTCTGAAGTTTCATCAAAATTCTTCAAAGGGTTGAAGAGTTACAGAGCGGACACAATTTCGTTTGACGCCCGCCCATCCGCCCATCCGCCCGCCATACCCCAATCTAATAACCAGGATTTTCAAAATTGAAAACCTGGTTAAAAATCATTGAACTGGAAAATGCCAATGACATGCACAACTAGACTTGGTACTGATCATTCCTGTAAAGTTTGGATGAAATTGCACCAGTAGTTTTTGAGAGGTAGTCCGGACAAGTTTTGTGACGGATGGAGAGACAAACAGACAGACGACGGAGAAGTGATCCCTACATGTTGCAGCTACTTTGTAGCAGGCAACAAAAAAATGCATAAACCTGGCAGCAGACATACAACTATTTCTATTCCTACTAGAGCTGAGTTGAATTTCAATTCCTTTAAAAACCTATCAGAAGACAGGCAGTTTACATACAATTAGGCATTTTGGACATAAATACTGAAAAGAAGAAAAGAAAATGAACTTGGAAGGTATAACAAAGGCATGTATATCTTACCTAACATAAAAGTAAAAAAATATATCCAGTTAATCAAGGTATATGCAGTAAGTACACTGATATCATATAAGACTGTGCCTGTACAGAACTGTGGCAAGGTCATATTTCAGTTAGGTATGCTCTATTTCTCATGCAGTCTAGGTCAAGCATGTAAAACAGCACTGTTTACCTGACAAATCTAATTTTAGACTGATCATGCAACTGATGAAAAGCTAGAGCTTTGAGATAATAGAGTAATTAAGATATTTCCATAAAATACATGGTAATATCAAACTAGAGTAAAGCTGAAACTAACATATTTCATCAACTTCTTTTGGAAGATTCCACTTTTGTTTATTTTCTTTAAAATGCTCTCCTGTTCAATCCGTCAAGGGTATACAGACAGAAATAATGGTCATCTGCTATTGCTTGTTTTTGTTTTTTTTTCCCCATTTAATTGCAATCTTTTAAACATACTTCATTCTTGCTGACAAACATGTACTGTTACAGACACTGCATTTTTAAATTGCATGCAGAAATACATAATAATTATGTATATCGTTATACATAATAACACATGGTTTAAATTCTCAATCTGGCAAAATTACCTGGCTTTTACCCAAACTACTAACAAATTAGTCTAAAAAGGTACTTGGAGTCAAACACTGAAATTTAGGTTTGTTTTGTTTGTTTGTTCTTATTGGGGTTAAAAAAAAGTTTCAACCTCTTTTTGGGTTCTATCCCGGCAGACAGTCCAATCAAAGTTACCCTCACTGAGACAGTCTTTGAATTAATCAACTTAATTAATGACAATGACAAAACCACCTTAAGTGTTCCTAGGTATCCAACCAGTTTACAAAAGAATCTCTCTGCAAGTGTCTGACTGCTTCATCACTTGAATCAGAGGTGTGAAAGTTTAGGCTGTATACTGGCTGTATACTATATTGGTGGCATACTATTATAAATAAGTTTTAGATGAACAGATCAAAAGACAAACAAGAGGGCCATGATGGCCCTGAATCGCTCACCTGATAGACCATGAAACGATATTGTAGACATAATGAGGAGAGAATTGGTGAAAGAAGGGCATGTGTCCACACTTGCTGATTGGTGAAGTTTTAACTTTACATGAACTGTTTTAATAATTTCCAGTTTACCTCATTTCGTCTAGATGATAAATACATGGAAAATGTTAACATTTCAAAGTCATTATCATCGGGGATCATGATTTAAGCAAACTTGGTAAAGGTCTACTAGGTAATGCTACATGCAAAATATCTAAGCTCCAGGCTTTGTGGTTCTGGAGAAGAAGATTTTTGAAGTTTTTCCTATATAAACTCTATATAAAATCAATTGACCCCCGGGCGGGGTCAACTTGACCCCGGGGATCATGATTTGAGCAAACTTGGTAGAAGTCTACTAGGTAATGCTACATGCAAAATATCTAAGCTCCAGGCTTTGTGGTTCTGGAGAAGAAGATTTTTGAAGTTTTTCCTATATAAACTCTATATAAAATCAATTGACCCCCGGGGCGGGGTCAATCTGACCCCGGGGATCATGATTTGAGCAAACTTGGTTAAGGTCTACTTGGTTATGCTACATGCAAAATATCTAAGCTCTAGCCTTTGTGGTTCTGGAGAAGAAGATTTTTGAAGTTTTTCCTATATAAACTCTATATAAAATTAACTGACCCCCGGGCGGGATCAACTTGACCCCGGGGATCATGATTTGAGCAAACTTGGTAGAAGTCTACTAGTTAATGCTACATGCAAAATATCTAAGCGCCAGGCTTTGTGGTTCTGGAGAAGAAGATTTTTGAAGTTTTTCCTATATAAATTCTAAGTAAAATCTATTTACCCCCGGGGCTGAACCAGTTTGACCCCGGAAGTCATGATTTGAGCAAACTTGACAGAGGTCCCCTAGATGATGCTTCATACCAAATATGAAAGCTCTGGGCCTTGTTATTTCAGACAAGAAGATTTTTGAAATTTCCATTTTAAAAACACCTTTTAGGGCCTCACAGCCATATTGTGCATTGGACCGGAACCATTTGAGCAAACTTGGTAAAGGGACATCTAAGGACCATTAGTATGAAGTTATTTTAAAATTGGGCCAGGGGTTTAGGAGGAGATGTCATTTAAAGAAAATGTTGACGACGGACGACGGACGGACGACGGACGCCGGACACAAGGGTATCCTAATAGCTCACTCTGTCACTGCGTGACAGGTGAGCTAAAAATGTTTATGTTACTATATGCATTTACATGTACTGGTACATCAAAGTTACTCTCACTGAGACAATCTTTGAATTAATCAACTTAACCAATGACAAAACCAGATCAGAGACAACCTTTCTGAGTAAGCAAGTATTGTCCATTATTCATGAAATTTGTTTTGAACTTAATCCTGAAAATCAATGTCCAAAACCCTATATAATTTCAACATTAAAATTATGACCAAAACAATGTAACAATTGTTCATGTGTACTTTCTGGTGCCGCTTACCTTTTAACGCCAATAACGGTTCAAGCACAAAGCAGCAGCAGCAAAAAGAAACTTCGACAACATATTCTTCAGCAGTACATGAATGTCTGGTGACTTATGCATTTAGATACATGTAACTGAACATACTTTGGGCTAGATTGGGGACAAGGGTACAAAAAAACAAGCTCACAGTAGCTGTTGACGATTAACAGAGTGAAATAACCAAGGCAGAAACTGTCACTGCTGATGACCTTGACACCCTTCATATATTGTGATAAATTGCTAAATTTTGGCAATTTGCCAATGCATTGATAAGCAAACTTAATATTATTAGGACATTAAAAAATGCGATATATTGCAAAATTATTGCAACTTACTAAAACTTACCTGAATATTCAATCAAGCAATAAGACTCATATGTAAAGTTCCTAGAAATACTGTAACTGTTCTTTAACCTAAACCATAAGGCAACCTTGTAGCAGCAAGCTACAGTAAAATGCCAGCAAGTTCAACCAAAGGACTGACAAGTCCTTTGCCCATTTCCACAACCTTCAATTCCCTTGTTATGATTATCAATTTGACTTCCACATGGAATAAATTGAAATATTCCAATGTCCAAGGGCAGTTTAAATTCTGGCAAAATTACCTGCAGCTGAAAACAGCTAGAACCAAAAATGTGGTAGTTTTCCCCACTATGCTATTTGATGAGTTTTCCCTTAACATGGTGTGTAAAGTGTGAATGCTTTATTAATTTGACAAGTAATATTTAAACTGCACTGAGATTTACATATCTTGAAAGATATTAAATGATTTTTCTTTTGATCAAATTAAATGTTTTAATATTTAGCTTATTGACTGTGAAATACCTGTGCCATTAACTTAGCAATAAAACTCCTGTTCCAATAGTCCTCTATCCGTGTAATTCTGGATACTAAAACAGGTCAAAACAACCCAATTTACAAATGACCTGAGTCAAAACATCTATAGTATGTGTGACCTTGACTTTGGCCACAGGGACCTGAATTTAGTGTGTGACACTCAGTCTTACAAAGGTGAACATTTGTGCAAAGTTATAATAAAATCCCTCAATGCATGCTGAAGTTTTGCTCCGGACAAGCTTTTTATCAGACCTCTAAGTGTGAACTTGACCTCTGACCTAGTCCATGCACATGACACTACGTCTCATGATGGTGAACATTTATATCAAGTATACTAAAATCCCTCCATGGATGTAGAAGATATGCATAATGCTCCTGACAAAATCTGGACATTTCATCATCTCTAATGAACTTGACCTTGCATATATGGAACTTGATCATGCGTGTAATGCTCAGTCTCATGATGGTGAGCAAATGAGAAAGAATCACTCAATTCATGATGACTATATGGTCAGTACACACATTTTCATATTTTTATCTGACCTTTGACATCAATGTGTGATCTTGACCTTGGCCACAGGGACCTAAATTTTGTGCGCAACACTTAGTCTCACGATGGTGAACATTTGTGCAAAGGTATAATAAAATCCTTCAATGCATGTAGAAGTTTTGCTCCGGAAAAGAGTTTTCATCTGACCTCTGTGATCTTGACCTTTGAGCTAGAGACCTGTGCGCGTGACACTATGATGGTGAACACTTAAGTAATACGAAAACCCCACAATGCATGTACATGATATTCTCCGGAAAAACCTGGATGCCTTCCGCCAGCCATAAGTGTTTCCCAAAATATAACCCATTTTTTCAAATGGCGTATAAACAGCAGGACATAATTGTTATACAATCATGAAACTTGACAAAAAATAGAAGTTTAAAACACTATGGAACAATTACATAATTACACTAGTTTTGACTCGTATTGTTTTTGAAATGGGCCATTTTGACTTGGAGGATTCTTGTTAAATGGACTGTTTTGACCCGGGTTTGTTGAACACATGGAGAGAAATTGAACTTGAAAACAACCAATATATATTATTTCTGAAGATTGTGTCAAAAATTTGACCAAAGTAAAATGCAATGTGACTTAATAATAACATAATCAATGAATTTCTAAAGTAATCAGTCCTTCTGCTGATACTTTAAAAGTGACACCGGTTTTGACTTTGCCAAAGACTTGTGAAAGGGCATTTCTTTCTATTTTAGTTCGAAAATTACTGTGTACGAAAAATATGGCCGCGTTATTTATCAACAGATGCATTTTTTCTTGGAAGCTCTTATCTAATAATTAACATAAATTTATTTTAAAAAATCGTACAGGAGAATAAATGTTACTTATGAATGACTATCAAACACTGATTCAAAATATTGACCGAGACGGACGAGAGTGTCCGCCATATTTGTCGTCGTGTCGATAGGTCACTCGATTTAACAAATATAACAGGTTTATTCAGCGTATGCTGTCACTTAATTGAGGATACTCAGTTTCGTTTGCTACAATGTTAACATTAAAAAGAAAATACCATGAAAACAAAATTCCTCAGTGTAAAATTACCAATCCGACGTGCATCACTCCAACAGTACAAACACATGCCCACGATACCCGAATCATTCCGAACACCGACAACAAAGCACACCTCCAGTCATTAGCCAATCACCAAAGCGAATATAAGAGGCCCGACTTAATCTGTTTTCTGTAAATGTTTTAGTATAATCCATATTCGGAAAAAAAAATCTGACAAAGAAAGTGTAATCCTTCACAACTATCTATTAACAAAATAGTTAAGAAAAACGTGACAATTTTCTGCTTGAGAACGAATCCCCTTGACTTGATATTTTTTTCTAATACGTTGCATCTTTCAATATATACGTACGTAAAGCCTCGTATAAATATTAACCCTATTATGTTTGTTTATTTAACGCCGTTACCGTTGCTCATATGGACTCAAAACCCCAACCCGTTGTGCAAGATAAAATTTGGACAAGAAGGTTAAAGTCCCCTCTAGGAAAGGAAGTATCAGTAAAATAGTAGCTTGGTCTTGTGCAGACTGTGAGAAATCATTTACAAATGAAAATGATATGCTATTGACTTGTGAATATTGTGGTGATCGTAAATGCATATCTTGCTTGGGAATGACAAAGGCATTTTACAAACAGGTTAGTGGTAGAGAAGACCTGCCCTGGTTTTGTAAGAAATGTTTGGCAAAATCTATTGAAAGTGTGAAACAAACTAAGTCTATTGAAGACAGATGTAATGAATTTATATTCAAGTTTCAGGAACAGATAGACTCTAGGTTTAAGGTCATCGAGAATGAAGTAAAGGACGTCAAAGAGACCTTGGCGGGTGCACTGAAATCTGGCATAGTGAATGGGGAAGGGACTGTCCATGGACAGGAGCAGACCCAGGAAAACATAGTCAAGCAAGCAACAAGTGAGATGCAATCAAGGTTTGATAGACGTAATAATATTGTATTTTTTAATGTAAAAGAAAATGAAAGTAACTTAAAAGACGAGTGTGTACTGAAAGACTCAGATTTTATACGGGAAGAAATCTGCACTGAAATTGGCGTGCATATTGAACGCGATGATATAAAACAGGTCAAAAGAGTTGGTAAGAAAGGAAAAACCAGATTAGTAGACGACAAGGAGGTGGTCATACCAAGAACTATTATTGCTACTTTTACGGAGGAAGCAAAGGTAAAGGTTATGAAAAATGCTCATAAACTTGCGAACTCTGATTCAGGTTATTACAGGTCAATAGGTGTGAAACACGACATGACGAGAGAAGAGAGACAGTTAGATGCAGATCTGAAAAAGGAAGCTAAGCAAAAGACTGATGACGAGGAGTCTGAAAATTTCATATACGTCGTACGCGGTATGCCTTGGGAGAGGAGAATAGTAAAGATAAGGAAGGGAGGTGGCAAAGGTGGGGTGACACCACAAAGTCAAGGTTAGATTATTCGAAAGAGACTGGGAACAATGTAAATACGTTAGAACAGTTTTTGGTTGTTTTTTCAAACGTAGACACGTTTAATGTAAATAAAATTCACGAGTTGCGGGCAAGGGTTAATTTAATGCAGGAGAAACCTGCTTTTATATCTGTAGCTGAAGTAAAAGCAAAGAATTTTGAATTTGAAAGAAGTTTGTCTGAATATATCATTGATGGTTATGAGTTAGTACCAGTAAATTTGAAGAAAAATGAGAGAGGAAGAGGATTGTTGATATATGTTCATGAAACGTTAAATTTCAATGTCGTAGACGTTGCTGTGGAATTTGTTGAATATGCTTGTTTGGAAATAATCTTAAAAATAACGAGAAACTTTTATACACGACCATTTATAGAAGTCCAAGTGCTGACCAAAATAACAACATGAAGCTGAATGAATTGTTAAAGAAAATTTATTCCATGAACTATACACATGTACTAGTAAATGGAGATTTCAATTATCCAGGGATCGACTGGGAATCTACCAGCACAATACAGGGACCGGGGGAATTGGAGTATGAATTTATAGAAACTGTAAGAGATTGTTTTCTATATCAGCATGTACAGGACTTTACACGTGGTAGGGGCAACGATAATCCTTCTCTCATCGATTTAGTATTTAGTAATGAAGAAGGGATGGTATCAGACATGAATATCGAAGCTCCGTTGGGGAAAAGTGATCATGCGGTTATTACTTATTGTTTTAATGTTCACAAATATGGTTCAGACAGTAAAAAGGAACTGTATAAATATGACAAAGCAGATTGGCAGAAATTGAAAGGCATGTTGAATATAAATTGGGAAGATAAACTGTGTAATTTGTCACTTAATGATCAGTGGAATATTTTTAAACAGACTTTGTTGAAGGCGGTTGATGATGGTGTGCCGAAGGTGTATGTAAATAGAAATAGAAAAAATCGCTCCAGCGGTGACAACAAGAAATTAAAGTCTAAGGTAAAGTTAAAGCAGCGTCTATGGAATCGGTATGTGAAAGATGGAGACAGTAGTGCATACTCTGAATATAAGCGTGTCAGAAATCAGATTAGGGCTTTAACACGTAAAATTGTGAAGCTACAGGAGAAAAAGATAGCTGAAAATTCTAAAAGTAATCCAAAGGCATTTTGGAACTATGTGCAGAAAAAAACTAAGATAAAAACTTCTATATCTGATTTATATATAGATGAAAGTAAGTCAACATTGACCTGTAACGACGAGGATAAGGCTAATGTATTAGCAGAGTTCTTTACATCAGTTTTCACGGTGGACACCGATGAAATTCAACCTGAGGTAAATACTCCAGAAAATGTGCCGTTATTGAATAATTTAAGTATAACACCTATGTTGGTTGAAAAAAAGTTAAGTAAACTGAATATAAGTAAATCTCCAGGGCCAGACAAGTTACACCCTAGAATTCTACATGATTTGAATAAAGAACTTTCAGTGCCCTTATCAATAATTTTTAATAAATCTTGGTCAGTGGGTGAAGTGCCAGATGAATGGAAGCATGCCAACATAACAGCGCTATTTAAGAAAGGCGACAAAAAAGTTGCAGGTAATTATAGACCTGTGAGTCTGACGTGTATCCTTTGTAAAGTTATGGAAAGTATTGTCAGAGATGGCATAGTTCAACACATGAAAACCAACAAGTTATTCAGTGACAAGCAATATGGCTTCATTTCTGGCCGGTCTACAGTTTTGCAATTATTAACAGTTATAGATAAGTGGGTTGAAATTCTTGACAGAGGCGGAGTTGTGGGTGTAAGCTATTGCGATTTCATGAAAGCATTTGACAAGGTTAGTCATATAAAACTTTTGCATAAATTGAAAATGTATAATTTTGGAGAAAACTATATATCTTGGATACAAGCATTTTTAAGCGATAGAAAGCAGCGGGTTATTGTTAATGGTGTAAGTTCAGACTGGAAAGATGTAACAAGTGGAATCCCACAGGGATCAGTATTAGGGCCGATATGCTTTGTTTTATACATAAATGATCTTCCGAACAGTATTCGATATGAAAGTGATATATTCTTGTTCGCAGATGACACTAAAATATTCAGAGAAATTATGTGCAAGGCTGACTGTGAGCTTTTGCAGGCAGACATATATGAAATGAAGAAATGGTCAGATAAGTGGTTGTTAAAATTTCACCCAGATAAATGTAAAGTTATGCGAATTGGTTTTAGTAAAAAAGATGATTTTGAATATAAACTTGATGAAAATTTGAAACCTATGGAAAAATGTACTGAAGAAAAGGACATAGGAGTTGTACTTGATAGTAAATTAAGTTTTGATAAGCACATAAATGAAAAAGTAAATAAAGCCAACTCGATAGTCGGTGTCATAAGAAGGACTTTTGAATATATTGACAAATCAGTGTTTAAAACACTTTTCACTGCTATGGTCAGACCACATGTTGAATATGCAAACCCTGTATGGAGTCCTCATCTAGTTAAACATATTGAAATGATCGAAAATATACAGAAAAGGGCCACGAAACAAGTCCCAGGACTATCTGAATTAACATATGAGGAGCGCTTGAGGGAATTGAAATTACCAACTTTAGCTTATAGACGTTTGAGGGGAGATCTAATAGAAGTTTACAAAATAGTGAGTAATAAATATGATCCAGCTGTTTCAACTTTATTCGATAAAAATTTAAACCAAGCTACTAGGGGGCATAAATATAAGTTATACAAGAAAAGACCGAGACTTGATGTGAGGAAATATTCATTCTGCTTCCGAGTTGTGGATATCTGGAACAAACTGCCGAAAGAAGTGGTTGAAGTAAGAACTGTGCATTCATTTGAAAGACGGCTGGATAAGTTCTTAAAAGATCAACCTATAAAATACAGCTATAGGGAACCGATACATATAGTCGGGAGTTATGACGAAAACCTGAGTGATGATAACGAGGAGCTGGCCCAAAAGGCTCCAAGCCTACTGCCAGAAGAGGATCTGTAAGAATCTGTAAGAATAAAGAAAGCATCCCGTTTCAGTCACTATTTGTTCTTTGAGATGCTCAGTCAAAACACACAGAGTTCCACAGTTCAACGTTTCAATCAATAAACAATACGTACTGTTAGTGGGGGATCGAATCGCGACCCCTTAATTTCAAGTTCTGTTTGTTAATACAGGAGCACTGATGCACTCCAACTGCAAGCGACAAAATATTCTGAAAGAAAAAAAGACATCCTTATTTCTCTCTCATGCTTCATGTACTATTAATACAATGGGCCATGAGAAAGCGGTTTGTAGGTTTTGTTGAGGTGCGGGGGTCGTATCCATGTATTATCAGTCAGGCGTATCACAAATACTACGAATCCGGATTACCACGGGCAGAGAACTACAGCTGATTCAGCATTCAAGTTTACAGTAGTTGTCTTTCTTCTAAATAAAGTCGGCAACAGTCGCATGTTAGCATGAACCGACCTTGCTATCATGAATGCACAAGATTTTAAGAAAAGTGAAAAGTATAACAATGTATTTCTTTTCAAATTTCTCTTCAGTTTTAATCTTTGTAAGAAAATTAAAATACAGGTGTGTTAGTTGTGGTATCATAAGACTTATTCGGTATTATTACATTAAGTGTGCCGAGTGGTCTGTTTAGTGCCAGCGCAAAACCCATGGTCATCCCACGAAAATATCGATTCCTTCACCTGGCCTGTACCCTTTAATGTTATTAAACTGTGATATATGCGCCAGCTTAAAGGTGCAAAATACTACAACATGTATACAGAAAGACAGAGGATTAACATTTTATTACATTTAAATATAACTAAAACATTTACAGATCTAAGCTCGGATAACTATTGTGCGTTTAAAAGAAAACGATACGCACTGAAACAAGTGTATGACTTATAAAGTAGTAACAAGTTGCATAAACAGTACAGTACATACAATACAGATTCGGAAAAAAATACATTTACTTTGTTTTCAATAAGCGCCGGAGATATAAAAAAGTATAATCTTGATACAAGATACAGTGGCAAAGAAAATAATAATATATCGCAGTCATATAATGCCAATGCCGCAGAGGAAGATCCCACATTCTGAAAAACTGAAATCATTCTCCTTTTTGAACTTGGGAGCAACCAAGATGACACGTCATTTTTCATTCACAATCACAACCTGATGGTTCAAGTGCACAGCTGTCACGCATTCTTGCCCAATGTTTTACATAAATGCATGAGGTTTTGTAATATTGTCATAATTATACATTGTAATTATACTAATACACTGGTACATTGTAAAAAAAAAAACTCATATGTGTTGTTCACAACAGTTTTACGAAGATACAGCCTAAGTACACGCACCGATAACATCACGTGCTGATGCACTACTATGCACGTGATTTTCAGGAGTATAGTTATCATGTAAATGACATTTGAGATAAAAGCACAACTCTGGAGACGAAACTTATTGCACAAACTGGGACACTTCAATGTGAGATTTAAGTTCTTCGGCGAAAGTCCACACTTCCCCTAAGCAACTAGTGCTGGATTCCGGCAGTGTAACTGGAACAAACGCTATAATCATCACATTGTCACAGTGGTGGGCCACAAAAAGTTCATCTTTGGTGATTCCAATCACTGTGCGGTTGTCCACTTTAAAGCAGATATACCTTACTTGCCCGATAAACAACCCGAACTGGATCCTGTGATATACGTCAACCGGGATGCTGACGCAAGCAGAAATTGCGCGGACATCTTGGTCCGGGATCTGCAGGTCCGGACTTCCAGCTAATTGTTTGCCCCCGCTGTCATATATTGCAGCCTTTGAAACCTTCCCCTTGCCGACAAAATAGTTTATACTCTCTACCCAGTTCATGACACCTGGTGTTCGAGGTGGCTTCGCCTGTACTTGAGGGTCCACGCCTTCCATTACCTACTTGAAAGCACGAAATTCCGTACACACAGTTCTTTTCAACACGAAACAATTAATCTTATGTTGTAATAAGTCTTCAGAAAAAAGCGTGTATTCAAAAGCAAACAAAGATATCCTTGAAGTTTTTCTTTAAAATTAATCCTTGTTTGAACCGCTTGAACTATACAGTTTTCTATGTTTTGCCGTGTATTGTATAGAATAAGCCTTTACAATTTGACAGGTTCGTGTAATGTTATCGGCATACCTTCAAGGTATACGAAGCATAACTGTCCAGGTATAAGCATCAATACACCTACACAGAATGTTTATTAAACGAAATATGTCGCGTTTAGCAAACAAACCGCAGCATTTAAAGGCGTATACCCATCTCAAATGTGAACAGGGAACACTGCAGTGTTACACACGAAACTGTGAACACATTACTTGTAACGCTACAGTATATTATTATGTGTTAGTGAACTAAAATTAGATTTCAATTAGCTGATACCTGCTTTCTTAAATTGTCAATCAGAGGATGTTTTCAGCTCAGAAAAAAATCAGTCCCAGCTTAACATTAGTCATGCGCAGACTCCGGGCAACAACATTCGAAAGACAATAAGTAATGTTAGTGGAGGGAGCAGGGTTACCATTCCTTACCACTGGACCACTGATCCGCAGCGTTTACGAATACACACTTTATAACATGCTAGTAGTCGATACCTGTGTGACTGCTCCGTATCAATCGGCGCATCGACGCTTGAGTATAGATGCATCGATCACCTACCACTTCCGAAATTGTTCATTTTTACCATTTAAGATTTTATCCAGTGGTTAAAATTCAAAGACGGCAACTCCAGTATCTCGTCGTTTATTGTATTGTTTGCAGCCACACTATCGACAATGTCGAAAAGTCACCAGTTAGAAGGCTATTGCTGTTTCTGTGGCAAATATACACCACCAGGAATTCGATCAGTCGCCGACGAATCTAAGAAAATACATTTAACATTCATGTTTTTAAACAGTTGCAGAGATTTATCTGTCAGGCCGCTTGCAGTTAATTCGCAACTGAAATCAGTTGTGTAAAGGTGGAGTTGCTCTCTCAGTATCTTAGTGACTGGAATAAAGTGTATGCATTCTGTCTGTTTCTTATGATACACTACTTTTGCAAAACTAGTGGGAACGCATTATCATGCCCTTACTTATTTAATTTGACTTATTTACGACCCTTTGTGAAGGTTTCTAACTTGGACTTTTTCTCTTTGAAAAGATTCATTGGATCATATTTTCAGCATGATCTGGCAAAATGAGTTTTCTTAACCAAATTATCTCCACTTGAAATTGTACCACAAGAGGTAGCACTGTCGATGTTACAGCTTGACTTTGAAAGAGATGAGCATTTGATGGCATTATGTGTAACAGAGTCGAGCAAAAGGGAAAAAGTGTTGTCATTTCATTTGGTTAGTCATTGTTTTCTACAAAAAGTATGGATTTGTGAAGCATTACTATGAGTTTATAGTCTCCTGCGAAAAAGAGAGTATAATTTAAGACAATAAGAGAAAATAATACTTTGGCCTTGTCCAACTTTCTGTAACTTATAGTAATTATAAGAGCAAATTACTTGTAATATTTGCTGTGTTAGCTAAAGGTTTTAATGTTTAAACCTTTAGCTAACACAGCAAATATTACAAGTAATTTGCTCTTATCTAATATATTCTGCCAGACATCTTCAATCCAATATTTCTGTTGTTTTGTTCTAGACCTATCTATCTATTTCAGTTTATATAAATCGTCGTTTATCGGCTGCCCATATGACCGACTCACCCCTTGCAGAATTTAGTTATTTTAGGTTGTGGAGAATATTGCAAGACCCAGAAAGAATCCCATTTCACCCGGTTCTTTCCCATGCTCAGTGTATAGAACTGACCCATGGAACCTCGGTTTAACGCCAAAAATATCCGAAAGACAATTAGTTGTGTTAGTGGAGGCGCGGCGTCGAACAGGCGACCCCTGGATTACCAGTTCAGCGCCTTACCACGGGGTCAATGGTCCGACCTTAACTTCAGAGGCAAGTGAAGGCAAATATAAATGAATGTCCCCGGCTCAAAAATAACTGCAAACAAACTAACGAACCTCGCTGATCAAATTGAAAGATACATAAAATTGAAGAAAAAAAACAACAACTGAAAAGCTGGGTATAACCCTTTAATCTCTCAAATCATTGAACGAGCAGAAAGAAGTAACTGGAGCGACAAATGTTATGTCAACAATGTACCCAGTAAGCATGAAGCTTACACTTTGAGTCACCTGATTTATGTCATTTTTATTACAATGGCATACCTACTGCATTCAGGACTAAGTACATAACAAAACCAGTTGCACAACGCAGTGTACCTGCCAATGGCTGTGCCTTACGATGGAGCGGGGTGGCTGTTTGTATGGATTGAACCATTAGGTGTTTCAAATGTTGCCAATGATAGACATATAATGATACCGGCTCGATTTTTCTCTTGCAGATGCTTTCGTTTTTAATTTCACGAGCATTCTTAACTACCGATAAAACGCCCAAAAACAAAACAAAATTACAGATTTTGTTAATTTTCTATAACCTTTTCTTAATTCAAGAAAATTCAACTACACATACAGTTCGTTGACTTAGTAGAATAAATCTTCGATATCGTTTATTTGTTCGAGGTTTGAACTATCAACAATATTATAAGCTTTGATCTCTGTTACGTGTTAGATACGACGGCACTATTTTTAATCACCTTCCGCAAAGCGGGGAGGGGATTATAGGAATGGCCTCCGTCTGTCACTCCGTCCGTCCCTCCGTCTGTCCGTCCGTAACACTTTCGTGTCCGCTCCATAACTTTTAAACCGCTGAATTTTTTTTTAAATAACTTGGCACAAGTGATCACCATTTTGAGACGATGTGCAGAGCGCAATAATTGGGTTGCTACCCCCAAGGTCAAGGTCACACTTAAAGGTCAAGTGTTAAAAGTCTACATTTCGTGTCCGCTCCATAACTTTTAAACCGCTGATTTTTTTAAAAAAATAACTTGGCGCAAGTGATCAACATTATAAGACAATGTGCAAAGCACAATAATTGGGTTGCTACCCCCCAAGGTCAAGATCACACTTAAAGGTCAAGTGTTAAAAGTCTACATTTCGTGTCCGCTCCATAACTTTTAAATCGCTAAAAAAAATTTGAAATAACTTGGCACAAGTGATCACCATTATGAGACGATGTGCAGAGCGCAATAATTGGGTTGCTTCCCACAAGATCAAGGTCACAGTTAAAGGTCAAATGTCCACATTTCACGTATGCTCTATAACTTACTAACTTGGCTTACGAAAAGTTTTTTAATTACTTTGCACAAATGATCACCACTATGACACGATGTGCAGAACCCAACTTCCAATTTGCTACCCCCAAGGTCAAGGTTAAATGTTCTCCATGATTTTTTGACTTTATGGAAGATTTTAAATGACTTGGCATAAATAATTACTATCATGAGACTGTGTGCTTATAATATGCATGGCACAACATCAAGGTCATGGTTGGTTAAAGGTCAAGAAGTACACATTCATGTCCGCTGCGGAAGGGGATTAAGCTGTCCTTCAGACTGCCTTGTTATAAGTTGAAACAAGTTGCAAAATATTGAGGATATTTGTTTTTTCTATGTGAGATCGAGTGAACATCAGATCAAATATTTTCAGGAGTGGTATTTTTCTGTCTATCATCGCAAACTGTTTTACAGGAGAGAATAAACGGTGCAGACGCTGGGAGGCCGCCGATATATCAGATTTCGCAGAGAGACCACCGATATGGTTATGCACCGTGAGTACGCCATAGTGAAAATTATCTTTTGTAAATTTCACTGTGGTTTATCAGAATAATTTCTACTGTTATATTATAGAAAAAACACTGGAAAGTATGAAATAAAATACTGTAAATGCATTCCTTGCTTTTTTCTTTATTTATTTTTTATGAACATAACAGAAACATTCAGTAAATTCTACTACATGTATAAAATAAGAAATGATTCATCATATCTGCTTTAAAGAAAGACAATGAAACATCACAATTCTAGGAAAAATACTTTTAACATAAATCTTTTGAAATAACCCGCCATCAAAGATTAACATAAGCTTCTAACAAATTTTCTGAACTATCAATAATTTACAAAGTTTTAAACAAAAATCAGTTAAAAACAGTCTCAAAAACACAAAATAGTTTTAAAAAAATATACGATAACTTCTGATTAAAAGCTTCTTCCAAACAAAGGAGATTCTATTTTCACAAATCATGACTTAAAAAATACTGTTCTTCCAGCAGCATATGATAAAAGACAAAAAAGGCACTTTTATTAATGAAACCAGTATCTACACTAAGTCTAGAAAAAATCTGTTGGCCTATATTTCTCTAAATCCAAGAATTGAATACAAGGCATAATAGTTAAAAACAATGCCAGAGGCAAAAATGTAGAAAATATCTTCCATGTATAAAATCATGTAAAAAGCAATAAACAATTATATTGAAGAAAATACATACCAGGTTATAGAAAACTAATATCTAAGCAGCTAAGATCATCTATCACAGATATTGCCAAATATTAACAAAGAACACAGACACTATAACAACAAAGTACCTAAAACAAGTAGTGTAGGATTCATAAAAATGTACTTTACATGTACCAGTACCTGGTGTGATTCTTTTATACTGTAAGACAGGTTCTTTCTCACTGAAGCCAATGTTTTAGGTCTGAGAAAAAAATGAATATTAATATCAGTCATACATGCTCTGTTCTGAAAATGTTAAAGCTGTATACAAATATCGAACAATAATTTTAACAATTTAAACTTAAAAATTCTTGCAAATTTAAACTATGGTAATGACACCCCTTGAGTACAGCTTGAAATAGGACATCTGTTTAATATAAATAAAACATTAACTGTGGCTACACTCTGCAGTGATGATCTATATTAAAATTACACGAATGTTGGAAAAATACTCCTGCTTATAATAATTGAGTTATTACCCTATAAATTTTAATCATGCAATACCTAAAATCTGAAATAACCTTATTTATCTTAAACTAGGCAGAACTTTTTTGCCTTACTACACTTTACAAATATAAAATGAGAACTCAGTGCTTCTCTTCAAAATTGCAAAGTAATGTAACACCTTAATGTCTTTAAAATGGTTGTACCACATAGCTTTATACTAAAAGATTTGAGCTTAAATCATATATATGTACATGTATATAATAACCTGACTGCAGCCACAGAATATTTGTTAACTACAAACTGCATTTGCCCTCTGGGGAGTCAAATGGAAGCAAAAATATATATAAATAAATAATTGAAAAACACAATGTGCTAAGGTATTGTAACTAGCACTTTCCTAGATAAGGGCCACCCCAGTAAAACATATACCACCCAAGGAAGGCAAAATAAAAAAATCGTGTAAAATAAACTACTAAAAGGGTTGGTCTATTTTGAAAGTGCCTTTCTGGTGATGGAATATACGTTTTTTGCTGGAATGGCCTTAAATGTATTAATTGCCAATAAATACACAAATGTCACAAAAATTATCACAAAATATACCTATAGACACAAAATACACACTTATTTCTTTAAGGCAGTGGTTTTCTACTGAAACACACAGAGGGAAGAAAATGGTCTGAATAACTTGTGACACCTCAAGAATCAAAACATACATGTAAATATCTAAATGTGGAGAGAATTTGTACTGCTATTACAGTGCTGCCTTTCTAAAACATATACTTTAAAAATGTACATAATTACTTCCCAAGTGGTAAGAAAGGTAAAACAATTAAGCCCCTAACAAATGGATGTTAAATTTAATACATTAAATAAGACAGACTCATTGACTATACATTTTTCTACATGTGTGTAACAGAACACTACCTGAACATTTTAGTACAAAAGTGTATCACAGTAATTTCCTTTTCAGATTTTTCATTTAAGATATTCCATTCAAAGGGAATTGCAAATGGAGAGCTTTCAGGTACGTTATTTGCATGGAACTACTTCTTCCAGCCAGCTTTTACTTTTTACTTAATCATTTGTGTAGAACACTTTAACATTTCTTCATTCTAATAAAAGTTTTTTCATCCATGTAATTCTTTTAAATAAAGTGCTAGTTAAGAGTTTGATACATACTAGCAATGAGAAATGAACAAGTTCAAGATTCAAACTTTCACTGTGACAGCCTATATTGATTTTTTTGTTTCATCTAGTAGGAGAGTATTGGTACATACAGAATATTGCTGGCATTTCCTTTTTTTCCAATCTATTACATTATGCCATCATTATACAAAAGGTATTTTAATGACAGAAAAAAGGCTCACATATGATGCATGTGTTATTTAGCCAAAGCAGTATTGGCACATGTCTTTCTTCTTTTCCAACACGCGATTTCAAATGTCCTGCATATAAATCTTCAACAAGTTTCCTTATCAAAACAGGCACCATGATAAAAATGTCCATGCTCTAACCAACTGTTTTTTAAATTAAACTTTATTCATTTTCTCTAAAACCAGTATTGAAAATAAAAGAACTATTACAGTACACATAACCCTTTTGTGTTATCATCATATTTTTTTCTGTAAGATACAGAAAGTTTTATAGAAGAATTTAAGTATTTTTATCTCAGCATGGAGTCTAGTTTGTTATGTAAAAAAATTGTAATCATAGTGCCTGAGTCAGACAACAGTTTTATTCCCTTTGATAAGCTGACTACTTATTTCTCCTCAGATTCCTTCTTCTCCTTCTCAAAATTTATCACCTTTTTCACTTTCTGACCCCAAATATTGAAGTCTGCCACAAACTGCTCAAAGCTAGGAGGTTCTTCATGTAGTGTTGCTATGGTAACAGTACTCTCAAGTTTTGGGTTTTCCCTCAGCCAATGAGAGAGCTGTATTTGGGTACTGTCTACCTGCTTGTTCATGCTGAGAGACTGTAAGGTGTGGATGAGATTTTCAAAGCATGTATGTATCCACTTCATGTACACACCAGAACACTCTGAAATTTACATTGAATACATAATATCTTTGTGTAACATGGCAGCCTGAGAATGAAATATCTAACTTAAGAATTTTCTGTTATGCAAAACAAAAGCTGAATGAAAGTAAAGAAAATTGAAGTTTTGATATTAGATATTTTCTAGTTGTTTGAATCTTTGCTGAGTGTTAAAAGCTTTGCTCCTGTGTCAGCACTATGACTGACTGCAAACTATTATGGAGTTTTATTTAAGCTGTTGACATGCACTTCATGTTTTTCCTGCAACTGAGACTTAAATCTCTTAACCATTTTTTTGCAAATTTGAACAGTTTAACTTCAGAAAAACCAAAAATCTTTAAGGAACTGATAAAAATAAAGAAATTCCTACTGAAGAGACATTTTCATAGAAAAGCAACTATGATGAATTCAAACTTAAATCACAAAATCTAGACATGATTTTCAATATGCATATGTGCAAAATAAAATAGTTCATTCATGAGTTTCTACCATTTTTTAACAAACTGCTAAGTTTGGCAAGCACTAAAGACACAAAAATGAAAATACTAATAATGTCAATAAAGCAAATTAATATACAGGGAAGCATTCTTGTGTTTGATAGAATTTGATACAAATGAATTGAAACCATGTACACACAAATAACCAGTCATCACTGATGGAGGGTGAACTAGCTCTAGCCATTTTACCTATAAAATGCTCCATGCTTGCTACAAATATAAATTTCAAATGATGGAATATAATATTAAACAGTTACTCACCTATTCTTTTTATTGTCATATGTATTATTTCTAGCTTCTCTACTCTAAATAACCTTATTTTCAATAACTTTCATAAACAGAGGAGCAGTTTTTCTTAAGACCCTTTTCCCTTGATAGCAGAAAACTTATTGCTTTAAAAATCTGATTTTCTTTTAACAAAATGTCTATTTCAGATAACTTAGAGATTTTAGAGTGACCTTTTGAAAGAATGGGGTAATTACATTAAGCATTACTAGTATGCCAATACTGACTAAACCTTGAGTAAAAACTTTAATATCTTTAAAAGATTCTACATACCAACATTATCTACAACATTTTTCAATATCATAATGCACTCTTTTGGTTTCTCGGTGATTTTGTAGAAAGTTCCGAGAGTAGCAGCAGCCAGCAGACGGAAGTAACTGTTACTCGGCTGACACAGTTTCATCAGTGCTACGCTTGTTTGCATCATGTCTTCAGCCAGCTGTAATCTGAAATTAATAAATGCTCTCATTTGTAAAAGCCGATGTTTTACTTGTTGGTTTATGAATATCATTGCTAAATGTATATTAAAAGCTTTCTGTCATTCAGGTTAGTATTTTCTTACAAGACTCTAACCAATTAAGGAATGAGCCAACTAAGTGTGCTTATTTGAAAAGAAAAATCTTTTTGTCCTTAAGCTATACTTTATGCTAAGTCTTACTAAATGAAGAAAATGAATTCAATACTGTTGATTACTGAAAAAGGAATGATTTATCAATTACAATTAAATAGTATCTTTCACAACTCTTTTGACTGTACTGTTTCTTTAAGTACTTACAATGTTTACATGAAACATACAGAAACAGTAAGTGTTGACAGGACATTTGTCAGCTATTTTTTTTTAATTCTCTAAATCAACATAGATTATACAGTTGTAGTATAACTTTTCATAAGCAACATATGATAGGAAATCCTGCTTGAACAACTAATCATTTATTTGTAGTACATGTATATAGGACTTGAATTACTGGTTCCACTTTTCCACCTTCCTGTGGCCCTTATTTATTTGAAAAAGTTAAAGATGGTACCCTTCCTTTAAAGGCATGGCTTCAAAACCAACACTGATTTGCTGCATTTATTGAATGGTAATCAGACTTATATTGTACATTGCTAAGTTTTGTTCATTACAAATATTAACCTCCGATTTAATAATAAATTGGTGATTTGCTCCCTATCTTTAATACATGAAAATGTGTACAATAATAAAGTACTTCCTACAAACAGTTACTGATTATAAGCTATAGCCAAGCTTCTGCATAAAATAGCAACAGAGGGTAAACAACTAAGAAACGAATTTACTAGCCACAGATTAAACTAAAATGAAATGTTCACCAAACTTATACTTTAGTTTCTATTCCTTACTTCTACCACCAATATTGCAGATAAGAGACACTGGAGAATACTAAAGCAGAAAAATCCTTATACACTAGCGGAAGTCACTTTATAAATACTATAAACTATTTGCAGCAAGAGCATAATTATACTGAAAGTGTTTGAAATTCAAAGTAAATGTAAAAAGTTTAGCTTAATCTTAAAATTTTCAGAGAAAAACAAGAATGGATTCATGCATAAAGCAACCCATCTTGAAATGAAAATAATGATATGTTGAGGAAAAGGTGGAAAGTTCTAAGTATATGTAACTTATTTAGCAATATTAAGATCATTTCATGTTTCCGTACTAACAAATAGTCCTGAAGATTACAGATATCCTTTACTCTACTGGTGACATTTTGCTTTGCCTTTCAGACCAGTGCAGACCACTATCAGCCAGCACATCTTATGGTCTGCCCTGTTCACTCCTCAGTAAGTGTTTATAAATAATACTCCTATATATATGACACATGGATCAGTAAAGACTGAATGACTGACAGGTCCATTTCAGCGAATTTAGCGGGACAAGGGATAAACACAAGATAGGAGGACAGACAAATATTCTCTAAATACATGTACTGGAATTTTTCGCAAAAAGATTCAAACACATACACTATACAAAACTGCTAAGTACTCCGATTCTGAATTCATAAAATTTTATAAATTGTGTTAACTGGTGATAAACTGATGAATTTTTACATTTGTTCTATTTGCTAATATATTCTGTTTTACACAATATGAAATAAAATAAAAATGATAAAAATCTTATGTTCCCTTTTTTGTCTTGCTGTGATAATACAACCGTTTTGCACAAAAAGCTCCTGGAGGACTTAGAAGTTTTAATAAGTGTAGTAGCAAACAGTTTCTAGCAAAATTCAAAACAAAGTACTGGTAGTATGACTACACACCTAGCATAATACGGAAGGTTACTTTAGGGGGGGTAGGGAAAAATACAGCGGTAAAATAAAATGTATATATGTATAAAATGGGTAGTAACTATGGATACAACACTTACGGATGTTTTTCACTGTCTGGTAAAGTTTCCCTGATGCAAGTATGAAACATGCTATATTAGTAACAACGAACAATGCTATTCTACAAAAATACAAAAGTTGATTCATTTCTGCATCTTTGCAATTCTAGTTTGTTTGCATAATTCTTGAAGCAGTGTCTAATTTTAATCAGATATTTGAATCTACAATTTAATTTCTGATTGGCTGTGCATAAAATTAACTAAGTGTCTTTTCTCTTCACTATAATGAACTATTAATGGCTTTCATTCAACTTGTATGCTTAATATTGGTAATATATATTTCACCTTCATGTGACCAATACAATAAAATAACTACTCCAGACTACCACTCCTTTCTTGTGAAAAAATACAAAATATGACATATAACTATTTCAGACTAATTCTGAAAGTGAAAATAACCTGTTTTAGTGTTTTAAATGATCAAATAAATATAGATCAGTTAGTAAAAACTACCTGAATGTGTTTATATCTTTATATGTCAGAACAGTAACCTACCTGTCCATTTTAGAATAGACTTGTCCAAGTAGAGCATAGACCTGAGCTGTTCTTAAGCTGACCTCCCCATAGTGCTGAATGACAAGTTCAAGTGCTTTTCTAGCCTCAGTCTCAGCCAGTCTCAGCGTGGCATCCTGGGTCTCTTTATTGGCATGGAAAGCTTTCCACTGTAGAGCTGAGGCTGTAAAAATATTCTTTTTTTAAAACAAAGAACAGGTGATATATAAATTAAGATGGTATCAAATTACTAACCTTTGCAGGAACAGATTATATGTAACATTAAATCAATCGAATTAGTTTGTGTTTTAATATTGTAAGGGTTTCTTTAAATTTAGACATAAATAGGACAGTGTTATAATATTCATAGAAGCACATGCTTTATAACATATCTTTAAAAAACTTGTTTTCTGAAACAAAATCATGTGAAAAGCACAGACTGACTTTAATCCACTTTCATTACCTCTAAAAGTTTATTCACCATAACAATAGTATGATACTATAATATTATTACCTGTATGGTAAATAACATGGAAAACTGACTATATTAAATGTTCTTAAGTTGAGGACCTTCAACAGACATACTTGAAAGTTACTTCAATAACTGGACTGAAAAACTCGATTTCAGATATCAAAGATGCTTAAAGTGTAACACTGACCAGAAGTATGAAGGAAAAGGTATAACATTGGATGGTCCTCTGTCAAGATTCGTTTGGCTATTCTCAGAGCCTCATATGAATGGTAGAAATATTTCTCAGTGTCAAACTTCTGTAACACCATCAGGGCCTTACTGGCAGCACGGTGAGCAAATGCCAGCTCTATTGTGTCACAACAGTATGTCTTTTTAGCTGTTGACAGACAGAACTGAAATACATACAAAATAATGTGAAACATTTTATGGAAATGAACATGTGGTTTCCAGTTAGAAAGTGACAACAAATTTAAAGGTCAGATTTGATGTTGACATCATTCATAAATACTATTAACTTATCTGCTTACAAATGTAAATGTTTTTGATGCCAATTAAATAACAAATATAGTACTGATCACTAATTGGAGAGTTATCAAATTTTATGAAAGAGATAAGTACTGAAATCAATATCTAGCACTGAAATCTATGGTGTATAAAGAAAAAACTTGAACTAGACTAACATACTAACCATTGCTAACTGTAGACAAGATTCATCCTGTCTGTACTCAGTGCAAAAGTGACACAAATGTAATAGTGCTTTCAAATACAATGGATTCCTCTGACCAAAGTGATGTCTGAAATATAAGCAACAAAAAATAACTAATGTACAGATGTATTAGCTTCATAATCACCAATGTACAGGAGGAGTAAAACTGATTTAGATCACTATTTAAACCACAACTGTTCTTGAGTACCATAATGAGCAATTTAAGAAAAGAGGAAAAGGTCCATTGTTGAAATATATCATGGTGAGGAATTTCAAGTATGAATCTTGTCTTAAACATTTTAACGGTAAGAACTCAGTTTTTCTCCAAACATATACCTAAGCCTTTCTTATACTAGCAGTTATTTAATAAAACATGACTTATATTTTATGTGTATTGCTGAGTGTATGACATAAATAAAGCCTGCAGCTCTTACTTTGCAAACTGTACAGCATATACCGCAAGTGTTTCAGCACGTTTAATTTGCCATCTAGCCGAGTATGTCATCACTGCATTGCACAATGTATGAATAACCACTGCCTTATCACTTGACCTCACTTCCTGTATAAAACAATAAAAGTAGTGATGAACTTAAACAAGTAACCATCTAGATGTCTTCTGTAATTAGTACAGCTAGGATATACCTGTGGTAAATTTAATGTCTTAGAAAGATTTCACTTCTCTTACTCAAAATGATATAATGTCAATGCATAATGAAATCTCATTACAACTTCAAAAACAATTTTAAGTTCAAATGTAAATTTTTTATTAGACAAATCTCCTTAGTACAATGTATATGGTACAACATTGCATAATATTTGTTGGTGATGACAACTAGTGCATATGACAGGAACATACCTTGAGAGCTGTCTGAGTCCACTTGAAAGCTGGATTGACAGAACCAAGCTCAAGCAGCATGTGACTTAGTTCTGTATAGATCTCTCCTTCATTCAGAATGTCCTGTCCAAAGGACATCATCTTTATCTGCCAGGTCATCTCAACTGCTGCCTGGTAAGCCTGGCTTGCCCCAATAAAATTATAGTTACGATTTCTCAAATGCATTAGTTTGACATATCCACGATACTTTGTCATCCAGATATCTAAGTGATGTGACTCTCGCAAGAATGACATCAATATTGACATGACCTTTTCCGCATCTGTGTAATACCCATACTCTGTCATGAAGTCAATGAGTGAAAAAGCTATTGATATGAACTGTTTTACACTTTCGCTGTTTTTTGCCACTTTGTTATTGCTTTTAAGAACTGAATAGAATGAGCTGACAATGTCTTGTAGGAGATTTACATCATTTGCTTCCAAGGATTTTAGGTATTTGAAATACAAGTGATAGTATTGAGGCTCCTGGAAGATTTCCTGAGCAATATCACACATACAAAGTTCAAAACCAACTGGGAGCATTTTCCGTCTGGACAGGACAGTTACAAGTTCAAGTTTCTTGATCTTCTCGAGTGTCCTCTTCTCCTGCTCTAGCTGTTCCTTGTCTGCAGGATCTGCTGATTTTTCCAGCTTATGAAAATGTTCCTCAGGGACCTAGCAATACATATGTATCATTACTACAATATCTATGACTTTCAACATACAAAATGAAGCAAGGTGAACTACTAACGTTTATCCCTCCACACAAAGCATTATTATTAAGTTTTCACTTAAAAAGACCAACAAAAAACAGAAGGATCTGATTTCTCTGTGACCTTCTTGAAAAAAAAGAGGTTTTTGTCTAGAAAGGGTTTTTTACACTTGGCTATATGACTGTCCTTTATTTCTATTTGGGTTTATTTTGTTAAATAAGCTGAGCAAAATACGGGTCCACTAAAACAAAGACTGTAATTACATGTACAATCTTTCTCAATCAAGAATGTTAAATCTCTATAACACTATCAATTTTTTACTTCAATCTAAATATTACCGAAAGAAGTGATCGGAAGTTATCTGGGGTTGGAATCCATTGTTGGAAGTAACCTTTCACCAATGTAACAGCATCATTTGTTTTCTCAAAGTTGCCACTCCATGTTGGATACTTCTCCTCTGTTTCTTCTATTTCTCTCAGTACTTTCTCTTCCTCCTTCTTTCTTTCCTCTTCTACATTTAACACATTCTGTGTCTCACCACCTAAAGAATATACATGTTGTGTTCAAGGAAACTGAAGTCTCTCTAACCTCCTATGAAATTCAACACTACATTGTATGGTAATTGGCTTTTTGATTTTGGTAATTAATATATGATTTTTGGAGATCAGTCATTGTTCACACTATTGATATTAGTTATCAGCCCTAATTTAAAGAAGGCTTTGGGAAATTAAGTTGAATCAAGATAATACAATACCTGGAGACTTGATGGAAGGGAGTGGTTTGTAATGAGGTATTTTCTGACGTGGTGACTGCACTTCAGAAAACTTGGTTTGCTGTGAGTTTGGCCTATGAATAACTGTATTGTCTAGGAAATCCACCAACAATTTGTATCTCTTTTTAACATCCTGTCCTGCTTCTGGGTTTTGTAATGCTTCTCTGAATGATCTGTACCAATCAATATGCTGTCCTTTACCTAAATGTTAAGTTTTCATTAAAATTTTAGAAGACAGCCTAAATTGAGTCTTACAAACGCAAATATATTCTTCTGTCGTGGGACACATCTAGCCAAAAATATCCTGTACAGAAAACTGAACTTTAAACTACAATACACTGAGTAAAAGCAAATGCACAATTACAAAGTTGATGAAAATTTAAAATAAGAACAACAACAAAAAGCTCATTCTTTCACTTAAATACTTACCAGGGAGAAGGTCCACCAGTACTCTAGCTTTATCTGCTGGGGTAGAACCAGCATTGATACGCTTCAAATCCTCCTCTGATATCACCCCTGTCTCAACTAAGTGACCAAGTATATGCTCTACTCGCAGCTCTTGCACAAGAGCAATTCTGTTGATACGTAATCGCATTACATTTTGTTTATCTAAGCCAGACTCTCTTACAGGCTCAGGGCTGAAACAAACAATAAGATAAATCAGTATTTAAACAGCCTATACAGAGGTCAGCTTATATAATAAAACTAAACACAGTATCATACATGAGTGCTTTTTTAGGCGCCTTCGTCATTCTGTAGATCTGCATCAAAATATCAGTAGATTAAACTTTTTGTAAGAAGATTTTACATTTATCCTAAAGTGTCCAAAAATATGTGTCACTAAAACATGCAGAGCACTTTTTCTTTTGGACTTAATTACATTTTATATCATCTTGCTTTTTTACAATCATTTACATATCAATAAAAAGAAATATTGTAACAGGTGGTGAAAAATCGTGGCTCGACCGGGACTCGAACCCAGGGCCTTCCGCTTACAGGGCGGACACTCTACCAACTGAGCTACCAAGCCACACGGTTCTGCCTCATCGATTTATCACCTATAAACTGTACCCGGCTACATATACCCCCTCCAAATTTAGAATTCGTCCCGAATTCTCAGTCACAGAGAATATTGTGAAACATTCTCGAGGTGCCGAAGCAGTAGCCAAATTATAACGTACGTAGGTTGTCCCACGTTGGGCGCCAAATGTAACAGGTGGTGAAAAATCGTGGCTCGACCGGGACTCGAACCCAGGGCCTTCCGCTTACAGGGCGGACACTCTACCAACTGTGCTACCAAGCCACACGGTTCTGCCTCATCGATTTATCACCTATAAACTGTACCCGGCTACAATATCACAAACAAATTATATTGATAATTGTCCAAAAATTTATATTTCAGTTTAATTAATTTACATTTTGCAAAGAAATTCTCAAAATACATCATGTCATCACTAGGTTAGCACTATGAAATAAAACTCAGTGGCCAAATTCTTTGTGTCATCAAAAATACAATAAATTTTCCAATAATTTCAAAAGAATCTGTGAAAATGTGTCCTTTTCAAATTTCAGTAATTTTTACAACCATTTGCTACTTCAGGTATTGGTAATGTTAACACAGCTATCAAGACATATCAAGTGTGAGGAGTATCAGAATTCAAATAATTCAGATCATACTTTAAATTTTTAAGGGCTCATATTTTCAGGATGGAAATCTTAGCAAATTACACTGGCACAGACCCAAGATCAATGCCTGAAATGATGTACTGTTCTGTTCTGTTCCTGAACAAGTTTCAGATCATAAATGACAGTGGTAATAACATCTATAAAGCACTTAGTAATTCCTTTGGTTTTTACTTTCAGTTTGCTTGCATAACAAACTTCCCAGTTTAGAAAAAAAAAAAAGAAATTAAATATCTGTTGAACATACAATGTCTACAACTTATTCACACAGACTTAATCCAGCGTTGCACTACAGGTGAATTTAATTTAGCCTTTATCTCTGTGGTTATCTACAAACGTGTTAATTGTAACAGGTAGTCCAAATGTCAGGCATTAAATTATATAAACTCTGGCATGCTCTGTAACCACCACTTTCAATGGCTATAAAAAAAGATTACTTCACCAAATGAAAATTTATGACAGATAAAATAGCAGCAGTGTGTAATCTGCAGACAACTGTATGGATAACAGATACAATCAATCATTTTTCTGAATGTATAATAATATTTAAATTCAATATTTTGCTCTTGAAAATGGTAGAATTGACACTACCATTTGCAGCACCAGCAGGTTCTACCTCCTGGTGGAAAAATTCACATGTATGATTTTATATGAATCACAAACAATTTAAGTGCAATTGAAATTTATGGCCAGTGCATTCATGTGATAAGTGTTTAGATGTTTTTCATAAGGGCAGATACTTAATGTAGCAAGTTCACATGATTTAAGTTTACAATAAAAAAAACCCTCCAAATGCAATCATTTTTATTGTAAACAAAGATGAAAAGTGTACTGAAAATAAGTATGGAAAATGAGACCCACACCTATGAGTACTATTGGCTGTCAGATCTATCTTAACACCTTATCTGGACTATACTCTCACCCTTTCACCTATTTTTGTAAAGCACCATCACCAGTCCTTGGCATTTCTGCTCTATCTTAAGATTAATGGCATTGCACAGATCAGTAGCCACAATGCACCTATTGAGCTAGATGTACATCTTTCTTAATTGTTAATTTTAAAATAAACCAATGGAGAGTGCTAACAATGTTGGATTCAAACCAACAATTCCAGGGACACTAGCCTGTAGCTAGTAGGCTAACCAAGAGAGGAAAGTCCACTCAACGTGGGACATCATGTTTACGTATCTTTTTACATTTGGTGACCAAATATTTAAAGCAATTAATGAAATCTTATTCTTGCAATCTTCCCAAACGTGACTGTGTAGTTCAAGTGAAATGTAGCCTATGTCTATGAAAACTGCAAAGCTTCCTTAGCAACAGGTGCTTTTGTTTGTATTTTTTCCCTATACTTTTCAAAATGTCGAAACATATAAAAACTTCTTGCTCACTCTGATAGAATGAACGTTCCTTTCCTATTTACTGTTGCTGTCATTATCGATTATGACGTAAAAGAACATAAAAATATTAAAAGAAGCAGAAAAAATCGCTAGCCAGACATTGGGGAACCATTCGGAATAGTTCGGATATACCGGAAGTAATTAGCCGGTGCGAAGTTATAAAAGAAAAAAAAAGTTGAAAAATGCTAGGAAACGCTGTTAAACAACTTTGTCAGGTTGATTTTAGTGAACACATTATTGACACCCTATATTTCTGCCCACTTCTTAAGCAGTATAGTTTTGATTTTAGCGTTTTGATAGTTAAAAGGCAAACTGTAATGAATTTCCGCGACCAACTTACCAATTTAAGCCTAACCCTATCGGGAGATATTTCAGGTGAAGCTGACAAATAGTTTTTTTTGGCATAGCTGTATTAAAGTCTATTTTGACCAACATTTGTAACGAATGAAAATGTAAGATACAAAATCTTTAGCTGGTTAAAAGTGTTATGAAATTGTAGGGCAGAATTCGTAAATTGTAAGCTTTACTGCCTCTGAAAAGAATGCAATTCTCAGCTTAAGCATGACGTCATTCTAGCCATTAACCCATCAGATAACAGTAACTAACTAATTAAAGCAATCGGTTGTCGGTCATTACTCGGACTTTATCGTTGGAGCCTATGTGACTTTAAAGTCGTTTGTTATGAAACCTAACAACTTTAATTAATTTGAATCGTTAAAAATGCACTTATCAGGCCATAGATCTCAGAGATTAAGACAGTTTCTTTTGTTATATGTTCTAGTTTTTGTAATTTTTAATCTTGAAGTTACATATAGCTCAACGATAAAATCAGAGTTACACCAAAGTACAGATATACTACGTAACCTTTAAAAAGTACCCGGATGTGTAAAGCCGAGAATCCTAATAACAATGATATAACAGACGTAAATTAAATATCAAAAGTTTTTAATCATGAAAAACTATCTTAGATAGTTACACTTTTTGTGTTATACCCTACATTTTTGGTAATAGCCTTAACTGTTCTTGAAATAGGTTATCCCTAATTTATATGCGTGAATAATATTTACCAGTGTCTGAATACTATACATTCGCAGTAACATTTATGGGACATTACTATGCTGATTGTCTTTTTAAAAGACATTTCTTGTTTGAATTACCATTGATTTAGTAAAATCAAATGAAGAAATTTACAAATACTGCAGGTTTTATTTTTTGAATGATTTGCATGAAAATATGGAATAATATTATTGTTGCAAATTTTGGATATTTTTAATTCAGGCAATATCAGTAGCCTTTAGAAATTTAAAGTAACAAAAAAACCCAATGAATCTTCATGTGTACTCAGATTGTGCAGTTTTCTATAATCTGACTTGTTCTGTGGCAGGGATTACCCCTGCGGCAATGTCAGCAGTATATGTATTTTTGCTTTATTTTCACCTACTTGTATTACCCATATAATCCATCAAATGCTGCATCAAGCTGTTATTGAAGATGATTCCAATACAGCTAAACAGTAGATAAAAAAATGCAGAAATATCTACTTTTACTCAGCTGTTCTGACCATTCTGTCATCTGAAGGTTGAATTCTTATTATTTGAACACTTTTTTCAACTGATAATTAGATGAAGAAAAAAAGTATATTCATACCTACAGTGAATAATGACCCTACTGGTTGACATAGCTGTTGTCTTCTGCAGAACTATAAAGGAGATTGTTAATGAGATTTTTGCATGACATATCTGCATGATTAAGTTAACTGTAATGTGTGTAAAAGACTGATTTCATAATCAGTTACAAGTACATAACTTACAAAATTAATTCTATTAACAGCCGAAAGGTATTTTTGGAAGATATTGTTTAGATAAATGTTTGATTTTTGCTTTGTAATACATTCCAGGTTGTGGTTTGTCAGCGTGCATTAACACGTTTTCTTCATAAAACCAAGAGTAACAACAGACCTTATTATGTTCCAATAGTTGTAGAACAGACAGGAAGAGGGGAAAGATCTTATGACATCTACTCAAGACTTCTCAAAGAGAGAATTGTGATGGTCATGGGTCCAGTAAGAATAGTTTGATAATTATGAATAAATGAATCTGATGCTTTCATTTTAATGAAAAGTTGATATGAATGATTTCTCTTTTGTATTTTGGTCAGATCTAAATAGATTTAACCAAAGTGTACGAATTGCAGTTCTGCTAAATACTTCCTTGAAAGGGGAGAAAAGCATCATCCGTCAGACATCAGAAATTGAGCTTGAATTTCTTGAAATAAACACTAGAAGTCTTGTTTAAAAGACTGTAACAAGTTAACAGATTTAATTACTTAATGAGAATCTTAGGTATTAACACTATTGATGTGATAATTTTTGTATTCTGTCAGATAAAGTTTACATTCATTATCTTGTTGAAGAAAATAAAGTTACATAATGATTGTTGTTTGGCTGAAAATCCTTACAGATTTCAGATGATATGTCGAGTCTCATCATTGCACAGATGTTGTTCCTGCAGTCAGAAAGTGCTGTCAAACCCATCAATATGTACATAAACAGCCCAGGTACATTGTTATGTCTCCCCACCTCTTGGGGAGACGTATTGTTTTTGCCCTGTCCGTCTGTCCTGTCAGTCTGTCACACTTCGTTTCTGCTCAATAACTGGACTACAGTTTGACCCAGAGCCATCAAACTTCATAGGGTGATTGCCCTTATTGAGTAGAAGAACATTATTGATTTTGGGGTCAGTAGGTCAAAGGTCAAGGTAATAGGGCCCAAAGAGTGGAAACCGTTTCCGCTCAATAACTGGAGCTCTGTTTCACCCAGAGCCTTCAAATTTCATAGGTTGATTGCCCTTATTGAGTAGAAGATCCCTATTGATTCTGGGGTCAGTAGGTCAAAGGTCAAGGTCACTGCTGGAAGGACACTTCTCGACCGTATATATGTTAAAAACATGGACTGCATTGAAGCTGGTGTTACTCCAATACATAACAGCTACCACGATGTAACATATGCTGTCTTCCACACTGCCGTTGATACAAACAGTTCCACTGTGATGTCAGGTGATGTCAACCGTGCCTAGAGTAAGGTGTAAAACTATCATAACCATACATACGTTTATATATATATATATATATATATATATATATATATATATATATATATATATATATATATATATATATACCATAATAAATGACAGAGGCCTCTGTTTCAGAAAGGTGATACCTCTTCCTTGGCCATCCTTCCATCGGGTCCTGGGGGAGACATGTGTTTTTCACAGAAAACATCTAGATGAACCTTTTCTTTATTTCTTACAAGGCTAGGCTTCAAATTTATTTTGTATTTACATAATACTGTTTTTTTTAATTGTTCTAATTATGAAAAAAAAGTAGTAAAAGGTATAAAATAATATTTATTCTCTGCTAATGACATATACAGTGCGGAGGCATCTATCATTGTCATGTCACTGTTACAATCAAGAATCACCCGTACACTTTTCCCCTTCCAGGGCCATACTTTGTACTGTATTATTTATATCTTTGATTTTTGTTGGATTCTTTAAGTAGAAAAATAAAAACAACAATTTAAATTGGTATTTCAAGTCATTTACACATCTATGGATTCAAGATTTACTTTTTTTTTATTAAATCAAGTATTTACTATGAATGCTTGGTGTTAGGAAACTGAAGTTGTGTTTGAAATAGATATTAGTTTGACTATACGAAGTATATGGAGAGCTGTCCTACTCACCCTGGCATCAGCGTCCACATTTCTTAAAGTTTTTGTGCAGTAAAATAATTTTTACTATAACTTCTTACTTCTTGCGGGATTTACTTCATCCGCATCATATGTGGTAAGGTTCATACCTCTAGCACCCATATTTTTGAATTATCTCCCCTTTAAACAGAATTTTCCTTAAAAATTGTAATATTTTACTATAACTTCTTTATTTCTTGAGGGATTTCAATGATAAAATAATAAATATTATATGATATTTCATCTACCATGGAGAAGATTCTTGTCTATATATCTATAGATCTTGAATTAAATTGATTTTTTAATAGTTATCTCTTTCTTAACTATCCAGTACTTAAATAGTCGAGCGTGCTGTCTCAACTGACAGCTGGTTTTAGAACTCTGCCAAATGGGACGTGCAGTTTTTCTCTACATTCTAGGTGGAGTAGTTACATCAGGTCTTGCTATTTATGACACAATGCAGTATATCCAACCACCTGTGGCCACATGGTGTGTAGGTCAGGCAGCAAGTATGGGGTCCTTACTGCTTGCTGCAGGTACCACTGGGATGAGATACTCACTGCCAAACTCTAGAATTATGGTTCATCAGGTGCTAGGAAGTGCTCAGGTAAACTACACATTGTCACGAATAACTAACTAACATGTCTGCCATCATACCAGGCTGTTTATGTTTTTTAGCAATGTGTATATTTGTAATAAATGGCTGTCCACCCAAAAATTATACAACTCTTTTAAATTAGTGCTTTCAGTTTGCTGGTTGTACTTAGAATTTTGAACTGACATCTTGACATTGTGTAATAATTCATGTAATGCAATTCATATTTCCATGATTCTGAAGAAAATGGAATTGTTGATTTTAGGATATATGTCTTTTTAAACCATTTGAATGCTGTGCATTCATGCTCTATTAACATTCTGATTCTGAATCTGAGGAAGTTCGCATTTTTTACTAAGGAATATGTAGCTCTATCACTTTCAAGAAATAAGTGTTAGGGAAACTTTAATCTTTTATGAATTTTAAGAAGTCATGTTTTCTTGTATGCATACTAGTAGATATCATTTTCATGTGTTGGTACACATCCTTTCTCAACTTTGCTTTTTCCTTCTTCATAACATAAATGAAAATTTGAGTGGAGATAGTTTGTTGGCTGTTGCTCATTGCCCAAGTGTTTATTTATGAAACTGTTTTAATGCAGGGTCAGGCTACTGACATACAGATACAAGCTGAAGAGATTCTCCGACAGAAACAGAGGTTGAACAATATTTATGCCAAACATACAAACAAACCAGTAGATCTTATAGGTATGTGCACCTTCCTTGTACAAGGCTTACCAAAAATAGTTCCTTAGACTAAACCTGTATGATTTGATCGCTTTTCATAAATTTTGTTTTCAGAATGTTTATATTAAAGAAATGTCCTTCTAAAGAGGGCATTCAGTTTAGTCACTACAATGATATTTAAAGGAATTAGGTAACCTCACCTTGAAAATTGAGTCATTAACATAAAATAACTAGTACTCATGGATACTCTTAAGTTCATTTTGTGATTGCTAGTTAGGCAAGTAGGTTTGATTTTTAGACGACTGCTAAAGGGAAGAATCATTGTTTCTGTATGATGATTCTGTATCTATTCAGTTGCCATAAAGGTATTGACTAAAAAAAACTGTCTTATCGTTTCTGATTGTGTTTTCATTTTTTCACAAAATAAAAATCTTGTCAGCTGAAATATCAACAGTTAAACAGATAAATCTAAACAAGACTGACACATACTTTTAGTACTAGCAACTCAACTATTAATAAGAAAGCTTAGTTAAAATTCGATAAGGATTATGTCAGAGATAACCCAACTATGTTTGTTTCTTTTACAGTACATATTACATACCCAAACTGTGCTGTAATTTACTTTAAAATAAGCAACAGAGTTTAAAGCAGATAAAGTATTGAGCAAGCCTTTTTTTCAGAAAGCACAATGGAACGGGATAGGTTTATGACCCCTGAGGAAGCCAAAAGTTTTGGACTGATAGACCATGTCTTAGACAAACCACCTGTGTTAGAAGATCATAAGAAATAGTGACATCCTGTACTGTAGTTTTAGCACTTATTTTATTTCATACTATTTGTTAGTGTTCTGTGAATTAAAACAAATAAACAGCAGATAAGTCTTCCTTTTGCTTTTAATCAGAAAAGAAACCAACTGTTGATGTCCAAATGTTAGAATACTAGTATGTTTAATTTTTGTAAAACTGCAAAGTCCATTAAGATGATAACTGATGTTCATATACTCAAGGGATAAAGAAATGCAGGGTGACATTATCTGCAATATCTTGCAAACACGTTAAAAAATAATGAAAATTGGTACAGCAACTCTCTAGGTTACAGTGCATGAGGTCCTGTAACGAATGTCACATAACAGGATTGTGTAACAATGTCTCCAGTGGAAAGCATGAAATGGGTAAAATGCGTGCACAGCAGTGTTGTGACATTGAGTTACACAGCTTGTCATACCACTAGGTAGTCTTCATAGAGAGACATCATTTTCCGATATTTTGATTATTTTCGATTGCATTTAGCTCTATAGCGGTGACCTATCCCCTACTGAGCATTTGAGGGACCAACTGGATAGACAGATTCGACGCCAGCCTCCCCCTGTTAATCTGGCCCACCTGAGAGCAGCTCTCTTGAAAGAGTGGGCCAACATCCCAATGAGGAGGATAAACTCAAACACAATGCCAAATGAGAATCAGGGCTGTGGAGAGAGCGAATGGGGGACATACCTGGTATTGACTAGCCAGTTCCCACAATCAGTCCATTTCAATTCTAGATTACAGAGGTCTCTTTCAATTCCCTTCAAAAATCACTAACCAGATACAAATAATTGATTTTGCAGTTTGTTCTGTATGGATTAATCTTCATTTTTACTTAAAAATATTGGACATTATTCTCAACGCCTTACCTATAATAATCTTCAAAGTTTACCCCTGCCTTTCTTTACCTCTTGAGTATAGGTCTTCAAATAAACACCTTGTACAGAGGTATTTGTCTGACTGTATAGAATCTACGTCTGGAGTGTGAAATTGAAGGTTTAGACAGAAACAACATCCAAACACTTCAATGAGATCAGGGTTTATATGACTGGTTACAACTAAGTCTAAGCAAGTTTTTAACTACAAAATGAATGTTCTTCTGGAGCCAACAAGTTGGAAACCATTGGTCTGTCTGTGCCACCTAATGACAATGACAAAGAAGCCATTGGTCAATAGGGATACACTGCTTATGTTATTTGTAAACCACACCAACTGAAAAATAAATTTTGTATTCTGTATTCAGCTGCCTGTTCTGTCTACATTTTAGTCAGGATTTCGAAACAACTTCCATTTTCTATTTCAGTGGTTTATGAATTAATTTTTTTAACTCATTTTAGCACAAGACTTTCAATGTTCATCATAATGAACTAGCCAATGTGTCAGGAACCATCAGACCATCCGTCACATCAAATTATATAGAACACTGCCAATCTGTGTTTGAGCTGAACTTTTATTATCATGACGGGATATGGAAAGTGCTTAGCACAAAATAATTTCATGACATAAAAGCAATAAGTGGAAACTGTCTGATAAAGAAGCCTACTTAACATTTAGATTCTGTCCTGTCAAGTAACAAATACTCTAAATGTCTGTCACCGAGTAATATATATAGAATTCTGCCAACCTTTATATGAATGTTTTCTGTGTAACTCATATCATGGAACCTATGCTGCACATACAATGTTCGTCACATTTATGATCGGTCTGGAATTATTGATCTGTCAGTATGTCAGTCCTGCCAAAAATTTTTTGAGTGTTTGTGTCCACTCTGTAATGAAGTATATTACATCAAAATTGTGTACTTGTGTAATTCAGTAGTAGGTAACAATTTTGAAATGACTTGAGAAAAAAGTTAATCTCCGACCACTTGGGAACTATTGATCTGTCCAACCATCGAACTAAGGATACTACATACCCTAATGTTCACGTCTGCTATGCAGCAGGATTTTGAAATAACTTGTCACATGGATACAATATATTGGGAATTGTCAGTCAGTCCAGCTTGCCAAATTTGATGGAATACCCAGCTTTACACCTTGTAATTTCAGTTAACATTAGAGGTTTTTATATATACCAAATTTATTTTAGTTTGTGTAGGAAGCTTTTAGCTTATAGACACACTCTCGAATCCGTTCCTGGAACTAACCAGTACTAAGCAATGAGTGTAAAGTTTCTTGCTCAAGGAAACAACAGCTTGCCCCGACTGGGTTTGAACCTGTGCGGCTAGCAATCATTTGAATACTAGTCCGACGCTTTAACCTCTCGGCCATTAGAGGTTTTTGATAGACCTTGGCACTAATGTACATGACACAGAGGCAACATGTCTCTAACAAGGCCTTTGTAAGATTTTGTTATCAAAATGGGTAATATATGTCAATGACAGTCGCACTTCAAAGTCTTTCCATTACTGGTATATTTTCAGCCTCTTTCTGTTTCGTTTAAGGAGGCATGGTAAGGTTCTGGGGTAAAATTTTATGTTGCAGACATTTCTTATATGTGGTTTAAGTTTTAATTCTGGCAATATCTCCACTGATACAGGTATTAAAGAATTTATTAAGTTTGGGCCTCTTTAGAACCAATTCACAGGCTGTCTAGTTTACCAGTAAATGCCAGCATGGGATTTTCAGCATCTATCTAAATTCTGACTATGTAGCAGAGATATAATAAAGCACTTCTATTTCCATCTCTATCAGTAGCTTCAAGTGTTTGCTTTGTGACATAGGGTACCTCAACCCCTCTCACGAGTTCAAATCAAGCTCAGGGCTGACAATTTCAAATGAATGAACACAATAATGTTCAAAAATTGTGAATACTTACTAGCCTTCGAGTACACAGTAATCCGTGCAAAAGGCATGTTATGTAATGATAGTGAAAACACGAAAGTAATTTAGCTATCTATTAACAGTCTTCAAATTTTCTATATGTGATTTTGAAATTTCTAGTCTTCAGCAAATGCAACACTTATTACAACTACACAAAGAAAAAGAAAATTCTATAAAAATGTTCATATATGTATACCTAGCTGGAAACAAGCTTGTTTACCCATGCTGGCAGAGATCTGTGCCTAAGTGTAAAGGAAATCACTGCAAAAAAGATTACAAAGATTACAAAAATTGTGAAGTTTTGCATCAATTTTGACTCACAAGCTGGTCATCTTAAATATTCCTCCTAGTGGGACATGACAAACAATAGATACACACCTTTTATGTGTACATTTTTTATTAAAATGTTCACAAGTAAGACTTATAGTGTAATACTAACATAGAAGTCAATTTATACTATATACAAGAAACTTTGTAACAAAGTATAAAATCTACATACATGATTGGTCTCAACAGTAGCATTGTAAGGCACTGACATGATTTTGTAGTTACATGTTAGAAAAGGTTGAACATGCACTTGGAAAAATAAAAAAAATTGATATTTACTTCTACATGTTCTAATTCACCGCTTTTAAAAACTAGCATATATCAAAAACTACCATAATGGCCTGAAAAATATCAGTAATAATTTCTGAAAACAAAATTCCAAGTAAAAATGTACGAGAAATTTTTAAGAGATCACCGTGGTAGTGTCAAAATTGAATTGATCCATGTTAAAACCTTGTGCTTTGTGAGATCTTCTGTAAAGGACATGAAGTTACCATAGACAACTGCATTTTGCCATCAATTCTAAATACCAGAAAATAAACATTTTACCACAGAAAGCCTCCAAACAAGACCCCACATTTCAGGTCTCTGCATAAACAAAAAATTTATTCTCATTCATTCCAGCTGGTTGTTCCATCTAGCAAAGTTTTACCTTAAGCATAACTTTTAAGAGAGCATTTTGAACATATAACCAAATTACCAGTATTCTGTTAAACAGATATATTAAAATTTTAGTGAGTTTACTGCAAGATAGGAAAACTCCTAAAAAAAACTAGTGCCATTTCAAGCAATCCCAATTCTCAAGTAAAAATTTTTTACCCATCTCAGAGGAACCAGTACTTAGAACAAAGAGAGAGAGAAAAAAAGGTAAACATACCATTCACCAAAATCATTAAATTTCTCCTTGGTTAATTTTCTGCTCCATTTCATCACAACTTTCTAAATAAAGCACTTTAGTGAATAAAGAAACAAAAAAAAGAAAAGGTGCAAAAAGGATTTAACCAAGAGAAAACAACAACAGTCATCATTAAGCCTAGGAAAGTGTTTTGAACCAAGTAATCAGTATTTTATTTATATACAAAAATAAAGGTCAATATTCATTACATTCTTGTTTACAAGACAAATCCCTTATTGCTGCACATTCTAACACCAATCTTCCATCATTATTTAGTCATTCTATCTACTGTTTTGACAAACTTAACATATCACACATATTATTTGTATTGCAATTTTAACACAATAAATTTCACACTTTCATAAGTACAGTTTCAATGTTCCTGTTGGGATGTTAACACCCAAATGCCTCAAATCAAGACTTTTCAAAAACATGCATTTCTAGTCAGGATTTTTTAAATCCCTACATTATTACAAAATGAAGAATATTTGCAGCCATATTTTTCAACTTGGAGAAAAATAAGTTCTTGTCATAAACTGTCTTGATACTGATAAAATTAAGATTTTTTAAAACCATTTCTCAATTTATTTTCATAGGATTAGTGGACATTTTATCTCATAACAGATAAAGAACTTCTTATCAAATGAACAGAGAATGCTAGTTGAGACAATGTGTGTGAAAAACAATGTGACAAATGGATGAATTATGAAGCTTGAGATAATGACACTTCATTCAATGATAAACATGATCTGAGATATAGCACAGATAAGGGTATTCAACAAAAACAACGGAAGTTACAATTAGACAATTGCATAGACTGCACATTTATGAAAGAGTTTGAACACAGATGGCATTTCAGTGATACTGAAAAGTTCAAGCTGAAAAGTTTCAAAACCACTAATCCTTGGTCATTTCAATGCAGTTTATTGTCATGCATTATTTTAAATGTATGATTATTCTCAACTGAGGATTCAATTCAAGAGTTTGGAATGAATTGCATAGTTAACCTGATTAATACTGCTTGAAGCAGCTGTTTAGTTAATTTGATTCACTTTCTTTTTGTTTCTCAAGTTCGTTCATGGCCACATCTACTAGCATAAAGAATGGACGGAACCTGTCTTCCTCTACAGGCTTCACAATCACATTTGGGGAAGATGTTGGAGGGGAGGGAGGTGGTGTATTTCCTCCAGAATATTCACTCTGGCCATCTGACTGAGATCCATGGTCATGATTGTAGATGATAAGGTTGCTTGGTGCCAATATTTCATTGTGACAGCTGAAATGAACATTCTGTAAGCCATCACCACTTGCTTCAGATTCAGAAAAATTGTCACTTGACGAGGACGCTTCATAGTCAGACATGTACCCATCTATTTCTGGGGTTCTTGAAGGCTGAGAAATGACACTATCAATACGCCCAATTTTATATGGAATAATGCTAGATTCTGAATAAGGATTCTCCGACTGCTTCATTAACCTCTCATCAAACCTGTCAAGAAGAGACTGCTTGTGTTTGCGTGTAATCATATACTGTTCAGGATCATGCCCATCTTCTTTGATCATTTCAGGAAGAATCCTCCTTCGGGCATTGATAAACCAGTTACAAACTTGCAAAACTGTCAAATTAGCTGCATTAGACAGATAAACTTTTTCCTGATCTGTTGGATATGCATTGTACCTATGGTCGTACAACCACTGTTTCAAGATTCTAACACTATCTTTGGCAAGATTTCCCCGACGCCTTTTTGAACTTGGAACCTCTTCACTGTGAACAAGTCTTTTTCCTTCACTGTCATAGGCATTCCATGGGCTTTCCATATCTCTTGCTGAAATACACAAATTATTTCTAAATTTAGCCCATGGTTGCGCGGGAAATGCCGTCATTTGACAAAGCGCATTGACAACATAAAACTAGGTCAAGTAAATACTTCAAATTCTATTTAATTCAAGAAAAAAGTCTTCAAAATCAGGAAAGTCACAGTTACACTTTCCATATATCCTAAATAAATTGTCCATACTTGTTCAAATTCCAATTTACATCGATGCTTGACAGCATGGCCGGAGGATTCATTTTATCAACAAAGGAAAAAACATGGAGGCGCGGAAACCTGTCAACATATTTCAAAGCTATTTCTACATAATAGCGGTTATGTCTTCTAATAATACTTTCGCAAAACAATAAAATGCAATGTAATGTATCATAATGACTGTGTAATAAAAGAGTAGTCTTCGCAGATATGATTCAAACGTTTGACAACTTTGTTCCTTTGAGACCACGTGCTCTACCCGGTCGATTCAACAAGTGTCAAGTTAATAATGCAATTTCGTACTAAAGAAAGAAGTTTTCTTACCTCTCTTTGGACGCATTGTATCCAGAAACACACAGCTTTAAAGAAATCAAGAAATAAAATAAATTTAGCCAGCAATCTTTCTTCTTTCCTCAATCTTTAGGTTTCACAACACCACGAGGCCGCTCAAGACGTTGATGCCTCGTTTGTTTGACAGGCGCGCAATACCACGTGACTTCAGTCAGATGGCTAAAACGAACGAAATGATTGGTAAATTTTTGACAGTTCCCGCTACGTCAAGGTTCAGTGGAGGTCAAGGCACACAATTTCCTACCAAATGTCACCTTTGTTATCGGAAAATTCAGGGGCGTATTTGAAAGGGGTTTTAATATGAGTAGACACAGTGTTAAAACGCAAGACTCAGAAAAATGAGTTTTAATTTTTCGACATTGGACTTAATTGTTTTAGTCGGTCAAAAGCTTTTATAGCTTATATTACTTTGAAGTACTTACCGACTGAAAATAAAATTTATATTTGTATGTATTTGTATTTTGTATTGTATTGTTATAAATTAAAGCAGAATTCTTTATAAACTCTAGCTCTAGATCAACGAATAAGACAATAAGTCAAAACGACCCAGACAAAATGGCCTCATATCGTAAATGATGATCATAACTTGTAATTTTGTTAGATCTATTTATTGATATCATTTATCATTCAATTATTCGCACTGAATATATTTTGGACCGCATATAATGTATATTTGGTGGAAATAATTTTGATTTTGATTTTATTCTTCAAAATTGTGAGAAAATAGAAAGAGTCTTGGTATATATAAAGCCCGAATAAGAGCCCCCACATACTATCAGGACACTCTGTTCAGTCACAGATATGTTTTACATGACATAGGTTTGGATACAGCATAGTTCCAGCATTACAATTCACCTTAATTCTTAGAACAGTCTTTTGACTGTAATCTGTAAAGGATTACACGTCACTTTGCCAGACAATCGCTTTTACGGTATCCCTTAGCCCATTCCATAATTTCCTATAAAATAAAACCTATTTATGCATATTGCCCGTAAGAAATCTTTTTCAAACATAAAATGAAAGGTGTCATGTTTTACGCTCTGTATGCTTACTGCTTTGAGTAGTGCAGCTGATGAGTAAAATTAACATCTGTTGCCACCAACCAGCTGTCACAGATAGCCTTTATGAAACGTTGTTGTCTCCCTTGTATCATGTTGTTTTAAAATTTTATCAGAGCACTGCAAGTATCAAGTAGTGCACTTTAGGTTGCTGCAAGTACTAAAAATCCCAGTGCTTGCTTTTGATCCAATAAACGGAAGTAATTTGTTTGGCATCTTAAGGTATTATATTCCTAATACCCTATCTCCGCTCTGAAGAGTATTCAGTTCCATTAATTTGTGTAGGATTGAGACATTTTCACTGAAAGGCATGAGTTCAAACTCCACTCAAGCCAAACGTTTTTCTTTAGCTTTTGGCAGTTTTACATTGTTTTGGTTTTACAACAATAACTTTTATAGAATTCAAATTCAATTTCTTTCGTTTTAAATATATTTCAATTGTAACAAAGCTTTTCAATCGATGACAATTTTGGTATCTGTGATTTCAGTTATAAATGTCTTCAAAACTAGACGGTAAAAGTCTTTGATATTTTGCCAATTTGTTAAGGAATGTACATGATAAAAAATGTAGCTAATTTGAAGCCCCGAAGACTTATGTTGAAGTTTACGTTGATAACATTCCCTCATGATAAAGTGGGTGGGGTAAATTCGTGCTATGTTTATAATCATATTTCGTCTCTTTTCACTTTTGGCTTTTCATTTTATTTGTCATTTTTCAGCAGTCAGTAGGTCTTCATAATATAAATGATTACATACCAAGTAACAGTTATTTCTATATTCAGTCTTAGAAAAAACATTGTGTTTCTCTATACCTTATAAACCCAGTAAGTCGGGAGAGGTTTGAAGTGAGTACTGGCCATTTCTTGAAACCCCCATGGTAAAAGTGTCTTATATTGTCAATATTTTGTCCTTAAATAGTATATTTCTTAAAAAAGGTCAATTTAATGAGGCCTGACAAAATGTTTATTAGTATTCTAATACCTTAAAATTTTATTAAGATAGATAGTAAAAAGACCAGTATCAAGTATAAATTCAAAGATATGTAATAGTAATAAATCAATGCAGTGCTGTATATAATACATTTTTTCGTGCTTAATGCCAGTGTCCAGTGTCTGCAAGTTTATATCTGGTGAGAAAACGAGTTCCTTTAAGAGCTACAGTTAAAGTTTTTTTTTTTATAAATATAATAGGAAGAATAGGGGGAAGTCGCAAGAATATCATTGCATTTGCATCTGTCTTTCATCTATCTATCCATCCTACCATCCTACCATCCATCCATCCATCCATCGTGAGCTTTTTTAGAACAAGTTTAAATGGTCTTGAATGTACTTTTTTATCTTTAAAAGCATATAAACGCCAGACTGTATTGCATAGAATATAGACATTGCGTACTGTACAAGAGATAAAGTTACATGTTCAGATTCCATGCTTCCTTACACCCACTAAACCATGCATTTTTGTTTCAGGGAATAACGAAAACCACAACAACAAAAATATAAACGTAACTGAATTTCCAGTTTCATAATTTCAAAATCGATTGAAGTCAGAGCCAGAATATTAGTTGGGTTAACGTTAGTTCTAGCTATGTGAAAGATTTTGACCAAAACATTTATCAACATACACTTGCAGAAAATAACAAGACTATGTCGATAATAAATAAATTTGATAATAATAATAATAATAATAGTAATTAATGCATGTTTAACGGAGAAAGAAAGTTTGAAAATACCTATAAAGTTTGTCCCGTTTTCAAAACCAATACATGTGGAAATAATTAACTTGTATTTTCTAAAGAATCAGTATGAATTTACAATCATTATACAAGAGGTTAGGAATCCAAATACGGTAAGAAATAAAAAAGCAATAAAATTTCAGACTTAAGCTAGTTTTTTATCTTTTATCTTCATCTCACATCGTTATACAAAGCATATGAAGCTGACTGTTTTATCTTTAGGACGTCTTATTTGTATTACGGCTAAAATGACTTGTGGATTTTTATGGATTTACTTCTAAAATAGTCTTTATTTTCAATCGTTTTCTTTTCAGAACGGCAACCAGACTCCACACTCCATAAACGAAGCGGCCAGCAAATTCCACAGAAGGAACCGTCACGTACTAGACTTCACAAACGGAGCTGCCTTAAACTCTACTGATGAAGCGGCCACCAGATGGAACAGCCACCAGTCTCTAACAACGGGGCAGTCACCAGACTCCAATGACATAATGGCCTCTAGACTTCACAGACGGAGAGGCCACCATACTCCACAGTCGGAACAGCCATCATTCTTCAAAGACGGAGCCGAAACCAGATTTCATTGACATGGTGTCACTGGAGTCCTCTAAGAACTTCTCAGTATCGTCACTATTTTTCGCAGCAACCTTTGTTAAAAGGGTTTAAGTCTCTTCAAATAGAACAAGGCAAGGAAACCGTTCAAAAACTGTCATGGAAAGAGTCGATGGCAACATCATGGAAAACATAGACAACACAGCCACAAATACATACTAATTCCAGCAATAATCACAACAGAAATAGCGCTTAACAATCATAGAAAGAGCGACCAGTAATTGTCATACGAAGAGCGACAAACGTAAAACGGGCTATAAAGAATAGTAACGATAAGTATAAAAAACAACCGTCTACCACGAGTCTACTTAAATACCTGTCTATAAGAGTTGCCAGCAACTACAGTAAAGATAGTTCATCAGCCACGAAAAAGAGAAGTCAAAAGCCGCGAGAAAAGGGTGACAAATAGCCCTTTTCAGAAATGAACAACCTCTGCAAAACCTCTGTTAAAATTTATCCAGCAAGCTTTCTAGAATGGCCACCGGTGAACAACGATAGAATGGCCACCGGTGAACAACGATAGAATGGCCACCGGTGAACAACGATAGAACGGCCACCGGTGAACAACGATAGAACGGACACCGGTGAACAACGATAGAACGGACACCGGTGAACAACGATAGAACGGCCACCGGTGAACAACGATAGAACGGCCACCGGTGAACAACGATAGAACGGCCACCGGTGAACAACGATAGAGTGGACACCGGTGAACAACGATAGAACGGCCACCGGTGAACAACGATAGAGTGGACACCGGTGAACAACGATAGAACGGCCACCGGTGAACAACGATAGAATGGCCACCGGTGAACAACGATAGAGTGGACACCGGTGAACAACAATAGAATGGCCACCGGTGAACAACGATAGAGTGGACACCGGTGAACAACGATAGAGTGGACACCGGTGAACAACGATAGAACGGCCACCGGTGAACAACGATAGAACGGCCACCGGTGAACAACGATAGAACGGCCACCGGTGAACAACGATAGAACGGCCACCGGTGAACAACGATAGAACGGCCACCGGTGAACAACGATAGAACGGCCACCGGTGAACAACGATAGAACGGCCACCTGTGAACAACGATAGAACGGCCACCGGTGAACAACGATAGAGTGGACACCGGTGAACAACGATAGAGTGGCCACCGGTGAACAACGATAGAATGGCCACCGGTGAACAACGATAGAGTGGCCACCGGTGAACAACGATAGAATGGCCACCGGTGAACAACGATAGAGTGGCCACCGGTGAACAACGATAGAATGGCCACCGGTGAACAACGATAGAACGGCCACCGGTGAACAACGATAGAACGGCCACCGGTGAACAACGATAGAACGGCCACCGGTGAACAACGATAGAACGGACACCGGTGAACAACGATAGAATGGCCACCGGTGAACAACGATAGAATGGCCACCGGTGAACAACGATAGAATGGCCAAGACAAAGCGCGGTCAACAACATCTATAAACAGAGACGCTAATATCATGGAAAAAAGAATGGCGATCTTCACATTTCCAGCCATCCACAGAAAATGTAGTAACATGTAGCATCATCAGAAGACGGAATGCTTACTTCTAACAGCCTCTGTATGAGTGGTGAAAAGCCTGAAAAGAGAATCGTAAAATAACTGAAGTTAATGAAGTCTTAGTCTCACGTAACCAGATAAAAGCTACAGCCATCCTTTAAAGTATTAGACCCAGAATAAACTTTAATTTAAAACTGTAATGAGTTTCTTTAAGAAACGTACCATCTTATGACAAATTATTGACATTATTATACATCTTTACTATGAGTTTTAGAAGATACTGCAATTAACTTCAAACCTCACCAGATTTTATGTGCCTAAAAAGTAAAGAGAAATATAAATATATCGTTTTTGGGGTCTTGCACATAAACAACACCAATGTGGCATGCAATCGTTCAGAGTATGAAGACCTAATGATTTCTGAAAACAATGTTATCATAAAGATGGTACCAGTTTACGCCACCCACTTCATGATGAGGAGATGATATTAAAAATTAAAAGAATTTTATCTTAGGGGCTAAAAATTAGCCATATTTATTTTATTCACATACTTTTTTGAACAAACAGGCAACATATCACAGTCATTTACCAAGCAGTTTTGGAGAAATTCATGACTAAATTCGCTGATACCCAGTTTCATTAATTTGTCATTTTTAAAGGCTTCATTGAAATTTATTTCAAACGAAAGAAATTCAATTTATTTCCAATAAAAGTTAATATTTTGAAATTAAAACAAAAATCAAAAAGCCCTAAATTACAGGAAAAAGTGTGGCTCGAGTGCGATTTGAACCCATGCTTTTCAGTTAAAGGCCTCAAGCCGAATTCAGTTCTTTTCGTAATTGAATGTGAATTACATGTAGATTTACTATAACTGTGTCTATAACTGATCCCTGCCTCCGAAACCTGAAACACAGCTCTTCCAACCTTTGGTTAGATGGACTACTATACTTGACCGTGTTTTTACTTCAGACGACATCTTTGAGCACTTATAACACGAGAAATGTAACTGTGTAACAAATATATATTTAGCAGAGTTATGACGTCTATGTAGAATGTAATACGAACAATCCTGACAAGAAACGACCAAAAAGGTTTCGGATCAAGATGCAAACCGGAAATTGTGGAACCATTTTTTTCTTAGCTGAATATTTGTTGTATATATGTTGCATTGTTTACCAATGAATGGCTGAATAAAATGCAAAACAAATATTGATGAGAGCTATTATTGGAAATACATGTCCACAGTGTTTATACAGAATATATTCATAAAAGGTCTTTGACCATAATGTTGGATGAATTAATCTTAGTTAGAAATGACGTAAATCTAATAGGCTTTATCTATTCGACCTAGATCTAAATAAGGAATAGAACACGTTGAGAAAATAAGAAAAAATCTTCATATTTCGTTTCGATTGAGACCATAAGTAAAGTTTAGCTTCACTTCCTGAGATGTCGTCAATCTCCGCTTTGATTAAAGGGTTGTTCTGTCTTGCGTTTCTAGTGAGTATAATTTTGTTATTATTCGTATGCTGCAGTGCATGTATAAGTGTTGTAGAACATAATGATTGCAGGTTTGATACTAGTATACGTTTTTGAGCTAATTCTTGTCAAGTTTATATTTGTTGAGGTTTTGTAATTAGTCAATATTCTTGTCGGTAATATAGGTAACAGTCCCTGAGAAAGAAGCAACTTATTGCGTAGATCAGGTAACAAAATATCACACTTACGATTCTTTGCTTTGAATCTATTAATGATATACATGTATTCACAGCACGTGGTTTGCGGAACACTGACAACCATAGATGGCGTGCTTGTACGAGTTGTGGATAATTGTACACCCGGTGATGACAGTACATGTCCTGCTGGACAATGCTGTGTAAAAGAGGTACACTTACTTAACTGTTAATAAAATCTTTGAATTGCATCTACCAGTCGTCATTTGTACCTTTGTGATAAGAAATTATGATTATTCAATAAACATGTAAAAGTGTCAACAGAAAATGTAACATGCAATTTATTTAAAAGCCCTTATTCTGTAAAGTTCAGTATTTGAAGCACGGTTGTGACAGTCACTTTGTTTCGAAAAAATCATTTGTAGCACGTGTAAGTGAAAACATTTGGTGGGTGACAACTCATCGTGTATTTCAGTTCAAAAGCACTAACCTAATGTGACGCAGCCTAAAACGAGGAGTTTGGACAGGACCGTGCGTGCGAAAATTGTTAGAACAATTTTTATAAAATCGTTAAAAAAAGTTGCACTCAACATCTAGGCCCGTCTTTTAAAATGACTTATAGGAATCGGGCGATGAAAAACTTCGCTCAAAAACGTGTTTATACCTATATTGATTTCTGTTCGTTTTTCATTATAGGGACTTGCCTATATACCAGAATATACGGGACCAAAGCCAGCATATCAGATTGCATGTAAACCGTACAGACAACAAGGAGAATTTTGCTACCATTCTAATGTGCACACTAATACACACGAGGTGTGCCCATGTGCGCCTTCCTTGACATGCACATCAAACGGCATCTTTGGCCATTGTCAGTAATATATACGAATGTAAATGCTTTGAAATATTAAAGAAGAACAATTAAACATCGCAAATGAAAAATCAGATTAACGTTTGCGGAAACTTGAAGAAAACGAAAAACATCACTTCTTTGATAGTACCTTGCATGAGATTAAATCATTAACTGAATCAGAGAGGAACAATATTTTGATATAATTTCTGATATTAAAGACTTGATGAACCTTTACTATTGGTGTATGTTACCCAGCAAACTAGAATCATGGAAAATAAATTTATACTCCCTCCTCCTTCGCAGTCTGATTAACTATGAAAAAAATATATTGTCCAGAACGTTATTTCTCAAAACTTAAGTATGTCCATCATCTAGATAAAGGAATTTCCCAAGAAAACAATATGAAGTTTGGACTGTGTACTCTATTTTATAATACGGTAAGTTTCTATAATATGAAGTTTGGACTGTGTACTCTATTTTATAATACGGTAAGTTTCTATAATAGGAAGTTTGGACTGTGTACTCTATTTTATAATACGGTAAGTTTCTATAATATGAAGTTTGTACGGTAAGTTTCTATAATATGAAGTTTGGACTGTGTACTCTATTTTATAATACGGTAAGTTTCTATAATAGGAAGTTTGGACTGTGTACTCTATTTTATAATATGGTAAGTTTCTAAACTGTGCAAGTGATTCTTTCGTTCTAAGGAGTTTCTAAAAACCATCTTTTACAACGTTGCATTGTTGGAGATCGTGTTACGGCAACAGTCATAGTAATGTTCTTACTGCGCGGTCAATACTTCGATTACTTTTACCTTAGATTGTTTTTTCATCAAAACGAAGGCTTACACGACATCTATAGATTCTGATGGAAATGATTACCATATCAAATCTGGAAAAAAACAACAATAACAAACTGATTTTGATTTGTCAGAGGCTATTTTCTTGACGTAATTATCTTATCATGCACATTTTTATGACTTTCGCATATATTTCATGTTCTCTGTATTTCAATTTAAATGGCAAATATAAAAAATATAGGTTTAAATCCAAAACGGAAAGTAAAAGCATCAGGCTAAAAATGATAAACGGTATTTACGCCCTCCCCTTTCCCTCCTCCCACCACAAACACACACAGTGATTGTACAATGCAACAGTCGGTATGTAGTTAAACACAGATGATAAACAAACACGCCTAAGAACTAAAGCAGTCAGAAGTCAGAAAGACCTAATAGAATATAGTCTCGAGAAAGACAGACAATGGGAGATTTTTCTAAATTGTCAGATGACAGTTTTTTTCGGTTTATTTCAGTTGAAGAATCTGTAAGAAGTTCAACATTGACAGTTGTCTTACTATATAAACTCACAAAAAAGAGAAAAAATGAAAAAAAAAAAGATTGGTATATTTTGTGAAACTACACGTAAACGATATAATTTACTGTACAGGATGTGTTGTGCAAAACATATTTTGACCACAATCCTTGGAGTTTTATTACGTAAGTGACCTAGACCTTTGAAATGAAACGAAACGTCGAGAAAATACGATAATATTTTCATATTTCATTTTGACTTTTATTATTTAAGTACCATTTGAGCAGATTTTCTTGAAATGTGGAAGTCCGCTGTGATCATAAGCGTTTTCTTTTTCGCATTCTCAGTAAGTGTTACGGTACATGTATTTTAAAATATGCACTCTAGGAATAAGAAAGCAAAGCACCTAGGTAAAAATATGTCGAAATTTGTCAGGAGGACGTCAGCATCATGCAGTTTGTAAATATTCTTTCTAAAGAAGTTACTGATGACAGTAACAGAAACATGGTCACAACAAAAAAGTCGACAGGACTACTTATCTAAGGTGGTTGTTTTTATCGTTGACGATAGTTATGTTTCGAGATTTTGGTCGCATTTTTACGATCAATTTGTTTTTCGGATATTTGCTAGTATCATATCATTCAGTAAAGAGTAACTGTCTATGGTTCTCTGTTCCTAATCAATAAGTAATGTATTCACAGCGGAATGTATTCGTTTGCGGAAGGGTGACAACCATAGATGGCGTGCTTGTACGAATTGTGGATAATTGTACACTCGGTGATGACAGAACATGTCCTGCCGGACAATGCTGTATGAAAGAGGTACATGTACATTTTGTTTAATTTACTGTTTACGAATTTGTGAACGAACTAACCATTTGGTGTTTTCCTTTTGTTGTATAAAGCAGCAATGGGAGAGAACTTTAGCAGGTTATCACAGTAAACTTAAGTGAATAGTGGAGATAATATCTTGAAAGTGATTGTTACCTCTGATTTAGGGCCATGCGTTCGAACCTCTGTACCGACCTCACTATCAGTGTGAGAAAGTCGGCATTAGTACACTTTAAAAGCAATAGCGAGAAAGGCCGCGTGAAAACCTTTTATACCAGAGTTGTAGATTCTGTGTAAAAAGAAAATTAGTATTTCTTGTGAGCAGTATCTGGGTCACTAAGAACTCCGCGGATAATGCTGTGATAACTTCTTTAAAGAACGATCACTCAGATATAGTGGCCTGAAAAATGAAAGGTATTGATTTGACTGAAAGTACATGTATAAAACGCGATAAAAAGTTGACCATGTTCGAATATATCAGTAAGAACTTTTTGATTCCTGCACAGTTTCCACGTTCACGAACAATAACAAACGTCTGAATAAGATGTTCACGTTTAATAATTTTTATATCTATCTTGCAGGGACTCGCCTATATTCCGGAACACACTGGACCGAAGCCTGCATATCAGATTGTTTGTAAACCATACAGAAAACAATGGGAATTCTGCCTACCCGACAAAGTGCAGACGAAAACCCACGAGGTGTGCCCATGTGGGCCTTCTCTGACGTGCATTTCAGAGGGATTCTCTCATCATTGCCAGTATTACATGTAAACCTTTCTTTATTGAGAATAAAAGTAAATGCCAAACAGTCGCAAAATTTTTCTTCGCTCAGTCTGACAAATTATACGATCTATTTATAAAATACGTAGGTTGGTGAAGTTACTCGAATAAGACTGCCTCAAAAGTCTTTAATGTTTTGATTATTTTAGATTTTCAGTATGCCATTGAACAAAAAAAATATTCTAGATAGAGGAGACTTGAAATATGCTACAAACTAATTTTTAGCTTAATGTCATTTGAAAATATAACTTTTTACTGCAACTGAAACGTTGCATTATTCTGTATTGGTTCATTTTTATTGTAAACCATTTTAAAGATCAATTTGTATTGTATATTTTTCATTAGTTTTTAATATTGTCCTCATTTATATCCAATGTATTTACATTTGTATTTGATCATTTTTATCTCTATGGAATAATGTCAATTTGTATTGTAAAAGTCGTACTTGTATTTTATAGTAATCTATTAGTACATGTATTGGTCATGTATTGGTACATGTATTGTATAATCCTCAGTGGAATTATATATTTTATCATTTACATTGCAAAATTCACATTTGTTTTTAATAATTGATTCATTACTATCCAGTCCTGAACACATTTGTATTCTATAATTGCATTCTGGAATTTGTTTGCTGATTTTGTCACGACACACCTGATTGGCTGAGAGAAACCAAAATAACAACCCAAAAATCATAAAGACGTCACTGATTTCATTAATCAGGTAATTCCAGAAATAGTAGCCTCGGAAAACACGCAGCTTGTAAGTTCTAATCAGCTGGCACACATTACCTACATGGAGGCTGCCATGCTGTTTACCCTCAGCCAATAATTTCTAACCTTAAAAATCAGCAGGTAAAGAATATAAATTTAAAACGTATACAATACAACTGAGATATAGAGGATATTTGTTTGTTTTTGTGGAAGATGAGAATTTATTTCATCGAGTGAACACCATATGTGATATTTTCACGAGTGGCGCAGCCACGAGTGAAAATATCAACATATGGTGTTCACGAGCCACGAGTGAAAATATCAACATATGGTGTTCACGAGATGAAATAAATTCCCATCTTCCACTAAAAAACAAATTTTCTTTTTATTTTATGCCAACACGTCAAAAATGGGTTTTTTTTATGATATTTTTAATCAGGGCCTTCAATAATCCCCATGGTTAGCCCCAAATCAGTTAATGCGTACTTTGGTTACTCCGCACATAAAAAAAGTGCAGACAATCTCCAATACATATGATAACTTCACTTCTGCTGAAATAAACTGAATACACTTTCATCAAATAACATTTATTTTTCTCTACACAGTTTATCAATATTATTGAATTTTAGGCATACATACTTTAATTATAAAAGCGAATTAATACGGAGTAATATTCAATAAATTGAATTGAAAGTCGGCCATATTGGATATTGTCCATGTGAGTTATGTAAACAAATCAGACATTTTAAATAATTTATGGCGAATTTCATCATTGTTCACAACTAGTTAGGCTCAGGAATTCAATATTATAATTGGATTTAACAAGGTAAATAAATTTCACTCGCTGTCACAGTCTGAAATACAGCGGATTCTCTTGTGGTGGGGAAATTCCTGAAGTTTCATCAAGCAGTAGTTCCGGCACAAACAGTGTATTGTCAAAATGGTAATTAACTGATTCAAAACAGTGTATTATCACTTTTATCTCACTGATATTTCCCTATATTTCATTGGTAGGCATAAAATAAAAGGATTAAATAAATACAAATGAATAAATTTATTGAATATGAATTAAGACATTATAAAAGACTAATGATTAATATACAGTACAAATTATTTATGATTTTCTTATACAAATGAAACAACATAGAATACAGATGTAAACATTGAATGTTGTAAAATTTCACATTATATAACTTTTCCGGTTCATTATAAGCTTAAGTAAGCGTAAAGCAAAAACATACTAATTATTCTGTGTCTCCTTTGTTTCTTTTGACAAATTAGAGTTTAAACAGACATATTTTGACAAACTGCTTTGAAAATTAAAAAAACTGAAACCGGATTCTCAAACCGCTTTTACTGTTTGGATTACAGACTTCACGTCTCCATTTGCCACAAAGCGATAAAGGTGATTTGTTATTTGAAGGACACGACGTAAACAAGACGCAATTGATACCTCGAAATCGCCTTTCACATGTGCCTATGACATCAAATGTTTGGTCTAGAGTTTGCTGAGGATCTTTCATATTTTTTTCTGAGTGAATTGCGGTCATAATGTTTTCTCTCATTATTCTGTCGGCGTATCCTTTTTTGAAACCATGACCAAAGAAAAGCAATTTGATCAAAATTACAATGCTTTGACAAAACAGGAAAAAGAGAATGTAAAAATTCTTATAAACATGTGATATACATTAGGCATAAGTTTAGTAAACAATAGCGGTCACAAAATGCAGTCGATCGCAGATTTACATGTTACATACAAAAGGAAAAACATAAACAGTACTTAATATGAGTGTCAAGGGAGAACACTCTGACACAAGAATTCACCATTTCTTTACCTATTTGTTTCATCTTGTCTTGAAACGAGTGAACAGAATTAATCACTATTGATTAAACCCTGATTAAAACACTGAAACGCATAGAACTGGCAGCTCTGAGAAAAAAATGAGACAGAAGTTATAATAGCTTAAAAGTGCGTTACAAAGTAAGTGATAAGTTGGAAGTCCTGATATGTCGAACGATTTCATCAATCCTCTTGACCCAGTGAGAAAGTTAAAGCAAATTCCCTGTCTGGAGTGAAGTGAAGACATTAGTTAATACTGTGTAAGGAGAAATGTCATCACCAGTCTCTCGTGGTGGCATTTAGATAGCAGTATTTCAAATATTCTACCATGAATCTAAGTGCAATACTTACAAAATGTGATTCTAGAGAAGTTTTGTATGAAATCTGGAGAGTATTCTATTGCATGCCTGTACATAAGGGGACTGCATCCACACCAAACTTTATCTGGACAAGAGTAATATGTCTAATCCCTAAAGAAAAACGTATAATAGCAAAAGATAAACTGAATTTTTCATCATAATATTTTAGTTAAACCCTCGGAATGTGTCAGTCTTAACAGATGGTGCAGCATTAAGTGTAACAAATATTTTTTTTTTTTGAGAAACTCTCTCAATCCACACTCACTTTATCCTACGCCCTACCTCTCACCACATAGAAACTTTAGTACGACTCATATATTTCAGACGATGCAAAATTATGGGTCTGTGCTTATTGCAATGAACTACAATTTGTACTACCAATGGTTTCCATTACTAATTTCGAGTGACATTGTCAAAACTACATGACCACTTTTCATTGCCCTTGTCCTTCATTTTATTTTCCTATCTACATCACAATCTGCAGACAGATCTTCTCTGCAAAGTGCCAGAAACACATGCAAGATAACAGCAAAATATAGTTTCTGTATTTATTATATACAGTGAAATGGAGATTCTGTAAATCTAATATGGACTTTGCCACTTAGCTTTTGCATTAAATCTTTCATAGCATGACAACTTTTGTTTCTAGCTAATGTAACTTATTTCAAGTATAAAATAGATATTATCTTCCATTTTAACCGAGAAACAATATCAATGAAATGTTCCATTTCCGTTAGTTTTTGAGTTACATCTGTAAACGTCTTGATAAACATTATCTCATTTAGGATTTTGTTGATTCTTTTTAATACTTACCCACTAGTTTTCCTTCCTTTCTGCTTCGGGTTGTGTCTGCTATAAAGAAGCGTTTTAATTGATCTAAGTAATAACTGCCGAAAGTATTAATGAGCAACTTCTTTTTTTTAAATCTCTATTCCTTATTTATCGCATTTTATGTGATCAGTCACTGATTATATGAAAAAAGCTATTGAAAAGGCAAAGTTAGGTAAGGCTACTGGCATAGATCTTATTCCATCAGAAGTGTTGAAGAACGATTCATCACTATTGGTTTTGCATAGTTTGTTTAATGTATGTTTCGAAACTAGAAAGGTACCAACAGTTTGGTCTAGAAGTATAATAAATCCTATTCCAAAATCTGGTAATAAAAATGCTATAGATCCTATGTCATACAGAGGTATCTCTTTAGCTCCATCAATGTATAAAATATACACTAGTGTTATAAATGATCGTATTGTTAAATGGGCTGACTCAAATGAACTTATTGTGGAAGAGCAGAATGGGTTTCGCAGAAAACGCAGTACTATAGATCAGTTATCTAGTTTGACAAATATTATAGAAACACGTAAAAAGAACAAACAATCTACTTTCTGCACTTTTATTGATTTTCGTAAGGGGTTTGACTCAATAAACAGGCACCTTTTGTGGAGTAAGTTAGCTGATATATGTATGTCAACCAGAATGCTCTCTGCTATAAGATCATTGTATCAGAATATTTCATCTTGTGTTCGTGTTAATGGCTTTCTAACTGAATGGTTTGAAGTCAACACGGGCTAGGGTCAAGGATGTTCTTTGTCAACCATTTTGTTTAATCTTTTTTTAAATGACTTAGCAGTTTCGTTAAAAAATCTGCAAAAAGGAGTAAATATTAATAATGAAAATGTTTGTATACTTTTGTATGCTGATGATATTGTTTTAATAGCAGAAAATGAACAAGATCTTCAGTGCATGCTTCTCATTTGAATGATTGGTGTTTAATAAATGGTATGTCAGTTAACAACAGTAAAAGCAATGTTGTACATTTTAGACCAAATTCAATACAACGATCTAACAATGTACAATGTATTTAAATGTGGTCATTCAGTCATTGAGTATGCAAGTAGTTATGTTTATCTTGGTATTACCTTAACAGAATACTTGGATTATAGTATTACAGCCAAAGTTGTAGCTCAGCGTGCAGGACGTGCCTTGGGACTTCTCATTGCTAAATTCAAAAGTTGTGGTGGACTACCATATGAAGTGTATACTTAGTTGTATTATTCACTTGTAATTCCTGTTATTTCATATGGTGCCTCTGTATGGGGAACAAAATCTTTTCCCTGCATTAATTCTATTCATTATAGAGCAATGAGATTTTTCCTAGGCACTGGTAAATATACTCCTGCATCTGCAGTTCAAGGAGATATGGGTTGGAAACCTGTATTAATAGATCAGTGGAAAGCAGTATGTAATCATTGGTACAGATGCTTGAATTATGAAGAATCTAGGCTTAATAAGAAAATATTTAATTGGGCTGTAAGTAAAGGAAATAGTAGATGTAAAAAATGGCCATTTATGTTTAAGAGTAAGCTGAACTCACTTGGATTACATAATTTTATACGGTTGCCTTTCTCTGCTAAACACTTGTGTAACACGGTATCAGCTGTCCTAATGGAAAAGCATGTAATTGAATTGAGTAATGATCTTAGTAGAGTTACAGGTTTAGATGGCTTGGGACGTAATAAATTAAGAACATACAGGCTTTTTAAGTCCAGTTATGCAGCTGATTTTACTGTAAGCTACTTCGCACAAATCAGCACTTGCCAAATTTCGGTGTGGTGTTGCACCATTGAGACTTGAAACTGGGCAATACACAAATGTGCCAGAAAATGAAAGAACCTGCTCATTTTGTAATAATGTTGTAGAGTCAGAAGTGCATGTTTTAGTTAACTGTCCTGTCTACTGTTCTCTCAGAGAGCCACTTTTTACTAGAGCTTGTTCTTCAAATCCAAATTTTAGTAAGCAGTGTGACACAGAAAAGTTTAAATTCATGTTCACCCACCCAGATATGACAAGGGTTTTAGCAAAAACCTGTTTTAATGTTTTAAAACTACGAAACAATATTTTATATTGTAAAAACAATGTACATGATTCTAAATAGATTTCATAAGTAGTTTCATTTTTATGGATTTTTTTAAAGTATTGACTAAATGTAATATATTATGCACATTATTCCAATAAAAGGTGACAAATATTGTAGTAACATGTTAATATGTGATACTCATAAATTTAACTATGATAATACAAAGTAGATTAGTTGTTTGGTTTTATTATTGAAATAACTTTATCTATTGATTATTAAACAGATAAGCAAACCTATTAGATCTAATAAAATGAATGAATTTGATAAAAGACACCATGTATTTGTATTGCAGATTGTCATTTTTATATTATACTGCACATTTAGTCTGTGTTCTGTCTGATCATAAATACATTTTTTAAATTTCAGAATGTTTTAGTAAAAGTAGAGACATATTAATACATATACCATTTAATGTTTCTAGTTTTATGCATAATATTTGTTTTATAATATTTATGTGATTAGTCTCTTGTAATTCTTATAAAGAATGGTCATTTGCTACTGTTTGTACATAATTAATTTTATTTGTAATATTTATTGAATATTTTATGTATGCAGATGGATGAGACTCAAATAAACAAATAAACATGAAATTAAGACTAATCACTTGAAACGCATGACTGGGACTTATTATATATAATGCATGGCATCGGGGCTGATCATTTGAAAGGCATGAAATTTAGGAACATCGGTGCGTTACAATCGCCAAGTCTCCCTTTCAATCACAGTTGCCCGTGATTCTGGACTAGATGAAAGGAAAATAGATCTATAACTAATATTACCAGAATCAGCTTATGTTAAGCTTATGAACAAAAAGCATCATGTTATGAAGTTATGGTTTTGATATTTTAAGAGCTATAACTCTGCAATGGACGTACTTAACAAACTGTTAACAATTTCGAAGACACAATGGATGACTGAAAAATAAATCCCCATATATTTTCCCCTTGATAAGAAATAGAGACACCTGTAAATCGATACCGTGCTTTAAATCAAAAGACTCTGAGCACTTAGACATGAGCGTTTGTGAGCAGTACAGTGGTAGAAGAAATAAAGCTTCAATACTTGTTAATGCAGAAGTGATGGTTAGCTTTATGTCAAGTCATATTACTCAATAAACCACCATAATAATAATGAATAAAGTAACAAAATCAGAGATGTGCAAATGGGAGACAACTTTATTTCTCCAGCGTCACTCCTACTATTTATTATTTTATCATTTATTAATTTCATAGGAGTGTAATACTTTTTTACAACATAAACTGCTTCTGCTTTTTTCATCGGTGTGTTTACATTACAATAACTAATTTCAATTTATTGGAGCTGTATCACTTGTCTAACTCGTGATTCTAAAAGAAATTGAATTAAGGTTGGTCACATGTTAATGATGTTGTTCCCACGTAGCCATTATTTTAATAATATTTTAATTCAATAACATCCGCGTAGACAACCAGGATCCGTTATTTTAACCAGTTGAAGTTCACTGGGTACGGCCAAAATACTTTAAGGAATCTGGAATTTGCTACGGCAACATTTGTTTCAATCCGTTTCTTCTAAATATTTTTATTTTATCTGGTACCATCATATCAAGAACTTCCGGTACCCTCAATGTCAGACAGTCGAGTAATAGAATAGTTGATTAAGTCTGGCTAATACTTACAGAAGACAATTTATTTACCACAATAAATAATTCAAAACGCCTTGCGCACAAAATACGAATCTTAAATTTAATTTGTTTCAATGACGTTTGAAATGCAGGTTCATAATAGGATAAATTCCTTTGCATTCTCATATAGTCATATAAAAACAGAACAAACATAATTTCCAGAAACAATCTCAGTCCAGGCATTTATATATTGCACTTGTTCATTAAAGAAACCAACAAAATTTCACCCGAAATACAGTAAAAATATTCCACTTAGCTGAAATTCTAAATTCATATTTCTAATTTCTACCTTTTCAGTTTTCAGTGTTAATGTTGGATCAAATTATGATACTTCCTTTACCACTGGCCATGAATTCATGACGGATAGTGTTCAGAACAGCAAGCCCGTTTAACGACACCAGTGTAGAAAAATACTTTCTGAAGAGATAGTTACTTGTTTTTTTCCAGAAGAATAATAAATTATAAGTGAACAATCTCCCAACAACAAACACACCTAAGACATCCTGTAGATTTTGCGACGTTATGAAAGTCCTTTTGTGTGCACTAGGTCCTCCGTTGTACATCTATACGCACAGCTGCAACTCGCCACGCATCACCATGGTGTCCTCACCACAGTTGGCAATATATCCTGTTATTACTAAGCTTGGGTATCGACCCTTATATCCTGAAACGTTCGGTGCGACATGCTTTACAGACTAGAGTCGTCATGCTGCCGTGTTATAAGTACTCATGGCTCTTCCATTTAATCCGCGTGATGGGCCCAGGTTTCTGACTTTTAGGAACAAGTAGAGAGCTTGTTCTTGCCCGAAACTCTGTCATTTCTATGTCCGGACTGTTAAGGTAGCCACAGGAAGATAAATATGGACTATCCGGTCGGTCATCTAGAGAGTACGTGCTTTCATCAAGACTTAAGTCCGAGACGGAGCCGGTCAGGTCATATATACAACGGAGCTGTAGTATCTTTGATCTCAGAGCCACAAACTGCTTCATAAGTGACTTGTCTTGCTCTTTCATGATTACCTGTGATGTTGGAAAACGACACAACTGCCAGTCATTACATACAGTCATTCATGAATACGAAAGAAAACAGATGATGGAAAATATTATAAAGACAAATGTAATACCAAAGAGAGTTACGAGAACATAAAGTTAACCTGATTAATGGTATCGTTCGTTTTGTTTGATATCATAAATTTTATTCATCGTTTCTTTTTTATCTTTCTTATTTTTCTATTTCCGGTGTCAACATTATGATTTTTACCTTAACTTTAGGCAAATTCGAATTAATTTCCGTGAAGAAATACATTTTGTGTATTACAACATTTTACATCGTGGCTTCTTCAATTAGTGTAGCCCTACATTCGTACATCATGTAAACTATAATGTTAAATTATATGTTTGATCTTTTGAAACATGATTACTTATATAGGACAATTATGTATTTAGGACACGTATCATATTTTGTTATCTTTGTTAATGTACAAAAACGTGTATTGTTACGTGGAACAATCGATTAAGCAATTTATATCAATAATAAAAGGAGATGGCAGAGATAAAGATCAAGATTTGCCTGATTTACGTAGCAATTTTGTATTTCCGTTCTTTGTTATCTTTGTTATTTTGTTGAATACTTGAACTTTGATGAATTTTAATGTAATTACCAATTTGTTTCCAGGAGCAAAGCAAACTGTCACTTAACAGAAGAAGTATGTTACTAGGATATTCGGTTATTTATTCTTTGCTGCAGGTAAAGTAGATTAAATCGAATCGTACCATTTCTTGTTTTATCCACTCCAGTGCCGTGCTTAAGTCTTTTTCGCGTTCGAACGGCTTCTCGTCTGCTAGCTCACGATTTATCGTCTGCTTTTCTGCGTCTGTACAAGTGTTGATCCATTGCGCATACCTCTGGGGCAACGTGACGTGGTTCTGCAGACTGGTTTCGAACTCTGTTGGAGACGAACTGAGGAAGGCTTCCTGTAAACACTCCGGTACGGGTTCCACTGTTTCCAATCCATTAAATGTTACACTTATTTCAACGTCGCATTTCCCACTAGATTTCATATTGTGCTTCTATAAAGAAATGACACATGAAATACACTAAAGAATATATTGTATCTATTCACATATTAATTCAAAGACCTTATGAATTCTACAGGTTTGATTTTGCTTGGCATTCGAATGTATGTGACAGTCCAAGACAAAAAAGTAAATCACAAAATTGTGTAAGCATTGTGTCGTAAAGGATACCGCAGCATCGTTCTTTGAGGGATATACACTGAACGTTTCTGTCTCGTTTGTTAACGTAGAACAATAAAACTTGTCATTCATCTAAATGAAAGCTACTGAAATCTTATTCTTAAACATAAAGAATGATGGATGAATTATGGAGTAACGAATATATGTCAGAAAAAATAAAATAATGTTGTAAAATGAGAGTTCAACAAACCTGATAAATATCCTCTACATAAAATCATCCAAATTCCTACTCTTTAAAGAACCACTTCAGGTTCATCTACTGCTTTTCGACATTAAAGCAATCTACGTCCCCAATCTAAAATATAAACAAGTGATACAATAAACCTTGCCCTCAGGGGTGTCTGATATTGTTTGCCCTTTTACATATCCCTTTCTGTACTGGCGTCTAGTTTTTCACGGCTTGCGAAAATCCCTGACAGCTTGAGATATTTGATAATTTAATTTGCGACTGCAAATTGTTTTTAACGCCTTCACAGGAATGTAATAAACTTTTTGCATCCGATCTAAACTGAAAAAAAAGATTCAATCCATACATTAAAACTTTTACATATTTCAGTTTAACAGCTTTTGTGGCTATTTTATAACAATTTTGCAGGCATTCGGAAATTTATTATGCTAACGGAGAACATGTTATAAATGGAAACACAAAAACAATTTAATATGAGAATAATCTGAAAATCACGAGCAATTCGATTTTTTATGATAAAAGTGTGCACTACCCGTGCAATATAAAATCCCAGAATTGTATATACTCTTTTCAACATTCACAATCAGTGACTGTGGATTCTATAAAATTAGTGCGCAAAAATCACGGTCAACGTTCACTGTGTCGACAACTGACATATCCCGTTTAGACAATTTCAGTTTGCATTGCAATGGAGAATTTTATTTGTCTTAAAAGTCAATGCAGAGAGACCATCGGTTATGCAGACCATAATTTCGTAAATTGATAGACTATGGTCAGTCACATACCACAATCAGCCCGCGTATGAAAACCATTAATTTCCTCTACTTGTACAGTAGTCAGCTGATAGGTTTGTTTCTGTTATATACTTTTAAAGCCTGTTTTCAATTACCTTAGCTACACAGAAAGGTAACATATAATATACATGTCAAAAACTCGTACCATAATGTACGTGAACAAGTGTCAGCTTACAATCTGACCATGTCAATCTTGGGTCCCAACCTGTGACTGTAATCTACTTGTCATGTTTACCGGCATCATGTTACACATGAATTATTCAAACAATAATTAAATTAGGCGTATTTTTGTAATTCAATGCTACATTTTTACAAAATGCTGTGGATATTAAAAAATATCGATGATACAAGATTTTATACGGGTTATGCCCCTTTTTCTATTGCATAATGTTGCTATTTCCTTTGTAGTGAAATTTATAGAAAATTTATACATTGGCTTGTTGCAGTTGAACTGAGAAAATGACAACTTATTACAAAGTGGTCTAGTAGAGCACTACGAAGAAAGGTAAAGACCAACATAGACATAATACAAATCCGTGGTTAACTGGTTAAAGACTGCAGACAAAAAGAAAAACAAAATCGTGATTTAGAGGTTTAAGACATGCAGACAGTAAGAAATACAAAAAAAACTGGTTTAGAGGTGAAAGACTGCAGACAATAAGACATACAAAACTGTGGTTTAGAGGTTCAAGACATGCAGACAGTTGAATTGCAAAACCGTGGTTTAGAAGTGAAAGAATGCAAATAGTAAGTAATACAGAACCGTGGTTTAGAGGTAGAAGACTGCAAAAAGTAAGAAATACAACATCGTGGTTTAGAGGTGGAAGACATGCAGACAGTTGAAATGCAAAACCGTGGTTTAGAGGTGAAATACTGTAGATAATTTAGAAATGCAAAATCGTGGTTAAGTGGTTAAAGACTGCAAACACTAAGAGGTGCAAAACCGTTGGTAAGTGGTCAAAGATTGTAGACAGTAAGGAATACAAAACCGTGGTTTAATGGTTTAAGGCTGTAAACAGTAAGAGGTGCAAAACCGTGGTTTAGCGATGAATGACTGCAGACAGTAAGGAATACAAAACCGTGGTTTAGCGATGACTGACTGCAGACAGTAAGGAATACAAAACCGTGGTTTAGCGATGAATGACTGCAGACAGTAAGGAATACAAAACCGTGGTTCAATGGTGAAAGACCGCAAACAGTAAAAAAATACAAAACCGTGGTTTAATGGTTAAAAGCTGTAAACAGTAAGAGATGCAAAACCGTGGATTAGTGGTGAAATACTGCAGGCAGTAAGAATTTCAAAACCCGTGGCGTAGTGGTAAAAAACTACAAACAGAAATACAAAACTGTGGTTTAGTGGTTAAAGACTGCAAAAAGTAAGAAATACAAAACCGTGTTTTAGTGGTGAAAGACTGCAAACAGTAAGAAATACCAAACCATGGTTTAGTGGTGAAAGACTGCAAACAGTAAAAAATACAAAACCGTGGTTAAAGACCGTAGACTGTAAAAGATGCAAATGCGTGGTTCAGTTGTGAAAGACTGCAAACAGAAATACAAAACCATGGTTTAGTGGTTAAAGGCTGTAGACAGTTAGAGATGCAATAACGTGGTTTAGTGGTGAAAGTCTGAAGGGAGTTTGACATTAAAAACCGTGATTTAATCGTTAAAGATTGAAAATCAAAATTAGTGAGTGAAAGATTGAAAAAAAAATGGCACAAAGGAAAGCCTTCGCAACAAAGTAAAGCCGAATAAAAAATAACTTTTAGCTGGAAAAATTTACAACAAAACAGGAGAAAACTCGTAGGGTAATTGCAAAGTTGTTGCTAAAACATAAAACAATGAATGTTTATTTTCTTTCTTTTTTGTGTGTGTCAAACGTTTCTTTAAGACGACGACAACAACAAAAACAGCCATATTTACGCTTTAATCCGTGACAAAGCGACTTTTAGAACATTAAGCTCTGTCAAGGGTATCAGCAATTAAAAGCAATACTCACCGATTGTCTCAGAATTCTACAGACACTGTTGTACATCTTGGCATCGATTGTACAACAAACATAAAAGCTGAATAATTTAGCTCCATTAAAAACATATATATTCTAAACGAGTCTTAAAATGTGTAAACCGACTGCACTTCAAGCGCTTGACACCTGTTATCAAACATACGAACTTCAATTAATCCACCCGATGAATTTCGTGCTAAGCGCAGGTCCGTACCATTTTTCTTTGTGCTGTAATTACTTAAGATATTAAAACTGGGTTAATTGTACAATAGAATGTTTAACTTAGTTGTAACTTATTCAAACTGTTTTAAATTTATTTGTAGGCTTACTATGTAAATAAACATTATTTACAATCGTCGTCAATCAACAGTTGAAGTCTGTTTCTAATTCTTGGTGTACATTTCAGACATTACTACATTTTGTTTGTATCTCAAAAAAATATACTACTCTTAGTTCTTGCTGCATGCACGGGAAGACAAATGCTTGAGCCGCAGTCGCCTACAGCTTTCGTAGACATTAACTGTGATACAAGCGACGTTCTGGGCTTATCCATTTTATAAAAAAACAGGGTTAGGTGGAAACAAAGACAGTTTTTGAGATTCTTTATAGTTCTTACCTGTTTGTCTTCTGTTACTGCTGCTGTTGTTTTGTGTCGTCTGTTACTGCAAGATAAAACTAATAGTTTGTCTGCTACTGCTGTATGATAGAAATAGTTTGGCTGATACTGCTGTTTGAGACTGACAGTTTGTCCGTTACTGCTGTATGATAGGGATAATTTGGCTGATACTGCTGTCTGAAACTGACAGTTTGTCTGTTACTGCTGTATGATAGGAATAATTTTGCTGATACTGCTGTCTGAAACTGTCGGTTTGTCTGTAACTGCTGTATGATAGGAATAGTTTGGCTGATACTGCTGTCTGAAACTGACAGCAGTTTGTCTGTTATAGCTGTATGATAGGAAGAGTTTGACTGATACTGCTGTTTTAAACTGACAGTTTGTCTGTTACTGCTGTATGATAGAAATAGTTCGGCTGATACTGCTGTCTGAAACTGACAGTTTTTGTCTGTTACTGCTGTATGATAGGAATAGTTTGGCTGATACTGCTGTCTGAAACTGACTGCAGTTTGTCTGTTATAGCTGTATGATAGGAAATGTTTGACTGATACTGCTGTTTGAAACTGACAGTTTGTCTGTTACTGCTGTATGATGGAAATAGTTCGGCTGATACTGCTGTCTGAAACTGACAGTTTGTCTGTTACTGCTGTATGATAGGAAATGTTGGGCGGATACTGCTGTCTGAAACTGACAGTTTGTCTGTTACTGCTGTATCATACTAAAAGTTTGTCTGTTACTGCTGTATCATACCTATAGTTTGTCTGTTACTGCTGTATCATGCTAATAATTTTGCTGATACTGCTGTATCATGCTAATAGGTTGTCTGTTAGTGCTGTATGACAGGAATAGTTTGGCTCATACTGCTCTCTGAAACTGACAGTTGTTCTGTTACTGCTGTATGACAGGAATAATTTGGCTGATACTGCTGTCTGAAACTGACAGTTTGTCTGTTACTGCTGTATGACAGGAATAATTTGGTTGATACTGCTGTCTGAAACTGACAGTTTGTCTGTTACTGCTGTATGACAGGAATAATTTGGCTGATACTGCTGTCTGAAACTGACAGTTTGTCTGTTACTGCTGTATGGTATGTATAGTTTGGCTAATACTGCTGCCTGAAACTGACAGTTTGTTTGTTACTGTTGTATTTTACTAATAGTTTGTCAGTTACTGCTGTATTAACTTGATAGATCTGTCTGTATGATACGGAGTGATACTATCGTGTGTTATTGCTATACGAAAGCAATATCACTTCTGTTTTTTTTATGTCTTACAATAGTGCTTTTTCTTTGATTTGTTACTGTTATATGATACTTGTATTCTGTCGTCTGTTTCTGTTTCATGATACTGAACTTTCTGTCGTTTGTTACTGTCAAATGGTACTTTTATCGTCTTTTTCTGCTTCTTGGTTAATGGTTCTTTCATCTGACTGCTAATAAATACTGGTATATCTGTTTCTGTTACAGTTTTATGATCGTATGTTACTGTTTTATGATAGTTCTTTTGTTTGTTACAAATGTATGATACTGATATTTCTGTCGATTACCTCTATTATATGATACTGGCGTTTCTATCGTCTGTTACTGTCTTATGTTAGTGAAGGCACAGTAGTCTGTCACTGTTATATGTATGATACGAATGTTTCGTTTTATCGTCTGATATTAACCGGATAATTGATATATCATCTTCACTTAAACTTTTTATAAACATTTTTTAAAAGGGATAAAACGCACAGATTTGCACTCTGTCGCTTCAGGTTGCACCACTCTGTAACGAACAACAAACATAACAAAGATTTATTCTCAAATATCTATATTTTTGTCAAAGAAATATACACACTTAAGAACATATTTTTTAAAGCTGTAAGAGAAGATCATTCACACGTGACCTTAATTCTGATGGCAGCGGGAGAAGATCATTCACACGTAACCTTAATCCTGATGTCAGCGTGAAGATCATTCACACGAGACCTTAATCCTGATGTCAGCGAGATCATTCACACGTGACCTTAATCCTGATGTCAGCAAGAAGATCATTCACACGTGACCTTATTCCTGATGTAAGCGAGAAGATCATTCGCACGTGACCTTAATCCTGATGTCAGCGAGAAGATCATTCACACGTGGCCTTAATCCTGATGTCAGCGAGAAGATCATTCACACGTAACCTTATTCCTGATGTCAGCGAGAAGATCATTCACACGTGACCTTAATCCTGATGGCAGCGGGAGAAGATCATTCACACGTAACTTTAATCCTGATCTCAGCAAGAAGATCATTCACACGTTACCTTAATCCTGATGTCAGCGAGAAGATCATTCACACGTAACCTTAATCCTGATGTCAGCGAGAAGATCATTCACACGTGACCTTAATCCTGATGTCAGCAAGAAGATCATTCACACGTAACGTTAATCTTGATGTCAATGAGAAGATCATTCACACGTTACCTTAATCCTGATGTCAGCAATAATATCATTCACACGTAACTTTAATTCTGGTGTTAGCGAGAAGATCATTCACATGTAACCTTAATCCTGATGTCAGCGAGAAGATCATTCACACGAGACCTTAATCCTGATGTCAGCGAGAAGATCATTCACACGTGACCGTAATCCTGATGTCAGCGAGGAGATCATTTACACGTGACCTTATTCCTGATGTAAGCGAGAAGATCATTCGCACGTGACCTTAATTCTGATGTCAGCGAGAAGATCATTCACACGTAACCTTAATCCTGATGTCAGCAAGAAGATCATTCAAACGTAACCTTAATCCTGATGTCAGCGAGAAGATCATTCACACGTGACCTTATTCCTGATGTCTGCGAGAAGATCATTCACACGTGACCTTAATCCTGATGGCAGCGGGAGAAGATCATTCACAGGTTACCTTAATCCTGATGTCAGCAAGAAGATCATTCACACGTGGCCTTAATCCTGATGTCAGCGAGAAGATCATTCACACGTAACCTTATTCCTGATGTCAGCGAGAAGATCATTCACACGTGACCCTAATCCTGATGTCAGCAAGAAGATCATTCACACGTAACATTAATTCTGATGTCAATGAGAAGATCATTCACACGTAACCTTAATCCTGATGTCAGCAAGAAGATCATTCACACGTAACTTTAATCCTGATGTTAGCGAGAAGATCATTCACATGTAACCTTAATCCTGATGTCAGCAAGAAGATTATTCACACGTGACCTTAATCCTGATTTCAGCGATTTATCACTTGCGATATGAGCACATCATGACCAGCATGTACATACGTGAATCATCATCATGTTCTGTCCTGCTCGCTGGCCAGTTTTCAGTAAATACGTAGTTTCATAAATGACTTATGTCCATTTAGAATAGAAGATTAGTGCCGTAAGTTACGTATTTTCCTTAGATACTTTTATAAAAGTGCAAGAAAGTGTGGTGACTTCTTGAGATTTAGATATGAGTCTGAGAACACATTTTAGTTCAAAATGGAAAAATACACACGATGTATGAATTACTGAATACGATAATTTTAAAAGATAAAAAACAGAATCAAATGAACACTTATATTCAATGTTTCATGGAAAGGTAAATACATCATAAGAAAGACGGATGACTTTTACTATTCCTAGGCAAATAAAAACGTACATGTAGTTTCAATTCAACAAACAAAAGCTAACTGCAGGACAGACCACTTGACTATTCGAATCCCTTTAATCCAATACAAAGTAAAAAGGATTGCATATACTTCCAAAATGCATGTAATATGATAAATAGATAGTTTCAGATTAAGATCTTAATGGTTAATGTGATATGTACATTATAATGTTTTGCGTGTAGTAATGCCGACAGAGGGGTGGCTGCCAAAGCTCTCATTTTAGAGGTAAAAACTCGAGTTAATATTTAAATCTTTTCAAACGCGCGTGAAAATTGTGTCATCAGCAGAAAAATACTTCTCAATAGGCCTATTCATTTGTATCCATTTACCCTTATATGAAAATATAACTGACTGTACATAAGTACAACCCCTTTTCACCCTCAAATACAACCACATATATTTACTGACTTTCAACCGGGACGGGTATTTCAAACCAGACGACATCTATCGTCTGCTAAATAATGTTATTCAACAAGTCCGACACAAGCCAGTTTTCAATAAATATTAAAGTCATAATCTGCAGCTTTGCTATCTTTCTGTTTCTGGTCTTTTTTCCTATCTTCATGTTTAGACTTGTCGCTTCTATCCTTTTTGTCTGAGGTGTTGCTTTTTGAAGATTTTTCAGTCTTTTCGGTCTTGTTCTCATCTCTGCTACTTTTGTCTTTTTGTTCAGTGTCTCTTGAACGTTCCTTTTTGTCATCTGTTACTTCAGGCGTCCCTAGTCTGGATTCCGCGCGTTTTCTCTTCATATCTTCTAGACGACCTTTCAGCTTTTGGTCCTGTTCATTCTTCCGTTCTTGCAGCCTAAAAAAAAACACGAAGAAGTTTAGTTGTGACAATATTATAGAGTTATATGCATGCGTGTATAGTCTTTACAGAAACACCGCATATAGAATTTGTTTCTCATCGGAGTCTTCTAGGTGCTTTGTTTGCTTATGACATGGAAAACACTGCTCAGATCAAGAAATGATTTTAAACTCTACAGTGTTCTGTTAAATCACATGTTCGAATAACTTTGTCTTTTTTATCTGTTATTAAGGTTATTATGTTATGTTTCGGTTTTCATTGAGCAAATTGGCAATTGTTTTGCTATGGTCTGTTACATGAAATGAATATGGCCAATACATTTAACGTAATTATCAACAGAAGCAGTAATTTCACAAATGAAATTTAAAAAAAATATCCATTAACTCAAGTTATTCGATCTCATTATATATTTTTTTTACAAAAATAAAAACAGTAGTTTTTCACAATCCTTTCTTTGGCTCTATAAAAAACTTTCTTATTTTAGACGAATAATAGACTCATTTGTATAGTCCACATTAATTTATATTTTACCATTTACGTTACCATGTGATGTTATGATAAAATTATTATTGAAGACTATTCTTTGTTTGTTGTAACGAGGGTATAATACTGTAGGCAATTTCTACTTATATTTTACATTTAAAATCTCAATTTTTATTGATACATTGGCAAACAGAGTAGAGTATAACTTAAACGGAAACCCCTGGTCTTCAAATAACTTTCCGTACATTTTATCCATAGCAACGGCTTTTTCTAGCAACTCCAGGGCTTTTTCTTCTGTCGTCTTTTTCTGTTGCATTTTCTTCTCTCGTCGTTGTGCAATCAGTTCTGCTTGACGTTGCCGCTCAGCCTCATTCTGGCGGGCAGCAGACGACAAGTTTTTCATAACTTCGTCTTTTTCCTGAAAAAAGAAATTAGGTTTAAAATGGTGAAGGTAATGAAACGTAATTTTCATATTAAAATGGATTGTCCCAGTGTTAGGGAATTGTTTTCATTGAAAAAAGGTCATGCTACTTCTTTTGCTTAAAAAAAAATACGTGCCCTCTGTGCTTTCATTTTCTCCTGCAACGTGTGATTGAAATCAAATTTAGTTTAGATTATTTCTGTTACATCGTGATAATCAGTTACGCCAGGGACGATAGTCCCAGTGACCACCCGCAGTTGGTTGTATTCCATAAATCTATCAGTAAATTACAGACATAGGTTCGATCCCTGCCATCAAATTGAGATATACATTGAAAAAGGTGATTTTACACGTCTGCTACACATCTAGAAAAGAAGTATTTCTAAAAATACAATGGTTTGATGAACTGCAAACAACTGCCTATGACTAAGCTGAAAGAACCCAGTACCTCTTCCACTGTTCTGAGGCTGGCTGGCGTTGGTAAGCTCCTGGTTGTCATAACACTGTCTGAACGTTTGCCCAGTGGTCTGTCTGTACTTTGACTACGTTTAATTTCTTCTGCAAGAGGAGGACGTCTTTTTCCGCGGCTTTTGATATAGTCCTTGACAGCCTTACTGTTCGTCTGCTCGTCAACGTAAGACAGACGAGAATCTGAGCTTCTAGAAGACATTGCACGTGACTTGACGTAACGATCAACACACCCAGAGTCATATTCCTTCCTCTTCTCCTCTGAAATGTGAAAATGAATATTCTAGTACAGGACGTTGTTTTCTATAAGGATTATCGCAATCGAAAAAGAATATGTGCACGTGTATGTAGCCAGTGATATGGATACATTTACATCATGTATTCAGTTCAGTCATTTATATATTCAAACTCTCCAAACAGTGCTATATTTGCTAGACGGGTTTTAATATAAAGAAAAACAAACTTATTTATTGAGTAGCTTTTAGGTCATTGGCTACTTCTTTTGATTGGCGTAAACTCAGTTATTCATGAAATTAGAGACCTAAAAGCCTTGATTCAGCCCGCAGCGATTTAGTCTCGTCCTCAAATGACCTGAAGTCACCCCGTAGTTCCATACGGCTCTCTTCTATGACGTCAATCATTTCTTCAGTTTCTTGCTCGTACAGATCCAACAAGTTTTCAATGAACGCTTTCTGAAAACAAAAATCAGAATTAAAAATTTAACGAAAGTTTGACAAGAATAATAATTTTCATGCAGTTTTTTTTTTCACAACAAGATGCTATTTTGCTGTACAACAGCTTGAAAATTTGGAATCATCTGTATTCCGTATATAATGATCGTTCAGGCAGGGAAAGGAATGTAAACTGTAGGGCGCATAAGCGCACTTGTTTGTTTCTTTAACTTTAGGGGTGAACTTCCTGTGATTTTCTCATACAATTAGTATATCAATTGTACATCCTCAGACTCCCTGTATATCTCAAAATGAAAATGTATCTCAGAAGAAAGACATCTTAAGGGTGCGTCGCTTGCAAATTGTAGTTCTTGTGGTCTTTCTCTCTTGCATTAAGATGAACGAGACAGTAGTCTTAGCAACAAGATTTAAAACAACTACTTTTTATTGACTGAAGAACGCTATAGCAATTTCAAAAACATGTTTTAGTCATTGTAATTGACGTAAAACGTCTTTCAAAGCTTTGGAAGAATATGATTTTGCAGAAATATTACGAGGAAACAATTACGTGCAAAAAGTGAAAAGAATTTTGAATCCGAATTCCTATGAGAAATTAATATAAAGTTTTCAAAGGACAGAAACAGGAAAACTTGCCGCCAGCAGATTTATTTTACAAAAGAAAATATCTTTTGAAGCGCCCACACACGTTCCGACAATGCTTTTTTCTGCCAGTGCAAAAAGTAGTTGAAGAGTATTTCAAATCAATTAACATCGGTTGACAGTAGATCGAGGTATGATCATTTTTTCATCGAATACTTATCAACGTTATCAGCAATTATCTCTTAAAATCGTCTTTGAAGTAACGAGACAGTATATAGGACCTACTTACAAACTATTCTGCTACATGTGCGAATCGTGTAGGTGGCATGATGACAATATTCAAAATAAGCATTAACTTTAAACGACCCTTGAAATATTAAGAATGATATATCTTGGAAATGGGACGTGTTCATAAAAAGGGCAGTTAAGCGGAATATATTGTCTATTTCAAAAAGGAATCAAAATTGCTTCATAAATAAATGCATGCGTCAGATTAGTTGTGAACTTGGTGTTTTACGAATCTATGACACCTGGATATTGTAACGGTCGCATTATACAATTAATACATTATCAATTATTCAGATCGCGCTGCAGCATTCTTGCAAATCATTTCCTGTGTAGACGTAAAGTAAATATTTGTCAAGGAAACATCAGACCGAGCTTTTGTTATTAAGTTCAGCAGTATTCCCCGTCCCCTTTTTTTGAAAAGCTTATTTGCAATATTTTCAGTTAACTTTTTTGGTGTCCAGGTGAAGAAAAGTAATTTTATCAGTAATGTGAGAAAAAATGCCTCTTCATGAAATTGATATCTTAAAAAGTTTTCTTTTTTATACTTGTGGTTAAAATGTGTGTATACTTTTAATTGCATATAGGTGGTTCTCTTTGTTCAATATCAAAAGATTATTGATTTAAAAAAAAATGCGGCATTTTTTGTACAGACGATTCCACATTTGACGTAGAAATAAAATTTCTTTAACGGACTTCATAATAGTTTTATTTTTGATAAGATTGTTCAAGTTTTACTGAACAATATCTACTGTCCACCATGTTCTTACAAAGAGACTTCTGTGATCTTTATGTGAGCATCCATATATGTATGTTTTATTTCCTTTTTTTTTCACAAGAGGCGGCGTCGAGTATTTGGAATGCAAAGTTTTACCTTGGCATGTAAAAGTAGAACTTTTTTCTTGAATGTTTATAGATGTTTAAAGATCGGAAGGAAAGCCTTCATTGTGAAAATAATCAATTCAGTGAATTCTAGTATGATATGGAAAATAAATAAAAGTCTGTGCTTTGAAGTCATTTTTGTGACCTTTTGACACCAAATTGCAGTGAACAGTTCCACTAGACTTCGCTAAGGATAGAATATATAGATAAGTGTACATCAGTACATTTAAATTTCAACAATTTCTTTTTCTTACAGACTATATCTACTGCATGATTCTAATAGAGGAAATTGTTATTTTGAGAATAGAGCTTATGGAAATCGTTTAGTTTTATTTCTTGCTGATCTTATTTAGAGCTCTAAACAAACTCAGTGAAAGTTATTTTGCATAATTACTTAATTGTTTCACTTACTACTGCATGTACAAGCTTCTTTTGGTTAAGAAAGAACAATGTTTTTCTTCTGTCATTTTTTTCCATACCAAAGCGTTACCATATGATATGGTCAATAGTAAAATGGAGAAAAATGTTTACAAAAACAAACTTTTTTGATTTTCGTTAAAACTTGAAGATTTTAGTCCCAATGATTTTAGACAATTTTTGTAGCTGTGCTTAAAACAGCGTAATTTCATTCAGAGTAATTCACTTAGAGAATTAGAGAAGAAACTCACGTAGAAGATAAATTTGACTATGAAATTGTTATAATGTCATAATGGATTACTCACGTAGGCCACAATTGCCTTTGAATAACACTTACATATTTATACTAATATTCATTTATTTTGACGGCATAAGTTACGACATAATAAAAAAAATTACAATTATAAAATGAACATTTCTTTCATTTCAACCAACGAAAATATCTTGAAAAAAAAATTAAGCAGCGTCCTTAATGCACTGAAGTATGTCGAGCGTTCTTGCCATGTTAATTGTACCAAGGTATATCGATAAATCACCAAGTTTAAAAACCAGAAATATTCGTTCTGCAGAGCCTATAAATTTTTCATAATGTATATATTATATGAATTTTGCAAAACCGTGTGCGTAACATATATAAATCAATTATTCTGTCCTACCTTTTAATTCTCAAAGGAATGTTCAACTTACTCATGCATAGAAATTCAATTAGATTACTAAGCTGACACTTGTGACATTGGTCGTCATGTTATGACATTTTATAGTGTAACATATAAATTCTATATTTGAGATATCCAGTATATATCATCTTGTTGTTGATAAATTCAATCTTAGATATCTGAGAGGTAATGTTCTTCAAAAACAAACGCTTAAAATACAAAACGGTCATAGAGGTTCTAGGTCGGTAACTGGATGAAAAGAAAAAAAATATATGAGTCCAAATTTAAATTAAACTAAACTGAAATGACTGAAAATTTGGAAATTTTTGGCAAAACTATGCAAGTAGTCAAAATTTCATCCCCATAGCATGAAGAACGAGATGTTATAAGCAGGTCGGTGTCAATATCACTGAAACTGTTGAAAACTGAATGCCTTTCCTTTATATTTATAAACAAATTTGTCTGCCTGTTAAACTCTTAAGATAGATTCATTTGTATAAACCATGTTTCCCCTAAAGCGGGGTCAAAATGACACTATCTATATAACCGAAACATTATTAGACGACGTCAAAAATTGTTTTACTAGTAAATGCCGAAGGTTAAAGATTTGACTTCAACGATTTCTTATACAATTAAAAAAAAGATGTCCTTTATCGGTCTACGTAGAACATGTAACCCAACGAGACCGAGCTAGTAATGACACAAGAGACAAATCTTTCTAGTGGACTGCCTAACAAATGATTTCGAACGGAAACAAAATTGGACCATGGAGAGGGATATTATTGTGCTGAAGATATAAAACTTCTTCTTTATTTCATTCACCGCCTCACTTAATGAAACAGGTGAGTATTTTTTTTTCAGGAAACAACGGTTAAGTTTGAGAGCTGCCACAGAATGAAGCTCAATTTTCAATCAGTTCAGGGAAAACTTTTACTCAATAATACAATGCTAGTTCGTTGAAATAATACACTGCAACCCATATTAAAAAGCAGTAATCGCACGACGGGTTTGCAAAGCATCTAAAATTGAATCGATTCTGTCAATGAATGGAACAAATGATAAGAATTCAGGCTTAAGCAATCGATTGATACACGTCATGGTCAAAACAACCTGTTTCCGAATTACTTGTTAACTTAAGATAGGCTTTTGGTGTTGTAACAATAAACAAAAACTTCCTGTGTTTATGTACCTGAGAGAAAGATCTTTTTGTGCTGTAACAATAAACCAAAACTACCTGTATCTTATGTACCTTTGAGAAAGGCTCTTGGTGCTGTAAGAACAAATCAAAACTTCGTGTATTTTATATATATCTTTGAGATTGGTCCTTGGTACTGTAACAATAAACCAAAACTTCCTGTATTCATATATATCTTTGAGATGGGTCCTTGGTACTGTAACAATAAACCAAAACTTCCTGTATCTTATGTACCTTGAGATGGGCCCTTGAAGCTTGTGGTTCAAAGGTACGAAAAACACAGGACGTGTTTCTTAATTGTTACAGCACCAATGAGATGGGCCCTTGATGCTGTAACAATAAATCAAAACTTTCTGTGTTTATGTACCTGAGAGAAAGATCCTTTTGTGTTGTAACAATAAACCAAAATTACCTGTTTCTTATGTACCTTTGAGAAAGGCCCTTGGTGCTGTAACAATATACTAAAACTTCCTGTATTTTATGCACATTTGTGATGGGCCCTTGGTGCTGTAACAATGAACTAAAATTCATGTATTTTATGTACATTGCGATGGGTCATTTGTGCTGTAACAATAAACTGAAACTTCCTGTATTTTATGCACATTTGTGATGGGCCCTTGGTGCTGTAACAATTAAGAAACACGTCCTGTGTTTTTCGTACCTTTGAACAACAAATGTTAAGCAATCAATGCAGTTTTGATAAAGGTTATTGGGTTTAGATATTTACTTGCATCTTGATTGTAGCCAAACAAGCAGTGACTACAAACCTGACTGACTGGTTACAAAATGATTTTAAAGAACGACAATTATGTACCTTCACTTACACTGCTTTCATTATCACCCTCAGTTTACAAGACAAAGACAGATTGATTGAATGCGCAGATAGATACGTGTGTTTGCGCGTATGACTGGCCTGTTATAATTTCTGTTTGGTGCACATTTTATGTAGGACCTTCAAACAGTAATTTTACACTTGGTTCAAATCAAAGTACAAGCACTCTGTGTAAATACAGTGAAAAGTGCTTCTTTCTGAAATTTTGGTGCGGCACACATGTTCAAAATAACAATAAGTTAGAAAAAATGAATTGAAACATATATATAAAGATTTATAGAGATGGACTATCGAATGTATAAGTAGTACCAATTAACATACATTGTTAAAAAAATTTTTTTTCAATCTCTTTAAATTCTGACCAAGAAGTTTGTCTGAAGCACATTTAAGTTTCAGTACTTCACTGAAGACTCTGTACTTCGTCTTGGAAATATTAATTAAGTCATTTTTGTTCCACGTAGTTCTAGAACTGTTGAGAGCAAGACTTTGAATTGCACAGTGCGAATGTCTTGGAAATATTAATTAATTCATTTTTGTTCCACGTAGTTCTAGAACTGTTGAGAGCATGACTTTGAACTGCACAGTGCGAATGTCTTGGAAATATTAATTAATTCATTTCTGTCCCACATAGTTCTAGAACTGTTGAGAGCATGACTTTGAATTGCACAGTGCGAATGTCTTGGAAATATTAAATAATTCATTTCTGTCCCACATAGTTCTAGAACTGTTGAGAGCATGACTTTGAACTGCACAGTGCGAATGTCTTGGAAATATTAATTAATTCATTTCTGTCCCACATAGTTCTAGAACTGTTGAGAGCATGACTTTGAACTGCAGAGTGCAAATGTTCTTAAGAATAGAGCAAAGCAAAGAAATTAGTTTTATCAACTTTGTATCAACTTTGTTTTTTATACAGTGTTTTCCTTTAATTAATGTCAAATGTGCAAATATTTACACGCTGTTCATGGCAACGGTAATAAAATTGTCTTGAAAGATGCAGCACTGAGAGAATATTCACTGGTTTTAACGTTTGATAGAAATATTGCCTGAAGTAATTTCCAGAATCATAGCATTATTTTACCTTAAACCCAAATCCATGGTTTTAAGCATAAATCGAGTAATCTGGGCCATTTTCAAAGTGACACCAGTCTACTTAAAGGGATGTCCTATTGAGTGTTTATTAACCTCTTTCTAAATAGAATTCTGTCTCTCACCAATTATCAATCTGGTGTTGAAATTAAAATTCGCGCGTTGTTTGTTGTTAGTCAGTGCATTACATGATTGTAAGCATTCCACATCAGAAATGGTTGTCTATAATCTGACTTCAGTTTAAACTAACCTTTTATCATTTAATTTATAAAGGTGTTAGGCATTAAACTTTACAATATATTCATAAGGTTCAAAGCTATAAACTGAACAAAAACACCTGGGTTACTGAGTACTGTAGAATCTGGACGTTTGATCACAAAAGGTTATCGATATGTTATAGGTATATGTCATTGTTTACCTGTGGAAGTTTTTCTGATCCTATAGCTAGACCACAATGCCACGCTATTGATTTACAGAGAAGGGATTTCCAGGCCATCAGTTAATTGTGTTATTCTTTCAATTGGCAATGCCAGGGAATGTTGACACACGCTTTGTGAACTGAAAGAAACTTCTTTGTCCTTATTGTTCATTTTAAAAGTGGCTTTCATTCAATATTTATGTTTGGTGTGCCAAGTTATTTGCCCATTGACTTTTTGAAGCTATACAGCCAGATGATTATTCAGTAAATGAAAGAAAACGTTATGGTTTCGAGTGCAAGTCGTTTTTATGTGACAAAATTAGAGAGGCTTTATCATGCAGGGAAGCTTCCTTTTGCCGACATATCTGTAGAAAGCTACTTCCGGCTTTGATACATTATACATAAGTTCACTTTGAATTCATAGAAAAATGAATGTGATTTATGGATGCTTTGTTATTATATATAACGTTTGCATATCATTATTATTACAATTATAAATAAACAGGACATGTCGTGAAAAAATATTTCTGTCTTTCTTTAATACGTAATTTTTTCTTTGATCAGAATATAATACAAATACAAAAATGCAATTGTCAATAAGAAGAGAACTAGTTCTTGTATTTGTTTGTTCTTCACAGACAGAGGTCATCTCGAAAATTCTTCAAAAAGTTTTTATGTTTGAATAACAATGTGTTTTTAGTCGATAGGAAAAAACTATTCTGGTTCATGTTGGCTTAGTTCCCCTGTACGATATAAAATGTAAAACTTCAAAAAGGTTGAAACATGCTAAATTCTACAGTGCATATGTTTTGGTGGTGGATATTTTAATCACACTATATAGGGAACAAAAAGTTAAAGCCCCAGCACCTACATCCGTTATGACGAGTATATTATTTTATTTTGTTGGTGTATTACTGGTGTAAGTCTAGTTCAGAATAGCCGCTGCAGTTTTTTTAACAAAACGTTCTGTTTGAGGGCTTTTAACACATATAAACCTAAACTTAACTAAACGTTGTAAACATGCAACCACAAACTGTAACACTTAAGTTTTAGGGTCAGTCCTACCTAATTCAAAATAGCTTTACACCCGCGACTGAAATTCAGAATTTATAGAGAAAAACAACCATGAAAAAACAACAACAACAAAAAAAACAAACAAAACCCAGAAAACAAACAAACAACAGCAACAGCAAAAAACAACAACAACCAAAACAAATTCCTGAAACATAAGACCCCTGTAAAGCACAATATAATGTTACATTAAACAATATATCTATAATTAACAGCCTTTTAGGAGTACGAGTATATTCAAAACACATAATATTGCCTGGCTTTTGCACTGACTGATTGATGTTGTTGACGAGAAAAAGCCTTTTATATGTCCCGCATGGGGGACTTTGTGTTGAACTTGTTACAAACACGTTCGTAATATTAATACATGTATAGCAAGTATTGTTTAGCGTTGTGAATTCATCTTCAATTCCTCACATTTTCTAAAAACCTTGTATTCTCTTTTATTATATGGTTTGTAAAAGAAGTGTTATTGCTTTTATACTTGATAAAGTTTGTTACATAAATATTGTCCCAATTTCACACTACATGCAAGGTAAAAAGTACTAAAATGAAATAGGCCTCAGAAAGTGCCTATTACATTGCAAGTATGACTTTTAAATTCGAAAAAAAGCACTGTAAATTGCAGCGAGATAAAACACGGGGTTTCTTGTCTCTTTACTGTTGACTTGTTGTTCTTGTATATATAAGAATCTTCTGATTGAAAAGCGTAGGGTTCAAAAGTAGAATCAAATTCAAGGCAAAGATTTTGGATTAAGAAATAAATTCAAGCAACGCACACGTCATGAAACTCCATTATTCTTGTATTCAGTGATAATTATTTTGGTTGTTTATCTTTCCCCTTTAATTTTGTCATTACTTTTGAACTTTTAACGATAACGATACGGATTTATGTGTAGGACAGTTAATGTTACTGATGCATGGACGTGCATTTTGTTAAACCCACGCATTGACAGAGGTGTAATGTGTACTTTGCTAACGTACGAAGTTATAAAAAACAAGTGTAATTGTTTCAACAAATGATACATTTGTGGAAGAATATCGACTGCCTAGGAAAATGCTTTTTGTTAGATTTTTATCCTCTTTTTTACTGATTTTAACTTTATTTTTTTTTCATATAATCAGTTCGTTCAGCTTCTGTCACGACGATGAAAAGATAAAGCAGTTATAGGTCAATGTTTGCATCAAGAACTAAAATGGCCTCATCCTTATCTTGCCTTTATCTTAACAGAAAGTCTTCTTTAATTCTATACAGATGTCAACAAAATCTTCAACTTACCCTGACCGGCGCTGATAAGCCCTTGATCTTGGCTCGAACGACTTCATTCTTCAATAATACCTCCATTTTGTTTATGTTTTCTTCTTCAAGACAACTACCGTTAACAAACAGCAAGATTGTATTTCCTAAATGAGTTCTCGACGTTTCTAATATTGTTGATATTGGTTAATATATTTCTATACTACCTGGACTGAAAACCAAGTCTTTTTTTCACCACACATATTTCTCATTTTTATTGGCCGTTCTCTGAAAAGTCGTTGTTTTATATACGCGTATATTTCCGTCCACTTTGTATATTTACTTAAAACAAAAAAATCCATTAAACCTAACAATATTCTTTTCGCAAAGCGGCCACGGTCCGTTCATTCACAAGTTGAAGATTCAGCGTCCTATAAATATATGAAATTGATTGGTTGCCTCGCCTGTAATGTTTGCTCACAAAATTGATTTGTAAGTTTTAATATGGCGGTGTCCCGATAAAAGGTGGCTATAAATCGATTTCATATTGTCATTTATTCCATAAAAGCTGTCCTGCAAGCCAGCAAGTAGGTCGTTAGCTGGCGGACCATTCGCCGACTTTAAACCGACTCGCCAACCGACCAGGTCAATATGCCGGTACAATATTACAGAACTGATTATTGTTCCGCGAACTGAAAATTCAAAAATTGAAAGCCATCTTTAGAATAATTGCTAAAACACTAGTAGTCAACTGAAAATATCATCCAATAGATTACTGCGCACTTTGGCTACCCACTGTTGCCATTAGCGACGAATATTTGAACCAGGAACAACTGATAGAACAGGAATTTGATAAGACTGGGACTAGGAAAAACTTTGTTTTTGATTCATTCTTCTAGTATGTACTTCCTTCAAAAGCGCTAAAAGGTTTCTGCAAACAAGAAATGTTTTAAGAAAAAGGTATTCGGCGTCAGTGGGCATTCGACAGGTAAACAAGGTACCCTGGACTGGTTAGCATTGTCGTACCCCGTAACTTTTGTTCGCAAGCAAAACTCTCGATAATTAGACATACTGCATTTCTGCAAAGTAGTTATAGGACTTTGTTTTCAAAGGTTTACCATAATAACAGCATTGTCATAAAATTCATTTGTACTCAAGAGCCATCTATAATTACACCATTGCCAAAAATTTCATTTATATTAAAAAGCCTCCAATTATTTGAGCATTGCCGCTGTATTCATGTCAATAATACTGTAATACAGGTGATCCATTGCAGCATTGTCAAAACCTTTCATTTGTAGTTAAAAAACCTTAAATATTTACAGTTTTGCTTAACCTTTGTTTGTATTCAAAAGGCATACATAGTTACAACATTTTATCAATTACTAACATTTTTTATTCAAAAGCCTTCCATTTTTACCGCATTTCCATAAATTTCGTATGCATTTAAAGTCACCCATCATTACAGCATTGACAATGTAAAAAAACAGAAAGAGGGTCTGAAGATCAAAGTCATGGCCACGCAAAGTAGAAGTAAAAATGTGCAAGTAACATTACATTATGTGCAGCTCAAATTTTAATACCGTCGCTTAGAAATCAAAGAGATAATTCAAGATAAAGTTCACCTAATTTTGAAGTTGAAATCTTTATACACAACTGTATATGCAATTCAAATTTCATAGAAAGCTTCAAAACACAAAATAGATCAGTACGTCAAAGTCTGCCAATGTCAAATTTGAAATCTGCATGCAAAATTATATGTAGAGAGAATTTTATACAAATTTTTATGCTGTTGCTGTAAAAACAAGGAAGCAGGTCAATTTAAAGATCAAATGAAGGTCAAAGACAAAGTGAAACAAGTGAACATGAAGGTTTCTCCCTAAAATATTTAGTGGATTTTAAATGTTTCCATAAAGGTCTATACTAAACTATTGACACAATGGTGGAATATTTTTTGACAAAGGACCATGATTTGAACAGTTATACTAAGTACCTAAGCACCAATAACAGTGACTCTATGGATATAATTTGAGCTATATTGTAGACAACAATACATGTACATGCTTTTTTGTTCATCCTGTCACAAGATTCAATATTTCGGCAGACCTAAGTACAACCTATTGTGTTTCTCAAACGCCACACGTTTTATACCTCAGATTTGGATTGTTTTCGTGTCATTAAATGTACTTGCAAGATATGTACATAAAGAAATGGTGTATACATGTATAGCCTTTGTTACAGCTGAAGGTTGTGAAAAATGAGTCAAAACCAAACACAAGAAGACAACTTTTTCGTGCAGTTGTAGTTTTCTGCTACATCTCTACACTAAGACGGTTCACAGTCTTTACCATGGAAGAGACGATTGGATTATTTTACTGCAAATGTTTACAAGATTTTTTATTTATAAGGATTAAATGTACACGTTGTTTTCAGCTTCCGTAGCTCTGTCGATAGAGTACATAATCAAAGGGATTTACAATTATAACAATCGATATTTCTGTCGCTTTTATTACAAAGGTATATACACCTGAGGATAAAACAGACATTGCGTGACGGATAAACGAAACAATAAATGGTTTCATTAACTTAGCAAGTTACTTTGATATTGTTGTGTAGTAATAATGTAGCGGCCGCGAGGCATTTATTAGATTTCCGTAAGTAAAGTAAACAATCCAATCAGAAAAAAATCGTCAACCTGAAAGATCGAAACTTATTTTAAATTCCTCAGCACCGGTTGTAAGAAACCAACGATCAGCCGTGAATCAAGACAACAAAGGATAATATCATAATTTAAATAATGAAAAAAAAAACAACAACAACAAAAAACAACAACACTTTAAAAACGAAATAAAATGAATCAAGTAGGAAAACAAACACATTAAGGTGTAACCAGTGTAGAAATCATTAATAGCACACGAAGAAACCAATATAAGTCAGATTCGTTACCAAATTGTACCATGTACAGAAATTATCACCGACAAAAATAGAAAATAATGAATAATGAGAAAATTACTGCCAAAAGTTTTTTGTGTTTAAGATTTTGGGGAAAATCATTTCCAAGAAATTTAGGGTTGGAATCTATGAAAATGGTCATCCTTTGTCAAGATAGCTTCTAGAGACAGAAAAAAAGAAAAGAATTATGTTTCTTATATTCCTACTAGAACTGTCACGACGACGGTTTCTCTCCAGGGTCTCACTGAACAGGAACCGTTATCTTGATGTTTGCTTTATCCTTCACTGACTTGGTATTCCTTGGAAATACTGTAGATGTGGTATTCATGCAGACGGAAAGATGGAAAAGTTGTTCAACGTTGCTATTTGAAACGCAAGTGTATATTGCAATTGTGTATATTGCAGCTCATAAAAAACACATGGCAACCTTACGTTTAATTATAGTAGCATATTATTGCTAAGGACATGCAGACGTTCTTAGCGGCCAGAGATAAAATATGTATATAAACAGTTAGCTTTGAAACTTTATACTTGTATCGTTGTGTTTTAGTTGTTTTGTCATTTAGTTTTATCTGTAACACCCCGTTTGATTGACGATTTAGTTTTGACGATTCTAAGAAAAAGTATGTATTAGATTTGCATAAATATTTGTATGCTCTGTTAGTCAGACAAAGGGTTTCAGTTTGTGAATGTGTATGTGAAAATAAACTTGATAAACGAGTAATATGTATAATAACTCTGGTCTCTGGGGTTGTTCATATTTACTGGAGAAGGCACCTATTATTTTGTCGTGTGTCTTTATTAACTGTGATACGAACATATTTAATAAACATGTGTGTTTCTTCGTGTAAGTTAAAGCACTTTGTCCCTGCTTCCATCCGTTTATTTATCCTTTAGAATACAGCAGCTTCAGTTTTCATACTTCATACTTTCCAGAGTATATCCAGAGTCCAGACATTAGAAAAATTAGTATACAAGAGATACAAGCGAGTTCTAATTTCCATCGATATCAAGCTTTCACGGCGTATATTACAAGTAACGCAATTTGTTTCTTAGGGTATTTATTATTATATATTTGGTTTTCAAATAGGTAATTGGTGGTTTCTATTTCGCTGGCTCTTGTACATATTTTTACTAACTTAAGCTTAAATAGTTGCTATCATATTAGGTTTTACGATCTTTGGCAAAAGAAATTTCGATTACAGCAATATCTGTATTTTCTAGATATGAAATAGTTTTATTTTGGAAAGGTAGTTTCTTTCTTTCTGTATATGTATTTCATTTATAGAGTCTGCTGCATGATAGTCCTTGTCAAAGAATGTGAGATATCAATTTAGATCGGGTCCTTTCCAGAAGATCTGTCTCTTGTAATTGTTAATGATAAAATCCAGGTAATGATAAAAAAGGCCATTGACTAGACGAAAATTAATAATTCAGAGACTTCTGTCAAGCTACAGCGTTGACACTGCTTATAATGACTTTACTAGTGGAATAATAAAGGTGTCAGATAGGTAATAGAATAGAAGGTATTGTTTCAAACTTCGTACTTTATGAGTAATTTGACGTTTTACTGTGTAATTGTGAATGCGTTAATCGACAAGGATAGAATCTTTTATCAAATGTTGCAATCCTTATTGAATAAATTTCTATTTCTGTGGAAACCGTGGAACAAAAGAATAGAGATTAAACAACGTGATACTTTGCTTTTATAAACACTTCAAATGAAAAAAAAAATTAAAGACTATTATTAATGTATTATTTTTGTTATTTTTTTTATTTATTTTAACAGTTAATAGACTGCAATTTCTAACTGCTGAATGTGCCCTTATAAAACTTTTGATTTTACTACTTTAGATCTTTTTTAGTACTTTTGGAAGTCGAGGGATTTTTCCTGTTACAATTCCTTCAGTACAAACATATGCTAATGAGAAATAAATCTACTTTCACTCTACCTCACGCTATTTAAGTTCAATGGTTTATACAGTTCTGCGAGTCATGAATATTTATTACTTTTTTGCATAAAAAATTGTTCGATGTTTACATGCCGATAGGTAATGAATTCAAACGAGACTGACAATAAAATCAATCGATATGTAAGTATCTTTATATCTTTATATTGAATTTAAACGATAAACGATGAGTATATTATTATATTATTAAAGTTTTTCCAGTTTGATAATCTGAAAATATCTTTTGTTGTTTATAAAAGCAGGTTCTATCAAGGATTCCGCAAAACAAAACATAAATATGTCACCAGCAAAAAGAGTATTATGGTTTGTTCTTTAGAATTTATTACTTGATGTTTTGAATATTTTATGTTTGGCTTTCACTTCGGTAAAAAAAACCCAAACAACAACCAACAACAACAAACAAACAAACAAACCATATTAAATAACGACCACATTTTCGGGGATTTTATCCGTGGCTTTCTCGTCAGTAAAAGTGTACATGCACTTATTTTTTGCTAGAACCAGGGCAGGCTTATTAGTGGGTCAGTAGCAACTCCAACACTTTGCTGACGTCATATTGCCTACACGTCAGTTTTCGAAATAAAATTTCTGTTGGAGCTGTAATTTTGACAGTCATTCTAATCTTCTTCTTTAAAACAAATATACTACAAATAACTACTATATCTATTTTCTACCTAATGTGATGAGACATTTTAACAGAGATGGCGTAAACGGTATTTTTCTGCTATTGACATATATGATGTTTACCTTCCGTTATCTGTAATAGGAAAGGCCATCAAAAGACACTGGCAATTAAAAAAATCAATAATTCTGTTCCCTGCATTACATGACTAAATCCACATGAGGATAAAAAGCCTCAAAGCAAGTAGGGTTTACTTTGAATTATTTCATTAGCTAAACCAGTCACTTTGACTGAGATATCAGTTCACTTTGATCTTGAGTTGTGACGAAGTGAACTTATTCACAGTATGATTATATTTACTACCTACGAAAAGTGAAATGAAAATCAATCGGAACAATATGAATTTTACTTTAAATAATATTTTGCCCGAGTACAAAGACAGACAAACGAACAGATCGACAAAGGGGACAACATGATTTCAGCATTAAGGGCACTCTTTACTCACTGTATTTGGCGGTAAAATGGGGGAGAATGTGTTTCCATCCACTGATTACCGACAGCTACAAAAATGCGCCCATCGGTGCTCACAAGGGTTCATATACATTTGTTGTTGACCTTGTCGGCTTGTGCCCCAGTTTTTTTTTCCCCTACGATTTTAACATGCACACATTCTCAAGAATGTTTTTGAAGATTTGGCTAAAAATTCGAATGCCCTAGAGTTTCAAATTTGCTCGTTCTTAACACGGAAAAATTTGTACAATAATCTGCGCGTTTTAGTTATTAATAGGATAGTTTTATTCTCAAAAATTCTTGTATTTTCAACTATCAGTTTCGGGAAGCACTCTTCCTATAACACAAAATCCGAAAATGCAAAACACAACGAAAAGCCAAACTTTGTCGTATTTTCGTATTTTCATGACGAAAAAGCGAAAATACGATATGGAGTAAATCAGCCACCATAGTTTACTGACCCATGTATGCAGTACGAAACGGAGCACGTGCATACAATTACTGGTATGTTCCATTTTTATCGTTTTCTATGCAGCAAAAACTGGCAATATTGACAATACTGATCATAAGATTGACTGATTTAAATTGCCATCTGGAAAAAACGCAATCGAAAGATCGAAGTACGTGATCAAAGAATAAAAAGTAAACGCGTTCTATTTTCTGTATCGATAAAGAAGCACCAGAGACGGAATCCTTCAACAACACTGAAAACCTAAGATGAACAATTTCGAACAAGTTTTTTTCACGCACACCGAAAAATCATCAAGACTTGATACAAACGTAGAAGGTTTTTAGCGGAAAAAACTACAACAAACATAACCCAAGTAAGACTTCCTGAAAACAAATTCTGAAGAAAGAACAACAAAGAAAATCTTTGAAACAGAGAGGAAATTCAGAAACTAAATATCCGAACGTGTCAGCAGTAATTGTAAAATAAAGCAAGTAACAAACAATAAAATCTAAAGATACCTAAATAAGAACTGTGTTCTAACTAAAAAAAATTGCTTTACTATAAATTACAGATAAAAATAAAAGTAAGAATCCGTCAAAAACGAACTAAAGCACCGGAACATTAAAAAAACTGAGACTTTTAGAATATTATGGATATTTTCAAAAGAAATTACAAAGCCCAAAAAAACACCAGTGTAAAGGAAAAACATAAACCAAAATAATGGAAAAACTGTAAACAAAACACAAAGAATAGTAAAGTAAGGGGCCAACTAAAATATATAGTTACAGGGAGAAATTCACCATGTCAATTTAATATTCTTAAGTGCATCTAACATTTTTAGTTAGGAAGAAATCATTGGCAGTAGAAGTTATTTCTAATATACTTGTCTGAGTAGTCAACAACAAATAATTTTAGGTACGTGCATAAGTAAAACGATCAACTCTTGTCATTTTCAGAATTCATTCAATTATTTTAAGATGTGCATATTTCATTTGCTACAATATTCTTCCGACAGAAATACACGTTGCAACTAGAAGAAATTGTTCTCTAAAATTTTCTTAATCAATTATACTATCCATTTTATGACACTATTTACCGGAGCCAAAACACAAAAGTTTACCACTCGTTATAACATTACTCCAAAGGACCTATGGTCAATATTTTTTTAATCATTTAGCTGTGTAAAAGTCATGCATATTTCCTGCTGTATCATGAATAATTTGATAATCATAAAGAAATCCTTTGATTACAATCATTTTGTTTTCGCTTTAAAAATGTAGTTTTATTGATAACCAACTAATCATTTATTGCTGGTATTTTTTTCATATTAAGAAAACGTTTTGGAAAACAATAACATTTTCGTTGCAGGTCAAATAATTTTAGCTTACATATTATTCAGGTCAGATACATTGTCGAAGTTCGTGGACTTGCGTTTTCCGCAGTACTTAGTAATTGAATGCAAAGTGCAGATTTAAGATCTCGATTGAAAGTGGTTTTCATGTTGTCGTTGTCGTAACCAAATACATGTATATGTTTCAAGTATACATATGTAACCCTTTGTCACCCCAAGGACGATGTAGACCTAACTTAGTACAAAAGACTACGTCATCGATTGATGCGTTCATTTCGTCAGCAACAGCTGAAAGAGCTACATAATCATTTAACAACTCGATAAACATGGTCATACTTCACCAAAAAAATCTCAAAAAAAGCATTTGAATATGCTTAGTTCGTGTTCAGTACAGTTCAATTCCCATTGTCAGTGAAGTGACACACTAAGACTTTTAAACTGTCCGTGAAATAGCTTAATTTCTCTGACGAAGATTTTTACTGGTTTATATAAAAGGACTCAATCGAATATTTTTTTTCTAAAACATTGTGCGTGTCTGAGTGCATTTATCGATCAACCATTTCGTTTGTTTACTTTTCTCTTAAAATAGAACTGTCAACGAGAGAAAAGTAAGACATGCTGCATTTTATGGGTGGTTATTTAGGTGTTCTAGAAATCTTACAAAGCGGAGATCTTTTAAATTATTGACTTATATTAAATGCCATTTCTATGAATTGAAACAACTGGCTAACACATGACTGTATTCTTTGAATGTTTTTATTATTTTCTACATTTGCTGGATCACAACAAGTGTATAAGACTAGTATTTAACATTTAAAATGTATTGCAGCGTAATTTCTTGAACGTAAATTCATTTTTTTTGTGTGTGTGGAAAAAGATAATATATTGGAAAGTTAAATGAAAGCTACACCCGATATAAATTTCTTGTAAAGACCCCCACTCTCTCTCTTTCTCTGCCTTCTTTTTTTTTGGTGTTGAAAATTTTCACCCAAACTAATGAACTGGTTATGTCTAACTGCACCAAAATCAGTTAGAGCTTTGACTATTTATGCTATTAAGCCTTCGTATTTGTATACATTTGACTATGTTGTTGTGTCGGATGTTCCAACTTGCCTGATTGGATAATTAATTAAGACGGGATCTAAATAAATGTTAACTTTTATTCAAACAAATCCAATGATTTACAAGTAACTTCCACTACCTGTTCTGATCCAGCCATCAATATTTCTGTCTATTGTGTAATATGTTTGAATACTCATGTGGGTAAAAATCTGACAGCATGTCCGGAAAAGTATATATATTATAATTAGCTAAGCTAAATCGTAGTTAAACTGATTAGAAAACTAAGTCATTCAACTATTACGTGATTCACTTCGCGAACAATAACTAAAACATAAGTACACTGACTCCATGAGGTGAGACAAAAATAGACATGTAGCACATAGTTACAATATGATTAATATTTCAGATAAAATAAATAAAGATCACACAGTAATATAAAAGAAATTTTTGCACATGTAAAGGCAAACGCACGGGAGTAAGTTATACAGGAAAATATTATATAGGCTACCCTACTAAAATGCACCCATTTCATTGGTCGGGAGTGTTGCACGCGCTGGTCCGTAAAAAAAGTGATACCCCGCCCCCCCCCCCCCTAAAAAAAAAAGTAATAAACACCTGCAAAATTTTAATGACCGTGTTATAATTATGCGCTCTTAAACCTATCATCCTACATTTCAGTAGGTATAGAATATAACACTTACAGACTTATGTTTCGGTCAATATGTGTTTTATGGAATTTGTCCGCAGTCAATAAATGTATCATCATTACATGTCCGTAAATAACTTTATATCATAATCGTTAATTATCCGCCCGCTAACATACCAGACACCTGACTAAATAAAATGTGAATTTCTGATTATCAGTGACATTGATCTTGGCTGTCTTGTAGCTCAATTTCATTGGCTTACAAATCATGGCCAAAAAATGATAAAGAATTTAATAGTAAACGGCAGCCATTTTTTGTTCAAAGTGATAGCATCGAGTTTTAGGAATATTTGAAATTGTTCCTGTTTAGCAGTACGAAGTGACTACCCAAAAAGATTATATATGGTCGTAGTACGATATTCGTGTGAATAGCCGATTTGCTTTTTTTTCCACGTCGTGTAACTTTCATGAACACAACAAAAGGGTGAGCAAATTCTGAAATTGTTATGAAATAAATTGTCATTAAATAATTGAATTGATATCGATACTGTTATTTGTCCTCGACACAGTTATATTGGCTTTCGGCCTCGGCGACGGTCCAATACGACTGCCCCCGAACACATAACAGGGCCTTTATCATCAATTATTTAATGAAAAATGATGTGATATATATATCGTCTACAACTAAGTGGCGAAGAAAGACTGTGATTTTTGTCTTAGGTATTTATGTTTCAATTATTAGGTTACTAAAAATTGCCGACATGTGCCTGTAATGATTTCACGGTGTTTTCTAATGTCTAAAAGTTTTATGAAGATTGAGCCACAAAAGTGGCATTCTTGATAGGACTTTTGTTCTTTGATAAATAATCAAGTTTTCAGTGTGATTCAAATCCGCACAAAACGGCACTAACCGCCTAACAATCCAAAGTACGAATGCCTTAGACCACTCGGCCATGGTAACAACCCCAAATAACCGGAATATAAGTGTCCACCTCACATCACACCGCTGATGAGTTCTGGTGACCTAGCTTTTGACAAATGTGACATTGTATCACAGTTGTGCAAGATATGAGGCAAATATTACTCATATTTATAAAGCTGGATCAAAATATGCCCTCTAGCGTTCACTTTTCCATTAATTCAACCAACTGTAACATGTGTAAGTAAGTAAATAATTTATTAGAGTGATATGTGTTAAAAAAACAAGTATGCTTTATATCAATGAAATATAATACCCGGCCCAATGGGCCTATAAGAAACCCGCATTATACAATATAGATGAGTTACATGATATACATGTACATTAAATGTGCAATATTCATACCTAGGTAAACCTTTCTTCTCCGTATAATAATACACGGTTGCATCGGTTGTAAGAAACCAGCGATCAGCCGTCGACAGTGAAACAAGAAATCAAGAGATACTATCATGATTTAAAAAATGACGAAAAAAACCCAAACACCAATATAAGAATGAAATACAAATGAATCACGCAAAAAAAGAAGCAAATAAGAAGTGTTTCCAGTGGAGAAAAAACATTAACAGCATACGAAGAAACCAAAGTAAGTAAGCTTCATCAACAAATAATATCAAATACAGTAATCGCCATGGACAAAAATAGAGAAAATAATGAAAACATTACTGACAAAAGATTTTAAGATTTGGCGGGGAAAAAATCATTTCCAAGAAAATTTAGAGTTGGAATCTATGAAAATTGTCATCCTTTGCCATGATAGCTTCTAGAGACAACAAAGAAGAATATGCTACAACAGACGTAACGACGGTTACTTTCCAGGTTTTCACTGAATATGAACCGTTATCTTGATGTTTGCTTATCACTTGGCAATGATGTGGATGTGGTATTCATGAAGACAGAAAGACGGACAAATTGTTAAGGTTGCTATTGAAAACGCAAGTGTATATGAGACATTGTTACATTACAGCTCAAAAACATGGCAACGTTACGATTAATTATAGTAGCATATTATTGCTAAGGGTATGCAAACGTTCTTAGCAACCAGTGATAAAATATGTATATAAACAATTAGCTTTGAAAATTGATACTTTATATAGTTTGTTTACTTTATATACTTTGTATACATGTATCTTTGTGTTTAAGATGTTTTTGTCATTTAGTTTTATCCTTTATCTACCGTTCAATTAGACGATTTAGTACTGACAATTCTCAAATAGGTTTGCGTTAAAACTTGTATGCCCTATTAGTTAGACAAAATATTCTAGATTGTATATGTGTATATGAAAATAAACTTGATATACAAACAATTAATATCTCTGGTCTCTGGAGTCGTTTATATTTACTAGGGAAGGCACCTATTATTTTGTCGTATGCTCTTATTAACTGTGATACGAACATGTTTTTAATAAACACTAGGTTCCTTCGTACAATGTAAAGTTACTTTTTATTTATCCTGTAGAATACAGCAGTTACAGTTTCCATACTTCAAAATTCCAAAATGATATCCAAACATTTGACAATTCAGTATACAAGAAATCGTCATTGGTTCTGTTCAAGCAAGATTCAGTACCCATCATTTTAAGAGTTCTGATTTCGATCTTTTTCAAGCTTTCCTTGCGTATATTTACAAGTAACGTTACTTGTTTCTTAGGACCTTTGTCTTTCAGATAAGTAACTGGTTGCTTATATTTCTTACTTATTTTTTTCGCCTATTACTACCATCTTACAAGGTTTTTTACCTGTTAAGATTGAAGAATTAGTATAAAGTAATGCTTTCATTGGAAAAAAAATGCTTGAGACATTTTTACGAGTGCAACAATAACGGTGTCAGGTAGATAACTCAATACAAGGTATTGTTTAAAACTTCGTACTGTATGAATAATTTGTCGTTTTACTGAGTAACTGTGAATGCGTTAATAGGCAAGGATAGATTCGTTTATCAAATGTTCTAAACCTTATTGAATAAATTTCTATTTCTGTGGAAATCATGAAACAGAAAAATAGAGATTAAACAACGTGATACTTTTCTTTTACAAACACCTTAAATGCTACAGGAAAGCTTTAAAAGGCTGTTATTAACATGTTATATTCATTTTTATTTACTTTACCTGTTAACAGGCTGCAATTTCTATTTTTTTATTAATTGCTGAATGTGTCCGTATAAAAAAAATATTTAACTTTTTAGATTTTTTTCATACTTTTGGAAGTAGAGTTATTTCTCATGTTATAATTCCTTCAGAACAAACAATGCTAATGAGAAATTAATGAAACTATATTCGCTCTATCTTACACTATTTAAGTTCAATGGTGTATACAGTTCTGCGAGTCATGAATGTTTATTACATTTTTGCATAAAAAAATGTTCGATATTTACATGCCATAAGTGGTGAGTTCAAACGGGACAGACAATAAAAACAATCGATATGCAAGTAGCTTTTTTTGAATCCACGTGAGAATTAAACCTCCGTAGTGTGAACGATAAACGATGAGTAAATTCAATACCTTTTTTTCCAGGCTGATCATTTTTTCTTATTTATAAAGGCAGGTTCCATTAAGGATGATATACGGCATTCCGGAAGTGAAATGTCAATGTGTCACTAGAAAAAAAGAGTAGATGCATATTTTTTTTTTATCGAAGTGAAAGCCAAAGATAAAATATTCAAAACATCAATCATTAAATTCTAAAGAACAAACCATGAAACCATAGTAAATAATTCAACGACCACATTTTCGGGGATTTTATCCTTGGCTTTCTCGTCGGTAAAAGTGTACAGGTACTTACTTTTTTGCTGGAACCAGGGCAGGCTTACTACTGTGTCGTCAGAAACGTCAATACTCTAGTGACGTGACATTGTAAGTTTTCGAACTGAAAAGGCTGCTGGAGCGGTTTACTTTGAATAATTTCATAAGCTAATCCGTTGACTGAAATATTACTTCACTTTGATCTTGATTTGAGATGGAGTGAACTCGTCCACATTTAAATAAAAGTTTGCACCGTGTACAAATACACATAAAAAAAAACCAGACCGACAAAGGAGACAACATGATTTTACTGACAGCTGCAAAAAATGCGCCTTAAAGTGCTGACAAGGGTTCCTTTACATTTGTTCTTGACCTTGTCGACTTGTGACCTAGTTTTTTGGCCCCACAATTTTACATGTCCGAGATTGGGGGGCACACATTCTCAAGAATGTTTGTGAATATTTGACCTTCAAAATGATCCAGATTTCCAAATTGTTCGAGACTTAATGCGAAACAAATATTCACAATAAGCCTTGGGTTTGCTTAGCTGCTAGGTAGTTAATTCTCAAAAGTTTTCGTATTTTCAATGATTAATATCGAGAAACAATCTACATAATAAACGCATGTGTCCCAGTTGGCCGATTTTCAAATATTTATATGAACAGTTAGCTTTGAAAATTATTACTGGTATGTTCCTTTTCCTATCCAGCAAAAACTGTCTTCTGGGTGGTTCTTTTTCCACTGATCAAACTGATTAATATAATTATCAGAAATATGTTAACAAAAGTCCATACCACTTAACATAATATCCATTTCTACCATATATTCCCAGTTGCTCTGGTTACTAAAAGTGAGGAATCATACAATTTAAATGAATCTGAGCCTAAGTAAATATGATTCTGAGGTGAAAAAACGAGGTCTCTTTCTTAAAAGACATAGAAATGAGTGGTGAAATCATAAAATAACCATTTATGTAATTGTACAATTAACTTCAAATGATTGGCCCAGAAACTATTACATTTTTTTAGTATCAGCATTTTACAAAATTTGAGAAATGCTCTAAAAATGAAAAACAAATAATGTGAATTAATCCAACAATCTGAAAACCAAGCATGAGTGGTCCTGTTGACTATGTAGACTTTAAGCCGGTTACATATACTAAATGAAAACATAATCCCGGCAAAATATGAAAAATATGTATTTTATACATTTATGACCACTTTCATAAAAAATAAAAGTTATCATCTGGTGTATGCAGACTGCCACTATAAATCTAGATCTGGTAGCTCCGTATTTTCATGTTTGATTTTAACGGTTTGACAATAACAAAAAAAAAAATCAAAAAAAAAAAAATCAAGTCTATATCAATTATGGGTGAAACCGTCAATGCCAAATTAATTGGCCAGCTCAAGACTGTATCCCCACGGACGAGAGGTTTTCAGTTTGAGTACCACGTTATGCACAGTTTTCTATATACTTTAGTCTAAGTTTCTGCAAAGATAAAACACAGATGCACTTATCACCAAACAAAACTTCAATCATTTGTTCTCTTACGTAACTACTATTTGTTAATTTGGTCTCTACACTTTTGTTTACTTTTTTGGTGCTCACCCAGGTAAGGCAGATATTGTTGCGCATTCAGTCTGTAAATCTCGTAATAACAGGATCGGAACTTGCTTATTATCGCCGTTCCTGGACGGCGATATATACAATTAACAAGATTTGAACAGTTTTGCCTGTACACCGCCTGCCATTAGCCAATCAAAGCGAATAATTTCATATCACATGATAACAAACTGGACGTCAAAAATCTTCAGCAAGGGGTGTGTAAATGGACTCGCCCAACCACCATGTTTGTCGGGTTACTTATTCTTACAACTGAAAAATACCATCATCAATGTACAAACTCAGTACCAGTCTTCAGGCTCTTTCGGGATAACACAAGATAATCGCAATATTTTTTGCTACATGTCATTTCTAACTAGAGAATGTAGTCTAAATAAGAGTATGTTTTGTTTGGTTTTTCCAAAACTTGCACTGAAAGAAAAAAATTAAATGCTTGCTTCCGGGCGATTCTAATCAGGATACAAACTCCCCGCAGCGGTTACTTCCCCTGATCAGTACAGTTAAAGTAGCAAAGTGTGACGTACCCGGTGCGAGGAGTTTGATCAGGATATATCCGTGTTTAATATATGCTTGTTTAGGGTCACGGCAATATCGTATTTTTTTTACCTAAAATTTATTCTGTTTAAATTTTACATGTAATATTCTTATGATATTGAAGAATAGTATCTAGCTTTTGTTAAGTAAACATTTTTTTAGTGATAAATAAAGTAAATAGCTACGCAAATAGCTAATTAATTATGCGTAGACTGGTTTACAACAAAGCAATATTTACAAGGTTTTTAATGCTGCAAATTTTAACATGATGTATAAAGATATTGGCATGCTTTTCATACAGAAGCCAAATCATCCGCTTTCGAAAATAGCCCAGCTACAATAAAAACTACAATGTATACTTCATCTGCTTTATTATTTCTGTTTGAAAATTATCAGATATAACTTCGCTTTTCACTGCAAAGCATGCTATAAAATTATCAAATCAATGAATACATTCATCAAATCAATGAATACATTCATCTATGGATAAGACGTCATACATGGCTGAACGGCGAATTCAAGCATTTTTGGAAATGCTAATACTTGTTAATGTAACTTACGTTCAGACAGGACCATCTTTGGTTTATTTCAAATGGCGTTATTGATCTAAAGGGAAACAACCACATCAACTTTTCTTCAATTAATAGCTAGTCGTAGTTGCACAAAATCATAGATTATAAATTAGACGATACTGAAGTAGTGTTGAATGATATAGAGTACTTGCCTTGAAAAAATCCTTAAATTCATTTTCGTTCTTGTTCTTTCGAAATTCTATTCTATTTCATGCGATTCACGGCGCGACATGAAGACAGCTGGAAGTTAGAAATACGGAAGAAGAAGGATATTACATTTGTCAGATAGATCAAACTGAAAACTCTAAAGATATTTGAAAGAGTTGAAACATGAATTGTTTCTTTTTTTTTGAATATATATTTTTATATAATTTTGTTTTTAATCTATTTCACTTGTCTCCGTTTTGAAACGGTTATTAACCTGTATACCAGAGTTACCAATGAAATTAAATGGACATGCCCAATAAACGATACGTGACCGTAGTGTCGCGTGCCCTCAACTAGTTAGCCTGTATCAATCAGGACAGTAAACATCCCGCTGTTATGCTATTTTTTTTTTTTTAATTTTCATATGTATTTGCATTTTAGCTGCGAAATCGCAAACTTTCCACGTATTAGCCGCAAATGATTTATCTTAGATATACTTTTTTCATCATCTACATTTAATCTTCTGTAGCCGTCTAACATTTGTTGGGGCCATGCCGTAGTTTAGTTACGAAAGAATACGAATATAATGGACCCTATATTGTCCTTAATTAGCGATTACCTAATTCAGTGATACTTTTAGGAGCGGATCAGTAGTGCAGTGGTAGCGCGCTGGACTGGTATTTGAGAGGTCGCGATTTTTGATATGGGTCATTTTTTTTGCTCCACCGCTAATATTACTAAGTGTCTTTCGAATGAGACGTTAAACCGAGGTATCATGTCTTTCGAATGAGACGTTAAACCGAGGTATCATGTCTTTCGAATGAGACGTTAAACCGAGGTATCATGTATTAGCATGGGAAAGAACCAGTTTTTTTTCTCTGGAATGGGATGCTTTCTGTGTCTTGCACTATCCACCACGACCTAAAATAACTAACCTCTGCAGGGAGCGCCGGCCATATGTGTGTCCAGTTCCAACGATAAATAAATTCAACTAGATGGACAGTGACACTTAACGGTGGATCAGTGGTCCAGAGTTTGCGCGCTGGAATAGTGTATCACTGACATACATTGAGCATGAAAAAGAACCAGCGATGTCTCTGGAATGAGATGGTCTCTGTATCTTGAGCTATCCCTCAAAATACAAATCAAAAAGACGAAATGTAACTGGTAACGCTCAATGAACATTACATGATTTATATTTTGGATGAGAACAGTAAACACGTACCAGCAGCGTTTTGGTTTAGTTTCGAATCTGGTGAGGTTCATTATATACATGTAATATGTAATTTATTCAGATATCATCTAATACTTTTGTTGGTATGTGTTTCATTTTCATGCCTGTTGAAGTGATACTGAATGCATTAGTTGCTTACCAAATGATTCAAAAGTAAGGGAGATATTTTATTAACCGAAGTACAGAGTTGCCGTTCGTTCCTAAAAAGGAAAAGAGTCCAATCTGCTGAGGTCAACCTATAGTCCAATGCTCAGGTTACTCCACCTACAAATCGAATTGAAAGGTAAGAATAATATTAGATTTGAGAATATAAAACAGATAATAAATGACCTTTTTGAAGAAGTTATATATACAGACATACGAACTGTGTTCATCAAAATACTTGATATGTACTTTTTTAAAGAATTTATTGTTTGAACATCAGAGCTCTTATCAAGACCAATAATAACTACTGTAAAACGATCTGGGTAAAGGCTAAATAAATGGAATGTCGACCGGATATTTTTGTTATACACACTTTTTGCAAATTATAAAGACAAAAATAACGAACAAAAAATATTCAGCGTGCGCACGTACGTCAACATGCCTTGTAGGTACACGGAAGTGGATCGGGTACAGGTATGTAGCCCAGCCGAGCCCGAGACGATACGGGGACGGTCTGTTTGCGTTTCGAACCGATTGCTTCGTGTTTTGATGCGTTCTGCTCGACACAGGGAGGTGGCTATGTGACACCTCACTGTAAATACGTATGAGAAACGTATTTGCGCGAAGGTGTTTTTTTCTCAAGGCTTGAACGGCACTGGCTCGGCAGTCATTCACAGCCTTGGGCCGAAACCAGTCTCTTTCGCTAGCCAGGCGAACTGGCTTTCCAACGGGGTATCGAAATGGCCTCTAGCTGTTCAAACTACCGGGGTCGTATCGCTGAGCTACAGCGTGCGCACGTACGTCAACATGTTTTTATACGTTTACGGAAGTAGACTGGGTACAAGTGTAGCCTGGCAGTCGCAGTTTACACAATGAGTTTCCATAAAATCAATCATTTCATCATTTGTTTATAAATACTGTTCCTTTAACCAATGATGTAGGTATTGGCTGTTTAAACAATGGCCTAGTATTGTCAACTTTTAAAAATATGTGTAATAAGCAGGACGGAATGAAATAACTCTAGATCTTTTTGATGCTGATAGTATTTTATTCAATATCATTGTTCTAATCATGATAAAAAGTTACATACAATGTAGCTGTGAATAGAAACAGGTAATCAAATGAACCACTACAATTTGCACTTGAAAAAATTAACTGAAATTTAACTGCAAAGACAGACCCTATTATTTTCAGAAGGTATCTTGTATTTAAACACAGAAATCTTTCACTGATAATCTATTACAACAAAGCAATAATGACATAAGATGAGCAATAATTTCAACTGACTACAATGTAGTTTCCTTGAAAACACTTTTTTACCAAACTGAAATGACTGTATGTTACAAAAATGATCTGTCAACATCAGAGCATGGAATATCTACAAATCACAGTTTTATTCTTAAACACCACAGAAAATGTTTACATAAAAGTTATCAGAGAAGCTAAGGGATCTGGTTGATAACAACAACGTGTGTTTTTGCCTAGGGTTTGATATGTACTTTACAGAAAAACTGTTGTGTAGACAAGATAACCACTTGATTGCTTAACAGCCTGGAAAGGCAAGATCTGGTAGTGAAACTAAGTCAACATTTCTCATTAACTCAATTGAGCTAAATATATATGTAACTAAACTTGAGCTTCGATAGTTATTCATATACATAACCAATAAAGGACAAGTCAAACAAGTCATTTTCAGTTTACATTTTCATAAACATAGATGTTTGTATCTTTTTTTACTGATTCCTTGAATTTCGTCATTTCTTTTTTTTTACGTATTTACAAAAACTACATAGCAAAATGATATAAAACAAAAACTTACAATTGATTTTAATATAGCTGTATTGATATTTTATATATTTGTTACCATGAACTTTACAGAAATTGTGAACATAGAAATAAGCAGTCTTTACTACAGAACTAATACAACATAAACTAAAAGTTGAGATCAGCAATCAGCATGGGTATGAAACATCTAATTATATAGTCTTAGCTAAAAATGGTCTGCAATTTTCTAGCACTCTAATAAAAATGTACAAAAATGTTGCTGGAACCCAAATCATGTAAATGTTTACCATCATTCTGTGCAACAGTAAGTCATTATGAAATCTATGAATTTTGAATCATGGTTCTGGTGAAAACACAGTTGTACCTTCTAATAACTCACTGTCACAGAGTCAGTTTGTTAATAGTGCTGATTTTCATTTTTCAGCATGTATTAAAGGTAAGTCCCTTTAAACATTATTAACCACGACAAAGCATGAACCAAGATAAATATAGTGTTAACAATTAAAATTTGAAGGATGGTACAGAATAACTGATGGCACCCCTGAGAGTTATAATGAACACAATTATTTACTATAGTGAGAATGGCATTTAGATGTTTGCATGAGATAACAATGAAATTACCTAATAACCTAAAAATTGCACTTTTTTCCCCCTCATGATTCTCACAAAATAAAATGGCATTCTGAGAAATACAGGACAGAAATATCTAGTCAATAAAACTTGAAGATCATCATGCATATGTAGATTACAAGACTGCTTTACATAGCAACATCATGTTTAGTGCTGTGAAACAATACAAACACTGAGAGGGCAGGTGCAAGAGATTCTGAGTATCCAACGAAAGCATAAATGAGTACCTCCATTGTTTTATACATGTACTCAAAGAATTCAAACTGAATTTTATTTTAGCTAATATATTCCTTGCTTCTAAGAAGAATATGTTTTATATGTTTACAACTGATAAAATACGCTCCTGATAATACACCACACATTCTTGTTTTCAATAAATTAGTTACAGGAATTAAGTTAACTGGACAATAAACCATTTGCTGACCTCAAAATATGTAGATCTAATATAAACAGACATTTGTTTTTAGTTTTTTTTTCAACCTTACTGCAATACTTGAGAGAAAAAAAAATTTTAAGTAAAATTTATTGCAACTGATTAAGTCAACATTTATTTAAGTCATATGACTTCAGAGAGTAAAATGATTAATATGTACATTGTTTTTAAAACATAAGCAATGGAAAAGCATGAATAAAATACAATGCTGTGAGCAATAAAACACAAGCTTCAATCTTCAATACATATACAAAAGAATAAATGCAGATTTGTTAACAAAATTAAATAAACCTTTATTATGCTTATTAAACAATAAATCACCTTCAATTGATGCATCTGCAACCTATTTTTTTTACAGACCATGATAACTAAAGAAAGCATTGGTAAAAAAATAATTATAATGTTTTTACTGTACAATTTATGTACCTGCTGTTAGTGAATAAATTTAAGGTCCAAGTTATATTTAGATTTCGGGATGAGAATATCAAGGTCCTTTTACACAACATCAGCAGAAAAATAATTTTGCATTGTTGTGGATGGCTTTTTCTTCTGATGAACAATTCTCAATAAGACTGGTGGTTCAGTGTTTCTGTAAATCCTGACTGGTTTTATCCTGCCCAACTTGCTGACTGATCCAACTGTCTCTCTACTTCACCTGCCTGTTTAGACTTGTTGTATTCTTTGGTACACTAACTGAAGACTGTGCTTTATAAAACTGTCATGTTATTTACAAGCTAAAACTTAGGCTTTCATCATTTATCTGCTGCCAGTAACACTGTATGTTGTCCTCCTGCTGAAACTTGTAAAACTTTTCTGCAAAAGAGAAACAAAAAATGTAATAAAAACAGTCTGCAATGGTGAAATTTAAGCACTGCTGTAAATTATTTTTTAAACTAGCACATTTCATCATGATTTGAAACTGTGAAAATAATGAAGAATACAGTAAAAATGTATGTATCCCCTGTATACTAATTTTTGTAGATTTTTGTATTACCACCAACTAACTGGTGTAATAATGGTGTTTTTCTACTCAACTTCTTTTTACTTTTATTGCATTCATTTATTATCTAGAAGTGAAATGTATTTCTTCCTGTACAGAAAAAAACCTTCTTACTAATTGAATTTACAGAGTTATCAAGCATCAGAACACCTCCTCTCATTACTAACCTATCATTAAGCTGTTTTCCTGCCATTTTAGTTGGTACCCAGGAATCATCTTCCTCTCCATTGCCAAGCTGTTTACTGGTTCCCATTCCCCAGCATGCAACTGTACCTGAAATACAGAGGAAGAACATTTAAGCTTACAGGAAATAAATGCACAGATGAAAGAAAGTTTTGCAATATTCATGAATTACATATGAACCTGAAACATTTTATTCTACTAACATTTCTGTGACCAACAAAACTATAAGCAATGAACAATCCAGGCACATCAAAATATTGTATCTTTTGAAAAATCTAAAATTACATTCATTTTCTTTGAAAATCAATTGAAGCTTTACATTCATAATAATAATGACTTATTATCATAGTATTATTCAGCATTTAAAGATCAAAGCATTAACAAAATGATGACAGTATGTCTAATTTTTTGTTGTTGAGTGTTACACCAGCTCCTCTGAATATATATACACTGCTAAGTGTGACCATTGAGTAAAACAAATGCTTCATTGTTAACTTGAATTGTCGATTCAACAAATGGCTAAAATGGCTATGATCAAAATCAACGATCAATGAATGCGCCATAATTAAGGGGAGATTAAGATATAGATTAAGATGATACAAGAGCATATGAACAGCCAGTCTGTGATGATCATGGTGTATTTCCTCTTAAACCAAATACCCAGTCACATGACTAATCAGAAGAACTTAATGAAAAAACAACAACATTTTTTAATAAAAGTCCTACCATCCTCAAGGAGAGCAAATGACACAGACTGTCCAGCAGATATACTTGTACATTTCTTCTCCAGTTTTACTTGAGTTGGTTCTTTCTTCTCACCACTATTTTCCCCGAGACCTAAACGACCATAGTCAGCCCTGCCAAGGGTATACACATTTCCTGAAATACCAGAATTTAAAATGAGTATATACATTAAATGATACAGAACATCTTTAAATAGATTAGTTTACGTCCTTACACTTAAAAACAAAGGCATACCGTTAAAACAGCTTCACTTCTTAATATAAATAATAAATTGCAGACATTATACTCTTTTTATCTTCTCCAAATTATAAGATAGAATAGTTTCAAATTTAATTCAATCTGACAACAAAAGTTGCCCTGATTAATAATTTTGTCTGTCCTAATTTACCCACTGCATTTACTTTAGGCCATTCCAGTTAAACATATACCCCTGCCTAGACAACACTTTTAAATTTGACCAAGAGCTTTTATCCCCTTTAGAATTTTATTTGACAAGAAACATCCCACGCCAATAACTCTTCTTTAATAATACAAGGGCGATCAGTGATCACGTGTCGCCTGATGATAGCCAATTATACAGTAGAATTGAGAGCTGATTGGACATTTTGTTGGCTAAAACACATTTTTTTGTTCAAGGGCCATAACTCAGCCAAAAATCATTCAACTGAAAAACCTGTAAGACATGCGCAAGTACCTGAGGTACATAACAATCTTGTAACATTTCATATAAATTGCTTTAGTAGTATAAGAGAAGTAGTCCTGACAAAGGGCCATAACTGACAAAAATCACTGAACTGGAAAATGCTGAAGATATGCACAACTAGACTTGGTACTGATCATTCCTGTAAAATTTGGATGAAATCGCACCAGTAGTTTCTGAGGAGTAGTCCAGACAAGTTTTGTGACGGACCGACAGACGGACGGACAGACAGACGACGGAGAAGTGATCCCTATATGTCAGGGCTACTCTGTAGCAGGCGACACAAAAACCACCTCGTGAGATTTTTTATTTTGTTTTGCCTTCCTAGGTTGGAATAAATGTAAAGTTGAATGGCCCTAAATAATTTCACGCAAGGTGTGAGGTATCATATTCGAATGAACTTTTACAGCAGGCAAACAAACTTGAAGAATTCTGGACTACTGAAATAAAATCATGTAAAAATAAAGAGAGGCTTTTGTTGCGGTGAAAATATGTAAGAACTTTTTTAGGTTACCCTGGTCATCTTGAGCTACAGTATGGTGCTGCCCTCCCTCTATACAAATCCAGTTCTTCTTGTCAAATGATTTGATCTTCTCTGGAACAAATCTGTTTGCTATGTCACTAAAACCTGCCAAAGAGACAAGTATTCTATACTGAATCATATACCCTTGCTAAAGATATGGGTTCGGTTTGAAAATATTTTGTAGAAAGTACTTAATACCATATGTTACTACACTTATATTATAGCCAACAAATATGTGAATGCAACATGTTTAAAATAAGATAAAATGAATGAAGGACCTTATACTTTGTTTCTGGATATTCAGAATTCAAACTGGCTTCATTTCTCAGGCCTGGAAGCCATACAGTACCCTTCAAACAGTTACCTGGCAAATAGACTTGGTCTTATAGGTTCACACTTACTCTGATAAGTAAAGCTTTAATGAAAATGACATCAGTGGTTACCTGTGTATGTACCAATTAAAAAATTATACAAAGAAAAAATGATCTTATAATAAAAGCACAGTATTGTCACATTTGAAATTTCCTGGCTATGCACAGACACAAAAATAACACCCTTACCTATAGCAAACTTGACCCTACTGTCACTTTTCAGATCTTGTATCAGCATAGTTATACAAAGAATAATTATGTTATCAGAAGATGTCATATATTTTACCTAACTGGAAGTAGTTATTCAGTCCCCATCCATATATTTCTCCTGTATTCTTCTCTTTGGCAAATGTGATAAACTGGCCTGCCCAAATGTCACTAAATGTTGTCTTTTTTCTTCTAAACCTTACAGGTTCTGGTGTTAATATATATGCTGAAATAAATTTTAAAACAAAAACATTTACTAAAAAATGAATTTGATCTGTGCGATGGAAATTTTGACTGATGTCAAATAATACAAAGTTGTCACTTAAACATGTCATCAATGTATCCATAAGTTCACCAATTCACTTCAAGATCACATCAAAAAAGCACTTTTTATAATGTAACTTTTCAAGCAGATAATAAACAAAGGAATATTAACTTTGACATCAATTATTCATGCATTCAAGACATCAGATTGAAACTTTTTCATCTACAATGATTTAAATGCCTAATTTTCTATTTGATATGAGCTGTGTAGTTCATTTACATAATAGAAAACAATTTAAAATCCAATTTCAACAACAAATTTTATTATAACAAAATAACATCACTAAGGCCACCTCTTTGTTTTCCCTCATGGCTACAAGAAAACCCATTTCTACCCTTTCTTTTGCAACAGAGGTTTTCTTTTATTTCCTAAGTATATTTCTTTTGTTTTAATTTTCTTCTAGTCAAAATATTTTGTTTTTGATGCATCTGTATTGTTAGGCACTGGAATTTGAGATCAGTTTACACTCAAGACTCTCACACGTATAATAACTGGTACAGCAACATAAAATCCATTAGACTCTTTGAGAGAAAATATATTTGTTATACATTCAAACAAGCTATGCCACTTGACACAATACATGTTGTTCTATTTTATCTAAGGCGTTGTATCCATCTAAATCTGCCAATGGGGGACATCAGTGGATTATCTACCCTGAATACTCTCTAATATTAACTTGGTCCTTCCATTTGGATTCCTCTGCTTTCATCGCTGTTTTCCTTTATGGTATGGTGATAATTACACCTTATTATTTGCCACAATAGTAGTCAGATTAAACATTTAGTTTAAAAATATGTTTTGTTAGCACATAAAGTTTGTTTTTTTATATTCCTAACTTTTTATTTAATATGTAAGTGACAATTTTCACAACTGAAAGTCAAGACTATCACAAAGAGAAACAAGGATAAAGTCAGAGGATTCCAACTGAAAGGACCAAAGTGCAATTTGGATTACCTCTGATGTTATCTGAGTAAGGGAGATAATTTGTTATCAGCAATGTCTCTCATTAAATGTCTGTCCCCCTTTGGGTTTTAACATTAATATAAGATATATATAAATATGCACCTTAATGTTAACATTCTAAATATATGCTTACATAGTCCTTTTCTTCCTCCTCTATGTGAGAAACATTCTGCCACTCTTCCTAGTTGACCCTGCTCTGCACAGCCTGTTGATATAAAACAGGTTTTAAATGTGTTTTTTTTTCCCAAACATCCTTTAATTTTAACTTATTCAACTTGACATTTTAACAAAAGAATTTATTATAATATTGTCTTCAGAAAGGCAAAGCTGATCAGTTCCAACTATTACCATTAATACAGGGTTATAGGTTATTAGTAATTCTTATCTATGAGCAAGTTCTCTCTTTATTCACGATAACATAACAGAAGGTATACCACAAGTATAAATTTCTCCTGCATCTGTAAGGCATACAAGGTGGTCTCCCCCTGATGTGATTTTCACAACTGTATGTCCCTCTAACAATAACATAGGTGTATTCTGTATTCCATTTGCTGTAAATCCCATAGATCCATTGGCATCCTGTGGAAATGTTTGAATTACATGATTATAACACTGTATTTCAGCAAGATCTGCCATCTGAGAGTAGCCGTTACAAGAATATTTTCATAATTCTATACATTTTCATAAAATTCTAAAATTTAAAAAATCACGTCTTGACATGGAGAGGAACATAAATAAATCAGAATACAAACAAATCATGTACATACATAAAGATGTACATACTGAAGTAAATCCCTTTTAAAGATTAAAGCTTCGGGACCAATTTAGAGCTGATTTAGAAGATATTTCCCAGTTCATTTTCAATTTTAACTAATTCACAATCAGTTTCAAGGATTTCAACCACTTCTCCTTAGCCTATTATTTCTTTCAGAACAGTTTTCCTTAGAAATAAATTCCAAGAGAGTGTCAACAGCCAATTTATACCAAAGATTTTATTTAAAACATTATCATACAAATGTATGCAAAAGAATTGTAAATTAAGTATAGTTCCACTTGTAACACCAGTCATGTGGTGTTTATAGCAAATCAGTCTTTCAGCTGACCTTTTTTTTCCTGAATTTAAGCCTCTGGTTCTTAAAATTGCTGATTTTTACAAAATTTTGAAATATATAGTCATCTTAAAAGCAGTACTTTTCGGTATAAGTAAATGTTGCCATAGAAAGCTTTCAAAACGAACCCTGAAGTTTCCCCATGCATAAACTCTTCCATCTTCTGATAACGCGGCAGTGTGACTGTCTCCTGCACAGACCTGTACAATCTTTGGTAGACCATCAACTTTGCCCGGTAATGTTTCGCTACCCTCCTCTGATGTGTCCCGACCTAATGTTCCTTCATCATTGCACCCAAATGTATAAACCTAATGAGAGATGTTCGATACAGTGTATTCTAAAATTTGATGTTTCTGAAAACTAACCTTATTTGGGAATTTCATTAGTATACAAATTGGCATGCATGTTATCTTTATACAAAAAAAAAAGTTTATATTTGATAAGCTTTAGACTTGACACAAGATCAATTGTAATATTTGAGCAAACCTCCTTCCTTGATCCATGTTCTTATTTACAAATGGTCAAGCACGAAATTTATGGCAGAAAGGTTAATATGGGTAGTTGTGAAGATTAAGGTTTCTAAAGTGAAATTCTTCCTCTATGGATAATATCACATGTAAATGTAAACTTACCAAAAAAAAATTAGATCATATTCTAAAGTTCCTTTGTTTTATAACAAATTATGAGCACAAAATTTATGTAACATTAAAAGCACCATGGACAAAAAAGTAACATTTTGTTTTGAAAAAAAATGTTCTTTACTTGCAATTGAAATTTTTTCTTAAAAGAAAAATATAATATGTTATTCCTATCAAAGTCAGGGCTCGCGCTGGCGTTCGCCAACGGTGCCAATGGCTCCAAACTGCGAAAATTGGCTCAAAAAAATTAAGATTGGCGAAAACACGCTAAAAGTATGACTTCCGACATTTTGGGAAATCCCCGAGTCAAAAAATAGAATGTTTAGCTCAGATCGAGGCGGTTGACCGGTTTTCCGATATCAGTAGCGGTAAACTAGTAATAAATCAATAGACACAGTTCACGTGTTGTAATATCCGGTAATATGCATGCGAGTGTCAGTTTGTGACAATAAACAGATTAAATATGTGTCAAGTTGTTCGTGAACCAATTAGCTCGATCATAGTCAATAATCACGGATGATTGTTTTACAAACAGCGGCTCAATCAAGTGATCATCGTCGGCACTAACTTTTTAAAGGATAAATAATGCGGTTGATGGGATTAAGTGGAAATGTTTGGTAGCAATTGGAATAAATTCTTTCACACATTTCGATACGTTTCTTTTGATTTTCATTGTCAGTAAAGGTAATTATGAAAGGTATTTTTTGAGTAAATGTACAAAGGTATACTGAATTTTTACGGAGGCTAATCAGATAGGCATAAAATAAATTTATGCAAAAAATCAAAAATGGCACCAAGACGTAAACTTCAACTCCTAAAAAATGAAATCAAACACAGCTAGAAATTTTTAAGATACATGTACTTGGAAAAATGGCAATTCTTGGTTAACATATGATCCTCAATTCTTGTTGCTCTGCATTAGCTTGTATCATATGTAAATATCATGTACTTTGTTTTGTTACAGTCCATAAAAATATTATGATAAATAAATTATTTTATTTATATTGATTTGTGCTTATTTTTTAGTAGGAAAACACCAATTGTTTTAATCTGAGTCATTTTACTCGTCTGATAATCAAAGAGCATAATGGTTCAAAGTGCCTCAGAGAGCACCATTTACCAATGAAAATTCAAAAAAATTTCAACGCAGGAGGGGGTACTCCCCCTCCCGCACCCACCCCCTTTTCCGCGTCTAAAATATATTTGGCTCAAGCAAATTTTGACCCAGAGCTAGCCCTGAAAGTCATATTCTAATGTTCTGTTATTTTTTTTTCTTTTAGATATTCCATAGTCTGAGACTGAAAATGTACAAACCTCTCCTTTTTCAGTCAAACAGACTGTGTGCATACCACCACCACATACTTGTATAACTGGTTCAGGAATGTTTACAAGCGCAGGTCGTGACCTCTCCATGATGTCTTCTCCTAGTCCCAGCTGACCAACATCCCCTTCCCCACATGTGAGGACCTTTCCTGGTGTGCTGCCATGACATGGGTGATGAACTGAAGATAAACAAAGTTTTACAAATTTTTTCTTCATTGTACAGTCTTCATACAAGTGACTACCTTGCGACAAAATAGCAGTATTTTTTTCAAGAAATGAAGAGGGGAAATTAAAGAAAATCTTTTCCCTTCTGTTCTTGACTGTCCATATCTCATTAACTCAAGACATTCCAAATTTATAAAAGAACCTATGGCAGCTAAAGATGTAATCTAGATCGTACTGAAATGACAATGTATTATACCTTTTTGTCTTTTCTTAGTCTGATTGTCCTCTGACTCACGGCTGCGCTTCTTTCCTCTCCCAGCCATCTGTATCAGAAATATTAAGAAAAAATATATATATTTGTGAATTAAGTCACCCAAGACAGTTTCCCTCCAAAAATTTTGACTGGGTTGACAATTCCCTTCCCACAGTTGATACGTAACAGTTTGTACCTACTGTCAAGTTGCATATAGATAAACATTATTCTGTATCTGACTGTTTGTCATCAACTTTCCTAATGCAATATTTAAAGGGGCTGTGCTCCAGATGACAAAAAAAAAGAAAGTTTTCTTGTATTATAAATTTCTTGTAATATTTATGACTTATGCTTAAAAAATAACTTACTGACAAAAAATAAGTCAAATAATTACATTATAAATTGATTTTTTTCTCTTTCAAAGTGCTATACCGTAACGCGACGGTATAACTATATTGTATAACATTTAAAGTAAATATCTATAATATCACATGCGGCGATGGTGGTGACAGTAAAAGCGTTGGAAATATTTTGTTAACATGAAGGTCCAGAGTTCAAATCAGGCTGGAGCGAAAATATTTTTTTTATTCTATTTTGACTTTTATAATCAGTTTTGAGGTAAAATATTATGTTGCTATAATCTCACGGCATCTAAATATATAATTTATGAAAAAAAATTTTTTATGTCAGATCTGGAGCACAGCCCCTTTAACTAAGAAGACAAATCAGTTTTTCACAAGAGTAAGAATGTCACCCTGTCTAAATGTCTGGACATTCAGAATTTTCTGAAAAACAGAAGGGGAATTGTGAGGACTTGATGCACAATTTACTTTTTTAAGAGATTTTTTTAAAGGAGAAACTGCTCATGCCAGGTCGTAACTGTACTATAAACCCTGCCAGTTGTGATTTCCTCACATTTCAATTTGGAATAAAAAATAGAAACAAATATTGGTGACTGAAAATATAGCCTGAACACATAACAACAAACAAAAACAAATATCACTGTTCCCGTGCAATTGTCTCTAAATAAGTAGTACCACAGAAAGCAGTGGGAACATATCATTACTTTTCAGTAATTTCATTTTTTAAAAATCATGAAAAAAAACAACATATGAACAACACAATTAAAATACATAAAAAAAACTTTCTATCATAATGCCTTTTCCTAACCAAATCACCTTACACAATGAATTACTGTCCTGGTTTAAAATCAATGACAATTTAGTTATGATACAACTTTAGATTTTTATGGATTTCAGTGTATTTTTTGCTGCAAGTCAAAAAATATATTGTGTCAGTGCTGACTTGTATGAAATAGCTTTAAAAATATATTATACCTTAAATTTCTTTGATCCTTTAAATAGGTCTCCAACAATAGCTGCAGAGGAGACAGTTGTCTTGTTACCAGCTTCAAATGGAGGCATTTTCACAAATATTTTCCAATTTTAAAACAAATATCAAATATTCTACAAATTGCACTGTACAGTAACTCCACTATTTCCCTCCAAAAATTACAGCTCTAATCCTCTTTGTTTGATGGTCAGTATAATAACTGTGAAGCCACTACTAATGCTCTGTAATGATATAAACCCTGTGCAGCAATTTGAGCGACTTTTGACACTTGGGGCAAAATAAGAGCATGACTAAATAGCAGCACCAATTAAATGACCTTTGACACCTAAGGGTGAAATCAGAAGCAATCCTATTGCTTCCTGTCAAATTGAGCACCAGTCAATCAACACCAATTCAATCTAATTAACAAAATGGTAAATAGTAATTAAACTGTCAAATATGAAGACTAATTTAACAATATTACAGGAAATTAGCATTTTGAGCATCAACTCTTATCTGAGTAATGTAAATACTCATGAACTGTCAAAGAAAATCTTCTGTCTGAAATTATTAGGTAATTGAAAATTGTTGCACATTTCCACATGTATATTTTAAAAGAGTTAAACTTGTGTATAAGAACAGTGCAAATGAAAATGTGTTCTTTAAGATAATATTAACTTTCCATTTCAGAGGAAACAGCATATAAATATCATTGTCCCAAGAGAAAAGGGCAAAATTTCTGAGGTGAAATATTAAAAAGCTGCATTAAAACAGATAATTACTTAATATCTTTTTTATGTACAGCTGAAGTCCTTAATTAGAAAGGATGTTGTATTTTTAATTTTCCTAAACAATAAAAATCAGGAAGAACCAAGCAATGCTCTGAGAGAAAAATAATGTACAGTCGTGAGAAGTGCCACTGAAAGGTTTGTATACATGGTTTCTGAGAAGTTTCATCCCAACCAAAACAGTTTTCTTTTTCAATAATACACACAGGTAATGTCTCTACTAACAGGAAAATTAAATAAAAGTGTTAGCCTTTTGACTTTTTTAATCCCATGAAGACAGATGTCAACCCCATTTTGATAATTTTCTGACCACAGAATGACACGAAGAATTCAGCTAAAGCTTACCTTTAAGAAGTGACGACAAGAAGTGTGTGAAAACTCTTATGTTTGTCTCAGGTATTTATTTTATAAAGCAGTACTGAGTCCAATCTGCACATAAAACTTTTTTTAGGTGGCACTGCATGCTACTTTGTTTTCAGTTGTTTGTTTTTTGAACTTCTGTCAAATTGCCAGGGTCATATAAGCAAATTGCCCCCCCCCCCCCCCCCACCCAAGATTGACCTGTGCATTATACAGGAGTGCCAATCACACAGGAGTGCGCATTATACATTGGCAAATACTGCATGACTTCAGTTTTGCAAGTTTTAAATGAACACTAACAATTACTGTCTATGATGGAAACTTTCAATCCTTACAAGTCTATTACAGTGTTTTTTTTAAGATCTCTTGTTTTCGTAGATTTTAGTTATTATTTTTATTTTTTTGTCTTTTGAAGTTTCAATTGGGAATTTTTTCAGACTTTTTTTTTTGAAAAAAAAAAAAAAAGGATACTATTTTCAATTGGGAATATGACCCAATATCGGCTATAAAATATTATCAAGCTTAAAAAAACACTGCATATGATCATAAAAAATAATTTTAGAGGAGAAGATAATAGATGGCCTTATAGTGTATCTAGACCTGGAAAAGGGCTGGGTGCTGGAGGTAAAGGGCCTGGGCTAGGGGGGTCCGGGGGCATGCTCTTTCAGAAAAAATGAAATCAAGCGCGCGATTTCCTGCATTCTGGGTAATTCTGACACAATTTTTAAAGGTTTCGACATGCTGATATGTTTTTGAAATGAAACACAGAAAACATTCATATTAAGTTTTTAAAGCATGCAACATTCATGAAAAGTAATGTATTGTCGATTCATATATTTTGACCATCTGAAAAATTATTAAAAATATCCAGTTGATTATCATTTATTTCTGTCACCAAAAAAATATCAGTTTTAAAAACAAACAAACAAAAAACTACATGCAAAATGTTTGTTTTCATTATAAGAACTATACTGAAAATGAAACGGGAAGATTACCACACGTTTTCAAATTAAAAGAGGGGGGGTCAATTTCGATGATGTTTTGTTGAGAAAGTCACTAAGAGTTAATTGACTAAGGAATCGTGAGTGACACTTTCATTTGTAGACGATATTTCAACCTGTCCGGTTACATTGTTGTTTTCGGCTAGTTTGGGTTCTTTGGTTGGAATAAACTGGGGTAAAGTTGATTACTTTTTCTTTAGAAGGAAAGTTTGAAAGTAAAACCGGAATCGTAAAGTGTGGCGGCGGCAATAAAACCCACATCCCGTTACCTATCTCGGCAAATAAAAAACATTATATTCTTGCATGCAGAAAAACTATCTTTCTGTCAGTTATATTTGAAACAATCTCCTTATTGTTTTGATGATTTCAATCATGATTTATTTTAGCAACAGAATAGATTTTACTGCAAGCGAATCCGCATACTTGCAATGCGTCGCAATGTAACCCTGTAATGTACCGTATGGGCATTTTTTAAACACTAGGCAAATTGAGCGTCACGCATGATTTTCCCAATCCTTGTCACTGACCACTTGCACAATACACACAACTTAGCTGAGTTTATCGCTTGACTTTACACGCTTAAAGTCTATGTGCAGTAAAAGAAGGTATCAATGGGCGGAGTTAAAAACTATTTATGTGCTAGACTATTGGGCGGGAGATAATAATGGGCGGATTGAAAAAAAGGACACTTTTATATTTTCGGGCGGTAATTAAGGCAGCTGGGCAGGGCTAAAAAGATGAAACACTAGCCTTATTTCTGGACTAATAATGTAGGACAAAATCCCCAGGGGAGGGGGGATGACCCCACTGTGGTCACAGTGCATACTACCAAATATCTAAGCTCCAGGCCTTGCAGTTTGTGACAAGAAGATTTTTAAAGTTTTTTGCTATATATCTCTATCTAAAACATGTGACCCCTTGGGCGGGGCCAGTTTTGACCCAGGGGCCATGATTTGAACAATCTTTGTAGAGGTCTACTAGACAATGCTCAACACCAAATATCTAAGCTCCATGCCTTGTAGTTTCTTACAAGAAGATTTTTAAATTTTTCCTTTATAACTCTATGTAAATAAAGCCCTGGGCGGGGTCAGTTCTGACCCCAGGGTCATAATTTGAACAATCTTTGTAGAGGTCCACTAGATGATGCCTCACACTTTAAATATCTAAGCTCCAGGCCTTGCAGTTTCTGACAAGAAGATTTTTAAAGAATTTACTATATAACTCTATGTAAAACATGTGACCCCTTGGGCGGAGCCAATTTTGACACAGGGGCCATGATTTGAACAATCTTGGTAGAGGTCTACTAGACAATGCTCAACACCAAATATCTAAGCTCCATGCCTTGCGGTTTCTGACAAGAAGATTTTTAAAGAATTTACTATATAACTCTATGTAAATCAAGTGACCCCCAGGGCGGGGCCAGTTCTGACCCTAGGGTCATAATTTGAACAATCTTGGTAGAGGTCCACTAGATGATGCCTCATACCAAATATCTAAGCTCCAGGCCTTGTGGTTTCTGACAAGAAGATTTTCAAAGTTTTTCCTTTAAGTTTCCATAGCAACCACAGTTCTGCATGGAATTGAATTCTCTGAACAACTTAGGAAGAGGTTCATGCAAGGAACATCCCATGCAAGTTTTACTGAATATGGCCCAGTGGTTTCAGAGATGTCGTTTGAATGAACGTTGTTGATGCCTCACGACCCACACCGGACATTGGGGTATGACAAAAGCTCACTCTGGCAAGGTCAGCTAAAAAAAAATCTTGTGCGTGAATTTTTCAAGTGTACAAAATCCCCTAAAAATTGCTGTCCCTGCACTGATGAGACTTTGCTTGTTTCAAACTTCTATTTGCCTTTAGAAGTGTTATGATAAAGTTCATACTGAATGGCAGGCATATCATTACAGCTATGTTATTACAGCAGACTGTATAAAATGTAGCAAGTTTTGAAACCAATAGCAAATTTGTGGGTAAACAAGTATTTGTAGCTTGAATGAGTGCCGTGGCTGTTACAGTTTGCTTTTAAAATTAAAAAAAGCCCGTTTCTGGTTTCTAGTGTACCCTTAAAAAAGCCTTGACCTTTACATTTTCTGCTGGATTTGACTTTTCTTTTTTTTTGCTCTTGTACTTATTATCTGCAAGCTGTTTACCAAATGGTAATGTAAGTACTTGGGAAATCTTTTAAGTTATAATAGCGCCCATTAACAAAAACATAACATTATCGCCATTTTAGCAAATACTAACACCAATGCATAGATAACTTGCCAGTCATAAAATATTTTTGGTAATTTAAACCAGATGTATCTCAAGCACATCTTGCCATCCACAAAAAATAACCATGCAGATAGAGTGCTGATAATGTTTTTAAGCATTCTACAGAACTTGTTCTTATTTGGTTTATTTTTATGACGATTATGGCCAGTATTATAACCTTAAAAAGGGAATTTTGTCTGAGATGTGAGGGGGGGTTTGTCTCCAAACCGTGTCAAAAGCTTGTTTTAAATCTATAAATGAACAAAATAGTTTCTTTCTATTATTAGTTAGGAATTTGATTGTATGATGTAATAAAAAAATATTGTCAGACGTCGAACACCCCTTTCTAAAACCTGCTTGAGTATTATTTAAAATGTCGTCAGATTCTACATACTCGGTAATTCGTTTGTTCAATAAACTAGTAAAAAGTTTACCCAGACAACTTAACAATGTAATAGGTCTATAATTTTCTGGTTTCAGTGCATCACCTTTATTTTTATAAATTGAATTTATTATTCCGATAGACCACTGTTCTGGTATAATACCCGTATCAAATACAATATTGAATAAATTAACATATAAATTTTTCAACAGCCCAAATGATGCTTTAATCTGTTCATTTACTATTTTATCATAACCAAAAGCTTTATCATTTTTAAGATTTTTAATCGCTTTTTCAACTTCATCTATATTAAAAGGCACATTAAGATTATTGTTATTATTATTATTGTTGTTGTTGTTGCTGTCATCGTTTTCGTTGTTATTTACTTCTTTGAAAAAGTTAAATAAATTAGTCATACTGGCGCTTATCTTGTTATTGCTTTTACCTTTTAAAATTTTACAATATTGTCTTGGATCTTTACTTTTAGTTTTCCTTAATTTATTAATCAGCACCACATCCATCGAGGTGTGAAGTCACATCCACCGAGGTGTGAAGTATGTGTATAATGCCAGTGTTGATTGACAATCCAAACAACAAATGCTTCTTAATGGTGTAAACTGTAAAAAGCTGTTGATTATGTAATTAATCCAATTAAAGAAAAGCCATTTCATTGAAATTATGAAAATAATCCTCTAAACTTCTTCAATGTGCATCAATATAATATTAGTCTCACTATTGATAATTTCGCATCGAAGGTGAACCTAAATAATGGATTGACATTTCATATTTGTTTGCATCTGATTCGTCCAATCGTATGCAGTTGAGCAAATATTAAATTTTGCTTGTTTGCCCTATGTTTTGCAGAGTTTACAACAAAAAATGATGATATTAAGATAAAATATCATAACTTTAATCATACCAGTCTCTTTCATAAAAAAAAAACTCACAGATAATATAAGAATAAACGGAAACACTTGTTTGTATCTATTTATCCACCATTTAATTTAAAAATATCAGATCTATAAAAGCAGTTCAACACTATTAAAAGCATAACAAATTACTGTAGACTAATAATACTTCAACTTATTACTGCCAAAAGTCAATACTTACTATATTAGGCAGGCCCAAATCATGAATGTTAAAATTAAAAAGATAATGACAAAGAAAACAAGATTAAAGTGAAGATCTTACTTAAACATTTATTTTAAATACTTAAAATCTATAAAACATGTTTAGTCCACTGATGAAAGCTAGCACAGTTAAGGATGAGGAATTTGCTGTTTCTTGTGTTTGTGATTGTGATTGACATTGACCTGTTTGTTTTTTATCTTGTGTAGCATGACCAGGCTGGCATGGTTTCGCCTTTGTTCTAAAGTTGACCATTTTAGTTTCTTAATCATGTTTGTTACACTGCTTGTATAGTGGTAATCATTACAAATGTACCTTGCAGCTGACCTCTGGACCATTTCTATTCTGTGAGTGAGATTTTTTTGCCATTGATGCCATATGGTTGAGCAGTATTCAACCTGTGGCCTTACATATTTTTTGTATGCTGCTTCTTCGAGTTGTTTGTTGTGTTTTGACATTTCGTCTGATGAACCTTAAGCTGTTTTTTGCTTAGTCAGTGATATTGTTTATATGGGATGACCAGTTTAGGTTACTACTTATAGTAACTCCCCAAGTATTTTGCATGTAAGATAAAATAAGATAAACTTTATTTAAAGTCGGTAAGACAGGAACAACATAACATAAGCTCTTATGAGCTTTTAAACCGACTAAAGTGTGAAATGCAGGGAAAGATAACAAAAAAAATAAACAAAACAAAAAAAGAAAATATAAAGGTATATGACTATCTGAGTAAATATTATATGTTTGGGGTGAAATGCCATGTATTATTTAAACATGGAGGAGAAAATTCCTTGGAGGAAAAGTCTTGAAGAGGCGAAATGTCTGGAAATCACACGAGACTTGCACATCTAAATCGCGAAAATAAGTGATATTCACATAATTTCAATATTACCTTGGACTTACAAATCTTCGTAAAAGAAAAGGAGTTCAGATAATGTTTCTGTAAAATAGCTATACTGGTTTTTATTGTAGATTTAATTTTATTCCTTAACTTTCATTAACAAAATGTTAAAAACTTCGGCGCCAAGTCAAGATCATTGAAACGCATGACATGCGTTGCCCTTTAATTTGAGACGAAAAGGTTTACTTTTGCCGGATAGGCAAAGGTTGGGCCAAAAGGTGTACATACAATTAGGTATCAAATTGACAGAATTTGAGAAAACGTGTAGCGAAAGACACTCAAGGAAAAAGGCTTCAAGCTTGAAATTAAAAATGTTAACTTAAGTAACTGTGACACCGACAAATTTTCTCAAGGAAAAAATACCTTCCAAAAGAAATCTGTTATTACCACCTAGATAATTCGCCCGGAAGCAGGTGTTTTTCGCATTTCGACCATATCAATATATAAAAAGAAATGGATTTTCTTTTTTTTTAAATAAAGATTTAATAAAAGCCCGCTTTTCATTCAGTATTCAAATTCTGCAAAATAAATTCATCAGGAGATGCATGAGGATATGGGCTAACGACAAATAATCTTAGATTAGTCAATAACACTATTTACCAGAAAACAAAAAGCTGTCACAAGATGTGACATATGCTCCCTAATGTCATGTATAAATAGCTGAGCACAAATGATTGACTGAAAATTTGTTTCTGGTATTTTATGTCGATTAAGGGTTAAATCAGTAAGATTTAGAGAAAGAACTTGCAGCATGAACTTGCCATATAAAAATATATATGAAAATCTACTTGATATCGCAAGCAACTACTTCCTGTTGTTCGTCAACAAAATTAATGCGACTTTGAATAAATTGATGGTTTATGTAACATTTTCATCATACATTTTTTAGTTTAGACTCATTTAATTTACATCGATTGCGATACAAGTTCTTAAAACTTAGGTCCATCACGCTCGATGACTGCTTCGTGGGTTCAATACCAGTATTCGCGCAGCGTGGAGGAATGTGAAGATCGTGAGAGAATCTCGCCTCTGACGGGATTCGAACCCGCGACTTCGGATACTGAGCCCTGCGCTCTACCCCTGGACCACGGTGCCACCTCCTTAACATCATACATTAAATCAAAATTCATATTATGGTATAACACCCGTAGCCTTGTTGTGTAAACGTGGTCTAAACAAAACCATGGAGGGAAGGGCTCATTTTTTTTCTCATGTGTGACCTTGGACGGAGACAACCAATTCATATGTTCTGTCCATTTTAAGGTTATACTGAAATTTCTACCGAGTAATTTAAAAGAAAATCGTGGTGTGCAAGAGACATTGAGCGGAAACGACATGGGGAACATACGCTAATTTATCTGGAAGTAAACTTGTCTAATCTGTGACCCTGTCCTTGAGAACAGCCAACAAAATCTTGTTTATTGTCTATCATGTCCATACGCTGATTTTTTCATCAAAGAAATTAAAAGAAAAACAGTCTTAATTAAATTGCATCCATACTGACGCTCCACTACCTTTCGCTAAGTAATTGCAGATAGTAGAGGAGTACAAATTAGGATATGATTTTAATGAGATTGTTAAAAAAAATCCCCAAGCTGTTCAAGCGATGTGGAGAAGATACGAAAGAGTGGACGGACGGAAATTGTAATCTTATATTTGACCTTGACCTTGGACGGAGCTAAAAAATTATAAGTTTCACCCATCATGTGATTTTGTCTGAATACTACTGCCAAATAAATTCAAAATCCTGTGTTCAAGAGATATGGAACGGACACGAAACGGGGAAAGGACGCGAATCGTTCACATGTATGAACTTCATCTTAAACGGAGCCAACCGAATCATACGTTCTGCCCTCCATATCTCTGCTCTATATTTCTACCACAACTTTTAAAAATCTTTTCAGGCTGTCTATATATATGAGACGGAAACAAATTTAATTTCCGGTGAAATATACCTTCAAAGTAATTTCATTATTCTCCAAAGCGTTTAAAAGAAATGAAGCGGACACAAAATTAGGAACGGACGCGAAATAATCTCATATCTGATCTTGACCTTGGACTGAGCCAACCATGTCATAGGTTTTGCCCATCAACATTGTATTTTCGTATCTGCTGTACATCTTTATGTTGTTACGGTGTTGCTTTAAAAAATGGTAATATTTGTTGATAAACATCATGTGGAAACGCTGCTTTCTATGTTTTCCGGTTATTGAATATCTCACTATAATTTTCTGTATCGCTTTCTCCATTATGGACAAACTCTAATGAGTGGAATCAAGTCTTTACTAAAATGTTTCATTCATAGTATACGCTTATTTTTGCTTTCACATTTACTAAATTTATAAATTATTTATAAAATTTGGAAATATTATATTGTTTACCCAAAATTGCTTACCCATATTTCGATTCTTATATTGAGACTAAGATGTCTAAACGGTAAGATATGAAACGTTCTTTTTAAAAGATGACGTAAAAGTCAAACGGCTTTAAACACCGTCGAATTTTAAGACAATTTATTATGCTGAGTGTTAAGTTCCTTATGTAGTAGACCCTTAATGAGATGGGTATAAACGGACCCGAAATGGGATGGAATTTCACACATACAGCTGATTCAAAAATACATGCATACCTGATACAACATAAAAGAGATGAACGTATTGCTATTCGCTGACCTGCAACAGGAGGGCGGAACAATTACAATAAGAATGACTGACCTATACACTGACTATTAAAAAACTTTCATCTTCATTACAGAATAGCAAGGAGCGGAATAGTGGTCCAATAGTAACGCGCTAGACTGGTAACCCAGGTGCCCCGAAATCGATCCCCTGCTCCTCCACTAACATTACTAATTGTCTTTCGGATTAGACGTTAAACCGAGGCCCATGTATCAGTAATGTACACTGAGCATGCAAAAGAACCAGGGGTGTCTCTGGAATGGGATGCTTTCTGTATCTTGCACTATCCCCCACAACCTAAAATATCTAATCTCTGCACGGAGTCGGTCATAATTATGTTAAACTGGCACTGACGATAAATAAACTTAAAGTAGTCAAATAGAGAAAAAAATATAAAAGCATGCTGTCTCAACGTCCAGAAGATAAAACCAAAATATCTCAAATACGAATACAAATAAAGAAAAAAAAATAAATGAATGAAATTTTTTTTCACTCTGTTGAAATAGCCCAAGTGTTTTGACAGAAGTAAAACGTTTACAAAAACGTCACTATTTTAAGTTAAAAAAGGAAAAAAAATAAATCTAATTTATCCAATTTATTTTCATTGAAAATGTTTCCATTTCGTTAATTTTTGAGATCTACTTCCTGTTTCGGTGGTTTACATTTCCGTTTTTGCGAAATCGTGTAAATTTTTCCTGGAGGAAAAGGTTATTAACAGAATAGAGTTCACTTGATTGAATTGATTTTAAAATTAAAGGCGATGGGTGATCGTTACAATATACACAGTCAGTTAGAACACTTGCAGTCTAAGTACATTGGCACTGGACATGCAGACACGAGCAAGTGGGAATGGTTGACCAACCAACACAGAGATAGCGCGGCGTCTTATTTGGGACATTTTGATATGTCGAACTATTTTGCCATAGCAGAAAATGAAGCTAAAGCTAGGATAAAGTTCAATTTGCTGGAGAGAATGGTGCAGCCATGTGGACCTCCACCTGAACGACCTGAAGATTAGAAAAAATATTGTCTTACTGCATTTCGATTCAGATACAGTGGCAGCTGGTATTTTATAATACCAGAGAACTGGTATTTTTTTAAAAGTGACTGCATTTTGGAAACCATTCAGAAAATGTGCTCACATATTATAGAAGTGAAATGTGCATTATTTCACAAGGATCTTAACTTTCTTCAGTTCTGCATTGAACCACTGGTGACATTTATCAGATTTATTTTCAAAAATTGCAGTCATGAACTATTTTCCAACTGCTTTTTGATGTTCATATTCTCTAGTTGAAGATTGAATAGGGATTTTGTGGAATATAATGAAACTGGACTTGTGACAATTTCCATTGACCTAAACCCTGGTTTGCGTTGAAGTGTTGTGGTTTTCTATAATGACAGATAATGTTAGCTTATAATGAGCCTTTTAACATAACAAACTTGAATACCAAATAAGTCTGCTTCTTGAAGTAATCGGTTGGAGAACAGTATAAAATACCTCTTTTAGTGCAAATGTCAATTTCATTTTAAGGAGGCATTGAGATTAAAAATCCTAAGGGAATGTGTAGTCTGCTGGTGATTTGTATTATTCAGTTTTACTCATTTTGTATGAAAAATATCCTCTGTAAACACGTATTTTGATAAATTGAAGAATGATAATAAATGTCAGAAAAAAAATGCCACTTTGTGTAGTCACATGCTTTTGTATTTGTTGTGGTTTTTTATTTCCACTATAACTCATAAGCTGTATTTAGATGGACTTTCATTTAATGTTCATTTGCTATAGAGATACAAACTGTAATATTTAAAAAAGTTAAAAGCTTTTTGACATTTCTATGGAATCATGGAATGTGTTTCTTTGATTCTAAATTTGATGTCAGATTAGCATTATTTTCTTTCCTAGCCATTCCCAGTTCAGCAGTCAGTTAAAAGAAAACTGAACTGATGAAATCTTGAGTAACACCAATTTTAGAAATTACAAAATCTTATGAGGACTGGAAAAACAGTGTGGTCTCTAAATTATTCACAAGCTAATGTGTTGACAACAGAGGATAAGGCCAGTTACAAAAGCTCAGTTAAAAATCAGAAGTGTTTATTGCCTTTAAGTACTTATACTGTCACCTTTATACTCAAGACATTTTATGTGGTAACTTTTACATGAATCTCATTGATGATTTTGTGCAAGGAGTCATTGAAGGAAGCAGTCCATTTTCTGGCCATTTTAGACTGACACATTATGGAATGCAATTTTAAACAGTTGGTATATGTCTTTCTATAGTAGACAAATTTTGTATTAATACACAGGAAATTATTTCTTGAGCAGCATATATTTATACCCCCGAACAAAGTTTGGGGGAGGTATATAGTAGTACTTGGTGGTTGGTTGGGAGGTCCTTCCGTTGCAGTTTCCTTGTGCGGAGCATAACTTGAAAACTAAAGTTGGAATTCAAGGCAACTTCTAACAATGGACAGTGAGAGGAAGTGCAGTGTTCAAGAATCATAACTCCATCTTCACTATTTGCAGAGTTATTGCCCTTTATTGGTTTTCCTTGTTTAGAGCATAACTTGAAAACTATTGGATGGAATTCAAGGCAACTTCTAACAATGGTCAAGAACAGTGAGAGGAAGTGCAGTGTTCAAGAATCATAACTCCGTCTTCACTATTTGCAGAGTTATTGCCCTTTGTTGCTTTCCTTCTCCGGAGCATTACTTGAAACTACTGGTTGGAATTCAGTGCAACTTCATACAATGGTCACCGTCAAGCACAATGACAGGAAATGCAATGTACAAGAACCACAGCTATCTTTAATTGCCCACAACCATAACTCTATTTCAATATTATAAAGTATTCTGTTACTAATAACTTCCTCAGTTCTGAAGCAGTCTTGCGGGGTATTAATCACATTTAGTGATAGCTCTAGTTGTATCTGTTTCCTTTGGAACAGTTTTTCTTATGAAGAACTTGACAAATGTTCATCATCAACAGATTTATTTCTTTCATGTAAATATAAACAAAAGTTCGATGGAATTCAACAAAATCGAAGAAAAATGCACCAAATGAAAACGAGTTCTTCCAAAATGTTACATCCAATGAAATAATATTTACACAATAAGCCATGCTGTGTGAAAGCCAGCACTTTCAAGCTCTAGGATCAGCCTGCACAATGAAATGATCAATCTAAATACATCTATCCTGCTTGAAATTTTACAAAGATTGTAAGAAATTTTGTGTTGAAGAAGACTGAAAAGGGCTAGAGACTAGATTTGACAAAGCAAGATTCAAAAGATCTTTTTAATGACCCTACTTCTTATTCAAATTACAAGCAGTTGGTGAAGAAAGCATTAGAACATAAATACATCTGAGTTTCATAAACTTTTCTAGTCTTTCCTGACACAAACAAGATATATTAACCAGCAGAGAGACAAAGACACAGTTTTTAAACAAACCATTTCCCACACCTTGGTTACTATGTAACTCACAGCATACAAAAACCACATAAAGCATGGTTTGTGGTGAATCTTGACATATACAACTATTTGTCTGTGTGTATTTTGACATAGGAGACTGTTGCATAATGAGTGCTAAAACAAAACACTTTAGCAGTAAAATGTAACTTTGCAACTCACAAACAACAAAAATATTTGACTTCTTAAGTGTTTCTGGGTACATAGCTGCAATATCACCTCAACTGTTTAAATTCTGACAAGAAATTTCCAAATATAAGTGACAAGATTCTGTGACACATAAGACAATAAAATTCATTGTTAACTTATAAAACTTGTAAAATTTCCATGTGAAAGTAACAATTTAAACAAGCTGTAAATAAGAGCAACACAAAAATACGTAACGTTTAAATGTCCAGCTGATAATTTTGTAACACTCTACAAAGTTTCAGTCAAGGGCTGTAACCAACTGATGTATCACATGGCTTTATTTCATTAAATAGTAAACATCTGTTTAGGTGACTGCTTTTGAAAGTTACATGTATTCAAAACTTGTTTCACAACAAAATTTATGTATTACTCTAAATGACAGTTTCCTAGCATAGACTTTGTATGGGGATCCTTCTGAAATGAGTGATAGAAGTAAGGGTTAAATTAAGCTGATGAGATTCAAACTTTTATTACTGAGTGCCTTCGAGTCTGATTCACATTACTGAAAAGTTAAAATAAACAGGGAAACAATGCCTCCTTTTTATCCAGAAGATTCCAGTCCCCTAGATTTTTTATACAATCAAGGTTCAATTTCTTTTTTAATATCAGAGCACTATACAATGCCTTCTTGAATAATGCCTCAATTACCTTCAAATCCTCTACCTAATACCTATATTAACCTATAACACTAACTTACAATCTTAAAAATCCAGCAAATATCAAAAATTCAAAACATATACTTCACTAACAAATCTATCGTGTATGTCTCTTGTTGTATGATAATGATAAATGCTGATAATTTTTTATCAATTCTGGTTAAAATTCAAATGCACTATGTCTTTTAAGTGACTGACTCAACAGAATTGAGCTAAAAAAATGTTTTTCTTCAAAAATAAAGGAAAATTAATACACTATGAAAAACACATGATTTTATCCTTCTATACATTATGACAACTGAAGAAAAAAGGAATTTCTGGTCAGTAAAAAAAAACATGGCCACCTTGACCACTAAGCCACTGAGGACTGTTCTTTACAAATGTCAAAATAAACAATATAAACATAGTATCTACACCATGACTAATTTTCTTCCTGATAAAAGTGTAAACAACATTGTATTATGATGTGTTTCTGTAACAAAAACTGAGACAATAACTTAGTTCAAACCTAAAGTTTTATATGTGTTAACATTTTCTTTTTAATCTGCTGAGATGGGTCAGAATGATGACAAATAAAAAATTATTTTGGTGGTGGTGTAAACACTAAATTCTGTTTTAAAGTAGTTAAGTAAAAATGTATTTAAGTTCTGTTGGTTTGAGTTAATTTATTTTTTATTTATTTTTTCAGTAGCATGGGGTACAGAGATGTCTTGTCAATCCAGAAGTTATTCATTTGAAAAACTTGCAAATTTGGATGAAAATTTTCAGTAAGAGTTTCAAACAAGAGTGCCATGATGGCCCTGGATCGCTCACCTGATTACTTTGGCTGTAGGTTTGCTGTAAAGCAGTATTTCATTTTTTAATTGAAAATATATAAGTGCCTACAAACCAAATATGTAAAATATCAGTCAATAAATAAAGGCTCAATGACAGAAAGTAGAAATATCTATTATAAGCTATGGTGACCTTGACCTTGACCCAGTGACCTCAAACCCTACTCATGGGTAGAGGTCCATGCAAGGAAACTATACATTGAATATCAAAGATATTGGTCTACAAATGAAGGCTCTATGAGGTACAGTAGATAAATCTATTTTTAGCCTCCATAACCTTTAACCTAATCTAATAATTTGAAAAAGCTTGATAAAGCTTCCTAAATGCCAAATTTTAAAATTCTAGGCCTTGTGGTTTCAGACAAGAAGATTTTTAAATATTTCCTTTTTTACATAATAAGGGCCCCCGGAGCAGGGCAAATTTTGACTCCAGGGCCAACATTTAAATAATATTGGTAAAGGTTCATTACAAAATACTCAACACTAAATATCTAAGGTCTAGACCTATTTGTTTTGGAGAAAAATTATTTTTCATGTTTTTCCTATATAAATTTATGTAAACCAAGAAAACCCTGGGGCTTGGCCAATTTTGACCCAGGGAACATAATTTGAACAAACTTGGTAGACATCTGCTAGACAATGCTACATATCAAATATCTAAGCTGTAGGCATTGAGGTTTCCAGTAAGAAGATTTTTAAAGATTTCCTATATAAGTCTATGTAAAATGAAGTGACCCCTGGGGCAGGGCCAATTTTGACCCCAGGGAAATAATTTGAACAATTTTTGTAGAGTTCCATTAGAGGGTGCTAAATGCCAAATATCTAAGCTCTAGGCCTTGTGGTTTCAGACAAGAAGATTTTGAAAGTTTTTCCTTTAGGTTGGTATGGCAACCAGAGTTCTGCATGGAATTGATTTCTTTGAACAACTTTGGAAGAGCTTTATGCAAGGAACATCCATGGCAATTTTCATCAACTTTGGCCCAGTGGTTTCAGAGGAGATGTCGTTTGAATGAAAAGTTTACGGACGGACGCCGGACGGATTGCGATCACAAAAGCTCACCTTGTCACTCTGTGACAGGTGAGCTAAAAATGTAACTTCTGCTCATTCATCAGTAAAATCGGGTTTCCAATCTGGGAACTGATTTAAAGAATTAAACATAATTTTATGTTAAAATACTTACTCCTACAAAACAAGAAAAAATGACAATGATTCTATATATAAAGAATTAATAACCATAACAGCCTTACCATGGACAACAGATTTTTTAGTGTGGCAACGACATGTCTTTAAACATCTCTGATGCTTTTAGCAGATAATAACTTATTCATTAATTTAAATATCTCATTGTTTATAAAAAATATTTGGAAATTAAGATGGTAATTTCTAACCTGATTATAAAACTATTAAAACACCTATACATTCTTTAGTTACAGATCTACTTAACTGTTTGTCTGCTTATTATAATGTAAAGAATTTCAAATTTCTGAAAATACTACAACATTAAATATGCATAAAAATAAACCTGTCTTTAGAAAAACAAGAAACGTTAGTTAACAAGATCCATTTAGTTTTTTCAGACAGTTGTCAAAAATAGATTTTTTCCCAAACATATTTTATTTCTTACATATTCTACCCAGAACAGAAGTATAGAAGAGTACAATTTTACACAAATTTTCTAAGTGCCACCTTGTCATTGTTTGCCCTTTATTCTGTTATACTCCAATAAACACCTGTTTTGACATAGAAAAGGTTAATATTGCAAACCATTACTAAGCAGCTTATACAGCTGTCAATTTTTAGCAGTTGTGAACCACTGTAAAATTTAGATCTAGCATTATTACCCTTTCAATGTCACAATGTATTAAAGTATGAGATGCTAATAATAATTTAGCTATCATTATATCTCACAATTCTCTCTGTTTTATATTCATGAACTTGAGATTTGTTTCTTAAAATAATGTCCCAAGTATTTAAGTCCTCATAAAAATTTAGTGTATTATATTCAAAGAAAATTTAAAGGTTAGTTCTTGTAACTGCATTGACAGCTTTGTATTTTAGCTTTAACCACTTTAATTTCCAGTTATTAGTGGATAGAAAGTGTCTATGAAAGTATGTCTCCAGTATGAGAAATGTGAAATAAGTTTCTTGGTTTACAGTATTTTAATGAAGGGTCATATTTTTTGGAAATTATTACTGAACCAATAAACTGATGATTATAAAGCAATGCTGGCCTGTAATCATACTGTTTTCTGCAAATCTTATCCAGCTAATGCAATATTAACATGAACAAAACACTTTCAACCCAAAAAATTGTGAGTAAAATACTAATACCAGTGGTAAGAGAATAGGCAACAGACCTATGTTGACGATATGTGTTATATTGCATAAAAAATAGGTAGGTGAAACACTTTAAATATCTAGAGTTACTGCATCGCCTCCTTAAAATTTAGCTTTATGATTTATACATTATTTTATACATTTGCATTTGTCTAGACTCTAGAGGCCAAAAAATTAAGTCAAGCAATGATAAACAAAGCAATAATACAGACTCCTAAATGAAAGTATGACTTAAACATATTTTATTTCCAAGAATTTTTGACAAAAGTGTAAGTTTGCATCAATTTCAACAGAAACAAGGAAAAAGGGTTAGGTCACAAGTTCTAACAACATTAACTACGACCTGTCCCTATGCAAAGTATGAAAGTATGACTGAACTCAAAAGGAACTACAGACAGACTGGTGATAAAATACTTGATATATCTTCTCTTTATACCAGAGAAACAAATACATAAATTACAATACTTAGACTTTTGTACTTAGAAGAAACAAAAGTGTGTGATAGGCAATACTTCTAGAAACCTAGTGCTTTGCTTTCAACAGTATAAAATTACAAACATATTTCTTACACAAAATTTATATGATAATAATATAGGATGCAAAATGATAGTTTAATAAGTGTCTAAGAAAAATGAACACATGTATTTCATTCCAAATTGACAGAAATGACAGTAACTTCCAATTTCAATTAAACTCTGTCATAACTGAAACATGCTTATTCACATAGTAATATTCTCTCAAATATTTTTGCAACAATCACCAGTAGCAATTATACAAACCATGTACAAGCTAGCTATGTCAACTAAGACAATATTCTTGCAATATTTTAAAGTGCAAAGAAATCCCTCATAGTGAACAAATCCTGATTTGTTCCAAAGGAAAACAAGCAAAGTCTATGCCAATCAACAGCTAGTCACACATAAAAGGTTATCTTTGGGATGCATGTGTATCGTATCAGCTGACCATGGCAATTTTCAATGTTGATTTCATTTCAGTAAATAATTTTAAACATTTATGTAAATATTTGTAAGTCATCAGGACAAAATTGTTTGAATTCTGCATTATCAAAGAACAGTTAAAAGATCATTTAAGTATGATTAAGTTTTATTTGCATTAATTGTAACTTAGCTTGTTTTTCTTGTGGAAAGTCTTGAATATACCAAAAAATTACAAGAATCAATATATCTCAAAAAGTATCCCAAATGAACTCATATTACAAATATGTTACAACTAACATATAAAAACACTTATAATCAAATCACTTTCTTTTCCTTGCAAAATTTTCAATACATTTATCCAGAACACAGAATCACAAGTTTACATAATTAATCTTGACTGATGTCACTGTCAAACTCTTCTTCACTATCTTCTTCACTAGAACCATCAAAGTCGGAATCTAAATCATCATCAACAACCTTGTGTTCAGTTCGCTGATGTTTGTTCTTCATATTGTTCATACTTGAAGAATTTTTAACAGATCTGGGTCCAGCATTATAGTCCGACACTAATGGATATATGTATTCTATTGCAGACTGAATATTTGCCACTCTAGGTGCTGAAAGGGAAAACAAAAGGGCCATGATGGCCCTACAGTGCTCGCCCGAGTATTACTGCAACAATGCAAGGGATTTATTATTGACAAAACTAGACAAAGCTCAATTCAGATTTTTCTGACAAGAATTCTGAAGAGTTTGTCTATATAAGTCTATGTAAAACATCTGACTCCCAAGTTAAGTCAAAATATCTCCTGGTCTGAAGTCCACACACAATGCTTCATGCCAAATTTTAGAATTCTTGGCCTTATGGTTTGAGAGAAGAATATTTTGTTACATATTTCTTTATAGATATATGACCCCTTGGTCATGGCCAAAAGAGACTCTAGGGACATAGTCTGAACAAGAGCCAACACAAGCAGGGGCCACGGTCGACTTTTTCCTATTTTCAACGGCAAACATATCAGAGGAAGCACACTGTGGTGAAGGGATTTCAAATGAAACATCATTTGGAAATATAATTATCAAATTCACCCAAACAATAATTTGACCTTGACTGTGAAGGTCATTTTAAGGTCAAGGTCATACTTGAAAGAATCATAACGTCTGATTTGTCTTAAGTGTTGTTTTGTCTAAGTATGAATCAAATCCAACAACAAATAACAAAGTTATGGCCAATTTTAGCAAAATTCAATAATTTGACCTTGAAGGTGAAGGTCATTTACGGGTTAAGGTCAAGTTCAGTCTGGTCCACTTGAAGAACTTGTCCAAAGGGTTGTTGTGTCCAAGTATGAAGACAATCCACGTATTATTCATAAAGTTATGGTCAATTTTAGCATATTCAATATTTTGACCTTGAAAGTGAAGGTCATTACTGAGTCAAGGTCAGGTTTAGTCTGGTCTATTTGAAGGTCCAAAGAGTTGTTGTGTCCAAGTAAGAAGACAATCCAAAAAGGAATGAAAAATTATGATCAATGTTAAAGTTTTCGGACAGCAACAACAACAACAACATGTCAATAACTCGAGTTTTTCTTTGAAAAAAGTCAAGCTAACATTTTGGTCAAGTCAAACTGAAAATTTTACACTACCAATCTTAGAGCTCTTGGCCTGGTGGTTTTAGACAAGAAGATGTTTCAATTTTTGTGATCGAATGATGTCCATCGTCCGTTTTCGTGTGTGTGTGCGTTAGTGTGTCAACATCTTGATTCAAACATCATCTTAAACCACCTGGCCAAAGTTAATAAAACTTGGCAGGGATGTTCCTTGCACGAAGCTCTACCAAAGATGTTCAAACAATTCAGCTCCATGCAGAACTCTGGTTGCTAAGGCAACTAAAAGAAAAAGCTTTAAAAATCTTCTAGTCTGAAACCACAAGACCTAGAGCTTAGATATATATACTGTATGGTGTATCGCCTAGAGGTCCTCTACCAATGTCGTTCAAATTATGTCCCTGGGGTCAAAAAAGGCCACGCACTTGGGATCAAGTTTTACATAGAAATGTATAGGGAAAAACTTAAGGAATTCTCTTCTCTGAAATCACAAGGCCCTAAGTTCTAAAATTTTGCACAAAGTATTGTCTAGTGGACCTCTATCAAGATTGTTCAAATTATGTCCCTCGGGTCAAAATTGACCGCGCCCTAGGTGTCATTTGCTTATATAGAGGTCTTTATAGGCAAAACTTTAAAAAATCTTCTTGTCTGAAACTACTACGCTTTGAGATTTGATATTTGGCATACAGGTTCACCTAGAGCTCCTCTACAAAGATTGTTCAAATTATGCTTCTGGGGTCATAAATGGCTCCGCCCCGGGGGTCAATTGATTCAATAAAGGCTTATATAAGGAAAACTTTGAAAATCTTCTTTTATGAAACCGGAAGTGCTTAGAAATTTTGCATGGAGCATCATCTGGAAGTCCTCTACCAAGATTGTTCAAATGATACTTGACAAAACTGACCCCACCCCAGAGGTCATTTAATTTTTGTGAAGATTTGCATAGGGGGAAAAAAATCTTCTCGTCAGTATCCACAAGGCCTAGTGTTAACATATTTGATGTGTAACATGGCCTAGTAGACCTCTATCAAGTTTGTTCAAATCTTGGCCCTTGGGTCAAAACTGGCCCAAAAAAAAGCCTTTTCAAATTTTGTCATACAGCCTTAATTTATAGACAGGTATCTCAGATATTTGGTATAAAAGCACCTTGCAGGAATCTCTGCCATTCACATGGATTAAGGTCAAGGTCACTTAGGCTAAAAATAGATTTGGGTACTTTTTCCCTTGGCGTCTTCATTTATTGATGGATATCTGAGATATTTTGATATGTAGATAACTTGCAAAGACCTCTACCCTTAGGTGAAGTTTGCAGTTACTGAGTCAATGTCACTAAGGTTAAAACTATTTTTTTCTACTTTTTGTCAGAGAGCCTTTATTTATTGATTGATATTTTAAATATTTTGTATAAATACACTATACATGAACCTCTTCCATTAAATTGGGGTTAAGGTCACCAAGGCTAAAAATAAATTTATCAACTTTACCTCATTTATAGACCAATACCTTTGATATTTGGTATGTAGGTTCCTTGCATAAACCTCTATCCTTAGGTGGATTTGAGGTCACTGGGTCAAGGTCACCACAGCTATTAATAGATTTTTCTGCTTTCTGTCATACAGCCTTTATTTTCAATGACTGATATTTTAGATATTTAGTTTGTAGGCATCTACAAATCTTCAATTAGAAAATATTATACTGCTTTTGACCTTTGCTTAGTACTCAGGTGAGTGATCCAGGGCCATCACTGCCTTCTTGTTTTATTTTTGTTTTCAACAGCAACCAGAGTTTGGCATGGATTGGAATTCTTTGAACAACATTAGTAGTTTTATGTAAGGAAAATCCCTGCCAAGTTTCATCAACTTTGATTTAGGGAGAGATGTTGTTTAAAGCAAGAAGTTGACAACACACAACAGACACTAGGGATATAATCTGAACAATCTTGGTAGAGGTCTACTAGAGGATGTCTCAAAGCTCTGTGTCAAGTGATTTTAGAGAAATTTTAGAGAAAAGGATATTTAAAGTTTTGCCTATCTATGTAAAATCAAGTGACCACTGGGGCTTCATCAATATTGACCCAGGGGTTATGATTAGAACAAACTTGGTAGAGGTCCACTAGACAATGATACAACTCAAATATCTAAACTCTAAGCCATATGGTTAATGAGTAATCGGCTACATTAAAGTTTTTGCATTATGCAGACAACAACCCAGTGATCATAATAGCTCAAATTTTCTGTTTGAAAACAGACATGCTAAAGACAACACAGTAACTTGATGTATGAATTCAGCAAGAAAAACTAAACTTTAATGTAAATTGAAAAATTAATCTAGATTAAAAAAATAGGCAAGGTGCATTTAAATTAAAACAAGTTCCAACAACGATAAATCTGTGATATCCTCCTTAATTGTAAACATGTGATATCTTCCTTACACCAAGTACCTATAATCTCAGGCTTGCAAACTTTATGACAGGCAGAAACACTCATTTACACATTATCTGCACAATTTAAAAGCTAAATGCAAAACTCTACTTTCTGCTTATACATGTTTTTCTACTGTCAGATAGAAAAGCTTTTTTTTTTACTTTAGTATGGTTAAATTTTCTTACAAACTTTGAGAAGTTGGGGACTGGACTATACCTGTGACAGTAATACTGCCTGTAGAGAATATTTTCAACGTAGCTTTGGGAGTTTTTATTCTGTATGTCACCCCTGGATGCAACTCGGGTTCATAACTGTAAAATGAAAATGTATGATAAACTGTATTTACAATATTGCATAAATATGCTATACAAAACGCATTATCTTCTCTCAAGTTACAATTATGTAGCAGCATTCTTCCAATAAAAAAAAATATGGCAAATTAGTTGCATGAAGTTACAATTTGATATTTCATTAAGAAAAGAAAAAAAAAAACACTGTCAGACACTTCATCAATTCTTTCAAAAATGAGAGATGATTTGTAAAAGTCAAGTACAAGCCAAGGGTTAATCTTCAGATGAATACTCTATATGTTTTTGTTCTGGTCAACCCCTTTTGTTTAACAGTGGATATCATTTTATGTTATAATTCTGAAGTAAGACTTTCAGTTCTAGACCCTTATGCTTAATATAACAACTGTCTCCTCTCTCTCAAAAAAAAAACAACACTCAGTAGCAGGACACAAAACCATAACCTTCAACAGAGTAGTTACAACAAATCAGAAACATTAACCACTTAATATATATAGGAAGTCTCTCTTTACATAAGAAATCATACGAACATATTCAGTGAGATGAATTTCATTCACTTGCAGTGCAATGTTCCCCTCATATTGTACCCTTATTTCTGTTTCATTAACAACAATGAAACAAATGTATTTTCTGAATTTGAATAAGGTGATTTTCTACAACATGAGATCTGAGTTTTGATTGATGGATCATTACAAGTTCGGTACCGTGCAATGCAAACTCTGATGAGGTTTCACTAACAAAAATGTAACATAATATATACCGGTAGTTGGTTTTCATATACAGTATTAAACCAGATTCCACACATTTTGTACATACCTAGCTTCTTTGTGTTCTCTAGAAAATTTGGTAATATCAAGAGCAAATGGTAAAGAACATGTGCCAAGTACATTCACCACACGGAAGTTTGAAAACTTGACTTTATATCCAAGTTTCTGTATTTTTCTAGCAAATTTTCTGGCAGCAACTTTGGCAAAGTCTTCACTGAAATTTTAAAAAATATATAGTATGAACAAGAGAATGAACCTTAACACTATAAGAATTTACAGAAAAGGTTGAAATTTAGACTAACTTGCTTTATTTCAATGATACATAAAAAAGAATCTGTTTAGTGACTACCATAGGCTACAACTGAGTCTGTTGAATCTTTTTTCTAACAAAGAAAATTTCTACATACTTTTTGTAGATCTATTTTGTTTTCCAATTCTACCTCAGGTACGGAAAACATTTGTGAAAGTTTAACAGAAGATTTTGAACCAGTCTACTGATTGCACTTCTTTTTCTAAGATCAACAAGCCTGAATGTTACAAGAAACAGTTCTGTATTACCTGAGGGCCCCTGTACACGTGACCTTCCCAGAGGACCATACACTGGCTGTTGTGTAAGGATTTCTTAATCTCATATTTAACATCTGAAAGTTTAAAGACTTTAAATTATGTTTCAAATGAGACCAACTTGTTAGGCAGTCAATTCATTAATATTCATAAGTCTACTTCAACACTAGGAATGAATGAAAAAAGAATACTGTTGGTTAATTGCAGCACCTCTTATATAACCAGTAAATACACAATCAACTCAAATCATTCTTAAACTCATATTGTTACAATATACACTGTATTGTTTATGTAAGAAAGTATAATGATATACACCTTTGTATAAAAGAACATGTTGTTGCTGATATGAGCATTTATAAATTACTTCTCAGACCAAAGTTAGTTATATTGGTTATATAATGAAAAGAGCTGTCAGTGGTGACAGTGGTGCTGTCCCCACTCCTTCCACCACCTTACGTGCTTTAGAAATTTCAAAAGTCCTTAGTGGTGTATATCAAACAATAATCAACCTTTAATTCAAACTTGAAAATCCTAGCTTTCTTTTTATTTATAAGAAACCATTTAAACAGAATAGATCACTGTCATATTGGGGTTAAGTACAAACCACTATTCTTTATTCAATTCATTAAGATCTTGTTTTGGTTTGAGAACTGCTGTAGAATTGCAGACCCCTGTAAACATGATCTGTGATACAGTAAGCCCGTAAACATTTTTGAAACACAGACCCTGACACAAAAAAGCAACGGTGTGTTAATCTTATAATCATGTCCAACCATCTTGTAAAGTCTGAAGCTCCTTGGTTTAGTTTTTTTAGTTATTGACTGAAAACTGTTTTCAGAGTGCTGGCCCCTGATGAGGCTTAAATTAAAATGTTTATCTAATCATCAAGCCCAAACATCATGTTTAGTAAAATGGTGCAAGTTGGAGCTGTACTGTATTAATGATTGGAAACAGTTTTCGTAGTGAAGGACCCTATGAGCTTAACCTTTGACCAAGTGGGCCCAACATCAATAAGCTTCATCTACTTATCATGTACAACATCCTGTAAATTTATTAGGCCTTGGTTTGGTTGCTCTTAATGATTCAAAACCATTTTAGTACTAGTAGTGAAGTATTCAATATGCAGGCCCTTTTCAACTTAATCTTTCACCAACTGACCCCAAAGTCAAAAGGATTTATCTATTCGTCAAGCCCAGTAGTCCCAAGTTTAATTACTCTAGAGTTATTTATTGGAAAAAGTTTTCAAAGAGAAGTCCTCTGTAAACTAGACCTTTTTGAACTATGGAGCCTATAATCATAAGGATTCAACATTCCAAACCAACCAAAGAAATATGGTTTCTGGGCTTATGCTTTCTTGAGTTATTGTGTCTACCGACTGACAGACAAGCATTTGCAAACCCACATATCTTATATAGGGGACATTATCATAACTAAAACTTATTAAACACTACTGGGAGAAATGCTGTTAAGAGATGCCATAAGAAATATTACCCCATGCTGCCTGTGATACTCAACGTTGGAGCTCTCCATTGCAATCTTCTTCAAGTTAAGATGACACTTGGTACTAAAACTGCACACCACATTGTTGATGCTTATATCTATTAGTGGTACATCTTCTTCTTCTGGCTGTGGTACTGCATCATAGCCTTCAGGTAATACTCCACCATTTGTATTAGGTAGGTGATCTGCCACAATCTGCCCATCTGCCATAATGCTTTTGTGAGGTTGTTTTTCTTATAAACAACACTGTTGTATTCAGGAGGACATGTTTAGCTGAAATAAAAAAAATTCTTATCTTTTTAAGTAATACCTACAGCTCCAGTACCTGACCTTCACTTCCCAGTAAAAGACAACTGGTGGCTATCACCTGTTTTTTCTTACTGCAATGAAACCTACCCATGGCACAATCCCAGACGGCTCCAACTACCTGAGAAAAGATCAAGTAGTCATAAGTAATGCACAATCACAACTTGGTGAACTGAGGTTCTCATGCCACTGGCCAAAGACACAGCTTACCCTTATTCAAACCAAGACATTCTATAAAATGTACCAGCCGTAACTGCTCTTAACATGCTCATGCTCCGGCTAGAATTCAAATCAAGACCTACCTCAGCAGTAACTGCTCTTAACCTACTCATGCTCTAGCTAGAATTCAAAACAGGACCTTCTATCTCAGCAGCAACTGCTCTAAACATACTCATGCTCGAATTCAAACCAGGAACTTCTATACCAGCTGCAACTGCTCTAAACATGCTTGGGCTCCAGCTAAGATTCAAACCAAGACCTTTTACACCAGCTAGAATTCAAACCAGGCAAACCCTTAAGCAAACATCAGAAGCAATATTACATTTTCTAATTGAAGATTTTCAAAGATCTCATAATTCATACAAATAAAACCCATGGCACTATGGAATGTTATTTAGGTAAAAATAATGCAATGCCTGCTCACTGTTACAATTTATTCACTGACACTGCTATAATACTTACGTGTACTGTCATTATGCATGCTGGCACTTTCATCACACTTGTTGAAAATGATTCCATACTTGCTGGAAGTTAAAACTTGAATGCTGTTTAGGCCATGAGACCTATATCATATTTTCATTTGACTGACTGACAGTTCAATGTAGTGTAATGGTATATTTCATCATGCCCTGGCTATCTTTGTAATGCATCCAAGAACAAAATACACAAAGTGATCAACCAATATAGAAAATGTTATCAGGCACTAAGCAAAATAGAAGTAAGCTTTCACACAACACGACCAAGACATTTACACGTACTTGAATTTACCACATAAGAATTGACTGAGCTGGCAAACAAATTAACTTCATTCATAAAAGTGATGTTTTGCATGTTCTGAGGACTCCTTTTAGATTAAAAACGTCATTAAGTTGATGTGCTCTAACAGTGATTAGCTGAGTGAGACAACAACGATATTTAAACCATTCACCCCACTGACTGGTAGCAAGACACGTTACCTCCCAAATTTTGCCGACACTTCACCCCCCCCCCCCCAAATTAATTTTTAGACATGTATGTTTACTAACACTTGTATGTATGTATGAAGGTATTTTTCGTTGTTGTTTTTTTTTTTGGTATATATCAAAACAAAAAAACATGACAGAAAATTTATTCATGTCATCATTTAAACAGTATAATAACATTCATCACAAATAAAACAAAATAGATTAGTATTTCATTTTGCACGCTATGTTAAAATTACAGCGATGCAAAATGGCGATGGACCTGAAAATAGACCGTAGCTTATACATTGTGTTAGGCCTTTTTCATTGGGTTTTTGGGTGTGCGGCTTAAAATCGCACGATGACAGTGGTTGATATCAACAGAGACATTAAGCAATGACCCTATTCCCAGCCAAACACCAAATTCAGATGATAAAACCATACAAAAAGCCTAAATGACTCAAAATACACAAATAAATGCATCTACTAACACCTGTAATTGTCTGTAAATAACAAAAACAAAATGGGGGTGAAGTGTCTGTCAATTTTCATAAAATGGGAGGTGAAGTGTTTGGAAAAAATGGCTTCGGGTGAAGTGTCTTTGGGGGGTGGGGGGAAGGTGTGAATTTTTTGTAAGCCCACTGATTTAGGTGCCTCTGCTTCTTATATCATGTAAAAAACAAATAATTTTAACTTCATATACTATATTCTGATATATCTTTATACAGGGTTGAGTCTTAATCAAATGTAGTAAATATATTGACAATATACATCATTTCGATTTTGTCGCGAAAATATATGATAGAATTTTTAATGTCAAAACATTTAATTAATTAAATTTCAACAAACAGCATAAAATAAAAATAATCTGATATCGTTGAATCTTATAAATAATATTCTTTCTTTTCAAGACGAATATTATATTAAAAACCTTTTAGTTATCCCGAACGGTCAGTAAGTTGTTGGCTACTTGCGCAGATAACTTCTTGCAACCGCCATCTTACTTACGCCATCGGATTTAGGTTAAACACCACCAAATCACTGTTGTCGGGAACCAGTCTGCGGAACTATAAAATGACAAAGCTGCCTGATTCGTTAAATATGAAAATATAGTTCCGAAAATTATTTTTACATGGAAAAAAGGACATAAATTGCAGAACAAATTGAAAAAAGACATATTTGCTTGGACCTTTCTTGGTTATTTTTTCTTGTTAAAAAATAAACAGGAAATTTGGACAGATTATGAGTGATCTCCTTTGAGTAGGTCCCCGGGGGGGGGGGGAGGGGGGGCACTCACTATATATTGGGTGGTGGGGAGGTTCTGACAAACGGGGGTATTTTTTCATATTTTTGTCTACAATGGGGTATGTCATTTTTACTGTGTCTCTGAAGGGGTCTGTAAAATCTAGTCTCTAATGGGGTTATAATTAGCAAAGATAATTCTACCATTAGGTTGTAAATGAATCTTAATCATAGCAGGTCAGCATCTTTATTGGATTATAACAGTACCCTTTCATTTAAGAGCTCTCATAATTATTATATAAATTACATCCCTTATCACAATCTCTAAGTATTGCACAGCAGGAAATAACATCTGCACCACCCAGACCAGAAAGTAGTGAAAGGCGGTCATTGAGAGCAAGGACTGTCATTGAGTTTACGTCTTAATTTATCTTGTTAAAATAAAATTATGCTTCATACTGTCTTAAAATTTTATGATATAAATGTATAAACACCTGAAAAAGGGGTGTATGATTTTGCATGTCGGTCTATAATGGGGTTTCAAAGATGCCTAAAAAGTCTACAATGGGGTTGCATATTCAGGAAAAAGTAGTCTACAATGGGGTCGGGGTTCAAGACCTCTATCCGAACCCCCCCGCCAAAATTTTTTCAAGTACCCCCCCCCCCCGGGAGTAGGTCAAAGACCTAAAATACTACAGATTCGAAACACATTTATAAATCCAAAAGGAATACACTATTTAATCGCGCGGCAAGTCAACATTATGCCCAAAAACTAAACGATCTGTAAAAACCCCAACCATAAATCAATAGCATGGTATACAAGTGACCATTTCAGTATAAACGAAAAAGGTTTTACTTTCAGTTTTTAACAAAGTCATGTTAAAGAAATTCTGATTTTTAGGTAGTCAATTTGTAGATTTGCTGATAAATTCCAAACACTCCTTACCACAAAGGTGGTTTTCTTCTTTCCATAAAACTTTATTATTTCTGGTTCGCTTCTGTTAGTAAGCAGGGTCTTTCAAATTGCTATTTGAAAGACCCTGTTAGTAAGGTATCATTTTGTAGAAAAAAATGGATGTTCTATTGCAATTTGTTTTCATCATAATTAAAATAGTTTTTGAGATATTTCAGATATAAAAAAATCTTATCCAGCTGCCGCGAGATTGTGTGAGATTTACACAAGTAGCCAATCTGTGATATTTTAAGTCTTTGAGAAGGTATACAGGAAAAGTTGACTGGTTATGCTATGAAAAAATCTAGAAGAAATTGTTTTTCATTATTGCTTCTTTCCATAAATCGGCAAATTTAAAGCGACTGACTCACAGAATTTAGCTGATTTTTTTTGCATCCAAATTTAAGAGAAGTTAGTATACTATGGAAAAAAACAACAACAACATTATGCTTCTACATACCATGAAAAATAAAACAAAAAGTTTTGATTTTACCAGGATTCGAACCCATGTCCTTTCGGTAAAATATAGAGCGACGGTCTACACCACTGAGCCACTGAGACTGGTTACAAAAATGCGTCAAAATTAATGTTTTAACTAAAGTATCTACACCGTGCCTAACGGGGTAAATTTTTTACCGTTGAAGGTGTGATTCAAAACTTTATATTTTGATGTTTTTCTGTCACAAAAAAATGAGTCAATAACTTAGTTTAGTGATGTTCTTCACAATTACAGCTAGAATTTCCAGATGTATAAACGTTTTTCTTTTTTCAGCATTGGCCCATCTGTGAGTCAGTCGCTTTAACATCTTAAAATGCTTATTAAATGAGATTGGGACTTGATGCCACAATGAAATACCAGATGATTTGACATAGTTGTGTGTAACCCATTGGGGCACGGGTCCAGGATCGTATCTATTTGGTAGAATTTTGCTTTTTTCCCTTGCAGAAGAATAGAAATTAAATGCTCAGTCCTATTTTAGCGCATTCACAACTTTCAAAAAAATTACCCCTCGCTCCGATATTTCTGATACAAAAAATAAAAACACATACGCCATGATATCCGCAACGTTACATTAGACTGATCTCCCCATTCGGAACACCTCAGGCGACTTCAGTAAGTCACCTCGGAAATAATATGGTAGCCGCCATAATGGACTATTTTGTAACACAAATGGTGTCTGCTTTTTTGGAGACATTTCTTAAAACCTCTACCTGTTCATGCTTTAATTTAACATTTATTTTCATTTTTTTCTAATCCATAAGACAAACAATGCTTGAATTCTGCCATGTTTGTTTATAATTTTATTAAAGCCGCGGCGAATTTAGTCTGGTTCCCGTCGTACTATAAAATTTTAGTAATGAACGGAGAGAAAAGGGCAGGTAATCCAGACTACGGCAAATTACCATTTGGTGTATTCATACACTTACATACGAGGTATTTTTACGGGTTTGTATATTTTGCAGGCAGATTTTGCAGGCAATATAAACAAAGAAGGATTTTGCAGGCAATATACACAAAGAAGGATATTAGATTTTGCAGGCAATATAGATTGTATAGGAGAGTAGGAAAAGGTGTTATATTTATACCATGAAGTGTGAATTGGAACTTTAAAGGCTGTTGGTTTATAACAAATGATGTTTAAAAAATAAGTTTAGTGGGTTTTTTTAACATTTAACTTTTAACAGATATAATTCCTAAATACTGAATTCAATGCCATAATTGGGGTACATGTAAAATGTCCTAGGCAATAAATGGATTGAAATAATAAACAACAGTTGACACATTTAATATTGTTTACTTTTGTTTATAATCTAGATATTTCTATATATATTTTTTACTCCACAATTACTATATTCATTTTGTCCCATGATAAGGTCCGTTTTACATTATTCAAAAAAATAATCATGTGTAATGTTATAAATTTAAAATAAAGCATGGCAAAATAATTAATGTTTTTCACAGTTTTAAAGAAATACATACTGTTTTATAAAACGTAATCAATTTAATCCTATATAAGTGTGTATCATTTTTGCTACAAGTTTGTGAATTTTTACTGCTGTTTTTACTTTTTAATATGGATTTTGGTGTTTTTGGTGTACTGTTAATTAAAGATTTTGGTGACTCTGGAATTGTTTCATCAAACAGAGATTTCTTTACATTTGAGTTTGGCCTGACTGTTTTTGAGTCTTTAAGATCAACAGGCGTTTTAAAGATACAATTTTTATTTGCTGATTTTGCATCTACATCTACATCTACGGGCGTACTCTCAAAAATCAATTACTGATTACACTGAGAGGCCGGGGACAGTGTTAAAATGCTATTTTACAATACATGCAGCAACATGCTGTGATAAAAGATAAAATGTGCTATCATACATGAATGATTAAAAGGTAAAATCTATATGACGTCTAGAACATATGAGCTTGGAGACCAGATGTGAAAGATGACAGCTTCACACAGGTCTTTAGTTCAGTTGGTAGTGCATTCCAGTATCTGATAGTTCGTGGGAAAAAGGAAGTTGAATGGTAGTTGGTTCTAGAATGAGGAATAACATAGTTATAAGGTTTTCTGATAGTTGGAATAAGATGGTGATGATCAACCATTACTAAGTTATTTGATATTTTAAATAGCATGACTAATGATGAAAAGATGCGTCTTTGTTCAAGAGTTTGCCATTTTATTGTTTCTAGCATAGACGTTACACTGCTGTAATGTGAATAATCATTCATGACATATCGAGCAGCAGCTCTCTGAACTTTCTCAATTTCATATTTAAGGTTTTCTTGCCACGGGTGCCAGATGGTATTGCAATATTCTAATTGTGGCCGAACATAAGTTTTATAGGCAGTTTCTTTGATTTTGCGATTATTTGTTTGGATGTTACGTTTAATAAATTTAAGAGTAATATTGCCTTTAGCAGATGTGTTTAGTATATGCTTTTTCCAGGTAAAGTCATCACTGATAGTTACGCCCAAATATTTGGAGTGTTTAGTAGACTTTAGTTCGATGTTATGTAATTTATAGGGAAACCATTTAATTTTGTCGTTTGTAGTAATTCTCATAACTTCGCACTTTTCAGGATTAAACTCCATCGACCAGTCTCTTTCCCATTTTTCTAAATTTTCAAGATCTTTCTGTATTTTTTCTGAATCAGTGGTGGAGTCTATAGTTAAATAAATGATGGTATCGTCTGCAAAAAGTCTGATTCTACATCTAACTGATTCAGGCATGTCATTGATAAAACAGAGAAAGAGACACGGGCCTAGCACCGAGCCCTGAGGAACACCTGACATGACTGGCAATGTGGATGAATGGGAACCATCTACTACAACTGATTGTGTTCTGTTATTTAGGAAAGAGCTGATCCAGGATATTACAGTTTTATTTACACCAAGTTTCATGAGTTTATATATTAACAATTTATGATCAACTTTATCAAAAGCTTTGGAAAAATCCATCACAATTAAGTCAGTTTGTTTACCTTTTTCTAAATTGTCAAAAATCTCTTGAGAAAATGATAAAAGTTGAGTTTCACAGCTATGCTTTGAGCGAAAACCATGTTGGAAGGGAGTAAGGAGATTGTTATTATCTAAGTGGTTCATAATGTTTGATACCATTATGTGTTCCATAAGTTTAGAGCAGATGCATGTTAAGGAAATAGGTCGATAATTACTAGGTTTACATTTAGGTCCTTTTTTGTAAGCAGGGGCTATAACAGCTGATTTCCAATCATTCGGAACAATACCAGACTGTAGGGAAGATCTAAATATTATGGTCAAGAAGGGTGCTGTTTCTTTTGACATTTCTTTTAACAGTTTTGGTGATATCTGATCAGGGCCTGATGCCTTATTTGGGTTCAAGTTCTGCAACATTTTCAAAATACCATCATGTGTGATTTCAATATTTGGCATTTGGTTCTTAAATTGGAGTTTTCCATGATTGAATAACTTCATTTCACACAAGTGTTTCAAGTTTATAGGTTTTGGTTTAGAAAATACAGATTCAAATTGCTTGTTAAGGATATTTGCTTTATCTACAGACTTTGTGAAAACTTTTCCATCTGATTTTAAAGGAGCAACAGAATCTGGTGCAGGAACTACCAAGTCATCCATTTCTGTGTCACCCTTTCTTCCCTTTTTTGTGCCACATTTTTTCTGGTGTTTTGGTCGACAGTTTCTTTTTATACCTTTTTGTCCTCTGGTAATGGCATGCCTATTGCCATCATAGCTGATATTATATGGTAGCACCTACTGGTAGATGAATAAGTGCAGGTTTCTTTAGGAAATAAGATGACAGAATGGTTTTTGTCTTTTGTTCCTTTTACCATAAATGCCCCATTTGAGGCACAAGAATAATGTCATTGTCCATAATAATTTTAGTTGCTAGAGATTTCTGTGATGCTGGCCCATCGGACATTTTGTTTGGGTTTCTCTTCGATTTCGCTTTTTATATCCATTTTAGATTGACCGGTCAACCTTGATATGTTTACTTATGAAAAGATATTAAGTCAAGTACATGTAAAATTGGTATTTTTTATTCTTTGTTTATTCTTTGTTGAGTACTTGAATTAACCAGTTGACTGAAATTTCCCTTTACACCTTACACTTTATATTTAAATTTCTGATTGCTGATTTCTACCGCATCTTGATATGGCCTATAGTTTTTGAATTTGCATATCCTGACCTCATCTTGTATTTTAAAATACCTTTGGTGAAATAAAGTTATCTGTCTGTCTGTCCTATATAAAAATACTAATTCTCATTTATTGTTGTTCACTCGTAAAGGTTCATCATTGACCTTAATAGGTGATAAAAGGATTAAACCAATAAACAGTGATTTGTCACATTTGTGACCAATATGTCTACTCTGCTGACCACTGACTAATGGACAATTATGACATATGCAGATTTGAAGGTGTGAATCATGGAGCTAAACCAATTATAGCAATAAACAGGCTAATATATAAATGAAAAGTAATACTGAGAAATATGCCCTTTAAGTGTGTGAAATGTTAAAGATCTATATTGAGAATAATTATTTTAATATAGAATAAATACTTATCTTAAACAAAATGATAAGAATACTTATAAAGATTAAATAAAAACTGCATATCAGAAAATAAGCTGTTAAAAAATTTTAGGTTCTAAAAATTTCAAATAATTTCAGTTCCTGTAATAATTGCAATTGAAGTCTACAAAGGAAGCATTAGCAGAGGCTTTAACACAGAACATAATTTTTTATGAACATTTACAAAGTAATACACGTTTTACAAAATTCCTGTTAAATGGTGTCTTAAAACTGCAGTTGTTCTGAAAAAAAAAACGACTGGGACAACAGCCTACTAGAACAATAGCCCACTGGACTGGACTGAAAATTATCTTATTATGTTTAATCTATATCTATTTATTTTAAATACAATTTCAATCTTTTTCCATTTATAGTCAAGACATTAATTTTCATATTCAGTTATATAGTGTGTTTTACTCATTTATTCCTTTCAATTTCAAACTTTAAAAAAAATCTACACTGTTGACTTATGAATATATATTTTAAACTCATTACATACTCAGTTTCTTCATTAAATGCATAATTATTTATAGAAGTGGGCTAATGTCATACACTCCTGAAAATGTACCTGGTTAAATTTCATGTGATAATCATCATTTTGTTTTATGTGATTTTAATATTCAGTTATAAGTACTGAAAATTTACACTGTTGTTGGCTCTCCATATTTTAACTAAAAAATTGTAATTATTCCACACTTAACTTCTTATATCATAACTAAAAATAAAATAATTTCATAGTCTAAAAACACATTGAATGTATAACATAAACAGTAAGTAAGTAAATAGTTTATACTGACCTGTATTACATGTATGATTTAACAAAATGAACAATATTAATCAAAAAGGTTTCAACAGTAAGAGGAACACAAAACCCCTTCTTTAAAACCTCATTTGTTATAAAACAACAGCCTTTAAAGTTCCCATTCACACTTCATGGTATAAATAAAACACCTTTTCCTACTCTCCTATACAATCTATATTGCCTGCAAAATCTAATATCCTTCTTTGAGTATATTGCCTGCAAAATCCTTCTTTGTTTATATTGCCTGCAAAATCTGCCTGCAAAAAATACTGTGCCTATTTTTACGAAGTTGTCGGAAAAGGCCGAGTTGTTACGATTGTGATCTCCCCTGGGGTCGGTGCGTATTTTGTCTTCGTACTGGTTCCCGATAACTTTCAAAGGCGCATCGTTATGACCGGAAACATACCCATTTAGTATACAATATCGGCGGCAAATTTAAATATTGTATATTTGAAACTTGTTTTCTGTTTTTAAACATCCATGGAAACAAAATTTCAACAATGGTAATGCATGTATATTTTAAACAAAATTTTGCCACACTATATTGTTTGTATGCATTGACTTTGCAAAGAAAATCATGGTATAAATAAAGAAATTCTTTGTTGATAGGCAGGTGTCAGGCCTACTTATTAATATCTTTACAAATGCAACCTTACCTCTGAAGATTGATAATATAGCTGTGTATAGCTGTGTTATATTGTGTATTGCACTGGAATTTTCCTATTTCTTAAAACAGTTGAACATCTTGTATTGTACACAGCACAGCACAGCTCTGTATCATTATCATTTATGCCTAGGTATCAGAAATATCGGAGCGAGGGGTAATTTTTGGAAAGTTGAGAATTCACTAAAATAAGACTGAGCATTTAATTTCTATTCTTCTGCAAGGGAAAAACAAAACAAAATTCTGCTAAACAGATACGACCCGGACCCGTGCTTTGTATCAGAAATATCGGAATGAGGGGTAATTTTTGGAAAGTTGAGAATTCGCTCATATATAGGTCAATGGGAAGGTCTTGTCCAAAGGGGTGTTGTGTTTAAGTATGAAGTATATCCATTTACTAAGAAGGAAGTAATCGCCAAATGTTAGTTTTTGGACGATTGGATATTCAAGGGTAAAGGTCAAATAAATATAGGACAGTGGGTAGGTCTTGTCCAAAAGGGTGTTGTGTTCAAGTATGAAGTAAATCCTCTTACTAATAAGGAAGTTATGGTCATTTTTTTTGACAGTTGGATCTTCAAGGTGAAGGTCATTCAGGGGTCAAGGTCAAATAAATGTAAGTCAGTGGGAAGGTCTTGTTCAAAGGGGTGTTGTGTCCAAGTATGATGCGCAAAGGAAAATAGGGGGCTGAGACTTTGGTTTAAAGCTGAACTGGCCTCGGCCGAATTGGTTAAAAGAAAATGGACCAGCACCTAGATGAGGGCACAGCCACACTGTATGCTAAAAAAGAAAAAAATTAAAACTGTCACTGTAAGATGACAATGCCCCCCAAAGTGGTGCTTTGATGCCAATGTTAAAGTTTTTGGACAATTGGATCTTCATGGTGAAGGTCATTCAGTGGTCAAGGTCAGATAAATATAGGTCAGTGGGAAGGTCTTGTCCAAAGGGGTGTTGTGTCCAAGTATGATGTAAATCCACTTACTAATAAGGAAGTTATTGCCAATTTTAAAGTTTTCGTATAGATGGACAGACTGACGGATGGAATGACAGAGATTCAGTCGAAACTGGATAGGGGGCATTTTCTTTTGTTATTTTCTTTTGGTAAATAGAGGGCCATCAGCCCTTTATTCTATTGTTATGGAATGAACTCTTTCTCTTTTGTTATGTTTACACTTAGATGGCCCCCTATTTATTTTCAGAAGTGCGGACAAACAGACAAACAGACACACAATTCAAAAACTATATGCCTCCCTTCGGGGCATAAAAAAAACTTAGATGAAGTTCTTCTTTAGGGTACAGTAAGGCTATCTTAGGGAATTGTCAGAAAAAGAAACAAAAAAAATCCTTTCCTGTTGTGTACTTAATTATCATTATTTAATTATTTGTGTCTCTTTTCACATATTAATAATCTGAAATGTCCTTAAACTTATGGAACTTTCTGTCAAAATTGCACTGAATGATTCATTTGAAATTTGTTCATTCCAGTATGTGTGTGTGACAAGAACAAGAGGGTTTATAAGAGAAATTTGAGCAAACTTGGTACATATCCACTAGACAATGTTAAATACAAAACATTTAAGCCCTAGGGCATACAGTTCTAAACAAGATGATTTTCAACGTTTTCCTTTACAGCTCAATATAAAACTGGTGACCCCTGGGTCGGGTCAGTTAGGACCCCTGGGAAACAAGCTTTGTAGTGGTCAACTATATAATGCTATATACCAAATATCTTATGACTTATGTCTAGAGCTAACTATTCCTGACAAGAAGATTTTCAAATATTAACATATTTTGCACAAAGGGGACACCAGGGTGGGGCCAGTCCTGACTTCAGGGATATAATTTGAAGAAACTTGGTACATATCCACTAGACAATGCTACATACAAATAGCATACAGTTTCAGACTCAACAACTCGAAATAAGACAAGAGGGCTAAAATGGCCCTAGATCGCTCACCTGTGATCCACTAGTTGAACAGCAAGTTTTACCCAATAGTGAAGTTTAAAGACATGCAAAATTGTACATCTGGAACAGATTTCATAAACACAGCTTCGAAAACAGTGAGATCAGTTGTACAAGGTCAGTGTTGCCTAAGATCACATGTAAAATTAGAAGAATAATTCAAATGTCCATACTGAACTGCCAAAACAAGAAAGTAAGTCCATATGTTAAGGTCTGTCAGCTAAGGTCTATATTGAAATCTGCATGTAAATATTAAACCAAGTTCAAAGTTTCTTACATTTATAATATAAATATATAAGTGTAGTTGCAGCAGCAAAAAAAGTAGGTCAGTAGGTCAAGATAAGTCCAGGTCACATAAAGGACAAGGATTAACTTAAAATGGACATAAAATTAATAAGCACGCATGGCTCATGTGAACTTCTAGGATTGGTGACTGTGGGTTGTCGGTATCCGTCATCCATAATTGTTTCAAATGACATCTCCTCTGAAAAAATTTGATGGAAATTTCTTGGGATCTTCCTTGCATGAAGCCTTAGAGAAAGTTGTTCAAATGGTTCTTGTTGAAAGCATATCTGAGTCACAGGAGCAAAAAGTAGAATTTAAGAGTGAAAACTTCAAAAAACCTTCTTCTCTGAAACCGCAAGGACTAGAGCTTAGATATTTGGTATGTGGCATCATCGGATAGACTTCTACCAATTTGGTACAAAGGATGGCCCCCATGGTCAAAATTGGCCCTGCCCCGGGGTCCTATTTCTGTCCCAATGACAACAGGCTTTGGGATTTGATATTTGGCATACAGGTTCACATAGAGGTCCTTTACAAAGTTTGTTCAAATTATGCTCATGGTGTTAAAATTGACACCACCCTGGGAGTCCTATTTGTGTAAAATATAAAATCTTTGAAAATCTTCTATCAGCTAGAAACTATCAGCCCTATCTTAGATATTTGCTATGTAGTATTGTTTGCTTATCTCTGTAAAGATTGTTTGTATAATGCCCATGGAGTAATGAATGGCCCTGGCCAAGGGTCAACTGATTTAAGATAGGCCTAAATAGTGAAAAAATTGAAAATCTTCTTCTCTGAAACAACAAGACCCAGGGCTTAGATATTTTGCTTTGAGCATCATCTAGAAGTCCTCTTCAAATATTATTCCACTTATACTTCTGGGGTCAAAACTGACCATGCCCTAGGCATCCTGTTTTGTGTAGAATTTAAAATCTTTAAAAATCATCCAGTTAGAAACTATAGGACCTAGATTTTGGATATTTGGTATGTAGTATTGTTTTGCTTTCCTCTGCAAAAATTGTTTATATAATGCCCTTGGGGTCATAAATGGCCTTGCCCATGGGTCAGTTGATTTAACATAGGCTTATAAATGGAAAACTTTTAAAACCTTCTTCTCTGAGACCACAAGGTTAGTACTTAGATATTTTGCATTGAGAATCATTTGGAGTTCCTCTACCAAGATTGTTCTAATTATTCTCCTAGGGTAAAAAATTGACCCTGCCGGGGTCCTGTTTCTGTAAAATATAAAATCTTTCAAAGTCTTCTTCTCAGAAACCATACGCCCTAGACCTTATATGTAGCATCATCTAATAGATCTCTAACAAGTTTGTACAAATTACAACCCAAGGGGCAAAATATGCTCTGCCCCAAGGGCAACATGTTATTACATAGGCTTATATAGGGAAAACTTCAAAAATCTAAGTGTCTGAAACTACTACGCCTTGGGGTTCAATATTTTGCATGTTCATTTAGGCTTGTATAGGGAAAACTTCAAAAATCTAAGTGTCTGAAACTACTAAATCTTAGAGTTTGATATTTGGTATTCATGTTCACCTAGTGCTAGGCAGTTGGTGCTGTTCAGTGTGGGTTTGAATCAAACTGGGTACTTGAGTATCTACAAAGATTGTTCAAATTATGCCGCTGGTGTCATTAATGGCCCTTCCCTTATGCTTCATGCTCCCCCGGAAATTTTTTTTACCTAGAACGTCTCTGGTGCGTTTTGGAGCACTCTGGGAAAAGCTTTTTGTCATTCTGAATCTAATCATCTTTATACCATTTTAGTAAATTTTACATTTATATTTTGGAAAAAAATAAGAAAATTTTATGTTCTTTACATAATTGAAAAAAAAAAATTATTTAATTTATCTATTAGCTCAGGTTCACAGTTTCATGAAAAGGCCAAGGCAATTCTTCTGTTTCCAGAAGAATCCCATAACTTTAAAATCTCATTATAGTCAAGTGACATTCGTTTATGAATATGTATCAAAGCTAGTCCATTCAATCTAGCATCCTTCATAGATGATCGAGTCCAAGTTTTCAGTCTACGGAGCGCACTAAAGCTTCTTTCACACGAACATGACCCAACGGGTAAACTTAGTATTAACTGAAAACATTTGTGAATGTTTGGGTAATATGTTTTATCACATATTTCAAAACGTTCTTGGAGGGACATTGGATTTTTAACATTTTGATATAATTTTTTCCATCTTATGAGCTCTGTTTCGTATTGACTCGCAATTGGAATGTCTGCAAAATATGTTTCTTTGATCTGTTTTTGCACTTTATCTGTTAAAAGATCATGATGGCCCGGTAGTAGTAGAGTTCCATTTAAAACATCGCCCAACTCTTCTGGAAAACGAGAATCAAAATGATGAATCATGAGATCGAGGAATAGATAATAGTGATTAACCTTAAAGTGGTCTATTATTGAAGTATTATCACCTGCGTTGGGACAATGTTTATGTCTACCAACAACTCTTGGCTTTTCTGGTATTATTTCAATACTTTTAGCAATAATACTAACCCTTTCATATATTTTTGTAAATGAGCCTTTCTTTGATCTGAAGATTTAATAATCTGTACTGTGTTCTTAGCGTCATTGTATGCCTGTAACAGATTGCAATTGTTTGCCTGTAAATTAACGGAGAGTGGTCTTCTGCTTCAACTTATATTGGAGGCTTTTCTTTTTTTTCAAGACCGATTTTTCTACCTAATATATTTATTAACTTCTCAAATTTTAACCAAGGCAACTGCTTCGGTTTGCCTCAGTGTGGCTACGGCACTGGATCCTGTATTTTTTGAACAGTATTTCAGATATTTTGTATATAGGCACCTTGTATGAATCTCTGCCATTCACTGGGGTCAATGTCACTGAGGCTTTAAATAGATTTTTTAGAGCTTTTTGTCATAGAGCTTTTATTTATTTACCGATATCCTAGATATTTGGTATATATGCACCTTCGAATAACCTCTATCATTCACTGGCATCAAGGTCAAGGAAGCCTGAAACAGATTTTTAGTCTCACCTGAGAATTTAAACTCCCCTTAATGAAATAATACCAAATTTCATATTCACCAATATCACACACCACCTTATATTGAAAACTTGAATGAAGCTTCCACAAGTTTTTGCATTAAGCAATTCTAAATTAACAAGAATTAATTGTTGCATCAATGAGTGTTGTAGTTGCGAGCCATAATAGGGCCATAATGGCCCGCTTGTACATTAATTAACCCTCTCCTTCAGGCAGAGTAAATTTTAGCCCTAGATAGATTACTAAAATCTTTGTAAAAGTCAACTATACTATGCTACATTCCAAATATCTAAGTTCTATTACCTAAGATTTCTGACAACATTTTTAAAGATTTTGTGTTTTACATAACATCCCTGGAGTGGGGCCAATTTTGATCCCAGGTGGAGCTGTACCTGTCCCTCTACAACATTATGTAGAACAAGTGATCCCTAGTGCACTTTCGACTTTGACTCTTTCTTCAATCTTTGCTAAGGTTAGCTATACAATGCGACATACTAACTATCTAAAGTCTAGGGGTTATGGTTTCTGTCAAATAGATTTTCAAAGATTTTATATTTTGACCCAAGGGGCATAATTGAAGAAGACCTCTTAAGACAATAAAATAAAGTTTTTAAAAAAAGACGAAACTTGTGTTTAGACCATTTATTACTAAAATGTATATAAAAACAGTGAACAAATAATAAAGTGTAAAAATAAATGTCAGTAACACAAACATTATCTCCAATTAGTAAAGTTTACAGGGTATGAAAACATGATAAAAATAGACATTAAAACACATAGTTTAAGCAGATAAACATCTCTGAATCTAAATTAATAGACACCATTATGCTATATACAATCATGTATAAACAACAAAGGCACAATTTTTCTATTCTTATAACAGTTTTACTCTTTCTAAACTGGATATTTCATCACATAAACAACAGAACAGTTCATTTTCCAGGCTGTTGTAAATTTAATAACAGAGGCTGTGTGTCGCAGGGTCACTGCCGATACAATACATACCACAATGAGGAGTTCCGATATGAATATGTACTGGTTCAGATATGTGGCATGTATTTATTATTATGCATATGTTACATCAATTTCATGATGATGTTGTTCAATCATTGACGGCAATTTTTGTTGCTGACTCTCAACTTCTGGTGTGCTTAGTGAACAGTATTTTGTGAATAAAACATAATAATTACTATGGTTTGACAATTATTTTCAAGTTCATAATAGTATTTGTTATCTTGTTTTTTATTGGTCAAACTAGCTTTACTTGTAAAGTTTACATTACAATTACAGAATATTCTACTGTGCTTATTCATTTAGTATTTTAAATATATGAAATAGAATATATACTAAAAAATGTTTTAACATATACAACCTGTTAGAGGAATTTTAACATAACTGACATGTCTACAGCTACACACTGTGAAGGATTTCTTTATTACTACCAAATTTAGCAAATAAAGTTTTCATCTAAAATGCAGCATTTTAATTCATTAGGATGGATTCTTCTTGATAAACCTTTTTTTTGTGAGAAATCAAAGTGTTGCACAGTAAATCAATCATTCAAACACCCTATTCAGAGGTACCTGAAATACGAGTAATAAATTTTTCACAAAGACAAAAATTAAAGAACATCACAGTAAAGAAATGATTGTGCAGGTATTAACAGTAAAACAAGAGCTCCGTGGAGCAGCACCAATGCTCGTCTGTTTTACATCATTTTGCATGTCAACAATGGGGGCCATAGTTATGGTTCTTGTGCACTACTCCTGAAGGAGGTCTATATACCTCTGACATTTCATGTCAAGATGTTGATGTTGTTTATATTGATACCTTTGATCGTTCAACTTAATAAGCAACTTGTAAGTTAAAAAGTGACATAACTCCAAAAATACAGCTTTCAGAATAATGCCCCTTGTGTTACAACTGCCTCTTGTCACGATAAGCAAGAAGTCAAAGTTTTATATTGATATCTTTGATAGTATTGAAGTCATTCAACTTAATAAGCAGTTTTGACAAAAATTGTTAGTTAAAAAGGGGCATTGCTCCAAAAATATAGCTTTCAGAATAATGCCCCATGTGTTACATATGCCTCTTGTCATGATAACCAATAATCAAAGTTTCATATTGAAACCTTTTAAATTGTTTGGGTAAAGGGCCACATTAAAGTGTTTGCACGACGACACAGCAATCATAATAGCTCAACTTTTTCCTCGAAACTGTCGAGCTAAAAATGAATGATACACAGCAATTTAAACCAAGCTTATGCAGAATACATGTGTGACATAAACAGCGTTTTCTTGCCACAAAGGTATGCAGTTTGACACATGAAAGAACCAATGCCATTTCGTCTGTCTGCTATCATGTAAATAAGTGAGTTACAAAGTTTTCTTTCAAATTTCATTATTAGTGATGTAAGCAACATGTTTCATCTCTTTGGAATTCATTTTTGTACACTCTCTTTGTGGTAAATTTGTTTATTCTCAGGTCATGATTCACTTTTTATGTTCTAATCATCAAATGAAGAAGCTTTAAAGTTAATCCTGAGTAGTACTCCAACAAAATCGGACCTTTATTAATTGTAAGTTGACATAAGCATAATTCTCTTTAACTACCATAAAGGTGATATGTTACTCAAACTTTATTACATTAAAGAAGACAGGCAGAAGAAAAAGATGGGTAAAAACATTAGTCAGTGTTGCATATTTCCTCATTCTGAGCTCTCAAAACCATTTAAAAAAAAGCATTATTCTGTCGGCCAATACATTACATGTAAACCTTCTTTTCTTCTTTGGGGTTATCATACTTTTCCTTGAGTAAAATGATGTCCATTATAACCTGAACGTGAAAACCTAACATCTCTGTAAACCCAACACCTCTAGATCTGTACTATATACTCTTGATAAACAGGAAAGTGCAATCTCCTGCCGTAACCAGTTATAAAATCCAATATTATTCCGTTCCAAATATTTACCAAAACTTATTTAATCTCAACCTTTCATTCATTTTATTTTCCTACCTTTAATTTTCTCCCTGAGAGAAGAAAAACACTACATACGTAAACAATAGGTCATCTAGTTATAAACTTATGTTTAATACTATTATTCAAAATTGAGGTACATTTAAAAAAAAAAGTATGTTTGTAAAATTGTTCATGTCATTCTAGTAAGCAACTCAGCAACAGTTTCAGAAAAATGTAACATTTCAAACATTGCACGTAAGTAAACCATCTCATGTACAAGTCTGTAAATACATATATCACATTGTATAGCACAAAGAAACAAGTAGAATAATATAATGAAAAAAAATAAACAAAAAGAAAAATAAAATAATGAAAGTATATTTGTGATTTTACATCAATATGGCTTAGCATACACAATAAAACTAGTATAACAGAAGTCTATAAAATTCTTTGAGCTTTTTCCTTGGATATATAAATTATGGTAGCAAACTTTTTTAAATTCTTTATTAAACTTGCCATATGGACTTTTTAATGTGATTTCAAGAGCATATCTTTACTTTTAAGATTTCCTTTATGAAGACAAATAAGGGTTTTTTTACATGTCAGTAGTGCATATTTACTCACATTAATCATGCTGAATTTTCACTTGATATGAGTTACAGAATCCAGTAAGAGTACCAAATCAGTAAAGGATTAAAATCTGTAACCAAGGGTGTAAAAAGTGTAAGGGTACAAAATAAGAAAACAGTGATATAAAAACTGTAAGGGTACAAAATAAGAAAACAGTGATACAAAAACTGTAAGGGTACAACAGGGTACAAAATAAGAAAACAGTGATACAAAAACTGTAAGGGTACAACAGGGTACAAAATAAGAAAACAGTGATACAAAAACTGTAAGGATACAACAGGGTACAAAATAAGAAAACAGTGATTCAAAAACTGTAAGGGTACAAAATAAGAAAACAGTGATACAAAAACTGTAATGGGTACAACAGGGTACAGAATAAGAAAACAGTGATACAAAAACTAAAAGGGTACAAAACCTGTCACTTAGGTTATAAAAACAAAGGGTGCAATCAAAGTGACCAAGAGAACCAAAACAGTACAGGTACATCAGTGTCCAAGGATTCCAAAACAGCAAGAGTGCAAAATCAAGACCCAAGGGAACCAAAACAGCATGAGTACAAAATCAGTAACAAAGGGTACCAAAGCAGCAAGGGTGCAAAATCAATCACTAAGAGTATCAAAACAGTAAGAGTATAAAATCAGTAAGTTACACTGCATGAGTATTTCACAACTTGTAACTAATAAATTACTATATGATATGTTTTGTTACAAATGTAACAAGAAATTCCTGTAACAATAAACTTTAGTTTAACAATACTCCTCATCATTTTACACGCTAATTACAGTATATGGATTTCTCATGCTATAAATAAACAATAATGTCAACATTTTTCCTCTTTGAAAATATTTTTTCTTTATAAAATAACACACAAGAAGATTCCCTTTCCATGATTATCCATCTGCATGACAAGGGTTAAAGAAATTAAGTTAACAACATGGAGCAATGTTCATGAGATTCAACTATACATTAAACAGTTCATCACTTAATGTCTGAGTTAAACACATAATTTACACCTCTGAATTTGCAATGGAAGGTGACATGTCGTAGTCATCAAACTTGGCAACTGGACGACCACGTCTTCCTGTAGATGCCATAGAAACTTCACTCTGTGTGTCAAAATCTCCTACTGAAGTACCATCCTCAAACTCTTGCATCTAAAATAATACAATTAATGATTTTTTTTTTGTCAGAAGCAATACAACATCTGATTAATAGTATCATGTTTTGCAATCATCATGATGACTGTTGCAACGGGGACTCCTGAAGGACTGTATCAAACACTTTTGATTAAAGCTTGAGTTTACAAAGTCTGTTACAGTGAGCTATGTTGTCTATAAAATATACTTTGAAACAGAAGAATGTTGCCTGCAGTAATAGAAGACAATAATTACTGTTCACCATTTCTTCTTACTAATATGTTTAATCATTTTTTTTTTATTGTTTTTTCTTTAAATCTGTGAACTTCTGAAAAATCCTGAACACTATCACAAGGTTGTCCTGAGTCCTTGAAGTTAACTAAATATTCACTCCAAGATACTTTTCAGAAGTTAATCTTACCTTGTAAGGCAAACTGATAATTGGGGCAGGCTTATTGTGGTCATCTGACCTTACAGGTCGTGACCTGACTGGTTCCTGTATGTTGATCAGATGTAGACTAATATCATCTTCCACAGCCGGGGAACAGTAGCTGTTGTTGCTATGACGATACTCATTTCTGACCAGGCCGGCAGTACTGGCAGATAAACTCTGTTCTTCAGCTTCACTGGATGCTGTTCTTGCAGCCCCTTTACAATAGGTACAAAATGTAAAATATTCTATCTTCCAGTTACTGAGCTTTGGCTTGGTTAATATCAGCTCATAATTACCATTTTCCAGATGAAATGTGGTTTTTCCCTTTCACAAATATTATCAGGATAAAAATTTCAGGAGTCAGACATTAAATTTAAACAGAATAATGTAGCAACAACATTACATAAATGGAACAAGTTTGTGAAGAACACAAAATCCTTAATGTTAACTTTCCTGAAGAACTCAAGCTAAGTGCATTCAAACAGATAAGGCCATCTGACATGGTGCCCCTAGCCTTTTTTTTCACCATCCCTCTCCACTCCCCACAAAGAACAAAATGTCACTGTCAGTCAAGATCCATTTTATTTCATATCTCTTTGGAAACCCACCACCACAACACAAATAAAATTTAAGCAGAAGGAATTTTGCTAATACTGAAAATGACATTTTGTTATAAATATACCAACCAAATAATGTCATGTCTTCTGGAATGTCAACAATTTCATCATCTGCAAGGTCAGTCTGCAGCTTAGCAAAATTTATGAACACCTGAAAATTTGTGACAAAAGTGTAAACATGTCAATGTATGCATCTCAACTGTGGTAAGCAGCTTCTGACATACTTCAGTTTGTGCTGTAGACGTATCTATCAAGCTATACTGACCTCAAGCAATATTACTATTCTATAGAGTAATATTTTGAACCAAACAGACTGATACTGTCATCATAAAGTTTCATATTTACGTAAAAAATGATTTCCGATGGTAAAACTAAGCTATTTCTTGTAAGCTCCTGGTACACTTTCCAATCATGGCATTTGTCAGCTAAATAAACAAGAGGGCCATGATGGCCCTGGATCGCTCACCTGAGTACTTTGGCTGTAGGTTTGCTGCTAAGCAGTATTTCATTTTTTAATTGAAAATATGTAAGTGCCTACAAACCAAATATGTAAAATATCAGTCAATAAATAAAGGCTCTATGAAAGAAAGTAGAAATATCTATTATAAGCTATGGTGACCTTGATCCAGTGACCTCAAACCCTACCCATGGGTAGACGTCCATGCAAGGAACCTATATACTGAATATCAAAGATATTGGTCTATAAATGAAGGCTCTATGAGGTACAGTAGATAAATCTATTTTAAGCCTTCGTGACCTTTAACCTAATAATTTGAAAAAGCTTGATAAAGCTTGCTTCATGCCAAATTTTAAAATTCTAGGCCTTGTGGTTTCAGACAAGAAGATTTTTAAAGATTTTCTTCTATACTGCTATTTAAAACTTATGACCCCTCGGGCGGGGTCAATAGTGAACCCAGTGACATTTTTCAAACAAACTAGGTAGAGGTCCACTAGACAATGCTGCATACCAAATATCTAAGCTGTAGGCATTGAGGTTTCCAGTAAGAAGATTTTTAAAGATTGCCTTTTTTACATATTGAAGGCCCCCGGGGCGGGGCCATTTTTGATCCCGGGGCCAACATATTTGGAATACTGGTAAAGGTTCACAACACAATACTCCACACCAAATATGTAAGGTCTAGTCATATTAGTTTCGGAGAAAAATGATTTTTTATGTTTTTCCTATATAACTATATGTAAATCAATAGAACCCTGGGGCGTGGCCATTTTGACCCAGGGGAAATCATTTGAACAAACTTGATAGAGGTCCACTAGACAATGCTGCACACCAAATATCTAAACTCTACGCCTTGCGGTTTCTGACAAGAAGATTTTTTTAAAGTTTTTCCTATATAACATTGTAACTCTATATAAAACATTTGACCCCTGGGGGGGCCTTTTTGACCCAGGAGCCATGATTTGAACAAACTTGGTAGAGGTCCAATGGACAATGCTGCACACCAAATATCTAAACTCTAGGCCTTGCAGTTTCTGACAAAAAGATTTTTTAAAGTTTTTCCTATATAACTCTATGTAAAACATGTGACCCCCGGGGCTGGGCCATTTTTGACCCAGGAGCCATGATTTGAACAAACTTGGTAGAGGTCCACTGGACAATGCTGCACACCAAATATCTAAACTCTAGGCCTTGTGGTTTTAGACAAGAAGATTTTTAAAGTTTTTCCTATATAATTCTATGTACAACTAGTGACCCCTGGGGCAAGGCCATTTTTGACCCAGGGGTCATGATTTGAACAAACTTGGTAAAGGTTCACCTGTTGATGCTTCATACCAAATATCTAAGCTCCAGGCCTTGTAGTTCTGGAGAAGAAGATTTTTAAAGTTCCAACTTTGAAAATCTAATTTTAGCTCCTGTGGCCTAGAAATGCAATGGACCTAAACCATTTGAATAATTTTGGTAAAGCTTCATGCAAGTAACATTCCTGCCAAGTTTCAGCAAGATTGGCCCAGCAGTTCAGGAGAAGAAGTTGTTTGAAGAAAAAGTTGACGACGCACGCACACACACACGGACGCCGGACATCAGGCAATCACAAAAGCTCACCTTGAGCACTTTGTGCTCAGGTGAGCTAAAAAAAGTTTAAGAACAAAAGCTTTTCTTATATTTAAATTGTACAAGTATCAGAAATCTTCACCTGTTAAGTTCAAAACTGATTTGATATCTTGAAAAACTAGAACAGGAGAATGACATATACTGATATATTACTGGTAATGTCCCAGTTTTACAGTTCTTAAGTGTATAACAGAATTACCTGGTCCAGAGTCGTCTGAGACACTGAATAATCTTCTATTTTGAGCTTTTCTCGCACTGCTTCTATTTGACCAAATAGTACTGACAGCTTTATTTCTGATCCAAGTTGATACTGTAACATATTATGGTGTTTCTCTTCCAGCACAGAGTTTGGGAATTCTGAGTTGAAGAAATCCATCACAGGATCCATGTCGGGCACATCACCTGACACTCGAATGATCACTGTGTAACCATCCCCAAATCTGTAAGACAGGTATATACAACTGTATTTATTATATGTTGCAATTTTTCTAATATACCGTAACTACAACTCCTGATGATTAAGAGGAGTCTGTAGTCATATATATATATATGCAAAAATTATTGTAACAACTTAGTGGGTAAACAGAATTCTTAATCGTCTATTATTACTCACATATACTCTACTTCATAAGCATCTCAATCAATGGTTATAACTCAAGTCTAAGCATGCATTATGCTCTAAACAAGAACTAGAGTCAGAAATCTTTTATTAGCAACTCAAGAGCTAAATGATCTCATTTTTCTCAAAATGAAACATTTTCATAAGTTGATCTACTAACCTGTTTTTAAGATGCTGTATGCTACCAAGGCAATTAAATCTACCATTGACCATTATGGCCAGACGTCCACATAATGCTTCACATTCTTCCATACTATAAACAGGAAAAAGTATCTTCATAGAGATATGTATTTTAAACTGTAAATCAACTGCAAAATCCCCTTTATACTCATTCAAATTCTTCACACAAAAAATTAAGAGAGTCACAATAGCTGTGGATTGCTCATCTGAGTACTCTGAGACTGCTGTTATGGAAACATCAAAAGCAATATTACAGTTTCTGAATTGAAAATTTTCAAACATCTTATATTTTAAAAAAAAAGAACCCATAGGGCAATGCCAATTTTGACCCAATGAACATAATTTGAACTAGTAGTTTGTGAGATGATGTCATTTGAAGCAAAATGTTGACAAAAATCTGCTATCAGCTACAGCTGCAGAGTGGAACAATTTGAGCAATTTTAATAGCTGTATATATATATATAACAATTCCTGTGAAATTAAGATGGGAAAAGATCTTGCAGTTCAAAAGCAAAATTTTATGTCATTTGTATATTTTTCTATTTTTAGCTCTGATGCCCCTTCATGCAATGGAACAGAACCTTATGAACACATTTAGAAAAGAGAAATATAAGGAATATTTTTGTGAAATTTTGTACAAAAAGATCTTGGATTTTGGAAGAAAAGTAATATATTTTTATTTTCTATTCTTAGTTCCTGTGGCCTTTAAATGCAATGGAGCAGAACTGTTTGCAAAATTTTAGGAAAAGTCAGGGATTTGTGAGAAAATGTCATTCAAAGCCAAATATTGATGAAAATCTATTTTCCTCTCAAGCAGCCATCTTATGCAACAGAGTGGAACCATTTGAGCAATCTGACAGAAGGCTATTTTTGGACAAAATACTACACATCACATTATCTAAACTCTTGGCTGTGAGGTTTCAGACAAAAATATTTTTAGATTTTCCTATATAAATATATACTGGCAGGGCCTATATTCACCCTGGAATGAAATTCTTTGAACAAATCTGGATGAGAACCAATTTCTGTGAAGTTTCTTAATAGAATGCTTTTATTCCATATTATAGTCCATTTAAGTGTTAGTCATTCAATTGTTTTATCTATGCTTTCTGAATATGTCTTAGAAAACTGCTTTATATTTTTAATTCCGTGCCTATTTTAAGCATTGCTAGAACGTTTAACATTGCCTTTAATTTATGTTTGCTTATTATTTTAATCAAGTATTGCATATATATTTTACCTTTCTGAATAATTTGTACTTTTTAACTATGTATTGTTAAGCGCTTTTGAGCATTTTTGAAAAGAGCGCTATATAAATGTGGTATATTATTATTATTATTATTTCATCAAAATCAGCCCAGTAGTTTTTCTACAGAAGACTTAAACAGATGTCTGACAGTGAGTGCTCACAATAGCTCATCCTGAGCACATGCTTCAATTTATCTGAATTATCTTCAGTTTATCTGTTTGCCACAAAGACAATTATCTTCAGTTTATCTGCTTGCCATGGAAAGAATTATCTGAATTCTCTTCTAGTTATCTACTTGCTATGAAGAGAATCATCTTCAATTTATCTGTTTGCCATGAAGAGAATTATTTTCAGTTTATCTGCTTGCCATGAAGAAAATTATCTTCAGTTTATCTGAATTATCTTCAGTTTATCTGCTTGCCATGAAGGGTATTCACTTTATTATACATCAGAAATGCATGCAACTACTGTAAAATGACTTTTTATAAATATAATTTCTTTGCAGATCCAATTAAATTTCATTATGATTAATTTTAAAATGGAAGCCAAGCCAGCAGATGTGTATTTCTGAAACTAGCAAATTCACTAGAATCAATGGTGAGATGGAAAAATCTTATTATCTTGTTCTATACTAATCACTGAAAAGACCTAATGTAATGATGTCTTTATATTACCTGTGGGAGGTAAGAATTACAGATCTTCCATCTTTGACAATATTATTAATACAGTCCCACAGGAACCTCCTAGCTCCAGGGTCCATCCCTGTTGTTGGCTCATCCTACACAAATACAAATGATACGCAATCATTTTTAAAATCATCTTTATCATCTTCAGACCTGTATCCAGTCCAAACTTTTACTCAATTATGCATTTTTACCTACACAAAAATAAATTATATGCAATCCTCGACCTGTCTATAGTCACAACATTAAATCATTTGTACAATTGAACCTACAAAAACCTACAAAAATACAAATGATATGCAATCCTTTTAAAATTATCTTTACCATGATAGGATCTTCAGACCTAGTTCCATTTGTAACAATGACTCATTGCTAATATTCATTCTCGACCATGTTTTCTTTATCAACTAACAACTGTGCACAAGAATTAAATTCAGTATTAGACAATCATTTTTTTAACTCTTACAAAATCTGCTTCCATTTCCCAGTTTGAAGAATGCTTTCCATTGTCCTAAAGGTATACTGTAGTTTCCATTTTTGAATTTGAATGTGTTGATTCTGTTATGAATTTTTCTATCAATTATCAACATGGTCTTTAAACTGTATTATTCAATTTCAGTCATCAAAATTAGTACATATCTGATACAATTTTCATGCATGCCAATAAAAAGAAACAAAATGTACTAACAGTAACTTACCAAGAAAATGACTGAAGGGTTTCCAATAAGAGAGATGGCAGTGGACAGTTTCCTCTTGTTGCCACCTGAATAGTCTGTAGAGATTTTGTTAGCATGAGGAAGAAGTCCCAATCTTCTTATAGCCCAGTCTGCAACCTGCAGATAAAATCAAAACCGAATGTACTTTGAAAATGGGTGCAGATACATGGTCAAAAGACTTGCAAGCCAGTGTATACATGTGACATTCCAACAAGAATTCAGCAAATACTGACATTCTGTACCAATGCCAGCTGTAGTCATTTTCATCTAAGTATCCCCATATTCTAATCAAGGAAAAAAGTCTTGCCACAACATAAAGAATATACATTTTCAAAGACAATCAAATGAAGTTTTCCCAACTTAGGTCTTGGGGGGCTGCGACTGTTATCTCAGTTTTTCACGTCTTTCAGCTGTAACTGATAAACAAAAGTGATGGCGACTACCGCTGCAGGAGCAGATCAGTGGTAAAACAACCATGTATCAGTGCTATACACAGAGCATGGAGAAGAACTTAGGGTGTCTCTTGAATGGGATGCATACTGTATCTTGCACTATCCCCCATAACCTAAAAAAGATCACTAAGTGTGATAAAAACCCCCAGATACCACCTTGACAGAGAAGTTTCTATGATTTATAGTTTGTCTGCCATAATATAAAAAAATTTGGCTGGAAATGACAAAACTCAAATTTCTGTGGAATGTTAATTAACCCAGCAGTATAAGTCAACCATAATGGATAAACACACAAAAAGGTCCATAACTCACCAGAGTGGGATTTGACAAATGATGTGAAAAACTAGGCTAGGTACTTATGATTCTTGCAAAGGATTAGAATCTGAGAAATAGTTGCAGAGAAAAAGTCCCGACAGATTTTGTCTATGGACAGACAGACGGTCGGACTGGCGGACGAACCAACTAATGTAGGTGAATCCAATATAGCCCCCAGATACTCATCTGAGGATATAATAACTTACATCTGCAAGGGACACTGGTCATATGGGCAACCAGTACCATTGATAACTCACATAGAAGAATAAAAAAAACCAGCAATTACTGGATTACACAGAAGGAAAAAAATGCAATTAGTAGATTACACAATTGTTTGTCTGTTTACATGACTTGATACAAGTCAAAGTGTGATTCACAGATTCAATTAGGTGTGGTCAGTACGTATCAATGGTAAGTTGGAGTGCATTTAATAAGAATATGTGACAGATGTCAAGGATACTTATGTTGCCTATACTGATTGGTAGAGTGTTATTCTGCACCGTAATTATTTAGTCTTTACAATACAGTACCTAAAACTGTTGATAAATGGATTCTGTTAATAAAAGATGGTCTGAACTAGTATTAAAACACTGGTTTTTATGCTTTTAGCTTTAGAATGTTTTTGCTACAGAATAATTTCCTATCATTCATCTTCAACCAAAACAAACTTTTTTGAAATGTCGTACACAGAATTTATTTTCAATACCCCATTTTGCACGAAAATGTATAACAAGCAGAGACGACTTAAAAAACTAAAAAAAATTTAATTTCAATTTATGCTGAATTAGTGCACTAAAAATTGAACATATCTAATAAATTTTAGGGGACCTCTTTGAATTCAGCTCTGATTTACTGAAACTGTGCATTCTTCTTGTTTAACAACAGTAAATAATAAATTAATGAAGTGAATTTTGCCATATGCTTATGCATATCATTTGGATGAAGTATTGTATTAAACATCACTTTTGGGGTTTTCTGTTGTTGTATTTTGTTTGATGAGTCAATAAAAAATGTCAATCCAGTTATGAAGCCAAAAATCCAGATGAAAATCCACTTTTGACAAACTGGAATTATCACTTTATCACGATTTGAACCCTTGCTTTGCTACTAAGGCTATTAAGGGTCTTTTAGACATCATGTTTAATCAAGGTATGATGCATAAATGTTACATAAAAGATATGAGCAAGTGTAAAACCGAAGTGTCAACAGAATGTGGTTGTAAGTAGGACGATTCATCCATGGCAAAGACTGAATCTGTTAAGCAGTAACTCATATTCAAGTTTACCTTCAAAACTGACATAAGTCTCTCAAACTCTACTGAAATTTAAACATACATGTAAGAAGACATGCAGGGTCACACTTACCTCTCTGACATCTGCCTCTGGAATGCCCCTTAGTCTAGCATAGAACCTCAGATGTTCAACCCCAGTCAGAAGGGGGTCAAGGGCATCAAACTGAGGGCAGTATCCAATGTTTTGACGGACCTGTACCATCTCATTTAGTACACTGTAAAGCAAAAGGAATATATATTTGAAGTTTGAAGTAAATCCCTCAAGAAATAAAAGAAGTTGCCAGCTCTCCATATACGTCGTATAGTCAAGCTAAAAACTAACATACAAATATGACACATTTTGTCTTATCAAAAACAAAAACAATTTTAAGATTCCATGACTGAGAGACTATACCTGTAGTCATTAACAAATGCATTTCCCCTTGACAGCCTTTCATCTCCTGTCAGCATTTTGAATGTTGTTGTCTTCCCTGCTCCATTTACTCCAAGTAGACCAAAGCACTGACCCTTAGGAACACCAACACACAGCCTGTCTACAGCAGTGAGCCTTCCTTTCATTCCACTGGAGCTGTACACCTGTGAATTTAAAATTTCATAGAGTCAAAAACCTGTGCTATATATATGTTTGTTTCAGCCTGAAAGTAGTTATCCTAATAAAACGACTCAAAGGTGAATCAGCTGCTTATGAGAATGAGAGCCACTGTAACACTACTGATATTCGGATAGACTGAAGCTTGTCTACAACCATACTTAACTCTAGTGAAACCCTTTCTTCCTAACTTCACCAGTTACATTCAAGACATTAGCAATTAAAACAAAATTTTACTCAAACTACTAGTATTTTCTCTTTTTTTTTTCTAATGGTCAACACTTGAAAAAGTATGTGTGACAGAAATACCTTACCTAAAAACGATAGATGTAAAAAGCTCCTTTCTTCATTTCACAGTCATTTTTTTTTTAAAGTTAATATTATCAAAACTTTGTCTCAGTAGGACACAAGTACCCCCAACAGGTGCCTTTGTGAGAAAGAAATGGCTAGTATCGGCAACAGCTTACAAATCTTCAATGTATGACAAACAGCTGTGGAAGGTTTTGTGATTCCATTTCTTAGGAGCTATGTGCTACACAAACTTTAAAATGTTTATTTTTAATTTTTCAAGGACTGTAACTGTGACCATGCTGGGACATGCAGCTAACAAAACCCCAGGTGCACAACAACTCATTATGCAATCATTCATGGAAGCCTTTGTGATTTCATTACTAAGTAATTAGGAGACAAACGAGACACAAACTTTAAAATGTCCATTTTTTTCTACTTCAAAGGCTGTAACTGTGGTCATACTATGATGAGCTGCAAACAAACCACTCATAATGGTAAACATTTCATAAACCACTCATAATGGTAAACATTTCATAAACCACTCATAATGGTAAACATTTCATAAACCACTCATAATGGTAAACATTTCATAAACCACTCATAATGGTAAACATTTCATAAACCACTCATAATGGTAAACATTTCATTTCAAACAAATTAGGAGCTAGACATGAAACAAACATAACTAGAAATGGGTTTTTGATTAAACAAAAAACATATGTCTCCCCCCAGCCAGTTGCTGCAGGCAGTAGTGAGTCAGACAATTGTAACATAAGGGGGATATTTTTGTCAAATGTACATGATGAACAAGAAACTCATACTCTGTCAAGAAAGGATTGAGCAGAAACCTTGTTTCATATTGTAAAAAATGGTTGTATTCATTCAGTCTAGTACCTGTAGCATGTTGGAATCATGTCAATGGCAGTGCTGTTACAAATAAATGGGCAAAAAACATGAAGCAAGTTACAAGGTGTCTTCTTCAAGCACTCAAAATTAATCTATTTCCATTGATAAGGAGAAAAGTTACATCATGATAGCTGTAGTATGTTGGAACTACTCCTACTATGTTGGAATTTGACATTTAAGTGTGACCTTGACCTTGAGACACCACACCTGCAAAGTGGGTTCTGCACATCGCCTTGATGAGGTGAACATCTGACCCAAGTTTCATAAAAATCCTTCAAGGGCTTTGGAAGATACAGAGCGGACACAATTTTGTGACAGACAGACAGACGGATGGACGGACAGACGGACAACCGGGGGAAAAACAATATGTCTCCCCCGATGAGGTGAACATCTGACCCAAGTTTCATAAAAATCCTTCAAGGGCTTTTGAAGATACAGAGCGAACATGATTTTGTGGCATTTGACATTTAACCTCCAAGTGTGACCTTGACCTTGAGACACCACACCATCAAAGTGGGTTCTGCACGTCGCCTTGATGAGGTGAACATCTGACCCAAGTTTCATAAAAATCCTTCAAGGGCTTTTGAAGATACAGAGCGGACACGATTTTCTGGCATTTGACATTTAACCTCCAAGTGTGACCTTGACCTTGAGACACCACACCATCAAAGTGGGTTCTGCACGTCGCCTTGATGAGGTGAACATCTGACCCAAGTTTCATAAAAATCCTTCAAGGGCTTTTGAAGATACAGAGCGGACACGATTTTCTGGCATTTGACATTTAACCTCCAAGTGTGACCTTGACCTTGAGACACCACACCCGCAAAGTGGGTTCTGCACGTCGCCTTGATGAGGTGAACATCTGACCCAAGTTTCATAAAAATCCTTCAAGGGCTTTTGAAGATACAGAGCGAACATGATTTTGTGGCATTTGACATTTAACCTCCAAGTGTGACCTTGACCTTGAGACACCACACCATTAAAGTGGGTTCTGCACGTCGCCTTGATGAGGTGAACATCTGACCCAAGTTTCATAAAAATCCTTCAAGGGCTTTGGAAAATACAGAGCGGACACGATTTTGTGACGGACAGACAGACGGACGGACGGACAGCCAACCGGGGGAAAAACAATATGTCTCCCCCATTTTTGGGGGGAGACATAACAATGCCCATTTTAATGATTTAAAGGATCACAATTGAGGCCAAACTATGATGAACTTGAAGCAAAACCCTAGGTGCACAAGTCATCATGGCAAAAATTCATGGAAGGTTGCATGGAGAAAGGTAAATCTAAGTGTCCCCCAGCCTTTCACTCCCCCCACCCCCCTCACACCTCACCTTTTTGATGGTCTGGTCACAAAAACTAACTCTGAAGACTTACCTTGGTCAATTCCTCCAGTCTTAGAACATCCTCTTTAGCATTACCAGACATGACCCTCTTCCTCTCCCTGGCAACATCTTCATCCTCATCTTCGACTGGCTCCTTTGTTCCCTTCAGGATTCTAAAAAGTACATTTTTATATACATTCATACAATTTAAATATTTTCATGCAACAATTTTACTGTCAACTACATGTAGTTCCTTCCTTCTTACAACAATTTTAGGGGTTCAACTTTAATTTGTAATTACTGACAAGCTACAAGATATTACTACTGTTATGTACATAATATATGTATTGATTGTTGGGATGTTTAAATATATGACGTTGATAGTAGGGGAACTTTCCAGGTTGTTCTATAAATAGGTATTTATTGTTTATATTAAATTTGTGTCATTTTGTTTAAGGAATATTCTATATATTTTCTCTAATTAAAATATTCTGTTTAATCTGAAAGTTACAGCCGGGTTATACAGTCCACGCTCGGTATGTCAAAGTCGCTAAAGTCAAATTTCCAGCTGAATGGAATTATTTTTCAGGTCCGGTCAATAATCCTTCTTTAATTATTTAAAACTCCTGTTGAGCCTTATTCATCATGTGCAAACTTCGGCTATGTTGATAGTATTTTCAGTCCCATCGTATATTTTCTTATGTATTTTTCCAATCACTAGGACGAAATGTGAAAATTTATTCATTACAAATTATTTCCAGCAACTTCGAGGAGAGAACTGATCTGACTAAATATGTGTGTCAACAATTATTTGTTGATAACAACTTTACAAATCACACTTTGATAAGGATTCAATTTTCACAAACAGGTACCTCAAAAGGAGAAATGATCGGACAATTACGCATGTCACCAATTGTATGGTTCGTGATTGCAACTTCAGAAATTGCACTTAAATAATTGTCACTAACTGAGTAAATTATCGGCATGATAAATTCTTTATTTGAATGAATTTGAGTGAATAAGAATGAAAATGGTATAAAAAATGGTAAGTTTTGTATTTTTCGTCATTAATAGAACAAAACTTGATCATCTGTCCTAGTGCAAAGGGTGGTGTAAAAAATGTCTGTGCATCGTAAATGTTACATTAAGTAAATTGAAAGATTTTTTGAGTGGTAATCGTAACCACACTGTCTATTTATAGCATATGTACATGTTTGTATTTTTACCTGTTTTGTCATCATGTTCTTTTGAATAAAAATTCAAACATTGCCTGGATTTAATAAGCCCACATTAATTTGAATGTGTTAAGCTTACGCTTGAAGAGAAAATGAGCTGACTTAAAACCACAGTAAGTCATGGGAATTCAAATCAAATAAGAACAGCAGTTTAATTCCCATGATTACACACTGGAAGAACATATGTCGGGAAGTGCTCTACATTCCTGACTCTAATGTGACCGTCATGGGAATGCTTTTTAATCACTTTAGCATTGATGATCAATGTATAAATGACACAAAACAGTAAAACGGTATACCAGCTCTGGACATGTCAAATTCCAGCTAAGCTGAAGTAATTTATGCGGTCCACCCAAATTTGAGATATTGAGAGGGGACTGTATATTTTTATCAATCAATTACTAGTATAAGATACTACTATAACTCATATTGTTAGATGTACAATGCCATTCAGTTGCAGAAACATGATCATTTTAGCCATACCAAGAGTTATCCTCTCTGGCAATGCTTACCTTGACCTAATGAAGAACTTGTACTCAATCAGCAGGTTGATAATGAAGAACAGAATGCCCAACATGAACATGCTGAACAAATTACGTCCAACAACATCCCAGCCAAATGGGCTTTGCAGACTTTTCCCCTCAATACCTGCACGAGCATAAACATCAGCAAACAACTGGTTCTTGGCCATGTCAAACAGTCCTCTGCCAAGACAGTATTGTGGCAACAACAGGAATACCTGCATCAGTATCTCGTTAATGCCTTTCAATTCCTGAAATGGAAGATACACGTTTCTATTATAATGGATAGCATTTCTTTCTCCTTCTCTGCACATGAGTTAGAGCTAACTTGTTCTATACTACGCATTGTGTCTTTTTAAGCATTATTTAAGATCTGAAAGAGAACAAGACATCAATTTTTCTTTTTTTTTTTTGCATACTGTTAAAAAATTCAGGCAAATATTTCATTTTGATCATATAAATAATTACTGAAAGCTATTCCAGTAAAACATATATCCAACCCCAGGTGATCAGAATAAATTCTTTTGGGGTGTTCTTTTTATACAAGGGTGTCTTGTCTTGTCAAATAAACTTTTATAGTTTATACCAAATTTATTTTAGTTCGATTGTGTAGGAAGCTTTTAGCTTATAGACACACTCTCGAATCCGTTCCTGGAACTAACCAGTACTAAGCAATGAGTGTAAAGTTTCTTGCTCAAGGAAATAACCGCTTGCCCCTGACTGGGTTTGAACCCGTGCGGCTAGCAATCCTTTAACTACTAGTCCAACCCGTTAACCACTCGGCCACACTGCCACTTAATAAACTTTTAAATAAACTTTTAAATGGGGTTGGTCTATTTTGAAAATGACTTCATAGGGTGGAATAAATATTTTACTGTCCTAGCCCTGAATAATGAGTTCTTCAACCAAAAAGTCTCTTTAAATTAAGCTTACAAATGTGTACCATTTTAGACAAAGTAGAAAAAGAACAGAAAAAGTCTCACATCATCATCCTTTTCCAGAAACTCAATGATGAATGTTGCCAGCGTTGAGACAGTTCCCAGGAAAATATTCACAGATTTCAAGGTGACAAGTGAGGTACTTGGTACACTAAACACTCTTGAGAATGGGTACATTAGAGGCACCATAGCCCAACTGTAAAAGAATGAAAGTGCTTTTCTTGGCAAGAAATTTCATCTTATTCTTTGTGTGTGTAAATTCGTACTTTGATTGGTTTAACTGAGTTTAAAGCCCTCTAACAGTCAAAATCGTAATAATCAGGCAGATCACCTAACCATAATTCCTAGGAACGACTAAATCTAGTTTCCTATACTCTGCAAAAGAAAAACAAAAAACTACCAGCTTCCTCACATAAATACAGTGGTTTTGCAAGGAGTCAACATGCAATGACTCGACATGTCTGTCTGGCTTAAAACTGTTGCTTGGTCTCATTATTTTCCCCAATATTTTCCATTTAAATTGAATGCAATGAATCGAAATTTGCTGACTCGAAAAATGCGTTAACTTGGCACTTATGTGAATCCCCACCAACCAAATTCATTAACAAGAGGGTCCATGTGACCCTGGTTCGCTCACCTGCCAACAACTGTTCAATGGTTGCAAGAGTCAGTGGATGCAAATACAATTGCCAATTGACTCAAAGGGTGCAGGCAATTATGACCATGGGTCATCTTTGGTAGAGTTTCACTAGATGTCGTGCGTCATCAGGATTGTTAAAGCACAATGTGGACTATAATGGACTGAGCCTAATAAAAAATATATCAGGCACGTATACACATGATACCTAACATGGTTAAAATTTTAAAGCAGTATCTTGAAAAATGTAGAAGTTTGTGCCGCAATATTTTTTTAAAAATCCTGCCGTTATACAAAAAACTAGGTTGCTGTGAACTGAATGTTGGAACACCGTTCCAAACAGGGATTATGTACATGACACATGTTCACTCTATTGCCAATTCTGCTAATTATTTTAAAATCCAACCATAGATGCAAAAAATATATGGGCAAGACACAAACTATCAGCAGTAAGGCCTATATAGCAGAACTTACTAAGTTCAGAGGGTTGCTGTGACATGGATCTTGGAGGGAGGAACATGGGTTTGGAGTGTAACACATACTTATTTTAATTTTTGGTTGTAAGGGTTGCAGAGACTTTCAGTCTTTAAGTAATGTTATTTATAATACTAGAACTTTTATTAAAATACAATGTACACAATTATAAAGAAAAAGATTCATAACGGAAAAAATGTGTAAATGCAATCTTTAATAAAATAGAACAATATTAGCCCTTCAAAATTATTTTTCCCTGACTTTTCACTAACTTTTCTGGATTTTTATTTTTCACTGACCAATTTTCAAAATATTCTGACAATTCCCTGACTTTGAAAAAAAATCAAATTTCCCTGACTTTTCAAGTCCCCTGGCAACCCTGCAAGATCTTATATTAACTCAAGTATTGTACAAGTCTGATTAAATTCAAATCAAAAATGAAGCTCCTATTGTGCAGACAAGGTCTAAATAGTTAATTTTGGCACTTTCAGGGGCCATAACTCTGGAACCAATAATGCAATATGGCAATTTAAAGAAAGGAACCAAGATCTTATGGTAATGAAAGTGAAGATCAGACCAAAATTAAGACCACTAGAGTGCAGAAAAGCTTTTATCATAACTTGACCTAGTGACTTAAATTTCAAAGTCACATGACCCAGTTTCAAACTTGACCTAGATCTCATCGAGATAAACATTCTGACAAAGCTTGAAGAAGATCGGAGCAAAATTAAGACTACTACAGAGCGGACAAGCTTTTTCTATAATTTGACCTAGTGACCTAGTTTTCAAGGTCACATAACCCAGTTTCACACCTGACCTAGATATCATTGAGATACACATTCTGACCAAGCTTGAAGAAGATGGGACCAAAATTAAGACCGCTAGAGTGCGGACAAGCTTTTCCTAAAATTCGAACTAGTTACCTTGTTTTCAAGGTCACATAACCCAGTTACGAACTTGACCTAGATATCATTGAGATAAACAATCTGACCAAGTTTGAAGAAGATCGGACCAAAATTAAGACTGCTAGAGTGCGGACAAGCTTTTTCTATAATTTGACCTTGTGACCTAGTTTTGAAGGTCACATGACCCAGTTTCGAACTTGTCCAGATTTCATTGAGATTAACATTTTGACCAAGTTTGAAGAAGATCGGACTAAAATTAAGACCGCTAGAGTGCGGACAAGCTTTTTCTATAATTTGACTTAGTGACCTAGTTTTAAGGGTGAGATGACCCAGTTATGAACTTGACCTAGATATCATTGAGATAAACATTCTGACCAAGTTTAAAGAAGATCGCACCAAAATTAAGTCGCTAGAGTGCGGACAACAATTGTGAATCATCAAAACAACCTTTCTGACAAATTTCCAGGACATTTGGACTGAAAATGTAACCTCTAGAGTGTTTACAAAGTTTTTCGATATTTGGGCTCTGTGACCTAGTTTTTGACTCCAGATGACCCATATTCGAAACTGAGCTAGAAATCATTGAAACAACCTTTTTGACAGATTTCCAGGTTATTTGGACTGAAAATGTCACCTTTTAGAGTGTTAACAAGGTTTTTCCATATTTGGGCTATGTGACCTAGTTTTTGACCCCAGATGACCCATATTCATACTTGACCTAGAAATCATCAAAACAACCTTTCTGACAAATTTCTGGGATATTTTGACTGAAAATGTAACCTCTAGAGTGTTAACAAGGTTTTTCTATTTTTGGGCTCTGTGACTTAGTTTTTGAATCCAGATGACCCATATTCGAACTTCAGCTAGAAATCATAGAAACAACCTTTCTGACAAATTTCCAGACTATTTAGACTGAAAATGTTACCTCTCCTTCTCAAAGAAGATTTTCAAAGTTTCCTCTATATAATCCTATGTAAAATCAACTGACCCCCGGGGCAGGGCCAAATTTGACCCCAGGGGCATAATTTGAACAAACTTGGTAGAGGTCCACTAGACAATGCTACATACCAAATCTTAAGGCTCAGGGCCTTGTGATGTCAGACAAGAAGATTTTTAAAGTTTCACTATATAAGCCTATGTAAAATCAATTGACCCACTGGGCAGGGCCAAATTTGACCCCAGGGGTATAATTTGAACAAACTTGGTAGAGGTCTTGTGGACAATGCTACACACCAAATCTTAAGGCTCAGGCCTTGTGGTTTCAGACAAGAAGATTTTCAAATTTTTTCCTTTAAGTTGCCACAGCAACCAGAGTTCTTGATAGAATTGAATTCTTTGAACAATTTTGGTAGAGCTTCATGCAAAAAATATCCAAGGCATGTTTTGTCAATGTTGGCTTAGCGGTTTAGGAGAAGTTGTTCAAGTCAAATTGTTGACAACCCACGACGCACGCCGACACACGCTGGACATTCAATGATCCTAAAAGCTCAGCCTGAGCAATGCTCAGGTGAGCTAGAAATGACTAAGTGCCCATAACTCTGCCAAAATAATCCGAGCAGAAACTACTGACGATATGCACAACTAGGCTTGGTGACAAACATTCCAGTCAAGTTTCAATGAAATCCTCTAGGCGGTTTTGGAGACGAAGTGTGGACAAGACTTTAATATAGAAGTTAGAGTAAAAAAAATGAGTAAGTGCCCATAACTCTGCCAATAATAAATCAAGCAAAATCTCCTAATGATATGCATAACTAGGCTTGGTGAAAAACACTCCTCTGAAGATTCGTTGAAATCCCTTATCTGGTTTTGGAGATGAAGCGAGGACAAGATTTTACTGGACAGATGGACGGAAGGGCAGACAGTGCAATTACTATATGCCTTCCTTCAGGGGCATAAATAAAAAAAGAACAAACAAACATGGTGCTTAAAACCTATTTTAGTCTATTGAAAACAAATTTCAAGAAGAGCTACAACTATGATGCCAAACTGGAAACGAAAACGCAAGTACAAATTGGATAAGACATGCAATGACTTGATAAATTGACAAAAAGATGATCTCTGCTATTTCAAGTCATCACAAATTTGCTGCAGTAAAAGTCAGTAGTGGGGCTCGAAGCCATGACCACCATTCAGAAAGAGATTAAGAGATTTGAAGTCAGTCACTTTAATCACTTGACCATACAGACAGGTTGATTTGTGTTTTGAACCTTATTTCATCTCAAAGATTACTAATGTAATAGAAGATATCATCTCTTTATAAGGTAACTATCAAATTTAATGATGTGATATAAGACAGTTCTAAATACAATTAAAGAAATATTAAGGCTTCTAACAAACATCAATTTTAAATTCAGGGAGATTTTCTTAAATAAATATAGGTTGATGTTAATAGTCAAGTAAAGTGACACCTTACCCATACAAGAAAAGCAGAGCTACAAGGCATGGTGCATTTGTTGCTGATACGTAGGCCTTCACGTTAAATGCCAAAAATATAAATATACAAAGGACTGTTGGTAGGATGTAATTTATCTGAAATATAAAACAATGAAAAGTCACCAACAAGCCAGAAGTAAAGCTAATATCTTAACAAATAATTGTAAAAGTAACAATTCTTTAGTTAATGCAAAACTCATTGTACTATAACAACTAGTATGCAATTTTTTATTAGGGCCAAATCTGCAATTAAGAAATTGGTTGTTGATAGATATACATGTTCTAGAATATCAAATTATGTTTCTAATTCTTGAAAAATTGATAAATAATAAACACTTTTTTTCTGAGCTGAAAAGTAAATTATCCAAATTTCCAATACACAGCCTGCTGCATAAATCATCTGGTTTGATAGTGCCAGAATTTTCATAATCGATCATTACTGAATTCCATAAAAAGGTTGACCCTACTGGCAAGGTCACAAGATCTATGACTACATTACGATTCTGGATTAGGATGACTATTTTCTTTGCAAGCTTTGCAAAAACAACATCTTGATATAGTCTAAATCTTCAATCAAGCCATCATGCTTTTACCAAGAACCCAATTTGTTCACTAACTGAAGATTTTCTAAGTAACTTTAAAAAGTAATACATACCATGTCCCAGCAGAAATTTGAGATCCAGTAAACAGTAGGATTTACTCCACTAACAAACTGTAAATGTTTGGAGTTTGAAGTACGTTCTTCAATCAGGTACATAGTGAAGCTGGCAGGAATGAAGGACATGGCAAATATCACGCAGATGGCAATCACTACATCTCTAAAACTCTGGTACCTGGAAGGCAATTCAAGATGGATTATACAAGGATGGCAATCACTACATCTCTAAAACTCTGGTACCTGGAAGGCAATTCAAAATGGATAAAACAAGGATGGCAATCACTACATCTCTAAAACTCTGGTACCTGGAAGGCAATTCAAGATGGATTATACAAGGATGGCAATCACTACATCTCTAAAACTCTGGTACCTGGAAGGCAATTCAAGATGGATTATACAAGTTTGTACAATACTCGTAAACAAATATCACGCAGATGGCAATCACTACATCTCTAAAACTCTGGTACCTGGAAGGCAATTCAAGATGGATTAAACAAGTTTGTACAATACTCGTAAACAAATATCACGCAGATGGCAATCACTACATCTCTAAAACTCTGGTACCTGGAAGGCAATTCAAAATGGATTATACAAGTTTGTACAATACTCGTAAACAAATATCACGCAGATGGCAATCACTACATCTCTAAAACTCTGGTACCTGGAAGGCAATTCAAAATGGATTATACAAGTTTGTACAACACTCGTAAACAAATCGTCAACAAAAAAAGATACTTAAGTAACTTTCAACAGCATAATAGTCAATGACAGACTCCTAGTAAAGCTGCATTCAGCTGCATACATGTATATCTCACAGTATCTCAGATATAGAAGCTGATAATTACGTAACAGAAGTTTCTGTGAAATATTCAGTCTCAAAAATAATATTTTAGTAGTCAAGTCCAAACATATGTTTTACAAGAAATTACTATCGTTTATAAGTCTGTGAAAGTAACCAGTCTGTAAAGAACTTAAGTATTCCTGAACAAACTACTTGTCTTACAGTGCTTCATTTAGTTGATCCTTCGTCATCTTCATAGGATGGTTGATGGCCACTATACTATAGTCTGCTGGATTGGTTCCTGGCGGTAGTTTGCTTCTCAGGATCAGATTGTTCATTACATTAATGTAGGAAACCGATGCTGCCCAACCGCGGTTGTTAAACCAAACCTAGGATATTAAAGGAGTGAACAGATAGCTTTATACTCAATGCAGTCAAAACTGACTCAATGATATCTGTCATTTGAAGAACATGTATTTGTTTTGGATGTCTTATTCCAGATTAATTTCTGCAAAAATGAAAAGGAAATAACTGATAACAATAATTTACTTATGATGCTGACAACAGAGAAATATCACAATCCTTTTACCAGTTGAATCGAATGTCTAGAAACTCTATTAACATTTATACCAACCTTTGCAACATCTTTTACAGCCAGAGATGGAAGGACCTCTGTCAAATCATACCAGAATTCCCTCTCTCTTAATGACACTGTGGTCCCGTTGTTCGCTGCTTTCAGTATTCTCTCAATGTATTCCTGTACTTGTGAAATATTACCAGTAAATGCAGCATAGTCTCTCTCCCCAAATGACACTCCACCATACCTATATAAAACATATATTAATTCATTTTCAAGTAAAGTGTAATTACAAACTTTACAGCTCAGAACAAGTTTGTTTCATCTCCTTATATCATATCTTGCACACAGTTCTTTACTTTTCTCTCAACAGTAATTCCTTAAGGAACCTTGAAGTCTTTGATCTGATGAAACTTGAACAAGTCATGAAATTGCTGTTTAAAATGAAGTTCTTGATCAAGAGTATAGGAACTTATAAAACAGACTGGTATGACATGGCCTTTGTTAAAACCTTACCTTCTCTTTCTGAACTCTTTCTCAGTTTTCAGCAGGTAATCACTGATATTTCTCATGGTAAGATTATACAGGTAGTCCGTGGTCGGAAGTAGCACCCTTGGTGGTGTAGGTCCTTCTGCTTTGTTTGGACACACCTGCCAACCTGTGCTACAGTCACATGTTATTGTCTGATTCCAAGGTGTTGAATTGGGAAAGGTCTGCAGCCCGACTGGTTCACATGGGTACTTCCTACAGGGTAGATATTTATGGCATAAAAACCCAAAACAAGTTAAATTCTATACCTTCAAAATCACAAGTAACTCAGCTACGAGAAAAAAGTAATAACGTCAAAAGAATTTATAGATAAAATCCAACAATTGTCAAAATAATAGAAATTCCTTATTTCCCCTATACTAAACAAAAGAAAAATAGTTCACCTAAAATGACACTCTTACTCAGCATAAACTTCTAGTATTTTTTCATTAAAAAATCCCTGTTCTTTGCTAAAATGAAAAAAAATCTTGTTTGAAATGTGTCTGAAATACCTGACATTTAAGAAATACTCAGTGATTCCATATAAATTCCAGTTGCCTTGTTGTTAAGACAAACCTTTTTTGCTAAAGGAGAACCTCTATCTACATGTATATATACAATAGCAAGACTAGAATAGTTTAGTAAGAACAAGGGATATTATGCTAACTCTTTAATATGTTTATTAGAACAAGAGAGACTACACATACTCTAATAAATGTTGTCTAAAACAAGGGAGACTACACTAACTCTTTTATTTGTAAGATCAAAGGATACTACATTTTTTACTCTTCTGTTTGTTTGTTAGAACAAAGGACACTAAACTTACTCTACTTATGTTTGTTAGAATGAGGGAGACTATACAAACTCTACTGTAGGTTTGTAAGAACAAGGGAGACTATACTTACTCTATTGTATGTTTGTAAAAACAAGGGACACTACCTACTCTACTGTATGTTTGTTAAAAGAAGAGAGACTATACTTACTCTGTTGTATGTTTGCTAGAACAGGGTGTAATGTTTGAGTTTACCGATATAAATAATATTTGTATTGTCACAGACCCATAAAGGGATGGTTTAATTAACACAGACCCGAAGGATTGTTTCTATACTTTTATTTCTACACTATAACAACATGTCTCTCTGAATACCGAAGGTAAACTAACTTCATCAAACAAGTGTGAATTCATAATGAGTAGGCGGGGCTTATCAGACCTCACTGACCACTGGTGCACTACTACACAGGGGACAGTGAATTTAATCTATTGAATTTTTATAAGAACAAGGGACACTAAACTTACTGTACTTATGTTTGTCAGGAAGAGTGAGACTATACTAACTCTACTGTATGTTTGTTAGAGCAATGAACAATAAACATACATTACTGTATGTTTGTTAGAACAAGGGACTAAACTTACTGTACTTATGTTTGTTAGGATGAGTGAGACTATACTAACTCTACCGTACATTTGTTAGAGCAATGAACAATTAACATACATTACTGTATGTTTGTTAGAACAAGGGACACTGCACTACTATATGTTTTATAGATTAAGGGAGACTATATTTATAATTGTATGTTTGTTAGTACAAGGACATTATACTTACTCTATTTTGTGTTTGTTCACACATCTATTTCCTACACCTGGCTTAGTCTGTATAACCTCTTCCATCTTCTCTGATACAGGATTATTTTTTCCATCATTACTACAAGAATGACAAAAAATAATAAACATGTACATAAATCCAGCTATAATTAACATACTGTAGATATATGGTGTACAAAAATGATTTTCAACTATGTTTGTCTTAAACATAAAGGCGTCAGAGTTCTTTATAAACAAGTTCATTTCAGAGCTAGTATACAAGTGTTTTTGCACCTTAAAATATTCTAGAATGTAAAAGAAAACAGGTTTTCAAGAATGATCCTTTTACTAAAACTTTAGTATCAAATGAATATATAAACAAGAACTGTCACTGTAAGATGACCATGCCCCCGAAGTGGTGCTTTGACTTTGGGCTGAGGCTAAGGGTCAAGGTCAAATAAATATAGGTCCCTGGGAAGGTCTTGTACACAGGGGTGTTGTGTCCAAGTATGAAGTTAATCGACATTCTAATAAGGAGGTTATGGCTAATGTTAAAGTTTTTGGACAATTGGATCTTCAAGGTAAAGGTCATTCAGAGGTCAAGGTCAAATAAATATAAGTCAGTGGGAAAGTCTTGTCCAAAAGCGTGTTGTGTCCAAGAATGAAGTAAATCCACTTACTAATAAACAAGAACTGTCACTGTAAGATGACTATGCCCCGAAGTGTTGCTTTAACTTTTGAGCTGAGAACCAGTCATTCAGGGGTCAAGGTCAAATAAATATAGGTCAGTGGGAAGGTCTTGTCCAAAGGGATATTGTGTACAAGTATGAAGTATATCCACTTCCTAATGTGGAAGTTATGGCCAAATGTTAAAGTTTTTGGACAACTGGATCTTCAAGGTGAAGGTCATTCAGGGGTCAAGGCCAAACAAATATAAGTCAGTGGGAAGGTCATGTCCAAAGGGGTGTTGTGTCCAAGTATGAAGTATATCCACTTACTAATGTGGAAGTTAGGGCTCATGTTAAAGTTTTCTGACTATTGGATGTCCAAGATGAAAGTCATTCAGGGGTCAAGGTCAAACAAATATAGGTCAGGGGGAAGGTCTTGTCCAAAGGGGTGTTGTGTCCAAGTTTAAAGTAAATCCACTAACTTATATGGAAGTTATGGCCAATGTTAAAGTTTTCAGACAGATATGTGGCCAAAACTGGATAGGGGGCCTTTTCTTTTGTTATTTTCTTTTGTTTGATAAAGGGCCATTGGCCCCTTATTCTGTTGTTACGGAATTAACTCTATTGTTCTCTTTTGTTATGTTTACAGTTAGATGGCTCCCTATTTACTTTCTGTAGTGTGGACGGACGGACGGACTGATGGTCGGACAGTTCAAGAACTATATGCCTCCCTTCGGGGGTATAAAACGTTATGGTCAATGTTATAGTTTTTGGACAATTGAATCTTCAAGGTGAAGGTCATTCAGGGATCAATGTCAAATAAATATAAGTCAGTGGGAAGGTCTTATCCAAAGGAATGTTGTGTCTAAGTATGAAGTAAATCCACTTACTAATAAGAAAGTTATGGTCAATGTTAAAGTTTTTGGACAATTGGATCTTCAAGGTGAAGGTCTTGTTCAAAGGGATGTTGTGTCCAAGTATGAAGAAAATCCACATACTAATAAGGAAGTTATGGCCAGTGTTAAAATATTTGGCTGGATAGACGGACAGAATGATGGATGGACAGTTCAAAAACTATATGCCTCCCTTCCGGGGCATAAAAAGGTTTAGGTGTATTTAAATTCTTAATAGTATGTTTTCCATCCTACATACAATCTAAATCCAAATAATTCTTACTCCATTAAACATTAGTCTCCATTTATTTTCTACATTGGTAGACAGATAAAATAAAGCTTTTCACCAACTTCTGCTTTTCCTTACAGTCCTTAAATCTACATTTTTGTATGTATATAACTGAAATTATATATTTCTGCTTTTCCCTACATTCCTTAAACCAAATATTTGTCAGTTTTCACTCAACTTAACCTTCCAGAACTGATTTCTATGTCTAAAATCCTTGAGACCCTGGGTCATTCATCTGAGTACTTTGGGTAAGGGACTGCCGTTGAGCAAACATCAGAAGCAAAATAACAGGTTTTGAATTGAAGATTATTGAAGATCTTATATTATATTAAGTAGAACCCTGGGCCAGGGCCAATTTTGACCCAAGGGACATAATTTAACAAACTTAGTAGATTTCCACTACACAATGCAACATACAAAATATCTGACCTCAAAGGCATACAGTTTCAGACTAGAAGATTTTTTAAGTCTTTCTTATATAAGTCTATTTAAAATCAAGTGACCCTGGGGCTGGGCTATTAATGACCGCAGGTACATTAATTTGAACAAACGCGGTAGAGGTCCACTAGACAATGCAACAAAAAAAATATCTAACCTCTAAGGCATATGGTTTCAGACAAGAAGATTTCCAAAAAGGACCCCAGGGGTTGAGCAAATTTTACCCCAGGGACATAATTTAAATAAACTTGGTAGAAGTCCAAATGACAATGTAACATACAAAATATCTAAGGTCTAAGGCATACAGTTTAAGATGAGAAAAATATTTAAGTTCTTCATTTATAACTTGGTAGAGGTCCACTATACAAAGCTACACATCAAATTTCAGACCTCTGAGCTTAGCAGTTTTAGACGAGAAGATTTTTAAAGATTTTCCTCTATATTTCTATGTAAAACATGTCACCCCTCAAGTGGCGTCAATAGAGATCCTTACATAATTTGAACAAACTTGGTCGAGGTCTACTATACAATGCTTCATGCCTAATTTTAAAACTCAAGTCCTTGTGGTTTCAGACAAGAAGATTTTTAAAGATTTTCTTCTTCTATTATTCTTTGTAAAACATGACCCCTTCAGGTGGGGCAAATAGTGACCCCAGTGACATTATTTGAACAAACTTGGTAAAGGTCCATTACACAATGATACACACCAAATTTCAGACCTCTGGGCCAAGCAGTTTTAGACAGAAAGATTTTTTAAGTTCTTCATTCTTGTTGCCATAGCAACTAGAGTTCTTTATGGAATAAAATGCTTTGAACAATTTGGTAAAGCTTTATGCAAGGAACAGTCCTGCAATGTTTAAACAACTTTCAGTTACCGGTAGTGGTTTAGGAGGAGATGTTGTTAAAAGTTAAATGTTGATGGCACATGATGCATGAAGGACACAGGCGGATCACAAAAGCACAACTTGAGCATTGATTACAAAAGCACACCTTGAGCACTAAGGTGAGCTAAAAATCAGTCCATAATTTAAAAAAAAATTCCTTGCTATGTATATCAGTGAGATGATACACCACTTATTTTCTTTACATCTGTTTAATCCAAAATTCTTTCTAAAGCCGTAATCAAATTCAACACTCACTAAATTGCTACCAAAACTATGTGGTTTTCAAAATGGGTTATAGTTGTTGGCACTTGTTGCCTTAAAATGGTATGGGAAATCTATGCGATACCTGTAGAACATATGCAGGTGTGGGTCTTCTCTCACTGGTTCATAATGCCAGGGGTGTAGCTCTAGAGGAGGCTCTTCTGAGAATGGTGGTGCTATCAGGGAGAAGGTCATAGCAAGCAGGATAAACACAACAGGTAATACAATCTACAAATGTACAATGTAAATACAGGTCTAATTTTAAGATACAGAATTCCAGTTGAAATACAAAACACAAAATGTTAACTGGAGCAACATTCTCAAAATGGTTGGTCGTCATGCAATATCAGAGGGTCATCTGTCACTATGCGAGCTGAGGATAATTTTAGGGGAAGAGAGACACTGAGTGCACTATATCAAGCCAGTATAATTTTGCCTTTGAAAAGAATCAGCAGATTCTTGTAAGTATTGTTAAGTTAATTATTTTCTGCAGAAAACAAAATATTGCACTGAGGGGCCATAAAGATGACAAAGAAAACTTTGTTGCCTTACTTTCTTTCCAAGCAAAACATGACCCTGTGCTTAATAAAAAACATCTTATCAATGGTGATCCTAGGTCAAAACACCTGTCTGTCACCAAACATACAGAATGAGTTGATAGTAATCTTTGGCAAATTGATATCCTATGAAATAGTGTCTGCCTGTAACAAATCTCAAGTGTTTTGGCTTTATCACTGACAAAAAGACCAATGCCAGTACTATGGAACAAATTGCCCTTTATTTAATATACATGTACTATGATACTGCCAAAGGTGAACTTTGAGAAGATTATAGGATTTGCGGAGTGTAACTGCACTTATGGTTAGGCATTAGCTGCTAAGGGCAAACTTTCAAATTGAAAAAATGCAAGGTTAGAAGTATGAAGGAGCAGCAAATATGTCTGGAATCCAGAGAGGAGTTCAAGGAGGATAAAAGATCGTATTCCAGGTGCAGTCTATACTCAATGAAAGGCACACAGTCAACCGGGAGATCATCCATGCTTTGACTGTAATATCTGTGAGAAATATGGTGACACTTGTTCAGATGATTGCATTTGCATTCAACTTCTTGGCAAAAAGATTACTACATTATCAAGACAAAAGTGATCGGTGATCACATGTGTCACCTGATGATAGCCAATTAAGCAGTTGTATTGAGGGGTGATTGGACAGTTTGTTGGAAATGTAAATTGACTGTATGGATGTTTGAGTCCGAAAAACCCATTTAATATGTGCAAGTATTTCATTCAAATTGCATTAGAAGTATAAGAGAAGTAGTCCGGACAAACTTTAAAAACAAAAATGATAAAAGGGCCATAACTCTGACAAAAATCTTTGAACTGCAAAATGCTGAGGATATGCACAACTAGACTTGGTAATGATCATTCCTTTAAAGTTATGATGAAATTGCACCAGTAGTTTTTAAGGAGTAGTCCGGACAAATTTTGTGACGGACGGACAGACAGACAGATGATGGAGAAGTGATCCCTATATGTCGAAGCTACTTTGTAGCATGTCGCAGCTACTGTGTAGCAGGCAACACAAAATTCATTAACAAATCAAAACGCCTTTTTTTATTCAAGGGCCATAACTCAGCCAAAATTCATTCAACCGAAAAAAACCATTACCGGTAAATATACGCAAGTACTTGAGGTACCAATCAATCCTGTAACATTTCATTCAAACGGCTTTAGTAGTATAAGAGGAGAAGTCTGGACAAACTTTAAAAATAAAAATCATTTAAGGGCCATTACTCTGACAAAAATCATTGAACTGGAAAATGTCAATAATATGCACAACTAGACTTGGTACTGATCATTCCTGTAAAATTTGGATGAAATTGCTTTAGTAGTTTTTGAGGAGTAGTCCTGACAAGTTTTGTGACGGACGGACAGACAGACTGATGGACAGATAGATAACAGAGAAGTGATCCCTATATGTCGCAGTTACTGTGTAACAGGCGACACAAAAATCTAAACAATGACAACATTTTTCAAGAACAAAAGGACCGATGTTCAAAGCTGGCAGCAAGATCAGACACCTCGCACACATTTATGTGCTCGTATAGGTTTGTATTTCAAGTATTCAAATACAAAGTACATGTATGTATACACATGTTCTAAAATATTTTGTATGATTTATCATTCAAGATTCAAATGTGATATGATTCTTTCCTTTATGTAAGACTATTCTATTCAAACTTGAATAAGATTACGCATTTTATTTCTAGTTTTGTACTTTTAAATAGCACATTACACATAACACAACTGGCATTTTAAGTCTTATAAACATCTTATATGAATATAAATACAGGTCTAACTTTAAGATATAGAATTCCAGCTGAAATACAAAACACAAAATGTTAACTATCCTTTACCAAACATAAAATTACATGTCAAAGAAACTGTAGATTAATATTCACTGATAAAGATATAGCATGACTGATCAGCATTATCAATATTTGACAAAGAAAACCAATCAAAAAGACTGCTTGTTGATGCAAGAGCTCTTGTACAAAGGTTTGCTTTGTTTATATGTTCTGTCCCACATCTAGTTCCTTACCTCAGTTAAAAACCCTTTCTTGCTCCTCCTCACATGATGAAACCTCTTAACAAAGATGGCAATAAACTGGCGCACAGTGAGTCTCCAACCTGTGACCTTCTGGTGCTGGTTGTGGCTAAACCCATTTTCTTCATATTCACTGACTGGACCAGACATCACAGACTCTGAAAATTTTGTTATCTTTGTTAAAACATTGAAGCTTTGCTGAAGAAATTATAAACACATGCTTGCAAATGTGGAACATATACAGCAAAATTAATTTGCTGAAGAAACTATAAACACATGCTTGCAAATGTGGAACATATACAGCAAAATTAACTTTCTGAAGTAAGGAGGCCAAGGCTATTCCAACGCACAGATACCTGAGAGCACTTACTTACTTTAACCAAGTTATAACAATACTAGGATCAAAAGGTACAGGTTCTTCTCTCAACTAACAGGTTTCCACCTTTATTTTCTCTGAAGACAAACAAGGTTAAATATGTCTGTGAACAGCTTTGAACTGAGCAGTTTTATTTTTTTAAAAGTCATCAGAATTAGGGTACCTATTTTTTTCATCTGATGAGAGCTAGCATTTTAACAAGATGAAAACTTTTGTGATATATTTAAATAATCACCAGTAACAAATTAAGTGCACATGCATAAAATTATATTTTATTATCAATAATAACCCTGAATAGATTTATATTTTATTTTTATCACTCAACTAATGTTGTCTGTAATGCAGTGTAACCATTACATTTTTTTTGTATTACACATGTTATATAATGGCTAATTAAACATTACGTATTTACTTACTGCTTCAAATCAATTATCTTTATCTATTGTCATTCTTTGAATTTCTTACAAAGATGACATATTTCAAAGAGAAATGTTCAGTATTAGTGACATATTTTGACATTTTATTTGGAATTATTTTAATTTTTGATGTTTTGTAGCAGCTTTTCTCAGCACAGTTCAATTAAATATAGCTGTGGTAAGTTGTTTTGGTATTTTGATAAAAGGAATCATTAACATTTCATCTAAACTTTTATTCAATTTGTCCAGGAATAATGTTATTAAGCTCAATTTAAAAAAGACTTGCTTAAAGTTATAATACTGCCCATAATCATCATAAAAATAAACAAAATAAGGACAATGGTATGTTTAAAAACATGATCAACACCCAATCTGCATGATACATCGAGATACAAAAGGATAAAATTATCCAATCACCCGCCGGCTATAAATCTGCTTTGGAAATGCAAAACACACTTCACTGATTTCCGTAAAACAAGCTGTCAATGTCACATGACCAAATTTGAATAAGCTATATAAACAACACTGGTGGATCAACCAAATCAATCTGGGAAACGTGGGCACCCAAATCTTACAAAGGATCTTATCATCCGACACAAACGCTAGGGCAACATGTCAGTCATGGTTTGCTTTTGGGTTTTAGCAGATTCAAACAATACAGATTTACTCATCAATTACATATAATATCATCTAAGAAGTTCATTGACAAAAAAAAGAGTTTTTCAATACATTACACTTATGGATGAGCTTTATAGTGCATTGTTTTGTTTCTAAAATTACCTTACGCATGCAAATTAGCATCTTCCGACTAAATGTGGACGCATTTGAGGAATGGTGGTGAAGTAACAGAAAACAGAAGTTGACATCTTTATATACACTGACATCCGCAAAGCCAATCATGATATAAGTGAAATTAAGCAATATTTTTTCATTCTAGCAAAATCTGTATGCATTAATGTGAAAATTTGACAAAACTGGCACTAACGTTATATTTGACAAAACTGGCACTAACGTTATATTTGACAAAACTGACAAAACTGGCACTAACGTTATATTTGACAAAACTGACAAAACTGGCACTAACGTTATATTTGACAAAACTGGCACTAACGTTATATTTGACAAAACTGGCACTAACGTTATATTTTTGTTCCCGAGCAGTATTATAACTTTAATAAAATTTTCCTGAACTTAGTGAATAAAAGTTTAGATAAAATGAAAACTCATGTCATATCCTGTATATATTTCTCATTTATCATTCATAGGGTGTTAATTCATATTAGTATTAAAAAATCAGAATTACTGTCTGGTAAATTAAAATGTCCAGTGTCTGCCCCTTCTTGTAAATCTAATGACTTTCTACTATAAACACAGAGACAGGGCAGAGTGGGTACCCTGTCCAGATGTTTTAAAAAATTGTACAAGACCACAAGTGCAATGGCCAAGGGAAAAAATTTTTTTGATAAAAATCTCCATGTCCTGTGAAACACATGCCCATATGCATAACTGAATAAAACTAAACTGATAATTAACTTTAGCATAATTTAGAGTTGCTAAAGGATGTAAGAGATCTATGCAGTACATAAAATGAAAATGCTACAGCAACAGCATGGCAATACATGCTTTCTGCATAGTCATTTCAAAAAGTAAAAAACATTTAATATCAAAGGAAAAATGCAAGTTGACTATTACTTTACACACAAGTATTTATACCTCCAGCTAACAAACGCTTCAGCACTGATGTATCAAAAATACAGAATAACACTTTTTAATGGAATACACTTCTTGTAACAGAAACATTTTCACATGCTTACCCTTTCAAATGAACAACAAAATGACCTCATACTGTGAAATATTTAGCAAGTAAGAGATATAGATTGCCTAAATTTATCTCAGATACTGTAAGGTTATGATTTAATTTCATCATTAGTGCATTCATAAAATTCTAACCAATTATAATACTAACAGTAACAGTGTTTTTATAATAATATAATAATATATATTTAAAGTTTGCTGAAAAAAATGTGTTTAAGAAAATTAATGAAAGCAAGAAAGTTAGCAAGGTAGGTGAAAATCTTGAGCCAGTTATGTATCTAAAACCTGACTACCTGTATCTTCTTCAGCCATCAAGTCCGTTTTGCTATCCACTCTGTTTGTAGATTTTCTCCCAAATAAAGACAGTTTTTTCTTTCTTTTGAAGCTAAGTCTGGATACACCACGAGGAATTCTTCCACCTGTAAAAATATTGATTAGGTATTATGATAGAATAATTTTAAGAATGGTAGAAAGGTAGCTAGTCAGATGAAAAAAATTGAATGAAACACTAGAAGTTTGTCCAGCAGAAACATGTGCGCCTGGGGGATCAGTTCCTAAGGTAAATGTGAGGCGTGGGTTGTCAAGGTATCTGTTAATTACCTAAAAAAAACCCAAGTGTGGAACCTTACTTGTTGGTATATATTCCTGTAAAGTTTTATGAACCTAAGTGAAATTGTGTTGACTGAGTGTGTGACACTAGCAATTTTCACTAAATCAAGGGCCAGAACTCTTCTCCACACAGAAGGACAGAAATGAAAAACCCAGGGGAACAATTTTCAACAGTGTTAGCTGAGCACATGACACAAACATTCTTGTAACTTTTTTCACTAAATCAAGGGTGATAACACGGCTGTACCTGGTAGAAGGCAGATGAAAAACCCAAGGTGCACAACTTCATTTGCTAATTTATACACCTGTGAAGTTTCATGACCATAAGTCTAAATGTGTTGGCTGAGTGCACGATACAAACTTTCTGCTAGCTTTGGGCCACAACTCTGCTTTCCTTAGATGGAGGAAACAAAGAAACCTAGGTGCCTAGGTGCGCAAAGCACAATGGTGGTCATGCCATTTGAAAATAAGCCTTATCCCTATCAATAAGCAATTTGTTCAAATTTTTGTAAGGGCCACCCAAAGAACATCTGAGCAAACTTACATTTAAATCTGCAAAATAGTTTCAGTAAAAAAGATTTAAAATTTTTCCCGTTTAGAAACATAGAGAAAATTTGCAACGCTCTCATGCAGCCACCTTTTTTCACAGATCTTTACATATTTCACATATTATAATTATAGTGGGTTACCACAAGGACACTTCAGCCAAATTATTTTCAAATCTGGCTTTCAGTATCTCAAAAGAAGTTTTTTTTATGTTGTCCCATAAAGACATAAAAGAAAATCAGCACCAACATAAGAAAATTGGTGCTCCATCATTTTCAAATTGGAAATGTAGTACCTAAGAAGAATTTTAAAGTTTCCTTATATAGACATTTAAGGTAAAATAAGCCCCGCTCCCTGGTGGCCATGTTTTTTAAAAGATCACAATTAATTTCAAAATTTTTATAGAGGGTCACCAACACAGTACTTGAGCAAAATTATTTTTTTTTTAAATCCTGCAAGGTGTTGCTGTGCAAAAGAGATTTGAAGTTTTTCCTTTATGTTGCCATAGCAACTATTGTTCTGGATGGAAAAATCTGAAAGGATGCCAGAAAAAAAGAAAATTCTGGTATAGTGTGATAGTCTACAATGTAAGTGGTTTCACAGGAGATGCTGCTTAAAGAAAATTCCTGACAGGATAATAAGGGCAGCAATTCATTGTCCGGAAACTATTTTCTTACATCAAACAACTGTGATCTTGACTTTTGTCAGTCTGACCCAAAAATAGATAGGATCATCCTTGGTCTGGTTGAAATCCAAAATAAGTTTTCAGGCAGGCAGGTGATTCTGAAAGAAACCTATAATTATTCCAAAAACCATTTACTTATGCTGAACCACTGTAACCTTGATGTCTGAAGGTTCAAACTACACGTGTGAACTCTACTGCTGTTGAATAAAATCTACTGTATATTTCAATGTATCTACTGGTCCTACTGATAGTAGTGGCAAATCTACTATTTTCAAGAGCAAAATAGAGAATGCATTAACTTTAACTGCTTTTTTTTACCTTTGATTCTGTGACCTCTAAGTGGGTCTGGTGGGTAGAACTCATCAAGGTACATGCTCCTGTGAAGTCAGGAGGCTGCGGTGGAAGGACTAGCTTCCTTGTTATGGTCAATGTTAAAGTTTTGTGACAAACAGAGAGACAGACCAAAAAACAGTATGCTCCCTCTGGGGACAAAAAAATTCAGAGAATGATCTGAAATCTGTTATTACCCCCCTAACATGTCTTGATATCACAGAAATACAAAATTGTTAACATTTTCTATTTTCCCCAAAAACCTTTATAATCTAATAAAGTCCAAAACAAAAGCAGCTTAGCATTTTTAACGACACTTATTTTAGAGCACTTCATGATAAACATAAAATCTACTGACGTAAAGTTAAATCTATCAATATTTTGACAAAAATCTTTCAGTGAAGGCTAAAAAAAAAGTACACACGTATGTCCAAACCCAAAACAGATAGGGATCACCCTTCATGTTGTTGAAGTTCATAACTCGGTCTTCAGGTAGGTAGATCATACAGATAGTAAGTTATGGTCTAGAAACTTTTTCCTTATTTAGAGCACTGTGACCTTGGCCTGTGACATTTTGACCCCAATATCAATAGCGATCATCCTTGCTTGAGTGGAAGTATATGTGTATGCTAAGAAAAGCAAGTTATGGTCCGCAAACAATCATGTGTTTGGACAGATGAGCAAGCTGATTCCAGTATACCCCAAACAACTTTATTATTGCAAGGGGAGCACTCAGCCTCTATCTTTTACAGTTTGACCCAGAGATCAAAAGGGATTATCCTTCATCAAGTGAGAATTTGTGTAAGTTTTTAGGCACTTATATGATAATGAAAGCAAGTTTTTGTCCTGAAAATCCATTTATTTATGTCAAATCACTATGATCTTGACCTTGACAGTTTGATCCCAAAATAGATAGGGACTATTCTTCATCTGGTTTAAGTCCAAATGAAAGTTTTCAGGGAGGTAGATGATTTAGTGGAAGTAAATGTGAGGGTTTTCATGCAGGTAAGTAGTAAGGAAAGCAAGTTATATTCCTCAAACAACTATGTCTATGGACAGGCATAGGGACAAGCTGATTCGAGTCCCCCACCCACCCCACCCCGCAACAAATGAAAGGTATTATAAAGGTAAAATATTTACACTTCAAGTAGTGTATATCATGTAGCAAATTTGAAGTAAGCCTACTCAACAAAATTCTGGCATCAAACTGCTGAACCAACAAGGATTAAACACCAAACCAACTTAACAGCCAATGAAAATCAAGCCATTTTTTAAATTTGTATGCAAAGGTATAAAACAAGAGTTAGTCTGTTAATCTACTTACCATCAGCCATTTCATCTAGTTTATTTCTCTTCAGTTCATCTTGGTCATCCAAAGTGTCTTCTTCAGCAACTTTAAGGAAAACCTAAATAAAGAAATGAAAAGCAATTCTTTACAATGTGGTCAACACAGAAGTAGTAAAACACGCAGACCATCAGGAAAAATTAAGCTTTTCTCCCAATATGTTACAAGCAATTTCAGCAGAACAGACTTACATAATGTGAACCATGAAACAAAAGCACTGCTTCTTAAAGGGAATCTTAACAAAGTGAAATAAATTTTAAGTTTGTTTTCTGCCCAAGACAAATATTTAGAAATTTTTTAACAAAAACAAAAACTGTCCACCCATTTTGTCAATACAGAACAGAACACAACTGAACAGAAGCTTAGTTTGTGACCTGTACATCAATACATAACAAATTATATATTGGGTCAATGTATGTATGGTATTGGGTCAATGTATGTATGGTCATGTGACAATAAACAATGTCAAATTAAATAAAATTGAATACCAATACATAATACACAAGAAACTTGAAACTCCACAAAACCAGGTTTTCAAAAGTTCATAAAAGTGAAGAACAAGAACTCATTTTGAATAGCAAGTGGTAAAACAATTACACTTGGTTCTGAAAATTTCTATCAGATTTCATTAAAATAGGAGTTGAGCAAAAACATAAATATATAAACTGAATCATAACCTGTTACACTATCACACACCCTAAATTGTGCTATGATAAGTTGGTTGGCAGAGGCACAAAGCAATTATATATTACTGATAAATGAACTCACCAGCAGGTTCAATAAACATTACATTTTACCATAATTATTTCAAAACTTAATTTGATTTCACACACTTTGATGAAGATATGATTTTAAACTACAAGTTTTCATCTGAGAATGCATCAGAGAAAATTTTGTAGCAAGGGGAAGTTACTGTTTAAGTCATCATCTAATTTTGTTTTTCTATTGAAAGCATATGTGACCTTGACCTTGCTTAAATACAATCCCAACTTCCGTCTTTATAACTATGGTCTACTTACCAAGTTTCCTTTAGGAAATTGGCGACCAATTTCATTGTTAAATGTGGGATATAAGATTGCCTCTGCTAGTTTAGCAAACAGATTAAAAATGATATTAAACAAAATCATAGGCAAGAACCAGAGTGGATTTTTAGCTGGGCGCTTTATTGGGGATAATATTAGGACCATATATGACATAATGCACTATACGCAAGAATATAAGATTTCGGGAATGGTGCTTCTCGTTGATTTCGCAACTGCATTCGATTCGTTGTCATGGAGTTTCATGTATAAAGTTCTAAGTTTTTTCAATTTTGGTACAGACTTCATAACATGGGTTCAAACTCTTTACAAAAATATTCAGTCATGTGTCACTATAAACGGTCACTTCTCAGATTGGTTTTATATCCATCGTGGCTGTCGTCAAGGCGACCCGTTGTCTCCTTATTTATTCATTATTTGTGCTGAGGTACTAGCTCTGTTAATTAAAGAGAATAAAAACATTAAAGGAATCAAACTTCATAACCAAGAATTTTTAATTTCACAATACGCTGACGATACAAGTCTTTTACTTGATGGATCCGCAGAATCTCTAAGGAATGCTTTTAAAGTACTAAAATTCTATGCAGAAATTTCAGGCCTTCATGTGAATGTTGACAAAACCAAAGTAGTCTGGATTGGAGCGAAGACAGGCAGCAATCAAACCCTTTGTCCAGAGTTATCTTTACAATGGGAACACACTTTCAATTTATTAGGAGTTAGTTTTTCCTCAGACTTATTAGAAATTGTTCGATTAAATTTTGAAACCAAAATAGAGGAACTAAAACTTCTCTTGTCCATATGGTCCAATAGAATCTTGTCCCCCATAGGTAAGAATATTGTACTAAAAACCTTAGCATTACCGAAGTTGAATCATTTATTCATCAGTCTCCCCTCACCATCACACGATATAGTTAAAAAGATTCAAGATTTGTTTTTCAGGTTTTTATGGAATAACGGGCCTGATAAGGTTAAACGTTCAATTGTAGTTCAAGATTATAGTCATGGGAGTTTGAGAGTCATCAACATAGATAAATTTATAGCTGCCCTTAAATGTTCATGGTTTAGAAGGTATATGCAGACTAATTCTCAGTACTCTTTGCTTGTTGGTAAAATATATCCGTTCCTTGACTCTACTGAGAAATATGGTGCAAATTTCATACAATGAAAAATCCTTGAAGTGAAAAACCCATTTTGAAAAGATGTTTTCTTTAGCTCTGTACAGTTTATTATCTGCAAAAAATCCAACAACATGGGAAGAATTCCTCTCTGAGCCTGTTTTCAGGAATTCAAAATACAAGATAGCAGGGAGATCATTTTGTTATAATAATTACTCTAATAAAGGTGTATTGTTAGTAAATGACTTTATGAATGAAAATGGTAGTTTTTACACCTATGAAGGTTTTCAGCGGATGTATAATATTCCGCGAAATAACTTTTTATGCTACAATAACATTATTGCTTCAATTAGAGCTTCTCTAACTATTCTTAACGTGGTAAATAAAGGTAAAAAGGAAGCATACACCAACTCGACCTATAATGAGTAAAGTAATCTATAAACAAGCAAAAGGTTGCAGAGTTATGATGTACTTGTTGAAAGTAAAGAAAAACCAGGATCACAACAAAAATGGATAAATGAATTGAATCTGAATAATTATATTAATTGGAAACAGGTTTATGAATTACCTTTCACAATAACAAATGATCCTAAACTACAATGGCTACAGTTCAGGATTAATCATAGAATTCTAGGAACCAACTATCTCCGGTTTAAAATGGGCCTTACTGATAATAACCAATGTTCTTTTTGCGACAGGAAACCAGAAACTATATTTCACTTATTGTGGGAGTGTCCAGTAATCAGTACTTTTTGGCAAAATATTAAAACATGGCTTCAAAACAAATGTGAATCAGTTTCAATTAACTGGTCAAAAACAGATATACTTTTTGGTAATGTTATTTTTCCAAATGTTTTAAATAAGATAATCCTAACTTGTAAGTCATATATTTATTCTTGCAAAATGAGGTTACAACTACCAAATTTAGAGGGCCTGAAAAAAGCTGTAATTTTTCTGTTTAAAACTGATAAATATAATGCAGTTAAATCACTAAGTTTGCAAACCTTTGAGAAGCAGTGGAGACATTTTGTATCGCTTGTTAATCCTTAACGTAATTATATATCCTTATAAAGGAATGTAAGTCGTGCCATCAGCTTTAATTTAACAAGACCTTGAAGCTTTAGGATCTATTGTTGCTTTTTTTACCATGTTTGCTCCAATGTACGTGGTGTATCGTAGAGGATATGCAGACAATTCCCCCCTCCTTCAAATCACCCCCACCGAGAGGTTCCACCCACTAAGCTGATTTTGCCTTTTTCTCTTTTCTGTTTTTTTTCTGTCTTCATTTTTTCTTGTTCAGGAGACTTTTGTCATCATTACAATATTACAGGTTATACAGAAGATTCAAAAGGTCAGCGAGAGTTATGTAATATAAATACAGGGAATAACTGCTTTTTATTATGCAAATGTCTTTATTTTAACTCACCCTAGACCCCGCCTTAGACTAATATGGAAAAAAACACAATATTAAAAACTGTATGACACATTAATATTCCAAATCAAATTTAACTTTTTGATCTACTGACATGTTTATTATATTTTTTTGTTCTGGCATTGTGATTACTTTGTGTAATGACTATGTATCCTGAAATAAAATATAAATTACAAAAAAAAGTTTCCTTTAGGAATCTTATTTCTAGGAGAAGTTATCATCTGGAAACCATTTTCCTACAGAAAGCATCTGTGACCTTGACCTTGGTTAGAATGATGTCAAGTAAGAACTCATTCTCTGTCTTTATATGGTGTACTTAAACACCAAGTTTCTTTCATATCTCTTTTCTAATTGAAGTTACTGTCTGGAAAGTGTTTTTCTTACGTTAGCATCTGTGACCTTGACCTTGGTCAAAGAGACCCCAATACCCAATCCCAATACCTGTCTTTCTATGTTGTACCTTCTCAACTAGTTTCTTCCAGACACCTCAGTTCTAACTTTAGTTCGGAAACCACATTCTGATATTTGTTTTTTTTTTTTTTGAAAACCTGGTCAATAAAGGAAACAGAAGAGATGATAGTCCTTCAATGGAACATAGTATTTGTCTTAACTATTTTGTAAAATTTTGCAAAGTTAAGAACTCTTTTTCATAAAAATTCACAAAGTTTATAACATTAATTTACCTCTTCAAGGCTTGTATCTGAGATTCCAAAACTTGAAATCCCAAGCTCCAAGTGCGAATACTCTAGTTGTTGGAAGAGTCGTGCAAAGTCGCCTCTATGTGCAGCTTCAGCTGGCATCTGGTAGCTGAGTTCAGTCATGTTGTCCTCAACCAGGCAAGCTTCTGGCACATACTTCTTGATAAATGATGTCACCTTTTTAACTGAGAATCCTACAGGAAACCAGAATGAGAATCAATAAATGATTGCAAACATCTTGAAAAAAGGAGGTACAGTCTTTTCGTTTCTTGTATTTCAGCCTCAGCCGATTTATCCTTATTCATCAAAATACAGTGGGATGCCTTTAATAAAAACTCATCCACACGATTAGAAAGGTTCCAGTTTGAAAGGATTCTAGTTTAGAACTGTTACACCTGTAAAAGTGTGTCAACAGAAACAAGAAAGAAGTCTTAGTGACAGCTATATCCCCCGCCCAAATTCATCTATATGGTGAGGGATTGGTTGTAAAGCTGTTGTAAATGCATATTAATAACAGTGGGTAGAAAAAGCAGTATTGCAAAGAGCCCCCAAAATTAAAATATGTAAGTTTTACTATTATGTGTGCCATTGTGAGATGAAGGATAACCATCTATTATGTAGTGTTAGAAAAGTAGTGCTCAGTTTTTGTTTTCATTTTGTAACTGTCCTAGTAGTTAAAAAGTTGTGTATATATGGGGTGATGCTTGACTAATGAACTGAAATTTATAATATCATCCATTTGAATAGGTGATATCACTTGAGAGAATTTTTATTTTTTTCAAAGATCAAGTGAGAATTGAGAACACATACACCATTTAGGTAATTACATGTAAATTTAATATGCAAAATGCTCTATCAAGAACTCAAGATTTATTCCTAGCTATAACCTAAACTGAATCTGGAAAATTCCTAATAGCTGAACACAGTTTACCAGGGTATATGTTATCGTTACTAGGTGGGGTAGGTGGGTCACTACTGTCAGATTTCCCATCAGCATAACCTTCATCCTCAACCTCATTTGACAGGCTTGGCTAAAACAACAAGTAGTTTGAATTAGTTCAATATTTGTAAAACACTCTCGATATTCTGTGAACCCAATAAATCTGTGAAACATATAATGGAATTCAGGTTCAGGTAATCTATTAGGTAAAACACTGAACCATGCTAGTTGGTATTGAAAACAGATACCATCAACTGCATAAAAATAATGCTTTTGCTAGCTGCCTTTACAATTAAAGTTGCAAGACTCGATGAAGAAACTAACAGTTTTAAAGATTAACAGTCAGGGACTGTTATAACTGATGGCAATTTTCAACCTATTATATAGAAAACATGTTACATTTCATAAAAAAACGGATTAAATAAAACATGTATGTAAACTCAAAACTGAAGGTCACCTACCAGGACACTGGTTATTGTTCTCACACTACCAGCAGACATTGGTCGACCATCATTCTTCATAAGTTGTTCCTTCAATATGGCTTCCTCATCTACATCTGTGTCAGCACGTACCAAGGTCAGATAGTAACCATTACCATAGTGATTTTTTAAAAACAAGCTTGACCCTACGCAGCAGAGACGCCCTTGAGAAATGATTGCTATGCGGTCTCCAAGGACATCTGCTTCATCCATATGGTGAGTTGACAGGATAATTGTTCGACCTAGAATAGCCGTTAAAACTGCACTTACTTTTTTGCAAAGGTTTAGTTACGGATCATCAATTACAGAAACTAAATCAAAATGGTACCTAAATGATAGGTGGGGGTCAATAAATGGATATCCCTCAATTACATTTACTGGTGTATTATGAATGATTTTCTTTTTTTCTAATTTATATCAATAAAATCAAAATTGCAGCAATCAAAATCAAAACCAATTTTATAGGTAATAAGGGCACACGACATCTAAAAAGGACAGTTTCGTTTCCTTTCAGGGGTAGAATACACCTTTAATTTAGACCTCATTTTCTTAGTTTTTAAAAAGAAACATCTCTGTACCTTTCTTTAACTTAAGCAAAAGTTGCCAAATAGCTCTCCTGGCATAGGGGTCAACCCCTGCTGTGGGTTCATCTAGAATTACAGTTTTTGAGTTGCCCACAAATGCAATAGCAACTGACAACTTCCTCTTCATTCCACCTGGTAAATACAAACTAAATTTAATACAGACATGATTTACATACTTTCAACTTTATAACTTCTTTATTCATGCACTGTGATTGGGGGAACATGACTTTTTTTTTAGCAATAGTTTAAAGCTTCCATATTAAATTAGTTATACAACAAAGCTATAGATTCTTATTATTCCTTAATATTCATTTTGAAATATCTTATTAAAGTTTACCAGGTAAGAACTTTACTTTGCAAAAGGACTCTTTGTTTGATCACTTTTAAAAAAACAAATAAATATCCTTCATCCTTTATTCACTAAAGATGATGAAAAAACACAGTGACTTTACATATGACACATTCTAGAAAGAAAGCAGATTTCTGGCATCTACACACAGGTTGTTTTTATGACAGGTTCTACCTGACTTCATGAACTCAGATAAACTGTACCTGACAGGTTGCTTGAATGTTCATGTCTCTTATGTGGGAGTCCTACATCTTTAATCATCTGTTCTAATTCTTTCTTCACTTCATGTGAAGAGCTTCCCTTTAGGCGAGCATAAAACCACAAGTGTTCCTCTACTGTCAGCCTGAGATAGCAAAACAAAGTAGAAGCATGTTACAGAAGAATGTCTATCTTTGATTTAAAACAAGAGCCGGTCGAACTGGGTGATGCTCCCCAAATAGGTTTTGGACACAGAATAGTGAGTCCATAAAGTCTTTGCCAAATTCAGCATAAAGATATTATGTTACTGGTAGTTGCTGAAAAATGTTAAAACTGTTTAAATATGCAATGAAGAATGTTAGACAGTTACCATTTTATTCTTTATTTTTCTATCAACTCAGGCAGTGGCAGTCCTATCCAGACAGTGTCATGGTCACTGAAGTAGGCTGGTGACAGGTAAAACAGAGGTTTTTGATACCTCTTGTAGTTTCAGAGTTATGTCCTGGACAAAGTTCAAAATGTAAAAGTGAACAAAGGGCAATAGCTAAAAAATTAGGCAATGCAGAGTTACGGTTTTTATGCACTGCACTTCTACTCAATAAGATCTATCTACCTACAAAGTTTCTTGTTGATACTTCTTGTAGGTTCAGAGTTATGTCCCGGAAAAGAAAATGCGAACGGACGGACATACACACGGACATATGGATGGACAATCTACCTACAAAGTTTCTTGTTGATACCTCTTGTAGTTTCAGAGTTATGTCCCGGACAAAGTTCAGTGTAAAAATGAACAAAGGGCAATAACTCAAACATAAGGCAATTCAGAGTTATGGTTCTTATGCAATGCACTTCTACTCAATAAGATCTATCTACCTACAAAGTTTCTTGTTGATACTTCTTGTAGTTTCAGAGTTATGTCCCAGACAAGAAAATGCAGACAGACAGATGGACATACAGACATATGGACAGACAAAGTGGCAACTATATGCTCTCCCTTCAGGGAGCATAATAAAAATTTACCTAAAACTGTAAATGATCTCTGCCTAAGAAGCTGCATTCTAGTGAGAAATACATGTATATGTTGTAACAGTTTTATAAAACATACTAGTTCATCTCAAACAAAGACCTACATTTTGTAAGCCTGTAACAATACTTGCAAACAAAATATGTGAAAAATTAACTATCTGGGCGGCTAACTCAGTGTCTCTAGCATTCACAAAGCAGAAAGGTGTATAAGCTTGTGACAGGATACTCTGACTGGTCCCCTATACCTCATTTTTAAATCAGGAACAAGAAATGTGTCACAGATGAAATGCCCCCGAAACATGGCACTGGTCACATGGTAGCTTACTTATAAGGAAGTTATGGCCAATGTTAAAGTTTTTGGACAACTGGGTCTTCAAAGTGAATGTCATTCAGGGGTCAGGGTCAAATGAATATAGGTCAGTGGGAAGGTGTTGTCCAAAGGGGTGTTGTGTCCAAGTATGAAGTAAATCCACTTACTAATAAGGAAGTTATGGCCAATGTTTAAAGTTTTTGGACAGAATGACAGATGGACAGTTCAAAAACTACATGTAAATGCCTCCCTTCAGGGGCGTAAAAAATGTGGCAATTCCACATCCATCTTATACCCTAAAGCTCCTTTTACATTGCATAGTTGCAACATGATAGCTGGGATCAGATATAAAGCATCTGAGTATTATTTATGTCCTTCTAGATCCCTGCAAACTGGGAGGCCTATTTGGAATTTTAGAATAGTACTATTTTTTATGAACAACATTAGTAACATGATTATCTTACGCATGTATGGTTTAAAACAAAAATGATAAAGCGAATAATTTCAGGTTTTATTAGCAAGTTCTCACAAACTTAATTCTTTTTTAGGAAAATATATCGAGTAAGATATTATATTTTGTAATAGCTTACTTTTACATAATCTTGCTCAATAGTGAAAACTTAACTTATTTTCATTAAGGAATTCAAATTTCACAAGCATAAAATGTAAATGTATATATATACATAAAAAATATAGAAACATTATGACTTTGATTGAGTAAAAGACTCTCAGCTAAGTATCAAGCATAATTATCAAAATGTTCAGTAATTTAAACAAGTTTCTAAGTTTCAAACTTATGATTAAAATTCATTAAAACTCATATTTCTGGTAAACAGAAGCCTGGCAGACCATTTTGGTCGAGACAATGTGAAGCAGTTCTTATACTATATAGCAAACACAAAAAGAACAAGTAAAAATGACAAAGGGAGATTATTCAAAATGTGAGCTTGATTTATGGTTCTCGTGCACTGCAATCCGACTCATCACCAACAACCTATATTCCAAGTTTGAAGCCAATCCCATGTATACTTTGTTAGAAAATGGCCAGACAAGGAAAACTGAAAAGGGGAGGTGATTCAAAATGTAAGTGTGCTGGAGTTATGATTCTTTAGCACTGCACTTCACCTCATCGCCATCAAGCTATAATCCAAGTTTGAAGTCAATGCCTTGTATTCTTTTGGAGTTATGCTCTCGACAAAATTGGGACAGATGGACAGCCTGACGGATGGACGATTCGATTACTATATGCCTCCCTTATGGGGCATAAAAACCAGTCTACAGGATACTAGACTTTTACATGAAGAAATAATTTCTATGTTTTGAAGTGTAAGAAGATGTTATACCAGTCAAATAGGACATTATGTTGAGGGCATGTTCCCAGACTGTGTCTGATATGATCCATCTCTGTGCGAATGTCTTTGCCATGGATAAATGCTGTACCCTCAGATGGTGGAAAAAGACCTGTCAAAATTGACCTATAGAAAAAAAGAGTTAAGATTATTAGATATTGTAATAATCAATAATCAATAACAATTACCACAATGAATATTCCTTTGAACATGTCAGGAAAGTAATGGCTTAACCTTAGACATGCCCAGGGAGTAACTTATGAACCTGTCAAACTTCTGTGTATTTATGAAACTTTTAACATTCTTAAACAGCCAAAGCCCAAACATTCATGCTACCACAAATACAAAGATCAAAGCATGATAATAATTTCATATCTGCTGTCTTTTAAAAGGGCTTCTGAGGAAGTATATGGTTAAAGCTTCAGTCCAGTTTTGGAAAAATCAGTATCTTATGAATTCATCTGTAACAATATATACGACAGATATAATAGTAAAGGTAAAGCTTACATAGTTGTTGTCTTTCCAGCACCATTGTGTCCTAGGAACGAGGTAATCTGGTCTTCATAAAAGTTAAGACTGAGTCCATCAACTGCCAATCGGTTACTTGAGGAGTATTTCTTTTTCAAATTCCTTATAGCCACACCTACATTTCTATTCTTTGGCTCTGCCTCTACTGTGTCTTTGTCTGAAATAAAATCCAATGTAGGTGTTCAACAGTTTAAACAAGAGGGCCATGATGGCCCTATATCACTCACCTCAGTATGACTGCTTTTAACAAAATTGTTATGGACCTGACTAACTGACTCTACATGAATCATATTCAAACTTGACCTAAAAATTATCAAAACAACCTTTCTGACAAAATTCCAGGTAACTTGGACTAAAACTGTTACCTCTAGAGTTAACAAGGTTTTTCCATATTTGGGCTCTGTGACCTGGTTTTTGACCCCAGATGACCCATATTCAAAATTGAGCTAGAAATCATTGAAACAACCTTTCTGACAAATTTCCAGTATATTTGGACTGAAAATGTAACCTCTAGAGTGTTAACCAGGTTTTTCCATATTTGGGCTCTGTGACCTAGTTTTTTAACCTAGATCACCCATATTCGAACTTGAGCCAGACATTATCGAAACAACTTTTCTAACATATTTACAGATATTTACAACATCAAGGATATCTGGACTTAAAATGTTACCTCTAGAGTGTTAAGAAAGTATTTGGGCTCTGTGACCTAGTTTTTGATCCCAGATGACCCATATTTGTCCTTGAGGTAGAAATTATCAAAACAACCTTTCTTACAATTTTCCAGAATATCTGGACTGAAAATGTAGCCTCTAGAGTGTTTACAAAGTTTTTCCAACCTGGGCTCTTAGACCTAGATTTTGACCCCAGATGACCCATATTCAAACCTGAGCTAGAATTCATCAAAACAACCTTTCTGACAAATTTCCAGAATATTTGGACTGAAAATGTTACCTCTAGAGTGTTAACAAGGTTTTTCCATATTTAGGCTCTGTGACCTTTTTTTGATCCCAGATAACCCATATTCAAACTTGAGCTAGATATCATTGAAACAACCTTTTTGACAAATTTTCAAGATATCTGAACTGAAAATGTAACCTCTGGAGTGTTAACAAGGTTTTTCCATATTTGGACTCTGTGACCTAGTTTTCCACTCAAGATGACCCATATTCAAACTTGAGCTAGAAAATATCAAAACAACCCTTCTGACAAATTTTCAGGATATGTTGACTGAAAATGTTACCTCTGAAGTGTTAACAAGGTTTTTCCATATTTGTGCTCTGTGGCCTAGTTTTTGATGTCAGATGACCCATGTTCAAACTTGAACTAGAAATCATGGAAACAACCCTTCTGACAAATTCCAGGTTATTTGGACTGAAAATGTTACCTCTATAGTGTTTACAAGGTTTTTCCATATTTGGGATCTGTGACCTGGTTTTTGACTCCAGATGACCCATATTCAAAGTAGCCTCTAGAGTGTTAACAAGGTTTTTATATTTTGGGGCCATGTGCCATAGTTTTTCATCCCAGATAACCCATATATGAACTCATCCAAGTAATTACTGGGACAAATATCCTGACAAAGTTTCATGACAATTTATGCAAAAATGTGACCACTAAAGTGTTAACAAACTAAGTGTAGACATCCGGTGGATGACAGATGACGGACATTGATTGATCCTAATAGCTTTCCATGAGCCTATGGCTCAGGTGCGCTAAAAATATTACATGACTCTAACAAGTACATGACTCTAACATGTACATGACTTTAACAAGTATATGACTCTAACATGTACATGACTCTAACATGTACATGACTCTCACAAGTTTACGACTCTAACAAGTACATTATTCATACATGTACAAGACTCTAACATGAATATGACTCTAACATGTTCATGACTCTAACATGTACACGACTCTAACAAGTTTATTACTCTAACAAGTACATGATTCTAACATGTACATAACTCTAACAAGTACATGACTCTAACAAGTACAAGACTCTAACTTGCACATTACTCTAATAAGTACATGACCTAACAAGTTCAAGACTCTAACATGAACATGACTCTAACATGTACATGACTAACATCTTTTCTTCAGCTGTGTTCTGATACCTTAACAAATGTACATTTTTTTTATCTTAAACAGCTGAATTCATATTTAACAGTTAATCATACAATACTAGTTCTACAAATTTCAGTTATGTATACCCCATGACTATGTCAAATATGGTTTTCTAAACTGACATTATGGAAAAAAAAATCTCTTTAAATTGAATAATAAAAGTAAATTCATAAAAAAAGTATATTTACTAGTATTATTTTTAATTTCAAGTTTTAATTTATGTGATATTTACCAATTTTTGACATAGCAACATATGCTTTGACTACCAAAGTCATAAAATTATAAACTATAGTACTGATAATAAACACTGAAACATTAAGCAGAATAGAATGTTTTTTTTTTTGTTTTGTTTTTTTTTAATTTCATTACCTTGTCTATGAAGTTCCATATTGGCTGACCTGAGGTCATGCCCATCATATTTGTTGCTACCACCACACCAGTAGGACTTGGTGAATGGGAAATAAAATGGTTTTGGTATTCCATACTGGCCTGAAAAACAGTATATATGTGTAGGTTTAATTTCTTAAATATTTGGAAATATACCTTGAAATCAGCTCAACCTGGTGAACTTATTTGAAGATGCACTTAACAAACCACTAGATGGGTGTTCGGTGGAACACCTGTGTCGCCCTTGGGTACTCTGTTAGAATAACTAAAAAGGTAAACAAGAGCCTGCTGGAAAAGACAGCATGCTAGTCAAAGTACAACAATACCTGTCCACAGACAGCATGCTCCACTTTTCTCAGTGCTGGATAATTAATTATAAGCCAAGTTAAACAAGAGGCCAAAGTGAAAAAAATTTGACTGGGGCAGAGCAAGTACCTAGTCATACAAGATGAAAAAAAAAATTTGGGTCATGTAGTTACGGATTTAAAAAAAAAAAAAAAAATTGGGGGCCCCGATAGTGGGGTGTGTGTGTGTGTGTGCGCGCGCGCACGTGTGTGCGTGCATGTGTGTGTGTGTGTGTGTGTGTGTGTGTGGGTGATGGGAAGTGAAGTACCTATGTATTAAAAAAAAAAAAAAAAAAAAATTGGGTCGAGTGGGCGGCGGGTTGAGGGTGGATGGGGATTCAAATACCTATGTATTTAAAAAAAAAAAAATAAAAAAAAAGGGCCCGTGGGGTGGGGGGTGACTGGTTGGGGGGCGGGGGGAGTTAAGGTGGATGGGGAGTAAAGTACCTATGTTTTAAAATTTAAAAAAAAAGAAATTGGGCCCGATGGGGGGGGGGGGGGGGGGGTACTTACCCATCTCATGTCAGTCTCATGTCAGTTAATATTTTATTTCTAGGCTTAAGAATTTTTTTTCCTATATATAAGTATAAGCACAATCAAGTGACCCCTGGGGGTGGGGCTAATTGTGACCCCAGAGACATAGGTACCAACAGTCTTTGCTGGGGTCTTGCTGGTGATCAAGTATTCCAAGTTTGAATGGAATATCCTTGACACTTTTTGAGACATGGACATAAAGAAAAAGGTTACCAAAGAAATTTTAACTTGAAAAAGGGGCATAACATTGTAAAAATAAATTTGAGGGTTATCTGCCCTTGAGAAATGGTGTTGTCTTAAGTGATACAATTGTAAGCATTACAACTGGAAAGTTTGATGAAGAAACATTAAGAAATGGCACAGTTATAGCCAATGTTAAAGGTCATGTGACACGACTATAGCAACTTTGTCAATTCAAAATAATCATAATGTACTGATTAAAATGGTTTAACTGCGAAATTATGAAAATATTGCTTTTGATAAGAAAAAACGTGTTTTTGATGATCGGCTATTTCCGTTTCAACATCGGTAGTTTCCGCCGCAATTTTTGGTTGTGACGTAGATTTATCCCTACTGTGCCAGGCAGTAGTGCAGAATTACACTGCTCATAACACATCCGTTTTTAAATGAAAAAATAACATTAAACCACAAGTGCAAGAAACACGATGAAGGCACACTTATAAAGATAACATGCTATAAACTGTCAATAAAATAAAATAATGTGATTACTTCTCGATTTTTATAAGTAAATTCAAACTTTTGCCGGGAGAACGGGTTGTAATTTTACCTTAATAAATATTCCAATTTCTTCCATGTTATGGTTCTAAATAAAACTATCTCCTCCACGTTTTTACATGCTGCGTAACACTTACTCACTTAATGTTTACGTCATAAACAAGTTCTTTTTCATTTAAGTGTAGTAAAATTGAAGTGAATTTAGGTGATCTAATGTGTTAACATTTCTTTCACAGGAATGGAAATTCACACTACAGTGTATTATCACGTTGGGATATTGTTTGAAAAATAATTATATGGGATGTCCATCAAGTAGAAATTTCTGTCAGCTTATAAATTAATATCCAATGAAATATCAAAGATCCATAAATCACCCCTTATACTGTGGGATTTATGCAAATTAACCTGCCCAAATGGGACCCTTGTATATTCTGCATAGCTGTCAAAACATAGCAATTAACTTTTTTATGACCCAATCAATGAAAAAGTTGAGACAAATAGCAAAGTTTTATAGCTTTGATCTTACAAATTGATTGTATTACTTTTGATCAGTCACACTTGTGAAAACATTATGTAATAGCTTGTTCCAATTAACATGTCTGAATGATTTTTAGTTAAGAAGCTTCCATGCAGATACATATTTTAAATAGATAATTAAATCTAATGCATCTATTTATGATGAAAATAAAAATCATTCGACTTCTAAATGTGAACAAATTATAAAAAAAAACAAAAACAAAAAATAATGTGTGTGTTATGATTTTGACACAGCTTTTAGGGCTTCTTCATATTATTTGTTCTTTGATCATTATTGTTTTATTTTCAAGAAATGCAGAAGAAAAAAGATATGCATTTATAATGAAAAAAAATCATAGATCTAGTCAAAGATTACTTACACGTCCCTCAGGCAAAATATACCACGGACAAAAATGCAACACATCACTGTAAGGAGAATGTTTTTTTATGGAAAAAAATCTCTCGATTGTAGTTAGTTAATCAATTCTTCCATCAAACTGCATCGGATAAAAATAAGCATCTTTTTGGATCAGTTATTTGAAAAATATCTCTTAGTCTAGATATTTTCACTGATGTATCTTTTAATTCTATAACCCTGATTAAACTAGCCTCTGTATAATATTGCTCATTGGCTTCGTAATTCCATTAAATTTTCAAATTATTTATTTAAAAAATCTTCAATGTATATACATGAAGTTAGCTTAACTCGTTCAATTTTTTTTTTTTACTATATTCAGTCTACATTTTCACTTTCCATCATAATTTTAAAGTTTTTGCTAACAATCCAGGCAGCTGTGTAAAGTGGCAAGAGATAAATGTGCGTCACTTCCGGTTTCGCTCGTGACAGGTGCGCGCAACAAAGTGCATAAAATATGGATTTTAATTTGCTATAAAAACATCTTTAAGATGAAAATTACCTGCGGAATTTTGTAAAACAGTCATAGTTAGATATATATTTTTCGCTCATATGAAAATTTCGAGGTAAAAAATTCGTGTCACATGACCTTTAAGTTTTCATGACAAAATCCAAGTACAAACTAGATGGGTGTTCAGTGGAACACTTGTGTCGCCCTTGGGTACTCTGTTAGAATAACTAAAAAGGTAAACAAGAGCCTGCTGGGGTTTGAGGGTGAATGGGGAGTCAAGTACCTATGTATTAAAATTTAAAAAAAAAAAAAAAAAAAAAAAAAAAAAAAAAAAAAAAAAAAAAAAAAGGAGGGGGGGGGGGGGGGGGGGTGACTGGTTGGGAGGGGTGGGGGGGATTGGGCCCGGGGGGTAGGGGGGGTGACTGGTTTGGGGAGGGGGGGGTTGAGGTAGGATGGGAAGTAAAGTACCTATTTTTTAAAATTAAAAAAAAAAAAAAAATTGGGCCGGGGGTGGGGGGATTCCCATGCAGAGGGGACAGTGGGAGGGGGGAGTACTTACCCATCTCATGTCAGTTAATATTTTATTTCTAGGCTTAAGAAGTTTTTTTCCTATATATAAGTTTAAGCAAAATCAAGTGACCCCTGGGGGTGGGGCTAATTGTGACCCTAGGGACATGGGTACCAACAATCTTTGCAGGGGTCTTGCTGGTGATCAAGTATTCCAAGTTTGAATGGAATATCCTTGACACTTTTTGAGACATGGACATAAAGAAAAAGGTTAACCAAGAAATTTTAACTTGAAAAAGGGGCATAACATTGCAAAAAAAAATTTGAGGGTTATCTGCTCTTGAGAAATGGTGTTGTCTTAAGTGATACAATTGTAAGCATTACAACTGGAAAGTTTGATGAAGAAACATGAAGAAATGGCATAGTTATAGCCAATTTTAAGTTTTCATGACAAAATCCAAGTACAAAAAGGGGCATAACTCTGTCAATTGTGACCTTGACCTATACATTTTGGCATCATCACGACCCTGTTGTCGTAAGCAATATAATTTGGAAGTTTGATGTTGAAATGTTAAAAAATGGCAAAGTTATTCCCAACTTTAAGTTTTCATGACAAAATCCATGTATAAAAAGGGGCATAACTCTGTCAAATGTGACCTTGACCTAGAAATTTTGGCATCAACCTGACCCTGTTGTCATAAGCAATACAATTTGAAAGTTTGATAAGATAATGTTTAGAAATGGCAAAGTTATAGCCAACGTTAAGTTTTCGTGACGGACCGACGGACAAAGCGATCCATATGTATCACCTTTTCTTCGAAAGGGCGACACAAAAAGGGCATAACTCTGTCAATTGTGACCTTGACCTACACAATTTGGCATCATCATGACCCTGTTGTCGTAAGCAATATAATTTGAAAGTTTGATGTTGAAATGTTAAGAAATGGCAAAGTTATAGCCAACGTTAAGTTTTCGTGATGGACCGACGGACTGCCGGACAAAGCGTTCCCTATGTATCGCCTTTTCTTCGAAGGGGCGACACAAAAACTATATCCAAGTAGCATTACCCCATAATGTTCGAAGGACACTGCTTTATAATAAGCCTTATTAGACTTAGTTTGGATTTCATTACATCAGTATAAACGTATAGCAGAAGCTACACCTGTGCTTAATTAAAAATCTCTAAGTTCTGTAAATTTAACATTCTTAATACAAGTCTAAATGAATAAAGAGCTCACCTGGCATCCAGCCATAACAGTTTACCTGGGAACACTACCTCAATGTACCATGTTGATACAAGTGTAAATGAATACAAGAACCCAACTGGCATCCAGCCATAACAGTTTACATGGGAACACTACTACAATGTACCATGTTAATACAAGTCTAAAAGAATACAAGAACCCAACTTGTATCCAGCCATAACAGTTTACCTGGGAACACTGCCTCAATGTACCATGTTAATACAAGTCTAAAAGAATACAAGAACCCAACTGGTATCCAGCCATAACAGTTTACCTGGGAACACTGCCTCGATGTACCATGTTAATACAAGTGTAAATGAATACAAGAGCCCAACTGGTATCCAGCCATAACAGTTTACCTGGGAACACTGCCTCGATGTACCATGTTAATACAAGTGTAAATGAATACAAGAGCCCAACTGGTATCCAGCCATAACAGTTTACCTGGGAACACTGCCTCGATGTACCATGTTAATACAAGTGTAAAAGAATACAAGAGCCCAACTGGTATCCAGCCATAACAGTTTACCTGGGAACACTGCCTCGATGTACCATGTTAATACAAGTGTAAATGAATACAAGAGCCCAACTGGTATCCAGCCATAACAGTTTACATGGGAAAACTGCCTCATTGTACCATGTTAATACAAGTCTAAATGATTAAAGAACCCAATTGGTATCCAGCCATAACAGTTTACCTGGGAACACTGCCTCAATGTACCATGTTAATACAAGTCTAAATGAATAAAAGAACCCATATGGTATCCAGCCAAAACAGTTAAGCTGGGAACACTGCCTCAATGTACCATGTTAATACAAGTCTAAATGAATAAAAGAACCCACATGGCATCCAGCCGTAACAGTTTACCTGGGAACACTGCCTTGATGTACCATGTTAATACAAGTCTAAATGAATAAAAGAACCTATATGGTATCCGGCCATAACAGTTTACCTGGGAACACTGCCTCAATGTACCATGTTAATACAAGTCTAAATGAATACAAAAACCCAACTGGTATCCAGCCATAACAGTTTACCTGGGAACACTGCCTCAATGTACCATGTTAATAAAGCATAGAGTACTGCATCAATTAGCATCATGGTGATACAATGTGACATGTTGAAATCATCATCATTCACAGGACTGAGGGCTATGTTACTCCACTGTAGACCTATGGCTTGTTCTTCCCAAAGGGCAATGAAGTTACACCCATAGCCAAATGCCACATTTGATGACAGGCCCTGGAACAGACATGTAAATGTTTAACATTGAATCTAATCACAGGCTAGCAGTTGAATTAAGACATTATCTTGGCCAGCAATAGTAAAACTTTATCTCTTCATTTATAACTAAGATAAAATTTAACGACTGTGATCAAATTGCTTTCAAAATCTCAGGATATTAACATCAGTTCAATTAATGTCTTTAGTCTGAACTGGTTCTGTTTCACACCATTTGACAATCATACATGTATTCTGTTAGCTCAAGTTGTTTGTTTTTCTGGAATATACCCTGAGTGGCACTAAGAATGGAAAAAATAGACTGCACATATACTGACGGAAAAATATAACTGTGCACACTAAAATACTTAATATCTTTTATTAGGTATAAAATTATTTTAGCAGATTTCTTTTGTGTAATTTACCAGGTAATCTTGTTTCAATAATACTGCTTTTCGCGAGTTGCACGTGCAAAATTTATAGCCCGTAACGGTCGCGCTTTTTACGTGTTTCTTTATGTTAACATCCTCGTACATGCTGTTGCGAGTTATTTTAACCGTCAAATTATAGTGAGCTACCCAGCAGTTCAGAAAAACACCTTCATTTGGATTTTAAGTCTTTGAAGACAATGCCACGCATCTCAGAAAATGATCGCCTACGTGCCGTCGGTATGCTCCAAGCAGGCATTGCTCAAAATGCGGTTGCGCAGCGTTTTGGTGTTAACCGAAACACCATATCAGCACTTTGGCGACGATTTCAGCAACGTGGCAACGTCCGTGATCTACCACGTCCAGGGCGTCCACGTGTGACGTCAATCCGTCAAGACAATTATATCCGGCTTACACACCTACGGAATCGATTTCAACCGGCCACATTAACAGCACGAACAATTCCTGGCTTGAGACCTATCAGTGGACGAACTGTTAGAAACCGATTAAGAGAGCACAGCATTACTCCACGACGTCCTGCGATACGCCCTACTCTTCTCTTACGTCATCGACAACGTCGACGTCAGTGGTGCAGACAGTATCTAAGGCTTCCAAGAGCATATTGGAATAATGTTCTGTTTACTGACGAGTCGCAGTTTCACTTAGAAAGTTCGGACGGACGAGTTCGTGTATACAGGCGTCGCGGAGAACGTTACTTGGATCCCTGTGTTTTTCAACGTCAACGTTTTGGTGGTGGTGGGTCGATAATGGTTTGGGGAGGTATCTCATCTCAAGGCAGGACCCAGCTTGTAATTGTCCGTGGCAATTTAACGGGTGTTCGTTACAGAGATGAGATTGTCATACCCCACGTGCTGCCATTTCTTCAACGTCAAGGGCGTAACATGACGTTTCAACAAGACAACGCTCGGCCACATGTAGCACGTGTAGTTACCGGGTTTCTGGCTCAGCAAAACGTGAGTGTCTTACCCTGGCCCGCTGTTTCACCAGATCTTTCACCAATTGAGCACGTTTGGGATGAGATGAAGAGACGCCTCCGTCAAAGACGTAACCAACCTCTCACGCTGGACCAACTAGCGCAGACATTGGTCAACATCTGGAACACCATTCCACAGGCAGTTATCGCCAACTTAGTTGCCTCTATGCCTCGTCGCTGCCGTGCTTGCTTGAACGCCAATGGAGGCCACACACGATACTGACCTTGTGAAATCAGATTTCATACCTGTCAACTTCTGCGCCTTGTTACTGTAAAAATTGTTTTACATGATGAAGTGTTTGTATTGATTGTTAGAAATAAAACGTTGATTGGCTAATTTGCAAAGTTTTATGTTACTATTCCTAATATTAAAAAAAATTCTATACCTTGAAGTATGCACAGTTATATTTTTCCGTTAGTATATATTCAATCCTGAGAAGAGTTGACTGCAGGTCTGAACTCATATCTCTCAACGCAATCTCTCATGATTCACCTGAAACATATTTCTGACTACTTTTATATGAAAATTTTCATTCTTAACTGAGAACATGACAGACTTACGACAGCCATCTTTGTACTCCTGGTCAGCACTTCATCAAACTGTAGCATCAACATGTAAGGCAGATAACCAAGGAAGTATATAAACCCAGCACAACAGGCAGCCAAGTTGGGGTGAGAGAAAAATACGCTGATCAGGAAACATTTTATAATCGTGACAATTGCAAATATTGTCATGAAAAATAAAACAGCCGAAGGGTCTGAATGCTCTAACACTTTCCCAACCTGCAACAAAGTATTCTTATTTGTAATCATGAGGTCTTCATAAGATGCAAAACACAAACAAAAAGCCAACTGCAAATGGCAATGGTGCTAACCATAAGTGTTACTGACTCAACCATCTATTAACATGCTCTCTCAAACTTTTTACATTAAAAAGCTTTCAAGACGCAGCTAGTACCATAATGAGTTAAAGTTAAAAAGTATCCTAATATACTCACATCTCTGAGCTATTCATCAAATGATTTAAAGAAAGTTCTTATCAAAAATGTCAAAAAAAAAACAGCAACAAACATTTAAAGTGAGGTGAATAAGTTACAATTCAATGCCTGTAAAAACAACCCTGCTGCATTACCTTGAGAACTATAACAAGAATAACTATGGTAATGAACATCATTACAAAGGCATTGATAAACCACGCCATCCAGTGTACACCATTGCCAAGACCCATTATCTTCATGACCTCTTTCAGACGACGGTCTTTCTCATACACGATACTCTTACACAACATGGCTGTCGTCAAAATCCATGCCAGAATCATAAACAACGGCAACATTCTTGATATGGCATATATGAATCTGAAATTCAAATAAGTTACAAAAACCCTGGTCAGTAAAATCACTGGAAAAGCTGAGACATGTATGAGACCATAAGGCTTTTTTTAACATAAAAAGCAAACAAACTAGAATTGCATTTTTAAAACTGAACACAGAAGCAAGTAGTAGTCAAGACTCAACAATTTAGTGTGTGAATTATTAATCAACATTTTAACAATAGATTTTCACTTATCAATCCAACAAGAAAAGAGATATAATAGTCTGGAGAGATTTACACATTAAAGCAGATTAATCTGAATTGTAACAGCAATTTTGAAACCTTTACAGGAAGTGATCAGTAAAAGGCAAGGATAATGTTTGGAATGGATTCTGTTAGTTAAATCAAAACAATAGGAGGAAAATATAAAAGCTGTTTAGTGTAACTACTTAAGAGAATTTATATAATGACTCACAATTACTCTCTTCATGAGAAATGTGTTCATGACTTTTTACAGGCAAATTAAATGTAAATTATGTGGTTAGCATATGTCAAGCTGGTAAAATGGAATAAGTGTAAGTAATAACATTTAACAAATACATTGGTTAAGAAAAAGATGTGTATAATGGTGTATAACATTCTTAAACAGTTCTACTGCCCCCTTTCTTACAAAGAATGGTACTTTTATCATTAGGAGGGATTAAGTTTTTACAATATTCAAACAAACTTCTGATTTGAAACAAGTGTTGGCTTTTTTTCTATAGCATTTGTTTTGTGAAACAAGAAATGCACATGATTGGTGAAAGCAGGAATTCAAATGTTTGGTGAAAGCAGGAATGCAAATATTTGGTGATAGCAGGAATGCAAATATTTGGTGATAGCAGGAATGCAAATATTTGGTGATAGCAGGAATGCAAAAGTTTGGTTATAGCAGGAATGCAAATATTTGGTGATAGCAGGAAGGCAAATATTTCGTGATAGCAGAAATGCAAATGTTTGGTTATAGAGGAATGCAAATATTTCATGAAAGCAGGAATTCAAATGTTTGGTGAAAGCAGGAATGCAAATATATGGTGAAAGCAGGAATGCAAATATTTGGTGATAGCAGGAAAACAAATATTTGGTGATAGCAGGAATGCAAATGTTTGGTTATAGAGGAATGCAAATATTTCATGAAAGCAGGAATTCAAATGTTTGGTGAAAGCAGGAATGCAAATATATGGTGAAAGCAGGAATGCAAATATTTGGTGATAGCAGGAAAACAAATATTTGGTGATAGCAGGAATGCAAATGTTTGGTTATAGCAGGAATGCAAATATTTTGTGAAAGCAGGAAGGCAAATATTTCGTGATAGCAGGAATGCAAATGTTTGGTTATAGAGGAATGCAAATATTTCATGAAAGCAGGAATGCAAATGTCTGGTGAAACATGAATGCACATGTTTGGTAAATGGCAGGAATGCAAATTGTTACTGAAAGGAGGAATGCAAATGTTTAGTGAGCAGGACTGAACATGTTTGGTTGACAGCAGGAATGCAAATTTTGTGGTAGCAGGAATGCATGTTTGGTGATAGCAGGAATGCACATGTTTGGTGACAGCAGGAATGCACATGTTTGATGAAAGTGAGAATGCAAATGATTGGTGAAAGCAGTAATGCACATGTTTGGTGACAGCAGTAATGCACATATTTGGTGAAAGCAGTAATGCACATGTTTGGTGATAGCAGTAAAGCATATGTTTGGTAAAAGCAGTAATGCACATTTGGTGATAGCAAGAATGCATATGTTTGGTGATAGCAGTAATGCAAATGTTTGGTGAAGCAGTAATGCACATGTTTGGTGAAGCAGTAATGCACATGTTTGGTGAAGCAGTAATGCATGTTTGGTAAAAGCAGTAATGCATGTTTAGTGATAGCAGGAATGCATATGTTTGGTGAAAGCAGTAATGTACATGTTTGGTGAAGCAGTAATGCATATGTTTGGTGGTAGCAAGAATGCACATATTTGGTGAAAGCAGTAATACACATGTTTGGTGAAGCAGTAATGCATATGTCTGGTGATAGCAAGAATGCACACGTTTGGTGATAGCAGGTATGCACATGTTTGGTGATAGCAGGTATGCATATGTTTGGTGATAGCAGGAATACATTTTTGGTGATAGCAGGAATGCACATCCTTTTAGTTTTGACAATTTTCAACATTAATCATTACAAATATACAAAAATAACTTTTTTTTTTTTATATTAGTAGCCTACCCACAACACTTTAACTATCTTGAAACATAAATTTATCCCTAAACAATTCAAGACAAAGAGCAATTTTTACTATGTATCTTGCATATATTTCTATGAATGAAATCATTTGTCTAAAAAGTCTGTATCTTAAGTTGGGTTCTCCATATTTTTTTCATACATAAAGTTTTATTGTACAACATAACTTCAGTGTTATGATGGTTAAGTGTTTTTTTTATTGTTGTTTAATTTTAAATGCTTTTAGAATGAAACTAGAGCTATCACTAAATGTGATTAATACCCCTGCAAGACTGCTTCGGAACTGAGGAAGTTATTAGTAACAGAATACTTTGTAAAAGAATTGAAACAGAGTTATGGTTGTGGTCAATTAAAAATAGTTAGGGTTCCTCTACATTGCATTTTCTGTCATTGTGTTGGACAATTGTATGATGCTGCACTGAATTCCAACTAGTTTTCAAGTTATGCTCTGGAAAAGGAAAACCAACAAAGAGCAATAATTGTGCAATTACTGAAGATGAGTTATAGCTCTTGTACAATGCAGTTTCTGTCATTGTGTTTGACCATTATATGATGTTGCATTGAATTCCAACAATTAGTTTTCAAGTTATGCTCCAGACAAGGAAAACCAAAACAAAGGGCAATAACTGTGTGAATAGTAAAGATAGAGTTATGGCTCTTGTACATTGCACTTCCACTCATTGTGCTTGACCATTGTATGAAGTTGTACTGAATTCCAAAAAGAAGTTTTCAAGTTATGCTTTGGGCATGGAAATCCAACAAAGGGCAATAATTGTGCATATAATGAAGATAGAGTTATATCTCTTGTACAATGCACTTCCTGTCATTGTGCTTGACTACTGTATGAAGTTGCACTGAATTCCAACTATTAGTTTTCAAGTTATGCTCTGGACAAAGAAAACCAACAAAAGGCAATGACTGTGTGAATAGTGAAGATAGAATTATGGCTCTTGTACACTGCACTTCCACTCATTGTGCTTGACCATTGTATGAAGTTGCACTGAATTCCAACCAGTAGTTTTTAAGTTATGCTCTGGACATGGAAATCCAACAAAGGGCAATAAATGTGCATATAATGAAGATGGAGTTATAGCTCTTATACAATGCACTTCCTGTCATTGTGCTTGATCACTGTATGAAGTTGCATTGAATTCCAACAATTAGTTTTCAAGTTATGCTCCGGACAAGGAAAACCAACAAAGAGCAATAACTCTGCAAACAGTGAAGATGGAGTTAACAAAGGGCAATAACTGTGCAAATACTGAAGATGAGTTATAGCTCTTGTACAATGCAGTTTCTGTCATTGTGCTTGATCACCGTATGAAGTTGCATTGAATTCCAACAATTAGTTTTCAAGTTATGCTCCGGACAAGGAAATTTTAACATAACGACCAACTGCTCGCCCAACTGACCGACCACCGGGTGACTCCTATATGCCCCCCCAAACTTCATTACGGGGGTACAATAAATGTTCTGGTATAGTTATTAAATTAAAGACAACTGACAGTTAAATACTAAAGAATGACCTTATTTATTAAAGAGTCAAATTAACTCCCTAATGTCTTATCCTATATGCCAGGTGGACAGGCAAGCAGTAACCCTCTTTAACTAGCTGGTAGCTCATACATCCTCATTCTTTGTCTGGGAATCAAACCTTTGATTTCTGCTAATAAGTTATTTCCTAGGCCATGGAGGCAGTTTTAAATAATATTTCATTGGGTGTTCTTAAACATTTTGTATGATGTACTATGCAATTCATTAAAAGATGGAAACTTGAGGAAATTTGGACCATATCAGTAAAATGAACTGTGTGATATTTTTGTGCAATGCCATACAGTGACACAAAAAAATATTGCTAATTTTACCACTCACTTATTTTCCAGCCAACAGGGATAAAGGAACTGCTGTGCAATTACACTTAGTGATAAATTATCTCCCCCTGATTATACATGTATGATTGCACAGAGCATGCAATCATACCTGTACAATCAGGGGGAGATAATTCATCATTACTTGAATATATGCAAAACCGTACAGGAAATATTTCAAGCCTGGCCATGGATATTTTCTTGGACCTGGTCTTGATACATGATAGGGTTTGGATGAGAAAAATGGTGTGCATAACTTATACTGTATACAGTCCTAAACATTTGTGGAAACAAGAAATGTTTGTAAAACATACATGCCCCTCAGCAGCACCTAATTGCTTGTGGTTGGGCCAAAGCGTTCTCTAGTTATTGATCAGAAACAGTTTTTAGGATGAAGGTCCCTGTGAGCTTGACCTATGACCTAATGATCACATAATCAATATGACTCATCTACTGGTGATGGTCAACCAGCATACCAAGTTTGGTGAACCTAGGTCAAAGCATTCTCTAGTTATTGATCGGAAACCATTTTTAGGATGAAAGTCTCTGTGAGCTTGACCTTTGACCTAATGACCTCAAAATCAATAGGGGGTCATTTACTGGTGATGACCAACCAGCACACCAAGTTTGGTGAACCTAGGTCAAAGCGTTCTCTAGTTATTGATCGGAAACCGTTTCTAGGATGAAGGTCCCTGTGAGCTTGACCTTTGACCTAATGACCTCAAAATCAATAGGGGTCATCTACTGGTAATGACCAACCAGCATACCAAGTTTGGTGAACCTAGGTCAAAGCGTTCTCTAGTTATTGATAGGAAACGAAGTGTCTACCGACGGACCGACCAACCGACATTTGCAAAACTATATGCCCCTTCATCTTCGATGGGGGGCATAATAAATGTGTATAATGAATACACAGGTGGCGGTCTTTACTCACTTATCTTCAATGTAACATGGGTATGGAAACTGCTGTGCAATTATTCCGACATCTGATGTCACATCAATTCCTGTCTGCATTTTAATTATTGCATGTTCTAACATATCCTGTATATACGCAAATCCATACATGAAATATTTAAGATACCATGGATGGCGTCGGGGCCCTGGTTTGGGATATCTGCAAAGTGTAAATACTGACTGAAAATGAATGAAATCACAAAAACTCTGCTGTTTCCACATGTTCAGTCCCCAACAAAGAAGCTTCTATCATGTATCAGAATTAACAAACAATTATACTATCTCTTACTTAGAAAACAAAATAAACTGAAAAAATTTTGAAGTGATGGGCTGACTTTTTAACAAATAAGTCCAAATGACCGACGTCAAAGGAAAAAGGGCACTCGGGCATTTGGTATACTATTGAAATATACTGAATTGAAAATCAGCAAAAATGGCAAAATTATTGTACTCTTCCAATCTAAAATTAAAGTGAAATATTGATAGCCTGAATATTGTCCTTCACAAAAATGACTATTTTGTATCAAATTTCTTGATTACCATTACCATGGCAACAGTCTTTGGGAACAGTTCTTCCTTGTATAAAATGATATCAACTGAACAAAACACAACTTTGAATTATAACAATAATATTTTGTAAAAATGTTGGATACACTGAAAAGGTATAGAATCTTAAAAATAAAATAGGTAAAATTTAAGTGTCTGAAATATGCCATATTAATCTTATTCCAGCTGGAACGTAGATATAATCTGACGTCAAATTATGGTATGTGACGTCATTTTAAAGAACATCGAATTTGCCCATGATGTTCCTCTTAAACATAAAAGTATGTCATATTTGCACTATGCAGGAAGCTGAAATTTTCAGACATTAATTCTGGGATATCGTTTGTTCAAAAAAAGTAAAAAGGTCAGTTTCCAAAAGTTATGTCGGAGTGACTTTTTTCCTATGTCGTTGGTCAATTGATAGTACTTAAATGTACTGTTGTAAATTACACTGTGATAAGTGTGCTTTAAAGTATGCAAAAATTATCATCATTAATGCAAAAAAAAATTATTTACTAATACCTATCTCTGATTCTTTTAGTACTGTCAACTTTATCCACATCCATGCGTATTTTATACACAATGTTGGTCGGCATCTCTGTCATGGTTTCATCCATGCCTGGGAACTCAATGGCTGCCCAGAATAAATTATTACTAATCAAGCAAATGCTGTGATTTATCATCTGCTGTTGGCTGGTGTATCCAACAAACTTGTCAAAGTTGAAACACTAGAAATGAATTATTAAGGGCCAGTTACACAGACGGTCGGTCCCCAATCGGTCATTTAATTTTAAATTTACTCGCTGTTATGATCGGTTGTCATGCGTGATTTTATTTCTGGTTTTCTGTGTAAACGGCCATCGGTGACAGAAAGCAAACTCAAACGGGGTTGGATCAGTGATAAAAATGCTGAAATACTATCGGTTTTTATCGTTTGTAAATCGGGGCTAAATCGGGCGTAACGCTGATTAATCGGTGTTTGATAGCTAGTCATCAGTGGTTAAATACTTTCCGTCAGATATGGCCGGTGATTCATATTTGGTTATCTTTGTCCGATCGGCGATATCGGTGAATAAGAGCTTGCATATCTCGTGATATAGGTTGCTGTCGGTTATTTGTAAAATATTTTCACCGATCGAGAATTTTAAACATGTTTAAAAATCCCAATCGGTACTTTTTCACCGATAAAACTTATCTTTCCCCAATAACAGTTGACAGGTGGAAAACAGGTGACCAATAGGTGATATCGGTGTTAAATACGTTGTCATCGGTTCACTCCATAATTTGGCTAAAAAAACTACCGATCAATCACCGATGGCTCTGTGTAACTGGGGTGTTATACAATAGTCATAAATGATCAACATTAACTTCTAGCACATCTTAACTGTCCAGTATCATAATAAGTTAATAACTATCATATAATAAATCCTACTGAAAGTAAAACCATTATAAAAATTACTATAACAGCTCCTTTATTTTAAATGGTATAAATTAACCGATACAAAAAACTAACTGAAATAAGTTGTAAATGACACAACCTTTTCAGCACTTATGTTTTTAAGCAAATATTGTACTAATACAGTCATCCTAAAAGTTTAAAAAAAGAGTCAGACCTTTTGTCTGACAAGATTTGAAAATTTGTTAGACTGAAACAAGATTTGTAGAACCAAAACTCAGGTAAAAAAAAAATGGGGAACAATGATCCAAAATCTAAAACTTCCTTGATCATACTATGTCTGTATTAACTTGTATCCCCACAAAATATTTATGAAATACTCAGTAACCATCAGCTGTGCTCAACACCAGCTTTGAAAACAAGTCAATTAGTCAAACAATTTTTACTAAGTCCACTGATATGGTATATTACCTCCATATACTTCGAGATAAAGCTAAACAGCTCATCAGTATAGTTCAAGGAGTCTCTCCAGTCATACTGTGTGGTGCTGGGTCCATTGTTCAAGTACTGCTTAAGGAAGGAGCAGACAGCTGACGTGTTAAATGTGCTGTCAGGACTAAGCTGGGACTCGGCATAAGATGAAGCCAGGGAACACAAACTGCTGTCCACCACCAACTGCAACAAAATATGTTCCTTCTAGAAAACTACTGAGAAATATTACAGATGCATTAAATTAATTATGAGGATCATATCCAAAGGACAATATCATCCTTGATACTAGAGTATTTTCTTTAAACAAAAACACATGTCTCCCCACCCCATGTGGACATGGTTCATGTGCATGGCACTTCATCTCATGGTGGTTAACATTTCTGCTAAATAATTTCAAAATCAATAAAAGATAACAAAGTTATGGAGCTGACACAAAAAAACCCCTATTATTGACCTTTGATCTCTAAGTGTGGCTGACTTGGGAGTTAAGGACCTAGTTTTTGTGCATGACATATATTATCTCATGGTTGTCTAACATTTCTGCCAAATAATTTCAAAATCCATCAAGGAAGGCCAAAGTTATGGAGGGGGCATGACAGTTGACTTCAAAGTGTGACCTTGACCCTGGAGGTATGGACCTGATTCTTCAGCATGAGACTTTGTTTCAACATGGTTAATTTTTCTGCCAAACAGTTTCAAAATCGATCAAAACGAAAGAGTTATGGAGAGGACACAAAAAAACCCCTTTTTTTTGCATTTTACCTTTACGTGTGACCTTCACCTTGAGGGTTCAGACCTGATTTGTGACATCCATCCAGACAGAAAGCAAAACATCAAAATATCTCCCCCAACACTTTATGGTGGGGAGACATTATCAGACTAGTCCCTGTGTTTAGTAAACACATAGGTCTCTAGTAGCACACTTTGTCAAGACACAAATTTAAAATAAAGGCACTATTTAAAATGGTTATTGTAAACACATATTAGTTCCAAATTAATATCACAGAATAGTGTCACACATTTAATATTACAAAATTCAGAAAATGCACAGTCTGTTGGCTGAGGTTTTCTTTATGTCAACCTATGCACAGTCTGTTGGCTGAGATTTCCTTTATGTCAACCTATGCACAGTCTGTTGGCTGAGATTTTCTTTATGTCAACCTAGGGCCTGTACATAACTGAAATGTGATAACTTACATTGTACATGTACTATACACTAGTTATTAGTCAAATTTTGTTTTCTAAACACATCACAAGGAAAAAACTATAGAATTTTAATAAAATTAATTTAACTGTTATACCTCCACTATCTGTAGAAACAAGAAATATCCAACATGCCAAAAAAGGTTTACCATATAATTATCTAAGTACATGAAAGAAAATAGGTAGCCACAGTTAAAGGGTCATGACCTGTGCACTGGTAATTGTGTAAACTTTCATGCCACTGCTTTTGTAGAAATTCAGAAATATCCAACTTGCTGATACAGGTAATTCAGACAAACAGACAGACAGATGTTTCAACCACTAGATTGATGCTAGGGGCATAAAACCAGAAGTGTGAGGTTGCTGATTTTCGTTCGAAGTACAGACTTTCTATTCATTCTACAAGACTTTAAAACTTTTATTTTAACAGTTTTGCCTTTTCAGCAAATAAAAAGTACTAGACTTGTTTCAAAACTGGAAAAAATTCAACGAATTGCATGGTCTATGTATTCTCTTATCAGCACTCTTTGCTAAAGTAACATTCAAACAAGAATTCCTTTTTCATTTAAACTTACCCTCAAGGCATCTATTGTGCGACTATTGTTGAGATAATTAAAGAGCTGTGGGGAATAGTCAGCCCAAGAATCTGCCAGATTTTCAATGTTTTCAAGGTCATTAAAAAACTGCTGAGTCTGAAAGTAGAACAGAAAAATTAAATTATGAATATTTTTGTTACAGCATTCTGGCATTTTTTTTAAAGTTATCCATTCTGCTACTGACAGGTTTTTCTTTATATTTTTACACAGATTTTTATGCACCACTTTAGATATGAGAGGGTATATAGTTCAGCAGATGTTGGTTGGATGGCCAGTAGACCACATCATTTCTGCTCAATAGCTCAAGTACCATTTGACCTACAACCTTCAAACTTCATAAGGTGGTTGCCCCTATTGTTTTAGGGGTCAGAAAGTCAAAGGTCATGGTCACTTTGAATCTGAAAATGGTTTCTGCTCAATAACATGAGTACCAATTGACTCACAGCATTCAAACTTCACAGTATGGTTGCCTTTACAAAGCAGAAAACCCATATTGCTTTTAAGATCAGAAGGTCAAAGGTCAAGGTCACCTTAAATTTGAAAATCACTTCTACTCAATAACTTGAGTACCATTTGACCCTCCTGTTTTGGGAGTCAGCAGATCACTGTCACCTTGGTCCAGAAAACTCAGTAACTTAAGTAACATTTGACTCACAGCTTTCAAACTTCATACAGTGGCTGCCCTTACTGAGTAGAAAACCCAAATGTTATTAAGGTCATTAGGTCAAAAGTTAATGAATTTTAATTTGAAAATAGTTTCTGCTCAATATCTAGAGTAACCTTTAAACTTAACAATTGCCATTTATATATAAAAAAAATCTTTCTTGTTTTTGGGGCACTAGGTCAAAGGTCAAGTTCATTGGCAGTTTTGATTTGAAAGCTTCGTCTGCTCAATCACTCCTGTAACATTTGACCTACAGGCTTCAAACTTCATAGGGTGGTTGCCCTTGCTTTTGGGTCAGTAGGTTAAAGGTCAAGGTCGTCAAAATCTTGTATTTGAAAACTGTTTCCACTCACTTACTCAAGTACCATTTGACTTACACCCTTCAAACTTCATAAGGTGTTTGCCATAATTGAGTAGAAGATCCTAGTGTTTTTGTGGTTGGTAGGTCAAGGTCATCATCACCATTATTATGAAAAACAGTTTCTGTTAAATAATCTTAGTAAGAATTGATATAGAGTATTTAATAATCATATACCATTTGACCTACACCCTACAAATTTCATAGGGTGGTTGCCCTTATTGAGTAAAAGACCCATATCATTTTTGGGGTCAGTATGTCAAATGTCAAGGTAACATTCTAACTGACATACACAGAATGCTTCAGTCCAGGTTCCTCAAACTTAACAAACCTTATGTTCATGACAAGTAGATGACCCTTAATTTTTTCAGGCACCAGGTCAAAGGCCAATGTCACACTGACATTGCACAGCAAAACCTTTTCAAATCAGTATCTGGCAAACAGTTGAGCTCTTAGAGTTTCTTAAACTTGGTAGGTGGATATTCATGACCAATAGATGACCCCTATACTTTTTCAAGTTGGCAGGTAAGTGGTTAAAGCCACAGTGACATTGAACAGTAAAACCATTTCTTACCAATATCAGGCCTGAGCTCTTCAAACTTGGTAAGCCAGATGGTCATGACATACAGCTGATCAGTTACAATTTGGGGGTCACTAGCTTAAATGTCATGGCCACACTGACATTGAACATTAAAACTGTTTCTGATCAATATCTGGAGAACACCTTTGCTTTAGGTCATCAAACTTGATAGGCTGGTTTATCATGACCAGTAAATAACCTCTAATGGTTTTTGGATGACTAAATCAAACGTCATGCCACATTTTTGGCTCAAAAATTGACCATGAACACATTTTAGTCACAGTCTGCATTTTTGTTAACAACATGGCCATCACTGGTTAACTACCACCAACATCGAGGCACTTCTTGGGGGGGTATAATTGTATGTTTTACAAACATCTTTTGTTTATTTCTTCAGCCTTGTCATTCGTACTACTTACCCTTTAAAATTTGACTTTAATGTATAAAGAAATACACCCATTATTTCCAGAACATGTATGTAAGTTTTTTGTTCAATCAAGTACATGTACAATCTTGTGTATTTAAACTGAAATCTGAACTGATTTTATCTGTGGATTACTAGCAATTAAGGTTGATATTATGTGCATGAAATTTTGCTATGAAAACATCTGCTTACATTGTTTATGATCTTGTCTGTGACTTCATTCTGTGGGTAGAACAGTATGAAACCTCTGATAAATGGTTTAATTTGTCGCCATAGAAACCGTGTCTCTGATTCACTTTCTGACAAATTCTTGAACAAAGCTTTGCACTGCTCAGCTACAATAGAATTTTTAAGTAGAAGTGAAGTATCTGCATGTACAATAAAAAAAATCTTTAGCTAATTTTTGACTGACAAATTGCAAGTTTATATACAGATGAAGAAACAGTCACACTTCAGGCTGAAATTAATTAAATCACTTTTATCCAAATGACTTTCACCATGCTACAAGCAATTGTTTTTGCTATTGCAAGCAAAGCACCCATGATCAGTCCGACCATGAGCTGTACTGTTTGCTATTCAGACAGTAAGCTTTTATCAATATCCCCCATAGTGATACATGGATTAGTCCTAACTGAACTAGAGCTATTGCTGAATGCGATTAATACCCCCACTGATGTCTTTGATGGAGACGGGAATTACTTTTGTGGTAAAAAGAAACATGTACAAAGAAATTTAATTTATTTCTACTGAAAAGAAAGACAACATTGTACAGATAATTGTATCAAGTAAGATTCTAAATCATCAATACAAGTTTGAAAATGGTAAAATGAAAAGAAACCAAAACTATGTAAACATTTAGTGGTCTGTGCCCAAATCTGAAATCAACCTGTAATTAATTAATGATGTTATATTTGAGTACAAAATATAATTACAATCCACTGACTCCTTAAAGAGTTATCATCTGGAAACCATCTCTTTGCAAAGTAACAGAAAATAACTATGCAAATATTTTGTGGTCTGAATCCAAACTCAAACATGACCTGTACTTTATCTTGTTTCATCTGTGTACCAAAAATATTTTCAATCCAGTGATTCCTTAAAGGATTATCATGTGTAAACTATTTTTTGTGTGTGCAAAATTGAAGATGAAAAGGAGCCATAATTATGTAAAATTTCAGTGGTCTGAGCCCAAATTCAAACTTCACCTGTATTTAATGATGTCACAATAGTGTACCCAAAATACTTTCAATCCACTCAGTAAACAGTTATCATCTGTAAATGATTTTTTTTTTTTGCAAAACTTAAGATGAAAAGGGGCCATTTCTCTGTAAAAATTTAGTGGTCTGAACCCAAATTCGAACTTGAACTGTATTTTAAGATGTAACACCTGTGTACTAAACATAATTACAATCCACTGACTCCTTCAAGAGTTATCATCCACAAACCACAAAATGGACTAACCGACCGAATGACTGACCGACAAGCCCACTCCTATTTACACCCCCTCCAACTTCATTTGTGGGGGTATAATTATGGTCATGTCTATTTTAGAAATTCAGCAAAGAAAAGGGTAAGCTTTACAAAATATTGACAACTTACTTGCATTTCTGTAATACGGTATGTCTTTAAGACATTTTTTGTTTTTGTCTTCTTTTGTCTGGCCAATACCTGAGCTACTGTTCATGGGAGATGATCTTGCAGTAGTTGTTGGTGGGTTGTTCTGAGATGATAAATCTGGATTCACTGGTTTCCTGTCTGTTTCATTTTTAGTTTCTTCTTGATCTTGGTCAATGGAGAGTAATGCATTAGGTCTGCCACATATAAATAAACCAAGCTGACGGAATACTGATGATGATGAAACATCTGTAGGAAAGTTTTCTTGCTGTGACTGCAATAACTGCACAACATTCCATAAGTCTCTGAGTGGTTTCTGCCATGATGTATTGCTTCGAAACTGTTAAGAAGTATTCAAAATACTGTAACTTCTACTTTAATCAATGTGAAATCATTTAAATCGAGGGCATAAAATTTCGTGGTTTGCCGGCAGAAGGCAATTTGTGGGGTTGTAAATTCATGGAATTCAATTGCCAGGTAAAAAAAATACGGGGCCAAAAATTCGTTGATTTCAACATTTGGTGAAAGGAAACCTTACAAACAATATCTGGCATTTGTGCTGTGAAATTGTTGACACATGCAAGTTGACGTGTTTCCACCTGACCAAAGAACCGAAGATTCGTTACTATGGTTATTAACCTACCGATAGGTCCTCCAATTAACAATATTGTCAAGTGTCAATTATGTTGCGCGTCTTTTTCATTGTTAAAATTTTAGGTGTGTAAAAACTGTCTTTATGAATTTTAAAGCTGTGAAAAACGTTTTTGTTTGCAGCACTGTAATAAGTACAACAATACCCAAGGTAGTTTAAAGATATATAAAGTAATAATAGTTTACTCAATATCAGTAAAAATAAACATTTCATTCAGGGACCATATAAATGCAAACAGCATCTGCAGTATAGTGCGGTTTGACAGACACGTGACCTACGTCACTACAATTTTTACTTTCAGTTTGGGTACACACCTGAAAAAAATAATTCATCAGTCCGTTTAGTATCTGATTCATACCTATGTTTATCGTTGATTCATTGAATGACGTACAAAAAAAGCTGCAGGTATGCACACAACTTGTCTACGGACGAACCATCTCTCACGCCTTTTTTTTGGTGCTATTGACTGATTAGGCATACTAAACATAATCTTGGGCACAATTTTTTCGTCGGGACTTGATTTAATGGGTTACCTGAACCACGAAATCCACGAAAATTAATCCCCCACGAATATTAATGATTTTACAGTATCTACTCTTCCTTAAAATTTAGATAAAAAGTGTCATTATACTTACATACTAACTTTTTTTATAACTTCAAAAAAAAACAAAAACAAGGGCGATCAGTGATCACATGTGTCGCCTGATGATAGCCAATTAAACAGTCGTATTGAGAGGTGATATGGCAGTTTGTAGGCTAAAACGCATTTTTTTATTCAAGGGCCATAACTCAGCCAAAAATCATTCAACCGAAAAACCTGTAAGACAGGTGCAAGTACTTGAGGTACAAAACAATCCTGTAACATTTCATTTAAATTGCTTAAGTAGTATAAGAGAAGTAGTCCAAACAAACTTTAAAAATAAAAATCATTAAAGGGCCATAACTCTCACAAAAATCATTGAACTGGAAAATGCTGAAAATATGCACAACTAGACCTGGTACTGATCATTCCTGTAAGGTTTGGATGAAATCGCACCAGTAGTTTCTGAGGAGTAGTCCAGACAAGTTTTGTGATGGACAGACAGACGGATGGATGAACAGACAGACAGATGATTGGGAAGTGATCCCTATATGTCATGGCTACTTTTTAGCATGTCGCAGCTACTGTGAAGCCTGCAACACAAAATTCATTATTTGGCCAAAACGCCTTTTTCATTCAAGGGCCATAACTCAGCCAAAAATCATTCAGCCAAAAAACCTGTTAGATATGCGCAAGTACTTGAGGTACTGATCAATCCTGTAAAATTTCATTCAAATTGCATTGGTAGTATAAGAGAAGTAGTCCAGACAAACTTTAAAAATAAAAATCATAAAAGGGCCATATCTCTCACAAAAATCACTGGACTGGAAAATGCTGATAATATGCAAAACTAGACTTAGTACTGATCATTCCTGTAAAGTTTGGATGAAATCGCACCACTAGTTTCTGAGGAGTAGTCCAGAGAAGTTTTGTGACAGACGGACGGACAGACAATGGAGAAGTGATCCCTATATGTCGCGGCTACTTCGTAGCAGGCGACACAAAAAATTACAAGCACCTGAGCAACATTGATAAGTGTAAATTATTTTCTTACTGGTGTGCCGATATGGCTACATGTACCAGACTGCTGTATATAAAAAACCTGACCTAGTATTATTATACCTTGATCTTGGTATTGGAAAATCCCGTAAGTTGGACAACTTCAGCCTGTGCAATTAAGTGTGTCCTTGGGGGTAGCGACCTGGTTTTTGCACACTGCCTCATAATGGTGATCATTTTTGCCAAGTTATTATAAAAACTTTCAAGCAATTTAATATTTACAAAGCAGACAGAAAATATGGACTTTTTTATATGACCTTAAAGTATGACCTTGACCTTGGGGTACCATGGTTGTTGTGGTTTCATAATGGTGATCATTTGTGCCAAGTTATTTTAACAAGAGGGCCATGATGGCCCTTTATCGCTCAGCTGAGTATGACTGCTTTTAACAAAGTTGTTATGGACCTGGTTAATTGACCCCAGATGACCCAAATTCAAACTTGACCTAGAAATTATAGAAACAACCTTTCTGACAAACTTACGGGTTATCTGGACTGCAAATGTTACCTCTAGAGTGTTAACAAGTTTTTTTTCTGACAAATGTGAAGGATATTTGGACTGAAATTGTTACGTCAAGAGTGTTAAGAAGGTTTTTCCATATTTGGGCTCTGTGACCTAGTTTTTTTTTAAACCTAGATGACCCATATTAAAACCTGAGCTAGAAATCATCAAAAAAACCTGTCTGACAAATTCCAGGATATTTGGACTGAAACTGTTACCTCTAGAGTGTTAAAAAGGTCTTTCCATATTTGAGCTCTGTGACGTAGTTTTTGACCCAAGATGACCCATATTCGAATGTGAGCTAGAAATCATCAAAAAACCTGTCTGACAAATTTCCTGGAAATTTGGACTGAAAATGTTACCTCTGGAGTGTTAAAAAGGTTTTTACATATTTGGGCTCTGTGACCTAGTTTTTGATCCCAGATGACCCATATCCAAATTTAAGCTAGATATCATCGAAACAACCTTTCTGACAAATTTCAAGGACATTTGGACTGAAAATGTTACCTCTAGAGCATTAACAAGGTTTTTCTACTTCTGGGCTCTGTGACCTAGTTTTTGACCCCAGATAACCCATTTTCATAACTGAGCTTGAAATCATTAAAACAATCTTTCTGACAAATTTCCAGGTTATTTGGACTGAAAATGTTACCTCTAGAGTGTTCACAAGGTTTTTCCATATTTAGGGTCTGTGAGTCAGTTTTTGACTCCAGATGACCCATATTTGAATATGAGCTAGAAATAATTGAAACAACTTTTCTGACAAATTTCCAGAATATTTGGTCTGAAAATGCAACCTCTAGAGCGTTAACAAGGTTTTTCTATTTTTGGGCTCTGTGATCTAGTTTTTGACCCCAGGTGACCCATATTTGAACTTGAGCTAGAAATCATAGAAGCAACCTTTCTGACAAATGTCCAGGACATAAGAACTGAAAATGTTACCTCTGGAGTGTTTTCAAGGTTTTTCAATATTTGGGCTCTGTGACCTAGTTTTTGACCCTAGATGATCCATATTCGAATCTAAGCTAGAAATCATTGACTCATCCTTTTCGACAAATTTTCAGGATATTTGGACTGAAAAAGTAGCCTCTAGATTGTTAACAAGGTTTTTCTATATTTGGGCTCTGTGACCTATTTTTTCATCCCAGATAACCCATGTTCAAACTAGTCTGAGAAATCAATGAGACAAACATCCTGGCCATGTTTTATCACAATTGTGGCAAAAATGTGACCACTAGAGTGTTAACAAACTAATTGTGGATCACAAAAGCTCACTCTGTCACTACGTGACAGGTGAGCTTAAAACTTTCAAGCAGTTTAACAGTTATGGAACAGACAGGAGATATGGACTTTTTTATATGACCTTTCTGATCTGACCTTGGGGGTAGCAACCTGGTTGTTGCGCTATGCACATTGTCTCATAATGGTGATCATTTGTGCCAAGTTATTTTAACAAGGATATCATTGGAAACGATGGATGCTCCCCAACACAACACATGTTCAACAAATGCCTTTTAATAGATTTGGAGTTATAGTCGGGACAAAAGTGTTTAAACTAAATGTAATAACGGGAGTTAATTCAAAATGTAGGTAAAGAAGAGTTATGTTCATCATACAGTGCACTTCCACTCTGTCTTTTTCTTAACTTTCAACAAAATAGCTTTGGAGTTATGTTCAGAACAAAAGTTAAATTCATCAAAAAGAGATAATTCAGAAAGTAAACTTGACAGAGCTTTTGTTCTTGCACATTGTGATTCCTCTCACTGCATCTAATCATTTTGTACACTTTCATCATAATCTCCTTAATAGCTTTGGAGTTATGCTCCAGATAAATAATCACAGATGGTATGGCTTCAATAGGCATAAATCTGTGAAAAATCTCTGAACTGGAACATGTCACTAATATGCTCCTACTGGTAGAAAAGCCTCCTATCAAGTTTCAATGAATTCCGGCCAATGTTTGCTGAGAAATTGTTCAGACAAAAATTACATACAAGAGGGCCATGATGGCCCTGTATCGCTCACCCGAGTTTGACTGCTTTTAACAAAGTTGCTATGGGCCTGGTTAATTGACCAAAGATGACCCATATTCTAACTTGACCTAGAAATTATTGAAACAATCTTTCTGACAAATTTCCAGGTTATTTGGACTGAAAATATTACCTATAGAGTCTTAACAAGGATCTTCCATATTTTGGCTCTATGACATAGTTTTTGAACCTAGATGTTCCATATTCGAACTTGAGCTAGAATTATCAAAACAGTCTCTCTGACAAATTTCCAGGATATTTGGACTGAAAAAGTATCCTCTAGAGTGTTAACAAGGTGTTCCCATATTTGGGCTCTGTGATCTAGTTTTTGATTCCAGATGACCCATATCAAAACTTGAGCTACAAATCATCAAAACAACCTTTCTGACAAATTTCCAGGACATTTGGACTGATAATAGCCTCTAGAGTGTTAAAAAAGTTTTTTTCAATATTTGGGCTCTGTGACCTAGTTTTTGACTCTAGATAACCCATATTGGAACTTGAGCTAGATATCATAAAAGCAACCTTTCTGACGAATTTTCAGGTTATTTGGAATTAACAAGGTGTTTCCATATTTGGGCTCTGTGACCTAGTTTTTGACCCAAGATGACCCATATTCGAAATTTAGCTAGAAATCATCGAAACAACCTGTCTGACAAATTTCCAGGATATTTGGACTGAAAATGTAATCCCTGGAGTGTTAAAAAGGTTTTTCCATATTTTGGCTCTGTGACCTAGTTTTTGACCCCAGATGACCCATATTCAAAATTGCGCTAGAAATCATTGAATCAATTTTTCTGTCAAATTTTCAGGTTATTTGGACTGAAAATGTTACCTTTAGAGTGTTAACAAGGTTTTTCAATATTTGGGCTCTGTGACCTAGTTTTTGAACAAAGATGACCCATGTTTGAAATTGAGCTAGAAATCATAGAAGCAACCTTTCTGACAAATGTCCAGGACATCAGGACTGAAAATGTAGCCTCTAGAGTGTTAACAAGGTTTTCCATATTTGGACTCTGTGGCCTAGTTTTTGATCCCAGATGACCCATATTCAAACTTGATCTAGAAATTATTGAAACTACCATTCTGATAAATTTCCAGGATATTTGGACTGAAAATGTAGCCTCTAGATTGTTAACAAGGGTTTTCTATTTTTTGGCCTTGTGACCTAGTTTTTCATCCCAGATAACCCATGTTCTAACTCGTCCGAGTATTTACTGGGACAAACATCCTATTAAAATTTCATGACAAATGAGGCAAAAATGTGACCACTAGAGTGCAAACTAAGTGTGGACATCCGACGGAAGACAGACGACAAATGCCGGACATTCCTCGATCCTAATAGCTCACCATGAGCCTATGGTTCAGGTGAGCTAAAACAAGAGGGCCATGATGGCACTGGATCGCTCACCTGTGTACTTTGCCTGAGGGTCTAATTTTAAGCAAACATCAAATGCAACATTACATTTTCTTACTGAAGATATTCAAAGATCTCATATTTTATACAAAAAAAAATCCATGGGGCAGAGGCAATTTCTTGAAAACTGCTTGTGAGGAGATGTCATTTGAAGCCATATGGAGCAGAACGGTTTGAGCAATTTTAAAGCAGGGGTATGTAAGGAACATTTACGTGAAATTTGATGGAAATTACCTTGCCATTGAGGAGGAGATGCTGTTTGATTTCTTCTCTTCTTTTATCTTTTGCAGGCCTTATGTGCAATGGAGCAGAACAGTCTGAGCAATTTTAGAAAAGGGCATTATAAGGAACATTTCTGTCAAATTTGGTTTAAAATGGCCAAGTGGTTTTGGAGGAGATGTCATTTGAAGCAAAATATTGATGAAAATCTATTTTTAGCTCTGGCGGTCATTTTGTTCAATGGAGCAGAACCGTTTTAGCAATTAGAGGGCTATGTAAGGAACTTTTCTGTGAAATTTGGTGAAAATCTCCCAACTGTCTAGGAGGAGATGTTGTTTGAATTTTTTCTATTTTTAGCTTTTGCAGCGCTTATGTGCAATGTAGCGGAACGGTTTGAGGAATTTTAGAAAAGGGCATTATAAGGAATGTTTCTGTAAAGTTTGGTTTAAAATGGCCAAGTGGTTTGGAAGAAGATATGTCATTTGAAGCCAAATATTGACAAAAATCTATTTTTTAGCTCTGACGGCCATTTTGATCAAAGGAGCGGTACCATTTAAGCAATTTTAATAGAGGGCTATGTCAGGAACATTTCTGTGAAATTTGGTGGAAAATCTTCCGATGGTATAGGTGGAGATGCTGTTTGAACTTTTTTCTATTTTTAGCTTTTGCAGCCCTTATGTGCAATGGAACGGAACAGTTAGAGCAATTTTAGAAAAGGGCAATATAAGGAACATTTCTGTCAAATTTGATTTAAATGGCCAAGAAGTTTTGGAGGAATTTTAATACAGAACTATGTAAGGAACATTTCTGTGAAATTTGGTGGAAAATCACCCAATAGTTTTGGAGGAGATGCTTTTTTTTTGTTTTGTTTTTTCTATTTTTAGCTTTTGCAGCCCTTATGTGCAATGGAGCAGAAAGGTTTGAGCAATTTTTGAAAAGGGCAATATACGGAACACTTCTGTAAAGTTTGGTTAAAAATAGCTTTGTGGTTAAGGAGAAGATGTCATTTAAAGTAAAATGTTGACTACAGATGATGGACGACTGACACGGGACAACGGACACAGGGTGATCACAATAGCTCAACCTGAGCATTTGCTTAGGATAGCTTAAAAGCACCAAGGGGTATAAATTTGTGTAAAATAACTGAACTGGAACATGCCTGTAATATGCACACCTCCTTTCGGTAGTGAAGCTTCCTATTGAGTTTCAGTGAATTGCAATTAATAGCTGCTGAGAAATTGAATTGCAATTAATAGCTGCTGAGAAATTGTCCAGACAAAAATTACAGCTAAAAAAGCATCAAAGGGGCATAACTTTGTGAAAAACCAATGAACTGGAACATGCCTGTAATATGCACAGCTCCTCTTGGTAGTGAAGCTTTCTATGAAGTTTTGATGAATTCCAGTCAGTGGTTGTTGAGAAATAGTCCGGACAAAAATGACAATTGAAAGGGCATTAAAGAGGCATAACTTTGTCAAAAATCATTGAACTGGAACAGGCTGCTAATATGCACAGCTCCTCTTGGCAGTGAAGCTTCCTATTAGTTTTAGTAAATACAAGCCAGTGGTTGTTCAGAAATTGTCCTGACAAAATTTCGGGATGGAAGGACAGAAGGATGGACATATGAACAGATGGATGGATGGACAAGGCAGCGACTATAAACAACAAAGTTATGGCAAATTGTAGCAAAATTCAATAATTTGACCTTGAAGGTGAAGGTCGTTTGTGAGTCAAGGTCAAGTTCAGTCTGGTCCACTTGTCCAAAGGGTTGTTGTGTACAAGTATGAAGACAATCCACCTATTAATAATTAAGTTATGGCCAATTTTAGCAAAATTGAATAATTTGACCTTGAAGGTGAAGGACATTTATGAGTCATGGTCAAGTTAAGTCTGGTCTACTTGAAGGTTTTGTCCAAAGGGTTGTTGTGTCCAAGCATGAAGACAATCCACTTACTAAAAATAAAGTTATGGCCAATTTTAGCAAAAATTCAATATATTGACCTTGAAGGTGAAAATCATTTATGAGTAAAGGTCAAGTTCATTCTAGTCCACTTGAAGATCTAGTCCAAAGGGTTGTTGTGTCCAAGTATGAAGAGAATCCACTTATTAATGATAAAGTTATGGCCAATTTTAGCAAAATTCAATATTTTGACCTTGAAGGTGAAGGTCATTTATGAGTCAAGGTTAAGTTTAGTCTGGTCTACTTGAAGGTCTTGTCCAAATGTTGTGTCCAAGTATGAAGACAATCCATAAAGAAATAAAAAAATTATGATCAATGTGCACAGCTCCTCTTGGCAGTGAAGCATCCTATGAAGTTTTAGTAAATTCAAGCCAGTGGTTGTTGAGAAATTGTCCAGACAAAATTTCGGGACTGATGGATGGAAAAGGGGGCGACTAAATGAAGCCCCGTTGGGGGAGCATAAAAACTTTCCATAAGTTTAAAAGTTTTGGAGCAGACAAGAAAATGTTACAGATGGAGAGAATGACAGACGGATGGGCAGAGGCCATTCCTATAATCCCATCCTCGCTACGCGGCAGGGGATTAAAAAATCTGTTACAATGACTAAACTTAAAAAGAACACAAACTGCTCCAGTAGCTCTGCTTGTTCTAGACAACTAACTGTTTAGATGAGAACCTACTCACCTGCTCCAGTAGCTCTGCTTGTTCTAGATCACACTCTGTTCAGATGAGGACCTACTCACCTGCTTCAGTAGCTTTGCTTGTTCTAGACCACAAACTGTTCAGATGAAGTCCTTCTCACCTGCTTCGGTAGTTCTGCTTGTTCTAGACAACAAACTATTTAGATGAAGACATACTCACCTGCTTCAGTAGCTCTGCTTGTTCTAGACAACAAACTGTTCAGATGAAGACTTATTCACCTGCTTTAGTAGCTCTGCTTGTTCTAGACAACAAACAAATCAAACAAAGACTTACTCACCTGCCTCAGTAGCTCTGCTAGTTCTAGACAACAAACTGTTCAGATGAAGACATACTCACCTGCTTCAGCGGCTGTGCCTGTTCTAGAAAACAGTGGCTGTGCTTGTTCTAGACAACAAACAATTCAGATGAAAATTTACTCACCTGCTTCAGTAGCTCTGCTTGTTCTAGACCACAAACTGTTCAGATGAAGACATACTCACCTGCTTCAGTGGCTGTGCTTGTTCTAGACAACAAACAATTCAGATGAAGACTTACTCACCTGCTTCAGTAACTCTGCTTGTTCTAGACAACAAACTGTTCAGATGAAGACTTACTCACCTGCTCTGCTTGTTCCCGAATGGTCGGAAGCTGTTGTGAAGAAACATTTGTGTTCTGTGTCACAAACTCCTGAATCTGAATCAAAATCATTTTTTTTTCTTGGGTATTTTTTTCCAATATTCTATAGGTAACTGTGTACAGCTGAATTTTGACATTTCACAAAAATGTGATCAGATTAAAATTTCAAAAGTATAAATACAACAGACATGCATTTATTTAAATTAGCAAATGTAGGATCATTATTTTTTCTTGCAAGATAGATTAACTGAAGCAAATGAATTGCAAATAAAAGTTCTTCAAGTATACTTTTACTTCACCCATTAATTATTTGGTTCTTTGCATTTCAAATGTCACTAAACTTCCATTGGCAAACTTAACTGCATATTTCATAGTTTTATTTGTCTTTCACATGTTTGGTATAATACATGGAATCTTGAAAATCAATATTTCTTGCTGGTTCATATTAAGCACCTTCCAATTCACTAAATATTTTCAATTTCTTCAGATGCCCTCATTACACATATTTACTCAATTACATAAACTATATGATCTAGATAAACAGAAATGTTAGAGAAACAATAAGCATAATTAATGGGTGTATTTGTTTAAAACATAAGCTATGCCGCATGAAAATCAATACCTCTTGTTCAAAAGCAACAATATCAAAATCCTGAACAAAGTCATTTGCCAATGTATAGAACTGGTCTGGAGATAGGCCACAAAGCTCAGCATGTACTCTGTCTGACATGGATTCATTTGGAAAATAAAAGATTTCCTTTAGTCTTGTCTCATTGCACACTTCTTGCCGTATGTAAGATATAGTATCATTTTCAGAAACAAACACTGGTGGCAACAGGGAGGCTACAACGTTGATCAAAGATGACTCATTCAGACCACCAACAAACAGCTGAAAAAAAATCAAACTTAATTTTAAAGGCTTTGAAGCCTGATCAATTTCAACTTTCTTCCTTAACTCACAAAATCTATAAAAGAAATGCTGAGAAGGATTTAGTGTATATAAGGTTTGATAAATATGATCTGTATCTATCAAGTCAACCAACAATTTCATATTCTACTTACTTCAACTACCACATGTATAAGTAATTCTCTAAAAAGACCGAAATGCCAGTTGAACAAGAGCACCACCTGAGGGCACCAACACTCAACTGCCTTGGCTGGAGTAGATATTTGAAAATGTCAAAGTTTTTGCATGCAGATGACGACAAAGACAACAAAGGAGCTATGACAATATCTCCACATTTTCCTCAAAAACAGCCAAGTCGAAAATGTCTGTGATAAATACCAATTCAATTTCAACTCAATTTATTTATTTGCGTTATACAGCCTCCAGCCCAAACAAAGTATATACAACATGAAGTAAACATTACGTGAGGTTACGACAAAGTATAAAAGTCATTATCAACATGAACAACAATGACATAATTATTACAGTTAACAATGTCTATCTACTTTAGATTTCATATTTAATTGAAGATTTCTATATAATTGTCCCTTTCTTTAAAAAGATTTGTAAATAAACATGGCTACATTACATATTAACTTCACATTTTCATGTGACTTCACAGCATAGAACTTTTCTAGAGTTGGATATTGACAATAATACATAGGCAAATATCTCTTACGAATATCAGCATATAAAGGATACTGTAACATGAAGTGATATTCATCTTCCAGTACAGTTTCGCAATACAGGCATACACAATATTGCCTAGGGATGTTATAATGTCTTCCGTTCTCTATCATTAAACTATGTGCGGAGCTATGGAATCGTGCCATACATTTTCAAAATTTCTCAACAGCAATTGCAGTGATAAATTTTCCATCTTTAAAACAATGTTTATAATTACAGTAGTCATGTTATTCTACATTATTTCTACACCCTGACTGCCAAATTTGTACAAACTGGTCTTTAAAGTTTGAACATACACTTCACATCAGTAACTCAGTTTTCAGATCTTATATTCTCATAATATAAAAGCATTTTGTAACATAATCTTGTGTATCACTCTCTCTACAAAGATTGAGTATTCTTAACCAATATTCAATGCATTGCTTAGAAGCATAAATGTAGATAGGATATCTCCCAGTGTCCCCAAGTACAACATCATTACATGCACTCTTATATATATATTAAACAAGAAATCGGTAGAACCGATGGATGCTCCCCGAATAAATGCCAATTCCAAAAGGGCTATTGTTTAATATGTATTTTTTTTTAAAGTATGAAAAATAACAAAGGGCAGTTACTCCTAAATTATGCAAAATAGAGTAACGGTTCTTGCACACTGCACTTCTCCTCATAGAGATCTATCTACCAATAAAGTTTCATGTTAATATCTCTTATACTTTGTAAGATATGCCCCGGACAAAAAATAAGTATGAGAAATTTCAAAAGGCAATAACTCAAAAATTAATAAAGCAAGAGTTATGGTTCTTGTGCACTGCACTGCTCATCCATGAGATCTATCTACTTATAAAGTTTCAAGTTGATAACTCTTACACTTTCTTTCAGAATTGTGAAACTTATTGCTTTCCATCCAGAACTCAGGTTGCCATGGCAAAAAAACCCCCAACTTTAAAAGCTCTTGTCCTCAGCAAGCCCTTGCAGGATTTGATTATATAATTTTGCGCAACTACTCTGTTAGTAACCCACTATAAAAATTGTAAAATTAATTGCTACTCATGAAACAAGAGGGCCATGATGGCCCTGTATCGCTCACCTGAGTATGACTGCTTTTAACAAAGTTGCTATGGACCTGGTTAATTGACCCCAGATGACCCATATTCGAACTTGACCTAGAAATTATTGAAACAATCTCTTTGACAAATTTCAAGGTTATTTGTACTGAAAATGTTACCTCTAGAGTGTTAACAAGGTTTTTCCATATTTGGGCTCTGTGACCTAGTTTTTTAACCTAGATGTCCCATATTCGAACTTGAGCTAGAAATTATCAAAACAATCTCTCTGACAAATTTCCAGGATATTTGGACTGAAAAAGTAGCCTATAGAGTGTTAACAAGGTTTTTCGATATTTAGGCTCTGTGACCTAGTTTTTGACTCCAGATGACCCATATCCAAACTTGAGCTACAAATCATCAAAACAATCTTTCTGACAAATTTCCAGGACATTTGGACTTAAAATGTAGCCTCTAAAGTGTTTACAAAGTTTTTCGATATTTGGTCTCTGTGACCTAGATGTTTCATCTCTAGATGACCCATATTCAAATTTGAGCTAAAACCATAGAATTAAGCTTTCTGACAAATTTCCAGGTTATTTGGAATTAAAATGTTACCTCCAGAGTGTTAACAAGGTTTTTCCATATTTGGGCTCTGTGACCTAGTTTTTTACCCAAGATGACCCATACTACAACTTGAGCTAGAAATCATCAAAAAAACCTGTCTGACAAATTTCCAGGATATTTGGACTGAAAATGTAATCTCTGGAGTGTTAAAAAGTTTTTTTTACATATTTGGACCATGTGACCTAGTTTTTTTTATCCCAGATGACCCATATCCAAATCTGAGCTAGAATTCCTTGAAACAACCTTTCTGGCAAATTTCAAGGACATTTGGACTAAAAATGTAACCTCTATAGCATTAACAAGGTTTTTCTACTTTCGGGCTCTGTGACCTAGTTTTTGACCCAGAAAACCTATATTCAAAACTGAGCTAGAAATCATCGATAGAACCTTTCTGACAAATTTCCAGGTTATTTGGACTGAAAATGCTACCTTTAGAATGTTAACAAGGTCTTTCCATATTTGGACTCTGTGACCTAGTTTGTGACCCAAGATGACCCATATTCGAACTTGATCTAGAAATCTTCAAGGCAACCTTTCTGACAAATTTCCAGATTATTTGGGCTGAAAATGTAATCTCTAGAGTGTTAACAAGATTTTTCTATTTTTGGGCACTGTGACCTAGTTTTTGAACCAAGATGACCCATATTTGAACTTGTGCTAGAAATCTTTGAAGCAACCTTTCAGACAAATTTCACGATTATTTGGGCTGAAAATGTAACCTCTAGAGTGTTAACAAGATGTTTCTATTTTTGGGCTCTGTGACCTAGTTTTTGAACCCAGATGACCCATATTTAAACTTGAGCTAGAAATCATAGAAGCAACCTTCCTGACAAATTCCCAGATTATTTGGTGTAAAAATGTTACCTTTAGAGTGTTAACAAGGTTTTTCAATATTTGGGCTCTGTGTCCTAGTTTTTGACCCCAGATGACCCGTATTTAAACTTGACCTAGAAATTGTTAAAGCAACCTTTCTTACTAATTTCCAGATTATTTGTGCTGAAAATGTAACCTCTAGAGTGTTAACAAGATTTTTCTATTTTTGGGCTCCGTGACCTAGTTTTTGAACCCATGTGACCCATATTTGAACTTGAGCTAGAAACCATCGAAAGAACCTTTCTGACAAATTTCCAAGATATTTGGACTGAAAAAGTAGCCTCTAGAGTGTTAACAAGGTTTTTCTATATTTGGGCTCTGTGACCTAGTTTTCCAACCCTGATAACCCATGTTCGAACTCATCCGAGATATTAATGAGACAAACATCCTGACCAAGTTTCATGGCAATTGAGTCAAAAATGTGACCACTAGAGTGTTAATGAACTAATTGTGTACGGACGGACGGACGACACACAAAAGGTGATCAGAAAAGCTCACTCTGTCACTACGTGACAGGTGAGCTAAAAAAACATGGCTGCCAAGAAGGTTGTTCTATTTTGCACAATCATGTATAAATATTATGTAAATACATTCAACAACAAAAAAGTTACAGCTAATAACAACAAGAGGGCCATGATGGCCCTGTATCGCTCACCTGAGTATGACTGCTTTAAACAAAGTTGCTATGGACCTGGTTATTTGACCCCAGATGGCCCATATTCAAACTTGACCTAGAAATTATTGAAACAATCTCTTTGACAAATTTCAAGGTTATTTGTACTGAAAATGTTATCTCTAGAGTGTTAACAAGATTTTTTCCATATTTGGGCTCTATGACCTAGTTTTTGACCCCAGATTACCCATATCCAAACCTGAGCTACAAATCATCAAAACAACCTTTCTGACAAATTTCCAGGACATTTGGACTGAAAATGTAGCCTCTAGAGTGTGTACAAAGTTTTTCAATATTTGGGCTCTGTGACCTAAATGTTTTGACTTCAGATGACCCATATTCAAATTTGACCTAGAAACCATAGAATTATGCTTTCTGACAAATTTCCAGGTTATTTGGAATTAAAATGTTACCTCTAGAGTGTTAACAAGTTTTTTCCATATTTGGGCTCTGTGACCTAGTTTTTGACCCAAGATGACCCATACTCCAACTTGAGCTAGAAATCATCAAGAAAACCTGTCTGACAAATTTCCAGGATATTTGGACTGAAAATGTAACCTCTGGAGTGTTAAAAAGTTTTTTACATATTTGAACCATGTGACCTAGTTTTTGATCCCAGATAACCCATATCCAAACCTGAGCTAGAAATCTTTGAAACAATCTTTCTGACAAATTTCAAGGACATTTAGACTAAAAATGTAACCTCTAGAGGATTAACAAGGTTTTTCTACTTTCGGGCTCTGTGACCTAGTTTTTGACCCCAGAAAACCTATATTCAAAACTAAGCTAGAAATCATCGATAGAACCTTTCTGACAAATTTCCACGTTATTTGGACTGAAATTGCTACCTTTAGAATGTTAACAAGGTTTTTCCATATTTGGACTCTGTGACCTAGTTTGTGACTCCAGATGACCCATATTCGAACTTGATCTAGAAATCCTCAAGGCAACTTTTCTGACAAATTTCCAGATTATTTGGGCTGAAAATGTAACCTCTAGAGTGTTAACAAGGTTTTTCCATATTTGGGCTCCTTGACCTAGTTTTTGACCCCAGATGACCCATATTTAAACTTGACCTAGAAATTGTCAAAGCAACCTTTCTGACAAATTTCCAGATTATTTGGGCTGAAAATGTAACCTCTAGAGTGTTAACAAGGTTTTTCCATATTTGGGCTCTGTGACCTAGTTTTTGACCCCATATGACCCATATTTGAACTTGATCTAGAAATTGTCAAAACAACCTTTTTGACAAAATTCCAGATTATTTGGGCTGAAAATGTAACCTCTAGAGTGTTAACAAGATTTTTCTATTTTTGGGCTCCGTGACCTAGTTTTTGAACCCAGATTACCCATATTTGAACTTGAGCTAGAAATCATCAATAGAACCTTTCTGACAAATTTCCAGGATATTTGGACTGAAAAAGTAGCCTATAGAGTGTTAACAAGGTTTTTCTATATTTGGGCTCTGTGACCTAGTTTTCCAACCCTGATAACCCATGTTCGAACTCGTCCGAGATATCAATGAGACAAACATCCCGTGCAAGTTTCATGACAATTGAGGCAAAAATGTGACCACTAGAGTGTTAACGAACTAATTGTGGACGGACGGACGGACGGACGGACGACGGACGACGGACAAAAGGTGATCAGAAAAGCTCACTCTGTCACTACGTGACAGGTGAGCTAAAAACACACGTGAATGCAGATCATATCAGCATAAAACAAATGATGTCATGATAATGTCAGATATTCATACACACTTTTTTTATTTTATCACCATGAATCTGGATGTTTTTTCTATGTCTCTTTGACCATTTAGTGTAGGTATCACTGAACCAGTCACAGGGTTCCCGCAAAGAAGAGAAATCAAAATTCCCTGACTTTTCCCTGACCAAAACCATTTTTCCCTGACCAATAGTAGCCTCAAGTTAGCACAATCTTTGAGCATTAAATGTATTTTTTTTATATGTTGGCCTCCTCCTCCCCATATTAGCCAACCTCTTTCCTCCCAATCTTTATTTTAGATTATTTCAGATACAGAATACATGAATATGAGTAACCAATCATCATTAAATACTTGTGCTGTTTACTTTCAATTAGCATGAGTATATTTATCCCCAAAATAATGGAAGAAACTGCCTTAGCCTTTACTGATATTGCTTCCTACTGTTTGACCAACATTCTCCTCTTACAAAATTCCCTGACTTTTCCCTGACTTTTGCTTATTTTTAAAATTTCCCTGACCAATTTCAAAATTCCCTGACTTTTCCCTGACCTTGAAAAAAAATCATTTTTCCCTGACTTTTCCCTGACCATGGGAACCGTGAGTCAATGTCATATGATGAAACAACAGTCTGCTTATACATACGAAGCTCGTTGGCATTCTCAAACTGCAAACCTCGTGGAGCTGCTTTGTTCTGCTGAAAAACATTAAAGTCAAATGGGGCTAGATCTGGACCGTAGGGTGGATGCTGGAGAATTTCAAAACCAAGTAAACTAATTTCAAGAATGGTTGAGTCAGCCCTGTGTCCTGGAGCGTTAACTTGGTGAAATATTATGCGACTGGTGTTGAAGTTGTAGCGTTTTTTCTTCAATGCCTGTATTAAATCACACCTTAGAACCTGAAGTGAAAACAGTAAGTCAAACTTACCCTGTTAAATCGTGATATTAAAGCCAAAACAGTGTATTTTTATCATTTAAATGATTTTGTTTTTAATTAACTTTTATAGCTTAAACACCTAAATGATAGTTAAATAATATTTAAACAGTGTTAACCTGCCTACCTTTGAATAATAACTAGCGGTCACTGTCTGGCCATCGGGAACCTGATGCTGGAGGATCATCCCCTTCCTATCCATGAAAAACATGAACATGTGTTTCCCACCACTCTTCTGTACTCTGTCCTTCTTTGGGGGACGTGTCCCAGAGGTTTTCCATACATAGGACTGTGCTTTCGTCTCCGGCTGGAAGTGCCATGACAAAGTCTCCTCAGTCATTACTAAGCAGTCAAGGAATTATTGGCCTTCATGCTTGTACTAGCGGACAAAATTATTGGTTTCCTGCTCATGATCCTTAAGGAGTCTTGGCACCCAGCGTGTGCACACTTCAGGCATTCCTAGCTCTTTTTTCTAAAATGTCATGTACTGTATTCGTGGAAACATCCAGTTCAGAAGCTAAATTTCTCAAGGTATGCTGCCTGTCACTTTACACCATATCTTTCACTTTTTCTTAAATCATGCATTTCACCTCAGACGGGCGACCACATCACTTATTGTCTTCTATAGAGCATCTTCCTTCATGGAACTGTCAGTGCCACTTAAAGACAAGCGCCCTGCTGCATTTCTGGGTAGTACTGGAATTCTGTAGCATCTTTAACATTTCACTTGGTGCCTTGTCTAATCCCATGCAAAATTTAATGTCTGCCTTAAACTCGACATCACCCGTCGACATCATCATTTTGAAATTTTGGTTAGTGACAAGGCTATGAAAAATGCTTATAATATTCAAACGGAACATGTCGAAATTTCCGGAAATGACGTCAAAAACGACGTAGGGCAGCAGATGTTTCATGGAGTTATATGCTAAAGTAAATGCCTTCAAACAAGATGCTAATTAAAAAAATGTAGAAAAATGCCTTATTTTTGACATGCCAATCATTCAATAATATAAAAGTCATGTTTTGCAAATGCACGCTTGTGAGAAAAGGTTAATCAACATTTATTTAAAGTTTCATAGTAATGAGACAAATAATAATGACGCTATAAGAAAGTCTATGAACTTCCCGATCACCCCACATATACATACATGTATGCAGAAGTTCTTCCCACAGAGTTATATGATAAAGTGTGACTAGAGGAGCACCAGTACTTCATACCTGTCTATTAAGTATTGCATTCAACAGCCAATCAACTACATCTGAGGTCAGATTCAAATTCTGGTCAATTATTTGTTGTCGTATTTTGGCCGGGTCAATCACAGAGTTACCCAATGTAAAATTTCCTGAAAATATTGCAAATATTGCATTGTATGCATGAAGTAAGATGATATTCCTAGGTTTTAACTAAAGAAGCACAAATATTCATATAAATAGAGTTGGAAACAAAACTAACACCTCACAAATGTGGTCTTTGCTTTTGCAATTCTTAAAGGGAAAGGCAAAGCTGAGAAATAATGATAATACTAGAAAAATCATATGATAAATGATAAGTTTGCACTGATACAGCTAAAAAAGAATGGCATTTATAGCTTTATAACAACAAGAGATGTTTGTGAAACACCTATGCACCCCCCCCCCCCCCCCCCACACACACACACACACACACACAACCCCGGCAGTATACATTATGGGCAGTGTACCTGGAAATGAAATTTACCTTTTGAACTTAAAATCAATAGGGGTTATCTACAGGTACTATCTGAGATGCATCAACCTATCAAGTATGAGGTGTCTAAGCTAAAACTAGACCTAGATATTCTTATGATAAATCTGTATACCAAATTTTATTTCAGTATGTGCAACCTCTGCAGAAAAAATGAATGGAAACTGCAAATAATTGGAATTTTTCTAAGTCCAAGGGGCATAACTGTCAACAAGAGGGCCAAGATGGCCCTATATCGCTCACCTGAGAATCATTGCACAGAAACATAAAAAATCAGGATGTAAGTTAGTAGGTCAAGGCCAAAATCATCCACGGTCAAAGATTTAATCTGCATGCAAAATTATCTAATGTTTCATTGTTGTAGCTGAACAGAACGTCTTCTAAGAATAGGCCCTGTGACCTATTTTTTGACCCTGGATGACCCATAAACAATCCCAACCTAGATCTCATCAAGACAAACATTCTGACCAAATATTGGGAAAATCGGAAGAAAAATACAGCTTCTATTGCATACACAAGCTTTTTCTAAGATTTGACCCCATGACCTAGTTTTTGACCCCAGATGATTCATATCAGCCTCAACCTAGATTTCATCAAGACAAATATTCTGACAAAATTTCATAAAGATCCAATGAAAAATACAGCCTCTATTGCATACAAAAGGTTTATCTAAGATTTGACCATGTGACCTAGTTTTTGTCTCCAGATTACCCATATTCAATCCCAACCTAGAACTCATCAAGACAAACATTCTGACAAAAAATTAGGAAAATCGAATGGAAAATACAGCTTCTATTTTATACACAAGGTTTTTCTAAGATTTGACCGCATGACCTAGTTTTTGACCCCAGATGACCCATATACAATCCTAACCTAGATACCATAGAGACAAACATTCTGACCAAATATTAGGTAAATCGGATGAAAAATACAGCTTCTATCGCATACAAAAGGTTTATCTAAAATTTGACCATGTGACCTAGTTTTGACCTCAGATAATCCATAAACAATCCCAACCTAGATCTCATCAAGACAAACATTCTGACTAAATATTAGGAAAATCGAATGGAAAATACAGCCTCTATTGCATACACAAGGTTTTTCTAAGATTTGACCCTGTGACCTAGTTTTTGATCCCAGACGACCCATATACAATCCCAACCTAGATACCATAGAGACAAACATTCTGACCAAATATTAGGAAAATCGGATGAAAAATACAGCTTCTATCACATACACAAGGTTTTTCTAAGATTTTGACCCTGTGACCTAGGTTTTGATCCCAATTGACCCATATACAATCCCAACCTAGATTTCATCAAGACAAACATTCTGACCAAATATTAGGAAAGTCGGATGAAAAATACAGCTTCAATCACATACACAAGGTTTTTCTTAGATTGGACCCCGTAACCTAGTTTTTGACCCCAGATGACCCATATACAATCCCAACCTAGATTTCATCAAGACAATTATTCTTACCAAATATTAGGAAAGTCAAATGAAAAATACAGCCTCTATCGCATACACAAGGCAAATGTGAACAGACAGACAACAGACGCCAGACAGACACATGGACATCCAGCGACATCACAATAGTTCACCCTGAGCATTCGCTCAGGTGAGCTAAAAATTGGTCAATCGTACCCAAAACAGAACTTGACCTAGATATTCTTATGATAAATCTGTATACCAAATTTTATTTCAGTATGTGCAACCTCTGCGAAGAAAATGAATGGAAACTGTTGGTGGGCATACAGACAGACAGCAGCAAAGCAATATGGCCTTCCTTTTTCAAAGGGGGGCATGAATAAATTAATTGCTGATTTTTCCATACTGATAAAATGTGTGAGCACCACCATTTTATAAATTAACAGATTGAATACAGGTGTGCTGGACTTCAGTTACACACTTCCGGGAAAAAAATCATCTGAAATTATTAAAGTAGAGTTCTGATTTCACAAAAATGGAGAAAAATGCATCTGTTGGACTTCTTGCTTATTTTTTTTTTTCATTACAAATGAATGTCTATATCAGCTCCAAGAAATGTTTTAAATAGAGAAAAGATGAGTAAAATATAAAACATTTGAAAAAATAAAACAAATACAGAAATACTGGTTTAAGTATGTTGTTTATCACATCTAAAAGTCAAGTGATTTTTTTCTCACCATAAACATAAAATTAATAGAGGATATTCAAGTTTTTTCTATAAATACAGGATTTCTTTTCATCGAGTGGTATGAAAATAAATATTTCACGAGTGGCCATAGCCACGAGTGAAATATGATAATTTTCATACCACAAGATGAAAATAAATCCCGTATTTAATGAAAGAACTTGAATTTTCTGTTTATTATATGCTTTCTCTCTTTTTTGACCTTACGATTCCAAAAAAATTCCCCTTTATGTGTATTGACTGTATTTAGAAGAAAGTAGTCCGGCAAGACACCAGTGAAAATACGGAAAATATGTTTCACTGCAGTGAAAAATAAATTTTTACAGTGAAAGTACGGAAAATGAAGATACGCATTTTATTTCATCAATATGTCTCAATATTTCATATATAAGTATATAATAAAATTTAGTATTTTATGGCATGGAAATAAATTAAATAAATATCACTACTGAAAGCAAGTATTACATAAAGTTTTCACAAGTGTTACAGATCAAAAGTATGAATCAATTTGTAAAATCACTCAACACAAAATTTTGCTAATTGTCTCAACTAACAATGTTTGAATCATAAAAGGAATTTGCCACCAGGCAAAACTACAGCCCAAATATTGTAAATAATAAAAACAATAAAATAAATAAAAATAGAAAAATATTATAAAAAAGAAAATAAATTAAATACATGAAATATATTTTGAAAGTCAACATATTCTTAGACTTTCATTCAAATTGGATTATTTTATTAAGTAAGACTTATTTCCTTTTCTTTTAATGTACTTTACACTTTCAATTGTACTGTATTTTTCTAATCAAAGGCATTTCCTCTTCTTTTCTGAAAGTGTTAAACATTTAGCTGACATGTTTTACTTCTCACTTTTACTACTTTTGAGACTTTTGAAATGTTGTTATATTGAAGAGTCATTAATCAAGGCACAAAGAATAATAATGAACTTAATCTTAATATATTTTAGCAGCTTGGCTCTCCATTGATTATTTTAAAAGATAGTTGATTATTTCCTGATTGAGAAGCCAGAGCTTTATGTCATTAGGGTTTAACTTTTAGAATTTCATAATTTGCATATTTGTTAAAATTATTTTAATTGGTTAACTTGTACAATTACTTCGCTTCTTTCATTGGTTACTTGAAGTAAGAAAAATATATTCAGTTGTTAATATTAGAGACAGTTCTGGATATATAAGAAGAGAGTTTCTTGATGTAAGGAGATAGGATAAGCTTTAGGGAAGCTTATGATAAGTCAGGACATTTAGTATTGTGACTAGACTGAAAAGACATCAATGTAATTTAATTTTAGTCTTGGTAAAAGAATCATTATTTAACTTAGTTCAAATTATTCAACTGGGTAAATACATTGGATTTTATATGAAACATCTTGGATATCAATAGAGACCTTAACTCAAGACTGTGTTGTGTTATTCTTCATAGTGGAAATCACTTCATCTACACTCTGCTAATACTTAGTAGAGTGGACCCCAGCGACAGCTCCCTGAAGGATTACTAGGGCTGTAGCTTAATTCCCCAAATTAACTGCTATCTACCATTAGCCCTAGGACTCTGGTGCATCATAGTCCTCCGACCCCATTAGGCCAGGCTGGGCCCCAGGGAGAAAGGGGACACGCAAACATGCAACCAAAAGGGGAACCCGACCCGTCGTCGCATGCGGCGACCCCTCCGTCGCAAGTGGTGGAAGAATTCGCGAGTAACGATCTACATTGAACTCCAGATTGGAACTTTAGATTCAAAATACAGATAAATTACCAAACAGAGGAAACCTAAACAGAATACAGAGACTTTGTTTCACTAATATGATGAACAAGTTAAAGAGACAGAGCTACCATCAACCAATCCAGATGTGAAATCCAGATGTTAAGCCAGGCTGAAGACCAGAACTGAGGCACAAATACAGAGGCAGAAGCATTGTGAATACAGAAGACACAATAATCCTGAGGTTTTCAGTGAGTGCAATCTTTCTGTGCATAGCTTTTGTATACCTGTATAAATGTGACCAATTATTTCTGTGTCTAAGGCTAAATTATTTTGAACATAGGGTGCTCAAATGTAAATTCAAAAGTCAATTTTCTCTTAACATTTTATCCTCAGAATTTTTTTTTTTATGCTGAACACACTATTTATATACTTGAATCATTCTTGAACAGGTGCTTTAAAGTCTAATTTTCTGTTACATACAAACAACATACTCTGGTTGTATTTTAGTTACCTTTTTTTTTTCTTTGTTATTAGTTTGAAATTTTACACGTAATCTATTCTTAAATACACTTTGTATAAAATGGCTCCCAAAAAGGAAAGCTGGTGCTGCTCAAAAGCAAATTGTAGGGTTAATAGTGCTACTTTGAAAACCAAAAATTTGATTATGGATGTTGGATTTAGGCTTAACTTACATAAAAATCTCTTCGATATTGAAATAAATTCAAATCCAGTGCAATGTCTTTTGGATTCTGGTGCTGACATAAGTGCTATTAGTAAATTCTTGCTGGATAAAGTCGCTCCAGAAGCTAAATTGTACAAAAGTCATCTTCAACAGATATTAGGTGTGTGTGGTGAAATTCATCAGGTTCTAGGACAAGTGAGTTTAACATTTTTATGTAATGGAGTGGAATTTACTCATAGTTTCCATGTGTTTCAACACCTTCATAGCAAAATTCTTGTTGGATTAGACTTTCTGAAGAAATATCGTGTTAAAGTTAATTTTGGACTAGCTGAAATGACAATGCCAAATTTAGCATCAATACAAACCCTAAAGGTTCCTGTCATTACAAACACTAAAACACAAACTGAATATGCTAAAACAAATGAAGAGACTGTGATACCTCCACATAGTGAATGTGTGATTCCAGTATGGATTCCAATGCCACCAGATTCATTAGTGCTACTAGAGCCAAACAACTGCTTAACTAAACATGATTTAGTAGGAGGAAAAACTGTGATACAAGTTAATAATTTTCAAGGAACTTACAGACTTATCAACCCTACCAGTGCTACCATTTACCTTAAAAAGAACTTTGCTGTGGCTAAAGCAAATTTAATTGACAAGTCATCAATATCAGTGCTAAATGATGAAGAAACAATTACTGCTTCAGTTTCAAACCTCAGTGCTAAACAATTAACTAAGAATACTAATTATGAAAAACTTGTAAAAGATTTAGGAATCAAAATTCAAAACAAGAACCTTTCAGAAGAACAAAAACATAAATTATACACTTTTCTGGGACGCAATCGGGACATTTTTGCAAAGGACTTATCAGAACTTGGAGAAACAAATCTACATTCCCATGTAATTGAAACTGGCAATGCAAGACCTGTCAGTTCTCCACCTTACCGTCAGACCCCTGAAAAGAGGCGAATACTGGAAGGGGAGCTACAGAAGATGTTGAACTCTGGAATAGTTGAGGAAAGTACAAGCCCTTGGCATAGCCCTGTCATCTTGGTGAAGAAACCAAACAATGAATGGCGCTTTGCAGTTGACTACCGTAAACTGAATGTGGTCACAGAGCCAATGTCATTTCCCATACCAAATATGACAGATGTTTTTGACACCCTGGCAGATGCAAAGGCTTCAATTTTCTCAACTTTAGATTGCAAGAGTGGATTCTGGCAAGTTCCACTGCATAAATCTACAAAGCATAAGAGTGCCTTCATCACAGAAACTGGAATTTACGAGTTCAACAGACTAAGTTTTGGACTGATGAATGCTCCCATGACATTTCAGCAACTGATGACCAAGGTGCTAAAGAATCTAAACTTCAAGATAGCTTTAATTTACATTGACGATTGTTTAGTATTTTCAAAGGACTTTGACGAACATCTTCAACATTTAGATCTTGTATTCAGTCACTTAAGGGCAGCAAATTTAAAACTTCATCCCGAAAAATGTACATTTGGAACAGACTCTGTGAAATATTTAGGACATATTGTAACAAGTGAGGGCATCAAAGTTTTACCACAGAATACAGACAAAATCAAAAATGCTAAACCACCCAGAAATGCTAAAGAAACAAAGAAAGTGCTAGGACTCTTTAATTATTACAGAAAATTTGTGAAAGATTATGCCAAAATAGCAGAGCCATTGACAAACTTATTAAGAAAAGAAACTGAATTTAAATGGACTAAAGAATGTGACAAAGCCTTCAATCTTCTTAAAGAAAAACTAACAACAGCACCTATTTTAAGATATCCAGACTTCAATAAAGAATTCATGCTAGCAGTAGATTCATCGGACTACTCAATTGGTTATGTGTTATCGCAAATGTTTGATGGAAAAGAGCACCCAGTTTGTTTTGGAGGAAGGAGTCTCAGAGATGCTGAAAAACGATGGCACATCACAGACAAGGAAGGACTTGCATTAGTGGAAGGCATCCAAACCTACCGGCACTACCTGACCAACAAGAAGTTTACAGTGTACACAGACAATGTCTCTGTAAAGTACCTGAAACAGATTAAGGATCAAAATGGCCGCCTAGGAAGATGGAGCATACTTCTGCAATCCTACCAGTTTGATATTAAGCATCGCTCAAGTACAGCCAACAGAAATGCTGACTTCCTTTCAAGACAGCACTACCAAGACTCAACACCAGCAGCTTCAAGTGACCTTGCAGATCACATTGGTATAGCAGCTGTTGAATGTCCTGAATACACTAAGGTTTCATTTGTGTATCCAGGTGAAGACGAGGTTAATGTCATAGCAGCCCTGCAGTCTGTAAATGAGAAACAACCTGAAGAAATGAGATTTCCAGATTTAGCCAATGCCCAAAGAAATTGTCCAGATTTCAGGGATATCTTCAACTATCTTGACAACCAAGAGGTTCCTGAAGATCCACAAAGAGCTCGTTCAGTTGTAGCTCAATCATACAACTACGAGATTGTTGATGGGGTACTTCAACATTTCTACTCTAGACGAGGAAGACAGATACCAAAGGAAGAAAGGTTAGTGCGTCAAATTGCCATACCAAGAATCCTGAGGGATGACGTCTTAAAGTCCTATCATGATTGTATTGCTGGAGGAGGACATCAAGGGTTTGAAAGGACGTATGCATCTCTACGAAACAAGTATTTTTGGCCTTCAATGTATGAAAACATTAGGCAATATGTAAAAACTTGTGAAGTGTGCCAACAGTCCAAGAGAGCTTTTAATGCAAAACCTCCACCTCTACATCCACAGCCAGTCGATGACATCTTTAGCCGTTGGCAGATGGACATCTTGAGTGGACTTCCAACATCTAGAGAGAAGTACAAGCACATCTTGTTGGTTGTTGATAGCTACTCTAAGTGGGCAGAAGCATTTCCGTTACGCACCCAAACGTGCGAAGAAGTAGCAAGTGTTCTGTTTAGGGAAATAATCTCAAGGTATGGAGCACCAAGGGTTCTTCTCAGTGACAGAGGGAAAAACTTCATGTCAAACCTGGTAAAGGCCTTAGCAGAACTGTGCCATATCAAAACTACATACACCAGCAGTTATCACCCAATGACGAATGGTCTTGTGGAATCAAAGAACAGCTACATTCTGCAAGCATTCAGAGCCTACTGCAAAGGACAGCAGGATGATTGGCCAGATCTTCTACCAGGAGTACTGATGGCATACAGGTCAACACCAGCCACTCAGTCAACTGACTACAGTCCATTTTTCCTACTGTATGGCAGAGAAATGAGACTACCCTTGGATACAGTGTTGCAACCAAAAGATAACATACCTCAGAGTTACAAGCTTCATCTCGGGAAAATGCTGCACAACCTGGAGATATGCAGGAAACTAGCCAAAGACAATATTCAAAGGGCACAAGAGAAGTACAAAGGTCAGTATGACAAGTACTCAAAGCCACCAGAATATCAACCTGCAGATCGTGTTTGGCTATACTGTACAAAGGTACCTCCAGGCAAAGCACCAAAGCTGCACCGAAAGTGGGTAGGTCCATACTACATTACTATGTTAGGGCCTAACTACACCTACAAACTGCGACATGTGAGGACAAACAAAGAGGTGAAATCACTGGTAAATGCCATGAGACTTAAACCATATTTTGATCCTCAGAATCAGCCAACCAACCCACCAGAGGATATTGCAGAGGATGAAGAAGAGTTGGATCCTGAGGAGATTACAGATGATCCTCAAGATAACAACCAAAATCACAAACAACAGAACACAAACAATAGTCAGACCTTCAGTACAGAAGAAAAGACACACAGAGAGAAAGCTAGGAAAATCACACAGGAAACAAATCCCAAGAATCAAAACAGAAGGGAAAATAAAATCAATAGGAAGGATGCTAAAGAGAAGGAAGTAACTGCACAGACAGTGAATAATAAACAAAATGTTAACAGAGGCCAAAGAGCACAAGATAGAAATAAAAGTAATCAAGAAGGTCCAGAGAGACAAAATAGAAATGAACAAGCAAAATATATTGAACATGATAAGAAACAGAAACAAAGCCAGCAACAAGAAACCCTGAAGTCAAACAGACAAAAGGTAGCAAACAAAGAATTTAAAATAAAGAAGAAAGTAACATTTCAGCAAGATTTATACAACCAGTCACAAAGGAGCCAACAAACATCATTACCACTAAAGCAGTCACCTTCAACACAGAAAAAAGAAATTCACACAAGAAAAATACCAAAATGTAAAGACTGTCAAAATAATTCATGCAAACAATTCAAAGAAGAAAGCATAAAAGAAATTGTTTCATCAAGTCGCAGCAACAAGGCACAATATTACAAAGTTAAGTTCAAGGACCACCATACAGAATGGCACTTCCCCTGCAAAATACCTGACAAATTAATTCGAGAGTTCCATACTAAAAGAACAATGTCAGGAAGAAAAAGAAGAAAACCTCTGCAGAAAGGTCACAAGTATTTCACAGAGGCACAGCCAGCAATAAGCACAACAACTGTAGAAGAGAAACATATAAATTCAAACAAAATAACTGGAATAAAAATAATTGAAGGTCGTGCATATTTCATTAAAGGTACTTCAAAAGAGCCCAAACTGTATCACATCACAGCTGTCTATGAAGAAGCTAGCCGACTAATTGAACTTTTACAAAAGAAAACTGATGAGAAAAACCTCAATGCCAAAATTGCCTTCCTAAAACAACAGAGAAATCCACCTCCATCAGAAGATTCAGATCCATTTGACTTTGATTTAAAAGCAAATGCAGCACAAGAACTTAAGATTGATGAAAAGGGTGAAATCAACATACTGGTTGACTATAGGAATTACAATATAGCACCAGAATGGCTGACCATAGATAGTACCCCTTCAGGAATACTGTTTTTCTTTATTAGGAATTTGCAAGACCAATATAAAAGACGAGTGTATATCAAAATCCCCTTGATCATAATCCCCTTGGTTGAAAAATGACATAATGATCGAAATCCCCTCAACAGAAATGACAGGGTGTTCATAATCCCCTTGATGGATAGTCAAAATCCCCTTGGCAAAAATGATGGGGTGGTCAAAATCCCCTCAACTTGTGAAAAACAACCCCCTTTACTCAATATTCTTTTTCCTTTGATCTTTTGTCACTCCAGCTAAACTATTGTGTTACATAAAGAAATGTTGCAAATATAGTTACATATAACTATAATTGCAATGATTAATTATAATCAACTATCATTTATTTGTTTGTATTTTACAATTTTCTCAGCAATAATAACATCAATAAAGGGTGTCATTATTAACTGGCTGTGACAAACATACACCTTTTAATTGTTTGTATGCTTTTCTCTTTTTTTCAGCAATTCTTGAAGCAGTTGGTTCTTAAATTCATTGAACTAAAAAGAAAAATAAGAAAAAAATCTTAAGAAATTTCCCAACCATTTCACATTATTTGAGGGGATTTTGACTACCCACTGAGGGGATTATGACCACCCCTTTATTTTTGCCAAGGGGATTATGATAACCCTGTCATTTCTGTTGAGGGGATTTCGATCACTATGTCGTTTATCAACCAAGGGGATTATGATCAAGGGGATTTTGAGCGTCCCCCTAAAAGACATGTGTTACGTTCAAAACAATAATTATGTTCTTTAATTTTTCAGTTCAGTTCAGTAAACTTTTTGATATGAATTTGTTGTTGTAATACTAAGTACATTATAAAACTTTTCCTCTTTATTTTTTATATTTGAATTCTAATTGAAATTAACTGAAGTTTGTTCAGGTTCATACAGTAGGCAGACTAATCTTAGATTCTGTAAAGGTATTCATTTTTACCTTTCTAAGGTGTTTTATTAGTGCTAGATTGATTTGTAGTTGCAAATGCAAATCTTTCAACCAACCTTTACTTAGTCTGACGTTAGCTAAATTTTATTTTTTTTATGTGTGTGTACTTAAAATAAAACTTTATTATTTCTATCAAACATATTCTTTGAAATAGTATTTTTTTTTAAATTTTTATTTTGGTGAACTCTGCCTATGTACTGAATTATATAATTAGAATACTTGTAAGTTACTGTTAACAGTGCAACATGTTGAATAAACTAAATTTTAAGGTGTAAGGTTTATTCCCTTTAAAGACAAAATAATATGATTAATTATTCTCCTTTTTAATTCAAAGCTAAGGGTAAAACTGGTCACATTTATTCAAGGGTATAATTGTTATGTGCAGATTTCTGATTGCACTAAAACAGGACTCTTAATAAAACTTTACACAGTAACAGTATGTTCTTGTACAATTCAAATTCTCCATATACAGAACAGGGATTATTGACAACACAGACACTTTATTCAAATCATAATTAACTGGATAATTTTAAGACTTTTTACAGACTGCAACAACAACTTCAAACAGAGCTAAAGTGATGATCAGTATACTATATATATGTATGGTAAAGATGACTGCCGAAAAAACAGATGACAAACTTAAATACAGTGACAAAAACCTAAAGGAAATGGAGAAAATGGTGCTGGCGTGTAGAAAATAAACTATTTAAACATCATTCTTAAAAGCATGCTTTGTATATAGTGATGTACATAATTTCCAGGGAAATATTTTACCAGATTGTTATAACATATGTAATGGCATATCTTGATTCATTAGTTTTTCAGTTTTTTCAACTTTCATACCTTACTTGCATTTTTACCTTATTTGCTTGTAAATATTCTTTGTACATTGAATTTTAAATTGCAGTCCGAGGACGTACTGCTTAAACGAAGGGGGTATTTGCCACCAGGCAAAACTACAGCCCAAATATTGTAAATAATAAAAACAATAAAATAAATAAAAATAGAAAAATATTATAAAAAAGAAAATAAATTAAATACATGAAATATATTTTGAAAGTCAACATATTCTTAGACTTTCATTCAAATTGGATTATTTTATTAAGTAAGACTTATTTCCTTTTCTTTTAATGTACTTTACACTTTCAATTGTACTGTATTTTTCTAATCAAAGGCATTTCCTCTTCTTTTCTGAAAGTGTTAAACATTTAGCTGACATGTTTTACTTCTCACTTTTACTACTTTTGAGACTTTTGAAATGTTGTTATATTGAAGAGTCATTAATCAAGGCACAAAGAATAATAATGAACTTAATCTTAATATATTTTAGCAGCTTGGCTCTCCATTGATTATTTTAAAAGATAGTTGATTATTTCCTGATTGAGAAGCCAGAGCTTTATGTCATTAGGGTTTAACTTTTAGAATTTCATAATTTGCATATTTGTTAAAATTATTTTAATTGGTTAACTTGTACAATTACTTCGCTTCTTTCATTGGTTACTTGAAGTAAGAAAAATATATTCAGTTGTTAATATTAGAGACAGTTCTGGATATATAAGAAGAGAGTTTCTTGATGTAAGGAGATAGGATAAGCTTTAGGGAAGCTTATGATAAGTCAGGACATTTAGTATTGTGACTAGACTGAAAAGACATCAATGTAATTTAATTTTAGTCTTGGTAAAAGAATCATTATTTAACTTAGTTCAAATTATTCAACTGGGTAAATACATTGGATTTTATATGAAACATCCCTCCGTCGCAAATTGATAACTGCTTTGTTCTGACAGTCGTGCAGAATATACAAGGGTCTGTTAGCATAGGTTAATTTGCATAAAGGCCACGGTATAAGGCGTGATCCAGTGATCTTTGACATTTCAATGGATGTTTTTTTTTTAAGCATAATATATATGTACATATCATCTGAAAATCAGGTAAATTTCCATCCCATTCAAAATACAGTTAATCTGACTACACTTACATGACAATGTATTGTTACTGTTGTAATGATCTAGGAGCCCATGGGAAATTGTAACACAACATGTTAAATATTTGAGAAGATATGGAAAAAAATGGAATATTTATCAACTGCCAAGGGAAAATTGAAACCAATTCTACTGACACCAAAGGTTAATTTACTTATAAAAATCGAATTGTAACCGCATTATTTTTTTTTAATTTACAATTTGTAAACATTTGTAAAATTAACAGGTGTGTCTTTATTGTGTCTTGCACCTGCAGTTTTATTGATTCTGTTTCTGTTTTTAAAAACTGATGCATTAAATTGCATATCTATTAGCAAGGCTATTCTGCATCACTGTCTCTTACTGGAGCAATAAATGTATATGGCATGCCAATTGTCCAATTATTACGTGAACCAATGTATACGCTCGTAAAACTAGGATTTACGGTCGATAATCTAGGTTTTTCAAACGTAAAACCTGGTTTTTCGATTTTAACCTCTATTTTTGAGCGTAAACATAGGATAACGGCCATAAACCGTAGTTTACGCTCGTGATCTTATGTTTACGTTCGATAAACTAGGTTTCTCAAATAATATTAGAATTTTGGTTGTTATCCTAAGATTACCACTATAAACTTGGGTTTGCGACCGTGAACATAGGTTTACGACTGTAAACCTATATTTACGTTTGTAAATTCATATTTTTTCTCAGTAACTTAGTTTATCAAACGTAAACCTAGGTTCACGTCCGTAAACTATTGTTCACGACTGTTATCCTACATTTTTGCTCGAAAACACTGGTTAAATTCCGTAAAATATAGTTCAAAGGAAGTCAACTGTCCAAAATAACGTAAACCTATGTTTACGCCCGTAAATCTAGGATTTACGATCGATAAAACTGGGTTTTCGAATTTTATCCTATATTTTCAAGCGTAAATATAGTATATCCGTCGTAAACCCTAGATTACGCTCTTGAACCTATATTTACGTTCGACAAACTAGGTTTTTTCGAAACTATTGTAACTTAGGATACAAATGTGAATGTACATTTACAAGCGTGAACTATGGTTCTCGACATTATCCCATGTTTTCGCTTGAAAAAATATGATAGCAAGTCATTAACCTATGATCACGATCGTAAACATGGGTTCACGGCCGTAAATGAAGGTTCACGCTTGAAAACATAGGTTCTCGTTCGTAAACACATGTTAACGCTCGAAATTCAAGTTTGATTTCATAATCCTAAATATCGAATGTAAACCATAGTTTACGATTGACAAACTAGGTTTTTCAATTAAACAACGGATTTCAACAGTTATCCTATGTTTACGGACACTATCTTATTGTTATGCTCGTAAACCCTGGTTTATGCTCATAAAGGATAGTTTACAAACGTAACCTATATTTTCGACCGTAAACTTGTGTTTTCAAACGTGATCTATGGTTTACGAGTGTAAACTACAGTTTACGACATTAACCCATGATTTGGCTTGAAAATTTGAGTTAATATTCGAAAAACTAGGTTTTACGTTTGAAAAACCTGGTTTATCAACCGTAAATCCTAGTTTTTTTACCGTAAACATAGGTTCACATAATAATTGGACAATTGGCGTGCCATAAATGTACTACTGGAACAGCATAACTAATGTTACAGCCTCAGTCTCACCTCTCTCTCGATATTAAAAATTGCAATAATGGCTGTGCCTTGCTTTCTTTGATTGTGCAATAAATATTGATGTATTTCTCTTTTAAACAGTTGATTTCGATGTAAAATTTGTCATAATTTTACTATTTGAGAGATGTTTAATGAATGGAAACTTACATACTTTCCATTTCTATCCCTTTAAATGTGCTTCAAATGACAAAAGGTGAATTTCTACTTGAAACATTTTTCAGAATACTGAATTTTAAGTATTTGCTTGGAATTCAAAGTGCATTTCAGTTAAAGATGTGAATTCCAGCTTAACCAGAAACTGGCATTCATATAGTTTTAGTTTAAACATTATTTATTTTATCTCAACAGTGAGGAAAGCTTGCAGCTTATCACTCTCAAGTCCGCTTCCTGGAACCAACCAATTTTATAGTTTTATGATATAACCACAAGTAGTATATTAAGGGTTAAGCATTCTATGAATAGAATTTGATGAATGGGAAACATGAAAGCTACAAATGAAGTGTTACTTTTGCCAACACATACCAACAGCAGTACCATCTACTATCTTCTGATACAGATCAGCCAGGTTGTTTAGATCTGTGAAGGTGTCAGCTATAATTTTTGAATCCACATTGTTGTTTAGTATTTCCTCTAGTGCTATCACTGCCTTTGCTAACCTGCAATAACAGGATTTATTATAACCTCACGGTTTTCTGAATATTCTTGAATAATGCATATCTGGTATGATCGCCTACTGGTCATGACAAATTACAAACTTATTCTGCAGTAGAAGATCCAAGAGAAACAAGAGCATACCAAGAAGTGATAGATGTTCCACAATTCTATCATTGTCCCTTGAACAGTAGCAATCACAATACAATCAAGTGCCATAACTCTATGATTCTTACTAGCAAGTGCTCTTTATAAGCACTTCTCTTAATTTTGAACTTTTCCATAATGTTTCACTGAATTCCAGTCTGTGGTAGCTGAGAAACAGACCAGACAAGAAAGTGTGATGGATTGACAAAGGAGCTGAGACTACAGGCTCACATCTTCAGGCAGCATAAAACTGTAGTAGAGTTCTTAGCTAAGTGCCACCTTGCTAATTTGTATATTAATAGTAAAATCATAAGGTATTGCTTAAACTCATGACCTTTTATCAGCAAGAGGTAAAAGTGTCAGACATGAGTGACCAAAGAGACAGGCTAAACTACAACACAGTATGTTCATAATCAAACACATCTACATTAGTTTCTATTGTCTATTTTTTCCATAATAAGATAAATTCTACATAATTATACTGAAAACAAATTTTCCACATCAATTTACAAAATTCATAGATTATCAGTTAAAATAAAAATGATCTATAATGTCATGGTTCCATACTAAACAAACAAGAGGGCCATGATGGCCCTGGATCGCACACCTGAGTACTTTGGCTGTAGGTTTGCTGCAAAGCAGTATTTCATTTTTTAATTGAAAATATGTAAGTGCCTACAAACCAAATATGTAAAATATCAGTCAATAAATAAAGGCTCTATGACAGAAAGTAAAAATATCTATTATAAGCTATGGTGACCTTGACCTTGACCCAGTGACCTCAAACCCTACCCATGAGTAGACGTCCATGCAAGGAACCTATATATTGAATATCAAAGATATTGGTCTATAAATGAAGGCTCTATGAGGTACAGTAGATAAATCTATTTTTAGCCTCCATGACCTTTAACCTAATCTAATAATTTCAAAAAGCTTGATAAAGCTTGCTTCATGCCAAATTTTAAAATTCTAGGCCTTGTGGTTTCAGACAAGAAGATTTTTAAAGATTTTCTTCTATACTGCTATTTAAAATTTATGACCCCCAGGCGGGGCCAATAGTGACCCCAGTGACATTTTTCAAACAAACTAGGTAGAGGTCCACTAGACAATGCTGCATACCAAATATCTAAGCTGTAGGCATTGAGGTTTCCAGTAAGAAGATTTTTAAAGATTGCCTTTTTTACATATTAAGGGCCCCCAGGGTGGGGTCAATTTTGACCCCGGGGCCAACTTATAAACAATACTGGTAAAGGTTCTCAACACAATACTCCACACCTAATATTTAAGGTCTAGTCCTATTAGTTTCGGAGAAAAATGATTTTTCATGTTTTTCCAATATCAGGGGCGTAGCAAGGGCTTTCGAAGGTGTACGCAGAATCGTAGGGGGGTCCGGGGGCATGCTCCCCCGGGATTTTTTTTTCTGTAGATCGACTCAGGAGCGTTTTGGTGGGTTTTTGGCATAAAATAAGTCATATTTTTTTACCAGTTGTACTCGATTTTTGTTTTACTTTTTCTTATGGAACATCTACTAACAACTATTCAAAAAGATTTTCTGCACAAATGTGTACGCAGCTGCGTGTTCTGCGTACTAGTAGCTACGCGCCTGAATATAACTATATCAGGGCTTCTAAAATTTTGAAATCTCAATCGGTCCGAGACCTCGACCCCCCCCCCCCCCCCCCAGACCAAGTACCAACAAAAAAAAATAGAAACGATTTATGGGCAAAGAACAATTTGAGTTATGATAGTGTTGACGTCGCGAAAATATGTGTTTTTCAAAGCGAAAGTAGAATTAGAGCTAACTTTACGTCAAACTACTCACTGATATTTTAAAGTGTGCTTTATGCTGCAGCTAGCCACTACAATTACTATTAAGCCATTAATGAAATTAAGCAGACGATGCAAACTCCTCGCACCGGTTATGTCACTGTTTTCTGTACTGATCAGGGGAAGTAACCGCTGCGGGGAGTTTGATTTTGATGAAATTATATTTCACAGTTTGAGCCGGTCAACTTTAATCGATTGGCCAGCTGCAAATCAAGCACACTTTTACTTGTTTACAAGTTCATTAGCGATAATTGCCGCGGGCAAAAGTGACAGTTTTATGGTTTTATGATAGGTGTGAAGTACCAGATTAGCGATCAATTGAGGTTTTGGTGTGAGATTTTGACTGTTTTATGAAAAGTTAGACAGATTTTTTTTTTTTTTGGAAATTATCTGGACCGATTTTTTAAGGACTTTTGGACATCGAAATCGGTCCATAGAGATAAAATTCGGTCAAAACCGGCAAATTTTCGGTTTTCGGGAGCCCTGAACTATATGTAAACCAAGAAAACTCTGGGGCGTGGCCAATTTTGACCCAGGGGACATAATTTGAACAAACTTGATAGACATCCACTAGACAATGCTGCATACCAAATATCTAAGCTGTAGGCATTGAGGTTTCCAGTAAGAAGATTTTTAAGATTGCCTTTTTTACATATTAAGGGCCCCCGGGGCGGGGCCTATTTTGACCCCAGGGCCAACATATAAACAATACTGGTAAAGGTTCTCAACACAATACTCCACACCAAATATCTAAGGTCTAGTCCTATTAGTTTCGGAGAAAAATGATTTTTCATGTTTTTCCAAATAACTATATGTATTCAATAGAACCCTGGGGCGTGGCCAATTTTGACCCAGGGGACATAATTTGAACAAACTTTATAGAGGTTCACTAGCTAGACAATGCTGCACACCAAATATCTAAACTTTACGCCTTGCGGTTTCTGACAATAAGATTTTTTAAAGTTTATCCTATATAACTCTATATAAAACATTTGACCCCGGGGGGGGTGGGGGGGGGCATTTTTTGACCCAGGAGCCATGATTTGAACAAACTTGGTAGAGGTCCACTGGACAATGCTGCACACCAAATATCTAAACTCTAGGCCTTGCAATTTCTGACAAGAATATTTTTTAAGGTTTTTCCTATATAATTCTATGTAAAACTAGTGACCCCTGGGGCAGGGCCATTTTTGACCCAGGGGTCATGATTTGAACAAACTTGGTAAAGGTCCACCTGATGATGCTTCATACCAAATATCTAAGCTCCAGGCCTTTCAGTTCTGGAGAAGAAGATTTTTAAAGTTCCAACTTTGAAAATCTATTTTTAGCTCCTGTGGCCTAGAAATGCAATGGACCTGAACCTTTTGAACAATTTTAGTAAAGCTTCATGCAAGTAACATTCCTGCCAAGTTTCAGCAAGACTGGCCCAGCAGTTCAGGAGAAGAAGTTGTTTGAAGAAAAAATTGATGATGCACACACGGACGGATGACGGACATCAGGCGATCACAAAAGCTCACCTTGAGCACTTTGTGCTCAGGTGAGCTAAAAAGAACAGAACTTTAAATATTTACCCTGTTTGACTGAATGATCCTGCCATGTTGGGCATTTCATCACCGTTCTCTGTGGCATAGCAAGTGTTGTTGAATGTGCACATAAAAGATTGAAGGAAAGGCAGAATTCCGGTGGAAGGCATAGCTTTCCCATCAAAATGACCTGAAATTTATTATGTACATGTATATTGACTTTAAAATAATGTTTTCTTACAGAACATGTTTGTTTCCCTTTACAAGTTAACAATAACAGTGTATGTAAATCTTAAAAGAAAATTATATGGTGGTTTTAGTGCAAAACAGTATAATCACTGCATGTAAAGCACCGTCACTTTTCTTCTTAAACTCTAGGAAGTGTTGTTTTTTTCCACTTATACACATTCTATACAACTTGTACTTAGTGTGTTATTAATGTTTTATATGAAAAGAAGTAATTTAAACAGGAATTATGTATAGGCTTTCAAAGATATCAAATGTTTAAATGAATATAAAACCATTTATTCAATATTCCCACATGCTATTTTGTAGTGTTGTGTAAATAACTTGGATCAGTGAATCAAACTGAAGTACATTAATTTAATTTTGTACCTGTTTTTAACCCAACAGTATACAAAGGTAAGACTAGCTGGCACAAAAATGCAGTATGTACTGGGAATGTTCCAGTTCCACTAAGTGTCCTTTTACTTAATTACTGATATGATACTGGCCACTTTTCAGGTGTCCCATCAGATATTAAACATTTAAACTTTTCAATAAGCTTGACTAACTTCTTATCTGACAATAGCCATTGCCTCCAAACAGCACAATCATGCCATTATTTCCCAATCAGTGTTTAATAAATTTCAGCATTTAGTTTGTATGCAACAAAGTAATATATTCACCTGACAGTGTTCTCTCAGTAAAGTAGTTTTGGTCCTGTTAAATACCAATGGAGTAGTGGTACATTTGATTTTACCAGTAGATAATTTCATTCCTAGAGTACCATCCAAAACTTTCAAAATTTTAATTTAAAGTGTCAGGCTTGGTGCTGTCCTCACATCTATGACCCTCTAAGGTTATAGGCGAGACTTCTCTGCAATCCTAGTAGAATTATTGTATATCCCCAAAAAAGCCCCATAATTTCTCATGCATACACCAAACTTAAAATACAATGTTACTATTGTATAATGTTAATATAGGCAGTAAAAAATTGTAGCAGTAGTTTAATCATAACATACTTACATGCATGATGTTTCACTTTCAGCTCAGGTTTAGTGACTCTCACAATGAGTAAAATCAGAAACAATGCCAAGGGAAAAACAATCTCTGCCACAAGTCGTAACTGAAATCATTTGAGATTCTTTCATTATCTCTGAAGAAAAATTCATTTAAAGGTACATACTCTGAAACCATTTTGCTGTAAATTGAAAAATGATTGATAGTTATAAGAAGAAAATATATTCAAAATTTTTTTTCTATCCAATTTAGACACTAATGCAGTGTTAATTTGGTATATAAATGGCTATCCAGCCAAAAAATGGTACAGGAACAACTCTTTATATAAAGATTAATATTATATTAATGCATTCATTTTACCTACCTGCATTTTACTGACAACTTGGCATGTGTAATATTTCATTCAATATCATACTTTTTTTAAAATTATTTTGAAGAATATGGAATACTCAAATGTTTTAAGTATAAATCTGAAATGGGGACCTAAAGTTGCTACAGGAAACATTTATAATCTTTTTTTTTTTTTCTCTAAAATATTTACAAATCAAATTTATATTAAGAGAAAAGATATATACTATTAGATGTGATTTGTATTTTATAACCAATGAATGTATTGGCAATAAAAGTCTTCTGGGCTGCAAGATATCCTGAATTTTTGTTTTTTTAATATCCCTAAGCTTTAACGATTCTTTTTTTTCCTACTGTAAGATAAAAATTGTTTAACAGTTTACATTTTACTAGAGGTCACAGCTTTTGCTGTCTTGCGGCTGGGAATCACGTGACTTCCAGGTTATTAGCAACAGACAAAATGGCCATCTGAGATCATCACTTGGACCACAAAAATCTGGTAATCGTATATTGTCTAGCTATTTCTAATTTCAAAAACCCATGCCAATCTAGGCGGTTTTCAAATTCTTTTCCATTGATACCTTACTTACCGCCCTCAGTTCAGTAGTTTTCGCAAACAGAAACTGTAAGCTGGATTTCCAAAATTTGCAATTTTTTCCAGGTAAACCCAATGGTCATCTCTTATTTTTCAATGATTTTTACCTTCCATTTGTATTTCCTACAGAAATTTTATCAAAGAAGATTGATTTTACTAACTTAGATCATGTCTATTTGATTTCTGATTTTTTTACTGCTTTCTAACCATGTAATTTGGATATGAAAACTGTCTGTAGCTCCAATGGATGTGCTAGCCTTGATACCACCCATGTTAGATTTCCTAATTGAAGATATTTCCCATGACAACAAGAGCCATGTTACACATGGTTAATCCCCCCGCCGGGAAGAAGCTACCTGAAGGTTGTACTTTCAAACACTCAATGTAATAATGTTTGAAGAAAATCCGACAAAGAATAGGCAAGGTAGAGTTATTGTTCTTGCAAACTGCACTTCCTACCAATGTGCTATGTCAGTGTATTAAGTTTGAAGAAAATCGCTCAAGTACTTTTGGAGTTATGCTTGGGACAAAGTTTTTCAATTAAATCTGATAAAGGGGAATAATTCTAAAAGTAGGCAAGGTAGAGTTATTATTCTTACACACTGCACCTCCTCCAAATGTGCTCTTTCAGTATATGAAGTTTGAAGATAATCACCCAAATACTTTTGGAGTTATGCCCCAGACAAAACTGGAATGGACGCACGCACGGATGGAGAGAGACCATTTCTAATATCCCCTCCGCCTTTGGCGGGGGGATAATAAGTTCAAGAATTCAAGAATAAGATATAAATGTATATGCTGGGATTTTTAAAATGTAAACAAGTAAATCTGATAAAGGGGAAAAACTCTAAAAAATAGGCAAGGTAGAGTTATTGGACTTGCACACTGCACTACCTACCAATGTGTTCTGTCAGTGTATGAACTTTGAATAAAATCCCTCAAGTAGTTTTGGAGTTATGCTCCGGACAAAATTTATCAAGTAATTCTGATAAAGGGGAATACTTCTAAAAATAGGCAAGGTAGAGTTATTGGACTTGCACATTGCACTACCTACCAATGTGCTCTGTCAGTGTATGAAGTTTGAATAAAATCCCTCAAGTAGTTTTGGAGTTATGCTCCGGACAAAATTTATCAAGTAATTCTGATAAAGGGAAATATCTCTAAAAATAGGCAAGGTAGAGTTATTGGACTTGCACACTGCACTACCTACCAATGTGCTCTGTCAGTGTATGAAGTTTGAATAAAATCCCTCTAGCAGTTTTGGAGTTATCTCCGGACAAAATTTATCAAGTAAATTTGATAAAGCAGAATAACTCTAAAAAAAGGCAAGGTAGAGTTATTGCACTTGCACACTGCACTACCTACCAATGTGCTCTGTCAGTGTATGAAGTTTGAATAAAATCCCTCAAGTAGTTTTGGAGTTATGCTCCGGACAAAATTGTTTTGGACGTACGGACGCACGGATGCACAGACGCACGGATGCACAGATGCACGGATGCACAGACGCACGGACAGACGAAGGGCATTTCTAATATCCCCTCTGCCTTTGGCGGGGGGATAATAATTTGAACAAACATGGTAGAGGTCCACTACACAATGGTACATACCAAATCTTAAGGCTCAGGGTCTTGTGGTTTCAGACAAGAAGATTTTCAAAGTTTTCCCTGTATAAGACTATATAAAATCATTTGACCCCCCTGGCAGGGCCAAATTTGACCCCAGCGGCATAATTTGAACAAACTTGGTAGAGGTCCACTAGACAATGCTACATACCAAATCTTAAGGCTCAGGGCCTTGTGGTTTCAGACAAATAGACTTTTAAAGTTTTCTTATATAAGCCTATATAAAATCAATTGACCCCAGGGCGGGGCCAAATTTGACCCCAGGGGTACAGTTTGAACAAACATGGTAAATGTCCACTAGACAATGCTACATACCAAATCTTAAGGCTCAGGGCATTGTGTATTCAGACAAGATAGAAGATTTTCAAAGTTTTTTCCTTTCATTTGCCATAGCAACCAGAGTTCTTGATGGAATTAAATTCTTTGAACAACTTTTTTAGAGCTTCATACAAGGAATATCCCTGGCATGTTTTGTCAATGTTCACTTAGCTGTTTAGGAGGAGAAGTCGTTCAAGTCAAATTACGGACGATGCATGACACACGACGGACAGAGGGGGATCACAAAAGCTCACCATGAGCACGTTGTGCTCAGGTGAGCTAAAAATGGGCCCAGACAGAGTTATGGTTCTTTCACTGTGCATTTCTCCTAGTCACCATGTATGTATATATATTTTAAGTTTCAAGTCAATCCATTGAATTGTTTTGGAGTTATTCTCCTCGGAGTAAAATAGCAAAAAGGAAGATAATTAAAACAAGAGGGCCATGATGGCCCTGGATCGCTCACCTGAGTACTTTGCTTGAGCGTCTACCATTAAGCAAACATCAGATGCAACATTACATTTTCTAACAGAAGATATTCAAAGATCTCATCTTTTATACAAAAAAATCCATGGGGCAGAGGCAATTTCGTGATAACAGCTTGTGAGATGTCACTTGAAGCAATATTTTGAAGAAAACCTATTTTTAGCTCTGTGGCCATTTTGTTCAATGGAGCAGAACTGTTTAAGCAATTTTAACGCAGGGGTATGTAAGGAACATTTCTGTGAAATTTGATGGAAAATTACTTTGTAGTTGACGAGGAAATGCTGTTTGATTTCTTTTCTACTTTTAGCTTTTGCAGCCCTTATGAGCAATGGAGCAGAATGGTTTAAGCAATTTTAGAAAAGGGCATGATAAGGAACATATCTGTCAAATTTGGGTGGTTTTGGAGATGTCATTTGAAGCAAAACAGTGATGAAAATCTATTTTTAGCTCTGGGGGCAATTTTGTTCAATGGAGCGGAACCGTTTTAGCAATTTTAATAGAGGCCATGTTTGGAACATTTCTGTGAAATTTGGTGGAAAATCTCCCAACCATTTAGGAGGAGATGTTGTTTGAATTTTTTTCTATTTTTAGCTTTTGCAGCCCTTATGTGCAATGGAGCGGAATGGTTTGAGCAATTTTAGAAAAAGGCATGATAAGGAACATATCTGTAAAGTTTGGTTTAAAATGGCCAAGTGGTTTAGAAGGAGATGTCATTTGAAGCCAAATATTGATGAAAATCTATTTTTAGCCCTGGTGGCCATTTTGTTCAATGGAGTGGAACCGTTTTAGCAATTTTAATAGAGGGCTATGTAAGGAACATTTCTGTGAAATTTGGCTGAAAATCTCCCAACCGTTTAGGAGGAGATGTTGTTTGAATTTTTTTCTATTTTTAGCTTTTGCAGCCTTCATGTGCAATGGAGTGGAATGGTTTGAGCAATCTTAAGAAAGGGCAATATAAGGAACATTTCTGTAAAGTTTGGTTAAATTTTAGCTTAGGGGTTTAGGAGGAGTAAAAGTTTAAAGTAAAATGTTGACGACAGACGACTGACGAAGGACGATGGACGCCGGACACAGGGTGATCACAATAGCTCACCCTGAGCATTTGCTCAGGTGAGCTAAAAATGGAAAGAGTAAGTGTTAATAGTTCTTTCACTCTGCACTTTTCCTCATCACCATGTATCTATATTTCAAATTTCAAGTCAATCCCTTGAACAGTTTTAGAGTTATGCTCCAGACAAGAAATTTGCAGCAAAATTGCAAAAACTGGACAAATATAAAAAATGAGCCAAGACAAAGTTATGGTTCTTTCACTCTGCATTTCTCCTAGTCACCATGTAAATATATTTTAAGTTTCAGGTCAATCGTAGGATAGTTTTTTGGTTATACTCTGGACAAAAACATTGCAAAAAGGGAGACAATTTTAAAATGGGACAAGTGAGAGTTATGGTTCCTTCACCCTGCACTCCTCCTAGTTACCATGTACCTGTATTTCAAGTTTCAAGTCAATGTCTTGAACAGTTTTGCTCCGGACTAGAAAAATGCAATGGACAGACTGACCGACTGACCTCAGGGTGACTCCTATATACCCTCTCAAACTTTGTTTGTCGGAGGTGGGGGGGGGTATAATGATCTTGAAAAAATTGGCTTACCTTTTGTCTTTTCCTCAATGTGAAATTCTTCCACAGAAGAAGGATCAACTGATTGAAAAACCCCATTTTTCCAGTGTGAGTGATTAATTTTCTCTTACAATTATTTCTTCAGCATTGGACCAGCCATATACCTCTGCATGTACAGTATTAACCCCGGAAATCTGTCATTAAATTAATGAAGAATTATGTATAAACACCTTTTCTCAAACAGCAATGACAAATAATACTGATTTCACAATTCTATCAAAAGCTTGTAACACAGAGTCAACCTACCTTTTAACTTTATGAAATATAACAAAAGATTTTATAAACTTATTTAAAGCCTACATTTTAACTTTCCAGTCAGCTCTGCCAATAAAAACCAATGGAATGATTGTAAATGCCACCAAATTTTAGCTGATGTTCCTATAACAGTCTAAAGTGGCCTATCATAACAAAGTTAAAAGACACAGCATGCCTGCAGACAACTCTGTGAGGTATTACAACAATATAATACAGGACATACTGGTACCACTGTAACATGGCTACTTTTGATGACTATCAATACACTATAATTTTAATTAGACCTTCTTCCTTCAATATACAGGCATATCGCTCCTGTGACCCAATACCAAATGCATTTTACAGGTAAAATGTTTACCTATTTGTCACGTTCTGATGATATACAAACCAGTATAAGCACATGTAAATCTCATAGGCATTTCAGTAACCCAACTCCCAGTTTTGTACACAACAATTGTACAGCCATGCAGGTAAGTAATTGTACAGCCATGCAGGTAAGTTACCACATGAAATGTTGAATTCTTTTTCCTCTTTTTTTCATGGGTTAAACATTCAATTTATGATGGAGTCTTAAATATTTGTCTTTTTACATTTTAGCATTCTGTTTAGTTTTAGTTTGTCCACTATAAAAGTGGTGGTGAAATAAAATTTATCACCCATACATTCACATTTTAATATCTTAGGCAGTTTCAACTTGACAATGTCAAGTAAACACAAAAGATATAGCAAAGACAAGGATGATTGTCATTAGATTCAGGCAGTATAAATGATTTTTTTTGTTTTCATCTTACTCTGACAACCATACTGGCAACTATGGTAATGAGATTATTAAGTCAATACCATCTTGAAAGTTGGTAAAAAATATTTATACAAGTCATACATGACTAAAACTTCCACTTTTCCTTTTGGACCAATTAGGAGTACAATGGGTAGAGCAAGTTAGGCAGATCATTAGGAGTACAATGGGTAGAGCAAGTTAGGCAGATCATTAGGAGTACAATGGGTAGAGCAAGTTAGGCAGATCATTAGGAGTACAATGGGTAGAGCAAGTTAGGCAGATCATTAGGAGTACAAGGGGTAGAGCAAGTTAGGCAGATCATTAGGAGTACAAGGTGTAGAGCAAGTTAGGCAGATCATTAGGAGTACAAGGGGTAGAGCAAGTTAGGCAGATCATTAGGAGTACAATGGGTAGAGCAAGTTAGGCAGATCAAGGCTATATGGAAGACAGTGTGCTTCAACAAGACAGCCAGTTTGGCTATCAGCATAATGTTCAGAAAATGTGCAGAGTACAGAAACAAGTACTTCCCCAAACTGATACTGAAACAGTCCACACAAATGGATGTGTAAAAAGTATGAAGAATGACCTTCCTCGCTATGCATTTACAATGGATGTAAGAAAAGTATTAGTTTTAGTTTCACAATGGGCACAGATGGAGACATTATCACTGAAGTTGTTAACATAGTGTTTTAACAGCTTCGTCAACAGCAGCAAGATCACAGACTCTAGGTGCTTTGAAACAAAGATCAAATCTGTCTAAAAGACAACAGTGTCAAACTTCATTGTGGTAAGCTGAAGAGCACAAAGACTAAACAGAGTTTTATTTTAGAGTTGATGAATTCTAAAATACCAGAGTTGTGTCCTCTTAGGACTTTTTAAAATGTTACTTATGGCATACAAAGAAACTGTGTAAAGATAAACCATCAATGTTAATCTCTTTTGTTAAAGACAGAGCAGTATCTACTAGTATAATTGCTTTTTTTATACATGTATACCTTCAAATACAATATATTATCCAAATAATTTTGCATAAAAACATAAAATTACCTTTTCAATAAAACATACTACCCTGGATATTTCAACCATCCAAATACTCTTGAATATCTGTTTTGTAGCTGTTATAGCTATAAATACCTACCCCAAAAAAAACTCATGCATTATGTAAGTGCAAATGAATTGACAAAATGTTCTTAATGTTGACACCTACAATTTAGATGTAGAACACACTGATCTACCTCTGTATTCAAAATCTTTTGAAATACTGTTGGTTTAAAAACTGTACACTAATCTAGGCTGCAGGTGCTTAGAAATGAAACTTAGTCACAAATTTTCCATTTTATATAAAGAATGCATGTCATTTTGAAGTAATTTTACCAGAAATAGTGAAAAAGGTGTCATTTTGAAATTATTTAAGAATTTTTAGTAACCACTAGCTATTATGGCTACTTGTAAATCTAAATGTAGCAAGAAATCATCTAAAATATTACAGATGAATAAGAGAGGAACATCAAATTTCATTAAAAGATATTACAACAAATTTTCACGGTCAGATAGCTCTTTTTTTAACCCAGAACTGTGAAGATAATTTTTTCTATCTTTTATTCCATGGTCATCATTAAATGAACTATCAGCTAGTTCCAGAAACGAAATACCTGGTAATCAACACTATTTCCTTTTTAACATAACCTGTTACTTTCACTTTGAGGCAGCGATTTCTGAAGCTGAGGAAATTTCATGAGGAATTAATTAAAAACTCTGAACTACCAGTATCCCAGACTCATTATATCAGTAATACAATATTACTAGTTAGAAACATACAGAACTGAAATTTATTCAGAAATATAATATTTCATTGTTTTGCTAATCACATGATGGGTTAACATATTGAATGATCACAAGATTTAGTCCACACATTATGGTTGGAAACTTTAAAAACATACTTTCATTATCAACAACAACTTAAACAAGAGGGCCATGATGGCCCTGTATCGCTCACCTGAGTATGACTGCTTTTAACAAAGTTGCTCTGGACCTGGTTAATAGACCCTAGATGACCCATATGCAAACTTAACTAGAAATTATTGAAACAATCTTTCTGACAAATTTCCAGGTTATTTGGACTGAAAATATTACCTCTAGAATGTTAACAAGGTTTTTTTAATATTTGGACTCTGTGACCTAGTTTTTGACCCTAGGTGACCCATATTCGAACTTGAGCTGGACATCATCCATACAACTTTTCTGACAAATTTGCAGGATATTTGGACTAAAAAAAGTAGCCTCTAGAGTGTTAACAAGAATTTTCTATATGTTGGCTCTGTGACCTAGTTTTTCAACCCAGATAACCCATGTTCGAACTCGTTTGAGAAATCAATGAGACAAACAACCTGACCATGTTTCATGACAATTGAGGCAAAAATGTGACCACTAGAGTGTTAACAAACTAATTGTGGACGGATGGACGATGGAAGGACAATGGACAAAAGGCGATCACAAAAGCTCACTCTGTCACTACATGACAGGTGAGCTAATAAAAGAAGAATTTTTTGTTTTTAGTATATACATATAGAAAAAAATCAATGACCCCTGGGGCGGGGGCAATTTTGAACCAAGGGCTATAATTTGAACAATCTTGGTAGAGGTTCACTACACAATATTTCATGCCAAAAATCTAACCCCTAGCCTTTGTCAAAACAGAGAAGATGATATAAGGACAATCAATGACCCCATGGGGCAAGGCCAGTTTTGACCCCAGGGCTATAATTTGAACAATTTTTGTAGAGTTTTATTTGATGATGCTACACACAAAATATCTAAGCTCTAGGCCTTGCAGTTTCAGAGGAGATGATTTTTTTAATTTTTTACTATATATACTTAATGAAAATCAATGACCCCCGGGGCAGGGCCAGTTTTGAACCAAGGGCTATACATAAATTTGAACAATCTTAGTAGAGGTCCACTACACAATGTTTCATGTCAAATATCTAACCTCTAGCCTTTGTTGTTTCAGAGGAGAAGATTTTTTAACTTTTTACTATATACATATAAGGAAAATCAATGACCCGCTGGGGCCAGGCCAATTTTGACCCCAGGGCTATAATTTGAATAACTTTTGTAGAGTATCATTAGATGATGCTACACACAAAATATCTAAGCTCTAGGCCTTGCACTTTCAGAGAAGATTTTTAAAGATTTCATTTTAAAAATCTATTTTTAGCCCTTCTGACCCAGATGTTCAATGGAGCAGAACCATTTGAACAATTTTAGTAGAGCTTCATGCTAGGAACATCCCAGGAAAATTTCATCAAATTTGGCCCAGTGGTTTCTGAGAAGAAGTTGTTTGTATAAAAAGATTACGACGTACGTACTGACGCACAAACCCACTGACAGACGCCGGACAAAATAGCTAAGGGGCAGAATGCCAGACTACTGAACTGCAGATTACTGATTTGAATCAAAAAATAGTTGAGAGTCGCTGGTGACTTTTCACATTCCACACATTCAGAGCAATTACTTAACTGATGAAGTTTTGGTTTTAAGGTTGATTATTCAGCAGAAACAGAAAAATTCAAAAACAGAATTAGATCATAGTGTTACGGTCTAGTGCATACTCACCTATAAATGTATAAATACAACTTCTGACTACTGTGTCAGGAACTCGATTCTTTGGCTCAGTAGTTAGAGTGTTGAGAGTCACGTGGGAGATCAGAGTTAGAATCCCACTCTGGGTTGGGTATTCTAAGTTGCATTGCATCTTTCTGTTGCAATTCATGTTGGCAAGATGGGGGCTCATCTTGGATGACCTATCCTGTACTTCATTATAAAAATTGATTCTAAAATAGAATCTTTCAAGATTTCTGTCTGATCTAGAAAAAATACACAACACCATTCGTCATCATAAATGATGACTTTCTCAAGACGGGATGTGTTACAGTCTAGTGCACACTCACCTATAAATATATAATACAACTTCTGACAACTGCATAGGGAATCAATTCTTTGGCTCAGTGGTTAAAGTGTTGTGTGTTGGCGTGTCACACGGGAGTTCGAATCCTGCTCTGGGTTGTATATTCTAAGATGCATTGCATCTTTCTGTCATGGACTTTTATGTTCATAAGAGTAGACATGTGTTAAGCAATGTAACTTCTCAAAATATTGAAAATGACAGTCAGAAAAATGATGATGCTTGTTGGTCAGCTAAACAAGAGGGCCATGATGACCCATATTCGATCTTGACGTAGATATCATCAAGACAAACATTCTGACAAGCTTTCTGGAAAGGAAATGTAGCCTGTAGAGTGTTAACAAGGTTTTTCCTGTTTTGACCCTGCGACCTAGTTTTTGACCACAGATAACCTATATCCAAACTCGACAAAACATGGCCTCTAGAAAGTTAATTAAGTAAATCTGTGTTTTAACCCCATGACTTTGTTTTTGACCCCAGATGAACCATATTCAAACTTGGACTGGATATCATCAAGAAAAACATTCTGTCAAATTTTCATCACAATTGGGAATAAACTGTATGTTCAAGTATGTTTATAAGAAGAAGGAAAGCAAATGTATTTTCTAAGATCAACATCTTACAGAAGTTTACCTAGCCTCTGTCTTTGTCCGTAAGGCAACATGATGTCATATTAAATACAATATGATTTCTTAACTTTCTGCATACACAAACTCACATGTAGTACTGTACAGTCTTTTCTTTCAGCATACTAGTAGAGGTTTTGTTGTATATTTTTTTGAAAATAATGAACAAAAAGTCTTGCACAGTCATTTTTCTGCATTCAACATTTGTACATTGTTTTTAATAATACTAATTAAAAAAATTGCGCCAACTCAGTCATTTACATGTACTTTGAATATCTGTTTGTAGATTCTTACAGTATTAACTGAATGTGTACATGGTGTAACAAAACATGTTAAAACACTGTGAAAATTAAAGTGCTGAATGAGAAATCATCCTTCAAACTGTGTATTGCCAAAAACAATTGAAGAATTAAAAGATTAATCAAACAAAGGTTATAAAGAAATATCATTTGCACAAGCAGTAGCCTAATTTCTGCTGAAAAAATATCATTTGCAGCAGCAGTAACCTAATTTCCACTGAAGAAATATCATTTGTGGTTTTTTCTCCTTTTCATGTTTTCACATCATTAAGCAATCCAACATTCACTGACTTTTGACTACATGTACAACCAGTTTACAATTTTTTTGAGTGGTTGTAAGTGAAACACTATATTTATGCATAACAACCAGTCGGTACTCAAATATGAAGTAAGAAACTTTTCAGAAAGTTGTATAACTAGAGGACTCATTCAGATGCAAGAAAAAAGATGCTCTTAGTTTTGGTAACTGAACAAACTTTAACCAGCCAAATTCTATCTGTAACCAGTCAAATCAGCCTGCGGCTGGTTCTTAATTAGAAACCCTGCATGTGGAATATTCATCTTTTTACTTTTGTTGTATTTTACTTGACCCAAAATCAAGATAACAACAGGATATTTCAAATAACTTAATCTGATTTAGTAAAGTACAGCTCAACAGGATTGTCCTAATTAAATAAGTCTGGATGAATTCACTCCACACTTCATGGTAGCATTTTTAGGGTGACTAAGCATGAAAAAGAGTGACTGAAGTAAGGAGTAAATCGCGGCACTTGTGGTGGTAATATCACAGCACTCAGCTTTAACTGATAGAAATGATTAGAGAAATGAAACCCACTTTTTTCAATGTGCTCTCATTTCTACTGAAAATTAGCCATTTCCCAACTAACATTTATAGAAGACGAAGCCAATAATTCACCATTTCTATGATTGAAACATACGATTTTTGAAGAAAAAACTTTTAACAACAGATGAAAAACTTATTAAAGAAATAAAATCAGTCAAATCTTAAAGATTTGCTCTTATTTCTATCAAAAACCAGCCATTTCTGGAAGTGGATTTGGAAAAGACAAAGCTAATATTTTACAGATATGACCTGCATATTGTTCCAAGATCCTATTCTTTATGCAAGCTTATGCTGCAGTTTTTCTTCATAGCAATTATTTTCTGACTCATTTTTAACCTGTCATAAGTTATCTATTCTTATCAGTAAACTTTTTACTGAAATTAAATACATTAACGATTTCTAATGCATGGTTTTATTTGGAATGAAAATTTTGTACAAGTCTTTGTTCTAACTCCAATTATTCTGATTTCCTTTCAAAATTCAGGGAAATTATTCTCACAGGTGTCAACTTCTGTGTTTCTGAGCTCATCTAAAGAAATCCCACCCTTTGTAAAAGTTGAAAGTGGCCATGTAATGCTAAGATGTCATTTCTGACAGCTAAAGCAGTTCAGTCCCCCCAAAAATGGTAATGAAACCTGTGTAACGTCATGTAAGTATTTTGAATGTACTTATTTCTGATGGTTTTGGATTACTCAAGGAAAAAATGATGTAAACATGTGTACGTTTTAAAATGTTTTTATTTGTTCACAAATGAACATGTATGTAGCTAAGTGCCTATGCGGAGCCACTCATAATTTCACTTGCAGAGACGCAAAGCCACACAGATGATATTTTCAATCCACTACCCCTAAAGTTAATTTATTTGCACTGGAGGAAATCATCTTTTAAACGAAGTCATGCTTTTTCAATTACTCCAAACTTCAAATACTTTTCGAGTTATACTCCGAAAAAAAATGTGGGACGGACAGAGACTATTACCATATCCCCGCCAATTCTCCATACAGCGGTTACCTCCCTTTTATTCTTTCAAAGAATTAAAGGGAGATCACCGCGAGGAGATTGGTCCCCGCTGACTTTTCGGCGGGTGATAATAAGCGTCTATTAACCCTGATGGAAATTTCCGCTTTTTGGAGTTTTTATATAAAACAAAGAGACGTGTTTCACGCAGAGCTATCGTAACTTAAATTAAATTTCCATAAGAAACAACATGAGAAAACGTTACTTTTATAACTCTCATGTGTTTTCCACCTTTCAGTATCACTACATTTTCGTTTTCTCTATTGACTTCCATCTTGATTAGGTACCAACCTTGGTTCCCGGAATAATGGGTTTAGAGGGAGTCACTCTAGTCTCATTAACGAGCCGTTCGGGTCCCTATTTTTGTTTGGACGTTTCTCATGTGCCAAAAAATGTATATATTGATATCAGCGGAAAGGATACTTGGTCTTGGGTCACTCGTGTGTCACACAACTACTCGAATGTTTGGAAGACTGGATGTTAGCCATGGTGACGATGTAGATGTCATTTATCACTGGACTGAAGGTTTTTTTTGACACACTGAAAACTAAGAGCGAAAAAAAATCAGTAATTGGAACAATGTCACAGAGGCCCTCAATGTACACTGTAATGTTCTAGCTAGGCCCGTTTTTGTTCCTTTCTACATGAACGATCTTCTTGAAATTGTGATGGATTGTGGCATTAAATTGTTTACTGATGATACCAATTAAATTACATACAAAAGCGGATACAACTAAACAAACATTGGCTGTCCAAGAGGGATGGAATCTTCTCGGCGTTCAGTTGGGAAAATTGATTGCAATTACCAATTTATTTTAAAAGGGAATAAAAAACTATTTCTATCTATTTATTGTCGGTACTGGTTGCCCATGTGACCGACGCCCATGAAGAGGTTAGTTATTTAAGTTATGGGGGATAGTTTAAGATACAGAGAGCATCACATTCCAAAGACACCCCCGGCTTTTTTCCAGTATCGGTGTAAAGCTCACCAGAAACACAATAAGTAATGTTAGCTAGAACTCGCGACACCTGGATTACCAGTCCAGCGCGTTACCACTGGACCGCCATTTCCGAATTAAACATATTTATTAGCAAATATCTGTACAGTTAGATTGATTTTAAGGATAGGAACGAAAGACAAATAGTCTTATTGCGGATATTCTGGGAAAAAAAATATCCGCAATGTATTACTTGCCAAGCTTCATAATTTTGAAGTTAACCTAAGTTTACTCCTCTTTGGAGATTCAACCCTCTCTGATCAAGGTAACATCTTTATTTTTAAACAGGTTCAATGTTATATACATACTAGTAAAAGATTTACATAACCAATATTACATATTTGAGACGTTTCTTTCTCTCTATCTCTACCGCATCTCTCTTTCTTGTTTATCGTTCTAATCTATTTATTTTTTCATTTATGATTACTTACAAGTTTTCTTTTCAAACTCACTTTTTGTTCATTTTTTTGAGTACATAAAACACAATTCAGACCCAAATTCTACATGTTATTTATTATAGAGTGTAAAATGTCTAGGAAGTTTTGACAGGGAGAAGAATTATATAAGACAGTATTGTTTTTCATTCTTATCCTTTTCCTTTTTGTACAGATATATATTAGTTATCTTAGTATGTGTAATTTGTATATATTTGGGAATAAAATATGTTTAAACCAAATAGTCTTATTGAGTTCTTCCCCTAAAAACAATATTGCACTCTCGAAATACTGAAATGTACTTATGTTTCTCCAATACTTAAGTTCAGAAATTTCCTTCAACTGTTTAGTTTGGCGTCAAACACGTCCCATTGGTCGTTTGGCGTCAAACACGTCCCATTGGTCGTTTGGCGTTAAGCACGTCCCATTGGTCGTTCATTCGTCCGCCCATCTGAGTATGTATTTCTCTCCTATTTCGACTCGAAGCGGAGTCAGACACGAGTTGCATTGTGCGGGTCACGAGTTTAGCTTCCCGCAAAAGCAACGTCAGGACAGTATCAATATCAATCAAAAACGCAAAAGTGTATTACGTTGTTAGAATCTACAATGAGCACAACAATCAGGTTATTTGTGCTATATTCACAAAGCGCAATTTGATTTATATTTATGTCAATTATTAGTCTTCGAGATCTCTGATATACAGCGGTTAAAAATTGAAATTATGTTGTCTTGAAAGCATCTAAGTTCGGTCCTGGTTTCTGCATACCATTTATATATTTAAATCTACTCGTTGATTCGTCATTATTTTTATCACTTTATATTATTGTACCATATTTAGTAGCCGTTTTCCATTTTGTCATTGTGACTAATTTTTGTGTAAGTAGATATTTGTCCATTGTGTGTTGCTGATACTGACCACATTACGTGGAACTCATGCCAGTTTGTTCATAAACTATCGGTACCCTTAAACTAAAGCATATTTGTTATGATTTGTGCTAATTTGTTGAAAGAGTAGTCAGTTACGGTTTTGGTTCGGGGTTGCTTACCCTCGGTACCGGCCAAAGCCATATGACCGAGCACGACCTATTATAAAACTGAATTTTCCATCAGTTTAATTTCATATTGTCGTGTGTAAGATATTATTATATGATTAACTGAGACTTTGGCAAATGTGAGATGACCATCGGATAAATCCATCATAGGAGATCAGCATGGGCCCTATCTTTATCTGATATATGCATTATCAAAGAAATGCGAGGCGATTTTCTTACTACAGTAAATGTTTTGCTCCTTAAAAATTCATATATATATGCGTTCTATTCCTGGGATGTATACTGAACGATTGGACTCGGTGGTCTTTGATACAGCTGAAATCCAGTTAAGTGTTTTCCGAAGGATGAAGGGAAGATCACTGCGAGGTGGCAAACTCAAATCCAATTTCCTCACAGTGATCTCCCCTTTTCCTTCTGAATACTTAAAGGGAAGTAACTGCTGCGTTGACCCAAATCTCCTCGCAGTGTTCTCCCCTTCATTCTTCCGAATTAATTTACTGACTGTTTGGGCAAAACCAAGTCTGGATTACCTGCCCCTGACACTACGATATCGAAGATAATATTAGACAGGGAAGAAGACTAACTGGAGTCGAAGAAAATAAGTGGGCAAAAATAGTTTAGGGTCGAAATAGGTTGAAGCCAAACCAAACCAAATGAATGTTGACATATATATGACAAGAAAGTTAGTGTAACATTTGAGGGACATGAATAGAATAAAAATGCATAACAAAAATGTGAAAAGAGTTGCAGAAGGTAGAGACAACCAATTAAGTCATCTATTCAAAAGCTTTGACCTTGTGACCTTTAGCTACATGTATTTGAAGTTTTTGCTAAAGACACTGCCGCATCAATGAAGTTCCTTAAATGATCAACATGGTCTTGCAATGAATTATCTTAAAGAAAACACGAAATATTTATAAACTAACAATGTCAGTAACACTGTTAAGTTTTTTTTTGTTGCTGTTGTTTTACAGTGACCAGGGACATATTAATTGGGCTGTTGTTGCCAACAGGAACTTTTGAGATTGTGAGGTAATCGCTAGTTCTAGAGGCAAGAGATAATATATATCAGTTTATAATCTGTTTCAGCGCCTTTCTTTCCATATTAACACTCAAAATGCAAAACCTTGTGATATACATGTATTCTGAATATTATGAGGCAAATTTTAAGTTTAAACTGCGAATATTGATTTTGTTTGAATGAATACTAATTTATGATATATAACCTTAATAGACTGAAATAATGAACAGCCTTCCATGATTAATATATCACTTTAATTAATCAGTGTACTGCATGGTATTATACTGGGTTCTTTCATATCAAATTATGCAATGTTGAAATAGTCTATGTTCGATCGTACTAATGTATTGACCCTAATCATTTGTCTAAACTAACACCCGTTGTTTTGATAAAGTCAACAAGCTTGGTATGAATAAGGTAGCAAATAGTTTTAAATGAAACATCAACGTTAAGATAGCATTATAGCGACCTCTGTTATTCATCGAGACTATTGATCAGATTTCAAATGACTGAGCGATAGTAATTTAAACTCTGATATACAGGACCTTTTCGTGAGTATTTATTTAATTACTCATATTTTGTTAATTTTCTTGATCCTCTGTGGCTGCTAGTACTTATTTCTCAATTGATGATTAAATAGCTAAGTTATGACTGACTTGCTAAGATATCTTTTCAGTTTTGCGGGCTATACTTTTGCGATCGCTACTATCGATTCTGTTATGCTGCTGCTGCTGTTGTTGTTTTGTTGTTGTTGTTGTATTTTGCAATTTTTTTTTCATGATTAAACCAATCACTAGAGAGAGGAGTGATATTCTTTACTGGTCCGAACTTGGATATCTATGACTGGGTGATTTGAGTATATTCGTCTATAATGATATAAATTCCTTTCATAGTTGTCTACGGGCGAAAAAAATCACAAGTTCATCAGTGAAATTTAATGTGGTCTGAAGTTGAATACGTTGACGTTTATATGAAACATCAAGTGAGCAATGAATCTTTTCTTAACATTGTAATCAAGTAGGTATTAATACAAAAAGGGAAACTATTTTTTGCTGAAAATTAATGTTGTATAGTATTCGATAAAATCGGTAGCATCTTCAATATCAGTAAGATATTTATTAAACCTTTTAAGTAAACAGAGATTTATTGATAGTGTAGGGCTATAAAGCATTCAATGATTTCTGAAGTATTTTACTAATAAAATATAGAATTGATATAGCGTACTTATTAAATATAATGCTTATTTCTTGCAGTTGAGTTTTGACGTTAGGTTATCCGTGAAAATAATTTATGTATCATGGGGAGTTACACATTTGTTCTAAGTGCTCGATAATGGTTAAGGTTAAAAAAATAAGTTTCAGAAGACATTTGAAACAAAAACAAAAACAAAGACTGACCTCTTTCAAGAAAATTGATACTCTTAATATGTTAGTTTATCATAAGATACAGATATCATAACCTTTATTTGAATAAGGCGGAAATTGTCAACTAGAAAAATTCCGATTTCACATCTTGGCACCAGCAACCTAGACTTATAGTATAGTATTTATATTTTCATTATATTGGACATTAAAATTAAATGTCACCATTGTGTGATGATGTTTTTTATTTTTTTCCTCAAAACACAATCTAATATTTGATACGTGTGTCAACAGCCTATGGTCATACACATCTTTTGACAATACTTTGATCTATATTTCATACTTATTCCGCTTAAATAGATTTCAATACTTATATTGATGTATAGGTACTGATAGCTTCTATATTATGTTTCTTCACACAATATTCAGTTCAATAAAAACACTTGGTGATTATGTTCAACCTAAGCAAGTTGCCAGTTTTAAGGACAATAAGATATTTTGTCTCAAAGGTTCAAGTGTTAAACTGTTGTATGCAGTTCTTCTGCGTTTAAAGGCACAGTCATGCGATTATGTGACTGGTAAATATGAAGGATAAATATTTCGTTAAGGTATCAGTGCTTATTCTTTTGTGTTGTACTTGTTATATTTTCTTTTATGATAATATGTCTAATATCAAATTAATGATCTTCTGTCATATAAAAATACATATATAAGTTGACAGTTTCAGTAAAAGAGATATACATTTAACATTTTATTCGTTTTCCTTGCAGATGTGAGTTTAAGAAGAAATAATCTTCATAAGATACTAAACTCATTTGAATGACTTTTACATCGGCGAGTAAAAATGTAAGCGACAACTTTACACAGATAGAAAGATGTTAGCCGAGAGTCCTACGGGACACGAGTCCCCTCTGTTCTTTCAGAACGAGGGCGCGAGGAACAAAAGACTTGCTGACGTAAAACGGGGTACGGACTATTATAAGAAATTGGATAACATTGCTGAAGCTCAATGGAAAGCAAATGTGCCCAAATTTCCGGCGGTTCCACGGAAAATGTCCGTTCTTCCGAAAATCACAACGTCCGTTCTGAGCGAACCAGATCCGGAAATGCGACATAGCCGTATGTTTAATATGACGTCAACGCCCCGTCAAAGCTTTTCAATGATGTCCGGCACAGCGAGCACAATAACCGGAATAACAGGATATACAAGCACTGGACTATCAAACGGCCAGATGACCTTACCATCTCATATTTCTCGAATAACGCAACATCGACCGACTGCTATGGATTCACCTTTTGATACTCCTCGAGAAGTTAATGTCGATCCGAACTTTAACACATGGGGAACAAGCTTCTCTCCTTTAGAAGATCAGACAAAACTAACGGCAGAGGACATGAAACCACGTGAAATGCCTTTTCAGTTTAGAGACAGTCGAAAAATTGTGATGAAACCATTGCCACGGAAGTCGATGCCGATGAGCCGCGTGGCTGCTCACGAGCGTGATCGCCATCAACGTACCATAACGAACTTCCGGTCGCGGAATGGAACGATACGCATTATCAAACCTCTAGAGCCGTTGCCAGAACTTGAAAAATACCAAAGAAATTTCAAGCCGGACACATTTGATATTGAAAATATAGAACGGGAAAAAACTTTTATGATGCTTGAAAGGATTGATCGGATTCTACACCCAAATAAGAAGTCTCCGAGGACATTGCTTGGTTCTAGTGAGGAGGAGATACCGGGTTCATCTGATTCTTCCATGACAGTTGCAGAAGATGTTAAAGAAATAAGAGACACCCAAGTTGTAAATATATTAGACAGTTCAAAGCGTGCTTCAAAAAGCCCTCCAGTGCTCAGTCCAAGAATAACACCGCGTTTGGAGCATAGTCCACGCTCGAAGGGACGCAGATCCCGAAATGAGCGGCCGAAAAGACCACGGATACGATTCCATGAGGATCCTTTCAAGCCACGTCCACCAAAGACCTTTTCTGACGTTTTACTGTCTTTGGAGACCTCACAAGAAGACACAGAGAGTAAGTGTCAGTCGTGGATTGATAATTGTCCATAGAACTACGATAAGATTTCAAGCTTTGAACAACGTTTCTTCAGCCCTTAATTCTAAACAGCGGCAAACACCAAAGAAGAGATAATGTTCACCAGATGCAATACGCTACTTAACATGTTCGGTAAGATAGAAACTAAAATTCAAAAGTACTTTAAATTAGTGATTCAGTTGCTTTGAAGTGGTGTGTGCATGGAGGAATTACTCGTGTACTGGAAAAGCATAATATGTTATGTGATTGTGCAGTTAAGGAAAAAATGTATTTTCTGTTTAGGAAAATAGTTGAAAGTTCTTTAGTTATTGTCAATGGCGTTGTGCATAGTTAAATGAAGATTTCTACTGTTAATTTTTTTCTTATCAAAATGATGAATTTGTACACGAAGCACATTATTACATTGAAAGTTTTATTCATGTACGGAGCACATTGGTTGATACAGCGGCATTATAGCCTGGTATATTAAAACATGTACACGTCTTGAAATAATGTGAACTATATTAATAATTTGACGTACAAGCAAGGTTGTACTTTTCTTTCCGTCTACATTTAAAAAACACATGCTTTTATTCAGAATCTGTGATAAATTTTCTGTGATAAAATTTTAATTTACTCTTCATAGTCTTTATCTTGTTTGTACACTGGAAAGGCTGCAAGTTTTGTGTTCTGGTTAGGTCTATGATAGTTTATTTGGGCCAGTGCCGTTCTTCTTTACACCACTGACTGCTAGAATGTATTTTTTTACAATCGATTCAAGTATACTTTGAATTTTCATAACCACTTGGTCTCCGTTGAGCCTGGAAGTGTTAAGATGTCTCTAACTTTAGGACATTTTGTAGACCCGTGACGCACGGTACCGTTTCGTAAGAACAAGCGTTTAAACTACACTGTATTCAAGTTTTTACATGTCATGATTTTTAAAAAATCCATGTTCAGTAAACCTAGATCAAGAATAATCTTTCCTTGTGACAAAAGTGGTAATCAGGGCCAAGTGGCAAACAAAAAATTGTGAGTAATAGATTGACATGTGATCGGTCCTTATCACAGCACTGATGCTTCCACTAAGACCATATATGCAAACAAGACTAATGCTTAAGTAAATATAAACGGTATGCGGTGTAAGAAAAATATCAAATAGAATTGCTAGCAGAAAGGATATTTACACCACCTCTATTCATATTGATCATTTTAACAGATTCTTTCACAAATCTTTGAATGTTCACACTGATAAACTTATATGCATGATTTTAACAACACAAACACAGATTGTTTAAGACATCTGCACTGAGTGGATTTATCAATGCTATTTAAAATTTAGTCTGCCACACCAATGTAAAGAAAATAATTCTCATCCAGTACAGTTGAATGAACATCGGTAGGGGTTGCTATTATAAATTCATGGTGCATTTTAATATCACTTCACACTAAAGAAACTTAGGGGGCTAGCAATATGAACAGAACTGTTAACGAGTTATTTCCCTTCACACCACTTGAAGTGGTAAAAATTAGGGATGGCAACGAGTACCGATATCAATACTCGAGTACTCGGTAATTTTTCCGATCGAGTACTCGATTACTGGAAAGATTTCTTATGATCTTCAAAGTTTTTATCACCACAATATCGACACAGCCTGCCGGCTTCTTTCGTTTTCTATTTGGCTGCTTAATTAAATTAGAACTGCAAGGGACGTAACTTAGGGGAAAAAACCAACAACTTAATCAACGTTTTAATCAACATGATTTCAAGTTAACACAAGTTAAAACAGTTCATATATCTTTATATCACTTTAAAATAGTATAGAACATTGATCAGCAATAGATGTAGCTAGTAAATAGTAAATAACCAAAATTTTACGTAAAACATCGTCAATGACGGCATAAATATTTTATCATTAATGGTAAACTCTCCAAGCATCAAATTCTCATTAATTTTCTAAGTCCACTGACATTTTTAGCTCACCTGAGCCGTAGGCTCATGGTGAGCTATTAGGATCGATCAATGTCCGTCGTCTGTCCACACTTAGTTCGTTAACGCTCTAGCGGTCACATTTTTGCCTCAATTGTCTTGAAACTTGGTCAGGATGTTTGACCTATTGATTTCTCAGACGAGTTTGAACATGGGTTATCTGGGTTGAAAAACTAGGTCACAGAGCCCAAATATAGAAAAACCTTGTTAACACTCTAGAGGCTACATTTTCAGTCCAAATATCCTGAAAATTTGTCAGAAAAGTTGTATCAATGATTTCTAGCTCAAGTTCGAATATTGGTCATCTAGGGTCAAAAACTAGGTCACAGAGCGCAAATATTGAAAAACCTTGTTAACACTTTAGAGGTAACATTTTCAGCACAGATAATCTGGAAATTTGTCAGAAAGGTTGCTTCTGTGATTTCTAGCTCAAGTTTGAATATGGGTCATCTGGGTTCAAAAACTAGGTCATAGAGCCCAAAAATAGAAAAATCTTATTAACACTCCAGAGGTAACATTTTCAGTCCAATTATCTTGGAAATTTGTCAGAAAGGTTGCTTTGATGATTTTTAAGTCAAGTTTGAATATGGGTCATCTGGGTTCAAAAACTTAAAAAAGGTCACAGAGCCCAAATATGGAAAAGTCTTGTTAACACTCTAGAGCCAACATTTTCGGTTCAAATAACCTGGAGATTTATCAAAAAGATTGTTTCAATGATTTCTAGCTCAATTTTGAATATACATTATCTGGGGTCAAAAACTAGGTCACAAAGCCCAAAAGTAGAAAAACCTTGTTAATGCTCTAGAGGTTACATTTTCAGTCCAAATGTCCTTGAAATTTGTCAGAAAGGTTGTTTTGATGATTTCTAGCTCTGATTTGAATATGGGTCATCTGGGTTCAAAAACTAGGTCACAGAGCCCAAATATGTAAAAACCTTTCTAACACTGCAGAGGTAACATTTTCAGTCCAAATATCCTGGAAATTTGTCAGACAGGTTGGTTTGATGATTTCTAGTTCAAGTTCGAGTTTGGGTCATTTTGGGTCAAAAACAAGGTCACGCAGCCCAAATATGGAAAAAAACCTTGTTAACACTCTAGAGGTAAGATTTTAATTCCAAATAACTTGGAAATTTGTTAGAAAGGTTGCTTCTATGATTTCTAGCTCACGTTCGAATATGGGTCATCCGTGGTCAAAAACTAGGTCACAGAGCCCAAATATGGAAAAACCTTGTTAACACTCTAGAGGATACATTTTCAGTCCAAATATCCTGGAAATTTGAAAGAAAAGTTGTTTTAATTATTTGTAGCTCAAGTTTGGATATGGGTCATCTAGGGTCAAAAACTAGGTCACAGAGCCCAAATATCGAAAAACCTTTTTAACACTCTAGAGGCTACTTTTTCAGTCCAAATATCCTGGAAATTTGTCAGAAAGATTGTTTTGATAGTTTCTAGCTCAAGTCCGAATATGGGCCATCTAGGTTCAAAAACTAGGTCATAGAGCCCAAATATGGAAAAACCTTGTTAACACTCTAGTGGTAACATTTTCAGTCCAAACAACCTGAAAATTTGTAAATACTGGGAACGGCGGAGGTTAAGCCCACTGGGAAGAATAGTTGTTATAAAGTCGTTGTTATTACCACTCCTAACGCATTTATTTTTAAGCTTGCCTAACCCAAGGAAGGATTTTTTAAATAATCTTTCAAAATGCCTCGTCGATTTTATGTGGGACGGAAAAGCTAAAATAAAACAGTCAATAGTAATTAAAGATTACACAGAGGGAGGTTTAAAAATGGTAGATATTACAAGTTTTATATATAGTCTTAAAGTAAAATAGATAAGAAATTATATTATACATGGAGATAGCAAATGCTATAAATTAGTAAAAGTAATGTTTAACATTGATAAATTATTATGTGTAGGATCAATGTACTGTGAAGCAATTATACCAAGATTAAAAAATGACCTTTGGAAAGATGTATTAGTAGCTTATAAATGTTATATAAATAAATATAGAAATTGAAACAACAGAAGAACTACTTGACTTGCCCCTATTCTATAATAGCTCTTTCCTCATTAATAAACAACATATATATTTGCCTGAACTATTTAATAGAGGTATAAGATATGTTAAAGATGTTATTGATAGGAGAGGGTTTTTTGTTGGCATTAAATACTTAGAACAGGTTATTGGGAAAAAACTAAATTTTCTAAATATAATGGGATTACAAAAATCACTAACATCATTCATAAAAACATTAAAATTCCCTGTAGAGTATAGCTTAGGTGCTGAATATAACAATCCATGTATGAACTGTTACCTAAAACCACTATTGTTGAAACAAAACACAAATCAGTTTGTTTATAAAACGATAAGTAATAATGAAGATATACCTACAAGTCAGAAAAAATGGAATGATGAATTTATTAATGAAACTATTGATTGGAAAAATATTTATAACCGAGTATTTAAATGTACTAAAGATTCTTATATTCAGTGGCTACAAACAAGAATACTACATAGAATACTGCCAACAAATTCTCTTTTACATAAAATGAGTATTAAAGATAATAATTTGTGTACCTTTTGTAAGAAACGAGAAGAAACATTAAGTCATTTATTTTGGGCATGTCGAGATTTAAGCAGAATAAAACATTATATATCTGATAAATTAGTTGAAATTGGGTATAATTGTTTGATTACAAAATTAAAATTTCTATTAGGCTCAGAAAACAATAAATATGATGTAGACATATTAATATTAGAATATAAGAGATACATATTTTTATGCAAGATTAATAAAACAAATCCAAGCATAAAAGGTTTCCAGAATAGCTTAAAATTAGCCTGGGATATATATAAATCTACAACAACAACAGATAAACTATTGAGCTACTGGTCAGTTGTAAGATCTTTTACTTAAAATACATGATAAGGTACCTACTTTCAATAACAATATAAATGAAAAAAAGAAGTTGAATAATTAAGTACAAGCATTTATTTTATTTTTTGTGCAAAAATTAACGATACGTTTCAGAAAAGGATCACAGTCAAACATCTGCATTATGTGTCTGTTTTTTATACACCATTGTTTATTTGTACATATCTTTGTCACTCTAAGTTCAACACAAAGGAAATATGGCTACTCATTTTTGACAATATGTCATAATTATTTTTATCTATGATTTTGTATATTGTCATTCAAATGCCTTTGTTATTCATTTTAGTCATAGCATATATTATATTATATTGTAAGGTGCCATGGGGATGGCCTCGACCCCATGTAACCTATGACGAGGCTAATAAATGAGTTTTTGCAAAAAAAAAAAAAAACATTTTCAGTCCAAACAACCTGAAAATTTGTCAGAAAGATTGTTTCAATAATTTCTAGGTCAAGTTCGAAAATTGGTCATCTGGGGTCAGTTAACCAGGTCCATAGCCACTTTTGTAAAAAGCAGTCATACTCAGGTGAACGATACAGGGCCATCATGGCCCTCTTGTTTAAAGAAAGTACAGCCGTCTACGAGTTCATGTTTACGCTTTTTACACATTTAATATACAAGCAAGCATACACTGATACAGCATAGAATTTTAAGCCTGCACATCAGTTTAATACTAAACTTTTAGATTTGGCAAGCGGCACTTTGACCCTATGAAATGTTAATACCTTATTCTTAGCAAATACTTGATTAAGATATCAAAAGTTCTATCTATTTGAATTTATTTATCGTCAGTACCGGTTGCCATATTAGTCGTTTTATGTTTTGAAGGAGATATAGAAAGGTTTCAGGCCTATACTAGAATTTTACTTTACGTAAAAACAAAGCACACCAGCCAATCTTCGGTGCACAACATGATTTTTTGTAATTCTACAGATTTCCTAAAAGACCATTTTACCTTTCAAGTTACGGATTGTTGACAAAAAATGGTCCGCGAGAGAACTTAAAACAGGTGCGCGATGACGTAGTATCCTATTATTAAAATAAGTTTTGGCGACAAACTGTTGGAGCCCGCCTGCTTAGCTCAAGAGGTAGAGCACTGGATTAGTAATCCATCGGTCGTTGGTTAGACCCCTAGGTAGGGCAAAATTTCTCTGTGACAATTGTTCTCAGACATTGTGTCTTATGTTCATTTGTCTCTCACTGCTGATTCAGAGTAGATCATGTGGGAACGGTAGTCAGTCACTTGTGGAGAAATTGGCAATTACTGGTTAGTTATCCAGGAAAACCGGTTAGGTGGACTGACCGCCGAGATATAACATATGTTGAAATCGGCGTTAAACCCCAAAAACAAACAAACTGTTGGACAGGAGTGGATGTGGTCCAGTGATAACGCGATGGATGGTATACCAGGGGTCCGGAGTTCGATCCCCCGCTCCTCCACTAACATTACTAATAGTCTTTCGGATGAGACGTTAAACCGAGGTCCCATCAGGGCCTTAATTGAGGCCCTGGTCGCATGTATTAGTGCTATACACGGAGCATGTAAAAGAACCAGGGGTGTCTCTGGAATGGGATGCTTTCTGTATCTTGCACTACCCCCATAACATAAAATAACTGATCTCTGCAGGGGGCATAGGTCATATGGGCAACCGGTACCGACGGTAAATAAGCTCAAACAGATAGAACTGTTGGACAATTAAAAGCAATTAAACATCAAAAGAGGCCGAATGATATAAGCGATGCAACTGTTTATTACATACACATGTCAAGCTGTTGATTGCCTCGTTATTAAACATTATCAATTTACGATATAATCTTCGCAGCTCTGCAAGGATGTTTTGATTACATTTAACAGGTATTGATGCATTTATAACGCAGATATATGTTAATTTCTGAAATTTTCAATTATTCTAATAAACTAAAGCAAGTGTAGTGGACACCAGGTATATAAGGCATTTCCAACAGCCTCGCTGTTGGGTTAGCTCTTTAGCGACATGGTTGGAGTGTCTGGAATGTTTGCTAATTTAAGCAACGTTATCCATGGTTAGTACTTGGATGGGTGTCCCAGATTGAGCTCATAGGCCAGGTTACTACATTGGTGGCAGTGGTAATTCCACGAATCTTCGCCGGCTCTTTACCTTGGTTAGTGCCTGTGTGCACTGGGAGTGCAGTGTGGAATTGAGTCCCTTGCACAGTTGGAGCGGAATGAGGTCTCTGTTGCAAACTGCACAGTAGATGCCCAGTTCCTAAAGGTTAAAGAGGGGAGGAGTGTAGTGGACACCGGGTATATAAGGCTTTTCCACAGCCTCGCTGTTGGGCTAGCTCTTTAGCGACATGGTTGGAGTGTCTGGAACGTTTGCTAAGGTAAGCAACGTTATCCATGGTTAGTACTTGGATGGGTGTCCCAGATTGACCTCATAGGCCAGGTTACTACACAATGAAAATAAATGAAATGAAACATTTTTTTCCGAGTTTTGTTAACCGATACTCGGACGTTCGATCCAGTACTTGATTAACCGGTTACTCGCTGCCATCCTTATCAAAAATGTGCACAACAACCATGCATGTGCTCACATTGTCACTGTCACAATGGGATTTGCTATAATGAATGATCACAGGTTTTAGGTCAAGCCTGCTCCAATAACTTTACCATTCATACATGAATTAATTTCATACAATTCAATCCCAGATCACCTCACAATTGGGAAGATATGACAAATAGTAATAATTTTTTCTGTCCCCTGTTAATCATCTCCTTTTTTTAGCAATTTTTTTCTTTTCCACATTTCATTGAATTGTTGCTTATGTATTTGCACTATAATACTCCATATCCTTGTTATCCCTGACTGTAGAACAACACAATATAAGTTGCTTTATAATAGCTGGTATGTCAGATGAATAAGACTGAAAAGGATTTCTTATGTAAAGACAAAGCTAATCATTCTTCCTAATTATATGCCTTTGAAGACAGCTTATTTATATGTAAATGACAGAAATATCTTCTGGTAAAATTATGACCATGTTAAAAGCAAAGTACTTCTTACAAAACAAGAGATGCTTGTGAAACACGTATCCCTCTAATGGCAACAAATTAGTCATGTTACTTGGACTTCTAAACATAACCTTGACCTTTGACCTACTGAACTCAAAACCAATGAGGGTCATCTACAGGTCATGACCCACCACACTACCAAATCTGAAGGCTGTAGACCAGCTTTTGAGGTGAAGGTCACTGTGATCTTGACCTTTGACCTAAAACGGTCGTCTACCTGTCATGACCAACCTCCCCACCAAATCTGATGACTGCATTTTTTAGTTACTGATCAGACAAGTTTTCTGTGGTCAAAGTCATGATGACCTTAACCTTTTGTGATTTACTGACCTTAAAATCAATAGAGGTCATCTACCGGTCATGAGCAACCTCCCCACCAAATCCAAGGACTGTAGGTCAAAGCATTTACTGGTTATTGATTGTAGGTGACCTTGACCTTTGACCCCAAAACAATACAGATCTTTCACTCAATAAGGGCAACCATCCTATGAAGTTTAAAGACTCTGGTCATATGGTACTAGAGTAATTGAGCCAGCAAGTATGGTTTTCAAATTCAAGGTGACAATGACCTTGACTCCAAAAACAATAGGGGCCTTCTTCTAAGTAAGAGCAACCATCCTATGAAGTTTGAAGACTGTTGGCCAAATGGTACTTGAGTTTTTGAGCAGACATGGTTTTCAAATTCACGCTAACAGTGACCTTGACCTTTCATCTACTGACCCCAAAAGCAACAGGGACCTTCTACTCAATAAGAGCAACCATCAAATGAAGTTTGAAGACTGTGGGTCAAATAGTACTTGATTTATTGATCAGACAAGGTCTGGTCTATGGACTAACGGAAGGACTGAAGAATGACCTACCCACTGACTGACATATGCAAAGCTATATACCCCTGCTTCTTCGAAGCTGGGAATAATTAATACCAAATTCCGTCACACATATATTTACTTAAAATATGTATCCTCATGTTAATGAGCAATCTGAGAATCAGTGAACTTTGAAGCAGGGTAACTAGTGCTCTTTCAGCTTGACAGTTCTCAAGAATAACCTCTACTGTTTAACTTTTCCAAAGCAGAATATACTTCACAGCTGGAAGTGGTGAAAATAAAAAAGAAGCTGTTGATTATTTATTTATTTGATTATTAATAAACAACAACTGTTTCCGCACTGTAAGATGTACAAATACCGCATTTTAATATGAGCTGAGCTGTACATTCAAGAAATTAGTTATTACCATTACTACGGGTTTACTTAAATTCTAAGCATGTAATAACAATTTCATGCAATATTTTTGAATCTCCCATGACATTAAAATTAATCAAAACCTGACAGTCAAAACCTGAAGAGAGGACAAGACCTGAAAAATAGCAAGCCTGTTATAATATAAAGCTAATATGGCTTAAAATCTTTGCTTCAATCAAATGTTCCAGTCTTAACGTATACTGTAATATGATACAATTTAATACCTTTGTTTTCAAAACATCAACCCTTAGCAACATCTGATGTGTTTAGAGAAGACCCATATGGTAATGGCTTTGTTTTATTATAGTGTCACCCCTACTGAAAGGGCTAGCCAAGTTGGCTTATAAGATACCTATCTTTTGTGCGCACAGTACCTCCCGAATCCCTTCTCTATGTTGCTTGTAATGACTAAATCACCTTTATGGTTACAGAATACATCAGTATATTATAGACACACACAGGGCATGTATAATTATACTGTCCTCAACTGAACACTTAAAATTAAAATTTTCTCAACGATATAAGGAGGAAACAAAGCCAATACCTTATGTTACCTTTTAAGTATGTTAAGCACCCTCCCGCGACATTTCTTTCTTTTCACATTACAGTTCTACCGAACTGTTTTCATACTTGCATTTTTTATTACAGAAAAGATTGCAGCAAAGTTAGAAAATGCACTCATTATAAATGGTTTAAAAAACAACTGTGCAACATTATTGCTCAAGATAAAGTCTACATTGTAGTATAGAAACGTGCTTTTAAAATATCTTTAAAGCTTGATTAACTACAAATATAAAGATAACACGTAAATACAGTCAATCCTCAATGGCTCCAACTCACTTGGCTCGATTTCTGTGATGTTTCAATGATGATGCTCAGTCCTAATTTTTTCTTCTTATATCTATATTGAAATAATAAACATGGCTCGAAGTTGCAATGCCCAATTTTTTCTGTGACTTGAGGTGTTTCTATGATCCCAACATGTTAATTTACACCTTTCATTGTTCTCAATGGTCAAACTCCCGATTGGTGTGTGATTGTTTCACAGCTTGTCGTAACTGTGAAATGGTAGGTTTGATCTGTTACTCAATTTTCAGCTTAATTCCAGTGCCTCAGTTGTTTTGAACTTCAAATTTGTTGAAATCAGCAATATACATTAATTTTAAAACAGTTTTAATTGAAATGACAAAACATTGGCAGATCTTGTCTTTTGAAGGGGTAAATAATTCAAAAGCTATTTTTCAAGTCTATCCCAAACTGTTGCAGGCAAGAAATTCACTGATCAGTGAAACTTACAAAGTAAGACTATTTACAAAATGTTTGCACGCAAAAATTAAAGAAAAGGTAATATCACCATGATGATAAACCAAAACAAAATTTCTGGGTATATTTGCCTGTGGTGTGTCTTGATTTCATAACCTATCATTTCCTTTAAGTGCATTTTCATATTTGTTGCAGATCCAAAAACTCTGAGCCAACAAGGAATGACTGCAATAAAATACATTTAATGCCCATGTATTGGAAAATATTGTGTCTTTGGCAGAACAACAATAGCTAAAATTTATTAAAATGTGCAACTCTTGAACATCACAAGAGCATGTAAATCAGGAACTAGAGCCATGTTACACATGGTTAATCCCCCCACCAGGAAGAAGTTACCTGAAGGTTGTATTTTACTTGGTGAGAGAAAACCCTTAAAAAGCCGTATAGTTATGGTCATGCTGAGTACAGTTTTTTTCCAAGTAAATCTAATAAAGGGGAATAACTCTAAAAGTAGGAAAGGTAGAGTTACTGTTCTTGCACACAGCACTTCCTACCAATATGCTACATTGTATGTCAGTGTATTAAGTTTGAAGTAAATCCCTCAAATACTTTTAGAGTTATGCTACAGACAAAACTTTTAAAGTAAATCTGATAAAGGAGAATAATTCTAAAAGTAGGCAAGGTAGAGTTATTGTTCTTGCACACTGCACTTCCTACTAATGCGCTATGTCAGTGTACTAAAGTCTGAAGTATATCCGTGAAGTACTTTTGGAGTTATGCTTTGGACACAGTTTTTCAAGTAAATCTGATAAAGGGGAAAAAATCTAAAAGTAGGCAAGGCAGTGTTATTGTTCTTAAACATTGCACTTCCTCCAAATGTGCTCTGTAGGTGTATGAAGTTTGAAGAAAATCGCTCCAGTACTTTTGGAGTTATGCTCCAGACAAAAATGGGATGGAGGCACAGATGGAGACCTTTTCTAATATCCCCTTCGCCTTTGGCGGGGGTATAAACAAGAGAGCCATGGTGGCCCTGTTTCATTCATATTAGCAAACCCGGTGACACTTTTTTTGACCACATGTAGCTTGTGTGAGTTTTCATGCTGGTAAGATTACTTTTATAAATACTGTACAAAAATTGAGACCTCCTAAGTGTTCACAAGGACTTTTCATACCTGACCTAGTGACCTTTTTTGACACCCACGTCAAAAGTTAAGCTTTTCATTTTTACATTTCTTTCGGTAAAAGTTTCTTATATATTGAGACAAAAATGCAGTAAAAACATTTGAAGTTTCCAAAAAAGAAAACTGTTTAAGTATGTGACACCTGTGTGGTGATCTTTTTTAAACAACTGGTATGTAAAAACATTTAAAACCTCTAGCACTACGATGAGAATATTAATGCATGAAAACTAAAGGAAACTTTTGAAAATATATCTTCAAGAAACAGATTTTAGCATGTGAAAGCAATTAATGTTGAACTTTCAAATACTGCCTCATTTATACCATTCAACTGTTAAACTGTAGAAAGAGAAAAATGACAGAAGATAAATCTACACATGAATGCAAAAAAGATCTACATGCTTCAAAATAAAGGAGTAGATAGCCCTTTTTTGCATTCATCCAGCAAAATGTGTGATTCTGAATCTTCTCTATGGATAATTATATGAAGGAAATACAATACGAAAGACTCAAATGGTTAAGCAAGTAAAACTTGATTACTGGCACAAAACTGTTCACCTGCTAACCTAATGATATATATATAATATATGAAAAATCAGAACAAAGTTTAAAGCTATTGTATAGCTTACAACACAGACATATGTACTATACAGTATAAGAAATCTACATACACGTATTTCTATATGTGCATATTTTACACGTATTTACAGAGAAAAAACAAATATTAACATTGTCAGTGTTTTAAAAGGAAGAGTTGTATAAAACTGCTATCTAAAAGACAAAAAGAAAACAAGACAAATGAACAGCTAATATATTAAACAGTATCTTAGACTAGCAGTCCCAGAATAAGAAACCAGATTATTTTAACCCGTAATACCCTCCACTATTATATAATCTTTCTTGAAAGTAGAAGAATAGCATATATGTATAAATCTTAAATAAGTTTTACAATCTAATGAAATACTGATTTAAAATTGATGGAAAATTTCTTGCTATAGTTTGATCTCTTTGAAAATATTTTCACCAAATGAAATTTACCATTATAAATGTATGTGAATCTAACAGAAGTATTAGGAAGCCTTTTCAACAGTTTAAGGAGCATACTGATCAGACTTAAAGAGAGTTTATTGTCCTTGTGAATGAAATACATGAGGTTTTAGCAATATTAGGCCTGGACCTTTTTAGTCCAAAGTTTACTATGACAGAAGTCTAGCAGAAACCTCATGTCTGTAATTCTTTTTAAATTAGAAAGTGTGTGTGCATGAATGTGTAGTTACAATAGCAAACTGTTGTTCTGTGTGTAGAGTAAATACATTTTGATAACCTTTAACCATTCTTTACATAATTATCCTGATTGGATATACAACAGAAATGGGTACAGGAATATCCATTTGCCTCAAACCAATTGCAGCAAGTAAGTGAAATGAAAAAAAAAGACAAAAAAAGTTATGTTACAAAAAGGTAGATCTCGATCAAATATCAACTTTTGCCTAAGCTATTTCATAGCTAGTAATACTGTGCCTTTTTTACATATATACAAATGAATGCTAAATATATAATTATATTTCAACAATGAAATGTCATTCAGTAATGCAAAGCACAAACAAATATCTCAAAATCAATTAAAGAGGCTTATTCTCAAAAGCTGTACTGACTTTTTCGAAGCTAGTCTAAGGCTAGATACTGACCAATAACAACAATTTTAGCTAAATGAGAACCATAACTGAATTTTAAATCAAATGTTTCAATCTAAAACATTGTTCCAAACTGTTCACTTGTGTCCCTCTGCATACAAAATATGCTTTCAGCCTCTTTTACACAACCAGGCATACTCAAACTACTAGGGTATGTCATTGGTGATTAATCCTTCATGTGGTGGTAACAGAATACACTACAGTTTATCTGCATTGTACCAAAGTAATGACATGATAATAAGGTTTCAAATACGATTGATTGTCAATTAAAGCCCCACTTAGTTTACTCATGTAACAGGTACACCTCACAAGTACCAGAATAATATCTTTGGATGTAATTTTTGGATAAAATGAACACCTGCAACATTTCAGAAAGTCTGATAAATGAAAACGTATTTTAAACTTCTATTGCCTGCATATACAAAAGTATCAAAACAAAAACAGGCACTTAAATAAATGGAATTGTTCTTGAAGATTGCTTCAATTAGAAATTAAGAAAAAATGACATTTCCCATGATATGCTTGGCAACCTTGTACGGACTTCTACTCAGCCCATTTAAAAATGTCTACAAAAGTCTGTTAACACTACTGCGGCAAATACTCTGAAGAGCCAGTTGTCTAACAAACATAACTGCAGGTTTTGTATTGTATAAAGCACATAATTCAAGTGTAACAACCTGACAAATCTTTCTATACAAATGTAAAGCACCTTTAACATTAAAGCATCACTATAAAAAGGTTCAAAGAATATTGTTTACAAAAAAGGAAAAGAAGACAATATTAAATTAAAATATGACCAACCACACAAGAAAAAGAGCACTCGTACAACTGTTATACTATTGAAATAAACTGGAAAACCAGCCAAAAAAGACAAATTTCTCACCTCTTCACAACAAAGATATAGTAGAAGATTTAAAAACTGAATATTGTCCTTCATAATTATGATTTTTTTTTATCAAATTTCTTTATGACCATTACCATGGCAACAGTTCTTGGTGACAGATCTTTCTTATGTAAAAATGATGTTACCTGAATAAAATGCAATGCTGAACATTAACATTTATAGTTTTGTAAAAAGGTTGAATACATTGAAAAGGTGTAGAATTTTACAAAGAAATACCTAAAATTTAAATTTATAAAATCTGTCATATTAATATTCTGCCACAAGGATTCCAGAATCTGACATCAAATAAGGGTATTCATTAAAAGAAATTCAATTTTACAAATCATACTCCTTTTCAGCATGGTAATATATTGTACCTGCTCTATACAGAAAGGTTCAATTTTTAGACAGTAATCTTGGGTTATCATTCATCCAAAATAAGTTGTCAATTTCAAAAAATTATGTCAAGAGTGACTTTTTTCCCCACACCATCTGTCATATCATATGAAGAAAGCTCTCATAACATCTTTGAGCATGTCTATTTATCATGTTTAAAGTTTAAATATTTCTCTTCATCAAAATTGCATTACCAGTAGCCAAAACAAAAAATGGCTAAAACATTTTCTGAATTTTTTTAACCTACACATACTGGTAATTTCACAATTTCTGGTAAAATTATTTTCAACATCACATGTATTTTTGATAAAATGGAAAAAGAGGCTACTACATTTGTTACTTTTACTTCTTAGTGCCAATCTTAAATTATAACTAATACTACAGTAACACTGAATGAACATTTTATTACTAAAAAATTAATAGCAATAACCTAAAGGACCATTTACACCATGTCTCTGGCTATATGACAACATAAATAATGCATATTTTACCATTAAAACAAATAATGCAATTCATAAAAACATCTTCCATCTCATTAGAAAATTGTGAAACTGCTTATATCAATTTGCACCATCATTTTCATATTTTTACTCGAGTCAGAGGTGAAAAATTAAATTCCAGTAGGACTGAAAAAAAACACATTTCATTTGTTAAAACATCCTGGCATTCATTTTTATTCTGTTCCAGTTTTTATGATTTAGTTTTCCCTCTACAAGTTTTACTTAAAACTACTTAAGACTCCCATAACTTAAGTCTGAGTACTTTTCAGCAGATCTGTATTACTTGCTGTCTTGAGTCAACACCTAACACAAGTATACACCCCAAAGCTGACCCCTTAAAAATGTTCACACAAAAATGAGGTATTCATCCAAACCATATCTGGAATTATACAAGCATCTGAGCAAAGTAAAAGAAAAATCCAACTGGGTAAAGTCTGAGCTTTTTAAATAATATACCCAATATGGTTTAGCATCAACATAATATAAGTTTGACTTAGATCACTTCTCTGTCACTGCTAGCTTTCTGTAGACTCTATCAACCTTTCTCTACCATTCTCTTGATCCCTGTCTTGCATATTCTCAAAGGGATCTATCAAAGAAGACCTGAAATATAAAAATAATCTATTTACTAACAATATTTCAAAAGCAAACAAGAACTGTCACTGAAAGATGACAATGCCACCAATGTGGTGCTCTCAGCTGAAGACCAGATGTAAGAAGATAAACTGCAGATCCTTCAAAAGAAGTGATTTTTTTGTGGACCATTTGACCTCAAGGTCAAGGTCATTTAGGAGTCAAGGTAAAAACTAAAAGATATATACATCATATGGAAGATTTCTTCTTGAGGGTACTTGTGTGCAAACATGAACAAAAACTGTTCAGTAATAAGGGAATAATGGCCAATTTAAGTTTTTTGACAAGGTCAAGGTCATCCAGAGGTCAAGATCAAATAGATATAAATCAGTTAGAAGGTCTTCTCCAAAGAGGCGTTGGCTCAAGTATGAAATAAATCCATTTACTAATAGTTATAACTAAGTTATGGGCAATCTCAAGTTTCAGACGAAATGACAGATGGATGGACAGACAGTTAAAAAAAACTGTACTCCTTTGGGGGCATAAAAATAATGTGTAAAAGGAGTTCTGTTATCAGTTATAAAGCTTCACAGTTCCACTTTTAACAAGAGTGCCATGATGGCTCTATATTGCTCACCTGAGTACGATTGCTCTTAACAGCAAGGCTATGTCTTATTCTGAACTGAATCACTGTTTTAAACAGCAGAATCCAACTTTCTCTATACAAAACACAGAGCTTACAATATTATATAAATTTTTTTAGTTCAACTACATAAAAAAATCATACCCTAAATATCTGCGAATTCTTTCCAGTCTTTGTCTTCTTCTGACCTTCCTCACAATATAGAATGTTGTCACCATGATAATAAGAAGTCCAAACAGAGCAAACACAATCCCTAATACTGAATCAGGTTTTCCAAGAAAGGAAGTCTGTTCTTTGAATTCTACCACTGATGAATCTGTAGTGGTGACTGGCTTTTCCAGTAAAGAACAATCTTTATCTACAATTTACATTCAGTTATTCATAAATATGCATCTTTAAACAATTAAAAAGACAAATTAAAGCTTATAATCACAATTATTATGCCTTGCAACATTGAAGTGTATCACTTCAGTTTCCAAAGTATACATTCTGCAAAATCAAAGGCAACACCTCAACAAGCTTGTCACAACTCTTTCAGCAAAATTGACAAAATAAAACAAGCTCAGTTGTTCATCTTGTCATTACATTTGATTTCCGACAATCAGTGTCTAGGTAAACCATGTGAACAGCTGCCAAGGTGAAATCAATATTTTCTAAGACCAAATCCTTTAAGTTTGACTATTAGATGTATACACCAACTGACTACATGACTGACATATAACTGTTGATTCATATGAAGCCAACAGAAAAATCTGCAGAAAAAGTGTTCAACAGAAGGTCAGTATGATTGCTTAATTTTTCTTTGTTTTATGTTAGCCTTGTGCCAAAACAGACAAGGGTGATCAGGGATCACATGTGTTGCCTGATGATAGCCAATTAAACAGTAGTGTTGAGAGGTGATTGGACAGTTTGTAGGCTAAAACACATCTTTTTATTCAAGGGCCATAACTCAGCCAAAAATCATTCAACTGAAACACCTGTTAGACATGCACAAGTACTTGAGGTACTGATCAATCCTGTAACATTTCATTTAAATTGCTTTAGTAGTATAAGAGAAGTAGTCCGGACAAACTTCAAAAATAAAAATCATTAAAGGGCCATAATTCTGACAAAAATCACTGAACTGGTAAATGCTGATGATATGCAAAACTAGACTTGGCACTGATCATTCCTGTACAGTGTGGATGAAATCGCACCAGTAGTTTCTGAGGAGTAGTCCGACAAGTTTTGTGATGGACCGACAGAAGATGGAGAAGTGATCCCTATATGTCGCGGCTACTTTGTAGCAGGCAACACAACAAGACTGTCACACTTGAATTTTGAAAGGTCTCATAAATGTACGTCAAAAATGCAAGTTTTAATTAAAAACAAAAATTCAGAAATTTCAAAGTTAAACAAAGATTATCAGGACAATGTCCCTCCTTTTATGATTCCAATGCAAACATTTCTAAACAGGATCAGTAATTAATATGTACTTTTATATAAAACCGAGATTATTCCTGAATACAGGGGAACAGCTCAAATGTTCAGGCAACAAGATTAGATGCCAGTACATTTTATACCATCTCCAACTGAACATACTAGAAAGCAAGGATGGAAAGACAATACCAATGTGAAACTTCTCTTAGGAGAAATATAAGAAAAGTATTATGAAATCAGCCTACCTTGAATGCTAAATTGTACAGTATTTGATCTTGCTTTTTTGCAAACTATTTGAATAAAGTACGTCTGACCAAGCACTAATCCTCCTATAGTGGAAGTTCCAGATCTCTCTAGCATAGGGAAGCTTTCTGGACTTTCTGCACTACTCTCAGTCAGGTTTTCTGTTGTATTATACAGAATGGTACAGTTAGCCAGGCCCTTCTCATCCTCAAAAATCAACCATTCAAATTTAGCCTTTGATCTGCAAGAATCTGTCTGTTCCAGTCTGATTTCTGGTTGAAAGCTGGAGGTGCATACCTTCCACTCAAGGGCTGAAGTTATCACAAAAATATAATAAAAGATATATTAATATCAAACTAGTACTATTTCCTCTTAGATTTTGATGGATGTCACAAAAAAAACAAAAACTGTTTCAACAACGTGAAATGTTACAGTTGTTGTTGTTTTTTGCCTAAAATTTTTATTTTTTGTTGGTATAAGTGTAATGCCTCTTTTAGTTTAATTCTTAAAAGAATAAATTTTACTGAAATGAATTTTAAATACAAAACTCTTAGTTTATCTACAAAGAATGTGATTTATCAATTTATTATTTAGTAAGTAAAGGCTTGCTTGTATGTGACACGTAAGTATCTTGAATCATCTCAAAATATTTTTGATGGCTCAAGTTACTTGAAAAATTTGATTAAAGGTAGATTTTAATGTTTTCAGTACCGGGTAGTTGCATGTATTTATCAAAAACAGCAAAAAGATTAATGAGTATCTTGTGAAATGTAATGAAGTGCCACTAAGTTTCTGTATCTAAAAATTGTCTTGAGTCTAGTTATTACGTTTCTGGTAGATTATGCATTGTAAATACATTATGACTTCTCTCTGCTGTTTTGAGAAAATCCATGGTGACATTTACCAGTACCTCAGACTAGTACTAGGTATTCGTGTCTACCCTAAGCTTTCCACTAATGACCATACTGGTGTACTTTGATTATGCATTAAAAAAATGCAGAATACCAACTTGAATACAAGCAGAAAAGGTGGAAATCCCACAATGCAATTAGCTGATCTTCAATACACATGGTGTATACGGCCAGCATGTGAATTTCTATTACCAAACTACAATGTATGTTGAAATAACCAGAAAACAAACAATTATCAATACTTCACATAGATTTTAACGTGTTTAGAAAGATGAAAAATTTCTCTTTCAATCCATGTTTTGTCAATTTTGTTTGTTATTGGGATACTTGTGAAATAACGGTCAAGTAAACATAGTGACAAAAATCCTCTCAAAATATTACGGTACATTGGTCTTTCAAATGTTTCACGTAACACAAAATTAACTCAATTTTTCCCAAGGGTGGGGCGAAAACACTGGGATGAAGGATCCAGGATCTAATTAAACAAAGAAGGAAATTGACTAGTGTACTAGTTGCATAAACATTGAAATGCTGTTAGTGAAAATGTACTACTACTAGTAGTATTTTTAAAAAAATCATTTTATAAAGCGTCTTTTGTAAAATAATTATGTTTGCTATTTACTTGATAAAAATCAATTTGATCAGGTTTGAGAAATCAGGATATTCATTAAATACTCATAGTGTTACATCATGCAAGCAATATGACAATAATGGCTCTAAATGCTTTATTCAGAAGACCTGTCCATGATCAAAGTAACAGCTTTAACTGATATCAAGTTCTTGACAATACGTTGATGCAACAAAGGGCAATAACTGTGCAAATAGTGAAGATATAGTTATAGCTCTTGCAAATGCACTTCATCTGGTTGTGCTTGACCATTGTATGAAGTTGCATTGAATTCCAACCTGTAGTTTACAAGTTATGCTCCGGACAAGGAAAGCCAACAAAGGGCAATAACTGTGCAAATAGTGAAGATGGAGTTATAGCTCTTAAACACTGCACTTCCTCTTATTGTGCTTGACCATTGTATGAAGATGCACTGAATTCCAACCATTAATTTTCAAGTAATGCTCGGGACAAGGAAAACCAACCAAGGGCAATAACTCTGCAAATAATGAAGATGGAATTATGATTCTTGAACAATGCACTTCCTCTCATTGTGCTTGACCATTGTATGAAGTTGCACTGAATTCCAACCAGTAGTTTTTAAGTTATGCTCCAGACAAGGAAATAGCAACAGACCGACCAACCAACAAACCACCTGGTGATTAATATATACCCCGCCCTAAACTTTGTTTTGGGGGAATAAAAACAAAATCCTATGATTTCTATAATTTAGAATAATATTTCTTTCACAAAATCATTATGATCAACAGCACAAGTTTCTGAAATGCATCAATTATCTGTAAGTCACAGTTCTGAGTGCCCTTTTGTTTTGAGCTGACCCCAGCATTTTCAACCCACCTATCCAAAGGTAAGAGTCAAAACCTAGCAACTACAGACCAGTATCATTCACATATATAACATCCAAACTAATGGAACGCATCACTGTTTCAAATATGATTGATTACTTTGACACACACAACATACTCTGGCCCCAGCAACATGGATCAGGTGAAAACATAGCTGTAAGACTCAACTCATCAGCTTTACACAAGAACTAGCTGACAACCTAGATTAAGGTCAACAAACTACTGTCATTGTCATGGACTTCAATAATACACTTCATGACTTCAGTCAAACACTTCCTCAATAACAGATAACAACAGGTCTTGGTTGAGTACAAGCTCTCTGATAGGCTCACTGTGCTTTCTGGTGTCCCCCAGGGATCTGTCCTAAGTCCAAGTCTCTTTCTCGCATTCATCAATGACCTACCAGGAAGTGTCAGGAGCCAGGTATGTCTGTCTGTGGAAGACACAATAGTCTAGACTACCCAATAATTAAATCACAAGCATCAGCACAAAGTTTACAAAATGATCTGCACAACCATGAAATATGGGAAAAAGAATAGTCAATGGAGTTTAACCCCGATATGTTTTCAGAATACACAGGAAAAAGAAACCGGTCATCTTCCCTTACACCTTACACAGCACTGTTCTGAAAACCACAGAAAATGCAAAATACTTAGGGGTTACTGAAGTAGTAACCTGAACTGGTGATAGGTCATCCCACATAACATCACAAACAAGCAAAAAACAGCTTAAGATTCATCAGATGAAATGTCAAAACACACAACAAACACCTCAAAGAAGCAGCATACAAAACGTATGTATGACCCCAGGTTGAATACTGCTCAACCATATGGCAATCTTGGCAGAAATACCTCAAAAATGTTTATACTAACATTTCTTTTATGATTCTAGCTTGTACTAATATTGTCATTTCTAAAGTGCCCGCTGGACTACAACGATAATTCTCAACCGGCATTATTCAGATTCATTTGGATTTTACAGTCCAATGAATACAGTACGCGCCAGGAGGAACTCACATTTTCCACTTTTTTAAGTGGACGAGGAAAAAGAAATATCCGCCGTGACGACGAGGAAAAAGACAGATGTCCTCGATGCCTTCGACATAGCGTAATATCTTGGTGATGTTTGACGACCAGCGTGAAATTAATTAGGGTCATAACTCACCTGGAAAGCTGAACATTTAATGAAACGACTGTAACGAAACTGTGCATTTTATGTCTACCAATTATGTGACATTTGGTTAAATTAAAACCAAACTTCAAATACATTTGCTGTGCAGGTTTATTGTGTACTTCCGTCTTTGAAATTTTGAAAATGCTTGTTATTATGAAGCAAAATTGATCAATAATTTTTGCAAAGCACCTAGAAGATACAGATGTGGCAGCAGGGTTTACATGTTGTACGTTTTCTTTAAATAGAAAAGCAGTTTTACCACATCTCAATCGGAAACCTGTCAATTTATTTTCTGAAAATATGATCAGCTGTTTTGAGAAGTAATTGCTTTGAATTGTCATTCTTTGCATTAACAAATAGGAGCATTCGTAAACAAATGCATCAGAATGAGAGTTTTATACATTTATTTGATATTTTTAAAGTGTAAAATTCGCCAAAACTCATGTAATCAGAAACTATGTGAGCCTCAATATCAATAATTACCTGAGAAAAAGTTCACGGAACCATTTCAGGGCTCTACAAATTTCTTTAAGACTGAGTTGTCCAGGACAAATGACTATGGCAAAATAGAGTTGTCCCAAAAACAAAGTCAGATGTCAGAGCTACAAGTATAACGTTTTCGATAAGCATTATTAGCTTATTCGGCTTTTTATTTTACAAAGTCAATTAAAAAAAATAGAAACACTTTTAAATTGAAAGACTCTTTCATAGATCTTTAAAAAATACCTCAAACTTTTCAACAGAAATCAAGTTCAACTTTATAAGACTATGACAGACAGCAAATATGTTGATTTGTTGTTATTCAACTTATTGTTTTAAACGAATGTACTTCTGGCATCAAAATTCAGTGACTTTTTGGTGGAATGTCTGGTTACCTAGGGGATGTGTTTCAAGTTTCACCAGAATGTTATTTGAACAAGTTACAAACAATTTTTAAGATGTACAGTATGTTGATTCATTATAATTTCTAAAGAAAAATACGACAGAAATATTCAAGTCTTAGAGAAAATGAAACTTTTTCATTGAAAAAGAAAAAACTGGTACTTATCATGACAACTTATCTTAATTAATCAACTGAATGTTGTAAGTTTGCATTGTAAAAAGTCTCCAAGACACTGTTTTCTATAAATATCAAAATACGACGGAAATGTATGACATACGGAATTTATCCGAGATTTTCACTCGCCGCTTCATGTTTAATGAACTAAATATTTGCTGGAATTGGTTGCCTTCATTTTGTTAAGCTTGTCTTAAATCTGCTTTTCTGATAATTAAAACAAAAATGCCATAAAGAAATTTTGCTTTTTTGTGGTTCCTTGTCTTAAAGCTTAGAATAACATTGTCAAATCTTTGATGTTTAACCTTTTGCTTTTGGAATTAAGCATTCAATGAATATTTGCTTGACTTATTTTAAAGTCACGCAATACCAACGCAGATTTACAGAATATAATCAATATCCATTGTAAATTGTAACTAGAGTCTTGATTGGTTGACTTTTTCAGCTCACTGCTGTCTCTTCTCTATTAGGGCGGAGCTAATCGAATGCCAGTCGGTTAGAAATCGATTGCATCATGTTGTTTATTCAAGTGGGTTGTTTCTTTGAGCAGTTTTCCGAGATTTAAGACTGTCAAAATAAGGGTGGTCTGGGACAAAACTTTAGTACACTGTCAGGTGTCCGAGAGCAAGTTTAGAGCTGTCCCGGACGTCGGATTATAGAATTTGCAGAGCCCTGCATTTAGCGGATGTCCGCCGCGATATTTGGTGACTATGTCCACGGCGGATGTCCGCTTCATGCAGTGGATTTGGTCATGTTTTACAGAATGGGTAGTTAGCAATGACCTCGAGGAAAATGAGAGTTCCTCCTGGCGTGTACAGTATGAATTTTAAGCTTCGTTACTCAAAACAAATTTGCTTAAAAAAAGACACAACAAAACCAACAGGATGTTGGAAGAATGAACTAAAGTTGCAACTGCTTCTTTTAGCAGCAGTATAAACAACTTTAGGTAAGTGAAAAGAAGGTCCATATCCCTAGACATTATTACTAGTATTGTCTAGGGGTACGGATCCATATCTCTAGATCGCCAGTCGGGTGACGGTTATATCATCGACCAACAGTTTCGTCGAACTGATTATGTATAGTAAATGAAAGGTCTGTAAAACTCGCCGTCTACAGGTACAGATACGTATCCTCGAGTGACCAGTTTCGACGCCGTTAAGATATAATTTGCCGACATCCAAGAACAACATAACAAATTAACAAATACATAACCATTCTAAATAAAATGATATCTTGTACCAATGCAGGTGTGACATTTAAGCTTATAGTCTTGTTTATTTTCAAGAAACTGCATTTATTTCAGGACGTAAGACTGCAGCCATGTTTGTTGACAGTGACCTAAAATGACGCCGCTGATTGGCTGCCTTAATATAGCATTTATAACACTCTATTGGACAGAGTACACTGTGAATTTTGTACTAACGGTGTCCACCAATAGCAGCAGCCAGGATCTACAATGTAACAACACAGAAATATCATTTCTAAATTTATTTTTCTGATATTTGAATTTTTGTGCCTTATCTTATTAACTTGTTTGTATGAGCACTCAGCAGGGGAGTTACTCTTCATCAACACAGTGGGGGCACAAAAATACATCACCCCTTCTGACAACCCTGACAGTGGTACAGAAAATTAAATGTACCCAATGTTCACATTTTGTGCACTGTACCCACTTTACAAAAATCAAAGATGTACTTTTGCGAAGTTCCTGTGGTGTGAACTTGTTGCATACACAGCACACCTCTGTGTCAGAGTCCTCCTGAAGTGAATCTTCACTGTCAGTAGTTACTAGTGGTTTTGTAATTCCAGAGGGTCCAGGTTTGCGCTCAGATTTCTGTGGCTTTGGATTTGTCTTAGATCTGGAAATTTCATGTTCACGAATAAGGTCAACAGTAGCCTCCTCAGTGATTGCTTTGCCACTTATAAATGAACTAAGGTATTTGCGTTTCTTGGTGGGTGGTTTCCTAGCAGTGATGTTTGCAGATTTAGCTTTGAAAAACTCAGATGGATCAGTAGCTGAAGTGTGTTGGTTGTCTGGTACCACTGGATCACATGTCTGTTGTTGCAGGGCTTCAGAAGGTTTAAAGTTGGATGGATCAACAACATTGGGGTTATATGGGAATATACCAGTTTTACGAAAAGATGCCTGTAAATTGCTAGATGACAATGCCTTGGTATAAGCAGAGCATCCAATGGAACAAATATTATAGCGTGTGATGCTCTGACCACAGTGCTCCCTCATAAACTTATGGCACTCAGCATTGTATATTTTCTCAAAAGGTGCAAAACAGCCAACGTCCAGTGGCTTTAACACATGACTGGTATGAGCTGGTAAAATAAACAGAATAAGGTTCTCTGTCTTAGCCCAGTCAATCAGACCTAAATTAATATGTGACTTGTGACCATCATAAAGAACAAGTACAGGATTTTCAGCAGAGCGTTCAGGTAAATACTTCAGAAGATGTTGTTCAACATACCTCCGGAACACAACACTATTACTCCAACCTGATTCTGTTACAACCCCATCTGCTCCAGCACATGCACCCTCCAACAGCTCTGGCCTCATCCTTACTCCAGGGAAAACGAAAAATGGTGGAACACTGTAGCCAAGAGCATTGCCACTACCTATCACTGTCACAAGTGATCTGGATCCAGAGGTAACAGCTGAAGGCTTCAACCCAAAACCTGTAATAACGGCTGGTGGAGAGTGTGAGGTAGACAGTCCCTTTTCGTCAACATTGTAAATGCGCTCTGGTCTATCCTTAAGGTTGTACTTATCAAGGACAGAGGCAAGTTCTTGATAATAATTGGTAACACACTCCAATGTTGTTGCCTTTGCCCTTTGAATCTGCAGGCCACGAGGTTTCAGTACTTTAAGCTCTGGCCAACGTGACATAAATCCACGGAACCATTTCAGTGACAGTGGATGTTCAGTATCACGTTTACCTAGACACACTGCATATTCAGTTGCCATATCCAACACTTCTGCTCTGCTGTACCCATAACCACACATAGACATGAATTTCAGATGTTGTACAAAGTGGGCCTCCTGCTCCTGTGTAAACATTGGTGGTGGACCAGAATGTGTAGCCTCTGGATCTACTCTCCCTGAAAGCTTGTGTCTAAGGGAAGCTTCTGGTATACCAAACTCCCTGGCAGTGGTTTTAATTGGAGCTCCTGTCAGTCGGACCTTCTCCAAAGCATTGACCATGGATGTTGGGGAGTAGCATCTGTAGTTCTTTTGTGGAACCTGGAATATACAAATTAAACTTAAACTAAGCTAACACTTATTTTATCCTACAATCTAAGAGTGTTAATATTCAATTAAAATCCAATTAACAACACTATATTGAATTGCTATCAAAATGTCTACAACGCGTACATACTGCAAAAGGGTGAATAAAATCCATAAACAAAATGGCTGGTCACATGACTGTCACGTGACTTGTGAATGAAACAGCGAGCGTAGCAGACGGCGAATGACAATATTCCCACGCTCATATTTGCAAAGGAAATGAGGCATAAAGTTGTAATACTTTTTGCATTAGCAAAAACATATGAAAAACTATTGAATGAGATAAAATTCGTAAATTTTTACCTTTGCTTCTCTGATTTTCCACATGATAAACGTGAGCGATAGCGAAGCGTGTATACTACGTTATAGTAAAAGTTGTGACGTAATCGGAAGTCGCTTACATCAAATCAAAATGAAAACAAAAATGGCGTCGAAATAGGTCAGCGTCAAAACAGGGCACCCGACGATATCCCTAGACATTTCCTTACAAAAATTCAATTCTGCTTACCACAAGCGAGCAGCAGAAGTTGAAAATATAACATCTTTCTTTTCTACAACATTTTCATCTGTAGATGTGTAAACATTGACGTATTTTGGCCAATTTAAATGGATATTCCATTCTTAGTGGTGCAAGATAATTTACTCAATTTTCCATTTACTCTACCCAGGAAAACATTGACATTTCTTATAATTGTTCGAGCCAAAAAATGCACGGAAAGCCTAAAAGCTATGAATCCAAAATTACAACTTGTCAGCAATTGTTTTAAATGATTTAAAATGCTTTCATTTATATTTTTTTCGACGAAAAACAAAACAATAAAATTTTGACAGAACTAGGAAATGGCGAATTGTTATTTCAACACACCAGGACAAGACGAAAAGTTTAAGGTTCAATGAGCCTAAATAAATAAAGGTTTTAAGCCACTAAATGGGAACACACATGGCGGTTCTGTGGTCCTGTTGTAACCCGCTGGTGTCGTGAGTTCGATCCCCCGTTTCTCCAATAACATTTCAAATTGACTTTTGGGTGAGACGTTTAACCGAAGTCTCATGTACCAGTGCTTTACAGTATGCATGGAAAAGTACCAGGGGTGTCTCAGGAATGGGATGCCCTTTGTATCTTGCACTATCCCAACAAAATTGAATAGCTTATCTTTGCAGGGTGTTTCGGTCATATGGGCAACCGGTATCGACGTTAAATAAACTCAAAGAGAGAGAGAGAGAGAGAAGAAGAAGAAGAAGGGTGCAGGAACGTGAAGGTTGTCGTTCAAAAGTTCGACCATATGCTTTCCAGCTTACACTGTTGTTGAACCAAGATCAAACGTATAAGAACTTAAACAATGAACTAATAAAATATCCTTTTTTCGATACATACCTCTCACTAGAATGCCCATCGGCAGCATGTCGAGCCCGCCAATGGAAAGCCGCCTATGGGAATGGGACAGTGAAATGGACACTGTGGGAAGATGATGATGGAAGGACAAGGCAGGCCTATATGATGTCTCTTTAAGGATGCATAACAAATATATCAAGGAATCTGGGTCTTGCGTGCTACACACCATCTGACCAAGATAAACAAATTTGCCAAGGTATTTTAAAATCCATCAATGCAGGGAGAAGTTATGGCCCGGACAAGATCTATCATCGAAATTTTGAACCTTTGACCTTGCACTCTGACCTTGACCTTTGAGCTGGGAACCTGGGTCTTGCACGCGACACACCGTCTCATCAAGGAGAACAAATGTGCCAAGGTAACGTATTTCAATTAAATCCTTCCATGCACAGAGAAGTTATGGACCGGACAAGACAATCATCTTTTTTAGTTATGGAGTTCTTCCCCACACTAGACAGAATGACATAATGATGGAAGGACAAAGCAGGCCTATATGATGTCTTTTTCAGGTAGCATAACAAATGTATCAAGGTATTTTCAAATTCTTCCATGCATGGAGAAGTAATGGCCCAAACAAGGTCTATCATCAACATTTTGGACCTTTGACCTGGCACTGTGACCTTGACCTCTGAGCTAGGAATCTGGGTCTTGCACGCGACTCACCATCTCATCAAGACGAACAAATGTGCCAAGGTCTTTTAAAATCCTTACATGCAGGGAGTAGATATGGCCCGGACTATGTCTATCATCAAAATTTTGGACCTTTGACCTGGCACTGTGACCTTGACCTTTGAGCTGGGAACTTGAGTCTTGCACGCGACACAACGTCTCATCAAGGAGAACAAATCTGCCAAGGTATTTCAAAATCCTTACATGCACAGAGAAGTTATAACCCGGACAAGGCAATCTGGATGGACGGACCCACGCACGCACGTACATACACCGAACTGCGGTACCAAATATGACGACTATGTCGAGCTATCCGCAAACGGGTTCGACAAAAATGTGATACGGATCACTTTGTCTGTATTAATATGCAGTATATTACGTGAAGAACTCAATATCGAGGATCGGTGGTCGAGGGTTTAGAGCGTCGGACTCCCGATCCGGAGGTTGCTGGTTCGAATCTCACCACAGGTGAGAGTCTCTAGTGACATTCATCAGTCCTCACTTTCAGCGCGAGTACTGGTATGAACGCAGGAAGCAGCTGCAAGAATTTGCCTGACTAGTATAGTCAGTATTGACTGTTGGCAGTAACAACTTGAACTTAAACTTGATATCAACGATCACATCTATGAAAGATTTACAAGTATAGGTTTATCATGGCGACATTTCACTCACGCTTTTCTTTAGAGTCATGAATAATAAAAAAAAACAAGGAAATCAGGGTAGTTCGGTGTCATTACTTTCGTGTACCTGTGGTTGTTTTGCAAGTTTCTAACGCTGTTACTGGAACTAACAGAACGGAACGGAAACGGTCGGCGCTAATGTTAGACGGCAGCTAAATGATGCTAAGATGAAAAGAGGGGTCGGGATGCTTGCGGCGTGTGGAGCACTCTATCGAAGTGTCGCAAGAGTAGTTGCTAAGATGCTGCAGTATAACCATACTCGCGGCTTTGTTGTACACTATGTCTACCCACACCCCTCTAGCTCAGAAACGTTTCATTGTGGAACAGGCTACACGGAATACATCAGCTCTTATAAGCGACATCCATAATGCGACTTGATTGTGCATTTCAACTCAAACAGTGAGAAATCGGCTCCATGATACTAGTTTAAAAACCAGAATAGCTATTCACATACCTTTGACAAACGAGCACGTCCGTGCATTTATAAACTGATAGACGCCAGGGTCTTGAGAATAAGAAACAAGCATTTTGCTCGAGTTTGTGTGGTTGAGCTGAATCCATGTTGCTGGGGGCAAAGTATGTTGTGTTTGTCAAAGTAATCCATCATTTTTAAAACAATGATGTGTTCCATTAGTTTTGATGCTATACATGTGAGTGATATTGGTTTTTAATTGTTAGGTTTTGATTTTGACCTTTTTTTATGATGACGGCATGTTTCCAATCCTTAGGAACAATACCTGTGTCTAGTGATCTTTGGAATATGATTTTAAGGATTGGTGCTATTTCTGTGTGTAGCTCTTTGAGTAACCTAGGTGATATCTCATATGGACTTTGGGCTTTGTGGGGGTTTAGTCCTGTAAATAACTTATCAACTCCTTGAACTGAGATGGATATGGGAGCCATGGGCGGATGACCAAGTGATAACATTGAGTTTTTAGCTATTTGTTTGAGACTGAGTGGTGAAGGCTTTGAGAAAACTGATTCAAACTGTTTGTTTAGTATTTTCGCCTTTGACACTGGGTCTCTGTAAGTATGACCATCAGTGCTGAGTGGTGCAATTCCTGTGTTTTCAGCTTTTTTTGTGTTTAATAAAGTTGTAGAACTTTTTCTTATGACCTGGATTTGTATTATCTGAGAAGATGATTGACTCTAGATATGACCAATAAGCATTTCTTATTTGTTTTTGCACTGATGCCTTAAGATGTTTGAATTTCTTTATGTTCTGACAATTCTGTGACCGAGACCTTTTTATTTTTGAGAAGAGCTTGTTCCTTTTCCTAATTTGTTTATCAATATCGTGAGTAACCCATGGTAAATCAGCTTTATTTTTACATTGTCTTGACGGTATGTGTTTGGATGATAACTTTTTGATCTCAGCTTTGAACGTGTCCCATAACTGGTTTGGGTCTTCATTTTGATTTTAGTTGAACGTACTACTGAAAGTGACCAAGTCATTTTTGAAGTCAGACCAGTTTGCTTTCTTGTATGATTTGACCGGTCGAGGGGTTTGCCTGATTCGCCCTCTTTTGACCTTAAAGACCGACATTGGTTCTCCAGTAGAACTTTTCCTGTGATTGACATTAATGGGATTTGAAGCTAGTGCAATTATGTTGTGGTCAGACTTTATAGCACCTGTCAGTAATCAGGTTAGGCAATTTAATTTATAATGGGAGATGGAGAAGTAAAGTGAAAAATGAAATGTTGCCTGGTCAAGGCATTTCTGTCTACACATTAGGATTCACTGTTTTCAAACTTGATCTGAATTTCGAAGTATGAAAATTGCGCTCAAATTTGAAACTAACACAGTTTGTGAAACCAGTGGAACCGTTTTCTCGTTGATCAGCTTTTGCAGAATAATTGTATTAAAAATAAATCTGTAATTTTTTAATAAGATAATTTTTAAACAGTATTATAAACGACTTAAGTATATTTTGTGGAATAAAAATATTTAGTTTTGCTCTGAAACAGCAACATGAGTCTAAGAGATATTACAAATTCTATCAGTAACAAAGTAAATAAGAAGAAACGTTTGAGTGGCGGGACAATTAAAACATACAGTTACACAAAAAGCAGAAAACACTTCGATATGTCATTTGCTGATGACATGGAAAAGATGGCATTTGAAAATGAAAAACAGTTTCGTACTGCTCCCTAGTAATCCTTAGTGTTACTTCACAAGTTTCAGATATTTCAATGGAAATGTTCTGCTAAGCAAAGCTACAGACCAGAAAATACCTGACCAGAAGATAATGATTTTATGGCCTTGAAGTCAACATCAGATGCTAACCTACTGTTACAAGATACATTTTCATACAAAACCCTAGAATTACACACTTGTCTGCAGCACCTTGTAAACATTTACAGATTCCCTACAATGATGAATTGCCCATGAAGTAATCGCAATATTTTATAGCCATTAGAACTAATCACTAAAAGGTTATATCAGGTCAGCAAGGTCGGTCTTTAAGTTCGTGGAAGACTATATCATGGTCTGATGTACCTAAACTTGGTAAGACTTAAAATTGTGTCATGGACGTGACCCGTAGTGTTAGTGAGAAAGAGATCTAGGATATTTTTATCCCGTGTGGGAACTTTGACCATTTGTTCAAGATTATGATTAATCATGTTCTCTGCAAAATTATCATACAAGTCTTTGAATTTGCATGTATCTGTTGGTGTTTCATTTGACCAGTTCATGTCTGGGAGATTGGAGGGACGATACGGACCATGGGACAATACGGACAATACGGACCAGACGTTACGGACCATATTTTGGGACGATACGGACCATGTTTCGGGACGATACGGACCATGTATAAAACAATTATTTTCTACTGAAAAATGTATTTTGATAACACATGTACTGACTTGGGGAGACAGGATTTTAACAAAACTTTGCTAAAACAAATAGTTTATACCAGTATATTGACTGAGTAGAGTATTTTACGTTTAATTAATATAACCATTTAACCATTAATCCTTTGATATAGACAGTAGTGAATATGATTCCCCAGCAACCAAACCCATATTTAAGTATACATTCACAATCATTTCTGTCTGTTCTCTTACATGTCATGCTGTTTATCGCACCTTAATCAACACCGTTAATAGCACATAGATTAACAAATTTAAAAAGGCGTAAATTGACGATCCACTGAGTGAGGGCATATTGTCGATCAGCGTGAAAATCTACACACCATTCTGTTTCAATAACTTGGTTGTCAAAATAACACAAATAATTCAAAAGACTTTTACTGGAACTTTAGAAAAAAAGATAATCAAATTGTAGTTACACTGCATAAAGCGGTTAAAAATATTCATTAGTAGGTTTTTTTTCTTCAATGTACAGTAATTTTTAAATTACCTTACTTAACACGATTATTTTAGGAGACTAATTCTCAAGATTTCTTGCTGCTTCACTGGTCTAAAAGCAGTTTTTGTGCAGATAATAACAAACGAATCTTGGTATTATCGGACCTGGTTCCATTTTTATAGTTTTTTCGTCATAAAAAGCATTCCTTTAGAATATTTTTCGAGTTGCTAAAACTGCTATGTGGTTCCGATTTATACAAATTCCCATCTTGAGTCACCCAATATATCCAGATGTTGTTGTTTTGGGGAATTTTTACTATAGATGACCGAAGTTCATTTAGTGAGTGTTCATCATTTTCATGGGGCTTGTAGTATGCAGAGACATATATGTCTTTGATACCAGTTATTGAAATTGTGTTAATATCTGTAAATCAAATTCTGTGTGGCGAATGTCGTCAGATATTGTCAACATGTCAGGAAAAGATTGATCATTTAAAAAACTCTAAAATGCCATGGTAAAAGTACAAAGAATTGCAAATAATGAAACGAATGGCTCGATCGCTCATTTTATAAGCATTTTTTTATGTTTAAATATCTCATTTTATTGTTCCAAAATTAGTATTTTGTCATTTAGACGTATAAAGCCTTCGTTAAAATCAATAAACTTCTAGTATAACAGGTAACCGTTTAAACACCCTGGTTCCATGCTTTAACTTTAGCGGAAACCAGAAAAGAACTGCGAAGACGGCGAAAGCGGCTGCATATATAAAATTTAATTCGACATCGCTTTTTCAGTTTACCGTGTAAGGTGCTTGTCCTTCCCCAGAAATTAAGTCGCTAATTTCCCGACGCAGACGTGGTTGCGCTGGAGTACCATTTTTATTACAGGACTAGGAGTGGTTTTCATTGGTTAAAATAGGACTCTAAACGGCTCAGCCGAGAGTAAAACGAATGAAGCTTATCCCCTGGGTTAAAATCTGGCACATATTTCATAATCGTACCTTAGAGTGTTGCATTTGCTTTTCAATGTTTTGATGGTATAGAGTGCTGAGAATTACATCTCCAGGATATTTAAGGTGGGTTTGTTGTAACAAATTAAACAATAAATTTTCATCATTGCTAAGTCATTGTTGTACACCGTTTACCGGAAATAGCCCATAAAATCTTAAGCGATTTCTCCAAACTAAACAATAGTCAATATTGTGAAGCTAAATATCTCTGGTTTTAGAGCAGTTCTTGCTTTTTTCTGCAAGTTTGGTATTTTTTGTGTAATTGGCGATAAATTGTAGCCTCGTTGTTGGGTCTGGTTAAAACGCAGATGATATAGATATAGAGTAATGCAGACCACATAGGTAAAGAAGGCTTCACACCTTTGCAGACTATATAGATAAAGAGAAGTATTGGAAAACGCAGACAATATAGAATGTGTTAAGGTGTGAACTACTAATATTGCTGTCTTTTATAAAGTCAAATACTTATGTTTTATGATTATCTGAAATAAAATAATTTATTTCAAATCAATTTAAAAACAAAAGAACACAAAATTAAATATAAAATATTTTTTATCATGATAAAAAAATTCAACCATTAACGCTTTGAATTTGAGGTAATATTTACATGTTAACATCCAATTACATATTATCAATCTAGATGGTATTTGTTGATTAGGAAGCAAGGTCCTGTAAGATATTTTGAGCGTTGGTATTATAACAAGGAAATTTTTGACAGAATTTACCATTATAATTATCACAGAATTTTATTTGATTACACAATCCCATATGTAATTAATAGAAATAAATAAATGTTTTTCACTCGGTATTTGTTCCTATTTAGCATTTAATTCTATTCTTTAAAGTTTAGTTTTATAAATCACCTTCAGATCTATTTCCAAATAACTTAGTATTTATCACAGCTCTGTCAAAAACACTTATGATCTTAAGTAATTTTATACACGTTCCAAAGTCAGCAAAATGCATCACTTCAATAAATACTTACAAGTATACTTTAAAAAACAAATTTAATTTCAAGCAGAAGCAAAAAAATCAAATATCTTTTCTTTATTATCCTCATTTATAGATACTGTGCTATATTTCATTAAGAAAACAATATTTCAACAATATTCATATCGTCTGCGTTTTCTGTTACCCTTCTTATTACATATGGTCTGCAAAATGAAAACCCCTTCTTTACCTATGTGGTCTGCACTACTCTATTTCTATATCGTCTGCGTTTTAATCTGTGCCCTCGTTGTTGACTTTTGCAAACAATGTTGATATTTTCCACTAACTCAAGCACAAAACGCATTTGCTGTATCAAAATCCATCTTGAAATATAAAATATAGACTTTCCTCCACTTGTATTAGAGGGACCATTCACCAACTCAAGCTACTTCTTACAAAATTTGTGAAAAACGGCCTTGCTTTTTGTACAGTGTCTAGTAACAAAATATATTCAAGTGAACGGGGTGTAGTAGTTCGATGGGTGTCTGGACGTTTCACCTCCTGGCCGTTTCGGCCTTGGTCTTTTCACCTCCTAGACTTTTCGGCTCTGGTCTTTTCGGCTACTTTTTTTTGTTATAGTATGGTATACTGTACGGATTTGGCCTTTGATTTTCTTTAATCAATTTAATATAAAAAGGTACTTTGATCTAAGAAATCAATCAAATTTTCACTACTTTGTGATTAAAGTAACACCTTTATAAAGGTGCTAATTAACAAATATAATGCAATATACAACTTTCAGACTTCTTTAACTAATGATCCCTAATCTGTTCTTATCTGTTATATAACAACATATTATAATCAATGTCCTTTTAAGCTATTTATAATTTTAATAATATAATTTTTATAACAAAACAATATATTTATAAATATACATGCAGATTTATAGCTGATAATTCTATCACAATTCATATAAACTATCCTATAAATAATTATTGTCCCAGGGAAATTTCAATATATTTATGACAAAAAAATCTTCTTTATATCATAAATGTAATGTGTTTGCAAGTATGAATTATATTATATATAATATTATAACTCATTATTGTACTTATTTTATATCTTCATCAAATTTACAAAAGATGCCGAAAAGACCAGGGTTTTGAGGCCGAAACGTCCAGGGCCGAAACATCCAGGAGGTGAAAAGTCCTGAAATCGTTCGATGTACAGGGTTTAGTAGCATGTGTACGGTGTCTAGCAGCCAATCTTTTTCAAAGTTTAGTCTTTATTTTATTAATTTTATTAGCTCACCTGTCACATAGTGACAGGGTGAGCTTTTGTGATCGCCTTTTGTCCGTCGTCCGTCATCCGTTCACAATTTTTGTCCGCACTCTAGCAGTCTTAATTTTGGTGCGATCTTCTTTAAACATGGTCAGAATGTTTATCTCAATGATATCTAGGTCAAGTTCATAACTGGGTCATCTCACCCTTAAAACTAGGTCACTTGGTCAAATTATAGAAAAAGCTTGTCCGCACTCTAACGGTCTTAATTTTGATCCGACCTTCTTCAAACTTGGTCAGAATGTTTATCTCAATGATATCTAGGTCAAGTTCATAAATAGGTCATCTCACCCTTAAAACTAGGTCACAAGGTCAAATTATAGAAAAAGCTTGTCCGCGCTCTTACAGTGTTATTTTTGGTGCGATCTTCTTCAAACTTGGTCAGAATATTTATCTCAGTGATATCTAGGTCAAGTTCATAACTGGGTCATCTCACCCTTAAAACTAGGTCACTTGGTCAAATTATAGAAAATCCTTGTCCGCACTCTAGCGGTCTTAATTTTGGTCTGATCTTCTTCAAACTTGGTAAAAATGTTAATCTCAATGATATCTAGATCAAGTTCGAAACTGGGTCATGTGACCTTCAAAGCTAGGTCACAAAGTCATATAAGAAAAGCTTGTCCGCACTCTAGCAGTCTTAATTTTGGTCTGAGCTTCTTCAAACTTGGTCAAAATGTTTATCTCAATGATATCTAGGTCAAGTTTATAACTGGGTCATCTCACCCTTAAAACTAGGTCACTAGGCCAAATTAAAGAAAAAGCTTCTCTGCACTCTAGTGGTCTTAATTTTGGTCCGATCTTCTTCAAACTTGGTAAAAATGTTAATCTCAATGATATCTAGATCAAGTTCGAAAATGGGTCATGTGACCTTCAAAACTAGGTCACAAGGTCAAATTATAGAAAAAGCTTGTCAGCACTCTAGCAGTCTTAATTTTGGTCAGAGCTTCTTCAAACTTGGTCAGATTGTTTATCTCAATGATATCTAGGTCAATTTCATAACTGGGTCATCTCACCTTTAAAACTAGGTCACTTGGTCAAATTATAGAAAAAGCTTGTCCGCACTCTAGCGGTCTTAATTTTGGTCTGATCTTCTTCAAACTTGGTAAAAATGTTAATCACAATGATATCTAGATTAAGTTCGAAACTGGGTCATGTGACCTTCAAAACTAGGTCACAAAGTCATATTATAGGAAAAGCTTGTCCGCACTCTAGCAGTCTTAATTTTGGTCCGAGCTTCTTCAAACTTGGTCAGAATGTTTATCTCAATGATATCTAGGTCAAGTTTATAACTGGGTCATCTCACCCTTTAAACTAGGTCACTAGGCCAAATTAAAGAAAAAGCTTTTCTGCACTCTAGTGGTCTTAATTTTGGTCCGATTTTCTTCAAACTAGGTAAAAATGTTAATCCCAATGATATCTAGATTAAGTTCGAAACTGGGTCATGTGACCTTCAAAACTAGGTCACAAGGTCAAATAATAGAAAAAGCTTGTCCGCACTCTAGTAGACTTAGTTTTGGTCCGAGCTTCTTCAAACTTGGTCAGATTGTTTATCTCAATGATATCTAGGTCAAATTTGTAACTGGGTCATGTGACCTTGAAAACAAGGTGACTAGTTCGAATTTTAGAAAAAGCTTGTCCGCACTCTAGGGGTCTTAATTTTGGTCCCATCTTCTTCAAACTTGGTCAGAATGTGTATCTCAATGATATTTAGATCAGGTTCGAAACTGGGTTATGTGACCTTGAAAACTGGGTCACTGTCAAATTATAGAAAAAGCTTGTCCACACTGTAGTGTTCTTAATTTTGCTCCGATCTTCTTCAAGCTTTGTCAGAATGTTTATCTCGATGATATCTAGGTCAAGTTTGAAACTGGGTCATGTGACTTAGAAATTTAGGTCACTAGGTCAAGTTATGATAAAAGCTTTTCTGCACTCTAGTGGTCTTAATTTTGGTCTGATCTTCACATAAGATCTTGATTCCTTTCTTCAAATTCCCTTATTGCATTATTGGTTCCAGGGTTATGGCCCCTGAAAGTGCCAAAATTAACTATTTAGACCTTGTCTGCACAATAGCAGCTTCATTTTTGATTTGAATTTAATCAGACTTGTACATTACTTGAGTTAATATAAGATCTTATAGGGTTGCCAGGGGACTTGAAAAGTCAGGGAAATTTGATTTTTTTTCAAGGTCAGAGAATTGTCAGGTAATTTTGAAAATTGGTCAGTGGAAAATAAAAATCCAGAAAAGTTAGTGAAAAGTCAGGGAAAAATAATTTTGAAGGGCTAATATTGTTCTATTATATTAAAGATTGCATTTACACATTTTTTTCTGTTATGAATCTTTTTCTTTATAATTGTGTACATTGTATTTTAATAAAAGTTCTAGTATTATAAATAACATTACTTAAAGACCGTAAGTCTCTGCAACCTTTACAACCAAAAATTAAAATAAGTATGTGTTACACTCAAAACCCATGTTCCTCCCTCCAAGATCCATGTCACAGCAACCCTCTGAACTTAGTAAGTTCTGCTATATAGGCCTTACTGCTTATAGTTTGTGTCTTGCCCATATATTTTTTGCATCTATGGTTGGATTTTAAAATAATTAGTAGAATTGGCAATAGAGTGAACATGCGTCATGTACATAATCCCTGTTTGAAACGGTGTTCCAACATTTAGTTCACAGCAACCTAGTTTTTTGTATAACGGCAGGATTTTTTAAAAAATATTGCGGCACAAACTTCTACATTTTTCAAGATACTGCTTTGAAACTTTAAACATGTTAGGTATCATGTGTATATGTGCCTGATATATTTTCTATGAGGCTCAGTCCTTATAGTCCATGTTGTGCTTTAGCAATCCTGATGACGCACGACATCTAGTGAAACTCTACCAAAGATGACCCCATGGTCATAATTACCTGCACCCTTTTAGTCAGTTGGCAATTGTATTTGCATCCACAGACTCTTGCAACCATTGAGCAGTTGTTGGCAGGTGAGCGACCCAGGGTCCCATGGACCCTCTTGTTTGCAAATGCTCTCATTTCAGTCTAAAACATGGACAGATTGGAAGAAAAAGAAGAATACTCTGAGTTATTTGATAAATGTTTTATTTAATTAGGTTTTTTTAGTCTAACACACAGTTGCAATAGTATGAGAACTACCTTTTATTATTTTATATTCGCACCATCACAAACATAAGCTGATTAGTGTCCGTCGGTATTTTTAAGGCAGGATGAAGAGCGGATCGGTGGTCTAGTGGTAAAAGTGCTGGACTCGTAATCCATGGGTCGTAGGTTCAACACCCCACCTCCCCCATATGATAAAAACTTGTGTTTAACCTAACTAGTCAAGGCAAATATTTTACCAAAGTTCATTGTCATACATGTTTGCTTTTAAATGACATCTTAAGACCAGTAAAAGGATAAGACCTTGTAAACTAGTTTATTTAACAATGCATAACTCAACAATATTAAATACTGTTAACGCCAAATTGTACAGTTTAACCAAGTTCTATCAATGTTGGAATGAAATAAGGTCTATTGAGTTTAATATTTTTCTATAAACTTATGATCACGCATCAAAAGCGGTGTAGGTGGATGGAAACGGCGCACTATCATTAATATCCATGGTTTTTATGATGTTTATAATTCAGTTAAACACTTTGTATCCTTTGCAAACTAATAAAATGTTTCGCTTTACGCTCCCTGCCCTCTACGACACTAATCGCAATTCCTTAATCAGCTTATGTGTATGCGCTGGTACTGAAGTTTATATGCAATATGCAGAAAATGGCATTAGTTTACCTACTACACCTCATACACTCGCAAACAGTTTTCCATCTACACCCTGTACAGAACCGTGCTAGACGCTGTACACAAGGCAACGCTATTTTTCGCAAATTTTGTAAAAAGTAGCTCGAGTTGGTGAATGGCCGCTCTAGTACAAGTAGAGGAAAGTCTATATTTTATACAGTACGCGCCACGTGGAACTCACATTTTCTGCTTTTTTGCGTGGACGCGGAAAAAGAAATATCGGCCGCGACAACGAGGAAATAGACAGACATCCTCAATGTCTCGACTTTGCAAAATATCTTGGCGATATTTGATGACCAACGCGAAATTAATTAGGGTCATTACTCACCTTGATAAGCTGAACATTTAATGAAACGACCGTTATGAAACTGTGCATTTTACGTCTACAAGTTATGTGACATTTGATAAAATTAAAACCAGACTTCAAATATATTTGCTGTGTAGGTTGATTGTGTTCTTTCGTCATTGAAATTTTGAGAACGCTTGTTATTACAAAGCAAAATCGATCAATAATTTTTGCCAAGCGCCTAAACAATACAGATGTCGCAGTAGGGTTTACTTGTTGTTGTTTGTTTTCTTTAAATAGGAAAACAGTGTATGTGGTAAATTGAGGTGGGAGGGAGGCAGTCAACAGTTCAACATGTGTTTGTTATGTCCCTAATATACTTAGGCCCCTTACAATAATTAAGTTGCTAATCTTTAAACTTTGATACCAGTGAGGTTCATCAAAGGGTTGTTAGCATCAAAGAATTGTATGTTCTTTTAAGAGACAGGTCAAAATTGTGAGGAGATCAATAATGGCTACTATCGGCAATCCTTGTTTTACATCGGTAGAATTCTCCCAGTTGAGACTCTTACTCCTTTTGGTATACCGAAAGACCTACTGCTACCAATGATAGAATTAAGAATCAGTTTTTTAGGAAATAATTGGTTCAGTTTCTTAAAGAGAGGAAGATGTCAAAGCAGTATCCAGGCCATCTATCTTCTGCTTTTCACAATCCTTAATGATAAGTCATGCACAAGTCTGTGTGAAAAAAAGTAGGTATACAGTATGCTCAGCACGGATTTTCCAAAACCCGCGAGACCCCACAGATGAGACTCATCGCAGACGAAAATTTACACAAAATTTTCACCACCGCGGACATAAATATACAGCCGTAAGCGTTTTCCCCCGCAGAACGCCGCAGTACATGAAAGTAACCATTCATATGTACAACCAGTCTGTTCACTGTAAGTGAAGAAAGTAATCATTCATATGTACAACCAGTCTGTTCACCGTAAGTGAAGAAAGTAACCATTCATATGTACAACCAGTCTTTTCACTGTAAGTGAAGAAACTAACCATTCATATGTACAACCAGTCTCTTCACTGTAAGTGAAGAAACTAACCATTCATATGTACAACCAGTCTGTTCACCGTAAGTGAAGAAAGTAACCATTCATATGTACAACCAGTCTCTTCACTGTAAGTGAAGAAAGTAACCATTCATGTGTACAACCAGTCTCTTTACTGTAAGTGAAGAAAGTAACCATTCATTCATACAACCTGTCTGTTCACTGTTAGTGAAGAAAGTAATCATTCATGTGTATAACCAGTCTGTTCACTGTAAGTGAAGAAAGTAACCATTCATGTGTACAACCAGTCTCTTCACTGTAAGTGAAGAAACTAACCATGTGTACAACCAGTCTGTTCACTGTAAGTAAAGAAAGTAACCGTTCATATGTACAACCAGTCTGTTCACTGTAAGTGAAGAAAGTAACCATTCATATGTACAACCAGTCTCTTTACTGTAAGTGAAAAAAAGTAACCATTCATATGCACAACCAGTCTGTTCATTGTAGTCTGATCACAGAAAGTGAAGAAAGTAACCATTCATGTGTACAACCAGTCTGTTCACTGTAAGTGAAGAAAGTAACCATTCATATGTACAACCAGTCAGTTCCACGAAAGTGAAGAAAGAAACCATTCATATGTACAACCAGTCTGTTCACCGTAAGTGAAGAAAGTAACCATTCATATGTACAAACAGTCTGTTCACTGTAAGTGAAGAAAGTAACCATTTATATGTACAACCAGTCAGTCCCACGAAAGTGAAGAAAGTAACCATTCATATGTACAACCATTCTGTTCACAGTAAGTGAAGAAAGTAACCATTCATATGTACAACCAGTATATGTACAACCAGTCTGTTCACCGTAAGTGAAGAAAGTAACCATTCATATGTACAACCAGTCTGTTCACCATAAGTGAAGAAAGTAACCATTCATATGTACAACCAGTGAGTTCCACGAAAGTGAAGAAAGTAACCATTCATATGTACAACCAGTCTGTTCACCGTAAGTGAGTAACCATTCATATGTATAACCATTCTGTTCACTGTAAGTAAAGAAAGTAACCATTCATATGTACAACCAGTCTGTTCCCAGTAAGTGAAGAAAGTAACCATTCATATGTACAACCAGTCTGTTCACAGTGAGTAACCATTCATATGTACAACCAGTCTGTTCACCGTAAGTGAAGAAAGTAACCATTCATATGTACAACCAGTCTCTTCACCGTAAGTTAAGAAAGTAACCTTTCATATGTACAACTAGTCTCTTCACTGTAGCCTGATCACCGTAAGTGAAGAAAATAACCATTCATATGTACAACCAGTCTGTTCACAGTAATTGAAGAAAGTAACCATTCATGTGTACAACCAGTCTCCTCACTGTAAGTGAAGAAACTAACCATTCATATGTACAACCAGCCTGTTCACTGTAAGTGAAGAAAGTAACCGTTCATATGTACAACCAGTCTGTTCACTGTAAGTGAAGAAAGTAACCATTCATATGTACAACCAGTCTCTTCACTGTAAGTGAAAAAAAGTAACCATTCATATGTACAGCCAGTCTGTTCACTGTAGTCTGATCACCGAAAGTGAAGAAAGTAACCATTCATGTGTACAACCAGTCTGTTCACTGTAAGTGAAGAAAGTAATCATTCATATGTACAACCAGTCTCTTCACTGTAAGTGAAGAAAGTAACCATTCATATGTACAACCAGTCTGTTCACCGTAAGTGAAGAAAGTAACCATTCATATGTACAACCAGTCTGTTCACCGTAAGTGAAGAAAGTAACCATTCATATGTACAACCAGTCAGTTCCACATAAGTGAAGAAAGTAACCATTCATATGTACAACCAGTCTGTTCACCGTTAGAGAGTAACCATTCATATGTAAAACCAGTCAGTTCCACGTAAGTGAAGAAAGTAACAATTCATATGTACAACCAGTATGTTCACCGTTAGTAAGTTACCATTCATATGTACAATCAGTCAGTTCCACATAAGTGAAGAAAGTAACCATTCATATGTACAACCAGTCTGTTCACTGTTAGAGAGGTACCATTCATATGTACAACCAGTCAGTTCCACATAAGTGAAGAAAGTAACCATTTATATGTACAACCAGTCTGTTCACCGTTAGTGAGAAACCATTCACATGTACAACCAATCTGGTCACCGTTAGCTAGTAACCATTCATCCGATGCGTTTGTCCGCATTAAAAAAAAACTTATGCGGTGGTATCGCGGAAAAGGCAGAATCTGCACTGAGCGTACTGTATTGTCATTTTGGATGCTCAGATAATTCCTAAGAAATCTTCCGAGTAACTGAGTATTAGATCGGAAGTGACTAAGTACTGGAGTATTTAAATTGGTACTTGTTGCCATCCCAAATTCTTTAGCATCACTAGAACATGCTGTGTCGATATTAAATCAGTTAAATATAGTTTTATTCTGTTTTCTTGTAAATCAGAGCCTTTTTATTTGACACTGAACAAGAAACAAGTTCTTGTAGTTTCTGTTAATCCTGCTTTACGCCTGCTTCATGCATTGAGACCAGTATTTGCCCTAAAAGTTTGGAATGAGAAAACTGTAATGTCTTGCTGTGGGCGTATATAAAGGGACAACAGATTTAAGTAGGCAGAGCTAACTGTCGTAACAAAAAGTGACTGGAGACTCACTACACTTTGTTGGTTTCAAACCAGTAACTATCAATTTGGGAGTTTAGCATTCTGCCTCTCAAACACTGATTTTGAAGCAGTTCTTGATAATAAAAGCATAATTTTTAAGTTTTAGGGAATTTTGCATAGACAATTTTTTAGGAAGTCCTTCAAAATGATAATCCCAACATTGTGTGATTATCAGAAAAAAATATATATACATGTATTTGTTCCAGTTCTGTTCATTTCTTACTAGATATATCATATTATTGATAGTGGTAGTTTGTATAATTTAATGATATTCCTAATGAAATTTCCTTGGCTTCTCAAAGTGAAAGTGACAGGTTACCGGTATGTTAAAACAACAAACTTGGTGTTTTTATCCTGTTTCCAGATTTGATTGTTCAAAATTGATGATAACCGTGGAATAAAAAGTACTCTTTTTATTAGTAAAAATTGTCTTCACAGTTTTGGGTAAAAAAATAATCAAAATAATTAAAATGATGTCATGAGCATATCCTTAGGTATGTTTGGTTTGGGCAAAAAAATTGTCACAGGTTTTAATAAAATTTGATGCTGACCTCTCCAATTTATGTCTGGTTATATTTTAGGTGATTAATAGCTTGTTAGCATTTCAAGTAGCCATCATAGTGAATAGCCACTAAAAATTCTAAAATTATTTGAAAGTGACACCTTTTTTCACATTTCCTAGTAAAATTATTTCAAAATGACATGTACGTAATTAAGCACATCTAGAATTGTATAAGATTATAAGACCATCAATATTTTAATAGATACAGAGTCAGTGTTCTACATTTGCATTTTAGGTCAACATTTAGAACATTTTATAAGTTTGTTTTTGAACTTACCCAAGTCATGAGTTTTTAAGTAGGTATTTAAACATGTACTTGAAAAGCTATAAAACAGAAACTCAAGACTATTTTGATTGTTTATCATGATACTGTTTTACAGGAAAGTATGTTTTGTTGAAAAGGTCATGGTAATTTATGTTTTTATGGAGAATTATTTGGATAACTTACTATATTTGATGGTATATATGTATTGATAATTAGAAGGTTACCCAAGTACATTGTACATCAGTTATGTCATGATGAAATAGCATGATTCAGGTTTTGCAAGAATGCCAGTTGTTTTTTGTAGTTCTGGATTAATCTGCAATAGCTTTACGGCTAGTGGTACAGACGTTATTTCTTTTTTGTTTTTGTTTTTCACTGACAATAGTTTTGTCACAAGGTGGAATTAGTCAAAATAATTAAAGTGACATCTTGAGGATATTCTGAGATATTTTCATTTTGGGTCAGAATCTCAGAGGGGAGATATTGACCCAGACGAAAAATTAAACAATATCTCGACTTGTGTACAATTAGTTGGACTAAAGGTGGAATATACATGTACCAGTGTCTGTCTGATGCTTGGAATCAGTAGGATCAAAATTATATCCTCGAAATGGCTTTGCTATGTGTACTTAGTCGGAATGTCTTTTAAATTACCCTCACAAACTAAAAACATAAGATTGATTGTAAATATTGTGAATCTTATGCTAACTTATGCTCAGCTTTGAAAGTTATCAGTTGAGTTTTTGAAAGTTATCATTTGAGTTTTTGAAAGTTATCAGTTGAGTTTTTGAAAGTTATCAGTTGAGTTTTTGAAAGTTATCAGTTGAGTTTTTGAAAGTTATCAGTTGAGTTTTAGTAACACTTGTTTAGGCCATTAGCTTTTTAAAAATATTTTCCTTGGTAGTAAGTCATCCGATTATCATTAGTTTGATAGAAAAAAAAACTAGCACATTGGTAGCCATGAAAAATAGCCCTTTAATGTGCCTCTATCAAACTATGTCTGTTATAATACCTCACACGGTTGTCTCTAGTCATGCTGTATCTCTTTACTTTGTTATAACAAGCCACATTATAGACTGTTGTTAGAGGTCCTAAGTTTTGTGAATGTCAGCTTAAAATTTTCTTTGCATTAAGAATAATTCCATTTGTTTATATAGGCCAAGCTAATTTAAAGAGTTAAAAAGTTGGCTTCAAATGATTTTTGTGAAGTCTTCTATTAATATTTCATGAAGTGAAAAGGTAAGCTACCTCTATGTAACAAGCTCTGAACAAAATTGTGAAATCAATATTTATGATTGTTGTTTCATAGAAAGCTTTATTTATATTTTTTCATTAATTTATTAACAGATTTCTGGGGATAATATTACATATGTGTAGAGATCAATAGTGGACCAATGCTGAACGGACAATAATTATAAGAGAATATAAATCACTCAAACTGGTAGAATGGGGTTTTTCAACCAGTTGATTCTTCTTCTGTGGAAGAATTTCACATTGAGGAAAAGACAAAAGGTAAGCCAACCTTTTGAGTTTGCAAACTGTTTTCATTTTACAATATTTAAGTTAAAGTCCTCACTTCAGTTACTATTTAAAGACCCTTGTATTTTACTTTATATTTTATAGAACAGGAATTTCAAATAGTTAATATTAAATAGTTAATTTTACAACATTAAGTAATAATTAGAAGCATATTTCAAATCAGTTGACCACCTCTAGGTCATGATGTAATTTAATTTCCATATATCTCATTGAGAAGGTCATGGGTACAACCCTTTGTACTATCTATCTAGAAATGAGAAAAAAATACTTGTAAATATTTTGTTTTAGAGGACTTGGGTCAATATACCAGTCCTTTCCAGGAATAGCTACCCACTCAACTGTTATAAAACACTAAAAAAGGGGGCAATTCAAGCTTTAAACTAATCACAGCCAACTAACCATCTACAAAAATAAAGCATCTGGAGCAATATATAGTTAAGATCAGCAGATACACCCTGAAGGCCCTCAGTATTTGCTGATTTGAAAATTATCCAATGGTTGTGTCAAAATGTGGTAGATCTTGATAAAAAGTAATGTACAGGAACATTCACCTTTTTTTTCTCTTATTTTGTTAAGTGTTCTGTGAAGTTCATTTATATTTGCAGCAAATCCAAATATTAAAGTTTTTAAACAGATGATTTTATCACACTTACTGCTTTAAAAAGTAATGTTAGATAAGTTTATCCAGATCTAAGTGTATTCTACTGTAACTGCTTGTGCTTACATAAATGAAGCAGTCACGTGTTCAGCCATACAATAGTACTAGGTTGATACCATGTCACGTTTCGTGATAGTGTTTTTTTATTGCTGTTTTATTACCCAAATACTTGAATTTCAGTGTTATATAGTTCATATTGATTATGAAACTGTGACAAACTGAAAAAATTAATTTAAGTAGAATTTAGAATTACATGTACATGTATCTTAATGAATGACTTGAGAGAGTAAAAGGCAGACTGAACCATGTTCAAACAGGGTGTTGAAAAGTATTGTTTATGACTGTGTGAAAAGAATGCAAATTTAGAAAATATCCAGAATTTGTCTTGTTTCAGATGCACTCTGTTATGTTAATAACCTTGTTTTGACCTCTGCCTGCATCAGACAGCCAAAATTGTGAACCTCTTATAAAACGATGAGAGCTGTTTACCATAATTTTATCTCACAATACAAAAAAAAGAATGTAAAAAGCTTAGAAATATTTATTATCTCTTTAAAAGAAGATGGATAGAAAAAAAAAACAGTATATCTTGCCGTCCAGAAGATTTTCTTTGGCTGTATTTTGACTGGTTGTAAAATACCCATCACATCTAATAATATATATATATCTTTTTTTGTAAAATATTTAGGAAACTGATGATAAATGTTTGTCACAGTAACTTTAAGTCACTATTAAATGAATTTTCTCAGAGATAATGAAAGAATTTATCTCAAATGATTTCAGTTACGACTTGTTGCAGAGATTGTATTTCCCTTGGCATTGTTTCTAATTTTACTCATTGTGAGAGTCACTAAACCTGAGCTGAAAGTGAAACATCATGCATGTAAGTATGTTATGATTAAACTACTGTTAAACAGTATAACATTTAATATTGTACTTTAAGTGTTTTATTCTTGAGAAATTGTTAGACTTACTTTGGGGATATATAATTTTTATAACAGGATTGCATGGAATTCTCCTTTATAATCCAGAGGGTCATTGGTTTAAGAGCAGCAACAAGCATGACACATTAAATTAATTTTTTGGAAGTTTTGGAGGCACTCCAGGAATGATGGTAAACTGGTAAACTTTAATGCACCACCACTCCACGGGTATGTGGAAGGACATTTAGCAAAATGAAAACCATTATAATAACTAATAACTTTATACATTGTCACTTTACAGAGAGACCTCTGTCCCATGTGTTAGATTAGTGCTCTGTGAATATATTTGTGTTGCATACAAGCTAAATGCTGAAATATATTATTTAATACTTGGTAAATGAGGGCATGTGTTTTTTTTGAAAGGATAGCCTATTGTCAGATAAAAAAAAAAGAAGCTTTATGGAGAAGTTTACAAGTATAATATCTGATGAGACATCTGAAAAGATGCCAATATATTACCAGTAATTAAGTATAGGGACACTTAGTATAACTGGAACATTTGCTTCTGCTTGTGACAAATATAGTTAAATTTTGCAGTGATCCCAGTTGGTTCATATTCCTGCAAAGGATATGTCAAAGTTCAAAAATAGGTACATCGATATGATTCATTGTTCCATATCATTGCAGATGACTATGGTGTAGCATGTGAGAATATTGACTAAATGGTTTTATATTCATTTCAGTAGTTAATATCTATAAAGAGAAGCAGACATGTCATTGAAATCCTATACTTAATTTCCTGTATACAGTTTCTTCATATATAAAACATTGTAAACATATTTATAAAAGTTAAATAGAATATGTTTTTATGAAAAGAAAAAAAAAAGAAAATATGAAAAAGACATGCAAGCACCCATTTTGAAAGGTACTTTTTTTTACAGTTGCTTGAAGGCTATATATATTGTACGTCGTAGTGTAGCCCCTTCTAAAATGCACCTGTGCTTAATTAATCACTACATGTACATTACTCTCTACTCCAAAAAATACTTCATAGAATTTAAAAAGAAAAAAAATTACTGTGCTTTACATGTAACAATAAGCACTTTTGTACCAAAACACACTATGTAAATTTTATTTTTTTTTCTTAAAAATTTACATACACTTCGGTTGTCAAACTTGTTAAGGGAAACAACCATGTTCTGTAATAAAATATATACCTTTAAAGTTCCTGCACCTATCTTGAAATGAATATAAATGTACTTAATAAATTTCAGGTCATTTTGATGGGAAAGCTATGCCTTCTACTGGAATTCTGCCTTTCCTTCAATCTTTTATGTGCACGTTCAACAACACTTGCTATGCCACAGAGAACGATGATGAAATGCCCAACATGGCAGGATCATTCAGTCAAACAGGGTAAATATTTTAAGTTCTGTTCTTTTTGTTTATTATGGAACCATGACATCATTGATCATCTTAATTTTAACTGATATTCAATGAATTTTGTAATTTGATCAGGAAAATTTGTTTTGAGTATATGTTACGCTATCTTTGTAAGGAAATAATAGACAGGAAAAAATAATGCGGTTTTGTTTGAATATGAAACTTAACATATTGTAGCAAAACTATTTTGAGTCTGTCTGCATGGTCACTCATGTCTGTCACTTTTACCTCTCTCTGATAAAAGGTCATGAGTTTAAGCAGTACCATCTGATTATGCCCCCCATCGAAGATTAGGGGGCATATAGTTTTACAAATGTCAGTCAGTTGGTCAGTCTGTAGACACTTTGGTTTCCGCTCAGTATCTAGAGAACCCTTGGACCCACCTTCCTCAGACTTGGTAGATAAGTTAGTCATGACTAGTAGATGACCCCTATAGTTTATCAGGTCACCAGGTTAAAGGTAACGGTCACAGTGACTTATAATAGCAAAATGGATTCCGATCAATAACTATAGAACCCTTGGTCTCAGGTTGTTTAAACTTAGTATGTAGGTTGATCATGACCAGTAGATGACCCCTGTAGGTCAAAGGTCAAGGTCATAGTTACCTTTAATAGCAAAATGGTTTCCGATCAGTAACTTAAGAACCCTTGATCCCACATTGTTTAAACTTAGTGTGTAGGTTGGTCATGACCAGTAGATGACCCTATAGTTTTTCAGGTCACCAGGTCAAGGACACGGTGACCTTGAAGAGCAGAACAGTTTCCAATCAATAACTATAGAACACTTTGTTCCAGGTTGTTCAAACATAGTATGTAGGTTGGTAATGACTAGTAGATGACCCCTATAGTTTTTCAAGGTACCAGCTCAAACGTCAAGGTCACAATGAGCTTGAAAAGCAAAACGGTTTCTGATCAAAAACTTTAGAAGGCTTGGTCCCAGGTGCTTCATACTTAGTTTGTAAGTTGGTCATGACCAGTAGATGACCCTTATAGTTTTTCACATCACCAGGTCAAAGGTCAAGGTAACAGAGACCTTGAATAGCAGAACGGTTTCCAATCAATAACTATAGAACCATTGGCCCAGGTGGTTCAAACTTAGTGTGTAGTTGGTCATGACTAATAGATGAACCATATAGTTTTTTTCAGGTCACCAGGTCAAAGGCCAAGGTCACAGTGACCTTGAAAAGCAAAATGGTTTCCAATTACTGACTATAGAATACTTCTGCCCAGGTTCCTTAATCTTGGTATATAGGTTGGCCATGACCCTCTGGATTTTCAGGTCAAAGACAAGGTCACAGTGACCTTGTATAGCTTGTATAGCTTACTATAGAACGCTTGGGCCCAGCTCCTCAAAACTTCATAGGTAGGTTGGTTTTGACAATTAGATGACCCCTAAAGGTTTTAGGGTTATAAGTTCATAGGTCAAGGTCACAGTAACCTTGAAAAGCAGAACAGTTTCTGCTGAATATCTAGGGAACCCTTGGGCCCAGGTTCGTCAGACTTTAGGTCAGTTTATAGGTTTGTCATGATCAGTAGATAACAACTATAGTTTTCAGGTCATTGGGTCAAAGGTCAATGGTCACAGTGACTTTGAAAAGCAAAATGGTTTCTGTTGAATAAGTGTAGAATGCTTGGGCACATGTTCCTCAAACTTTTTATATAAGTTGTTCATTACTTGATGATGAGCAATTTAGTTTTTCAGGTCACTACGTCACAGTCTCCTTGAATAGCAAAATGGTTTCTTATCAATAACTATTGAATGCTTGGTCCCAGCTCCTCAAAACTTCATGGCTGCCTCTAGGGATAAGGTGCTAGGGGGGCATATTTGTTTTACAAACATCTCATGTTTTACTATTAATATACAAATAAGTAAGTTGGCACTAAGCTGAGAACTCTACTAAAGTTTTATGCTGCCTGAAGATGTGAGCCTTTAGTCTCAGCTTCTTTGTCAATCCATCACACTTTCTTGTCTGGTCTGTTTCTCAGCTACCACTGACTGGAATTCAGTGAAACATTATGGAAAAGTTCAATATTAAGAGAAGATTGCATATAAAAAGCACTTGCTGGTAAGAATCATAGAGTTATGGCACTTGATTGTATTGTGATTGCCTTTTTCAAGGGACAATGACAGTGGAACATCTGTCATGTCACTTCCTGTTATGCTCTTGTTGAGCATGTTAGCAATTTCTCTGGGACATAGGACTGCTACTTTTCAGTATCAACTTTGTAAAACTGTCAATTTACATACATAATGAAGGGTATAGATTTAACAGAGCACACTGATACAGAATAAGTTTATAGTTAGTCATGATCAGTAGACCACCATACCAGATGTGCATTATTTAATAATATTTAGAAAATTGTGAAGTTACGATGAATCATTTAATTGCAGGTTAGCAGAGGCAGTGATAGCATTAGAGGAAATACTCAACAACAATGTGGATTCAAAAATTATAGCTGACACCATCACGGATCTAAACATCCTGGCTGATCTGTATCAGAAGATAGTAGATGGTACTGCTGTTGGTATGTGTTGGCAAGTTTGTTACTTCTTTTGTAGCTTTCATGTTTCTGATTCATCAAATTCTATTCATGGAATGCTTAACCCTTAATATATACTACTTGTGGTTATATTATAAAAGTATATGAATGCCAGTTTCTGGTTAAGCTGGAATTCACATCTTTAACTAAAATGTACTTTGAATTCCAAGCAAATAGTTAAAATTCAGTATTCAGAAAAAATGTTTCAAGTTGAAATTCATATAAAGCACATTTATGAATTGTTTTTGTGCAAAAGCAAAGAACACATTTGTGAGGTGTTAGTTTTGTTTCCTGCTTTAGGTGTATAAATATTGGTATGTCTTTAGTTAAAACCTTCGAATGTCATCAAACTTCATGCCTACAATGCAATATTTGCAATATTTTCAGGAAATTTTACATTGGGTAACTCTGTGATTGACCCGGCCAAAATACGACAACAAATAATTGATCAGAATTTGAATCTGACCTCAGATGTAGTTGATTGGCTGCTGAATGCAACACTTAATAGACAGGTATAAAGTACTGGTGCTCCTCAAGTCACACTTTGTGATATTACTCTGTGGGAAGAACTTCTGTGCAGATATATATATATATCTCGCTCTTTCTCTCCCTCCCTCTCTCTCTCTCTCTCGCTCTCTCTTATGTACAATGCAAATATCCCATAAATCATGCTTGGGTTTTGTGATCATACAAAACTGTTGTCTTTAAGAGGTGTTTGTATATTGTTTTGTCTAAAACCAAGTCTTACGTTACTGTTTTATATTCATAAAAACCTTGTTGAAAGGTAAAATGCAATAAATGATGAAATAGTTTGATATCATTAATCTATTCTATTAATATTTCATGATGATTATCACATACATTTTTCTACATCTATTTCAGTCTTTAAAGAGTTACTTTGATATGTTGTTTATAGAATTGAAGAAAGTACAATATGAATTGATTGGTTGACTTAATGGTCATTTTCTTCAAAACTTGAATTCACTTCATCCTGTCAGACATTTTTTTTTTAATTTTGTGAGTCATTTAAAATCAAAAATTTTGAAATTACATTCCATCATTGATTTTTTTTTTCAGCTGTTTGTTGGTGGTCTGAATGAGTCATCTTTGATCAACATTGTAGCCTCCCTGTTGCCACCAGTGTTTGTTTCTGAAAATGATACCATATCTTACATACGGCAAGAAGTGTGCAATGAGACAAGACTAAAGGAAATCTTTTATTTTCCAAATGAATCCATGTCAGACAAAGTACATGCTGAGCTTTGTGGCCTATCTCCAGACCAGTTCTATACATTGGCAAATGACTTTGTTCAGGATTTTGATATTGTTGCTTTTGAACAAGAGGTATTGATTTTCATGCGGCATAGCTTATGTTTTAAACAAATACACCCATTAATTATGCTTATTGTTTCTCTAACATTTCTGTTTATCTAGATCATATAGTTTATGTAATTGAGTAAATATGTGTAATGAGGGCATCTGAAGAAATTGAAAATATTTAGTTAACTGGATGCTGCTTAATGTGAACTCACTAGAAATATTGGTTCAAGATTAAATGTCTTACACGAAACATATTAATATACAGTTAAGTTTGCCAGTGGAATTATGTCTCCCCCCAAAAATGGGGGAGACATATTGTTTTTCCCCTGGTTGTCGGTCCGTCCGTCCGTCTGTCCGTCACAAAATCGTGTCCGCTCTGTATCTACCAAAGCCCTTGAAGGATTTTTATGAAACTTGGGTCAGATGTTCACCTCATCAAGGTGACGTGCAGAACCCACTTTGCAGGTGTGGTGTCTCAAGGTCAAGGTCACACTTGGAGGTTAAATGTCAAATGCCACAAAATCGTGTCCGCTCTGTATCTTCAAAAGCCCTTGAAGGATTTTTATGAAACTTGGGTCAGATGTTCACCTCATCAAGGTGACATGCAGAACCCACTTTGCGGGTGTGGTGTCCCAAGGTCAAGGTCACACTTGGAGGTTAAATGTCAAATGCCACAAAATCCTGTCCGCTCTGTATCTTCAAAAGCCCTTGAAGGATTTTTATGAAACTTGGGTCAGATGTTCACCTCATCGGGGGAGACATATTGTTTTTCCCCGGTTGTCTGTCTGTCCGTCCGTCTGTCCGTCACAAAATCGTGTCCGCTCTGTATCTACCAAAGCCCTTGAAGGATTTTTATGAAACTTGGGTCAGATGTTCACCTCATCAAGGCGACATGCAGAACCCACTTTGCGGGTGTGGTGTCTCAAGGTCAAGGTCACACTTGGAGGTTAAATGTCAAATGCCACAAAATCGTGTCCGCTCTGTATCTTCAAAAGTCCTTGAAGGATTTTTATGAAACTTGGGTCAGATGTTCACCTCATCAAGGCGACATGCAGAACCCACTTTGTGGGTGTGGTGTCTCAAGGTCAAGGTCACACTTGGAGGTTAAATGTCAAATTTTACAATCGTCTGATTCAATACTGCCTGCAGCAACTGGCTGGGGGGAGACATATGTTTTTGTTCAATCAAAAACCATTTCTAGTTATAGTATTGATATGTAAATAGATGTGTAACTTACAGATGGAGTAACAGTATACTATGAGAACATTTATTTCCGATTCAATCCCTTCAGTGCATCTTGCTAGGAAGGAATGATTTGATACTACAAGCACTGATCAGGACATTTCTAAATTTAAAAAATCATCTTTTTATGAAAAAAATTAAATGCCTTTAAAAAGTTATGCTTTTGAAACTTTACTGAGATCAGATTATTATGAAATGTCTGAAATCCAAACCAGTGTATCAGAATATTAGCCGATAGTTACTTAAGGAATATTAAAAAAGAAGAACAAAATAGTACTAATTTTGTTTCAGATACAACAGTTTGTGACACAGAACACTAATGGACAACAGCTTCTTTTGACCATTCTGGAACAAGCAGAATTACTGGAGCAGGTAAGTGTGTCTTCATCTGAACAGTTTGTGGTCATTTTTAGCTCACCTGAACACAAAGTGCTCAAGTGTGAGCTATTAGGATCAATGATTGTATGGCGTGCGTTTGTGTGCATTGTCGTGCGTCCTCAACAATTCGACTTGAACAACTTCTCCTCCTATACTGCTAAGCCAACTTTGACAAAACATGCCTGGGATATTTCTTGCATGAAGTTCTACCAAAGTTGTTCAAAGAATTGAAATCTATTAAGAACTCTGATTGCTATGGCAACAGAAAGGAAAAAATTTGAAAATCTTCTTGTCTGAAACAACAAGGCCCTGAGCCTTAAGATTTAGTATGTAGCATTGTTTAGTGGACATCTACCAAGTTTGTTCAAATTATACCCCTGGGGTCAAATTTGGCCCTGCCAGGGGGTGGGGGGCAAATTGATTCCACATAGGCTTATATAGGGAAAACTTTGAAAATCTTCTTGTCTGAAACGACAAGGCCCTGAGCCTTAAGATTTAGTATGTAGCATTGTCTAGTGGACCTCTACCAAGTTTGTTCAAATTATACACCTGGGGTCAAATTTGGCCCTGCCAGGGTGTGGGGGGCAAATTGATTCCACATAGGCTTATATAGGGAAAACTTTGAAAATCTTCTTGTCTGAAACGACAAGGCCCTGAGCCTTAAGATTTAGTATGTACCATGGTCTAGTGGACCTCTACCAAGTTTGTTCAAATTATACACCTGGGGTCAAATTTGGCCCTGCCAGGGTGTGGGGGGCAAATTGATTCCACATAGGCTTATATAGGGAAAACTTTGAAAATCTTCTTGTCTGAAACGACAAGGCCCTGAGCCTTAAGATTTGGTATGTAGCATTGTCTAGTGGACCTCTACCAAGTTTGTTCAAATTATGCCTACTGGGGTCAAATTTGGCCCTGCCCTGGGGGTCAGTTGATTTTACATAGGCTTATATAGGGAAAAAACTTCTTGTCTGAAACCACAAAGTCTAGAACTTAGATATTTTTAATGGAGCATCAGCTAGAGGTCATCTAATTATGCCCCTTGAATGAAAATTGGCTCTACCCTGGGGGGTCACTTGTATTCATATAGATTTATATAGGGAGATTCTTAAAAAAGCTTTTGATGTTAGCTCAACAGCAGACCCAAATGCAAAGTATTCAGGTGAGCAACTTAGGGCCATCATGGCCCTCTTGTTAAATGTATATAATAGTTTGGCTCTGTTGCACGTAAGGGCTGTAAAATCTAAAAATAGAAAAAAAAAATTGAAACAACATCTCTTAAACCGCATGGTAATTTTCCACCAATTTTGCACAGAAAAGTTCCTTAAAGAGCCCTCTATTGAAATTGCTCAAATGGTTACAATTTGTTGCACAAAATGGCAGCCATAGCTAAAAAATTATTTGCTTCAGATGACATCTGCGCACAAGCTGCTAGTTCAAAACTTGCTCTGCCCTATGGGTTTAATTTGTATAACATTTGCTTAACATCAGACCCACAGCCAAATTATTCAGGTGAGCAATCCAGGGCCATCATGGCTCTCCTGTTGTTCAATAAGATTGATGATATTATCACAGAATTTGGACCACACAAGCTCCTATTTGACCCTCAGAAACAAAATGATGATGGTGGGATATGGACTTGAGGAATGCATGCTAACTTCTCTGAAATACCGGTACTACTCATTTGGCTACATGTCTGATACTTGTTGGTAATAACTTACTGTGACTTAAAGATAATGTTAGGTAGTATAAAACTCATATGTCATTATGAATATGAATAATCTGATTAAAAACTTATTTAGAATGTAAGGAAGATTGATAAATACCGTTTTAAGAAAAATATATTAACAGTTACGGAGCAATACATCATGGCAGAAACCACTCCGAGACTTGTGGAATGCCGTGCAGGCATTGCAGTCGCAGCAAGAAAACTTTCCTACAGATGCTTCTTCATCATCAGTATTCCGTCAGCTTGGTTTATTTATATGTGGCAGACCTAATGCATTACTCTCCATTGAACAAGATCAAGCAGTAACTATAAATGAAGCAGACAGGAAACCAGTGAATGAAGATTTAGCATCTCAGAACAAACCATCAACAACAACTATGCCAACAACTACTGCAATACCATCAGCCACAACCAACAGCTCAAATATTGCCCAGACAACCAAAGATCCGATTTATGAACGTTTTAAAGACAGACATTGTGTTAGAGAAACAAGTAAGTCATCATTGTTTTGTACAGCTTAACCCTTCATTTGCCAGTTTACTACAAATAGTCATGTCCAACATTCAATTAGGACTGTTCCTTTTATCACAATAGTGGGTATTGATAAATGCATACTAACTGCATAGCAAACAGTGCAGCTCTTGATCAGACTGTATGGAATGCTGGCACCGCATGGGTGCTTTGGTTACAAGTGCAAAAACAAAAGCTGGCAACAGTGTCAAAGTCATTTGGATAGAATAAATTCAATGTTTTCAGCCTTAAATTTGTCTTATTTCTCATTTTGTATTAAAACTTGCAATTTGTTAGTCAGAAATGACATATAGTAAAAGCATTTTCATTTATTCCCCCCGCCAAAGGCGAAGGGGATATTAGAAATGCCCTTCGTCCATCCGTTCGTCTGTCCAAAACAATTTTGTCCGGAGCATAACTCCAAAACTACTTGAGGGATTTTATTCAAACTTCATACCAGGGCTCCCGAAAACCGAAAATTTGTCAGTTTTGACCGAATTATATCGCTATAGACCGATTTTGATGTCTAAAAGTGCTTAAAAGATCGGTCCAGATGATTTCCATAAAGAAAAAAACTCTGTCTGACTTTTCATAAAACAGTCAAAATCTCACACCAAAACCTCAATTGATCGCCAATCCGGTACTTCACACCTATCATAAAACCATAAAACTGTCACTGTTGCCCGCAGCAATTATCGCCAATTAACTTGTAAACAAGTAAAAGTGTGCTTGATTTGCAGCTGGCCAATCGATAAAAGTTGACCGGCTCAAACTGTGAAGTATAATTTCATCGAAATCAAACTCCCCACGGCAGTTACTTCCCCTGATCAGTACAGAAAACAGTTAAAGTAGAAAAGCGTGACGTAACCGGTGCAAGGAGTTTGCATCGAAATAGGCAATAAGTGTCGTCTGCTTAATTTCATTAAGGGCTTAATAGTAATTGTAGTGGCTAGCTGCAGCACAAAGCACACTTTAAAGTATCAGTGACTAGTTTGACGTTGTAAAATTAGCTCTAATTCTACTTTCGCTTTGAAAAACACATATTTTCGCGACGTCAACACTATCATAACTCAAATTGTTCTTTGCCCTTAAATCGTTTCTATTTTTTTTGTTGGTTCTTGGTCTCAGAGGAGGTGGGGGGGGGAGGGTTCGAGGTCTCAGACCGATTGAGATTTCAAAATTTTAGGAGCCCTGCTTCATACACTGACAGAGCACATTGGTAGGTAGTGCAGTGTGCAAGTGCAATAACTCTACCTTGCCTTTTTTTAGAGTTATTCTGCTTTATCAGATTTACTTGATAAATTTTGTCCGGAGCATAACTCCAAAACTGCTAGAGGGATTTTATTTAAACTTCATACACTGACAGAGCACATTGGTAGGTAGTGCAGTGTGCAAGTCCAATAACTCTACCTTGCGTATTTTTAGAGTTATTCCCCTTTATCAGAATTACTTGATAAATTTTGTCCGGAGCATAATTCCAAAACTACTTGAGGGATTTTATTCAAACTTCATACACTGACAGAGCACATTGGTAGGTAATGCAGTGTGCAAGTCCAATAACTCTACCTTGCCTATTTTTGAGTTTTACCCCTTTATCAGAATTACTTGATAAATTTTGTCCGGAGCATAACTCCCAAAGTACTTGAGTGATTTTATTCAAACTTCATACACTGACAGAGCACATTGGTAGGTAGTGCAGTGTGCAAGAACAATAACTTTACCTTGCATATTTTTAGAGTTATTCCCCTTTATCAGAATTACTTGAAAAATTTTGTCCAGAGCATAACTCCAAAACTACTTGAGGGATTTTATTCAAATTTCATACACTGACAGAGCACATTGGTAGGTAGTGTAATGTGCAAGTCCAATAACTCTAACTTGCCTATTTTTTAGAGTTATTCCCCTTTATCAGATTTACTTGTTTACATTTTAAAAATCCCAGCATTTACATGTATATCTAATTCTTGAATTCTTGAACTTATTATCCCCCCCGCCAAAGGCTGAGGGGATATTAGAAATGGTCTCTGTCCGTCCGTGTGTGATTTTCTTCAAACTTCATATACTGAAAGAGCACATTTGGAGGAGGTGCAGTGTGTAAGAATAATAACTCTACCTTGCCTACTTTTAGAATTATTCCCCTTTATCAGATTTAATTGAAAAACTTTGTCTGAAGCATAACTCCAAAAGTGCTTGAGGGATTTTCTTCAAACTTAATACACTGACATAGCACATTGGTAGGAAGTGCAGTTTGCAAGAACAATAACTCTACCTTGCCTTTTTTTTTGTGGGATTTTCTTCAAACATTATTACATTGAGTGTTTGAAAGTACAACCTTCTGGTAGCTTCTTCCCGGCGGGGGGATTAACCATGTGTAACATGGCTCTTGTTTTAATTTTTTTTCTTTGTTTTACAGCTCCACAGTGCAATGCATTGTTCAAGAATTTGAGCAGACGAGGATCAGAAACACGGTTTCTATGGCGACAAATTAAACCATTTGTCAGAGGTTGTATACTGTATTACCCGCAGAACGAAATCACAGACAAGATCATAAATAATGTAAGCAGATGTTTTATATCAAGTTTTCAAGCATGTTTAATCAACCTTAATTGCATGTAATTATCAGATAAAATCAGTGCTTATTTCAGCTTAAATACACAAGACTGTACATGTATATGATGGATCATATACTGTCATGTACCTTGAGGAAATAATGGCTGTATTTTTTGTAAAGATTCTGAAGTCAGATTGTAAGTATTTTTACAAAAAATCCATCATTGGCTATCACAAGAGAATGCTTTTTATATGCCTGTTTGAAAAACAGGAGGCATTATGGGAATGGCCATGGAGGGTGGGCATGCAGGCAGCGTCCAGTTTTGTCTTGAGCATACTTTCAATGTGCGTGGATTGATTTTAATGATACTTGGTACCAGTGTTCACCATCATGGGGTTTAGTGTCACACGCATGAACCAAGTCTCTAAGTCAAAGTTCAAGGTCACACTTAGAAGTCAGAGAAAAACACTTGTCTGGAGCAAAGCTTCTACATGCATTGAGGGATTTTAATAACTTGGCATAAATGTTCACCGTTGTGAGGCAGAGTGTCACATGCAAAATTTAGGTCCCTATGGTCTGGGTCACACAGAGGTCAAAAGTCAGATAAAAGTATGAAAATGTGGGTATGGACCATTTTAGTCATCATGAATTGAGGTATTCTATCAAAAATGTTCACCGTCATGAGACTGAGCATTACACGCATGCAAGGTTAAGGTCACTAGAGATGATGAAATGTCCAGATTTTGTAGGGGAACTTAACTTCTATATGCATTGAGGGATTTTAGTTTTACTTGATATCAAAGTTCACCATCATGAAACATAGTGTTATGCGCATGAACCAGGAATCTAGGTCAAAGGTCAATGTCACACTTAGAGGTCAGAGGAAAATGCTTGTCCATGGCAGAACTTCTGCATGTATTGAGGATTTGAATATAACTTGGCACAAATGTGTCAAGGTCACACCTAGAGGTTAGAGGTAAAACTTGTCTGCAGCATATCTGTACCATGTGCAAATTTTAGGACCCTGTATAATTTCATGTACTTCAGACCTGGTATAAATACATGCTCATAATTTTGTCCACATGTCATTTTTCATTGCAATTATTCCCTTTTTTGGACTCATACCTGTATTAACTTATCTTCAAGTTCATTTCAAATGTTTGTTTGTTTAAGCCCGCCCGGCTAGCTCAGTCAGTAGAGCATGGGTTTGTCAGTCTTGACAATCCTGATTCAGTCCCCATCAGGGCCAGCAGATTTTCTCCATGATAATTGATCTATCGGTCATTTGTCCCTCACCTCTGAGGCAAGTGAGGAAGTAGTTAGTCACTTGCAGAGAAATTGGTTAGTAAACTGGTTGGATACCCAGGAACACTGGTTAGGTGGACTGACTGCCGGGATATGACCTTAGCTCTTTAACTGGCATTAAACCCCAATAAAACCAAACTAAACCAATCAAATGTTTGTTTCACTATCCAGCACTAGAAATAGTCAAACTTGCTTTCCTTGCTTCTTTTTGATCCAGTATGCCCACATCTTCTGCAAAGCTTTTGTGATTGGCCATATTTTGTGACAATGGCACCCTTGTTTCTGTAAGTTTTCATTATACCCCCACCACAAAATGTGGGGGGGGGGGGGCTATAATGGATTCGCTTTGTCGCGTCCGTCGGTCCGTCCGTCTCCATTATCGTGTCCGCTCTATAAATCCTATACCAACTGAAGGATTTTCTTCAAACTTGGCTGAAATGTTCACCTCAACAAAGGGATGTGCAGACCCATGTTGCTTATGAGTCAGCTCAAGGTAAAGGTCACAATTGAAGGTCAAATATCAAACAATCAAATATTAGACATTATGTCGTGTCCGCTCTGTAAGTCCTACACTAATTGAAAGATTTTCTTTAATCTTGGCTCAAATGTTCACCTCAACAAGGGGATGTGCAGAACCCATGTTACCCTTTTGCCGGCTTAAGGTCAAGGTCACACTTGTAGGTCAAAAATTGACTTAGAAAATATTCTTAAATTTTAACATGTATTTGAATATTTCTGAAACTAGAAAACGTATTTGCTTGAAACTTAAAGTATATATGAAGTGTCACAATTAGGATATGCAGGTCAAGTTTCGTAACTCTGTATTGCATTTTGACAAAGTCATGCCCCTTTTTAAGTCTTCAAATTTACATACAATCAAATATTAGACAATATGTCGTGTCCGCTCTATAAATTCTATACTAATGGAAGAATTTTCTTCAAAATTTACTCAAATGTTCAACTCAACAAGGTTATGTGCAGAACCCATGTTAACTTTGTGCCGGCTTAAGGTCAGGGTCACACTTGAAGGTCAAAATTGACTTAGAAAATGTTCTTAAATTTTAACATGTACTTGAATATTTCTGAAACTAGCACAGGTATTTGCTTGAAACTTAAAAGATGTATGAGGTATCACAAGTAAGATATGCAGGTCAAGTTTCATAACTCAGTATTGCATTTTGACAAAGTTATGCCCCTTTTTAAGTCTTTTAATTTACTTACAATCAATACTAGACAATATGTCGTGTCTGCTCTATAAATTCTATACTAATGGAAGGATTTTCTTCAAACTTGACTCAAAAGTTCACCCCAACTGGGCAATGTGCAAAACCCATCTTACCCTTGTGCCAGCTTAAGGTCAAGGCCACACTTGAAGGTCAAAAATTGACTTAGAAAATGTTCTGAAATTTTAACATGTACTTGAATATTTCTAAAACTAGAACAGATAATCATTTGAAACTTCAAATATATACGAAGTGTTGCAAGTAAGATATGCAGGTCAAGTTTCATAACTAAAAAAAGTGTGTGGGGGGGGGGGGATAACTTTGTATTGTATTTTGACAAAGTTAAGTCCATTTTTATGTCTTTAAATTTATTTACTATAATATTTCTTAAACCAGAACAGATATTTACTTGAAACTTAAAATTTATCTGAATGGTTACAAGCAAGCTCAGATGATGAAAATTCTACAATGCCATTGAATTATGACACAAGTTATGGCCCTTTTAGGCTTAGAAATGTTCTGATATAACCATTAATACTTAAATGTTTCTGAAACTAGAACAGATATTCACGAAAATGAAAGCTTATTTGTAACTGTTTCGAACATGATTTGACAATAAATATTTATACTATTACCTGTACAATTTGTTTGTTTTTTTCACCAGAGATAATTTCTTTTTATGTATATGTATTTGTGCCACTAAAGTTATTCCCTTAACCACCCTTCCATGTCGTCTTCTGTCAAGGACATTGGTGGGGGTATGAATCGCATTCAGCGATAGTTCTAGTTTAAAATTTGTTTCAGGGTAAGTAATACAAAAGACAAGACTGTAGTGTTTTATATAACAAAGCTGTATAAAAAAGATAAAAGGAAAAACATGTCAGTAGAAGAATGGATAACCTTAAAAAAAACATGCCTGAATGCTGTAACAAAACTATTCATAATTTAATTTTTCTGTTCTACTTTTAGACTCAGCAGTTTTTCAAAGACCTTGAGAATATTGGAAATCTAGCAGATTCTTGGGCTGACTACTCCCCACAGCTCTTTAGTTATCTCAACAATAGTCGCACAATAGATGCCTTGAGGGTAAGTTTAAATAAAAGGATTTTCTATGTTTGAATGATTCTTAAACAAGTGTTGTGAAGGTCCAGATTAAGGTAATACATAGACTGTGCAAGTGGTTTAATTTTTTCCAGTTTTAAAACCAGTCCAGTACTGGTCAGTCTAGTGCTTATTTATTTGCTGGTGAAAAAAAAAATTGGTTAACTTTTAAAAGAAAATACTAACCCTTAACCTGCTGGAACCGAATGTGATTAGCCTTTGCCACTAGTATAGAGCCAGGCCAGCCTGCAAATCCGTGCAGTCTGACCAGGCTCTTTACTGTTGGTAGCTCATTTTTTTATTTTGATACTGAAATCCCTTAAACTTTCAATGGACTGTTCCAAATTCAAAGCTGGGCAAATTCATTCAGAACGCTTAGGCCTAGGAGCTTCAAACTTGGTAGGATGATTGTCCATCACAAGTAGATGACCCCTATTGATTTTGGGGTCAAGGGGTCAAAGGTCAAGGTCACATTGACCTTGTAGGTAGAAACGGTTTCCGACCAATAACTAGAGAACTCTTTGACCTAGGTTCACCAAACTTGGTATGCTGGTTGGTCATCACCAGTAGATGACCTCTATTGATTTTTAGGTCATTAGGTCAAAGGTCAAGCTCACAGGGACCTTAATCCTAAAAACGGTTTTCGATCAATAACTAGAGAACACTTTGACCTAGGTTCACCAAACTTGGTATGCTGGTTGGTCATTACCAGTAGATGACCCCTGTTGACTTTGAGGTCATTAGGTCAAAGGTCAAGATCACAGAGACTTTCATCCTTAAAATGGTTTCCGATCAATAACTAGAGAATGCTTTGACCTAGGTTCACCAGACTTGGTATGCTGGTTGGTCATCACCAGTAGATGACCCCTATTGACTTTGAGGTCATTAGGTCAAAGGTCAAGATCACAGAGACTTTCATCCTTCAAATGGTTGCCGATCAATAACTAGAGAACGCTCTGACCTAGGTTCACCAAACTTGGTATGCGGGTTGGTCATGACCAGTTAATGACCCTTTATTGATTTTGAGGTCATTAGGTCAAAGGTCAAGCTCACAGGGACCTTTATCCTAAAAACGGTTTCCGATCAATAACTAGAGAACGCTTTGACCTAGGTTCACCAAACTTGGTATACTGGTTGGTCATCACCAGTAGATGACCACTATTGACTTTGAGGTCATTAGGTCAAAGGTCAAGATCACAGAGACCTTCATCTTAAAAACGGTTTCTGATCAATAACTAGGGAACGCTCTGACCTAGGTTCACCAAACTTGGTATGCTGGTTGGTCATGACCAGATAATGACCCCTATTTATTTTGAGGTCATTAGGTCAAAGGTCAAGCTCACAGAGACTTTGATTCTAAAAACGGTTTCCGATCAATAACTAGAGAATGCTTTGACCTAGGTTCACCAAACTTGGTATGCTGGTTGGTCATGACCAGTTAATGACCCCTACAGATTTTGAGTTCATTAGGTTAAAGATCAAGGCCACAGGGACCTTGATCCTAAAAATGGATTCTGATCAATAACTAGAGAACGCTTTGGCCCAACCACAAGCAATTAGGTGCTGCAGGGGGGCATTTATGTTTTACAAACATTTCTTGTTTTATTTTGATATTGAAATCCCTTAAACTTTGAATGGACTGTTCCAAATTCAAAGCTGGGCAAATTTATTACAAAAATTCAGCAGGTTCAGGTTAAAGTCTTGTAGTATGAATGGAATGTTTGTACATAGACTGAAAATCAGCTTCCTCTTACTTGTGTTTTGTGTTGTAGTTTCTTGAATTGATATCAAGGATGAAATTGTTCTATGGAGGATGATCCTTTGATAATTAATCTAATGCAAGAACATTTTTCAAGAAATTTATATAAGGAACCTTTTATGAACTTGACCATATCTTGTTGCAGTTGGTGTTGGACAGCAGTTTATGTTCCCTGGCTTCATCTTATGCTGAGTCCCAGCTAAGTCCCGACAGCACATTTAACACGTCAGCTGTCTGCTCCTTCCTTAAGCAGTACTTAAACAATGGACCCAGCACCACACAGTATGACTGGAGAAACTCCTTGAACTATACTGATGAGCTCTTTAGCTATATCTCTGAGTACATAAAGGTAATATACCATAACAGTGAACTTAGCTATATCTCCGAGTACATAAAGGTAATATACCTAACAGTGAACTTAGCTATATCTCTGAGTACATAAAGGTAACATACCATAACAGTGAACTTAGCTATATCTCTAAGTACATAAAGGTAATAAACCTTACAGTGAACTTAGCTATATCTCTGAGTACATAAAGGTAATATACCATAACAGTGAACTTAGCTATATCTCTAAGTACATAAAGGTAATAAACCTTACAGTGAACTTAGCTATATCTCTGAGTACATAAAGGTAATATACCATAACAGTGAACTTAGCTATATCTCTAAGTACATAAAGGTAATAAACCTTACAGTGAACTTAGCTATATCTCTGAGTACATAAAGGTAATAAACCATAACAGTGAACTTAGCTATATCTCCGAGTACATAAAGGTAATAAACCTTACAGTGAACTTAGCTATATCTCTGGGTACATAAAGGTAATAAACCTTACAGTGAACTTAGCTATACCTCCGAGTACATAAAGGTAATATACCATAGCAGTGAACTTAGCTATTTCTCCGAGAAAATAAAGATAATATACCATTACAGTGAACTTAGCTATATCTCCGAGTACATAAAGGTAATAAACCTTACAGTGAACTTAGCTATATCTCTGGGTACATAAAGGTAATAAACCTTACAGTTAACTTAGCTATACATTCGAGTACATAAAGGTAATATACCATAGCAGTGAACTTAGCTATTTCTCCGAGAAAATAAAGGTAATATACCATAACAGTGAACTTAGCTATATCTCCGAGTACATAAAGGTAATATACCATAACAGTGAACTTAGCTATATTTATGAGAACATAAAGGTAATATACCTTACAGTGAACTTAGCTATATCTCCAAGTACATAAAGGTAATATACCTTACAGTGAACTTAGCTATATCTCCAAGTACATAAAGGTAATAAACCATAACAGTGAACTTAGCTATATCTCTGAGTACATAAAGGTAATATACCTTACAGTGAACTTGAAGGTATAAAAAATTTAAGATAGAAGAAATCAAAAAGATATTGACCACTGCAATATAGCTGTTGAAATATTTCCTGCTGATTCTAGTTAAGACTGGTTGAAAAGTCATAGAATGGTTCTTATTTAATAAACTTACGAAAAGTTTGATAGAAAAGTTACCTTACCTTTGGATCTGAGACTTTGTTCTTACTACAGTGCATTAAATAAATCAAGTTTAAACTTACTTTGATGAAAACGTTTTATTAGACTAAGACCATTGCATAGATTTACTTTATTTCAAGTGCTTCAACTTTGACAAGTTTGTTGGTTATACGGACCAACAGCAGATGATGAATGACGGCATTGCTATGATTGAAAAGGATTTATTCTGGGCAGCCATTGAATTCCCAGGCATGGATGAGACCACGACAGTGATGCCGACCAACATTGTATATAAAATACGCATGGATGTGGATAAAGTTGACAGTACTAAAAGAATCAGAGATAGGTATTAAATAATATTTTTGCATTATTGGTGAAAATGTTTGCATACTTCTACAATTTTCACAGTTTTATTTACAATAGTATGCTTTAGTACTGTCAATGGTACTCATTTGTTCAAATCTTTGGGAAAACCTGACCCTTTTAAAATTTTGAAGTTTATTTTGTCTTCTATAGAACAGATTGTGTAATTGTTATTTCTGAAACATGATAGCAGGCTTCTTTGTTAGGAACTGAACATGTCCTAATGGCAGAGATTTTTGTAATTTGTTTCATTTTCAGCCAGTTTTTACACTTTGCAGATATCCCAAACCAGGGCCACGACGCCTTCCTTGGTATCTTAAATATTTCATGTATGGATTTGCGTATATACAGGATATGTTAGAACATGCAATAATTAAAATGCAGACAGGAATTGATGTGACATCAGATGTCGGAATAATTGCACAGCAGTTTCCATACCCATGTTACACTGAAGATAAGTGAGTAATGACCGCCACCTGTGTATACATTATACTTATTTATATACACCTGTTAAATATAACAAGTGCTCTACATTTTTCTCATCCAAACCCTATCATGTATCATTTAGGTATCCTAGACCAGGTCCAAGAAGATATCCATGGCCAGACTTGAAATATTTCCTGTATGGTTTTGCATATATTCAAGATATGATAGAGCATGCAATCATACATGTACAATCAGGGGGAGATAATTCACCAGTAGGAGTAATTGCACAACAGTTCCCTTATCCCTGCTGGCTGGAAGATAAGTGAGTGGTAAAATTGGTGCATTTTTTTCTGTTTTTTTTTTTTTTATCACAGTATGGGATGGCATTAAAAGTCTCACATAGTTCATTTCATTGACATGATCCAAATTTCACCCAAGTTACTTTGTTTTACCAGAGAGCTACTAATGACTTGCACTTCATACAAAATGTTTAAGAATACCTAATGAAGTAATATTCAATAGCCTCTCCATAGCCTAGGGGTTGAGGTGTCTGCTTACAAGCTGGGTATCAAAGGTTAGATTTCTATCAGTGGTTTGTTCTGACAAAGCTAGGGTGGAGCTCCCAGCTGGTTTAAGAATGTTAACTGATTGCCTGTCCATGTGGCATATCCGATAAGACATCAGGGAGTAAATTTGACACTATAATAATAAACAAGCTCTTTACTTTACTCTTTAGCAGTCAGCTGTCTTAAGTTTGATAACCCTACCAGAGTATTTATTTTATTCTGAACAAATTTTGAAAAAAAAAGGTTTTTCACCTATTTTATTTCAGTTAAGTCTAACATTGAAACTTGTGTATGAAAGAAATAGTAAGAACTCATCATAAGGTATAGTCTTTGTATCTAAGTCATCTTCAGTGATAGGAATATATACGAGATACATAGAAAAGATAGGTACGGGATAAAGGTATGTTTCATGATTAGCCACAGAATTTGTGAGGCTAAACATGAAAAAAACATGTTTAAGTTTAGGACACTGCCGGCTCACCAAACAGCACATATTAAAACAAAACAATTGTTACTTGTTTTTTTTTTTTTCTTTTTTTTTTTAGTCTATTTATGATAGGAAAATATTTGGCTGCTACATTAGCCATTATCCGTTTGGTTTCATTCCAGTACGGATGTTATTTGACCCTCTTTATTTGACCCTCACCACCGGAAGACGGCATTTGAAAGTTAACATGTGAAAAATTCTTTTGAATGTATCTTGGCTTGCGTTTCAGTTCTGTTAAATGTTAAAGATTATTTCATTTTGAAACAATAGAGGCATTATATATCATATATCAAACAGAGACAGTTCCTTTTTAAAGCAACAGTTATACAACCATTGACAACGACTTCATAAGAAGCTACTCAGGTGGATGACAAATGGTACGGCCAAGCCACACTACTTCGTTTAAAGCAACCAAGCAACCGATTTATCTCAGTAAGCAACTGAGCAACCCATATGTGTTGTTTATATGCAATCGAGCCGGTGCTTTTAGTGCTTTGTAAGCAGCCAAGCAATGCATACAAATATATATTTCATTATAAACCGTTCCATATAGATTGTTAAATTGACCACCGCCATTATGAAGATCATGTGACCACCTGCCATTAAAGGACTGCTAAATCTCGCTATGATGGTTAAGTTCCGTATAAATCTGTTTAACTTTAGCACATTTCAAGGTGACATACTGCCTTATATTGCGTGAACTTTGTTGCAGAATAAACCATTTTATTGTATTATTATTACTATTTTGTATGTTTTATTTCTGACTTGAACATATTATTTATTGAATTATTTTACACATGAAAGACTGTGAAAAAGACCATGGACTGTTCATAGTGGAAACTTGAGTTGTGTAAACCACATATAATATGTTTAAAACGCAATTAATATTGAAAGCACTGTTTTCCTTTTCAAAAGGTGAAACTATGATTTCAATTATTTCAACAACTCTGAAAGCTTAAAAAATGACAAAATTAAACATCTCGCTCATCAACCACATGTTCAATCTATTTTAACTAAAACTTGCTTTATTCTCCTGATACAGTTTCGAAGAATACTTGACAATAAATATGCTCTATTTAGCTCTTCTTTAAATATCAATCTGTCTTTTGTCTTTCGCCGTGTCCTGTGGTAAAGGAATGTGGTTACATAATATGGGGGTTACATACTGTCTTTGTTTTGATAAGTCACCGTTAATTGTCATTATTGGTCTTGCTTGATCAGTCACATTAAAACACTGTAATAATGAAATTTGCTCTTGAGAAAACGCTGAAGGCTATAAAACATGGGCTTTATTTGTTCCTGATTGTTATATGAAATTTAAGAATATAAATTCTTCCTTATTGATCTTACAATAATATGTTTGCTTTCCTTCTTCTTATTTTTAACATTATTGTTGATGATATTTCTTGTAATATGGAAAACAGAATTACTACGACACCTATAAAATTGTACCCTTTTTGTCAGAGTTTGTAAAGGTAGATACATGTACTTTTTAAAAGCAGTTTTTCATGAAATTTTGATAAAATAAGAATAATTAATCTACTGGAGAATTTCACAAGACCTTTATTTAACAGTTCAATAGATAAAATGTCAGCAAAAAATCATTTACAAATATACTTTTTTTTGTTAAAAGACCTTGGGATAGATCTTTCCTGATAATAAATGCTTCATGTGGTTTATATGTATCTGTTTCTCTAACATCACATTATAGCTATAAAATTGGGACTTTTTCTAAGCTCCGCATTATAAAACAGCTTCAATCTGCGCAGTCCCTTAATGGCGAACGCAAGGGAGGCAATCAGGTAGGTACTAATTTCTGGAACGGTCTATTTGGCAAGCAAGCATAAATTTTGTAATTTGTTATAGCTGTATATTATTATTTTATGCCCAAAGGGGGCATATTATGTTATGGTCCAGGGCGTCCGTCCGTCTATCCGCACTACCGAAAGTAAATAGGGGGCAATCTGACTGTAAACATAACAAAAGAGAACAATAGAGTTTATTCCTTAACAAAACAATAAGGGGTCATTGGCCCTCTATTAAACAAAAGAAAATAATAAAAGAAAAGGCCCCCTATCCAGCTTAGGCTGGACATCCGTCCGTCCGTTAGCAATTTGGTTTCTGCAGGATAACTGGAGTAATCTTTAGCCTACAGTCTTTTACCTTCATGTGATTAATGCCCCAATTGGATGGTTAACCCCTATTGATTTTGGAGTCAGTAGGTCAAAGGTCAGACAAATCAAAATTTAGAGCAGATCATTTGATTTTAAAGCCTAAGGTTTCCTCCCTTATATCACAAATGCATCATACTTAGAAAAAACACCCTTCGGGCATATAATGCTCTGCCCAGCCGTGCTCTTGTTGTATACTGGTAGTGGTTTAACTTGATAAGTAGGCTATTTAAAAGGAATTGGATCACTATATTCATGCTACCACTAAATGTTTATTCCTGCTTTCACCAAAAAAAGCCCACACTTGTCTCAACATCATGAAAAAATTAAAACGTAATGATAAAAGTGTCATACATTGTAAGAAAGGGACAGTAGGACTGATGTAATGATATAAGTGTCATACAATGTAAGAAAGGGAGAGTAGGACTGATTTAGAATGTTATGCTTCGTTATCTTATTCATTACAAACTAATTTGTTTAACTTTATTACTAACACTTATTCCATGTAACATATGTGTTACCAGCTAAACATATACTGAACTACCTAATTTACATTTTGACTTGCCTGTAGCATTTAAAGCATACATTTCTCATAAAGAGAGTATTCCTGAGTCATCTATTCTAAATTCACTTTAAGTTATCAGACTACATAGCTTTTACACATATCTTTTATTGCTTTGATTTGATTACCGGTGAAGGGATCCATTTCAAAATATGTTCTTACACATTTCAGATTACATACCTAAATAGATTAAGAATTGCTATTACAATTCTGATTGATTTGGTTAAATGTGTTAATGTCTTGATACTATAATAACTTTTCTTGTTGGATTAATAAATGAGAAGTTAAGACATTGGTAAATATTTCAAACAGTAAATTTTCAATAATTATTTGTTGAGTTTTGACTACTTCTTGCTTTTCTGTTCAGTTTTAAAAATGTAATTCTAGTTTGTTTGTTTCTTATTTGAAAAAGCCTTATGGTCTCATACATGTCTCAACTTTCCAAGTGATATAACTGACCAGGGTTTTTGTAACTTATTTGAATTTCAGATTCATATATGCCATATCAAGAATGTTGCCGTTGTTTATGATTCTGGCATGGATTTTGACGACAGCCATGTTGTGTAAGAGTATCGTGTATGAGAAAGACCGTCGTCTGAAAGAGGTCATGAAGATAATGGGTCTTGGCAATGGCGTACATTGGATGGCGTGGTTTATCAATGCCTTTGTAATGATGTTCATAACCATAGTCATTCTTGTTATAGTTCTCAAGGTAATGCAGCGGGGTTGTTTTTACAGGCATTGAATTGTAATTTATTCACCTGACTTTAAATGTTTGTTGCTGTTTTTTTGGACATTTTTGATAAGAACTTTCTCAGAGATGTGAAAATAGGCCGAAAATTGTTGAATTTAACCTTATTATGGCACTGGCTGCCACTTAAAATGTTTTTTCATGTTAAAAAGTTGAGAGAGCATTTTAGTCGATGCACAAGTAACACGTATGGTTAGCACAATTACACCTCAAATACATCCATTTGCAGTTGGCTTTTTGTTTGTGTTTTGCATCTTATGAAGACCTCTTGATTATAAATGAGAATACTTTTGTTGCAGGTTGGGAAAGTGTTAGAGCATTCAGACCCTTCGGCTGTTTTATTTTTCATGACAATATTTGCAATTGTCACGATTATAAAATGTTTCCTGATCAGCGTTTTTTTCTCTCGCCCCAATTTGGCTGCCTGTTGTGCTGGGTTTATATACTTCCTTGGTTATCTGCCTTACATGCTGATGCTGCAGTTTGATGAAGTGCTGACCAGGAGTACAAAGATGGCTGTCGTAAGTCTGTCATGTTGTCAAACAAGAAAGAAAATTTTCATATAGAAGTAGTCAGAAATATGTTTCTGGTGAATCATGAGAGATTGCATTGAGAGATATGAGTTCAGACCTGCAGTCAACTCTTCTCAGGATTGAATATATGTGCAGTCTATTTTTTCCATTCTCTGTGCCACTCAGGGTATATACCAGAAAAACAAACAACTTGAGCTAACAGAATACATGTATGATTGTCAAATGGTGTGAAACAGAACCAGTTCAGACTAAAGACATTAATTGAACTGATGTTAATATCCTGAGATTTTGAAAGCAATTTGATCAGAGTCGTTAAATTTTATCTTAGTTATAAATGAAGAGATAAAGTTTTACTATTGCTGTCCAAGATAATGTCTTAATTCAACTGCTAGCCTGTGATTAGATTCAATGTTAAACATTTATATGTCTGTTCCAGGGCCTGTCATCAAATGTGGCATTTGGCTATGGGTGTAACTTCATTGCCCTTTGGGAAGAACAAGCCATCGGTCTACAGTGGAGTAACATAGCCCTCAGTCCTGTGAATGATGATGATTTCAACATGTCACATTGTATCACCATGATGCTCATTGATGCAGTACTCTATGCTTTATTAACATGGTACATCGAGGCAGTGTTCCCAGGTAAACTGTTATGGCTGGATACAAGTTGGTTCTTGTATTCATTTAGACTTGTATTAACATGGTACATTGAGGCAATGTTCCCAGGTAAACTGTTATGGCTGGATACCAGTTGGGTTCTTGTATTCATTTAGACTTGTATTTACATGGTACATCGAGGCAGTGTTCCCAGGTAAACTGTTATGGCTGGATAACAGTTGGGTTCTTGTATTCATTTAGACTTGTATTAACATGGTACATCGAGGCAGTGTTCCGAGGTAAACTGTTATGGCTGGATACCAGTTGGGTTTTTGTATTCATTTAGACTTGTATGAACATGGTACATCGAGGCAGTGTTCCCAGGTAAACTGTTATGACTGGATACCAGTTGGGTTTTTTGTATTCATTTAGACTTGTATTAACATGGTACTTTGAGGCAGTGTTCCCAGGTAAACTGTTATGGCTGGATACCAGTTGGGTTCTTGTATTCATTTAGACTTGTATTAACGTGGTACATCGAGGCAGTGTTCCCAGGTAAACTGTTATGGCTGGATACCAGTTGGGTTTTTTGTATTCATTTAGACTTGTATTAACATGGTACTTTGAGGCAGTGTTCCCAGGTAAACTGTTATGGCTGAATACCAGTTGGGTTCTTGTATTCATTTAGACTTGTATTAACATGGTACATCGAGGCAGTGTTCCCAGGTAAACTGTTATGGCTGGATACCAGTTGGGTTCTTGTCTTCATTTAGACTTGTATTAACATGGTACATTGAGGCAGTGTTCCTAGGTAAACTGTTATTACTGGATACCAGTTGGGTTTTTTGTATTCATTTAGACTTGTATTAACATGGTACTTTGAGGCAGTGTTCCCAGGTAAACTGTTATGGCTGGATACCAGTTGGGTTTTTGTATTCATTTAGACTTGTATTAACATGGTACATCGAGGCAGTGTTCCCAGGTAAACTGTTATGGCTGGATACCAGTTGGGTTTTTGTATTCATTTAGACTTGTATTAACATGGTATATCGAGGCAGTGTTCCCAGGTAAACTGTTATGGCTGGATACCAGTTGGGTTTTTTGTATTCATTTAGACCTGTATTAACATGGTACTTTGAGGCAGTGTTCCCAGGTAAACTGTTATGGCTGGATACCAGTTGCATTCTTGTATTCATTTAGACTTGTATGAAGAAAATAAAATTCTTATAATAGTTTTAATTAGGTCCTTACTTCTCATAAAACACTGTCCTTTGAACACTGATAAGATTAAGATATTTGTTTTGATTTGTTCCATTGCATTAAATTCTTGTTCTTTTTCCAATGTGTTCACCAGGTTATACACCCACTTTGGGTTGATTTCTTGGTGATTTCCAAATATTTAAGAAACTGCACTTACATGTATATTTTTTTCAGGCCAGTATGGAATACCAAAGCCATTTTATTTCCTATTCACCAAGTCCTACTGGTGTGGTGGTAGCAACAAATATGATGGGCATGACCTCAGGTCAGCCAATATGGAACTTAATGGACAAGGTAATGAAATTTAAAAACAAAAACAACATTCTATTCTGCTTAATGTTTCTGTTTTTGTTATCAGTGCTATAATTTTATGACATTGGTAGTCAAAACATAGTTTGCAATGTCAAAAATTGTTAAATGTCACATAAATCAAAACTTGAAATTAAAAATGAAACTCTTGTAAATGTACTTTTTATTACTGTTATTACTGTATTTAAAGTGAATTCTTTGCCATAGTGTGAGTTTAAAAAAAAACATATTTGACATAGTCAGTTAATAGACATAACAGAAATTTCAAGAACTGGTATTTTATGATGTTATTAAAAATGAATTCTGCTGTTTAAGATAAAAAAATGCAAATTTGTAAAGGTATCAGAACACAACTGAAGAAAAGGTGCTAGAGTCATGTACATGTTAGTGTCATGTACATGTTACTGTCATATACATGTTAGTGTCATGTACTTGTTAGAGTCATGTGCTTGTTAGTGTACTTGTAAGAGTCATGTACATGTTAGAGTCATGTAAATGTTAATGTCATGTACTTGTTACTGTCATGTACTTGTTAATGTCATGTACATGTTAGTGTCATGTACTTGTTAGTGTCATGCATGTGTTAATGTAATGTACATGTGTCATGTACTTGTTAATGTCATGTACATGTTAGTGTCATGTACTTGTAAGAGTCATGTACATGTTAGTGTCATGTACTTGTTACTGTCATGTACTTGTTAATGTCATATACATGTAAGTGTCATGTACTTGTAAGAGCCATGTACTTGTTAGTGTCATGTACTTGTTAGAGTCGTGTTCATGTAATATTTTTTAACCTGTTGAACTCCCACTTTGGTTTTTGTTTCAGACAAAGACACAGTAGAGGCAGAGCCTAAGAATAGAAATGTGGGTGTGGCTATAAGGAATTTGAAAAAGAAATACTCCTCAAGTAACCGATTGGCAGTTGACGGACTCAGTCTTAACTTTTATGAAGACCAGATTACCTCCTTCCTAGGACACAATGGTGCTGGAAAGACAACAACTATGTAAGCTTTACCTTTACTATTATATCTGTGGTATATATTGTTACAGATGAATTCATAAGAGACTGATTTTTCCAAAACTGGACTGAAGCTTTAACCATATACTTCCCTTTTAAAAGACAGCAGATCTGAAATTATTATCATGCTTTGATCTTTGTATTTGTGGTAGCATGAATGTTTGGGCTTTGGCTGTTTAAGAATGTTAAAAGTTTCAAAAATAGACAGAAGTTTGACAGGTTCATAAGTTACTCCCTGGGCATGTCTAAGGTTAAGCCATTACTTTCTTGTTCAAAGGAATATTCATTGTGGTAATAGTGATAGTATTTATTTTTTATTACAATATCTAATAATCTTAACTCTTTTTTTCTATAGGTCAATTTTGACTGGTCTTTTTCCACCATCTGAGGGTACGGCATTTATCCATGGAAAAGACATTCGCACAGAGATGGATCATATCAGACACAGTCTGGGAACATGCCCTCAACATAATGTCCTATTTGACTGGTATGACATCTCCTTACACTTCAAAATGTAGAAATTATTTCTTCATGTATATGCCAGACAAAGTCTAGTACATTTATCTTGTAGACTGTTTTCTTGTTCATGATTTTTAAAGGAGGCATAGGGGACCAGCCTGCCTAACCTGCTACAAGCTTATATACACTTCTGCTTTGTGAATGGTAGTCACACTTCCCTTTACAGAGTTAGTAACCTAAGTAACAAATTTTTAACATATGTTGTTAACAAATATTGTTCAGACTTAATTTTTGTGTTTGAGGTGAACTAGTATGTTTTATGAAACTAATACAACACATCTCTCTCACCAGTTTCCAGTATCTTAGGCAGAGTTTGTGAATTGTTTAATCCAAGATGGACATTCTTCTGTAACATGGTTCTACTTTGTACAATTTATTTTGCTATTTCAGGCTAACAGTAGAGGAACACTTGTGGTTTTATGCTCGCCTAAAGGGAAGCTCTTCACATGAAGTGAAGAAAGAATTAGAACAGATGATTAAAGATGTAGGACTCCCACATAAGAGACATGAACATTCAAGCAACCTGTCAGGTACAGTTTATCTGAGTTCATGAAGTCAGGTAGAACCTGTCATAAAAACAACCTGTGTGTAGATGCCAGAAATCTGCTCTCTTTCTTTATAGAATGTGTCATATGTAAAGTCACTGTGTTTTTTCATCGTCTTTAGTGAATAAAGGATGAAGGATATTTATTTGTTTTTTAAAAAGTGATCAAAGAATGAGAGTCCTTTTGCAAAGAAAAGTTTTTACCTGGTAAACTTTAATAAGATATTTCAAAATAAATATTAAGGAAAAATAAGAATCTATAGCTTTGTTGTATAACAAATTCAATATGGAAGCTTTAAAATATTGCTAAAAAAAGTCATGTGGCTCTTGTTCCCCCAATCACAGTGCATGAATAAAGAAGTTATAAATTTGAAAGTATGTAGATCATGTCTGTATTAAATTTAGTTTGTATTTACCAGGTGGAATGAAGAGGAAGTTGTCAGTTGCTATTGCATTTGTGGGCAACTCAAAAACTGTAATTCTAGATGAGCCCACAGCAGGGGTTGACCCCTATGCCAGGAGGGCTATTTGGCAACTTTTGCTTAAGTTAAAGAAAGGTACAGAGATGTTTCTTTTTAAAAACTAAGAAAATGAGGTATAAGTCAAAGGTGTATTCTGCCCCTGAAAGGAAACTAAACTGTCCTTTTTAGATGTTGTGTGCCCTTATTACCTATAAAATGGTTTTTGATTATGATTGCTGCAATTTTGATTTTATTGATATAAACTAGAAAAAAAGAAAATCATTCATAATACACCAGTAAATGTAATTGAGGGATATCCATTTATTGACACCAACCTATCATTTAGGTACCATTTTGATTTAGTTTCTGTAATTGATGATCCGTAACTAAACCTTTGCAAAAAAGTAAGGGCAGTTTTAACGGCTATTCTAGGTCGAACAATTATCCTGTCAACTCACCATATGGATGAAGCAGATGTCCTTGGAGACCGCATAGCAATCATTTCTCAAGGGCGTCTCTGCTGTGTGGGGTCAAGCTTGTTTTTAAAGAATCACTATGGTAATGGTTACTATCTGACCTTGGTACGTGCTGACACAGATGTGGATGAGGAAGCCATATTGAAGGAACAGCTTATGAAGAATGATGGTCGACCAATGTCTGCTGGTAGCGTGAGAACAATAACCAGTGTCCTGGTAGGTGACCTTCAGTTTTGAGTTTACATACACGTTTTATTTAGAATTTTTGCTTGTGAAAATCATATTAGGTTGAAGTCGGTGTCAGTTATAACAATTCCTGACTCTCATTTCTAATTTTCGTCACTTGAGTGTTGCAACTTTAATTGCAAAGGGAGCTAACAAAAGCAGTTCTATGTAATTGGTGATAAATGTTTTCATTAACAACTACTAGCATGGTGCAATGTTTTACACAATAGCTTGACTGCACATGAATTCTGTAAAATGTTTAAGAGATTTTTTTTGTTTAACAGAATATTGAGAGAGTTTTACAAATATTGAACTAATTCAAACTACTTGTTGTTTCAGCCAAGCCTGTCCAATGAGGTTGAGGATGAAGGTTATGCTGATGGGAAATCTGACAGTAGTGACCCACCTACCCCACCTAGTAACGATAACACATACCCTGGTAAACTATGTTCAGAGATTTGGAATTTTCCAGATTCAGTTCATATTATAGCTAGGAATAAATATGATAGATCATTCTGCATAAATTATTAAACTTAAGTGCTAAAATGGAGTATTTGTTCACAGCTCTCAATAGGTTGATGAAAGAAACAAAATACTTTTAAAGAGGTCTTATACATCTTAACATGCCTAGCTTGTCCATGAAACTCATGGAATCTAGAATTTTCTAGTCTCACCATAAGTCAGTTTTCAGATTATTTTCAACTATAATTAAACTGGACCCATGCAAGTCTGCACCAGTTATCAGGTTGTTCCACACCCCATCTCTGTGAATGATAATGTATTTGTAGTAATTTGGATGAGCCCTTACAATCATTGTAATATGCTACTTGTCTAATACAGATGGGATACTTTTGTAAAATTGCTTGTTTAAAATACATGTTGTATTTTGTATAAGTGAAGATAAAAAAGGGTGCTTTCAGGTGTTTTATGATGGTTCGTAGGTAGGAATGTAAAAGTTTATATTAGCAGATGTGAACACAGCACCTGAATTTTATTCCTTTAAACTGCAGTTCACAGTCAAGTGGTAAATTTTAACATTTTTTTATATTACTTGGCCAGAACTTGTACAAAAACAGTATGATAATATATATTTCTATAAAATTCACCTTTTGGATCCCGCTGTATGTTGAGTTCACTTCCATTCTAAGTATTACAACAAATGTGTCACAACTTCTTTTGAAGTTTTGTAGAATGTAGAATTCTTTTAAAGGTACATACCCTAGAGCTAATGCATGATATAGTGCAGATGTATCTTATTGGCCCATTCTTTATAACATGAAAAATAATTGAATATGTGAAGAAGAATTTATGTTCAAAAATGTCTCCTTAGGTCACATAGACCCTTAGAAAGTGTTCATATATAATAAATTGCTATCCTCCCAAAAAATGTACAACAGTAACCTTCTATTAACTAGTACTCATGGATTAAGTTTGCCTATCATACTTGGATTTTTTGATTGACACATTGACATCAGGTCATGGTTTATTCAATAACATTCAGTTTGATATAACTGAAAGAAATTGAGTGCTCTAAATTTTAGGGTATGCCTGTGTAATGGAAGAATTACATTTACTCTGAAATTGCATATGAAATAATAATCAGTTTGAGTTATCCATTTGAAAAGAAAAAACAGCAAATAAATTACTGATTACAAACATTCTGTAATTAAAAAAAAGAGAATTTATCAGTTGGATTTTTTTATTACACAATTACAAATAATATTATAACTGTAAGTTTAGAAATACAGCTATCAGTTATTCATCTTACATGCTTTTACAGGTGTGTCAATTCTAATCTAGATCACTTCTAATCAGAACTTTTCTAATGGTCTGGTAAAGTTTGGATTAGAGAGGTCCCATTGTTTTTTAATGAATAAGGTTAAATCTGCCGAGGGTGAAATACAAGAAACTTCCTTAAAGGAAAGGAAAGGGCCCATACCTTCTTTTTTCAGTGATTCAAGAGGTTTGCAATCATTTAATGATTCTCATTCTGGTTTCCTGTAGGATTCTCTGTGAAGAAGGTGACATCTTTTATCAAGAAGTATGTGCCAGAAGCCTGCCTGGTTGAGGACAACATGACTGAACTCAGCTACCAAATGCCAGCTGAAGCTGCACATAGAGGCGACTTTGCACGACTCTTCCAACAACTAGAGTATTCGCACTTGGAGCTTGGGATTTCAAGTTTTGGAATCTCAGATACGAGCCTTGAAGAGGTAAATTGTTGTTACTTACTTGGCAGATTTATGAAAAAAAATTCAAACATGGCAAACTTTTACAAAAGAGAGAGGACAAATAAAATGTTCCATTTTTAAACTATCATCTCTTCTGATATAATGCTTTATGTATTATGTAGTGCAGAGCTCCGGAAAATCAAAAAGTTGTTTGTTTTTAAGTTATGGGGGAAGGGCGGGTGTTGTGGGGTGTGTGTGTGTGGGGGGGGGTCCGTGACTGATTGAGATTTGAAAATTTCCAGAGCCCTAATATACTGATATTAGCTTTCATTTAAATCAACATTGTTTATTGTCACATAACCTTATATACATTGACAGTTGTACAGTTGTAATTATGTAATGATGTACAACTCACAAAATAAGCTTCTGTTCTCTACTGTATTGACAAATGGGTACACAGATTTTCCTTAAAAGAATTTCTTAACAAACTGTTCAATTTACTTCACGTTGATTAGATTCCTTTTAAAAAGAGGCACTTTTGTTTTATGTTTCACATTATGTAAGTCTGCACTGCCTGTAAAATATTCTAAGAAATGCTATATTTGTTACAGATTGAAAGTTCTACTATATTGACCACATTTTGAAAAACATAATTTTCATTTAGGTTTTCCTCAAAGTTGCTGAAGAAAACACTTTAGATGATCAAGATGAACTGAAGAGAAATAAACTAGATGAAATGGCTGATGGTAAGTAGATTAACAGTCTTACTTTTGTTTTATACCTTTGCAGACAAATTTCAAAAATGGCTATTTATGTAGGAGTTGACACCTACAGGCTGTTAAGTTGGTTTTTTTTTTTTGCTTCTTGTTATTTCAACAGGTTGCGGGCAGAATTTTGCTTCAGCAATTACTGTCCGTTTATGTCGAGATATTTGAGAAGGTGTTGAGAATTTTGAGAAGGTATTGACACATTTGAGTTTAGAATTCTACGCTAATAAATTGAGTGAAACAAGTAGAGGCATCATTGCTATAATCCTGTCATATCTCTCAAATTGTCTTACCTTCACAAATTGTCTTGTGACAGTAACAGCGAGTTTGAGGGGTTTGACGCATCAGACATCAGGGATTAGACGCATGCCGTTTGCGTGCAGAGATATGACGGTCCTTTTTTGGACCAACCAATTTACCAGCAAGAAATACTGTGTATCAAATTGTCTCTCTTTGTCTAAGGTTAACCTGCTAGCAGATTTTCCCACCAAAATCAGAGGCATGTGGTTGCGATTTTTGTGTGCACATTATGTACATGACAAAGCATTTTTTGCCTCAAACAAACTTGAAAAATCGATGGACATTAAACATGTCCCCTCGTTATATATGGCAAAATATGGTATTTCCATAAGTGATAAATATTTTACCTTAATTTTAATACTACACTTAAATTTTTTATACCTGTCACAACTAGTCCGAATAATGCTTATCATGATTGTGACAATAGTTTGCATCAAAAAAATTAGTTTCAGAGCAAGCATTCAGACATCTAATGAGATTAGAACCAAAATCTTCTGGTTAGAAGTTTTAGACTTAACTTGGGCATCTTTCATCCTTGATGCTATGAAGCTGTTTAAGCAGACATTCAAAAAGTCATTCAGTCATTTTATATTATACTTAATGTTTTACAGGTGGAAGAATTCCTCGGGGTGTATCAAGACTTAGCTTCAAACGGAAGAAGAAACTATCATTATTTGGGAGAAAATCTACAAACAGAGTGGATAGCAAAACAGACTTGATGGCAGAAGAAGATACAGGTAGACTGGCTTTAACTTTAGATAAATAACTTGTTCAAGACTAAAAGTTAATAAAAAAGATTTTGACCAGCTATAAATTTAACAGTGTTTTTAATTTTAGAGATGTAATTGTGTAGATTTAAAGGTTTCTGATAACAAGTGTATGTGTTAAAGAAAATGAATGTCTTAAATGTTAAAACATTCCTTTTTAAGGTTGATCTTTTGTGTCAAAATTCAGCTAGCATTTAGGTACAAGGTAGTGTTTATATCTGCTTTTCTCTGATAAATATTGAAAAAATAAGGTCTGTTTTCCAAGTGTTATGTATATAATGCTCTAATGATGAAATTAAATCATAACCTTACAGTATCTGAGACAACTTTAGGCAATCTATAGCTCTTACTTGCTAAATATTTCACAGTATGAGGTCATTTTGTTGTTCATTTGAAAGAGTAAGCATGTGAAAATGTTTCTGCTACAGGAAGTGTATTCCATTATAAAGTGTTATTCTGTATTTTTGATACATCAGTGCTGAAGCGTTTGTTAGCTGGAGGTATAAATACTTGTGTGTAAAGTAATAGTCAACTTGCATTTTTCCTTTGATATTAAATGATTTTTACTTTTTGAAATGACTATGCAGAAAGCATGTTTTATCATGCTGTTGCTGTAGCATTTTCATTTTATGTACTGCATAGATCTCTTACATCCTTTAGCAACTCTAAATTATGCTAAAGTTAATTATCAGTTTAGTTTTATTCAGTTATGCATATGGGCAAGTGTTTCACAGGACATGTTTTAATATATATTTTGCATGGAAATTTTGTATTCAGGTAATATTTTTCCCTTGGCCTATGCACTAGTGTTCTTGCATGACTTTGTAACCATCTTGTCAGGGAACTCACTGCCTTTTCCCTGTCCTGCTATGTACCAGGTCTCTAGGTCAGAGGTCAAGGTCACAGTCACACTTAGAGGTTAGATGAAAATTCTTGTCTGGAGCAAAACTTTTACATGCATCTAGGGATTTTATTATTACTTTGCACAAATGTTCATGACTGTTAGGCAGAGTGTCGCACGCAAAAAACAGGTCCCTATGGCCAAGATCAAGGTCACTTACAGAGGTCAAATGTCAGATAAATGTATGAAAATGTGTGTATGGACCATAAAGTCATCATGAATTGAGTGATTCTTATATGTTCACAATCTTGAGACTGAGCTTTACACGTATGATCAAGTTCCATATATGCAAGGTCAAGGTCATTAGGGATGATGAAATGTCCAGATTTTGTCCTGAGCATAATTATCTTCTACATCCATGGAGGGATTTTAGTATTACTTGATAAAAATTTTCACCATCATGAGACACAGTGTCTTGCACATGAACCAGATCTCTAGGTCAAAGGTCAAGGTCACACTTACAGGTCAGATGAAAATTATTTTCTGGAGCAAAACTTCTACATGCATTTAGGGATTTTAATATAACTTGGCACAAATGTTCACTATTGTGAGATGGAGTGTTGCGCACAAAATTTAGGCCCTTGTGGCCAAGGTCAAGGTCACAAATAGAGGTCAAAGGTCAGATAAAAACATGAATATGAGTATGGACCATTTACTCATCATGAATTAAGGGATTCTGTCATAAATGTTTACCATTATGAGATTGAGTATTTCATACATATTCCATTGTCTAGATGACAAAAATTTATTAAAATGTCATTATACTGTTTGTGTACATATATTTGTTTGATCATACATTTCACACATTTATCAAAAGTGCATGAAATATTGCTTCAGAAAATATATGTACATTGTGCTTGTTTTTTAATAACAACCTTCTGGTTTTAAATGAAGTGTACTTTCTTTGGTTGCATGGTTTCACTTTCATCATGTTCTTCAGACCTGGTATAAATTCATGCTTACAATTTTGTCCAAATGTCAATTTTAATTTTCATTGCAGTTTTTTCATTTCTTGGACTCAAGTATGTACTGATTTATCTTCAGATTCATTTAAAATATATGTTTCTCTTTCCAGCTTAAGGAATAGCCAAATTGCTTCCCTACTAACACCTCTTTTTATCCATTATCTTCACCAAAAGCTTTTGTGGCAGGCATACTTTGTGTCTTTGGCACACTTGTTAAAATATGTCTATAGAGCAATACTGTTTTTGAAACATACTTAAAGGCCTACATTACAGAACAATGTAAAGTAATCCAGAGATAGGGAAGTCAATCCACTTACTCAAATGTATTCTGCTCACCAGCTGCTGAGGTCATTAAAGAACATCGTTTGAATATTAATGAGGGCTAAAGGAAGCACTTGTACTATTTACAAAAGTGATGGTATTAAAGGCAATCGTGGGTGTAAACAAGCATAAAAATTTACACATTTTATTTTGATAGCTGACTTGAGCCAAAGGCTCAGGGTGAGCTATAGTGGTCAGCTTTGTCCGGCATCTGTCTGCCAACATTTTGCTTGTTAACCCTTCAGAGGCCACATTTTGAATTGGATCTTGATGAAATTTTGTCAGAATGTTAACCTCAATAAAGTCTGGGACAAGTTTGAAACTGGGTTACCTGGAGTAAAAAACTAGGTCGCTTGGTGAAAAAATGATATATTTTTCACTCTAGAAACAATATTTTTGATCAGATCTCCATAAAATTTTGTGTGTATGATGTATTTTTTATTCTTAACCACCACCTTCTTTCCTGCAGGCAAAACGTCTGATGAGCGACCCATGAATCTCTCTCTCTCTCTCTCTCTCTCTCTCTCTCTCTCTCTCTCTCTCTCTGTCCTGGACCCCCCCCACTCCCCTACAAAAAAAATTAAAAGCTTTAGGTAGATTTTTTTTAAACTGGCATCTATTTGAAAGGCACTGTCACATGCAGGAGTTACTTGTAGTGGGTATTCAGGGCATGAAAAGGAAGACATTTTACTGTATCAGTAAAACAGAAGTCAGGAGGATGGGCTTTCAAACCACAACATTCACCCATCCATTCACTATCTGTACAGAACATTGTTGAACTTTGTAAGAGATGGGCCACTCCAACCACATTGCCAGAAAAGCCAGCTTGCCAGGAAGACTGGTTTGAAGCATCTTATATTTTCATCCATCTCCCTGTAACAGAAGCACACTAGGTGTTTATCAAGTCAGGTCTACTTTATGGCTGAAACTAAAAATTCAGCACTGCTCATAGCTGTTTGCATGAACAGCCATTGCTGGATATATTAGGACCTGAAATATTGAAGGTCTTATATTTGTAAATAGTGTTTTTATTATGTTGTAGTATACCTTCAGAACCAGCAAACAAGGATCTGATATCAGTGTCTTTTTCCCTTATAATCATTTTCTGGCTGCCTTCTATTAGAAATCAGGAACAGTTTTTAAATGTCACATTTACACCAGTGCTACTTTCAGAACTGTCCCAGATAAAAATTAACTTTCTCAGCCATTTTGGTAGTTTTTGTCATTTCATAACTATTATTGTCTGTAGTATGATGCAATAAAATGTCAAAGAAAGGAACAAAGAAAACAAAGACTCAAATGAAAAATGATGTATACATGTATTACTTATACGCTGTGATGCATATATGCTAATGACTTTTTTTGCATTTAGATGCTATTATATCTTGTTGCCTACAAAATATTACTTCAAAGAATTGCATTACATTAACAGTAAGCAGTGAATAACAAACACACAGCTTGCAGCTTTTTAGTTATTTATATCACAAAACTTTTCATCTCATTAGTGTGTTAACTCTAATTAGATGAAAAAAATTGTACCCATAATCAGATGTTTTGACTTTGAAAAAATAAAACTATTCAGTTAAAGTTAATTACAGTCATATCTGACCTAATTTTTCTTGACAAAATCTTGGTGGAGCCAATCACAGGAGAGAAGAACTTGTAACTTTCAATCCTAGTATTCTTACAACTTGGCTGAGGTAAGTACTGTCGGGTATCTATGCCTGGGATAGCATTGGCCCTTTGACTTCATACCATTTGCTATGAAGGTATTTTCAGTAAAACTTTTAGCAGATTAAGGAGATATGATATGTATGTTCCACATTTGCAAGCATATGTTTATTGTTTCTTCAGCAAAACTTCAAGGTTTTAACAAAGATAATATTTTCAGAGTCTGTGATGTCTGGTCCAGTCAGTGATTATGGAGAAAATGGGTTTAGCCACAACCAGCACCAGAAGGTCACAGGTTGGAGACTCACTCTGCGCCAGTTTATTGCCATTTTTGTTAAGAGGTTCCATCATGTGAGGAGGAGCAAGAAAGGGTTCTTAACTGAGGTAAGGAACTAGATGTGGCACAGAAAATATAAACAAAGCAGACAGCTTTCAAACCTTTGTACAAGAGCTCTTGCATCAACAAGCAGTCTTTTTAATTGGTTTTCTTATCAAATATTGATAATGCAGGTTAGTTATACAATATTTTTATCACTGAAGATTTATCTACATTTTTTTAACAAGTTACTTTCTGTTTAGATAAAGGAAAGTAAACATTTTGTATGTTGTATTTTCAGCTAGAATTCTTTATCTTAAAAATGTATATATTTACAATTGTAGATTGTATTACCTGTTTTGTTTATCCTGCTGGCTATGACCTTCTCCCTGATAGCACCCCCTTTTACAGAAGAGCCTCCACTAGAGCTACACCCCTGGCATTATAAACCAGTGAGAGGAGACCCACACCTGCATATGTTCTACAGGTATAGTAGATCTCGTATACCATTTTTGAAACTACTAGTACTTGGTTTTGATGGCAAGTCAATGAGTGTTGAATCTAATTACAACTTGACGGCAGTCTTTTAGCTACAGTCCAACCTTACTTAAGCAGCCAGCCAAGGGAAACAGTAATTTTAGCTGCTTAAGCAAGGTGACTGCCTATTTAGGGGGTAATGTTCGCTCGTTTTCTTTAGTACTAGTGGTAACTTTTAACATAGAATTGTAACACTTTGTCAATTGTTGTATACAAATGAATCTTTATTAACTTTTAATATGATAATTCAAGTTCAAAATAAATACATATAGCATCTTGCAGTTATCTACATTCTTGTAGATATTATCACTATTATCACTGACTTTCTAATCGTGACATGAGCGGTCTCAGCTTTACTCCAAGAAAGTAAATACATGTTTCTTAAGTGCTGTCTTAAGTAACGTATGGCTCAGTAATGGCATATTTGAAAATTTCATTGTTCTAAGTTTACATTTTATCTCTGAAAGTAACAAAACATTCTTAAAAGACAGAAAATAATTCTGATTTGATTTTAAGGCGAATCGTGAAAATTGATTCATTACATTGTTAAGAGTTCTTTCCATTCCGTGTAATCAGGATAATTCGTACAAGAAGCTAACAAGCCGAGATATAGAATAAAGCATAGTATTACTTAGCTTCATTTCTTTTACACCGTGACAGATTAAAATTTGAATTTAATTAAGAAGCATGTTCCTCAGGTGCTAACATTTATTTTAATTTCTGTTGACCGTTGAAATCAATACCTTTTGTAATTATAAAACAAACTTCTTAACACCTAATGAGATCAAAGGTTAAATCGACCATTTACTGTGAGAGTCTATTGTTATTTTTGTAATTAAATAGTTAAAATTGAAACACATTATAATGCGTAACAAATAGTCGCTGAATTAACACACTCATATGGTAAAGCACTGTGTATTGTCACGAGTTTGCCTTCGAGGGTTTATTTTAGGGTTTGTCAAAGTACACCGGGCATACTAATTAACGGGAATGCTAAATTTCTCAGGCCAGCATTTTACAATCGAAGAAAAAGACTAGCTAAACTACATTCTTATGAACTGAAGTATCAATATTTTAGCTAACTGTATCGAGACAATCCGCTTAATAGCTTTACAAACCTGTAAAATTCATCAGAGATCAACTCCATGTGAGGCAGCCATCTTTGTTTTCAATATACTAAATACCGGGAATCAACCAGTCAGAAGCCTGGGAATAAATGTTGACATACAGTCACAGCTACTGTACAAAACTTCCATCCAAAAATGTTCACTTTAAACAGTAAAGGGAATATAAAGGTCAGCAACAGTTAATAACAGTCAAAACTTTATAAACAAGAACAGTTAAGGTAGTCATGTTTAACACAGTTAAAGTTTGGAACCAAGTTGCTATTTGTAGAGAAAAATGACGTTATCAATGGGAGAACTTGATTGTTTGGGAATAAATGCACCGAAACGAAAACAAAACATGTAATGAAATTTTCAAACGATCCATTTTTTTTCTTAAACGTTGGCTTATGCAGGGATTTCTGCCATCAGGAGGTAGATAAATAATCTTTTTATTAAAAAAACAATCTGTTTTAGACCGTAAACAAGCGTACAATATTTGAATTTGGTCATTTTCTAGCACTAGTAATGAACGGTCATGTCCGGTCCCTTTCCTGAAACAAGTTTTATACCCAACAGCTACGCGCACCTGTATTCGTACATATTTGTATCGACTAGAAATCACAAGCTTTCCTGAATAAAAAAGCCGTGTCAAGTTGGTTTTCATTGACAGATCAATTGCAGTGACCAAGAAATTACTGATCTTAAAGTGATTTCTTCTAAGTAAATGTTTGATTGCAGGTAAACCTGGTTTGAAATTGCCGAAGCTTTCGTACCAAATCTTTTCGTTCCAGCTAGAAAAGTTTGGTTATGCAATCAGTTGACTGCACCTTTCTCTCATTTAACAGTTTTTGTAACAGCATGAGTATTTGAAAACACACGAAATGTATAACTCGTATTTAAATGATATGTTTAAATTATATATGGATCATTACGCCTTGTTTTTGTGTGAATTTTAAAACAGCAAAATACCAAAAAAATATTTTAACACTGAACAACAATTGCTTTGAACTTTTCTGGTCTTTTCCCAGCTGTTATTAACAACAGTGTTAAACGAGTGAACTTGTGGAGTGATATTGGATCTTACACAAGTTGTAGTAAATTCTTAGAAAGACATTTACAATGAGATAATAATGCCATCAGTGGTAAACATTTTCTGTTACTTGTGTCACTGTCAAAACATATGCTAGAAATATGATAAAACATGATTAGGTAAAACTCATTTCTATTCTAATATACCATACACAAATATCCAGCTAAAACAGCAACACTGACTTTCCATGATAAGTTTCAAGTTTACTTTTGAACCATTTGGCTATCATTGTCATTGGGCATTTCCTTGTGCTTTTCTTGTATATGTATATATTTTTAGTCACATATATAGAAATATTTGTACAAAATTCAGGAAAAGTTATCAGAATCATATTAACATAGTCAATGTAACACAGTTTTATAGCTTTGATAGTAGTTTATAGTATCCAGAGTTGAACTTGTTCTCATATGTTCAAACCCGCCTAGTTTTTTGTTTATTTTGAGTTTCTATTTCTTTTTTCTGCGTGTGAGAAATACAGTGTCTGTACTGCATTCAAGGCTATCAACATCCTCAGCTGGATTCCATACATCCTTGAGTGTTTCGCCCCTTTGTAACCCAGAACACTCTAATATGGTGGGGCCACAGTGGTGATCAGGTGACTGTGTGTTGATAGCTAGCTCCAGCTTGTGTGGTTCCTACGGAGCCAAATCCAGCTTGACGCTTTCTCAGCAGCACTGCTCACTGCTTGGACAGCTGTCTTCCTGTTGCGTCCAGTGATTCCAAGAGCAGTGAACATTTTCCATACAGAAGCAGCAGGAAATCCTCTGCAACCAACTTCAATGGGGAATAGCCAGGTACTCCAACCCTTTCTACGACATTCCTCCATCAACTCTGCATACTTTGTTGCCTTCCTTTCATAGGCCTCGTCACATCGCTCTTCCCATGGGACTGTGAGCTCTATTACCATGATTTTCTTTCTGTGTGATGACCACACCACTATGTCTGGGCGTAGGGTAGTTTGGACGACATCTGGGAACTGTAGCTTCCTCTCCAGGTCGACTTTCATTTCCCATGACTGTGCTGTGGCTAGAACTCCAACTCTGCTTGAGCTTGGTGTAACCTTGGCTTCCTGTCCTTCCTTTACAAAAGGAATGAAAGTAACATTTGATTTTGCGGGTTGCTTCTTCCTCCGCTCCAGGTCGATGTGGTGCGCTAGTTGACGGAGTACTCTGTCATGACACCATCTGTATCTTCCTTGGGAAAGTGCTACCTGGCAAGATGACAGAATATGGTCCAGGGTAGCTGTCTTCCCACACAATGGACATGCAGGATCTTCTATCAGCTTCCATCGCTTCAGGTTTACAGAGGTGGGCAGAACATCATACACGCTTCTTAGCAAAAAGCTAATTCTTACTGGCTCCAGATGCCACAGTTGTGACCATGTAATCTTCCGCTCTGGGACATTCCATCCTGTGCTGCGACCTTGGCATCCCAGCTGGACCATCTGTAATGCTCTTGTCTCTTCTACTTCCTTCCTTATCTCCCCTTGGACCATCGCTCTTCTCTTCTGCTTGTCAGCTGTTGCCCAACTTACTCGTACTTGGAATCCTAGTCCCTCCCTACCTTTGTTTGTGTTGCCAACTATATCCTGCCAGTTGTTGGTTAGCATAGCACATATAATTTTTGTGTGTGTTGGATAACAAATGGCAAAATTGTATTCACCAAATATCTATAGCTTTTTTCAATTTATGAAACATTACACCTACTTTTGCCAAAAATTCTAGCATGTACAACATGTAATGTTTTTCCTTATATATATTAAGTGAAACAGAAGAAAATTTATGCTTTCTGATTGGCATTAAGCCTATGGAATGGTTTGGCAGATTGATTTAATTCCCTTTCTCATTTTTATTGCAAATCTGTATGAAAATTTATAACCAGTGGTCAGTCAAAGACCCTGAAAACGAAACAGTCAGACAAAGAAAATAACACAGAAAAGAAGATAAAAAACTTAGGTATACACAATTTTGATGCTTAACCATCCTGATATTGACTCTGGATACAGCTGCAAGTGTTTTTGTGTCAGATTCTGTAACTATTGATTTTTTTTGTATCAGGTTGTTTTTTGGCCTTAAAATTAGAAAAAATAACATTCCGAGCATTGAAATTGCCAATATTTGCATGTATACAGTTTTTCTAAATAGTATCATATTTCACTTTTGTTGTTTTTTTGTTGTTTTGGGAACCCATCTGCTTTGGAAAAATGCCATTTTAAGCTAAAAGTCTTATTTATAAAAAATCCCTTTGCATTGCTATATAAGGTGACCATTAGGGCAGGTTATACTCTACTCTAGGTTATAACTCTAAAAACTTTTATCTTATAGACAAACATTGGATAAAATCGTGCTTCAATACCACAAATCTGCAGCATGTTAATAGAAGTTTGATTTATTTATGTTATTTTTTGTCATTCTTGTAGTAATGATGGGAAAAATAATCCTGTATCAGAGAAGATGGAAGAGGTTATACAGACTAAGCCAGGTGTAGGAAATAGATGTGTGAACAAACACAAAATAGAGTAAGTATAATGTCTTTGTACTAACAAATATACAATTATAAATATAGTCTCCCTTAATATATAAAACATATAGTAGTATAGTGTCCCTTGTTCTAACAAACATACAGTAGAAGAAGTAAAGTGTTCCTTGTTTTAACAAACATTCAGTAGAGGAAGTATAGTGTCCCTTGTTCTAACAAACATTTAGTAGAGGAAGTTTAGTGTCCTTTGTTCTAACAAACATTCAGTAGAACAAGTATAGTGTTCCTTGTTCTAACACACACAGTAGAGTTAGTATAATGTCCCTTGTTCTAACAAACATTCAGCAGAACAAGTATACTGTTTCTTGTTCCAACAAACATTCAGTAGAGGAAGTACAGTGTCCCTTGTTCTAATAAACATTTAGTAAAGGAGGTATATTGTCTCTTTTTAACAAACACTCATTAGAGATAGTATAATGTCCCATGTCCCAACATTCAACAGAGGAAGTGTAGTGTCCCTTGTTCTAACAAACATTCAGTAGAGGAAATAAAGTGTCCCTTGTTCTAACAAACATGATAGAGTTAGTATAATGTCCCTTGTTCTAACAAACATTCAGCTGAACAAGTATAGTGTCCCTTTTTTATGCTCCCCGAAGGGTGAGCATATAGTTGCCGCTTTGTCTGTCCCGTTCGTTCATCTGTTCGTCTGTCCATCATAATTTTGTCGGGAGCATAACACAAAAACTATGAGAGATATCAAGACCAAACTTCATTGGTAGTTAGATCTCATTAAGGAGAAGTGCATTGCAGAAGAACCATAACTGTTGCTTTATTAATTTTTGAGTTATTGCCCTTTGAAATTTCTCATACTTATTTTTTGTGCAAGGGAATATCTCACAAAGTATCTCTATGAGGAGAAGTGCAGCATGCAAGAACCATAACTCTATTTTGCATAATTTAGGAGTTATTGCCCTTTGTTATTTTTCATACTCAAAAAAAATACATATTAAACAATAGCCCTTTTGGAATTGGCATTTATTCGGGGAGCATCCATCGTTTCTACCGATTTCTTGTCTAACAAACATTCAGTAAAGGAAGTATAGTGTCCCATGTTCTAACAAACATTCAGTAGAGGAAGTATACTGTCCCTTGTTCTAACAAACATTCAGTAGAGGAAATATACTGTCCCTTGTTCTAACAAACATTCAGTAGAGGAAGTATAATGTCCCTTGTTCTAACAAACATTCAGTAGAGGAGGTTAAGTGTCTCTTGTTCTAACACACACATAGAATGCAGCAGGTTTTGGGTTTTGGGTTTTTTATACCATTTATATCTATCATTTAGGAAGTACCAATGTGAACCAGTTGGGCTACAGACCTTTCCCAAGTCAACACTTTGGAATCAGACAATAACATGTGACTGTAGCACAGGTTGGCAGGTGTGTCCAAACAAAGCGGCAGGACCTACACCACCAAGGGTACTGCTCCCAACCACGGACTACCTGTATAATCTTACCATGAGAAATATCAGTGATTACCTCCTGAAAACTGAGAAAGAGTTCAGGAAAAGAAGGTAAGATTGTTAAAGTGACAGTATGTCCTGATATAATTAGATAGCAGTTGGTTCTGTTTTATCTAAAATGAACCTGACAGTTGCCTCAATGTTGATTTGATTTCCCTTTTCACAAACTTTAGTAGCCGTAACGTGCTTTCTAATTTTTGCAATATTATTGAAGAAAATACTTTTTTTAACTCTGTGAATTTCCAGTATTTATTTTTTGATACTCCTGCGTATATGTGCAACAGTTAATTTACTTTAAAAAATGGTGTGTCACGCTTGACCCAGTTTGCCCAAGATAAAATATACAGCCAAGGGAGAAAAGGATGGAAAAACAGAATTGTATAAGAAGGTCCTTCAGCTTTTTAGCTGATTTCACATATTTTTCTTAGCACTTAAAATTATAAAATGTAGCAGATTCTGTCTGATCTGTTCATATCTGGTGTTTTTGCAAGGGGGTATAGGGGCTTTCAACTTTTTTTAGTGAACATGAATCTCATCCCTGGTCCTTAAGGTATTAGAATACTAATAAACAGAGAAGAAACGAAATATGATTATAAACATGGCACGAATTTACCCCACCCACTTCATTATGAGGGGATGTTATCAACGTAAACCTCAACATAAATCTGCGGGGCTTCAAATTAGCTACAATTATTTTTAATCATGTACTATTATGAACAAACTGGAAAATATCAAATATTTTTACCATCTAGTTTTGGAGAAATTAATAACTGAAATCACAGATATCCAATTTTCATCAATTTACCATGTTGAAAAGCTTTGTAACAATTGAAATATATATATATAACAAAAGAAATTGAATTGAAAGGGTACCGAAAGTAAATAAATTTGAATGTTTATTTTAAATCAACTCTTCGTTTTATTTCATAACCCAGGGTATAACGAAAATCTGCAATTTCCAAATACATGAATTTTTACTTTTAAAAACCTAAAATTGAGGTTGTCAATTGGTTTTTGGATGGCGCCATTGTTGCAAAAATACATGGCGAGGAAAGCGAGACTTAAGATTTGTGATGTAATTGTGGTCCGTTGGAGAATGGCGGAAGTGTACACATCGTGATTTGTAGATTTCATCTCAATGAATTGTCAGATTAATGCTGTCAATGGTTTTGTTATACAATATATTACGTGACTTATACCTAAAAGTCTGGATATAATTAAATCACAAACTTTTTTTTTCAGTATCGTTTTTTGGTCTGATTAATTCTTTTAGGTTTAAAGTTGATTTACAAACATTAAAATTTTAAAAAATCAAAGTCATGATGAATTTACCTAGTGTACTTGCAAATAAAAATCAGTGTTAGTGACTGTTATTACATTCAGCGCATTCTTTACTTTTAATCCTAGGTTAAACATTTTTTCACTCAAGAGAAAAAAACAGACCTTACTACTTTTAGTTTGATGTTTGCACATATATTTTTTAAATAAAGTTAAAAAATTCAGTTCCAAATCTCTAGAATTTTGACATTTGATTCCTAATAAAATTTCCAAGTATTAAAAATACTTTGTCCTTATCACAGCTACAATTGCTAACAGGATGGCAGTTATAACTAAGCAATTATTGTAATGAGATTGCATAATAACCGGTGACAAATCTGTGTTTGGATAAGCCACTATTAATTGTCATTTGATCTTTGAAGAACCTTTATAATTGATTGGTTTCAGGATTGACCTAATTTGCCTGTCATGAAAAAAATGCCACAGGCTTAATAATAACCTGTCAGATAATTATGACACTAACTTACTGCTTTTTAACAAAGTCACCTAAGTTAATGCCGATTATAATTTCACTGAATTTAGTAATTCGCATAGTGAATCTGTAAAGTGAAAACAATTTCGTTGGAACCAATGCGTACAAATAATTTATTTAAGAAAAATACAAAATAAGCCATCACTTTATTTAGTATATACTCATGCAACAAAGAGGCATCCTTTCGATAATTTTACCAATTGTAGCAGTTATTAATTAAGAAAAAATAACTATGTCACAGCCTAAATGGTCATGTGACAAGAAGGCATGTTCCATCGGTCGGCCGATGATGAAAAAATTGCTACTTTTGATTAAGCATTTCTAAGTAAAATATTCTTTCAATATTGGTAAAATTTTCAAAACTTAAAAATAAATGCACAAACTTTATTATAGTGTCAGTTGAATTTGTGACTTTCATTTCCCTTTAAATTCTATAAAAGTTTTTGTTGTAAAACCAAAACAATATAAAACTGCCAAAAAAATTTGGCTTGAGTGGGGTTGAACCCATGTCCTTAAGTGAAAATCTCTCAATCCTTTACAAATTAATGGAATTGAATACTCTTCAGAGTGGAGGTAGTGTATTAGGAATCTAATACCTTATGGATCCTGTGTGTTTCATCGCATGTCTCGACCTGCTGGAATGTTGGTAATGAAGAGCTTGTTGAGTCTGTCATGTTTGTTTACAGTGAAGAAGTGTCTGAGTCACAAGGTCATTAAAGTGTAACCAACCTACATTTGATCATATACTTTCGTTTTAAAATATTTTCAAAAGGGAAAAAACTTGTTTTTTTTTATGTTGATAAACTGTTCATTTTCGATGGTAAGAGTTGTTTCTTGATTACGTAGGTCAAAAGAACTTTTTAATTAAATGGAAAAGATATTGCCTTTTTAAAAAGGACACGTCCTACCAATCTGTTACTACTTCCTTTACTCTAGATCAAGAACTTCATTTTAACAGCTACATGTATTTCATGACTTGTTCTAGTTTCATTAGATCAAAGACTTTAAGGTAACTTATTAGGAGAGAGAGAATTCTCATATTATTTAACAGATATCCTTCTGGACATTGGATTCAACTAGTAAAAGGCTTGAGATATATCTCTGTTGTCAGTGTCAGAAGTAAATTATTGTTATCAGTTATTTCCTTTTCATTTTTGCAGAAATTAAAAAATAAATAGATGTTCTACAAGTAACAGATGTTGTTGAGTCAGTTTGAAGCCATTGAATATAAACCTATTCATTCATCAGTTCGGAGACTAAGGTCACTGAAGTAATTGTTATTGTGAGAAAAGTAAAGAACTGCATGCAAGATATGATATTAGGAGATGCCAAGCTTTTGTTCTGAGCACTAGAATTTGTATTATGAAATATTTATATTATAGGTATGGTGGAGTGTCATTTGGTGAGAGAGACTATGCTGCATTTACTGCTAATATTTCACAAGTACAGGAATACATTGAGAGAATACTGAAAGCAGCAAATAATGGGACCACTGTGTCAATAGGCGAGAGGGAATTCTGGTATGATTTGACAGAGGTCCTTCCATCTCTGGCTGTGAAAGATGTTGCAAAGGTTGGTATAAATGTTAATAGAGTTTCTAGACATTTGATTCGACTGGTAAAAGGATTGTGATATTTCTCTGTTGTCAGCATCATAAGTAAATTATTGTTATCAGTTATTTCCTTTTCATTTTTGCAGAAATTAATCTGGAATAAGCTATCCAAAACAAATACATGTACTACAAATGACAGATATCATTGATTCAGTTTTGACTGCATTAAGTATACAACTATTTGTTCACTCCTTTAATATCCTAGGTTTGGTTTAACAACCGTGGTTGGGCAGCATCGGTTTCCTACATTAATGTAATGAACAATCTGATCCTGAGAAGCAAACTACCGCCAGGAACCAATCCAGCAGACTATAGTATAGTGGCCATCAACCATCCTATGAAGATGACAAAGGATCAACTAAATGATGAAGCACTGTAAGACATGTAGTTTGTTCAGGAATACTTAAGTTCTTTACAGACTGGTTACTTTCACAGACTTATAAACGATAGTAATTTCTTGTAAAACATATGTTTGGACTTGACTACTGAAATATTATTTTTGAGACTGAATATTTCACAGAAACTTCTGTTACGTAATTATCAGCTTCTATATCTGAGAGACAGTTAGATGTATGCAGCTGAATGCAGCTTTATTAGGAGTCTGTCATTGACAATAATGCTGTTGAAAGTTACTTAAGTATCTTTTTTTGTTGACGATTTGTTTACGAGTGTTGTACAAACTTGTATAATCCATCTTGAATTGCCTTCCAGGTACCAGAGTTTTAGAGATGTAGTGATTGCCATCCTTGTTTTATCCATTTTGAATTGCCTTCCAGGTACCAGAGTTTTAGAGATGTAGTGATTGCCATCCTTGTTTTATCCATTTTGAATTGCCTTCCAGGTACCAGAGTTTTAGAGATGTAGTGATTGCCATCCTTGTTTTATCCATTTTGAATTGCCTTCCAGGTACCAGAGTTTTAGAGATGTAGTGATTGCCATCCTTGTTTTATCCATTTTGAATTGCCTTCCAGATACCAGAGTTTTAGAGATGTTGTGATTGCCATCCTTGTTTTATCCATCTTGAATTGCCTTCCAGGTACCAGAGTTTTAGAGATGTTGTGATTGCCATCCTTGTTTTATCCATCTTGAATTGCCTTCCAGGTACCAGAGTTTTAGAGATGTTGTGATTGCCATCCTTGTTTTATCCATCTTGAATTGCCTTCCAGATACCAGAGTTTTAGAGATGTTGTGATTGCCATCCTTGTTTTATCCATCTTGAATTGCCTTCCAGGTACCAGAGTTTTAGAGATGTAGTGATTGCCATCCTTGTTTTATCCATCTTGAATTGCCTTCCAGATACCAGAGTTTTAGAGATGTTGTGATTGCCATCCTTGTTTTATCCATCTTGAATTGCCTTCCAGGTACCAGAGTTTTAGAGATGTTGTGATTGCCATCCTTGTTTTATCCATTTTGAATTGCCTTCCAGGTACCAGAGTTTTAGAGATGTTGTGATTGCCATCTGTGTGATATTTGCCATGTCCTTCATTCCTGCCAGCTTCACTATGTACCTGATTGAAGAACGCACTTCAAACTCCAAACATTTACAGTTTGTTAGTGGAGTAAATCCTACAGTCTACTGGATCTCAAATTTCTGCTGGGACATGGTATGTATTACTTTTTAAAGTTACTTAGAAAATCTTCAGTTAGTGAACAGATTTGGTTCTTGGTAAAAGCATGATGGCTTGATTGAAGATTTAGACTATATCAAGATGTTGTTTTTGCAAAGCTTGCAAAGAAAATAGTCATCCTAATCCAGAATCGTAATGTAGTCATAGATCTTGTGACCTTGCCAGTAGGGTCAACCTTTTTATGGAATTCAGTAATGATCGATTATGAAAATTCTGGCACTATCAAACCAGATGATTTATGCAGCAGGCTGTGTATTGGAAATTGGATAATTTACTTTTCAGCTCTGAAAAAAAGTGTTTATTATTTATCAATTTTTCAAGAATTAGAAACATAATTTGATATTCTAGAACATGTATATCTATCAACAACCAATTTCTTAATTGCAGATTTGGCCCTAATAAAAAATTGCATACTAGTTGTTATAGTACTATGAGTTTTGCATTAACTAAAGAATTGTTACTTTTACAATTATTTGTTAAGATATTAGCTTTACTTCTGGCTTGTTGGTGACTTTTCATTGTTTTATATTTCAGATAAATTACATCATACCAACAGTCCTTTGTATATTTATATTTTTGGCATTTAACGTGAAGGCCTACGTATCAGCAACAAATGCACCATGCCTTGTTGCTCTGCTTATCTTGTATGGGTAAGGTGTCACTTTACTTGCACTATTAACATCAACCTATATTTATTAAAGAAAATCTTCCTTAATTAAAAATTGATGTTTGTAAGTAGCCTTAATATTTTATTGGTCTTCGTCTGTGCATCCATCCGTGCATCCCTCCCAATTTTGTCCAGAGCATAACTCCAAAAGTACTTGAGCAATTTTCTTCAAACTTCATACACTGAAAGAGCACATTGGGAAGAAATGAAGTGTATAAGAACAATAACTCTATCTTGCCTACTTTAAGAGTTATTCCCCTTTATCAGATTTACTTGAAAAACTTTGTCTGAAGCATAACTCCACAAGTACTGAAGCAATTTTTCTCAAACTTCATACACTGAAAAAACACATTGGTAGGAAGTGCATTGTGCAAGAACATGACTCCACCTTGCCTTCTTTTAGAGTTGTTCTGCTTTATCATATTTACTTAAAAAGTTTTGTCCAGAGCGTAACTCCAAAAGTACTTGAGGGATTTACTTCAAATTGAATACACTAACACAGCACTTCGGTAGGAAGTGCAGTGTGCAAGAACAATAACTCTACCTTGTCTACTTTTATAGTTATTCCCCTTTATCAGATTTACTTGAAAAACTTTGTCCCAGGCATAACTCCAAAAGTACTTGAGGGATTTACTTCAAACTTAACATACTGACATAGCACATTGGTAGGAAGTGCAATGTGTAAGAACAATAACTCTACCTTTCCTACTTTTAGAGTTATTCTCCTTTATCAGATTTACTTGAAAAACTTTGTCTGAAGCATAACTCCAAAAGTGCTTGAGGGATTTACTTCAAACTTAATACACTGACACAGCACATTCGTAGGAAGTGCAGTGTGCAAGAACAATAACTCTACCTTGCCTGTTTTTGAGGAATTTTCTTGAAACTGCATACGTGCATTATTACATTTAGTTTTTGAAAGCACAGCCTTCAGTTAAATTCTTCCCAGCGGGGGGATTAACCATGTGTAACATGGCTTTTGTTTCAATTGTATTTAGAACTGTCTTCTGTCACATTTTAAATTTGATAGATACCTTATAAAGACCTTATAAAGAGATGGTATCTTCTATTATGTTAGTAATCAATATTAGTCAAGTGGTTAAAGTGACTGACTTCAAATCACTTAATCTCTTTCTGAATGGTGGTCATGGCTTCAAGCCCTGCTACTGACCTTTACTACAGTGAATTTGTGATGACTTGAAATAACATGGGAGATCATGAATGACCTTTACCTTGAACATCAAAAAACTTCAACATTGCCAATAACTTCCTTATTAGTAAGTGGATTTACTTCATACTTGGACACAACACCCATTTTGACAAGACCTTCCCACTGACCTTTAATTATTTGACCTTGACCCCTGAATATCCAGTTGTCCAAAAACTAATATTTGGCCATAACTTCCAAATTAGTAAGTGGATACACTTCATACTTAAACACAACACCCCTTTGGATAAGACCTTCCCACTGACCTATATTTATTTTACCTTGACCCCTGAATGACTGGTTCTCAGCTCAAAGCACCACGTTCGGGGGGCATTGTCATCTTACAGTGACAGTTCTTGTTTTTTATTATCACATGAATTTAATATAGATATTTTCAAACTAATATCACCATGAATAGAAAATAAAATTTTACAAACGTAGTCACAAGGATATTGATAGAGTGAATGCAATCAGTGTAGTGTGCCAATAATGATGACCACCAGGGATGGAGTCAAAGTTTTGATAAACTATAATTATATTACTCAAACTATCTGAAAAACATCAAAGCCAAACAAAGAATAAACAAATTGCGAAAATTTACCATGTTTGTTACTCATCAGTAGTGAAAACTATGAAACTGTGATCGTTGAGTGGCAACACTAATCAGAGGTGTGAAAATTATTGATCATTTAGGTAATTATATGAAATCATTGCAACATAATTTATAATGATTTTGGTTGGCGAGGATTCACGTAAGTGCCAAGTTAATGAGTCAGCAAATTTCGATTCATTGCATTCAATTTAAATGGAAAATATTGGGGAAAATAATGGGACCAAGGAACAGTTTTAAGCCAGACAGACATGTCGAGTCATTGCATGTTGACTCATCCCAAAACCACTGTATTTATGTGAGGAAGCTGGCAGTTGTTTTTTTTTACAGAGAATAGGAATCTTGTAATAATCGTTCCAAGGAATGATGGTAAGGTGATCTGCCTGCCTATTTTGATTTTGACTGTTAAAGGGCATTAAACTCAATTAAACTAATCAAAGCACAAACACACACACACACACACACACACACACACACACACACACACACACAAAGAATTAGATGAAATTTCATGCCAAGAAAAGCACTTTCATTCTTTTACAGTTGGGCTATGGTGCCTCTAATGTACCCATTCTCAAGACTATTTAGTGTACCAAGTACCTCACTTGTCACCTTGAAATCGGTGAATATTTTCCTGGGAACTGTCTCAACGCTGGCAACATTCATCATTGAGTTCTTGGAGGATGATGATGATGTGAGACTTTTTCTGTTCTTTTTCTACTTTGTCTTAAATGGTACTCATTTGTAAGCTTAATTTAAAGATTTTTAGGTTGAAGAACTCATTATTCAGGGCTAGACACTAAGATATTTATTCCACCCTATGAACGCATTTTCAAAAAAGACCAACCCCATTTAAAAGTTTATTTAAAAGTTTATTAAGTGGCGGTGTGGCCGAGTGGTTAACGGGTTGGACTAGTAGTTAAAGGATTGCTAGCCGCACGGGTTCAAACCCAGTCAGGGGCAAGCGGTTATTTCCTTGAGCAAGAAACTTTACACTCATTGCTTAGTACTGGTTCCAGGAACGGATTCGAGAGTGTCTATAAGCTAAAAGCTTCCTACACAATCGAACTAAAATAAATTTGGTATAAACTATAAAAGTTTATTTGACAAGACAAGACACCCTTGTATAAAAAGAACACCCCAAAAGAATTTATTCTGATCACCTGGGGTTGTACATATGTTTTACTCGAATAGCTTTCAGTAATTATTTATATGATCAAAATGAAATATTTGCCTGAATTTGTTAACAGTATGCAAAAAAAGAAAAATTGATGCCTTGTTCTCTTTCAGATCTTAAATAATGCTTAAAAAAGACACAATGTGTAGTATAGAACAAGTTAGCTCTAACTCCTGTGCAGAGAAGGAGAAAGAAATGCTATCCATTATAATAGATATCTTCCATTTCAGGAATTGAAAGGCATTAACGAGATACTGATGCAGGTATTCCTGTTGTTGCCACAATACTGTCTTGGCAGAGGACTGTTTGACATGGCCAAGAACCAGTTGTTTGCTGATGTTTATGCTCGTGCAGGTTTTGAGGGGAAAAGTCTGCAAAGCCCATTTGGCTGGGATGTTGTTGGACGTAATTTGTTCAGCATGTTCATGTTGGGCATTCTGTTCTTCATTATCAACCTGCTGATTGAGTACAAGTTCTTCATCAGGTCAAGGTAAGCATTGCCAGAGAGGGTAACACTTGGAATAGCTCTCAGTCTTAAATTTCCATGTCCGTATTTCCAAAGATTTTTAGCTCGACTATACAAAGTATATGGAGAGCTGTCCTACTCTTGTCGGTGTCCGCATCCAGATTTCTGATTTAAGTTTTTGTGTAGTAAAATATTTTTTACAATAACTTCTTTATTTCTTTAGGGATTTACTGCAGACTTCAAATATATGTTCCTTATCATCACTCACATCATATGTGGTAAGGTTCATAACTCTAGCACCCATATTTCCAGAATCATTTCCCCTTTAAACTTAGACTTTTCCTTTAAAATTGTAATATTTTAATATAACTTCTTTATTTATTGAAGGATTTACTTCAGATTTCAAATATATGTTTCTTTTCATCACCCAAATCATATGTGGTAAGGTTCATAACTCTAGCACCCATATTTCCAGAATTATTTCCCCTTTAAACTTAGAATTTTCCTTTAAAATTGTAATATTTTACTATAATTTCATTATTTATTGAAGGATTTACTTCAGACTTCAAATATATGTTTCTTATCATCACCCAAATCATATGTGGTAAGGTTCATAACTCTAGCACCAATATTTCCAGAATTATCTCCCCTTTAAACTTAGAATTTTCCTTTAAAATAGTAATTTTTTACAATAACTTCCTTACTTCTTGAGGGATTTACTTCAGACTTCAAATATATGTTCCTTATCATCACATACATCATATGTGGTAAGGTTCATAACTCTAGCACCCATATTTCCAGAATATCTCCCCTTTAAACATAGAATTTTCATTAAAAATTATAATACTTTACTATAACTTCTTTATTTCTTGAGGGATTTTCAATGATAAAATAATAAATATTATATGATATTTCATCTACCATGGAGAAGATTCTAGTCTATATATCTATAGATCTGAATTAAATTGATTTTTTAATAGTTATCCCTTTCTTAACTATCCAGAACTTAAAAGTCGAGTGTGCTGTCTCCACTGACATCTCTTGTTAGTGAAAGGTCTAGCGGCTGAATGACAGTGTGCATTTAACACGTAGTTGTAGTTTTAAAATCATGATTGAACTCCTCATATTACTTGTGGAAGGAAGGAATCAGTTGACTGTAAATTGTCCTGTCTGTGAGTGAAGAAAAATAAATGATACCTATGAGCAAGTATATAAAAATATACATTTTAGGATCCTAAAGGCAACAAAGGAGCCAGTAGAAGATGAGGATGAAGATGTTGCCAGGGAGAGGAAGAGGGTCATGTCTGGTAATGCTAAAGGCGATATTCTGAGACTGGAGGAATTGACCAAGGTAAGGGGTCAGAGTTAGTTTTTTATTGACAAAGTTTTGATAATACCAGTTTTAGTTCTGTAAATAGTTTTACGTAGTTGTCAAAAGTCTTGGCCGCTGGCTAAAAATAGAACATCTCCATTAGGCATTTTCTATTTAGATTGAGTAAAATCTTGCTGTAATGGCTTATGTTTTAAAATTTAACACGTGTACAACATGTAGTAAGATAAAAAGGTTCAAGGTTTGAATCTAAGCTAGAGTTCAGTGTCTATGTAGACAAGGTTTAGTCTATCTAATTATAAGTAGTTATATCTAATAATAGGTAATAATATCTTATTATAAGTAGTATGACAGAGGCTGTTATTCTCTGTAGCAACTGATTCATTCTTGATTGGTTTTATTAGCACAGCTTCTTAACCCAGCATCCAGGCTGAAACAAACAAATGTACAGTCATTTGTATTTAGGGAAGTATTTAGAAAAACAAAAAAACACTGGAAGATTTTGAATCTATGAAATTTTAAATTCACAGGTGTACAGCTCCAGTGGAACGAAAGGAAGGCTCACTGCTGTAGATAGGCTGTGTGTTGGTGTTCCTAAGGGTCAGTGCTTTGGTTTACTTGGAGTAAATGGAGCAGGGAAGACAACAACATTCAAAATGCTGACAGGAGATGAAAGGCTGTCAAGGGGAAGTGCATTTGTTAACAACTACAGGTATGATCTTTCATTCATGGAATCTTAAAATTTTATGCTGATTATGTTTTTTTTTCTAAGACAGAATATGCCATACATGTACTTTGTATTTTTGCATACTTATTGGCAGCTACATGTATGTTTCTAAAATCTATTTTTATTGCCACACAATCATTGAAAGTTAAATAGAGCAAAATTAATCATCTTGAAAAATACTTCTAATACAACTTACTTACTTGTATCTTGCAAAGTAGACACTACGTGGTAGTTACATAATAAGTTACTTTTGCACTCTTGCTTGCTTGAAATCTATAAAAAGAGACAGTTGCTGCATGCATCCTCCAGCATCACATTGTTATAAATAATAAACCTATACAATTCTTTTGCTTTACAGTGTACTAAATGAGATGGTACAGGTCCGTCACAACATTGGATACTGCCCTCAGTTTGATGCCCTTGACCCCCTTCTGACTGGGGTTGAACATCTGAGGTTCTATGCTAGACTAAGGGGCATTCCAGAGGCAGATGTCAGAGAGGTAAGTGTGACCCTGCATGTCTTCTTACATGTATGTTGAAGTTTCAGCCAGGTTTGACGGGCTTATAACAGTTTTTATGGTATATTTGAAAGTGAGGTACTGCTGTATAGACTTCAGTCCCAGTCTTAGTCAGATTGCCTGACTTTAAACCACATCCTGTTGACAGTCTTGGTTCTAATTGTTGCTCAAGTATAACATTGTAGCATTGAAACATGTTACCTTGATTTAATATGATGTGCAAAAGGCCATTAGTAGTGTTCGTTGAGGAGCAAAGGATCAAAGCTTGATAGTATGTGATAACTTCAGTGTGCTAAAACTGGATTTTCAGCTGAATTTTTAGCTTCAAAACAAAATGTTTTTACTTGACTCATCAGGATCAGGGGCATCATCTTTTTGATAAAAGACAGGAAATATATGAATGAAAACCCCCAAAATGATGTTTAATGCAAAATTTTATGCAAATTATGTGCATATGCATAAGACAAAATTTACTTAATTAATTTATTCTGCTGGCTTGCAAGTTTTGACAAACCTCTAAACGATAAATCAGTCCCTGGCAACACCTATATGCAGTGTACATTCTTTTTGTGATTTTATCTGCAGGTTGCAGACTGGGCTATAAGAAGATTGGGACTTCTCCCTCATGCTAACAAAATCTCTACAAACTACTCTGGTGGCAACAAGAGGAAGCTGTCCACTGCCATCTCCCTTATTGGAAACCCTTCAGTCATTTTCTTGGTAAGTTAGTTCGTGTTTTTATTGGCTTGCATGGAAAATGTGTCTAAACACTGTGATGATTGAAATTCAGTAATGGAGTTTTAAGACAATGTTGATGATTGATACAGAAATTCAGTGAACACTTTCAAATTTGTAAATGGTTGGTAAAAGACACCTTTTTGGACAATGGAAAATCTTTTTCAAACTGGAAAAATCTTCTGATGCTGCTTTTGTAAGAGTTACAAGAATGATCTGCATCTTTTATACAAGAATATAGGTATAGTGTGTTGATAGCGATAACAAGATAAAGAATGAATAATAGCAATGAGTCAATGTTATGACTGCAGGCAGGTCTGAAGATGATAAAGTTGATTTTAAAAATGATTGCGTATCATTTGTATTTGTGTAGGATGAGCCAACAACAGGTATGGACCCTGGAGCTAGGAGGTTCCTGTGGGACTGTATTAATAATATTGTCAAAGATGGAAGATCTGTTATCCTTACCTCTCACAGGTGATTACAAGAGTTCATTAGAGTGCATGTATATCTTTTCAGCCTAGAACAAGATAATTAGATTCTTGCTTTTGACAATTGATTCTTGTAAATTTGCTTTTTTGTTGTTGTTGTTGTTTTTTGTTGTTGTTTTTTCAAATTTACATACCTGCTGACTTAGCTTACATTTGAAAATCAGTTATGATCAAATTTAATTTGATCAGCAGTGAAAATGGATTTTCAGAAAAAAGGCAGTTTACAATACTTACATGTACATGCATTTCTGACCTAAACTGTAGAGGATTCTCCTCAGGGCAAGTAATTTCATTGGTCAATAAGTGGCTCTATAACATATGATGACAACATTTTTATCATCTTATTTCCAGATTGATACATATACAACTTTTAAGCTCACCTGAGCACTGCTCAGGGTGAGCTCTTAGGATCGTTGATTGTGTCGGCTTGCGTCATGCGTCGTCAACAATTTGACTTGAACGACTTCTCCTCCTAAACCACTTAGCCAACTTCCTTGCATGAAGCTCTAACAAAGTTGTTCAAAGAATTTAATTCCATCAAGAACTCTGGTTGCTATAGCAACTTAAACGAAAAACTTTGAAAATCTTCTTGTCTGAAACCACAAGGCCCTGAGCCTTAAGATTTGGTGTGTAGCATTGTCTAGTGGACCTCTACCAAGTTTGTTCAAATTATACCCCTGGGGTCAAATTTGGCCCCGCCCCGGGAGTCAGTTGATTTTACATAGGCTAATACAGTAAAATTCCTCTTTTAAGACCACCATTGCGTATAAAGGGAAGTGGTCTTAATTGTGAGTTGGTCTTAATACTGGGTTGAGACCTCGGCAACATATGTTTTACATAATTATGCAAGTTCATAAGGGGAAAACAGAACATTATTTTAGACAGAGCAAAATACATTATTCATCAATACGATGTTATTATATTCAATAATTAAACATTTCAGTAATGAATAAGCATTTCAATAATTTCATTTTTCGTTTCTCCATGCTGGGGATTCGTCTGACACAATTAAAATTTAACTGTAAATATTCTGAGTTTTGAAGTTAGAATAAATATCAAAATAAGATCTTACGTTTTTTAGCTCACCTGTCACGCAGTGACAGAGTGAGCTATTAGGATACCCTTGTGTCCGTCGTCCGTCCGTCGTCCGTCGTCAACATTTTCTTTAAATGACATCTCCTCCTAAACCCCTGGCCCAATTTTAAAATAACTTCATACTAATGGTCCTTAGATGTCCCTTTACCAAGTTTGCTCAAATGGTTCCGGTCCAATGCACAATATGGCTGTGAGGCCCTAAAAGGTGTTTTTAAAATGGAAATTTCAAAAATCTTCTTGTCTGAAATAACAAGGCCCAGAGCTTTCATATTTGGTATGAAGCATCATCTAGGGGACCTCTGTCAAGTTTGCTCAAATCATGACTTCCGGGGTCAAACTGGTTCAGCCCCGGGGGTAAATAGATTTTACTTAGAATTTATATAGGAAAAACTTCAAAAATCTTCTTCTCCAGAACCACAAAGCCTGGCGCTTAGATATTTTGCATGTAGCATTAACTAGTAGACTTCTACCAAGTTTGCTCAAATCATGATCCCCGGGGTCAAGTTGATCCCGCCCGGGGGTCAGTAAATTTTATATAGAGTTTATATAGGAAAAACTTCAAAAATCTTCTTCTCCAGAACCACAAAGGCTAGAGCTTAGATATTTTGCATGTAGCATAACCAAGTAGACCTTAACCAAGTTTGCTCAAATCATGATCCCCGGGGTCAGATTGACCCCGCCCCGGGGGTCAATTGATTTTATATAGAGTTTATATAGGAAAAACTTCAAAAATCTTCTTCTCCAGAACCACAAAGCCTGGAGCTTAGATATTTTGCATGTAGCATTACCTAGTAGACTTCTACCAAGTTTGCTCAAATCATGATCCCCGAGGTCAAGTTGACCCCGCCCGGGGGTCAATTGATTTTATATAGAGTTTATATAGGAAAAACTTCAAAAATCTTCTTCTCCAGAACCACAAAGCCTGGAGCTTAGATATTTTGCATGTAGCATTACCTAGTAGACCTTTACCAAGTTTGCTTAAATCATGATCCCCGGGGTCAAATTGACCCCGCCCCATAGTCAATTCATTTTATATATAGTTTATATAGGAAAAACTTCAAAAATCTTCTTCTCCAGAACTGCAGGCCTGGAGCTTAGATATTTTGCATGTAGCATTAACTAGTAGACTTCTACCAAGTTTGCTCAAATCATGATCCCCGGGGTCAAATTGACCCCGCCTGGGGGTCAGTTGATTTTATATAGAGTTTATATAGGAAAAACTTCAAAAAATCTTCTACTCCAGAACCAGAAAGCCTAGAGCTTAGAAATTTTGCATGTAGCATGACCTAGTAGACCTTAACCAAGTTTGCTCAAATCATGATCCCCGGGGTCAAATTGACCCCGCCCCATAGTCAATTCATTTTATATATAGTTTATATAGCCATCTGATCTTAGTCTGCAAAGTTTGCTTCGGTCTTCCCAACTGCTGAGTTCAGTACGTACAGTCCATGGTCTGTGGATCACCTATCTTGTGTGTCATAACGTGCTCTCAAATTCTGTACTGGTACAGAATTTACCAACACAGGTTAACTGCATACCATTATGTAACTTAAATACTGTCTCAAAATAGCATATACCCTAACACAAAAGTCACTTCTAGACTGTACATTTCTGAAGGAAACTACCTTCAGCCAAAATGAAAACATTACACCTGTTTCAGATATCCATATTTCAATTTGTACTTCATACAATAGTTTCATGTTAACTTACAAAGAAAAAAAAAATGTATCGAAAGTCTAATGACTTTGAAATGTTAACATTTTCCATGTATTTATCATCTAGACGAAATGAGGTAAACTGGAAATTATTAAAACAGTTCATGTAAAGTTAAAACTTCACCAATCAGCAAGTGTGGACACATGCCCTTCTTTCACCAATTCTCTCCTCATTATGTCTACAATATCGTTTCATGGTCTATCAGGTGAGCGATTCAGGGCCATCATGGCCCTCTTGTTAACAGAATTAACCCTCATTAAATTAACTCAGTATTTTATTCAACCAACTAAAAGGATTTCTTTTTCAATCAGCATAGGTAAGCATCGATCTAAGATTATATTTTGCTTTGAACCCCAGCAAACTGAAAACTTATTATACCCCCGAGGATTCAGTTCCCTTCCCAATTATTTACTCGTGTCGCAATCAAGTTGTAATTGAATCAATTTTAAGTAACACTTGTATCATCCTTTAGTATCCTTACTTTCAGTAATCACCTGAAGAAAATGTGTTTTTCACAGCACAGACTTTCTTTTGTTTACACATGCAGCTGTCGTAAAGCAGTGTCGTAAACATGGCGGTGCATGTACTCAACTGATATTGATGACATGCCCGGGGGGGGGGCACTAATTTTGAGTGGTCATAATCGAGGGATTACAATAAGAAGAAAATATACAAAATGATCTTGACAAGATGGTCGCATTACCGGATTAGCGGCGTGGTCTTAATTCTGATAAATTCCTGTAATAGGACAAGAATAAAAATGTTTGGTTCTTTTCAAAAGTGCCTGTAATAGCAGCGTGGTCTTAATTTCGGCGTGGTCTTAAGGTGGTAATCTACTGTATAGTGAAACTTTAAAAATCTTCTTGTCTGAAACCACAAGGCCCTGAGCCTTAAGATTTCGTATGTAGCATTGTCTAGTGGACCTAACCAAGTTTATTCAAATTATGCCCCTGGGGTCAAATTTGGCCCTGCCCCGGGTGTCATTGGTTTTACATAGGCTTATATAGGAAAAACTTTGAAAATCTTCTTGTCTGAAACCACAAGGCCCTGAACCTTACGATTTCGTATGTAGCATTGTCTAGTGGACCTCTACCAAGTTTATTCCAATTATCCCCCTGGGGTCAAATTTGGCCCCGCCCTTGGGGTCAATTGATTTTATTTAGGCTTATATAGGAAAAACTTTGAAAATGTTCTAGTCTGAAACCACAAGGCCCTAAGTCTTAAGATTTGGTATGTAGCATTGTCTAGTGGACCTCTACCAAGTTTGTTCCAATTATACCCCTGGGGTCAAATTTGGCCCCACCTCGGGGTCTTTGGTTTTACATAGGCTTATATAGTGAAAACTTTGAAAATCTTCTTGTAGAAGGAGAGGTAACATTTTCAGTCGAAATAATAATCTGGAAATTTGTCAGAAAGGTTGTTTCTATGATTTCTAGCTCAAATTTGAATATGGGTCATCTGGGTTCTAAAACTAGGTCACAGAGCCTGAAAATAGAAAAACCTTGTTAACACTCTAGAGGTTACATTTTCAGTCAAAATATCCCAGAAATTTGTCGGAAAGGTGATTTTGATGATTTCTAGCTGAAGTTTGAATATGGGTCATCTGGGATCAAAAACTAGATCACACAGCCCAAATTTGGAAAAACCTTGTTAACACTCGAGAGGTAACATTTTCAGTCCAAATAACCTGGAAATCTGTCTGAAAGCTTGATTCAATGATTTCTAGGTCAAGTTTGAATATGGGTCATCTGGAGCCAAAAACTAGGTCACAGAGCCCAAAAATAGAAAAAAAACTTGTTAACACTGTAGAGGCTACTTTTCAGTCCAAATATTCTGGAAATTTTTCAAAAAGGTTGTTTTAATGATTTCTAGCTCAGATTCGAATATTGGTCTAATGGGGTCAAAAACTAGGTCACAGACCCCAAATATGGAAAAACCTTGTTAACACTCTAGAGGTAACATTTTCAGTCCAAATAACCTGGAAATTTAGCAGAAAGATTGTTTCAATGATTTCTAGCTCAGTCTTGAATATGGGTTATCTATGTCACATGGCAAAAAAAGTAGAAAAACCTTGTTAATGCTCTAGAAATTACATTTTCGGTCCAAATATCCTTAAAATTTGTCAGAAAGGTTGTTTCAATGATTTCTAGCTTAGATTTGGATATGGGTCATTTGGGATCAAAAACTAGGTCACAGAGCCCTAAAATGTAAAAACCGTTTTAACACTCGAGAGGTTACATTTTCTGTCTAAATATCCTGGAAATTTGTCAGACAGGTTGCTTTGATGATTTCTAGCTCAAGTACTAATATGGGTCATCTTTGGTAAAAAACTAGGTCACAAAGCCCAAATATGGAAAAACCTTGTTAACACTCTAGAGTTAAGATTTTAATTCCAAATAGCCTGAAAATTTGTCAGAAAGGTTGCTTCTATGATTTCTAGCTCAACTTCAAATATGGGTCATCTGGAGTCAAAAACTAGGTCACAGAGCCCAAATATCAAAAAACTTTGTAAACACTCTCTAGGCTACATTTCAGTCCAAATGTCCTGGAAATTTGTCAGAAAGGTTGCTTTGATGATTTGTAGCTCCAGTTTGGATATGGATCATCTGGGGTCAAAAACTAGGTCACAGAGCCCAAATATCAAAAAACCTTGTTAGCACTCTAGAGGCTACATTTTCAGTCCAAATAACCTTGAAATTTGTCAGAAAGATTGTTTCAATAATTTCTAGGTCAAGTTCGAATATGGTTTATCTGGGGTCAATTAACCAGGTCCATAGCAACTTTGTTAAAAGCAGTCATATTCAGGTGAGCGATACAGGGCCATCATGGCCCTCTTGTTTTAAGAATTTGAATGGGTAAAAGTGGACTTTGCGATCTACAGTGTAAAACACATGTAGATTTTTTGTTTCTGTTTACAGTATGGAAGAATGTGAAGCATTATGTGGACGTCTGGCCATAATGGTCAATGGTAGATTTAGGTGCCTTGGTAGCATACAGCATCTTAAAAACAGGTTTGTAGATCAACTTATGAAAATGTTCCATTTTGAGAAAAATGATAACATTTAGCTCTTGAGTTGCTAATAAAAGATTTCTGACTCTAATTCTTGTTTAGAGCATAATGCATGCTTAGACTTGAGTTTTGATCATATATTGAGCTCCTTTTGAGGTAAAGTGCGAGCACTGAAAGAGGAATATGAATTCAGTTTTATGCAATAAGTTATTACATTAGTTATTGCCTATATCAATGTTTACAGTTACTTCTAAAATGACTACAGGCTCCACTTGATCAGTCAGGAATTGTAGTTATCTCAGACAATATTTAGAACATATTATAAATACATTCCTTTCTTACAGATTTGGGGATGGTTACACAGTGATTATTCGAGTGTCAGGTGATGTGCCCGACATGGATCCTGTAATGGATTTCTTCAACTCAGAATTCCCAAACTCTGTGCTGAAAGAGAAACACCATAATATGTTACAGTATCAACTTGGATCAGAAATAAAGCTGTCAGTACTATTTGGTCAAATAGAAGCAGTGCGAGAAAAGCTCAAAATAGAAGATTATTCAGTGTCTCAGACAACTCTGGACCAGGTAATTCTGTTATACACTTAAGAACTTGGAGATTACTAGTAATATATCAGTATATGTCATTCTGCTGTTTTAGTTGAAAGGAAATTGTTTTTTTGGGTTTTTTTTGGTTAAATATCAAATCAGTTTTGAATTTTTGATTTTGATACATGTGCAACTTGAATACAAAAAAAAGTTTTTCTGCTGAACATTTTTTTCTCCAACTGATATCATGAAAAGGAAGTGTATCTATCTGTTTATACTGCTTCACTCCCCTTTCAGATATTACTAGCAGTGTATAAGAAGCTTACAAAAAATACTTAAGTTTAACCATCTGAAATATTTTTTCATAGTCTTGATTCTACATGTGTGTCAGTCTGTTCAGTTATAAATATTACAATACAGATTAGAAGTGTTACAGCTAAAAGATAGCTTGATAGATATCAGATGACTACACCACAAACTAAACCTACCGAAACATGTTAAGTCAGAAACTACTGAAAGGTATCATAAGTCTGAAACTACTGAAATGTGTCTTTAGTCTGAAGCTACTGAAACATGTCTCTTAGTCTGAAGCTGTTGAAACATTTCTTAAGTCTGAAACTACTGAAACATATCTTTATGTCTGAAGCTACTAATACATATCTCAAGTCTGAAGCTACTGAAAGGTATCTTTAGTCTAAAGCTGCTGAAACATGTCATTAGTCTGAAGCTGCTGAAATGTGTCTTAAGTCTGAAGCTACGGAAAGGTATCTTTAGGCTAAAGCTGCTGAAACATGTAAGTCTTAATCTACTGAAACATGTCTCAAGTCTGATGCTACTGAAATGTGTCTTAAGTCTGAAGATACTGAAACATGTCTTTAGTCTGAAGCAACTGAAATATGTCTTAAGCTAATGAAATGTGTCTTAAGCTACTGAACATGTCTTAAGTCTGAAGCTACTGAAACATGTCTTAAGCTACTGAAATGTTCTTAAGCTACTGAAATGTGTCTTAAGTCTGAAGCTACTGTAACATGTCTTAAGTCTGAAACTACTGGAACATGTCTTAAGTCTGAAACTGCTGAATCATGTCTTTAGTCTGAAGCTACTGAAATGTTCTTAAGCTACTGGAACATGTTTTAAGTCTGAAACTGCTGAAACATGTCTTTAGTCTGAAGATACTGAAACACGTCTTTACTCTGACGCCACTGAAATGTGTCTTAAGCAACCAAAATGTGTCTTAAGTCTGAAGCTGCTGTAACATGTCTTAAGTCTGAAGCTACTGATATTGTGTCTTTAGTCTGAAGCTACTGAAATGTGTCTTAAGTCTGAAGCTACTGCAATGTTTCTCAAGTCTGAAGCTACTGAAAGGTATCTTTAGTCTAAAGCTACTGAAACATGTCTTAAGTCTGAAGATACTGAAATGTGTCTTTAGTCTGAAGATACTGAAACATGTCTTTAGTCTGAAGCTACTGAAACGTGTCTTAAGCTACTGAAATGTGTCTTAAGCTACTGAAATGTCTCTTAAGTCTGAAGCTGCTGAAAGTTATCTTTAGTCTAAAGCTGCTGAAACATGTCTTTAGTCTGAAGATACTGAAACACGTCTTTACTTTGAAGCTACTGAAATGTGTCTTAAGCTACTGAAATGTGTTTTAAGTCTGAAGCTACTGTAACATGTTTTAAGTCTGAAAATACTGGAACATGTCTTAAGTCTGAAACTACAGAAATATATCTGAAACTGCTGAAACTTGTCTTAAGTCTGAATTTACTGAAACTTGTCTTAAGCCTGAACTTACTGAAATTTGTCTTAAATCTGAACTTACTGAAACTTGTCTTAAGTCTGAACTTACTGAAACTGGTCTTAAGTCTGAAACTACTGAAACATATTTGAAACTACTGATACTTGTCTTAACTCTGAAATTACCAAAACATGTCTGAAGCTACATACCATAGTTGAGATGCATGAATTACATGTTTACACTTATGTCTTATATTTTCAGGTGTTCATAAACTTTGCAAAGCTACAGACTGACCTTGCAGATGATGAAATTGATGAGATTCCAGAAGATTTGAAATTAATTGGTTAGTATATAGTTTAACAAAATGTCATTTGCAGCATTAGCAGCTTTCCTTAAGATGAGAGAAGAATTTTCTCTTTTTTTTGTGGGGGGGGGGGGGGGGGGGCGGTGGAGTCTAGTGTTCTACACAGATTTTTAGCTCACCTGGCACAAAGTGCCAGAGTGAGCTTTTGTCATACCCCAATGTCCGGTGTGCGTCGTGAGGCGTCAATAATTTCATTCAAACGACATCTCCTCTGAAACCACTGGGCCAAATTCAATAGACTTGCATGGGATGTTCCTTGCATGAAACTCTCCCAAAGATGTTCAAAGAATTCAATTCCATGCAGAACTCTGGTTGCTATGGCAACTTAAAGAAAACACTTTGAAAATCTTCTTGTCTGAAACCACAAGGCCTGGAGCTTAGAAATTTGGTATGAGGCATCATCTGGTAGACCTCTACCAAGATTGTTCAAATTATGACCCTGGGGCCAGAACTGGCCCCGCCCTGGGGGTCACTTGATTTACATAGAGTTATATAGGGAAAACTTTGAAAATCTTCTTGTAAGAAACTGCAAGGCATAGAGCTAAGATATTTGGTGTTGAGCATTGTCTAGTAGACCTCTACCAAGATTTTTTAAATCATGGCCCCTTGAGTCAAAACTGTTGTCTCATGACCTATATTTTGACCTACTGACCTACTTTTTGTTTTTGGAGCTATGGCAATGAAATTGCATTGGTCCATTTCTGTGATATGCATCATTACATTCATAAAAAATTCTTTATCTTTGAACCCAGGTGAGCGCTTTAGGGCCATTGGCCCTCTTGTTATGTTATGTTGTTGATACATGTATATTACTGTGTGGAAGTTAAATATCTGGCACCTGAAATTTACATTCTGATCATTTCTGTAAAAAGTATGTCTCCATTTCATCTGAATTCTGGTAGTTTTGTGTTGATGTTAGGGAACAAAGGGTTTTGTTACTGGAAGAAAATATATTTTTTTGTTCATTTTAAAGGGGCAGCAAGAACAGCACCCAGTGAAGCCGAAGAACTGAGTTTATCTGCCAGTACTGCTGGCCTGATCAGAAATGAGTTTCGTCATAGCAACAACAGCTACCGGCCCCCGACTATGGAAGATGATAGTAGTCTACATTTGACCAATATAAGGGAACCAGTCAGGTCACGACCTGTAAGGTCAGATGACCATAGTCATCCTGCCCCAATTATAAGTTTGCCTTATCAGGTAAAATTAACATATGAGAAGTATCTTGGAATGAATATTTAGTTAACTTTAAGGACTCAGGACCACTTTGTGATATTGTTCAGAATTTTGCTGAAGTTCCCAGTATTAAAGGAAAAAGAATAAAAAAATGATTAAACATATTAGTAAGAAGAAAAAGTGAACAGTAATTGTCTTCTTTTACTGCAGGCAACATTTTTCTGTTTCAAAGTATATTTTTAAGGCAACATAAGCTCTCTGTAACAGACATTGTAAACTCAAGCTTTAATCTAATGTGATTGATACAGTCCTTCAGGAGCCCCCTTGCAACAGTCATCGTGATGATAATTGCAAAGCATGACAATGTTCTTGCCTTTCTTGTTAGTTGGTGTGAACTTTCACAACCTGCCATAAGGGTTTTCAGTCAGACAGTAATTTCCATTCAAAAAGATAAAAGACCATAGGTATTCAGTTATAGGTAAAAAAGATTATTGAAAGATTTATAGTAAATATCTGTTTGGTTGGTAGTGAGAATATTACTAAGATGTAGATATAATCTGATGTTGTTTTGCTTTTGACAAAAATATCATTGTATTGTTTAAGATGCAGGAGTCTGAGGATGGTACTTCAGTCGGAGATTATGACACACAGAGTGAAGTGTCTGTGGCATCTACAGGAAGACGTGGTCGTCCTGTTGCCAAGTTTGATGACTATGACACGTCATATTCCATTCCAAATCCAGAGGTCTAAATCCTGTGTTTTACTCAGACATTTAGTGATGAACTGTTAAATGTATAGTAGAATCTCATGAACTTAGGGCCATGTTGTTAACTTAATTTTGTTAACACTTTGTCATGTGGATGAATTATTATGGAACAGGATTTTTTTTTTATTGAGGTTATTGCTACTATCAAGACAAAGTATTTTTCAAAGGAGAAAAATTTTGACATTAATTTATAATTGTACTATTAATAATATTTGAGCAGTTTAAGTATATGAAGTGATAAGGAGTAGTGTTAAGCTGTATTGTTACAGGAATTTTTTGTTTTATTTGTTGCAGTACATATCATGTAGTGATTTATTAAAAGCTGTGAGATACATATGTAATGTGACTATCAGATTTTGTGCCATAACTATTTCGATATCAAAGGGTGCTGATTTTGCACCCTTAAAGTTTTGGTACCTTGAGTGACTGTTTTTGTACCCTTACTGTTACAGTACCATTGGTTCCCATGGTTACAGGTTTTCGTACCCTTAATGTGTTGGATCCTTTTGTTACTGATTTTGCACCATTACAGATTTTGTACCCCTCTTTTTTTTTGTCAGTGACACAGGGAAGGTTTGTTTCCATCTGCCTAAGTGTTACCAATACTTACTTACTTCCTGACTAAGGATTCTGATTTATTTAAAATGTATAATGACAATATTTAATGATGGAAAAATGCATCCTTTCTCCTTTTTCCCCTACATTTGTCTGAATAATAAAGGTACAATCTTGATTTTACTTGAGAAACAGTTTGCTGTGCAAAAAAGTTCTAGAATTAGATTTTGTCACTCATTTCAAGAGGAAATTCAGTATAGAGTAAATTTGTTTACCTTACATTATGTGGAAATCCTTATTCCTCTTCATAAAAGGAACAGCATTACAAACAATATACTCTTGAGGTTAATAACAGAGGTTAATCAAAATTTAAATTTTTTGTTGCCATATATAACTAAGAAAAAGCTCTCACACTTCACTCTAACACTTCACACTAACATTTTTCATTAATGTGTGCTAAGCCAAATTGATGCAAGATCCCAATTTTGCTTTTATTTTTTTATTTTTGTTTATATTTTTCATCCTTTTTTTCTACTCGCCTTGTTTTCATGAGTTGTTCATGCCAGTCCATGTGATATATGTATTTACAAACCTGTACAGTAGATTGTATACTTGTGTGCAATGTTTGAAGTGTTACATTTTTCTGAAGCTGTTGTTCAGTTGCATTTTAGAATAACAGATTTGAATCAGTATGACAAATTATTTTAGAAACATGCTTATTTAAAAAAACCTGTACCTCAATTTTAAATAATAGTATTAACCATAAGTTTATAACTAGATGGCCTGTTATTTATGCATATATTGTTTTTCTTGTGTCTCAGGGAGAAAGTGATAACAGGCAAATTAAAACGAATCACTTGTCAAGATTAAATAAAATTTGGTAAATTAAGGGAATGGAAAACTATTGTCTTACCTCTCTACGGAAGGAAATAGTATTGATCTATTGTTCAAGAATACATGATACAATGACAGATCCAGAGGTGTAAGGTTTTCATGTTCCTGTTAAGATGGTTATCTGTTCACTGAAGGAAAAATAAGAGAGCTCTTGAGAAGAAAACAATGATAATATAATAATGTTATATATTGGTTGACAGAAAAGTTCTGTTTTTGAATATTGCAAGAGTTAAGAATGAGAAAATATGCAACACTGATAAATGTTTCTACACTAACCTTCATTTCCTTCTGTCAGTCTTCTTAAGCAAAATAAAGTTTACCATCACAGTAGTGTAAGTGAATTATGTAGGTTAGGTCAACTTGTAGTTGATTAAGGTCCTATTTTGATGGTGTACTGCTCAGGTTTACCTGAAATTTTTTCTCTTAAGATGATTAGAACATTTTAAGTAAATAATGACCGGTGAATCAACAAACGTTAGTGGCTTACTTCACTGACAATGAAATCTGAAGGAAACTTTAAAATATGAGTTTATAACTCACTTCTGTGTCATTTACATGGTAGCAGTGAAGTTAAGTAAAATGGCATGAATTGTTTTTTCGTGTTTTAGTGGCAGAAATTTGTTCTTTTATGTGTCAGTAGCATTAATTTGTTCTTTCATGTGTCAGTGGCATTTTATTTTGTCATGTGTCAGTCACAGTGGCATGACTTGGTTCTTTTATGTGTCATTGACATACGTTCTTTCATATGTCAATCGCTTTAATTAACTGGTTCTTTCATCTGTCAATGGCATTAATTGGTTCTTTCTTGCATCAGACTTCATCTCTTTGTGAAAAAATTGTCTTTGTGTCTAACATTTATTCTCCCTAAGCTTGGTGTAAATTGCTGTCATATTATAAAGTAAATGTAACATTTTTTATTGTTAATACCTGCACAAGGTGATTTCAAGTCTTTCAACAACAATAATTTCTTTACTGTGTTTTTCTTTACTTTTTGACTTTGTGATTTCCTGTATTACCTCTGAATAGGGTGTTTGAAAGATATACTGCTAAAGTTCTTTGGAACGATTTGGTTTTTCATAAAAAAGATTTATTGAAAGGAATCTATCCTGTTCAATTAAAATGCTGCATTTTAGATGAAAACTATATTTGATAAGCTTGATTTTTGATAGTTTTAACCCTTTACCACATGGTTAAGTGTTCAATCGCATATGCGACCATCCGTGCAGTCTGATCTGGATCTCCACTGTTCGCTTTTCAGTCAGAAATACTTTTATGGATATAAAAGCGAACAGTGGAGATCCAGATCAGACTGCACGGATGTGCAGGCTGATCTGGATCTGCACTGGTCGCATATGCGTTAAAACACGTATCTATGGAGTAAAGGGTTAAAGAAATCCAGCACAGTGTGTAGCTGTAGGAGTGTCAGTTATATGTTAAAATTACATATCTTCTACACATTGTTGAAACAGTGATAGCATATGAGACATTAGATTCACTAATTGTATACATAAAAAAAACAAATTTTACACCATTTTTAACACGTTTGGTATAACTGCATATTAGCTAACTGTCATAAAGCTGTTTTTGTCCAATATTTTAAACGGGCATACCAAAATGTAATACTATAAATTTTATGGTATGCCTTTCAGTTTTCAAAGATTGATTTGTAAAATGAAATTTTAATAATTAAATTTAACAGCCTGGAAAATGCCCTGATCAGTTGTTTCTGTGATGAAATATTCAGTTTAGAAAATAATGAAACTTTTTGAGGACCAGAAAGCATTTTTTTGTGCCTTTGTTAATTTTTCATGTATATAGCTATGTTGTCTATGAATTCAGATTCAGAGAATATTTATCTGCTTAAACTAAATGTGTAAAAGTCTATTTTTCATTATGTTTTCTTATTTTGTTACTGTTAATCATACCTGTTTCTTTATTAATAAATGTTTTCTAAACTTTACTCCCTGGAATTTACAGATAAAGATTGTGTTACTGACATTTTGACTATTTCTTTTGTTCATTGTTGTTACTTTTCAGTAATAAATGGATTAAACACACCATTCATCTTGTTTGACTTTCCTTTTAGTATGAGTGCCAGCACTGTTATCAAGGAAACTCAGGATAGTCTTAACACCCAGTGCACTGAATTTGATGTACAACAGTCTTAAATAAGGCACAGCTACAGGCCTGAGGCTTGTAAAGTTAGGCATGGACTCTACCATATTTTTCCACAGGCCAAGTGGGTTTGTTTAAAATTTAGCTTAAACTTTTTTTGTTTGAGCCAAGGTCTTTCAAATATACTACTCAAAATTTTAAGGGATCACTTATAAGAATGTGTATATTTACTACATAAGGTTGAAAGGTTACATTTTTGTTGTGATTCTGAAAATATCTTCATATGACAACAGTTTGGTACCAAAAAATTAATAACTGTAAACCGTTGAAGCGTGACAGAGGCTGAGCCGTGGGGGGGCACCAATTTGGGATAACACAGACAGGAGATGAAATGGAACTTTTTGGAAAAATCAAGTCTATGGCCTGAATTTTGCTTTAATATTGCGTATGGTTATTTGCTTGGATTACTGCTCTGCACCGCCTTCTCATGCTGCTAATGAGTTTCCGGATGCTTTGTTGTGGGAGTCGAGCCCACTCGCCCAGAAGGGCCTGCTGTAGCCCAGGGACCGTGGTTGGCTGGACCGGGCGATCAGACATTGCAGTCTGCAGCATGTCCCAGGCGTGCTCTATTAGATTGAGGTCTGGAGACCTTGCTGGCCTGTCCATTCTCTCTATGGCTGCTGCCTCCAGGTACTCGTCGGTGACCCTTGCCCTGTGAGGCCGGGCGTTGTCGTCCATTAAAATGAACTCAGGGCCTATAGCACCAGTGTACAGACGAACGTACACATCTAAGATCTCATTGACGTATCGTACAGCCGTCAATTTGCCGTTTTGAACAATGTGCAGGTCCGTTCTTCCCTGCATCCTTATGCCCGCCCACACCATGACCGAGCCCCCGCCATGAAGGTCATGGGTAGCAACACATACGGGTGCCAAACGCTCATTGGCGGATCTTCATACCCGCACTCGCCTATCAGTGAAGTCCACACAAAATCTAGACTCGTCAGTGAACAGCACTGGGATCCAATCATGCAGCGTCCACCTGGCGTGGTCGCAGGCCCATTGAAGACGCGCCTGGATGTGGTTTCGCGTCAATGGGATTCGGATTGCTGGCCTTCCAGCCCTCATGCCAGCTGTATGAAGACAGTTCCTGATGGTTTGAGTGGAAAGTTTTTCACCAGTGGCATTCTGGAAGTCATTTTGGAGGACAGTAGCGGTAACACAGCGCTGACGTCGCGCTTGAACTACAATAAACTGGTCCACACGCTGAGTTGTGGACCTCTGACGCCCTCCGTAATGCCTATGCCTGACATGCCCGTAAGTTTGAAACCGTCGCCACATCCTGGCAACGGTGCTCCGGGACACCCCAAGGACACCTGCCAGGTGCCGTTGGGAACGCCCAGCCTCAAGCATCCCTAACCCCCCCCCCATTCATCTCCTCGTCGTCAATACGCCGTCTCTGTTGTACATTTGCCATGACCAGTGCTAGGTTCGATATAAAGGTTACCTACCATGCACAAGCGAAGTCTGAATAAAACGGATGTGTACATGAAGGTGCATGCCCGCGGTGCACCACTTTTCCAGGTGTATCGCTTTCCCCGTGCATCTCGAGCCATGTACAGGTAAACAATCAAAATCTGCTGGACAGGTCGGCTTTGCCATATGAATAAACTACATGTATGAGAAAAAATCAGTTATCTTGAGGTTATCATTAAAAAGATATTTAAGAAATAAAAAGTGATCCCTATCAAATTTTAAGTAGTATATATGGTCTGTTTTTGAATGGTTTGGAAAGACCTTGTTTGAGCCAATGGAATTCAATCAGAGACCTATTAATTTTCTGGGGGTATAATCTTGAATGGCCTGCACTTAAAAAGGTCATTTTGCAGATTGTTGTAGATACATGACCAAATGTAAATCCTGGTACAAGTTAAAGCATTGTCCTCAAAGTTGATCTGAAACAAAGTTTTAAAAATCATTATGGAGTTCTAATGAAGGCTGCAATTGCCATTGATGTGAGCTTGAAAAACATTTAGTGGCGTCCTTGATGTATGCACCAATTATATGTTCTGAGGTCGTTTTAGTCTGTGAACTCTCGCCTTGTGTCTTTGAACGAGACCTGCTGGGTTAAACTTGGGGTCACCGTCATGTCAAATGTTATATCTGCTTTAGATAATTAGTTGATTATATATTTTCTCATAATAACGTACCAACTGTTGACTTCAAGCTCATCATAGCTCTCGCTAATTACATTATAGCTTGTTTTGAATACAAGTAGTGTTTGAAATTTAACACAGTATCAAACAAAAAACGAGCAACTGTTTTAGCAGTCATAGATAAAATAAAATCTTATCAAAGAACTCATAATGGTCTTCAACGTTCTTTTGCGGTAACAGCCTATTTTTGAACAATTGTAAATCGAATTTGCTAATTCCTTCTACATCGTTAAGTCATTGTACATGATTTTTGGCATACTAATCCATTAATCGTTTAATCTGTCGAGATATAAGTAGTTTGTTAATCCTACTTGATCTTTCGAAGTTGGCTTTTTCATTATAAGACGCTAAGTACATAACTGTTCGAAAAGCACATGCATGGAAAACTTTATGTAACCTGTTTATATAAACTTTTAAGTTCATGAATTAAATAACCACTTATTTATAGTCTGCCTGTACGCATTGTTTGTTTGAATATACATGTAGGATGAAAATGATAATTAATTTGTTTATTCGTTTACTTCAAAGAACTGATGGGTTTTCTGTTTTTAATAAACTGGCTCATCAGAAAACACACTAGACAGAAGAGTAACTATATAATCTGAAATCTAAAAGTTAGAATGTTCTACCAAACTGACACGTTAGGTGACAGTCGTATCTCACAGTCAACGTTTATAAAATAACAAAGAGGAAATTTTGCTTACACTCATAATGAAATTTATATATTGTATAATGACAGTCTCGTGCTCGTCTAGGTATCAATAAACAATGTAATAAAAATGAAAGACTACAGCCACAAATACAAAGAAAAAATCCAGTTACTTCAGATTTTGTTCTCGTAAAATTATTGACCTTTTTAAACAAAAGCGTACTCTTACAGCCATCTTGCTGATTGAAATTCTGAAGAAGAACATTGTAATCCCTAAATTTTAGGTTTCGACAAAGAAAGGTGAGTACATACATAGTCCATTTGAGGTCAAAACAAACTGAGACAATCACCATTATTTGGCCTAAATAAACAGACCTACACAAAAATATGACCAGATGATAAAAAAAAATGTAGTTCTTAGTAACAACAAGGCTTGGTGACAAACATTCCTGTGAAGTTTCAATGAAATCTTCCAAGCGGTTTTGGAGATGAAGTGTGGACAAGACTTTAATATAGAAATTAGTGCCCATAAAATAAGTGCCAATAACTCTGCCAAAAATAAATCGAGCGGAATCTCCTGACGATATGCACAACAAGGCTTGGTGACAAACACTCCTCTTAAGTTTCAATGAAATCCCTCGAGTGGTTTTGGAGAAGAAGCGAGGACAAGATTTTAGAGTGAAAAAAATGACCAAGTGCCCATAACTCTGCCAAAAATAAATCGAGCGGAATCTCCTGACGATATGCACAACTAGGCTTGGTGACAAACACTCCTGTTAAATTTCAATGAAATCCCTCAAGCGGTTTTGGAGATGAAGCGAGGACAAGATTTTACCGGACAGACTGACGAACGGACAGACAGTGCGATTACTAAATGGCTCCCTTTGGGAGCATAAAAGAAACAAACACCTGAGAATGTTAAATCATTATTAAGTTTAGTAACTGCGTATAAATGTATGTTGAAGAAATAAAAAGTAATTATACCATTGTGCTATTATTAATCTTGATGGACATACATAAAAAGAAGGCATATACGGGGACCGCCCTTATTTGATGACAGTCTGCAATACCCAATGAATATCGTCCTGCCCTTCGGATATAAATCTGCAAGAAGTATTTAAACCAGATTTAAGGAGGAAGAAACAAGATTATCCACTTGAACTCGGGAAAAGACTGTTAAACAATTAAATGAACGGTTTGCCAATTGTCAAGTAGAAGAGACCGAATTTTATAATGTATAATTCCGATCGGGATAAGGGTAAATCCGCTTCAAATCTGCAGAAGTTATATAGTTCACAGATATTAGAGAATTACACTTTGCAAAGACAGAAGTCTGATTTAGACTATGAAAAATTAAAAAAACTAAGACAATTAAGCAATAATGAACAACTGTTCTTACGAAAATATGAAAAATATGTAGTTCCTGGCAGACGAAGCAGACGCAGTTCCATCGATCCAGAATTATCGCGTGCAATCGAGCTTAGAAACTCTCAAAGGAACCGTCTTCAAAGTCAAAATACAGAAAGAACTTTTGCGAAGGATACAATAAGAGACGAGTGTCCGTATTCTTTTGAAACATGGAATAGATTAGTAGACGTTGAAAATAGTGTCATAGACCAGAATAAAACGGACATATTGTTTGGTGATGATGACAGTGATGATAAAAACGTTGATGTTTCTGATATTGACACAGAACTAATTTTAGAGGAAATGGCAAGAACAAATGTTAGTCTTCTGGAACAAGGAAAAATCCTCCGGAAACGGCAGACGCTGAAACCTATAGAAACGACAAAAGACAATTTTGATGACGAGGCAGTCGACGAGGAAATTCGCGAAATTCAATTTAGAAATAAGAAGCGTGGCAGACGACACTCGGTTGCTCTTGGTGCAATATATAGCGGACAGTTGAATAAAGATTCAGGACTAAAGCTTCCTAGTATTAACGAAAGTAACAAGCTCTCCTCTAGTTTAGACTTTAAATCACTGAATTTTAGTTCTTCAAAAGAGTCTCTTTTGGAACGGAAACTGACAGGAAACAGAAGGAAATTATCAATGTCTGAAGATCGCATAGATTTTGCTATTCATTCACCAGTTCAAGAGAATAGCACAAATGAAAAAGACATTGATTGTTTTAGTCAAACAAAAGAAACACCTTTATCAGAAAATGGCGTTGCATTAAATGAGTCTGTTCTTATCCAAGCGGTTAACAAGAATAAAGGAAACGTCGCACAAAAATACAAGAGAACAGATGAGTCTCATAAGTTGGAGAGTACTCCGAGACCAGTGGCAAATGCAACAATTTTTGTTCAAGGAGAAACAAATATCAATCAAAACTCAATGTTTGATAGAAATGACGCTTCCGATAAAATGCCTTCAAACGACACGGATGAGGGCCAGACTCTCGGATTCTTGCCTAAAATTGATGCTTCAAGAGCAAATACAGAAATAGAAAAAGAGAAAGAGGAAGAAAAACATGTTTCTTTTGAAGAAAACAATACGAGTAGAGAGCGACCAGGTAGCCGCTCTTCTAGATTGACCAGCGAATTGGAAGACAAAGTCGCAACAAGGAGTGGGCGCAAAGGGAGTGTAGCAACAGCTGCCCTGAAACTATTGGTTGACTCGCACCACGGTGCTGCGAAATTACGCTATATTGCAAAACTTGCACATGAGATGGAGAAGGAGGAAATTGCTAAACATCCACCTGAACCCGAGCATGATATGTTCAAGGAACTGAATAGCTGCCGTTACTTGAGGATGGTACCAAGGAAAGAGTCCACTGAGAGTAGAGAGAACGAAGTCAGTTAAAAGTAGAGAGAGCGAAGTCAGTTAAAAGTAGAGAGAAAGGGAAGTCAGTTAAATTCATGGATCCTCATAATGACTCTTAAATTTTATAACAATAGGTTTTACCCACAAACATTACCATGTGCTCTTTTGTTATATACTTGTTTGTGGTGAAAATATAACTGTACTTCTTTGTTAAATCATGTCAATGTGAGGGGTCAGGGATCCATCAATTGACGGCTAATAGGAGTGGCACGGAGGTTTGACGTCAGAAGGTCGTTAGAAGGCTTTTTTCAAGTCTTTAAGTACTAATAAACTGTGTATCATAATTTGACAACACAATAGCGACAACAACAAAAAGCGGTTTTCATAAGATTCGATCTAAACATGTCTTCGACATGATCAGCAAAATACAACAATAAAATACATTGAATAAGAGGAACACTAAATTCATTATTTATGTTTTTTTGTGTATTTCATGTCAAGTAAAACGATACTGCTCTATTTTTTTCTGTGATAAATATGTTGTTCACCGGCGGCTGTTAAAAACAACTGTTTTAATATGAACATCTGACCTCCATCATCAGTTGAACGAGTAAAAGGTTTGTATGTATCAATTAATATTTCCATATTAAACTTATTTTTTATTGCAAGTGCGATTTATTTCTGAAATAATATTCGGTTTTTGCCAGATTTATTTTTGTTGTAGTTGTTATGCCAACAGGGTTTTGTTACCGACGGCCGTAATACCCACATAGTGAAAGAAATATTTGTGTAATTATTAAATATTATTACACACCTGCATCTACATCTCAGTCATGCACATTCAGTTCGAAAACTTGACTGAAATTTGCTTATAATAAAAAATCTTTTTTAACGACCTAGTCAACAGCACGAGATATTACAATTTGTAAACAAACTGTTCTTTCTCTGTCGTAATGTGTATGCCCTTGTTGCAGCAGAGCCCCTTGTTCGGAAATCCAACACAAATTCTCACTTTAATTCTTTATAACTTATTGTTCAATGAGTGTACTTAAGTGGAACCTAAGAAGATAAATGACGTCACCTCATTAACTATAATTTTTTAGTGTACATGAGTATCAACATTACTGAAGCAACTAAGGAGTAATTATATACCCCTTTTTTTCAGCAATACCCTACGCAATTTTCTATGAATGCTCTTTTTGTAACTGAAGTTTAAATTAGCAACAATACAAAATTATTCAACCATTGCCACGAACAAGAAGTGACAAAGCGAGAAAACCAGAAAACAAGAACAGCTATAAGTGTCGTGTTTACTTGTCCGCTCTCTCCCTCTCTCTCTCTCTCACACACACACAAGAAAAACACGACGGAAGCTTGAGCTTTGGTCCTTGTATAAATGCGCTTTTGTCAATGCCCTTCATCATGTAATGACCTTTGGGGTCATTCTCACGTGCTCATTAGTTTTCAAGTGATGGTCCGGATAAGAAAATAATGACTTTGGGAGATTACAGTGGATGTGAACTAGGACTATAGCTCTTGTATTTGCGTTTAATCTTCATGTCCGGTGAGATTTTTTGAACTTCGAAGTGATTCCAATGCTCCAAACAAGGGCAAAGCAGAAAACAAAGAGAATGTGGCTATAGAAATGTATTGTTCCAGTATTGAAATGATATTAAACTGTGGACATCACGAATATATCCTGACAAGTAAAAGTCCCCCTTAACAACTTATTTTTTAATCCCGTATAAAAGAAGGATTTTCATATCCTATCATTTTATAATTTTAATTAGACATTTTTTTCAGCATGATGTAGATGTACCTTTTCTACAAGAGTTCTACACATTACCGTTTCGAACTTTGCAACTCCTGTTGCCAATGACCACTTCTGCAATGCTTGGTGTCTTTTGCCTTTTTCTGAAAAAAAGATGCCAAACTAACAAATAACTAATTAAGTTGGTGCTTCTGGGTCTAAGAGGAACAAAGCGTTCAATAAACTTGTCCACAAAAAAAAACAAAAAAAAAAAAAAAACATGAGCAACGTAGGTCAGACTTTCATTTTTTCAGAGTTTTATAAACATATTCTTTTTATGTTTTAGTCCTGTAAAATGAAATTGTTGCTTTTTTAGTAAACAAAAGCTTTAGTAATTAACAGGCATTTTTATCGTATTAAGAGATCAAATATTTATATAACAGACGCGCTGTCTCGTCCGTTATCTTAAATGTAGGCTTAAGTTCAAGATTATTTGATATGTTCCGCACGATAACCTATATTAATTGCCTTGTCACTGTGCGATTAATTTGGCTTGATAGACTATTTAACATACGCTTTATTAGACTTTTGGCTCAAGAATTCAGATTTCTAGAAAAGATAAGACAAAACCAGGATACAGTCGGATGAAATAGATTAATGTCAAAGAAAAAGTGTAACACTTGCCGTTTTAACACTGTGAAACATTTTTTGGCCAGAAATAAAACTGTACTCTATTTTAATATGATACACAAGTCATGTCATAATATTTATTAGCATGTTTTCCGCCAACACATCAAAATAGCGGTTTGGTAATCAATTTCTACATTGGAAAGTATGAACATTTATCATTTACGGTGGCAATTCCTGACGTATTATCAAATGAAATATACATAGATCAAAGACATTACAATTTTACATAAATTACTATTGCAATACATTGATATATAAAATATGTGGTATATTCTTATATGAAATATATATACAATACATTAAACGCTAATAATCTTCATAGCAAGATAAATAAATCTTGCAATCATGAATTCTTTGTATTATTGCATCAACATTTGTTTCAGATACACTATTATGATTACACAGGGAACAAATCCATAACATGACCACCTATTCAGTAATGCATTATTTCTTCCCTGGACCATCATTAATTTGTACATTGTTGAGTTAGACACATTCTTAATTACACATCAAAACTTAATAATTCTAATTTTACGAATTACACTCATAGGAAATACACCAAATTCCCCATAAACTGCGCTGCTGCACGGTGGTTGTTGAACCACAAGAGTTTGCTTATATTCGTTCTATATCTGGAGATTTATGGAAAACCCAAATTACAGAACCGTAACATAATATAGGAAGTACCATAGTATTGAACAGTTTCAACCTATTATTAATATCTACATTTGTATTTTCAAACAGTGTATTCAGGGAATAAAGAGTCTTTAAAGCCTGTGCAGATAATGCCTTCTGTGTCTGATAAAAACTTCCATTGGATGTCAGAGTAACACCTAAATAAGTAAACGTCTTAACTTGCTTTAAAATTGTGTCGTTATACTTTTAGGTTAAATTAAGAGATATATGCCGAAAAAAACAACATAACAACTGTTCTATCTGAATTTACTTTAATACCTCACAATTTATCAAGTAAAATTTGTAATCCTTTCTCTGAGTAAGAAAATAGTGCAGTGTCATCGGCAAATAATAACACATATATTTTGTAACTCATCAATAGTAAAAACATCAATGTTGACATCAGCTAAGTAATATTGCATATTATTTATAAACATGATAAATAACAAGAACTGTCACTGTAAGATGACAATGCCCCCGAAGTAGTGCTTTGACCTTTGAGCTGAGAACCAGTCATTTAGTGGTCAAGGTCAAATAAATATAGGTCAATAGGAATGTCTTGTCCAAAGGGGTGTTGTGTTTAAGTATGAAGTATATCCACTCACTAATTACTCATAAGGAAGCTATGGCCAATGTTAAAGTTTTTGGACAATTGGATCTTCAAGGTGAAGGTCATTCAGGGGTCAAGGTCAAATAAATATAGGTCAGTGGAAAGGTGTTGCTCAAAAGGGTGTTGTGTCCAAGTATGAAGTAAATCCACTTGCTAATACGGAAGTTATGGCCAATGTTAAAGTTTTCGGATGACTTACGGACTGACTGACGGACGGACAGTTCAAAAACTATATGCCTCCTTTCGGGGGCATAAAGAGGGAGATAATGGCTGGCCTTGTTTCAAGCCTATGTAGCTATCAAAGAAGTCTGTTAATTTATCAAGTAAAATTTGTAATCCTTTCTCTGAGTAAGAAAATAGTGCAGTGTCATCGGCAAATAATAACACATATATTTTGTAACTCATCAATAGTAAAAACATCAATGTTGACATCAGCTAAGTAAGATTGCATATTATTATATACTTATAAGTGAAATATTGAGAAATATTGATGAAATAAAATGCGTATTTTCATTTTCCGTATTTTCACTGTAAAAATTTATTTTTCACTGCAGTGAAACATATTTTCCGTATTTTCACTGGTGTCTTGCCGGACTACTTTCTTCTAAATTCAGCCAATACTCAAAATTAAAGGAGAATTCTTTCAAATCGAAGGTCAAAAAAGAGAGAAAGTATATAATAAACAGAAAATTCAAGTTTTTTCTATAAATACGGGATTTATTTTCATCTCGTGGTATGAAAATTATCATATTTCACTCGTGGCTATCGCCACTCGTGAAATATTTATTTTCATACCACTCAATGAAAATATATCCCGTATTTATAGAAAAAACTTGAATATCCTCTATTTATTTATAAACATGATAAATAACAAGAACTGTCACTGTAAGATGACAATGCCCCCGAAGTAGTGCTTTGACCTTTGAGCTGAGGACCAGTCATTTAGTGGTTAAGGTCAAATAAATATAGGTCAATGGGAATGTCTTGTCCAAAGGGGTGTTGTGTTTAAGTATGAAGTATATCCACTCACTAATTACTCATAAAGAAGCTATGGCCAATGTTAAAGTTTTTGGACAATTGGATCTTCAAGGTGAAGGTCATTCAGGGGTCAAGGTCATATAAATATAGGTCAGTGGAAAGGTGTTGCTCAAAAGGGTGTTGTGTCCAAGTATGAAGTAAATCCACTTGCTAATATGGAAGTTTTCGGATGACTTACGGACTGACTGACTGACGGACAGTTCAAAAACTATATGCCTCCTTTCGGGGGCATAAAGAGGGAGATAATGACTGGCCTTGTTTCAAGCCCATGTAGCTATCAAAGAAGTCTGTTAATGAGCTAATATTTCGTACACATAGTTTAACACTTTCTTACATACTTCTTAGAATTCTTAACATTTTACCTGAGACACCAATATCTATCAACTTGAACAAATTATTTTTTATATGTTAAAATCAAATTAAACAGTCTAGCATAGAGTATACAGTCACGTCCCATTACATTGTTACCTATAAAGCTATATTAGAATGTTTATTGCGTTCGTTGATTGCGGGTGGACGGTTAAACAGTGCTGTGTATTTACGTCATGCGACTTGTCGTCTGATTCATGTGTTCCTTCCGCTGTATAGAGATGTTTTAAGAAAGAACTGTCGTTTCGATATTGCATATACTGACTGCCGTTTCCACGCTGCATCTTATCTGTTAGAGCTGTGTTTCATTAAAGAATAGCTACTGACTGACTGTATTTCTTTCTTTCGTTTGTTGAAGTTTATGTTGGTATTTTGAACTGGGTGTGCGATTTGACTCAAGTAAAGATGATAGATCTTTGAAAATGAGAGCGAATTGCTTAGATATAGCGTAAGTGCAATGCTACAGTGCAAACATTTCCACAAGAAAGTTGTACGCTTGGAGAAAACGAGTTAAATTGATGATAATGTGACAGGCTTAGAATAAATTGCTATTCATTTTTTCTTTGCTTATATGGATTTGATGAGGCTAAATTAAGATGGCCAACTAGGATACTTGAATGAATTTAATGAGCATCATTCTCCTTTTCTTGTACATCTATTCCGATAATAGACCCTAAACTTATCTATTTTATATTAAAATGCCAGCACTAAACCTGTGACAGGTAAATGTATGGGGCTGTACTACTACAGATAAAATTTAAAAGGAATCGTACAACATACCTTAGACGGAAAAGACATTAAGATCCCTTAAGGTTAAAGGGAATTTCAGATTTTTGATACGTGAAAAGAGAAAATATTTTATCCATTACACCACAGGAACCCGACGTTTTCCCAGCGACAATTCACTGAGACGGAGACGAAGGCATTCCCCGCACTGTACCTTAAAAAATCCAACATTTTCCCCAACAATTCACTGAGATTGGGTTGAGGGCATCGCCACACTGTACCGTAAAAAAACCGACATTCTTTCCCGACAATTCACTGAGATAGGGATGAGGGCATTGCCACACTGTACCCTAAAGTAAACCGACATTCTTTCTGACAATTCACTGAGACAGAGGTGAGGGCATTGCCACACTGTACCCTAAAGAAAACCGACATTCTTTCCTGACAATTCACTGAGATAGGGGTGAGGGCATTGCCACACTGTACCCTAAAGAAAACCGACATTTTTTCCGACAATTCACTGAGATAGGGGTGAGGGCATTGCCACACTGTACCCTAAAGAAAACCGATATTCTTTCCTGACAATTCACTGAGATGGGGGTGAGGGCATTGCCACGCTGTACCCTAACGAAAACCGACATTCTTTCCTGACAATTCACTGAGATGGGGATGAGGGCATTGCCACACTGTACCCTAAAGAAAACCGACGTTTTTCCTGACAATTCAGTGAGATTGGGACGAGGGCATCGCTAAGCTGTACCGTAAAGATTTTTTTCAGACAATTCACTAAGACGGGAATCTGTCTGAAAATTTACTGAGATGGGGATGAGGTACAGTGCGGCGGTCCCAGTGAATAGTCAAGGGGAGATGAGAGCGGGGCGTCGGATTATTGGACGTGAAGTACCGTCAGTTCGCAACTTCCTTTTCAGGCCGAGTTTAGTTAGACAGTGTTTTCTTCTCCAAAATTTGAGAAAATAAAATGTTTACGGCTTAACTTTAGCAAATTAAACAAGAACTATCTTCAAAAAATATGATCGGCGTAGAAACAGTACAAAATTAATGCCCCATTGGCAAATATGTACGTTTTACAGGGACGTTTTTGAATATGTCCCGATTATAATAAAAGTACAAGATAGAACTAGCAGTGTTGATTTTTATTCAGTCTGAGTTAATACCATCCTAAATCAGCCATTAACTATATATTCCGTGGTCTTTCCCTATAATCCAATCCAATCTGTCCTAAATTACTAAACATTTACCTTTGATAAATTATATAACTTTTCCAGATATTCATTCTTCTGTGGGCCCTGTCCCCGGTCAAAAATCCGGACAGTCGAACCTGCAACCAGGGCCTTAACTGAGGCCCTGCTGCGACCTACACATATGATAAGTTTTTTTGCCACACCCCTGGTACAGTAGCTGAGAAGGCCTCTACCGGCTCAGTCATGCCGTGGCAAACGCGCATAATCGAATCGCAGTAATTGAAACCCCTCTACAAAAAATTATTGAGTTTTATGCTAAAAATGTCAATATCATTTTCAATGAAATAGATTAGATATTTAGTAATATTTATTATATATTTATTCCATTTAGTATATTTTTCCATGGTTCACGTTTTGATATTTGATTTACAGCTGTAATGATGTAATTATTATTGCATTATTTTCAGACGCAATAAAACTAACAATTACGAATTCTGCTCTTATTTTCATAAAAGCAACACTTTGAACCAATGGCAAACTTCCTTCTTCAGCTGAAGATTTTGTTTCTAACACTTTCATTCATTACAAATATAGGTAAAAGTCGATTTACGCCGAAAAACGACGGTAGCAGTAAGGACGGTATAACTATATTTTTAAAACGGTATAGTCCGGGGTTTATCCCCAACCTCAGTTCGGGAACCAAATTTGGTACCTGATCAAGATGGAAGCCAACAGAGAAAAGGAACATTTACTGGCACTTAAAGGTAGGAATACCAAATTACACATGAGAGTTTTAACTATAAAATTTTGTCACGTTTTTTCTTTATTGAAATTTAATTCCAGATAGGACTTCACTACTTTAGACACATCGCTATTTTGTGTAAAAGCTCCTAAAAGTGGAATTTTTCATCAGAATTGACAGACGCTTATTGAAATGTAAACATGACAAAATTTTAGGCAACGTTCCATCACAGCTCACCATTGAAGGCGAATGTTCTTAACTCGAGCATGGTTTCATATTTTTTATGTGTCTGAAGGGAGGCATATAGTAATCGCACTGTCTGTTCATCTGTCCGTCCATCTGGTAAAATCTTGTCCTTGCTTCATCTCTAAAACTGCTTGAGGGATTTCATTGAAACTTAACAGGAGTGTTTGTCACCAAGCTTAGTTGTGCGTATCGTCAGGAGATTCTGCTTGATTTATTTTTGGCAGAGTTATTGGCACTTAGTCATTTTTTTCACTCTAAATCTTGTCCTCACTTCATCTCCAAAACCACTTGAGGGATTTCATTGAAACTTTACAGGAGTGTTTGTCGCCAAGCCTAGTTGTGCATATCGTCAGGAGATTCTGCTCGATTTTTTTTTTGCAGAGTTATGGGCACTTAGTCATTTTTTTTACTCTAACTTCTATATTAAAGTCTTGTCCACACTTCATCTCCAAAACCGCTAGGAGGATTTCATTGAAACTACACAGGAATGTTTGTCACCAAACCTAGCTGTGCATATCGTCAGGAGTTTCTGGTCAGATTATTTTTGGCAGTATTATGGGCCCTTACTCTACTATAACATCTATATTAAAATCTTGTCCAAGCTGCATCTCTAAAACCTCTTGGGGGATTTTATTATATATAAAACATCAGTAGGGGTTGGGAATAAAACAATGTTGTTCATATTTAAGGCCAAACTCACAGCTGTCTATTTCATTGAATCATTATATCTTCAACCTTCATATAAGAATCTGAAGCAGAAAAACATTACTTTACCATTTACCTTCAGTTCATACTCTATTTTTTGTCTGATATCTTTTCCACAGGCATATTCAATTATATATTTATACCAGTTTCATTTCAAAGCTAAATTTTGGGGGTATATGTCAATTTCCAGTGACAGCTCTTGTTTTATCCTTTAAGTAAGTTGCTATGATTTTTAATGCTGAGAAACTTCTTGTATGGGTCAGTATTTTTGCTCTGTGCACAAACAAGTTTCTTTTCTGTGGTGAAAGTTACAGTCAGTGTTTGGTGGCTGATTTTAAATCCTCTAAAGTCATATTATATACATATTTGTGTGAACTTTTTCCAGTACCCTGAAAGAATATTCATTTTTACATTCATTCCATGCAGTGTTTATATGATTATAGGTAAAAAGACAAACTTTATAGAAATGTATTATAAACATATGTACCATCAAAGTTTACAGATCCCTGCTAATATCATATGACAGCTGCACTAGAGTTAATCTTTTCTTTTACAGCAATTACCCGTTTTCAAAATCTTTAACATAGTATGAATTGAAGTGTTGTGAATGTTCTGTGGCCTTATAAAATTTACATTAAATTTTAGTATTTTTGTCCTGACAGTGTTTATGGCAAATAGAAAAGATGAAGAGACATTGGTGACTTCTTATTGAAATGGTAATTCTAAGATGTAAGCACAAACAAAAAAAGTTATGAATACAGGTAATTGCTTTAAACGAAACTTGTGCTTAAATGGAGTTGGTTGAAAATTATAGATTTTAAAGTCAGAACCTGTGTCTAAAACAGTATATGGTTTCAGCAACTTTGTGACTTCTGTCAAGTTTTGGTGACAAATGAAGCATGCAGCCTTGATTTCTTGAAAAAGAAACCTGCATGGTAGCTGTAAGAAAATGTTATAGCAGTAAATATTACATGTGACTGTGAATTAGGATCAGTGTTTTTTGTCATTCCTGGCTTTCAGAATGAATATTGTATTATCATTTGAATATTGTGTTTATGATTAACAGTGACCATGGTAAACTACTATAACTCAGAGTCACTCAAGGAGGGTGACTACTGTCTTCAAAAAGTTAAAAATCATATCTGGTCAGAAAAAAAGGACCATTTTTAGGTTGTCTGTTTCAAAGAAAAAGTGGAGCTATTATGATCACTGCGGCGTCGTTGTCGTCATGCAAAAACTTTAATGTAGTCCATTACTCAAACAATTTAAAAGATATCAATATGAAACTTGGACTGCATGCTTATCATGACAAGAGGCATTTGTAACACAATGGGCATTATTCTGAAAGCTATATTTTTGGAGTTATGCCCCTTTTTAACTTACAATATTTGTCAAAATTGCTTATTAAGTTGAATGACATGTAAAACAGACGAGCTTTGGTGCCGCTGTGTGGAGCTCTTGTTACTTCTTATTTTAACTACTGGTACTTGTTTCAGTTTCTTTCAGGCGAAAATATGTAAACATTACAGGTAGAAGTTTTTCAGTGTCAAATATTGATTCAATCTAGTTCACTTTTCCATTTTTGGCAGGCTGATTTAGACTACTAACTGCAGCATTCATGTCAAGTCATTTTTCAGTATAAAAGATCTAGTTGTGCAAGGTGATGTTATCTTTAATGAAAATTATGAAATTACAGGCACTTTTCTTCTTTTGAACTGTAATAGTATAAACTTTTTTAATTAATGTCAGCTGTTAGACTTTTTCACTTTGTAGTCATGTTTTAATTCTTTTGTTGGATTTATTTCAAATTCTGACCTTCTCGCTTTGAAATTACGACCATTGTTGTTACTGTGTTTATGCATTGAGCGTAAAGCATTTGATAAGAGACAGTATGTTTATGACTACAATCTTGTCAGCACATTTGATTTCTTTAAAATTGAAAAAAAGTGAAGAAAAGACAACTTTTAACTGTATCTCTTGAATGCTTTATTTGATAGTTGTCTCCCTTATTTACATATTTTTCCTTGACTGTGTTCTGTGTGATATTTGCTTAATATGGTTGAAATCTGCATTTTGTTGTCTTATTTCTACTTACAAGTGACTCATTGTTATTTTGTTGCCTTCAAAGGAAAAACATCTTTATCTTACAAATTTTTTAAATGAGAAAATTACTGGAAAATGTTAGAATATTAAAATAGTATAAATAACAACGGAACTTCTGGTTTTGATTTTATTTGGTTTAACTAATAACCCACATTTTAATTAACATGTACATGATAAAAAAGGCTTCCTATTAAGTAACATGTTAACATTTACAATATACGTGTACATAATGATTGATTTTGGTTAAACAGATAACTACATCATGGTTACTAATTCTTTTTTTTTGTACAAAAATTATAGATAAGTAACAATACCAATTGGAATATAACACAGAAAGTGGAATATCACACAAAATGTTAAACCCTGGACTAGACTGAGTTGTATTTGGCAAAACTCATGTCTTTATCATTCATACTTACTTCTCCATACATGTAGATACTTAGTGTCAATATAAGGTTGATAGGAAATAATGAGTTCTGTTTATGGATATGCTCAAATAATCTTGTACCAAACAGTCATTCTGAGAAATACTGAGAAGTGAAAGAAGAAAATAATTATGACTTAAAAGGACACAAAATTATGTTTACACCTGTTGCAAATATTTCTCATTTTCTGTGATGGCTTTTTCATAGAAATAGAAGCATAACTGTGTAATTGAAGAAAATGTTTTGAACATTTTACTGTATATCACAGTATGATTAGATAACTTCCTTACACCTTGCTTACATCTTACATAAAAGTTATGTTCTTTTAAGTTTGAACTGCAGCTGTTTCAGATCATTTTACAAATACAACAGGAATGAGGAATAATTCATATTCTACAAAATACTAGTGTAAGACATGTTTTAATGATGTACATGTTCAGTCAAGACAACTTGAAGTAATGAAATAAGAAGTAACCCTGTTTATGTTTTTAATCCTACCAAACACAGACTGTCTAGACGTGTTTAATGTTTTGTATATATTTGGCACAATCCTCAAAATTCATTTCATTTTTTATTGTCATAAAATGAACTTTCCAGATGGCCAAACCCTACTAGTTTTTAAATTTTCAAGATTATAAGATACTGATTTAGACTTTAAGGTGTTTCATAAGTCAACATTTCTAGGTGTGACTTAATTAAAACGGTCTATGAAATTCCAAACACCAAAAAAGGTAATATATTCTAACTCCAAGGGCAAAAGTAATTCAGGTGGAGAATTTATTCTTGAAGTACTGTCAGTGGTTGAAATTAATTTAGTTTGTTCAAGTGTGTTGCATCATTTTTCAAATTCTTATTATTTTATTTTAGTTACTCAGCATTCATTACTCAGTACTCACTGCTACATCATTTACTGCCTGGTAATCAACTGATTTTAGTCAGCACTCAAAATATAATTACAACCAATTTGCCAATTACTGTTTAAAGCTACTGACATCCATATTGATTCCTGATGATTGAAAAAGAGAATATTTATACATATAGAATTCTACTAGTAGTTTGTTTTTTGTTGTTGTTGTTTTTTTTGTGAAAAATGCTTTAAAGCTTGGTTACTGACAGTTTTTTTAATGAAAACACATCAGAATTAAAAAAAATTCAGATTTGTACTAGTAAATAGTTAACCAAGTTAGTCTTGGGATAGACACTTACTTCATATTATAAATTAAGCGCACGTATATATAAGAAGCAACCATGGTGCATTGGGTTTACATCATCACTTATCATTTTACTTACTTAAGGTTCAAATCCTACATCCAAAATATTCTTTACTTTAATTTTCAATAGATATAGATACATTGAATTATATGCTTGAAATAAGACTTTGAATTATCTTTAATTTCAAAGAATATTTTCAAGCCAAAATCTGCAGGTCAGTAGCTTTGAATGAAATATGTCTTTATTTGTAGGCATTAAAGAATTTATTTAATTTTATTAATGTGTACTAATTAATACTATCACAATACTCAATAGGAATGGTATATTTCAAGAAATAATATCATTTTATGTGATTAATTACAAGCAAAATGTAAACCTAGCTTTGAATTCATTAATCTAGGATGCTTCACAAAAACTTTGATAAAACCTGACTTTCTTCTAATTGCATATTGCAATTAATCACAAAAATCTATCAGGACTGGAGTTTTATGTCAAAATCAATTTGTTTTCAAAACAGGAAACCATTATACTTGAAATAATGAATTATTAATTTTGTTATTAATAAGAGTTCTTGTGAAAATACTGGAGCTCTTGTATTTTAAATTATACGTAAATGCAATAAACAGTCCCAGAACAACAGGTATCAACTTTTATTGTGCAAGAAAATCTAAATTAAGCATATACAGAGTATGCTGTGCAATTTGGTTATGATTTAACTGCTCCAGAAATGTGGGGTTGCAATTATTTCTTTAAATTTTAAGAACATTAAATAAATTGGCTATGATATTTTAAAGTCACACTTTTTGTAAACTGAAGTGTTTTAGCATTAAAGTCAAGTGTCATTAATCTCTTTTTGCTATTTTACCTCATTTTTGCTTTATCTTTAAAGAATGTTCACCACATTATAAAAAGTCTGGTGCACACAGTCAAGAAAATGCACTATCAGTGAAAGAGTAGGTTGAACTCTCGTCCACAGCTAAACTGATTCAGTAGAATAACACTCTTCTGGAAAATTGAAAAAATATTTCCTATATGGAGATCCTGTGAAGATCTAAATTTTTCTGGACCTAACAAAAAACACTTGACCAGATACAAAAAGGTTTAGATCAAATTGAATTTAGATCAAAGTATGGGGAATTCAATATTGCGCCATTAGTTTCATGCATAAATTTATTCTGCCAGTAGTTTTAAAATAAATATATTTCTAGAATATAAAGGAATTGAAAAGATTCTTTGTTCAGAGTTTTTTTATGTTCTACACAGTCTGAAAAGGTTAGGAGTCATGTGGTTTTGACCTTGTCTTGCTATTCATTACATTTGCTTAGCTCTCCAGATGACCATGTAATTGCTGCATCAGTACCTGGTGCCTTGCTGGATTCAAGGCTTAAGCTATCTAACTGTGAATTATGACCAGCAATCTTAGCGGTTGGCTTTTGTACTTGTTCTGTAACTGGTTCAGTATAAAGTGACGTTTTGATGTCACTTACATTAAAAGTAAGTAAATGAAGATTAGAATAACTTTAACGGAAAAACTTGAAATATTTTCATCTTTCTTTCTTACATTAAGTTTTAAATCTGCATGTGGCTATACATGGTTTGGTGGATAGGCTATTAGTATTTTTTTCTATCTAACTGTATATGTGTTTCACCTCCATGTTGTGTATGACATATTACAAGCTAAATATAGTTGACAGACCAATAAAAGTGTGTATGTAATCTGCTAGAACGTCATTTTGGAAAATCTCATGGGTATTGAAAACTGCGTTATTCAACTCCTACTGTCTTATAAAGCCTAGATACAGAATAATTAGTTCCTCAACATACCATCTGGTGTTCAGTCCTTCAGCATAGGTTAAATAGAACATGATCTGAAGCAAACCTATGTTATTCAATTTTAATAAATCTTAAATATAATTATAAATGTGCAGAGCGTTACAGGTGTATAGCCTGTCACAGCCATAGGGGATCCACTAGAAAGAACCCCATATATGCATCTCATATATTTTTTATTTATATGCATTAAGGGAAGTATTATGCTCTGCCTGTGAGTGTCCATCTGTCTGTGCGTCTGTTGATTGTAGTGGAATCACATGATAGACTGGATTTACAATATCTATTATATAAGTGTCAAAAATGTCAATAATTATATCAAAATGATATAAATACTAAAGCAGGGTTTCCGCTGCAATTCACCAATTTCGCAAATGGCGAAAAAATATTTGGAAGTGGCGAAAAAAAAGCATAAAAAAATTATTTTTACGATGTATATTTTAAAAAAATGCCCTAATTGATTGCTGATTGATAAATCCAGATGAAAGTTGTGAAAAGTGTTAGTGCCAGCGGCGATTACATGTCAATTTGACCTTATTGTCGACGGTCACATGTTGGGAGAATTACTCGCCGAAATTGCAAATTTTGAAATTTGTTTTAGGCTGCTTGATTACATCGCCAGTGGAAAGCAATGTTAAAATAATTAAAAAGTATTTACTCCCACACAATTTAATATAGAACAACCAAAATATGTATATTTCTGCAGAAAACAGAAAAATTTTCAATTGTCACATATTTTCGCGACTCCGATTTTTTGATAATTATTTAGAACGAAATAAAGCAATGTTCTGTTTAAAAATCTTTAGTACAACGACAAAAAAATATAAGTACATTGGTGATGATGCCATTTTTCAGTAAGTGATTCAGAAAAGGGGGCTGCATTCTGTAAATGTCTGCAAGTTTAATTTCTATACGCTAATTAAAGCCATGGTTTTATGTAGATCTAAGAAAACAGTGGAGGTATCAATATATCTGAACTTTTGGCTATCATTTTTTTAAATTAAGAATATTGGCTATTATTTTTTTAAGCCAGTGTGAGCCCTGATTATGATAAATCAATTGTAATTTGTTGATATGATGTATGTAGATTTTAGAAAATTAATGTCAGAAAAATATTAGATTTATCATTTTTAAATGCTTTAATGCCATAAAATATTCATAACAGTTGAATGTCTAGATATGTTGTAAATTAAGTCTTTAAAAATGAGAAATTGAAAAATTTTCGACGGCCGGGAGCTCCCTCCCGGAACCCTCCCCATTGGCGGAAAAATAAAATCGGCCAGTGGAAACTCTGCTAAAGATATATATGTCCTTTTTAGAATATCATCACCTTTTTTACAATTTTTTGGTCTTCAGGTAACCATGTAAATTATCTTTAAAATCATTTCACATAAATGGGACAGAATGTATTTGAGATTATATTCCATAAAGCCTACAGATTTAGTTATGAATTCAGTCAAGATTCTATTATTATTCTGTTCTTGACTTCTGTACTTCAGTTCTGTCATTAATCATGTGAGATTCCAAGATTATAGACTAGACCTGTTATTTCAGACTGTCCACAAACATGTATGATATTATAATCAGGGAAACTGGTAGAGAATTGTGTGGTGATTGTAATTGAATTTTGGAATTTTCTACATTGTAATTACGTCTATTAAGATATTCTAAGTTTTGTGTGTTAAATTACGCATTTGTTCTGTTGCAACTATGTAATCATGCAAAGTTTGTGTTTCATTTGAAATAATTATCAACTGCTCTGAAAATATATTCAGATTTTATTTTTTCAGACAGATTATAATATAGTGGTTGGTAGTTGACATTTCATTCAAACTTGATCAGTATTTATATAAAAATGTAGAAAAGATATTTCTTTCAAACATACTAGAATGGTAAAAAATGCTTGTTAATTGGTGTTACAAGAAATAGTGTTTTGTATAATAGTAAACTTTTACATTTAACCTTTTAGCAATAATTATGCGAGAAAATACTGATAATTCTAATAAATATGGCACAAGGTTGAGGATTGTTTACCAGTACAATTATATGTCTTCTGTGTGTAATTGGACTGCTATGAATTTGCTTCGCATGGCAGTGATGGGTCTTTGGGGAATGTTTTACCTAATTTGGTTTCATACTTATCTTGTTATATAAGTATGGTGCTGCTTTATCATGACCATGTGAAGGAATAATTGGACAAGGCTTACTTTTAAATCTGTATCAAAAGAAAATAATCCAGCAAGATGCATTTCTGGTGTAACTTCCCTACATTTTTTTATCTAGTGTATGTTTAGAAACTAAGATTTATTTCTATCACCAGTCCTGTTCTCAGACAAGAGGCAATTACCAGTGCAAGACTAATAAAAAAACATAAACCGCCAATAAAGTGTTATCCAAGCCGTTTTTCTCATGATTAGATCAATACTGTTTGTACGATTAGCCAAGTCATTGTGTGTGTCTAATATTAGCTTGCGCTGCGTTTCATGTCTAAATGTAGCTGCTTTTATAGATTTTCATATCTTCAAGTGACTGGCTTACAGTATATGATTTTGTGGCTTGTTTGTAAATGATGTTATAGGTATCAAAGACAATTTTAAACTCATTCACTCATCAAAACAAGATACTTGCCTGTCAGGTAATATGACTCTGTTCAAGGTATAGGCAATTTTTAAAAGTGACAATCTATGTTAAGCCACTCACCCTATAGATTTGAAATGGATGCACCCAACTGTCATAGAATTTTTCTAAAGAAGTGACACTAAGAAGAGAGAGGTAGAGATAAGTGCATTTAGTAAATCAATAAGAATTACTTCAAAACAAGTACAAAATAATAAACTAGAAAAAAATCATGATAAAAATTAGAAAACTGTTTCCTATCTCCTTTAAAGAGAGTAATCAAATCAGATTTAGTAGCACTTATCAGTATTTTCTGTTAATGAAGAGACAGGTCATTTATTTCTTTTAACAAGAAAAGTCTCTTAGTTTATCTAGTTTCTTGTTTATTGTTCGGTTAGGTTGCCTTTTGTCTTTTTGTGATTGATGGAATGTAGGGTAATATTGATACCTTTCATGTTAAAATTTTTACACAGACGTGCTACACATAGCAAGTAATCAAAAGAAATACAAACAGATATTCATTTTATGCTAAGAACAATATAGTATGAAAAGGCTGAAGGATGTCTGTCTTTCTCTGTTATGCTAATATAATTTATACAGATATATCTCGAACACAATATATTATACAGCACATTGAAGTGTGTCAAAGAGAAACACTTGAACATATGTTACACTAGTGACAGTCTCAATATCCTGGCAATAATTCTGATCCAGGTATAACCTGATTTTTGTTTGTATCACAAGCATAAGAACTGTATTGACATACTATTAACCCTTATTGACTCTGCCTTTGCTACCAGTGCAGACCAAGATCAGCCTGCACATCCATGCAGTCTGATCATGGTGTGCACTAATCCCTTTTCAGTCAGTGAATTTACTTATAAGCACACCTCCATGAACAATTAATTGTCCAAACGTGAAAGATGGACAAGTCCATTCTAGATATTTAGCATGGTAAGGATGTTCATTAAAGGATGTCCCTTTTAGGAAAAATCATTACTGTATTTAGCCCAGACACAACATGTTAAAAGCATGCATCACTTCTAGAATTGCACATGAAAAGCAGATTTTTTTGGTCACTTGAATATTTAGAAAAACTCAGAAATTTCTGTGTTCTTGTTATGAGAACACGTTCATCACACATGTTATTAAAGACAACTTCATGACACCTAGATGGCCACAAAAGTATATGATTTTAGGAACACTGTCACTGGGGTTAATGTTTATCTAATGATCATACAAGCTGCTCTTTCACAGGATTTGGTGACTGTTTAAATATTCATGCGGTCTATGTCATGAAATGGCCAAAAGTGTTTTTAATCAGAACTGTGTTTGTTTCTGTCAATATTTTGAATATTGATGACGGTGTTTAGAGATCTGCTTTATTTTATTTTTCTTGCTGTTGCTTCTGCTCTATACGCATTATTCTTGCACTGAAGAAGTTCAAAATTTTAGTACTTGTGACCAGTCCTCTGTGAACAAACAGCTCTAAGATGCATTTACATTGATACCAAAATGACCAGTAATCTACCAATTTCTTCATTTACTCTTGCATGTGTCAGCAGTGTGGTTGGTACAAAAAGTAGATAGCTGCTCTTGTTTTGAATTTCCACCCATTGTCCACTCATAAAATATCTTTCTTATAACCATTTTACTTCTTTTTCTCTTATATTGTCATGTATTCCACATTCTCAATACTCTGTTTCTCCCTATCCTTTAATATTACATTGTATTTTGCAGTTTTTCCAATTCTATATAAAAATTCCTGTAATTACAGTCTATGCTACAATACGGTTACTTTTTCACTAATGCCTGACTGTTGATCGTCGTCTGTTATAGTTTCTGTTACAAATAGTGGTGCCGACAGAGCTGCCATATTGGCTTGATTAACAATACCAGATGCAATGCTATAATGCCTTGTTTGATTCTTTTTTCTGCTTTCTAAGTAAGTGTCAATTTTGCTCTTAAACTTCGCAAGTATTGCTAAAATCACATACAGTGCTGGAATTGTAAACATCACCCAAATAGGAATGACAGATGCTAAATCGGCATCTGGTTGATTGAGCGAAAACCGCAATGCAGCTAGGACTATTAAACAGTTAAGACTAGATGTTTCTAATGCAATGGTTTTGCAGAAATTTGATTTTTGTCTAAAAATAATGGAAAGAACTGTACCGACTAAAACTCCACACAATGGCAGCAGTACAGCTGCCAAAACAGTTATTTTATCCACTTTCTCAAAAACATACATGTTTATGTAGACACCTACGGTAATGTATAAAATTGTTGCAAGTAGCAAGAGTGGCTTTATAAACCAGGTCAGTAAAGCTTCCGCTACAGTTGGTTTAAATCTGTTAATGACAAGTCCAGCAGTGTAGGAAAAGAAAGTGGATGCAAGCCATATCTCGAAATTGTAAATTGGAATGATTTTGGAGCCTTCTGTCTGTTGAAAGTATTGTCCAAGAACAAATATCCACAGTGGTGCTGTGCCTGAAATGTAAGAATGAAAGTGAATCATTACCTTTGTATTGTATGCAGTCTGAGAACTGTTGCTACAGTAATTTTAGAACCTGTTAGCTTCAGTGGGTTATAATAGTTAGTAGTTTTGTTGTAGGTTATTCAAGAGATCCATACAACTTTTTGAAAGATTACATATATGTTGAAAATAAAACAACCAGGAGTTACAGGATTTCACCAGCACCTTATTTCAGAGTTTGCAGAGTTTTGGCCCTTGTCCTTTGACCGTCTTTTTTACTCTGCAGTGCTGCAGTATTGTAAGTCACTGTGACTGACTGGTGTAAAATTTGCCTTGTCTTTCAGCATTGAATTTCGCTTACTACAATAAGTCAACTCTGAGAGCAAACAATATTTTAATTTCTCACTCTCATGAAAAAATCTTAAACAAGAAACATTTATTCTCTCAGAGAAAACGTTCCATGAATATGGTATTCATCTTCATTTTTTTTGAAACCAGGAAAGCTGGAAACCGATTTGTATTGATCCAAACTGTGGGAGAGACGTACACAGATTTCTGATACTCCCGGGAGGTGCTCTTAGTTTGCACTCACACTAGTTCTATGTTTCTCCAACCATACATTTTCTCTGGCAGCTAACAATTACTAGAATACAAGTACTATATTGGGTTTCTGTAATTTGGCGACAATTAAGGTCTACATGAAATATATGTAGAAGGAAGTGGGTTTAATGTTGGAGGTCGTGCTTCAAGAATTGTATGCAATAAATGAGCCCAAGCTATTAGATGTTAATGCAGTTTTGATTATCCTCTTGTAATAATAACTAAAATAACCATGACTGATTTATGCAGTCATTTACCTTAGCAAATGATTTCAGTTTTGAAGCTAAAAATCTAACATTTTGTCTTTTCAGCAAAATGCTTAGTGGAAACAGACTATTTTCTTTAATGAGCTGACTCAAAAATTTGCCTCATCATTTAACAATTCTCCAGTGTAAGTTTTCTTAACCTTTGCAAATGTCATTAGCATACTGATCGAAGTACTATTTTACCTAGTGTAGTGACCAACTTACTGACTTTCCTAGCATAGAGACTGAAAGACTGACTTGTCTAGCGTAGTGACTAAAGTATGGCTTACCAAGCATAGTGATTGGAGCACAGACTTACCTAACATAGTGATTGAAGCACAGACTTACTTAGCATAGTGAATGAAGCACAGACTTACCTAGCATAGTGTATGAAGCACAGACTTACCTAGCATAGTGAATGAAGCACTGACTTACCTAGCTTAGTGACTAAAGCAGTGACTTACCAAGCATAGTGATTGGAGCACAGACTTACCTGGCATAGTGACTTAAGCACTGACTTAACCAAGCATAGTGAATGAAGTACTGACTTAACTAGCATAGTGACTTAAGCACTGACTTTACCAAGCATAGTGATTGGAGCACAGACTTACCTGGCATAGTGAATGAAACACTGACTTACCTAGCATTCAGACTGAAGCACTGACTTACCTAGCATACTGACTGAAGCACTGACTTACCTAGCATACTGACTGAAGCACTGACTTACCTAGCATAGTGAATGAAGCACTGACTTACCTAGCATACTGACTGAAGCACTGACTTACCTAGCATACTGACTGAACACAGACATACCTAGCATAGTGATTGAAGTGCTAACTTAGATGTACCGGGTATAGTGAATGAAGCACTGACTTGCCTAGCATGGTGACTTAAGTACTGAGTTGTCCAACAAAGTGATTGAAACACTGACTTACTTTGCAAACTGACTGAAACACAGACTGACTGCAGCACTGACTTTTCTAGCTTACTGACAGAAGCATGTTGACTGAAGTAATGACTTGCCTAAACTTACCTAACATAGTGATTGAAGTACCATATTACCTTGTATAGTGACTAAAGTACTGACTTGCCTAGCTTGGTGACTGAAGACTGAATACTGACTTATCTAGTGAGATGAACAGTCTTACCTAGCAGAGTGACTGAAGCACTGACTTACCAAGTGTGGTGACTGAAGTACAGACTTATCTAGCAATTTAGTGACTGAAGCACTGACTGACAAAGTGTGGTGACTGAAGTACAGACATACCTAGCAAAGTGACTGATGTACTGACTTATCTAGTGTGGGGACTGAAGTACAGATTTACATAGCAAAGTGACTGATGTACTGACTTATCTAGTGTGGTGACTGAAGTACAGACTTACCTACATGTAGTGTGTTGATTGACTTACCTAGTATGGTGACTGCAGCACTGACTTACCTAGTATGGTGACTGCAGCTCTGACTTACCTAGCAAAGTAACTGAAGCACTGACTTACCTAGCATCGTGACAGTACTGATGAGGTTCATGGTTAAACTGAGAGGTAGATCAGCCTTACTAATGATGACTGCAACATGACCGAGGCCTCCCCCAGGGACACACGCCACACATAGAAGACCAAACTGGACATTTTTCTGTAGGGGAAGTATCATTGCTAGACCAAAGGCAAGCTGGAAAGCAAGATTGCAATTTCTTCTTAATTGATTAGACTAAAGTTATGTAAAAATATAAAGAAAGAATCAACATTACCTATCACATGATTCAAGAATTTCAAATTACAGGACTTGAGATGAGATTTTCTGAGGCTTGTAATAAGGTCCATTTATACGAGATTTTCTTAAACGTGAAGATGCCGGAGGAAAATTTTTTTCAAACAAAAATATACTGAGATAAAAGACTCTGAAACATGAATTGTGATTAATACGAAATTTTCCGGAAACATTAAGGTGAGATAAAATTTCTGAACCTGAGTAAAAAATTAATTTTTCTGAAGTTCGTCATCAACTTGATATTTCTAACTGATTTTGAAACTTACGAGAGATTAGTGTGAGATTTCCGGAATTTGACACTTAGATGCATCTGCTCTGATTAGTTAAGGTAAGATTACAAGTGATCTTTCATGTGTTTGAGTAACAAATGCAGTTGTCCAAGGGCCTGACCACCGTATTCTTACTTGAACAGATTCGTGAAAATACTTTTTCTTGCATACAGTATTTGATGATAGCAGGTAGACGTGTTGTTGGTGTGTGAATAACAGGATGTTTGCATTAATATTGTGTAAATGTATACTTTACAGACAAGTTGTGTGTTTATTATTCATAGAGAGTCCTTCATTTCCATAAGAAAGTGTTTTAGCCCTGGACATTCCTGGATCAATTCGACAACACAGATTCTTGAGAAAAAAGGCCATTACTGGCATACAAAAATGCTAGTAAATGTAAACGCTGGACACACAATTTGATTTACTTCAGACTCATCAGTTGTCTGGAGCATTCTTCAGTGTGATAGTTATTATTAGCCAATTTCTATTTAGGACAAAATATTTCAAGAGGTAAGTGCGAAGTTCTAAGTGCTATAAAAGAAAGAAACAGACAGCCCTTTTTTTGCATTCAGCCCTTAATTGGTTAAATATTCAAGCGGTTACTTGAATAAGAGAGTCACAGGCATAGGTTTAAGGTCAGATTCCAAAACCAAGAAAGTTTGACATCATCTTGTACGCGAGTTTATATGAAGTCTGACTTCAGATCTGATCTTGTTGTAAAATCTGTTTGTTAATGCAAAATTCTTGAATGTAAAATGACACCCAGAGTTATTTGCCTTCATTACTGTTCTTGTGAAGTAGACTTGGAAAACTTGCTGTACTTTTCCTGATTTAGTCTCTTGTCTCTGCCTCTTGATAATACCAAAGTCTGTTCACTTAAACTGCCCTATGGGGACAGCTTAGAGGTAACTTGTATAAATGGTTTCCGAATTTAAAGGCGTTGGAGACAGAGATGCCTGATTAATGAGTGTATGTGAGATATAAATTAGCAGTTATATAGATTATTGTGTTTGGCTTCTTATGGAATTGAGCTGTCTCTAAAGTCGTGAAACCTATACCATGCTTTACAGCTTACCAGCATTGAAATGGAAGTTCTGCTTGAATGTGGTTTCATGTTAACTTTCAGAGTAGCTAGGTCTCTAAAGCTAGGTTACAAGAAATAATTGTTGTCATCACCCTAACAGCTATATTTTTTAGCCAGTCATTATGAAAATATATTTTATCTTTCTTACAAAGGTGAACATATTAGATCACAGTCCTTCATCCTCCAACATATTGTAAATTATCTTATACCACCAGGAGATTAAGACTTCGGGGTATTTCTTCTGCTTGCATGTCGTGTTTCATAAAGAAACAGATTTTAAGACTGTGCTCCTGTAACATGCTTGTATTTTATGAAAGTGTAAGCAAGTTGGTGTAACAACATCTGCATTCTCTGTCAGACACAAGAAATAATACACACTTGAATTTACAAGAGCTACTCTTTGCTGGATCTTATGGACCAGTAAAATGTTCCTTTGTACAGATTTTATGATGATATTGTTTATAAGATAGTCATAAAATACAAAAATCAATGTGCAGAGACTTGGAATAAAAAGACATAATGTAGAAATCTATATTTCTGTGTATGCTTTTCGGAACCAGTTGTTAGAAGGTTGGAGACAGTAGAGTTTGTATCAGTTTGTTTGCTTAAGATACAGGGATTTTAATACAAAGAATTGTTTATTTGCTGATTTATATGTCTTTGCCCCCTCTGAATCTAGTAGTTTATGCTCTATTTAATATTCTGTAGGCTGATGTTTTTATTAATGTTATTGTATTTTCCATAAGTCGGTAGACATTGTTTGATGTGGCGCCAGTGGTCTGATGATATAACCTTATCCTGTGTTTAAGTAGGCAAGATTTACTGACAGGGTTCATCACATATATAAGTAATTTACTGGGTTTGTCTTAAAATTTGTCCATGAGTTTTGGCTTTAGAGATTTAGAAGAGTTGGGTCTGTTGGATGTTATGTAATAATATATTGAATTAAATAATACATAAGTTTCTTATATGTTTTGACATTAAAATGTAAAACAAATAATTTGTTGTGATTTTAATCAAAATCCAAGAATTTAGGCGCCAATCTCTTAGATATCTTGCAGACTATTTTTGGATGATGTCAGGTGTACTGAACACTCAAAGTGAACACTCAAAGTGAACACTCAAAGTGTTCATTATAACGATCCAAGGCAATAATGGTTCGAGATAAAGAATTACATTGTTATTGTTTCATTCTGTGACTTAATATTGAGAAGTTAAATTTCAAATATTTTAAGCTTGGAAAATGTTCTAAAAATATAATCAGTGTGCCAAGGTCAAGTGCTGTCTTAAAATATTCTTGTACCCAGGTCCCTTGATTAACAATTACATGTACATGGGTACATTTTAAACTTAATGAGCAATCCTGAGCCCTTTTTAAAGACATTCTCCATGATCTTGTACAGGTTAAAGACATTCTCCATGATCTTGTACAGGTTAAAGACATTCCCCATGATCTTGTACAGGTTAAAGACATTCTCCATGATCTTGTACAGGTAAAAGACATTCTCCATGATCTTGTACAGGTTAAATTGCTTTCTAGAAATAGACTTTCAGATGTCAGCACTACTGCTTTTTCATTAAAGTGAATTTCTGAGGAAGGAGTTTAGCCATTAAACTGTTACATACAATTTCTTTTGTGTTTTTAAGGACCATGTTGTGTCTATTATAATCAGAAATGGACTGGAGAGAGACATTTCTCTTTCGATGGTTTTAGGGGATAAAATGCCTCTCAAATGTACAAGAAAAATACAGAAAAATAATACTAAAGCTGATTCATGATTCAGTCAAATAAGGCAATGAGGATACTTAATATGGTCTGAAAACTATTGATTTAAGACTCTTATATGAACATAACTGTCAAAATAACTAAGATTGCTATGATAGCTGGCAATTTCAGACATGATATAGGCTTGTCCCAAATCTCCACAGAGATAATTCAGCCTCTTTTACCAAATCTGCATGTTTATTGAATAAAATGTCAATAGCTATATAACTCTGATGGCCAAAGTGGTTCTTTTCCATACAAAGTTTGTAAAACAAAAGCCAATGGAATGTTTTGTGTGGAAGTGATTTGATTTGCATTTATTGTACCAAGGGGAACTGAATGACCTGAGATTTTATTTGTGTAGACTTCATCAATTAAAGGCTTATGAATTTAAGAAAATTACCATAAGTATGCCGCATGTCAGTGGTTTTCTATAAAACACCAGACAGATAAATGTTGTATGGTCTTTGTTATGGTAAAATAAATATTTATATCTGCACTAAGTCATGCACTGATACAAAAATGTGGGTTGAAGATTTCTTGTTTCCACTTGAACTTGCATGACATGAGTTATAGTTACTGAAAGAAAGTGTCATCTGTAACGTTAGAAGTAAGAAAAAGTAGATGATAAAAATTGTACAGTTTTGTTGTCACCCAAGAGTTCTGGCCCTTGTTCCAGGCAAAATGGCCACATATAAGCTTAGTACAGGCAGGTAAAAAAATACTTAGACAATCCACCTTAGGTGTCAAAATTTACAGTTATTGCTAATATGACATTGCATGTCTGCAGATCGTCGGGCTATTTGTTGGTAATACCATAATGGCATACAGCAACAGATATTAACTCCTACATGCCTTAACAAACCCATCTTCTATAAAACTCTGCTGTTGCAGAAGCATTTGTGACCAAAATCAGTTGGCATGAAAACATCTATGAAAACAATCCTTTGCTTCTTTCTAGTTCAGTTCTCAAAGGATACTCATCAATCAATTGTTTGATCCCCTGTACAGTAATACCAGAACAAGAGAAAATTGCTTAAGCATTATTGTACATATCATGTTTTTGTCCAAGCATTAAGAAAGTGAGGTCTGGATAATGAATTGTTACTTTTGATTCTGCATGGCAAAGCTTGGTAGACATGCAGGGAATGGTTTGTCAATAATCATACTTATCTCCTTACACTGATATAGACATAAAATATCATCCTCCACAAAATGATTGATGCTTCCAGGATGAGTCTTAGCTCTGTAAGTGATAAACTTGTTCGTTCGTATTATGCAAAGTTTTAGGAAATGATTCAAGACTATTGTATATTGGACTATCTCTCACTTGTCTGATACATATTTACCATCAGTCTGCAGCAACTCCTCAAAATGATGAAAAACTGTAATATATTTGAAATTAACTATGCATACCTATCTTGGAATGTTTCAGTATCACAGTAAAAGGGAGATAATTAAAGTTCTTAACCTTACAGACAGATGTCTTGGGTTTCAGGATGAAATCAAGTTATACAACTGATTTCTATACCATTTTGTTCCTTTAACAACATCATTAACTGCATTACAAAACTGGATAAATCAAATCTTTACTGCATGCAAATTTAAGTCAAAACTTTTCTGCATCATTTTCTCACTATATTTATGAATACATTCTTAAAATCCAAAACATTTCTGTTGTTTTTTTTCTTTGACCAAGCAGTTTCAAATTGAGATATTCTTTTTGAACTAAAAATAGTTTTTAGGTTTCAGATGAATTCATGCAGAATTTTAGAAGTATGATTTAGATGAATCCTGTTTTAAAATACATTTATGAAGTTATAAGCACCCAGTCAAACTGGTATATTACCTGAAAAGATTATTCGATATATATATATAGTGATGCCTTGCTAACATGACTAATATGACTTAAACAAGTAAATCAGCAGATTTCAGCTTTTATGACATGATGGTCATTCCAGACAAAGTCTGTCTTATTATCAGATATGTTAGGAATTCAGATCAGAATTTATTGAAGGAAATATGACAGTACCTACAGATGTTCACTGGTGGTTCAATTTGTCAGGTTTGCTTTAAGTAAGTTACACCAGCAGTTTTATAGCCGACACAGGTGTACATCAATAGGTTCATCAAAATCATAACAGCATTAATTAATTCTTCCCCCCCCCCCCCCCCCACAACCAACACCTTAATGTACTATAATAATTGGTATATTCTTGAAAAATGAAGAGATCAGAAGGTAGTTTGTGATAATTTATATGGCTCAGAGTACCCTCTGGTACGTCCATTGGTAATAAAAGCAAGTTCAAGTATATTCCTAAACAAAATCACCTGTTTTAAAAATTAACACTATGGTTCATTAGTGTGATCATAAGCTTAGCCCATTTTTGCCTAAGGGATTATGCCATCATTGTCAGCTGGACGAGTCAGTTTTCAATTTTAAGGGTTTCTCGGGTTAATTTTCAATTTTATTCTATTCAGGGAGGAAAGTCTGTTATGACAACAGTGAAGACCCTGATCAGATGCCACATGTTTCTATGTCTGGTCTTGGTCTGCACTGTTTATCCTATGTCTACTTTTGTAGGTAGTAGGCATAAATGGGTAAGTTAGATAAGTCATATATGTAATTATCATAGTTCTTTACGAAGCAGTTTTCAGCTTGACTCTACAAAGTATATGGAGAGCTGACCTACTCATCCCGGCCTAGGCGTCCAGATTTCTGATTAACGTTTTTGTGGAGTAAAATATTTTTTACTATAACTTCTTTATTTCTCTAGGAATTTACATCAAACTTCAAATATATGTTCCTTATCATCACCCACATCATATATGGTAAGGTTTATAACTGTAGCACCCACATTTCTAGAATTATCTTTCCTTTAAACTTATAATTTTCTATAAAAATTGTAATACTTTACTGTAACTTCTTTTTCTGTACGGAAAATTGCCAGTATTATATTCCTATATGTACAATTGGAGCGGGGTTAGTGTTATCCAGTATTATGTAATTCTATGTTTTGATTGGCTGTTAGAAGATCCGATTATTGCCGAAGCATTGCGTATTTTTACGATGTACCACCTGTTGAATCAATTTGCCAAGTTGTGTTATTCCGGAAATCTTCGGACAGAATCACGGACAGAATCACTTGACTGTCTGGTAATATTGTGTAGGAACATTGAATGTTATTATTTTGAAATCTATTAATAGTAACAAGTAACTGGTAAGAGATACAGGTAACTTTTTGAAGGCTGGCAAAAATATGGCGGTTGATAAAAATGCAATACATATAATTGTGTAATTACAGTTACAAAGTCATTTTTCATCGAACAATTCAATATTTTAAATCATTTGAAAGGTCTGTAAACACATAAAGAAAAAAAACATCTTAAGTTAAAAATTCAGTCTGGTTCCCGGTGGTACTTTGCTACGACAGTGACATGTTCCTCACCTGGTCTTTAATGTTGAATTATATCAAAGTAAGCAAAGCATGGTCATACTTTATTATCATAATTGATATTACAAGTATATTTGTTATTCTATTCAAGCATGTTTGTTATTCTGTTCAAGCATGTTATTCCATGAAATTCATGTTATTTTGTTATTTAACAAAACAAACACTGTTTCAGTATCATAATAATCACCATTAACATCAAGAGATATATGGAAATAATTTAAACAAATATGTTGATTTTGTTCTTCACAAATTGGGCATTACCTTAGTTATAATTTGTCTGAACAGACAGGTCTTCAATTTAAAGATATAAATTAAATTTCTTTTTATTAGCATCTGCAAACAATATAGAGTGCTGTAGCTTAAAGTTCCTTAAAAATACAGTAAAAACCGTACACTCAAATGGACTTATGTCCATTTGAATTTTCCTTGTTACTTGAGGGATTTACTTCAGATTTCAAATATATGTTCCTTATCATCACCCCTACATCATATGTGGTGAGGTTCATAAATCTAGCACCAATATTTCCAGAATTATCTCCCCTTTAAACTTAGAATTTTCCTTAAAATTGTAATATTTTATTATAACTTTTTTATTTATTGAGGTATTTTCTTCAAACTTCATATATATGTTCCTTATCATCACCCACATCATATGTGCTAAGGTTCATAACTCTAGCACCCATCTGGTACTTAAATAGTTTCATGGGCATGCTATCTCAACTGACAGCTCTTGTTTATAGTTAGGATTAAAATCAAATTTTGCATATTGGTATTTTCAAGTTATTTAGCTATAGTCTAATTGATAACTCATGTTCTTTAAGCCCTCACTCATTTTGTCTTGCATACTTAAAGAATGTCTGTCAGCTGTTTACTTTTCTTTGGAAGGACTTAAATTGCTGAGCTCATCTGGTCATTGACTTAATTTGCAGCATCATTTTAAAGAAAAGTAATTTAAAAAATAAGATATTTACAATTGAAATATATGCAATTATACTTATCATAGTAATTTTTTTTATAAAAATTTTCAGGGTCACTTTGGTTGACCTCTGTAACAGTTTTATGGGATACAATGATTTTTAGGTGTCTTAATTAGAATTTACAATGTTTAATGTCTTCAAGGTGCAGGGGATGGGGAGGAGGGGGGAAATATTATAAAGAGATAAAACCTGAGAGTTATACAGCCCATATATTGTTAATGGCCTCATGAAACTTATTGCAGATATTAGGAACTAAATGCACTTAGCATTACAGCATTCAAAGTTTTCAAGTATTTCAAATCGATTGAGAAGCTGTTAGTTACTTTTTTTCTTCTGTTTTCTTAAATAATAAATGTTACAAAGAATCTATGATGCGAAAAACAAACCAGATGTTTTGTATTGAAATTATTACAAGGGTCATATTTATTTACATTTTATGAAAATAACGCAATTTCATCCATAAATTGATATTTAATAGTATGAAAAAGTTTTGATTTAAACTTGCCTTGATATGGACAGTTAGGTTGCACTGAGTTTTTTTTCACATAAGAGATTTTGATAATTATTTTTATGTTGTTTTTTTTAATGAAAAAATGATGCTACATGTATCTTGAATTATTGTCGTAATAAGATTTTTTGAATCATTGACATGATAAATTATTGAGTCAGATCTCTTTAAATTACAATGTAGTGAAGATATCCCAAATATGATATACATGTACTTAGTAGTCAAAAAATTTTGATATTTTGTTCTTAAATTGATTTTGATATTTTATGTAGAGATAATGATGATACATTTAAATGTATAAAATAGTACTAAAGTGCATTTCATAATAACATTGTAATAGATCAAAGGAAATTGCTTTGTCTCCTAGTGAGAACTGTCTGCTAGAGTGTTGTGTTGACAACAGTAACAGAGGTTGGCATATTGTCAATATACTTACCACAGGCATGAGAAGAAATTGACAACAAAATCCAAGAACAAGGGAGACTGGGTATTTCAGCTGACGTTTTAGGTTTTCCGTGTCAGTAACACATCCTATTCCAAAGCTAATAAGAATAGCCACCGCTGCGGCTGAACAATCAAACACAAAATCTGCAGGTTTTTGCCGTGACACTACCGCCACTTTTAATTCTCCCTGACCTAAGGGTTGGTTCAGTTGTGAAGATCGTGCCATGACTAACGAACCAGTTCCAAAAATAGTCACAAACACAGTCACATATCCAATGTGCATGGCTTGAATGGTGAAGTTGTTGACACCATTTATTTGAATAGGGAACTTAAGTTCACTTACAAATTGTGGATTTGGTATTTCCTCTCTACCTGGTGTCTTAACCACCATATCAGCGTGTTTCACAAACTGCACAATGGCAGGATTCCCTGAGACAACACGCGCATAATATTCTACTGTTGAAATGACATTTTGAATCTCTATCACATTTTTGTCGCCTTCTTCTTCGAAGGTACCATTAAAATACACGGTAGTGTTGCAGTCTCGTACAAGCTCATTGATTGATTCTGGATAGAAGTTGAGTTGGAATGTTCCATTAAATGAGAGGGGAGTAGTAACTGTAGCAGACGACATGTTGACACTGATTGGTACAGCAGAGCAATTGATTTCTGGGAAAATTGTGGACATAATTAGGGTGACAAGAAAATAACTGTACCAGAAATGTGTAGACATTTCAAATGATACTGCTTCTTTCAATGTATTGCTTATGCAGACATCATTAGTTTTCAGATAAAAGCATTAAATTTTCTGTTACAGGAGTAGAAAAACCTGTTGTTGATGTAAATTGCTTTAATAACACCTCATATTATACTCAAACCATTGATTTTAGAAATGGAGATAAATTGATCCAAGAGCCATTCTCCTTTTCCTATATACAGTTCTGTTATTAATGGGTATGAACTTATAATGATTTCCACATTTGTATGAGTACCAGTTATGTGCCATGTTGGAGTTTTATCGATTCATTGGTGCATGCTAAATTGACTTTGTTCAGATGTTTCCATTGGGTTATAAGAGTCTATTAGCTGATAGTAACTAATGCAAAAAAGTTGCATATTATTTCAAGATTGCATAGAAAAGTTAGTCTGAAACTTGCTTAATGGTCCATTGTTTCCATTTCCTGTGAAAATGATCATAATGATGGCATATTTGAAGTTTCAGGTTTGTGAGCGCAATTTCAGTGCCACAAACTTGCTTCTAATTAATCCATGGGCCATTTTTAAAAACATTCAGCATAGGTCATTGCAGGCTCACTATATGTCAGAATAATCCATTGTTGATTCAGCCAGTTGCCTGTTTCTAATTCCCATAAGGACTCTGTTGTCTGAAAATAGAAATATTACAAGCAAAATCAGTTTTGACATTATTAATCAGAAAAACATGACTTTCTATGTTCACTTTTTAAGTCATATTAAATCTTCAACATTTTGGTAATAAAAAAAATGAAACACATTGTAATTGCTGTATAATTTGTCAGTTTGTTAGTTTTTTTAATATTTTGCATTAGTGATTTCCTTTTCAATAATTTAATAGGAATTAAATCATGGCTAGGTGTTCATATGATTATTAATTACATCATAATGCTGCCACTTAGGTCTTAGCTTATTGTACTAACATATTTAGAAAAATGCATCATTTAACTAACTGAATATCAGCTTCATCAAAACTGGTAAAGATTATATGTGTTTGAAAATATCTGAATAATTTCTTTAAACTGAGTTTCAAATTAAAGTTTTCCTTGAAATCTGAGATATGGATCCCAGAATAATGGAAAATCACACTTTTAATTCGTTCTGCCCATTTTTCTTATAATATATTAATGTTCTCAGCATGTTTTGGACTGGATAGTTGGTATCATCTGTATGAACATAGAAACTCAGTGCATCCATTGTATACATATTACAATATATGAAAATGCAGATAAAACATCTTCCCATATTCCTAGAAAACAATTATTTTCCAGAAGACTCTAACCTCTTCTGAGTGATAGGAGAAGACAGATGAAGGAACTGTTTGATTAATTGATTATTGGTTACTAATTGGTTATCCTTCAGCTAATCAATTATCATCAAGGTGGTTTTTCCAGCAGTTATCTATTTGCTACCATGGAGTTATACTGAAGAGCAAAAAAGGCTATATACATGAATTTCTCCATAAATAGGGGTAAAAAATCACATGATATGCTCTTGAATTCTTTGCGAATCCTAATGTTACATTTAAGATTTTAGACTTCAAAAACATTAATAACAGTGGCTGTTGTCAAGTTTCAGATTTTATTTCAAACCATTTGAATGTAGATAATGTAGGGCCTTTTTTTCTCAGAGCATTTTAAATTAAGGGAAGTAATTCTTGTTTTAAAAACATCAATTAACATCAAGTTTAAAAAAGCATCTGATGCTTTTTGTGTGTTTCAGTCAAAATTACTGCATATCTATAAGCATCTTCATAATGTTCTCTTTGTTTGAATTCTACTTCAGAGATACCTAATGTAGTTTCCATTTTCAATTCTTTATATCCTACATTTAATTCAAATGGTAATTCTTTCAAGACTTAACAGGATTTAATGTTTGATTAAAGTTGTTAAAAGCAATATTTACAAATTACATTGTTACTTGGTTTTCAAATCAGGTGTTGTAATAACGTGAAAAGTCTCGGAAACTTACCGGGTAACTGTAGGGCATAAAAGCCACAGGGTATTTCTTTTTTAAAACTTCAGCTGCTAAAATTACTCATACCACTCAATTTAATGGTGCATGAAACTTCACAATAAAACAGAAATGAAACTTTCTATGCCTCTGCAGTCAGTACAGATAGCACCATATCTACATAATAAATTTCTAGTTTATATCAGATTAGTCAAAGATTGTATGCTGCTTGAATCATCATTTAGTTGGTACCAGGGTTGGATCCAGGATTTCATGAGAGGCATAATGTTTCAGCTGAAATTGGACTGTTTTCTACAGACTGTCCTAAGTGCATAATAGTTAAAGGCACACTTATTATAATGCAGTATGTAAGCTGGATAAAAAAGGGTAGATCAAAGATATGTATATATTATACCAGAGTCAGTGAGCATCAGAATTTAATGATATTTCATTTTCATGTGTCTACAATAAAAACTCTGGTCCAACAATTAAGGGGTCACCATGGTGCCAGGTGTGCCCCCTCTTGATCCGCTGTATAAGTGGGTACAAATTAAATTCTACAGCAGATAAATTTCTTCAGAGTAAAATATATCATAGAATATACTGTTTTTGTTAGAGGAAAACCAGTTGATTGATACTAGTTGTCAATGAGTATCTTGAAACAGACCTAGGTTATAAAGACCACACAGAGAACAGTCATAATAATTTGTATATGATTCATAATCATCTTTATTGTATATAGTAAACTTACCTGGCTAGTCTGAAATAAAATTCCCAGATCCAAGACTTAGATGATAAAAATATGTTAAATCTGGCTCATGTGAAGTCTGTGTCAGAATCCATAAAATATGTATTCAGTAATATAAAAAAGAATCCACAGTGGTGAGAAATTTACTAATTGTCATGTTTACAGTAATCAATTCCTGTTCTGTATCACTTCCTTTACCTTTCCCTTTGTTTTTTAACTTAGTTTGTGACAGCTTTTAGAGTCCTAAAATTTTACATAACATCTCTTTTAGTATCCACCTTAACCTTTCTTACTGTCAAACAGTCTGTTTGGCAGGTTTTCTTTTAATGTTTTCTGTGCTCATTATGAAGAGTTCCAGACAGATTTTATATGTACTTGGTACATGTTGTAAGTTTCACTTGTCAGGTTCTAGGTTTCCTATTTCACACCTTCTGTTGATTGTTTCCGTTGTCAATCTACCACACATTTACATGCTTCTCCATTCATTTCTTGCACTGGTTTATGTAGCCATATGCTATAATTCTACAAAAACTTTTTTTTTATCTGAATTCATTCACTTATCACATAAGTATAACAGCTGGTAACACTATTGACTGTGGGCTTTACAACTCTGAGGCTGCAGGTTTTGGCAGTACTAACAAAGTGTTGAGATAACACCACAGTGCTTGCTACAAGTCTGTGTTCAAAGCAAAAAATGCACTTAATAATACATCATATTTGATGTTACGGTGTAAAAAGTATGCCCTGTGAATGTCAGAGAGCTGTAATGTGTTGATACTTATGTAACACTGGTAAAAAATTAGTGTTGTTTTTTTTACTTATTTTTGAAGTTGTTTCATCAGCATTACTCTGCAGTTTGTGGCTCATATTATAATGATTGAGAGAAAGAAATTCTTCCGAAGCAGTATTTAAACCATTGTTTGAGAAACAGTTACATAAAGGTTTTATTTTAAAATAGATAGTCTTGTCAAAAGATTTATAATTCAGGTGAAATTCAGATCCTTGAGCTTGGCAATATATTGGCAGTATAGTTTTGTCAGTTAGAATTGCAGTAATTATAGCCTGATTTCCCACAAGACTGGAAGCAGTGGTCTGTCAACCACATGTTAGCTCTGTAATGAGCAAAACTTTAATTTGTTTTTAAATATTTAAGAGGTAAATTATTTTTGTCATTCTGTTTGTCTTCAAAGCAACTGCTGATGCAAAAGTCACAAAAAATGCTCAGCCTAGCAAAGTTCATTGTGCTAAAAATAGAAAATGGAAGTTAAAAGCATAAATTCAAATTCAAATTTATTGATAAAACTATTGTTTTCTCCATTAATATGAGCAAATCGATGGAAAGTGATTGGAAAATGATATTGTATACTGATACATCTTTTACACAAAAATAGAGTGATGTTTTGTGGCAGTTGAGAACCACTGAATATTTCATTAAAACATACTCCAGTTTATTAATTGTGTACCATATTGATTATCAGGTGGTAATTGTTGACACTTCAAAAGGCCCATTCATCCATTTTAGGAAAAAAGTTCAAAACAGAAAAACCGTTACAGATTACGACTGATATAAATGTTGCATTTGTATTAAAACATTCATGACTTTCCTGTTCAAAGGTATATTTTTATCCATGGCAGCATTCTTGAAATTAGAACAGATGACATCACAAAAATTATGTAAAAAATCATGTCCTTCAAAAAATATACTTTTGGCATAATTTTGTTAGCACTTATGTGTGATATAGTATGATTTTCCTCACACATTGTTTATTTCAGTTCTTACATGATAATGCATGAGCTTTTCATGCATTTCAATAAATCTTTTGTAGATCATAAGACTGTGATATATTATGGATGCTAATGGGAATTTCAGAGATTCTGAAACAGTTATGTACCTAGGTGTTACCTTTGTACTTATAACAAGATAAGTTTCACCTGCAATCTTAGCTAATATTCAGCTAGTTATTATCTTTATGTATCTGGGTGCTAGCTTTATTCCTTTCACTAGAAACAGTTTATTTTCAGCTGTAGGCCAGTTAAGACTTGTCTAAGTTATAATTAGTAGTGTTTTAACCTTGATACTTGAGTTAAAAAGCAACATTAACCTTGTGGTTCTTCAGGGTAAGAGGTTTGAAAGATATTACTGTTAAAGTCCATTTATGTAAGAATGTTGTTTTTCTTTTATCCCTGTAGCAGTCATACCCTATGAATATATCATAAAGGTCCACAAATGGCCAGTAAGTGATAAAAATCTTCAGACACTGCTTGGCCTCAAAATATGTAAAATGTAAGAGAACTACATACAACAAGAGAAACACTGTCAATAAGTGTAAAACAAGAATAATAGCTTAAACAAGTGGAACAGTTCTAAAATGAAGGATCAATATAAAGTAAGACAAATAAAACATGAAATAAGAATAAAAGCATAAACAAGGAAAACAGTGTACTTCTACAAGTATAATAATATAAACAAATGAAACAGTTGTAAAAGGAATGAAAAAATATTAAATAAGAATAATATCATGAACAAGAGAAACAGTTGTAAAAAGAAGGAAACAGTATAAAATAAAAATAATAACATAAGCAAATGGAAATGTTGTTAAATGAAGGAAGCAGTATAAAATAAGAATAATAACATAAGCAAATGGAAATGTTGTTAAATGAAGGAAGCAGTATAAAATAAGAATAATAACATAAGCAGATGGAAATGTTGTTAAATGAAGGAAGCAGTATAAAATAAGAATAATAACATAAGCAAATGGAAATGTTGTTAAATGAAAGAATCAATATAAAATAAGAATAATAACATAAGCAAATTGAAATGTTGTTAAATGAAAGAAACAATATAAAATAAGAATAATAACATAAACAAATGGAAATGTTGTTAAATGAAAGAAACAATATAAAATAAGAATAATCACAATAGCAAATTGAAATGTTGTTAAATGAAGGAAGCAGTATAAAATAAGAATAATAACATAAGCAAATGGAAATGTTGTTAAATGAAGGAAGCAGTATAAAATAAGAATAATAACATAAGCAAATGGAAATGTTGTTAAATGAAGAAAACAAAATAAAATAAGAATAATAACAGAATCAAATGAAACAGTTGTTAAATGAAGGAAACAGTATAAAATAAGAATAATAGCTTTAACAAATGAAACAGTTGTAATATGAAGGAAGCAGTATAAAAAAGAATACTAGCATAAACAATTGGAAATGTTGTTAAATGAAAAAAGCAGTATAAAATAAGAATAATAACATAAGCAAATGGAAATGTTGTTAAATGAAGGAAGCAGTATAAAATAAGACTAATAACATAAGCAGATGGAAATGTTGTTAAATGAAGGAAGCAGTATAAAATAAGAATAATAACATAAGCAGATGAAACAGTTGTTAAATGAAGGAAACAATATAAAATAAGAATAATAACATAAGCAAATGGAAATGTTGTTAAATGAAGGAAGCACTATAAAATAAGAATAATAACATAAGCAAATTGAGATGTTGTTAAATGAAGAAAGCAGTATAAAATAAGAATAATAACATAAGCAAGTGGAAATGTTGTTAAATGAAAGAATCAATATAAAATAAGAATAATAACATAAGCAAATTGAAATGTTGTTAAATGAAAGAAACAATATAAAATAAGAATAATAACATAAACAAATGGAGATGTTGTTAAATGAAAGAAACAATATAAAATAAGAATAATAACATAAGCAAATTGAAATGTTGTTAAATGAAGGAAGCAGTATAAAATAAGAATAATAACATAAGCAAATGGAAATGTTGTTAAATGAAGGAAGCAGTATAAAATAAGAATAATAACATAAGCAAATGGAAATGTTGTTAAATGAAGAAAACAAAATAAAATAAGAATAATAACAGAATCAAATGAAAAAGTTGTTAAATGAAGGAAACAGTATAAAATAAGAATAATAACATAAGCAAATTGAAATGTTGTTAAATGAAGGAAGCAGTATAAAATAAGAATAATGCAGTATAAAATAAGAATAATTACATAAGCAAATGGAAATGTTGTTAAATGAAGGAAGCAGTATAAAATAAGACTAATAACATAAGCAGATAGAAATGTTGTTAAATGAAGGAAGCAGTATAAAATAAGAATAATAACATAGGCAGATGGAACAGTTGTTAAATGAAGGAAACAATATAAAATAAGAATAATAACATAAGCAGATGGAACAGTTGTTAAATGAAGGAAACAATATAAAATAAGAATAACAGAAGAAGATGGAACAGTTGTTAAATGAAGAAAACAGTATAAAATAAGAATAATAACAGAAGGAGATGAAGAAGTTGTTAAATGAAGGTAACAATATAAAATAAGAATAATAACAGAAGCAAATGAAACAGTTGTTAAATGAAGGAAACAATATAAAATAAGAATAATAACAGAAGCAGATGGAACAGTTGTTAAATGAAGGAAACAATTTAAAATAAGAATAATAACAGAAGCAAATGAAACAGTTGTTAAATGAAGGAAACAATATAAAATAAGAATAATAACAGAAGCAAATGAAACAGTTGTTAAATGAAGGAAACAATATAAAATAAGAATAACAGAAGGAGATGAAACAGTTGTTAAATGAATGAAACAATATAAAATAAAAATAATAACAGAAGGAGATGAAAGAGTTGTTAAATGAAGGTAACAATATAAAATAAGAATAATAACAGAAGCAAATGAAACAGTTGTTAAATGAAGGAAACAATATAAAATAAGATAAAAAGGATAAGCAAATGGAAATGTTGTTAAATAAAGGAAGCAGTATAAAATAAGAATAATAACATATGGAAATGTTGTTAAATGAAGGAAGCAGTATAAAATAAGACTAATAACATAAGCAAATGGAAATGTTGTTAAATGAAGGAAACAATATAAAATAAAATAATAACAGAATCAAATGAAACAGTTGTTAAATGAAGGAAACGGTATAACATAAGAATAATAACATAAGCAAATTGAAATGTTGTTAAATAAAGGAAGCAGTATAAAATAAGAATAATAGCTTAAACAAATGAAACAGTTGTAATATGAAGGAAGCAGTTTAATAAGAATAATAGCATAAACAAATGGAAATGTTGTTAAATGAAAAAAGCAGTATAAAATAAGAATAATAGCATAGGCAAGTGGAAATGTTGTTAAATGAAGAAAACAAAATAAAATAAGAATAATAACATAAGCAGATGGAACAGTTGTTAAATGAAGGAAACAATATAAAATAAGAATAACAGAAGGAGATGGAACAGTTGTTAAATGAAGAAAACAATATAAAACAAAAATAATAACAGAAGCAGATGGAACAGTTGTTAAATGAAGGAAACAATATAAAATAAGAATAACAGAAGGAGATGAAACAGTTGTTAAATGGAGGAAACAATATAAAATAAGAATAATAACATAAGCAAATGAAACAGTTGTTAAATGAAGGAAACAATATAAAATAAGAATAATATCACAAGCAAATGAAACAGTTGTTAAATGAAGGAAACAATATAAAATAAGAATAACAGAAGGAGATGAAACAGTTGTTAAATGGAGGAAACAATATAAAATAAGAATAATAACATAAGCGAATGAAACAGTTGTTAAATGAAGGAATAATATAAAATAAGAATAACAGAAGGAGATGAAACAGTTGTTAAATGAAGAAAACAATATAAAATAAGAGTAATAACATAAGCAGATGGAACAGTTGTTAAATGAAGAAAAACAATATAAAATAAGAATAATAACATAAGCAGATGGAACAGTTGTTAAATGAAGGAAACAATATAAAATAAGAATAATAACATAAGCAAATGGTACAGTTGTTAAATGGAGGAAACAATATAAAATAAGAATAATAAGATAAGCAAATGAAATAGTTGTTAAATGAAGGAAACAATATAAAATAAGAATAACAGAAAGAGATGAAACAGTTGTTAAGAAAACAATATAAAATAAGAATAATAACATAAGCAGATGAAACAGTTGTTAAATGAAGGAAACAATATTAAATAAGAATAACAGAAGGAGATGAAACAGTTGTAAAATGGAGGAAACAATATTAAATAAGAATAATAACAGAAGCAAATGAAACAGTTGTTAAATGAAGGAAACAATATATATATAAGATAAAAAGGATAAGCAAATGGAAATGTTGTTAAATGAAGGAAACAGTATAAAATAAGAATAATAGCATAAACAAATGGAAATGTTGTTAAATGAAGGAAACAAAATAAAATAAGAATAATAACATAAGCAGATGGAACAGTTGTTAAATGAAGGAAACAGTATAAAATAAGAATAATAACATAAGCAAATGAAACAGTTGTTAAATGAAGGAAACAATATAAAATAAGAATAACAGAAGGAGATGAAACAGTTGTTAAATGGAGGAAACAATATAAAATAAGAATAATAACATAAGCGAATGAAACAGTTGTTAAATGAAGGAATAATATAAAATAAGAATAACAGAAGGAGATGAAACAGTTGTTAAATGGAGGAAACAATATAAAATAAGAATAATAACATAAGCGAATGAAACAGTTGTTAAATGAAGGAATAATATAAAATAAGAATAACAGAAGGAGATGAAACAGTTGTTAAATGAAGAAAACAATATAAAATAAGAATAATAACATAAGCAGATGGAACAGTTGTTAAATGAAGAAAAACAATATAAAATAAGAATAATAACATAAGCAGATGGAACAGTTGTTAAATGAAGGAAACAATATAAAATAAGAATAATAACATAAGCAAATGGTACAGTTGTTAAATGGAGGAAACAATATAAAATAAGAATAATAACATAAGCAAATGAAACAGTTGTAAAATGAAGGAATAATATAAAATAAGAATAACAGAAGGAGATGAAACAGTTGTTAAATGAAGAAAACAATATAAAATAAAAATAATAACAGAAGCAGATGGAACAGTTGTTAAATGAAGGAAACAATATAAAATAAGAATAACATAAGCAAATGAAACAGTTGTTAAATGAAGAAAACAATATAAAATAAGAATAATAACCTAAGCAGATGAAACAGTTGTTAAATGAAGGAAACAATATAAAATAAGAATAACATAAGCTAATGAAACAGTTGTTAAATGAAGGAAACAATATAAAAAAGAATAACAGAAGGAGATGAAACAGTTGTTAAATGAAGAAAAACAATATAAAATAAGAATAATAACATAAGCAGATGGAACAGTTGTTAAATGAAGGAAACAATATAAAATAAGAATAATAACATAAGCAAATGGTACAGTTGTTAAATGGAGGAAACAATATAAAATAAGAATAATAAGATAAGCAAATGAAATAGTTGTTTAATGAAGGAAACAATATAAAATAAGAATAACAGAAAGAGATGAAACAGTTGTTAAGAAAACAATATAAAATAAGAATAATAACATAAGCAGATGAAACAGTTGTTAAATGAAGGAAACAATATTAAATAAGAATAACAGAAGGAGATGAAACAGTTGTAAAATGGAGGAAACAATATAAAATAAGAATAACATAAGCTAATGAAACAGTTGTTAAATGAAGGAAACAATATAAAAAAGAATAACAGAAGGAGATGAAACAGTTGTTAAATGAAGAAAAACAATATAAAATAAGAATAATAACATAAGCAGATGGAACAGTTGTTAAATGAAGGAAACAATATAAAATAAGAATAATAACATAAGCAAATGGTACAGTTGTTAAATGGAGGAAACAATATAAAATAAGAATAATAAGATAAGCAAATGAAATAGTTGTTAAATGAAGGAAACAATATAAAATAAGAATAACAGAAAGAGATGAAACAGTTGTTAAGAAAACAATATAAAATAAGAATAATAACATAAGCAGATGAAACAGTTGTTAAATGAAGGAAACAATATTAAATAAGAATAACAGAAGGAGATGAAACAGTTGTAAAATGGAGGAAACAATATTAAATAAGAATAATAACAGAAGCAAATGAAACAGTTGTTAAATGAAGGAAACAATATATATATAAGATAAAAAGGATAAGCAAATGGAAATGTTGTTAAATGAAGGAAACAGTATAAAATAAGAATAATAGCATAAACAAATGGAAATGTTGTTAAATGAAGGAAACAAAATAAAATAAGAATAATAACATAAGCAGATGGAACAGTTGTTAAATGAAGGAAACAGTATAAAATAAGAATAATAACATAAGCAGATGGAACAGTTGTTAAATGAAGGAAACAGTATAAAATAAGAATAAAAGAAGGAGATGGAACAGTTGTTAAATGAAGAAAACAATGTAAAATAAAAATAATAACAGAATCAAATGAAACTGTTGTTAAATGAAGAAAACAGTATAACATAAGAATAATAACATAAGCAAATTGAAATGTTGTTAAATGAAGGAAGCAGTATAAAATAAGAATAATAACATAAACAAATGAAACAGTTGTAATATGAAGTAAGCAGTATAAATAAGAATAATAGCATAAACAAATGGAAATGTTGTTAAATGAAAAAAGCAATATAAAATAAGAATAATAACATAAGCAAATGGAAATGTTGTTAAATGAAGAAAACAAAATAAAATAAGAATAATAACATAAGCAGATGGAACAGTTGTTAAATGAAGGAAACAGTATAAAATAAGAATAAAAGAAGGAGATGGAACAATTGTTAAATGAAGGAAACAATATAAAATAAGAATAATAACAGAAGCAAATGAAACAGTTGTTAAATGAAGGAAACAGTATAAAATAAGAATAATAACATAAGCAAATGAAACAGTTGTTAAATGAAGGAAACAATATAAAATAAGAATAATAACATAAGCAAATGAAACAGTTGTTAAATGAAGGAATAATATAAAATAAGAATAACAGAAGGAGATGAAACAGTTGTTAAATGAAGAAAACAATATAAAATAAGAATAATAACATAAGCAGATGGAACAGTTGTTAAATGAAGGAAACAATATAAAATAAGAATAATAACATAAGCAAATGAAACAGTTGTTAAATGAAGGAAACAATATAAAATAAGAATAATATCACAAGCAAATGAAACAGTTGTTAAATGAAGGAAACAATATAAAATAAGAATAACAGAAGGAGATGAAACAGTTGTTAAATGAAGGAAAACAATATAAAATAAGAATAATAACATAAGCAGATGAAACAGTTGTTAAATGAAGGAAACAATATAAAATAAGAATAATAACATAAGCAAATGGTACAGTTGTTAAATGGAGGAAACAATATAAAATAAGAATAATAACAGAAGCAAATGAAACAGTTGTTAAATGAAGGAAACAATATAAAATAAGAATAACAGAAGGAGATGAAACAGTTGTTAAATGAAGGAAACAATATAAAATAAGAATAACAGAAGGAGATGAAACAGTTGTTAAATGAAGAAAACAATATAAAATAAGAATAATAACATAAGGAGATGAAGAAGTTGTTAAATGAAGGTAACAGTATAAAATAAGATAAAAAGGATAAGCAAATGGAAATGTTGTTAAATGAAGAAAACAATATTAAAAGAAAAATAATAGAGAAAACATTATTGAAACAGTTGTAAAAGAAAGGAAACAATATAAAATAAGAAAAATAGAGTAAACATTATTGAAACAGTTGTAAAAGAAAGGAAACACTATGAAATAAGAATAATAGAGTAAACATTATTGAAAAAGTTGTAAAAGAAAGGAAACAATATGAAATAAGAATAATAGAGTAAACATTATTGAAAAAGTTGTAAAAGAAAGGAAACAATATGAAATAAGAATAATAGAGTAAACATTATTGAAAAAGTTGTAAAAGAAAGGAAACAATATGAAATAAGAATAATAGAGTAAACATTATTGAAAAAGTTGTAAAAGAAAGGAAACAATATGAAATAAGAATAATAGAGTAAACATTATTGAAAAAGTTGTAAAATGAAGGAAACAATATGAAATAAGAATAATAGAGTAAACATTATTGAAAAAGTTGTAAAAGAAAGGAAACAATATGAAATAAGAATAATAGAGTAAACATTATTGAAAAAGTTGTAAAAGAAAGGAAACAATATGAAATAAGAATAATAGAGTAAACATTATTGAAAAAGTTGTAAAATGAAGGAAACAATATGAAATAAGAATAATAGAGTAAACATTATTGAAACAGTTGTAAAATGAAGGAAACAATATAGCATAAAATAAGAATCGTAGCATAAACAAATGAAATAGTTGTAAAATGAAGGAAACAGTGTAAAATAAAAATAATAGCATAAACAAATGAATCAATATGAAAAGCAGTGTAAAAGAAAGTGAAATGTAAATCATGAAAAGAGTGTTTACACATGGAAGGATGAAATATAGTGTTACTGATAGAGCTAGTGAAACATTGAGCAGTCAAAGAATAAACAAGGGTACAGATATTTCATCTGGGTGTAAGTCAAGATGTTGATTTATTACCCTGTTTTATAGGTAAGCAGATTATTATTATTATTATTGTTATTAACATTTATTGGAGAATGTGTGTGCAGAGTGACAATAACATTAGCTTGATTAAGAGATGGCACCACTTCTGTCAGTTAATGGCATTGCTTTATTACATTTTCTGATGTATACTGTCTCCTGTTCTAATTCTGTCCTGCTATCTTCTTAGTATTTATGCATCAGTTTTTTGACTGACTATATAACTATAGGTTTATTTATTTTCTTTTGAATAAGTTCTGTTTCAAGGATTTTCAAGTCATACAGCTTAAATTATACAACATAATACAACGGTAGTCTCATGTCTCCAGTATGAAATTAACTAAAGAAGATGCCACCTACTGTTTCAAGTTGATTATGAAATTTACGTTTCAGTATAAAAGTAACTAATTTTTGCAAGTACTTAAACAAGAAAACTGATTGTTCACCATTATCCTATATATTACATAGCTCCTGTATAATTATGTCAGTATTGAAACATCAACATAAAAAAACATTGTAGTTTCTATTGACAGCCTCTGTTGACCCTAACCTAAAAGTCATCGTAATTCCTACTGACAGCCTCTGTTGTACCTAACCTTAAAGTAATTGTTATTCCTATTGACAGCCTCTGTTGTACCTAACTGAAAAGTTATTGTAATCCCTATTGACAGCTTCTGTTGAACCTGACCTTAAAGTCATTATAATTCCTATTGACAGCCTCTGTTGTACCTAACTGTAAAGTAATTGTAATTTCTATTGACAGCCTCTGTTGAACCTGACCTTAAAGTCATTGTAATTCCTATTGACAGCCTCTGTTGTACCTAACTGTAAAGTAATTGTAATTCAAATTGACAGCCTCTGTTGTACCTAACCTTAAAGTTATTGTAATTCCTATTGACAGCCTCTGTTGAACCTAACCTTAAAGTAATTGTAATTCCTTTTGACAGCCTCTGTTGAACCTAACCATAAAGTAATTGTTATTCCTTTTGACAGCCTCTGTTGTACCTTACTTAAAAAATTAGACATAGTAATTTCTATTGACAGCCTCTGTTGTACCTAACTGGAAAGTTATTGTAATTCCTATTGACAGCTTCTGTTGAACCTGACCTTAAAGGCATTATAATTTCTATTGACAGCCTCTGTTGTACCTAACTGTAAAGTTATTGTAATTCCTATTGACAGCCTCTGTTGTACCTAACTGTAAAGTCATTGTAATTCCTATTGACAGCCTCTATTGTACCTAACCTCAAAGTTATTGTTATTCCTATTGTTATTGTTACTCTCCGGGGCCTCTTTATATGTAAAAAAGGCAATTTTTAAAAATCTTCTTACTGGAAACCTCAATGCCTATTGGTATGTAGCATTGTCTAGTGGATGTCTACCAAGTTTGTTCAAATTATGTTCCCTGAGTCAAAATTGGCCACGCCCCAGGGTTCCCTTGGTTTACATAGATTTATATAGGAGAAACATGAAAATTAATTTTTCTCCAAAACAAATAGGTCTAGACCTTAGATATTTGGTGTTGAGTATTGTGTTATGAACCTTTACCAATATTGTTTAAACGTTGGCTGTGGGGTCAAAATTTGTCCCGCCCCGGTGGCCCTTAATATGTAAAAAAGGAAATCTTTAAAAATCTTCTTGTCTGAAACCACAAGGCCTAGAATTTTAAAATTTGGCATGAAGCAAATAATTAGATTACATGTAGGTTTAAGGTCATGGAGGCTAAAAATAGATTTAATTACTGTACCTCATAGAGCCTTCATTTATAGACCAATATCTTTGATATTCAATATATAGGTTCCTTGCATGGACCTCTACCCATGGGTAGGGTTTGAGGTCACTGGGTCAAGGTCAAGGTCACCATAGCTTATAATAGATATTTTTACTGTCTGTCATAGAGCCTTTATTTATTGACTGATATTTTACATATTTGGTTTGTAGGCACTTATATATTTTCAATTAAAAAATGAAATACTGCTTAACAGCAAACCTACAGCCAAAGTAATCAGGTGAGCGATCCAGGGCCATCATGGCCCTCTTGTTTAAGTTCTGTCAGCTTACCTGAAAAACTTTTAGATAATGTTTTTAGCAGATTTCTAGACAAAGAATATTATATTGTAAAAGCAGATAGCTGTTGTCTCTACAAGACCTGGTACTTCAGTGTTCTACATACCACATACTTAATTGGCTTTCCAGTAGTTAATTATTAATTGATTGGTGAGGATGGGCAATTTCTTTGAAGAGAAGTTTTGCAGTTGAATATCAGTTTAAATGTATTCCCTCTTAGAAATATTCAGGTTTAGTTGGTTTGGACCATTAAAAAATAACAAGAACAAAACAGAACAGAAAATTTAGAAAGAAACTACAAGACCTGAATTTAGCTTGTTGTACCAGTATAAATTACTGATTACCAAAATGACACCAAATTGTCAAGTTAGTTTACAATGTCTATTGTTTTATACAAAATGTCCCAGGCCCAAAAATACTGAAAGCTTCTTTTCCAACATTGGTATGAAGTGGAGTTTGCATTGTGTATGTCTATATAATTACAGATTTGTTTTACTTCATTACTGTGTGTATTCACTAAAATACCTTTTTCCAGGTTTCCAGGTAAATTTAGCTTTGTCAGTGGCAGACAGGCCTTTGGACAACATTTTCTTAGAAAGTAATGGGTACTTTAGTTTTATGGAGAAATTCTAGTGTTAATGTAAGCTACTTTGAGGTAGTTGCAGTGCCAAGTAAATGAACAATGTATTTCATCCTATTTAGATATATACATGTCAAATTATATTACCTTGTAGGCGTAAGTGTCAGGACTACAGTTTTTACTGTTGCATTAATGGCTCAGATTTAAGCACAAGATCCAGTAGAACAGGTGCTTGGAGGCAGATAAGACTGAGAAAAATATTTTGATGCATTTTTAACTTGGATGGTCTAGAGAGTAAGCCATCATTGCCTTAATAAAGGGTAGAAAATATATATCATATAGACAACCCCACAAGCTTTTCTGTCCAACTTAGACCATGTGAAAATCAAAACACACAAAATAATCGTGCTGATATAGTCTGTTTTCATGTACTTGCAATATTCCTTAGCTTGACTATTCAAAGAATAAGGAAAGCTATTGCACTAACCACGGCATTGTTTTTTAGCTCAACTGAGCACAAAGTGCTCAAAGGTGAGCTATTGGGATCATTGATTGTCCGGCGTCCGGCGTTGTGCGTCGTCATCAATTTGACTTGAACGACTTCTCCTCCTAAACTGCTAAGCCAACTGACGAAACATGCCTGGGATATTCCTTGCAGAACTCTACCAAAGTTGTTCAAAGAATTGAATTCCATCAAGAACTCTGGTTGCTATGGCAACTGAAAGGAAAAACTTTGAAAATCTTCTTGTCTTAAACCACAAGGCCTTGAGCCTAAAGATTTGGTATGTAGCATTGTCTATTAGACCTCTACTAAGTTTGTTCAAATTATACCCCTGGGATCAAATTTGGCCCTGCCCCGGGGATATATATGGAAAACTTTGAAAATCTTCTTGTCTGAAACCACAAGGCCCTGAGCCTTATGATTTAATAAGTAGCAATGTCTAGTGCATCTCTACCAAGTTTGTTCAAATTATACCTCTGGGGTCAAATATGGCCCCACCCCTGGGTCAATTGCTTTTACATAGGCTTATATAGGGAAAACTTTGAAAATCTTCTTGTCTGAAACAACAAGGCCCTGAGCCTTCAGATTTGGTATGCAGCATTGTCTAGCGGACCTCTACCAAGTTTGTTCAAATTACACCCCTGGGGTTAAATTTGGCCCTGTCTAGGGGGTCAGTTGATTTTACATAGGCTTATATAGGAGAAACTTTGAAAATCTTCTTCTCTGAAACCACAAGGCCCTGAGCCTTAAGATTTGGTATGCAGCATTGTCTAGTGGACCTTTACCAGGTTTGTTCAAATTACGCCCCTGGGGTCAAATTTGGCCCTGCCCCGGGAGTCAGTTGATTTTACATAGGCTTATTTAGGCAAAACTTAAAAAAAAACTATTTGTCTGAAACCGCAAAGCCTAGAACTTAGATATATTTAATGGAGCATCTGCTAGAGGTCATCTGCCAAGTTTGTTCAAATTATGTCCCTTGAGTGAAAATTGGCTCTACCCTGGGGGTCACTTGAATTCATATAGATTTATATAGGGAGAATCTAATGAAAAAGCTTCTGATGTTTGCTCAACAGCAGACCCAAAGGCAAAGTATTCTGGTGAGTGATCTAGGGCCATCATGACCCTCTTGTTATTTTTTAGAATTATGCCACTTTTAACTTAATTTTTTTAATTTACGAGAAAAGGTTTATTTCATGTAAAACCTTTAACTTGCTTACAGAGTGAGTTTAAAAAATGAGATGCAATTAACTTTGTCATGGAATTTGACTACATGAATTCCTTTGGCAACATCGAGTTATGGTTAAGAATTAAGGCTTTTGTAAAGGCATACTCAGATTCCACTATCAAAGTACTGAGAATAGTCATCCAGTGTGTTGTCATCAGACAGGTCTTGTTAACATGCTACTGAAAACAGATAAGTTATTTCAAGTCCACTGAATTTGACATAGCAGAGATTTATGCCTTTTAAATAGACAATGATTAAACATCATCTATGCAATATATACAGATAAAATATTTGGCACCGATTGGCCAAATCAAAGATACCGTGGTCTAACTAAGTGCAAGAGCATGGCTTTCTTGAAGTACTTTTGGCACTAAGTAGGGAGCTTTTTCTCAGGATTAAGGGATTAATTCCATGCATTACAAAATGCTTTTGTTGGCTTACAGCACTTTTGTTCAGCTGAAATATAGGTCAAAAATACATGCAGCATAATTACCCAATGTGCTTTATTTTGTCTTTTTATTTAACATATGAATTTTTTAGTCATTCTTGCAGCAGAAATGCAAGGGCCCTACAAGTAGAGCAAGTCATAATGTATTATTAAGCTTTCTTGTTGTATTCAGACGATAGATTACTTTATCTGCATTTTTCATGATGCATTTTTGTTTCACACAAAAAATGTTCGTCAGTTAACCTGTCACTCCCATCACAGAATTTGATAAGTTCTCTTAGCCTGCACTTAGTTAAAATCTACATCCTCTGGTCCACCCACCTTTGCCCTACTAAGAAGTTCTATAATTAGACCCTTGCCAATTGTTTTGAATTAGTATTAATTTGACTTATATTGAAATATCGCTTCTTTGAATCACTTAATTAAACTAGAATTGTTATAGTGACAGTAGCAAGATGCTTATAGAAGATATTCTTTCTAACATCAAGGTAGGCCCTTTTAAGTATTTAGAAGCACTCCTATAAAGTAAATGCACCTCCTATAAAGAAAATGTACATGGAACTTTTCTTTAAAAGAATGATCTAGTTATCAAAGTTCTCTCTGCTTGGAAAAAAACAACTTAGTAATGCAGATATGTGCCTCAAGACAGAATTTAAAAAAAAACAACTTTGTTATTATGTGCCATATCTTGTAAAGCTTTTTAGATAAAACAAGGGCACCATAGCTCTTTTTCATTATTTCCTTTCTGTCATATTTTTTTAAAAGTCTGATTGGTTCCAGGCAATAGAACAATGAAATAAAGAATAATGGTAAAGCTATTACCTGTCACAACTTCTGTGGTACACTAGTTCTTTCTAGGAATGTGTGTGCACTGCTTAAGTATTGTTCCAATATCCTATGTAAGTCCTAAAGACTCCTTATTTCCTCCAACTTTGGTCACTCTTGTACAACTAGTATATAGTCGCATGTGTGACGTATTCTATCTTCTCTACCTGTATTGATCAATTTCCTTCACTAAGTAATAAATGACAGGTTAACTTGTCAAGCAGTTTTCAATGTATAGTCCAGTAAAATTCTCCTGACAATTTTCTAGAACTTGACACAGAAAATGGAACTACATTATCATCAATTATTAATCTGGGTTTCTGTTTTCTTCGTCATCCAAGGAGGATACTCCAAATAACTACCAAGCATTGGTTAATTGCCAGTGTTGTGGGCTAATTTGTAACCTTTAGGTGTCTTTCCTTTGAGAGGAAACTGTGAAAATTATTGGGGAAAAGTAATTAGAGTTTGCATCAATTGTCAGCTATTGATAGATATTATCTGAAGAAAACAAATATTCCATGTATCACAGGAAATAGATACAATATTTTTTATATTCATCAGTATTTTTTATATCTATCATTTGATATTTTATGATGCTCTTTATCATTCAGAAAATCTATTAATCTAGATTCCTGCTGTGAGAATTATTACAGAATATGTTTCTACCTTTGAACAAATTGATAAAATTCAAGTTACAGTTCCTACATAATGGTAAATGTCATGATTTTATTTTGTAGATTGACTTAACGAGGTTATGATTTTTATAGTGTAAAATGAATATTTTAAGCAAGAGACTGTTTTTGCCATTTAATACTAAAAGTAACTTCCTTGTACTATGATTTTATGGCATCTATTACGGTGAATTAAGCCTTCTTGTTCTAGAAACTGTGTCATATGGGCCATATAGATATGTCTTTTAAACACTCTTTTGGCTTATTTGGTTCTTTTCTATTATTATGGCTTATGGCTTTTTGGATGACCTTAGGTCATAGGTTATTTTATTTCAGGCAATTTGTGTTACCTGATTTCTAAGAAATATTTCTATCATTTTTCTGTCCTTTTCTAAACTGTTCAAAGTGACACACTTAATATAATTTCTGGGGAATTTAATTTTGATTCATTTTTGCCATCATTTCAAAACACTGAAGTACACTTTCTTTGTGCTAACTGATTTCAAAGGAACATTTTGTATCATTTCATTTTCTTCTTTTCAAAATAGTTTAATAGTACACACTCTTCGTGTTATCTGATTTCTAAGGAATAGTTTATATTTTGTTTAGAAAGCGTACAAACTCTTTATGTTATCTGATTTCTAAGTACAATTTTGTATCATTTTATTCTGACCTTTTTAAAACAGTTCAGTGTGAGTGCACACACTTTGTGTTATCTGATTTCTAAGGAATGTTTTGTATCATTTTGTTCTGTACTTCTTAAGAATGTACAGAGGGTGTACACACACTTTGTGTTATCCAATTTTTTAGGAATTATTGTGTCACTTCATTTTTTTTTTTTTAATAGTTCAAACTGTAAGTACAAACTCTTTGTGTTATCTGATTTCCAAGGAATAATTTGTCTCATAATATTTTGTGCTTATAATAAATTTTAAGACTGTTCAGAAAGAGTACAAACTCTTTATGTTATCTGATTTCTAAGGAATTGATGTATCATTATATGCCCGAAGGGGGCATATTATGTTATGGTCCAGGACGTCTGTCTGTCTGTTAGCAATTTAGTTTCTGGATGATAACTTGAGTACTCTTTGGCCTACAGTCTTTTACCTTCATGTGATTATTGCCCACATTGAGTGAATGACCCCTTTTGATTTTTGAGTCAGCAGCTTAAAGGTCAAGGTCACATAGACAATAACATTGAAAACCATTTCTGCTCTGTAATCTGACAATCATTTGTTATAGAGATTTCAAACTTTTGATTGCAGACATTGAGTCGATGACCACTGTACATTTTGGGATCAGTATGCCAAAGGTCAAGGTCACAGTGAACTTAATGTTTAGAATCATTTACACTCTGTAACTCCACAACCATTTGTAATACAGATTTCAAAATTCGTATAATGGTGGCACACATTGAGTGAATGGCCCCTATTGATTTTTGGGCCAGTAGGTCAAAGGTCAGTGTCATAGTGACCTTAACATTGAAAACCATTTCTGCTCTGTAACCTGACAATCATTTGTTGTAGAGATTTCACACTTTATATGATGATTGCACACATTGAGTGGATGACCCCTTTACATTTTGGGTCAGTATGTAAAAGGTCAAGGTCACATAGACCTTAACATTGAAAACCATTTCTGTCATGTAACTTGACAATCATTTGTTGAAGACACTTCAAACCTTACATCATGATTGCACTCATAGAGTGGACCTAAATAATTAGAATCATTTACACACTGTTGTAATAAACTTGACAACCATTTGTCTTAGAGACTTCAAAATTCATGTAATGGTTGCACACATAGATTGAATGACCCCTATTGATTTTTGGGCTAGTAGGTCAAAAGTCAGTGTCATAGTGACCTTAACATTGAAAACCATTTCTGCTCTGTAACCTGAAAATCATTTTTTATAGAGATTTCAAACTTTATATGATGATTGCACACATTGAGTGGATGACCCCTTTACATTTTGGGTCAGTATGTCAAAGGTCAAGGTCACAGTGACCTTAATGTTTAGAATCATTTACACTCTGTATCTCCACAACCATTTGTCATATAGATTTCAAAATTCATATAATGGTTGCACACAATGAGTGAATGATCCCTATTGATTTTGGGGTCAGTAGGTAAAAGGTCAAGGTAACAGTGACCTAAAAATTGAAAACCATTTCCGCCATTTTACTTGACAATCATTTGTTATACAAAATGTAGAGACTTCAAACTTTACATCATGATTGCAAACATTGAGTGGATGACCCGTAGTAGGTCAAAAGTAAAAAAAAATCAAAATTTTAATCAAATCATTTAATTTTAAAGCCTATGGTTTCCTCCCTTATATCACAAATGCATCATACTTAGAAAAACACCCTTCGAGCATATAATGCCTTGCCCAGCGGAGCTCTTATTTTGTTCTATGTTTCTTAAGAGTGTTCAGCAACAGTATAAACTCTTTATTTTATCTGATTTCTGAGGAATTGATGTATCATTTTGTTCTATGCTTTTTAAGAAAGTTCAGAGAGAGTACAAACTCTTTATGTTGTCTGATTTCTAAGGAATATTTATGCCCTCCTTTGAAAAAGGGAGGGCATATTGCTTTGCTGCTGTCGGTCTGTCTGTATGTCCACCAACAGTTTCCGTTCATTTTCTTCACAGAGATTGCACAGACTGAAATAAAATTTGTTATACAGATTTATCATAAAAATATCTAGGTCAAGTTCTGTTTTGGGTTTGATTGAGCAATTTTTGACAGAGTTATGCCCCTTGGGCTTAGAAAAAACCCAATTATTTGCAGTTTCCGTTCATTTTCTTCGCAGAGATTGCACATAATGAAATGAAATCTAGTATACAGATTTATCATGAGAATATCTAGGTCAAGTTCTGTTTTGGGTACGATCGAGCAATTTTTGACAGAGTTATGCCCCTTGGACTTGGAAAAATTCCAGTTATTTGCAATTTCCGTTCATTTTCTTCGCAGAGATTGCACATACTGAAATGAAATTTAGTATACAGATTTATCATAAGAATATCTAGGTCTAGTTTTAGCTTAGACAAGTCATACTTGAAAGGTTGAAGCATCTCAGATAGTACCAGTAGATAACCCCTATTGATTTTAAGTTCCAAAGGTAAATTTCATTTCCATGTACACTGCTCATAATGTATACTGCAGAGGGGCGGGGGGGCATTAGTGTTTCATAAACATCTCTTGTTTGTTTCATTTTATACTGTGCTTCTTTAGGCAGTTCAAAGTGAGTACAAAATTCTTTTTGTATTATCTCATTTCAAATGAATAGTTTGCATCATCTTATTCTGCCCTTTTCAAACGGAGCCAAGTGTGTCAAAGCCTTAAGCATTAATGCCAATGAGTATCTGTATAACAATGACATTGAAATTAATGTTAGTAAGTCCTTGAAAAACAACATTGGTTTTCAGCAATATACTCTTTGATAATGTTAGGCAAGTGATTTTATCACTGGGAGGGTTCTCTGTATAGGAATTCATATAAGGAAAATGTAGGCACTTGAAACAAATTTGATCGATATAGCAATTTCAATACCAAGTCGAATATGATTCAATTTTTTATTCTAATTTTGAGATACCATCTCTCCTTCAAACTCTTGCTGCCCTTAAGCCTCAGGAATTCAAGACTGTATAGTGGCAATATAATTGTAACCCTACTTTCCATTAGTGTTGGAGCCAAACACCACAAGACCAGTGCCCAGAATCTCATAAATTCAACAAGAAAAGTCCTGTCTTTGAGGGCACTGCAGGAAGCCAAAGGAAGGGGCTGGGTGCACCATAAAAGGGGAAGGGTGTTGCAATCCCAGGCCTTTTTCTGGCTATTTTGGGAAAAAGACCCTTTCCAAAACTGAAATTTGTCTTGAGAATTTTAACTTTCAAAATTGAGAAGAAAAATAATTGACTAAACCTTTTTGGGATTTATGTTACAGTAAATTTATTATCCAGATCATGTTGTAACTTCATAATAATGAACAGTCCTACATAATTAAGGTATAAAACCTCTTTATTTTAAGTTTGGATATCACAACAAGATTTCCCTCCCATAAGGTATCACATGGTATAATGTAATTTACATATTTGTACTTTAAAGTTACAGGTCAAGCACATGATCTGTTTCCTGTCTTAACCTCACAGTGAATCCTTCCATCATGACATTAAAATAAACCCTGAGTAAAGAACTGTTTGAATCTGTGCCACTTCTGATGATTCCTTTGTAGGTGTATCACTTGACATAGATGGTATTGTGCTTAGTGCTGACCATATAGATTTCAAAGATTTTGAACCTTTAGCATTAGATTTCCTTATTTTTTCATGTAATATTGACAATTGATTATGGGACATTTTAAAACCGGAAATGGAAATTGATTGCTGATTCCCATTCTGTACTGTCCGACAACGTGTAGTCCTATATCCTAGCACCAGGTTTTGGGATTTCACAAGTTTTGGAACACAATTCTGGCATCAAATTCTTAACTTGTAGTTGGGATATATATTTTTTAGAATATTGGAAAAGACAACCCAAAGTTGGCATTGGAAATGGGTCTGATTGTCAGACCTCATTGCATCACAGTGGTATGAACAGAAAAAGACCTGCATCCTTTTATTTTTTACTAGCTGGAGCCCTGGTTAGCATAGCAATATGGCTGTTGAGACACATTAGAATAACTTTTGACATAGGTTTTAGCTAGGTTTTGACCCTTGTTTCTTCTAGTGCATTTAAAATTATTACCTGCTTTGATATCACTATAGTGTTGAGCTGGTAAGTATATATCAGGATGGATGGCATTTTTACTGCTTTGGCATAAATTTTTTAATCTATTATCATGGAGAGAAGATACAGTGTTCTGAAAAATACTTTAAATTGCCAGTTTCTCAGAAACAGAATTGAAAATTGCTTTTTTAGGCTGCAAGGGACAATTAAATGTAAGTAATATAGCTGTTTAATTGTATAAACATATTGTTTATTCATTGATGTAAACCTCTCGAGTAGAGACATATCTTTTTGTTTTAATTGATGTTTTGTGACTCTGATTACTGTTTTATGTTTTTAATTGCTATTTTCTGAACATTTATAATGAGTGTGTGTTAGTGTTATACTCTTGGAACAATTATTTTGATATAAATTGAGAAATTCTTCACTCAAGTTTATGTACATCATAAATCTTGAACGTCATATTCTTCAGACCTTCAGAACACATTACAGACAGGTTTTGGAGAATCATTGATAAGTATTGCACTACAGAATCACAAGTATGTTACATCATGAAAGTTAAACTGTATTGAAGCATCTGTTTAGCTCATGTCATATGCTTCAAAGATTTCAGGGCCTAAAGCTTTGCTGATGTCTTTTGGTCATTGTTTATGTAGACTAAATGGTTTCCAATCATTAACTTGTAAATGCATAAGCCTAAAGACGTTATATGACAGTTGGATATATTGAGTAGATCCCTATTGTTTTTGACTCCCTGTGTTAAAAGTGAAACTAACAGGGCCTGCACTCTGAATATTGTTTCCGATTACTCAAAAACAACTGAACCCAGGACAGAATAGAATTTTACAGGATGGTAAGTCAAAGATTTTGTGTCAACGTGGTCACAGATCAAGCTCACAAGGGCCCATGTTCAATTCAAAGAGGCTATATAAGGGGGTTTCACAAACATCTGTTGTTATTTGTAGCAGATGGAAACATACTGGGTAAGGTGCCATCTGCAGCATTTAATGGATTTTTGGGTATCCTTATGAGTGGGAAAAAAATACATCTGATATTTTGCTTAGTGCTGACAATGCAGCAAGGGAAACCCCAATGAAAGTATTCGATAATTGTGAAATTGACTTTTTGAAAAAATTTGCAACTGCTTGCCAGTCTCTTCTTTATTACTTTACCTGTTTGTTCCTGATGGCTAAGCACAATGTTAGGACTATAGGTCTTTATTACTTTACATGTTTGTTCCTTATGGCTAAGCACAATGTTAGGACTATAGGTCTTTATTACTTTACATGTTTGTTCCTTATGGCTAAGCACAATGTTAGGACTATAGGTCTTTATTACTTTACCTGTTTGTTCCTTATGGCTAAGCACAATGTTAGGACTATAGGTCTTTATTACTTTACATGTTTGTTCCTTATGGCTAAGCACAATGTTAGGACTATAGGTCTTTATTACTTTACCTGTTTGTTCCTTATGGCTAAGCACAATGTTAGGACTATAGGTCTTTATTACTTTACCTGTTTGTTCCTTATGGCTAAGCACAATGTTAGGACTATAGGTCTTTATTACTTTACCTGTTTGTTCCTTATGGCTAAGAACAATGTTAGGACTATAGGTCTTTATTACTTTACCTGTTTGTTCCTTATGGCTAAGCACAATGTTAGGACTATAGGTCTTTATTACTTTACATGTTTGTTCCTTATGGCTAAGCACAATGTTAGGACTATAGGTCTTTATTACTTTACCTGTTTGTTCCTTATGGCTAAGCACAATGTTGGGACTATAGGTCTTTTGATTGTATAAATGAAGATACCATTTTGAATTTCTAGATATTTTCAAAACTGAAACAATCCCTAAAGGGAAAAATTCAGTATTTAGGTTTCAAAAGACTGATTCGAGAGCATATTGTCTCTGTTGAAGATTCAGTTTCAGTTACAATGATAGAATATACTAAAAAACAAGATTTAATTAAGCTTCTGACAAACAGTCCTATTATTTAAACAGTTTCATACAACCCCATATCTACAAATCTCCAGGAAACACCAGTGGTTTCACTAACTTGATGATATAAATCCAATAAATGCAAATTAAATCAGTTATGGATATATAGGTAGTCAAGAGGCCCTAGGCAGATCTGAATTTACTTCAGACATCAGGAATGCCCAATGTCTGGTATAAATTTAGTTGCCTGCTTGAAGAATATGTTTAACACGTAAAATCTACTTTATCTTTGCAAGTGAAACTGGACTTTCAAATTACTGTAATGGTTAAATTGAATAAAATAAAAGAACGATAAAGCAAGAAAATAAGCTTCATGTATTAAAATTTCATGTATTGGGCTTTTATGAGACATTAGGAAGCACATGACAGTTGATTCTGGCATTAAACTTTGCTTCTGTGTAACTTGCCAGAAGAAGAATAGATTTGTTTCAGAACGATGCTATAAGAAATGGTAATTGTTTCTGCAGTTACCTTGTGGTACTTTAACTTAATAGTTCGGAACTTGTACCAGATGTTCATATTCATATTCAGGTGTAAGAAAAAAACAAGTATCATTCTTTTATGAGAAATTTTTACAAATCATTAGACATATTACTTATTTGTAATGGCTGATTTTATATTGCTGCCAAAGAAACTAGCTATGTAATACTTTTGAACCAGTCAATCTTTTGTACATGTAAATTTCTGCAATAACATTTTGTTTCATAGAGAGATGACAGATGAAAACTTGCAGTCTAGGAGAAAACAAGAGCATTGTTTGTTCTTTTACTGATTTATTTAATGCAAAACTTTTACATGTCCACAAGCAGTTGACATGTATGATTTTTGTTCATGTTGCTTTTAATTGTCAAAATATGCATGGTGTGCAAGTTTTCAGCAATCACTTCTAATAATTTCCTTTTGGTTGTTTACAGCTGTATTAGCATAAATTGTATCATTTCATCTCCCACATAACTCCCCTATGGGGCGCTATAGAGAGATGACGCAGCATCGACCTTTGCTCATCAGAACGAGGCTAAGGCTTAGGCTTATCAGTCAGCAAGAAATTTCTTTCAAAATAAAATCGATTTTAATCAAGGTTTTATGAAGCCATAATCGGGAATTTTTAAGCTCCAAATACGAGGATATACTAAAGAATTGGAAGGTTGCACTTGGAATGTTTCAATCATGCTCTGATACTGGTGGAAGAATTAAAGTAATCCAGGTCTTGCACAGAATCTGAAGATACAATAAGAAGAATACATTGTTTTGTATAATAAATATAATTTTAAATGCAAAAAAAAAGTAAAATCTTTATGACATATTACAGGTTTCCAGTGTATTTTGCTACTTTGCTATGAGGCTGTTACTATATATTTTTGAAGAGAGAAAATATGTAAAAATATAAGTTCAAACAACACCTAGGTTAGAGATGTCTGTGTACAAATAAGTTTGATAAAATAGTGTAAGACAAATGATAGATGGTGACTCCATGGCTTCAAGTTAAGAACTTCGTTTGGTAAGGGTCATTAATTTCTCTATAAGTCTGGTTTTGGCAGAGATTGACCTTTGTGAACAAAATAGGAATTATTTGCAAAGTGGGGTAAGGTTTCTTTTGAGATGAATTGTCAGGAAGTTAAATAATTTTAGGTGGAAATTGCTGTATGATTTTCTTTAACATGAATGTGCAATTGTTTCTATGAACTTAGAGAATTTGCAAAAAAAGATTTCAATTCTAATGGTTTTTAGATTAAATGATATTAAATGAGACAAACATATCAAATATTGTTACAATATAAAAATCATTTTTTTTTGTCATAGTTACATGGCATGAAAGCATACCTGCTCTTTTGGTTAATTTAAGCCATCTTTAAATGTCATGCTATATTGATTTACCCACATGAACCACACAGGATGTCACAAAATTCTAAAATTGCTTAAATTCACAGTGGTAACACCAGGAAGTCTGTCTGCATAGACCAGTGAAGATTAATGAACATGGTTATTTTTAGAGTTTTATAATTGCTTTGATCTTTTGTTTTTGTGAAATGCTTGCTGGAAATTACTGCTAGACCTCACCTGTATTAATTTTGTGACCAGACACTGTCCATTTTCCAGCATTCATAAGTAATCATAGGTTGTTGTTTGTCCATCCTCAGTATCTATCTCAGTAGATTTTAGTGCTGGGTCATGTAGGGTCAAATGAGTTTGAAACTAGGTTAGCTTAGATTATCAGAAAACATTGTGACACTCTAGAAGTCTCTGGTGTAAGCTAAATCTTTAATAAACTTGGCCAAAATGTTTGTCCAGATTGTCTTTTAGACAGGTTAGAAACCAAGTCATATTGGGACAAAAGTAGGTCACCACATTAGTTTTAAAAGAAAATCTTCAATGTTAACTTATCAGATGTCACATTTTAGACTTAATTCTTAAAGACTAGGTCAGAACATACATTTTGATAATCTTTCTGATAAAATTAGAATTTGTATGTCATTTTGGTGCAAGGTTGAATGAATGAAAAACCCTCTTAAAAGTCACTGTTTTTTTCACGGAACTTGGTCAGAATGCTAGTTTTGTTGCTCTGTCAGATGAATATCTTTTGGGATCAAAACTATGTCACAAGCTCAGATGGTTGAAATTGTTTTGCAAAATCTATACTGGTTATATTTGTAAGTTTGTTTAAACTTGTCAGTGTTGATTGTTTGATGAACTCTGTATCAGATCCTAAACTGGTTCACTTTAGATAGAAAATGAGGTCACAAACTCAGATTGAAAGTAACTTTTTGAATTAAAAGTAACTTTTTGAATTAACTTAATGCCATTTATTTTTTTGTCAGGTTGATTAAATTATATATTTGTTCAAATTCTACCTCAGGGGTCAAATTTGGCCCCACCCCGGGGTTGTTGGTTTTACATAGGCTTATATAGGAAAAACTTGGAAAATCTTCTTGTCTGAAACTACAAGGCCCTGAGCCTTAAGATTTGGTATGTAGCATTGTCTAGTGGACTTCAACCAAGTTTTTAGCCCATCTGAGCAAATGTTCAGGGTGAGCTTTTGTGATCACCCTGTTTCCAGCATCAGGCATCCGTCATCAACATTTTACTTTAAATGACATCTCCTCCTAAACCACAAAGCTATTTTTAACCAAACTTTACAGAAATGTTCCTTATATTACCCTTTCCTAAAATTGCTCAAACCATTCCGCTCCATTGCACATAAGGGCTGCAAAAGCTAAAAAAAGAAAAAAATTCAAACAACATCTCCTAAACAGCGGGGTGATTTTCCACCAAATTTTACAGAAATTATCCATACATAGCCCTCTATTTAAATTGCTAAAGTGGTTCCGCTCCATTGAACAAAATGGCTGCCAGAGCTAAAAATAGATTTTCATCAATATTAGGCTTCAAATGACATCTCCTCCAAAACCACTTGGCCATTTTAAACCAAATTTGACAGAAATGTTCCTTATATTGCCCTTTTATAAAATCGGTCAAACAGTTTTGCTACATTACACATAACGGCTGCAAAAGCTAAAAATAGAAAAAAATTCAAACAATATCTCCTCCTAAACGGTTGGGAGATTTTCCACCAAATTTCACAGGAATGTTCCTTACATAGCCCTCTGTTAAAATTGGTAAAATGGTCCCGCTCCTTTGATCAAAATGGCCACCAGAGCTAAAAATAAAATTTTGTCAATATTTGGCTTCAAATGACATCTCCTTCTAAACCACTTGGCCATTTTAAACCAAACTTTACAGAAATGCTCCTTATAATGCCCTTTCCTAAAATTGCTCAAACTGTTCCGCTGCATTGCACATTAGGGCTGCAAAAGCTAAAACTAGAAAAAAATTCAAACAACATCTCCTCCTAAATGGTAGGGAGATTTTCCACCAAATTTGGCAGAAATGTTCCTTATATTGCCCTTTTCTAAAATTGCTCAAACCATTCTGCTCCATTGCACATAAAGGCTGCAAAAGCTTAAAGTAGAAAAGAAATCAAACAGCATCTCCCCCTTAATGGCAAGATAATTTTTCAATTAAATTTCACAGAAATGTTCCTTACATACCCCTGCATTAAAATTGCTTAAACGTTTCTGCTCCATTGAACAAAATGGCCACCAGAGCTAAAAATAGGTTTTCTTCAATATATGGCTTCAAATGACATCTCCTCACAAGCTGTTCACAAAATTGCGTCTGCCCCATGGATTTTTTTGTATAAAATATGAGATCTTTGAATATGTTTAGCTAGAGAACGTAATGTTGCATCTGATGTTTGCTTAACGGTAGACCCTCAGGCAAAGTACTCAGGTGAGCGATCCAGGCCCATCATGGCCCTCTTGTTTCAAATTATACCTCAGGGGTCAAATTTGGCCCCACCCTGGGGTCATTGGTTTTACATAGGCATATATAGGAAAAACTTTGAAAATCTTTTGTCAGAAACCACAAGGCCCTGAGCCTTTTAGATTAATTTTGGTATGTAGCATTTTCTTGTGAACCTCTACCAAGTTTGTTCAAATTCTGCCCCTAGGGTTAAATTTGGTCCCACCTCGGGGGTCAGTTGATTTTATATAGGCTTATATAGGGAAAACTTTAAAAAACCTCTTGTCTGAAACCACAGAGCCTAGAACTTAGATATTTTTAATGGAGCATCAGTTAGAGGTCATCTACTAAGTTTGTTCAAATTATGCCCCTTGAGTGAAATTTGGCCCTGCCCTGGGGGTCACTTGCATTCATTTAGATTTATATAGGGAGATTCTTAAAAAAGCTTTTATGTTAGCACAATAGCAGACACAAAGGTAAAATATTCAGGTGAGCGATCTAGGGCCATCATGGCCCTCTTGTTTCACAAGTGACTTCTTAAAATTTTGTCTTCTTATAATGTTAGTTTATGAAAATGATTTTTTTACCCTATTTTGAAGCTTTCTATGGAGTGTTGATTAAGTTAACTTATCGATATAAATATATGGACTGCACTTGTACAGTCTGTGACACTGGTGCCCTTTGTCAGTGGTTCCATAGAGATATCTTATTTCTCTGTTAATACATTCCCAGTCTTATTCTCCTGTCAACTGATGAAAAATAGTCTTTACATGGGATATATTCATTGATATTACTTTTCGTGAATGTCAAAAATATCAAAGAAGCTGTTTGTCTCTCTGCAGAAAAAAATTGATTTCTTATTTTCTTGGCATAACATCAGATATTTAGAAGTTAAGTGATTGAGATTTACTGCCATATTTCATGCCATATTGCAATATATTAGTATATGAGATGACTTCCCACTTAAAATGTCCTAACAATCTGAGGTTACTATTTGCAGTTTATCAGAAGATCTTTTCTCAACTGTGTAGCAAAGGATTTACCAGTAAAATGATGAGTTACAAGACTTTATAAGACATACAATTCATAAGAGTTACTACAATTTACCAGTTATAGGTGATAGTTCTAAATAATAAGCTTAAAATTGAAGAGCCTTCCTATTACCAGAACCTTGTAAATCAAGTGACATTTTGCCAATCTTGGATCTTATTTCTTAGATTCTGTCTATCTATGAAAATATCTGTTTCTGGAACTTATCTAATATTTAAAAGCAGTTTTCTAGAAGAACCTATGTTAAGTAGAATCGAAGGGTTCATTTTTAGCTCACTTGTCACAAAGTGCCAGAGTGAGCTTTTGTCATACCCCAATGTCGGGTGTGTATCGTGCGGTGTGCGTCGTGAGGCGTCAACAATTTCATTTAAATGACATCTCCTCTGAAACCACTGGGGCAAATTCAATGAAACTTGCATGGGATATTCCTTGCATAAAGCTCTTCCAAAGTTGTTCAAAGAATTCAATTCCATGCATCCATTTGGTACGAGGCATCATCTAGTGGACCTCTACCAAGACTGTTCAAATTATGACTCTGGGGTCAGAACTGGCCCCACCCTGGGTTCACTTGATTTACATAGAGTTATATAGGGAAAACTTTAAAAATCTTCTTGTCAGAAACTGCAAGGCATGGAGCTTAGATATTTGGTGTTGAGCATTGTCTGGTAGACATCTACCAAGATTGTTCAAATCATTGCCCCTGGGTCAAAATTGGCTCCGCCAAAGGGGTTACATATTTTACATAGAGTTATATAGTAAATTCTTTAAAAATCTTCTTGTCAGAAACTGCAAGGCCTGGAGCTTAGATATTTGGTATTGAGCATCATCTAGTGGATCTCTACAAAGATTGTTCAAATTATGACCCTGGGGTCAGAACTGACCCCGCCCAGGGCTTACTTGATTTACATAGAGTTATATAGGAAAAACTTTAAAAATCTTCTTGTAAGAAACTAAAAGGCATGGAGCTTAGATATTTGGTGTTGAGCATTTTCTAGTAGACCTCTATCAAGATTCTTCAAATCATGGCCCCTGGGTCAAAACTGGCCCTTCCAAGGGGTCACATGTTTTACATAGAGTTATATAGCAAAAAACTTTAAAAATCTTCTTGTCACAAACTGCAAGGCCTGGAGCTTAGATATTTTGTAGTATGCACTGTGACCACAGTGGGGTCATCCCCCCTCCCCTGAGGGGCACTCAACACCCCCCCCCCCCCCCCCCCCATTTTTAAGTTTTTCGCTATGGCAATAAAATTTGGACCATTTGTACAGTTTTTCAAGATGATTTCAAAAACATTATTCTTTGACCAATGTTTTTGACCTACTGACCTACTTTTTGTTTTTTAGTTACAGCAATGAAAATTTGGACAATGTGCACAGTTTTTTGTTTCAATTTCAAAAATGTCATTGCAAGATCTATATTTTTGACCTACTGACCTACTTTTTTGTTTTTTAGCTACAGCAATGAAATTTGGACCATGTGCACAGTTTTTTGTTTTGATTTCAAAAATTTGTTATCGCATGACCTATATTTTTGACTTACTGACCTACTTTTTGTTTTTGGAGCTATGGCAATGAAATTTGGACCATGTGTACATTTTTTTGTTCCGATTTCAAAAACGTCATATCATGACCTATATTTTGACCTACTGAGCTACTTTTTTGTTTTAAAGCTACGGCAATGAAATTTGGACTGTGTGTACAGCTTTTCGTTCTGATTTCAAAAATGTCATCTCATGACCTATATTTTGACCTACTGACCTACTTTTTGTTTTTGGAGCTATGGCAATGAAATTGCATTGGTCCATTTCTGTGATATGTATCATTACATTCATAAAAAATTCTTTCATGTTTGAACCCAGGTGAGTGCTTTAGGGCCATTGGCCATCTTGTTCTTGTTTTTAATTGGAGTTAAATACCCCACTCACCATCGGGGAAAGGCATATTGCTTTTCAGCTTCACTATTCAGAGAAAAGCGAGGAGGTAATCTACTCATCATGTCAAATAAGCCTGTGAAGATTCATGAATCTAGGCCCATGCACTCACTAATTATGAACCAGGCAAGGATTTTATACACATGGCCACTGTGACCTTGACCTTTGTTCTAGTGATCTGAAAAATAATAGGTATCATCAGATAGATAGATAGATTTATTTCGGCAAAGGATGCATATACATAGTTAACATATTACATAACATAGGATAAAATAATGACGATTATTTAATGCTATTTCATGCATCTACCTACACCAAGGATAACACAAAAAAGAGCAACACTGAAAGTGAACGCCCTTATTTCCATTGTGGTCCTTAGAATTGGTGGCATGACACAGAGAGGCAAACCTTAATAAAGACAATTGTGGTAAAAAAATAAATAAATAAATAAATAATTAAATTCTTATAGCTAAATCACATTCATAGAGGAAAATCTATCACAAAATAAACACCCGAGTATCAAGCATGTAACACAGTGACTTGTCATTGGAAGAAACAATGATTTATCAATTATATAACAAATGTTTGACTAGAAACTGAGCATATAGGAACTTAGTATTAATTATTTAAAAACTCACAATATTAAATATGAGGCTAAAACAAAATGTAACAAGTAAAAACCTAAGCCAAAAAGAAACAATTAAGTAAAACACTTAGATCTGTTAAAAACTGTTCATTAGATGCCTCTTGATGGCTACCTATCAGTTGGTTATGCCTAATAATCAGGTTAAGTCTAGCATTTTACACAGGTGGTTGTTACTGTGATCATGACCTTTAATCAAGTGATTTCAAATGAGTGGCCTTGTCAAATAACCCCATGCACTTACCAATTATTGACAGGACAAGGATTTTACACAAGTGGACACTTTGACCATGACCTTTAATTTAGTGACCTCAAAATTAAAAAGGGTCATCTACTGGTCATGTCTAATAACCATTTAAGTTTCATGAACCTAGTCCCAAGAGTTTGCCAGTTTTTGATCAGACAAGGATTTTACAAAGGTGGCCATTTAGACTGTGGCCTTTGACTCTGTGACTCCAAAATTAGAAGGTGTCATCCACTGGTCATGCCCAATAACTATTTCAAGTTTCATAAACCTAAGACCCAAGAGATTAGACAGGGACTTTACACTGATGATCTCTGTCACCTTTGACCTACTGACCTCAGCATCAATATGGGTTATTTAGTGATAGTGCCCAGTAATCATTTGATGTGTCATGAACCTAGCCTAAGCATTTGCATGTTCTAGGTCCAAGCGTTCGCATGTTATTGATAGGACACCATACATACGTATGTACTAACAGCAGCAACTTCTTGTCTGAAACTGTAAGGACTGAAGCTAAGATATTTGGTCTGGAGCATCATCTAGAAGACCTCAACCATAATTGAATAAGCTATGACCCTAGGATAGTATTTTAGAATAGATTCAGGCCAAAGGCTTAGTTATTTGGCATGAGACAATGTTTCATTGTAAAAGTAACTGGATTTGGATGCAGGTACTAGTAGAAGAAGATTGACTGCACATTTTTATGCCCCCACAAAGTGGGGTGCATATAGCGTTGCACTTGTCCGTCCGTCCGTACGTCCGTCCGTACGTCCCGAAATCTTGTGAACGCAACTCCTCTTAAACCGGATGGCAGATTTTGCTTAAACTTCCAGGGATGAACAACCTTAATGTGTAGATGGTAGTAAAGGAAGGAATTTTCGCTGCGACCAAATTTAACAGAATTATGGCCCTTTGTTGATTTTTTCACTAGAAATTTTGTGAACGCAACTCCTCTTAAACCGGATGGCAGATTTTGCTTAAACTTCCAGGGATGAACAACCTTAATGTGTAGATGGTAGTAAAGGAAGGAATTTTTGCTGCAACCAAATTTCACAGAATTATGGCCCTTTGTTGATTTTTTCACTATATACCATATAGAAATTTTGTGAACACAACTCCTCTTAAACCGGATGGCAGATTTTGCTTAAACTTCCAGGGATGAACAACCTTAATGTGTAGATGGAAGTGAAGGAAGGAATTTTTGCTGTGACCAAATTTAACAGAATTATGGCCCTTTGTTGATTTTTTCACTATATACCATATTGAAATTTTGTGAACGCAACTCCTCTTAAACCGGATGGCAGATTTTGCTTAAACTTCCAGGGATGAACAGCTTTAATGTGTAGATGGTAGTAAAGGAAGGAATTTTTGCTGTGACCATATTTAACAGAATTATGGTCCTTTGTTGATTTTTTCACTATATACCATATAAATAATTGAACATATAAATTTTACATTTGTAATTTAATTTAACATGTACATAAGGTTACCTGTAGATCATTTTAGGTATATGTACAGAAAAAATCTTACATACAGGATATACAGTCATGCTCTTGTTTATGAGCACTTATGCATAGTGGGGGCATCCGTGTCCTATGGACACAGTTCTAGTTGTCATGTCTCCTTTATTGTAGTCTATGTACTGGTATTATCCGTGAAATCACACAGTATTGATACAAAACAAAGTTCCCAGTGAATCTATTTCATGACAAATGGAGGCACCAGACAGAGAATGAAGGCATGAAACTTAGCATCTATGTTATTTGCTAGAGAAAATACAATGTATTTCTTCCAGATGTTTCAAGAAATGATAATTATTTTTGCAGTTTCATAGTGTTACTTTTTTTTAACAGTTGGATACATCTGCCAGATGTGGAGGTTAAGAAAAGAAAAGAACAAGATGTTTAGTGCATTTTTGTAACAATCATTGATAGATGTATTATTGCCTTCTGTTATGTGTTAGGTTGGTATTTTTTGTGTTGCCTGTCACACTAAGTAGCATGGGTACACTTAGAGAATACACACAATTCATTCTGTCCTTGTTTTGAATTTTTCAGCAATGCCATTTTGTCTCATAGAGGGACTCATGAAAACATGAGACAATGCATATTTACCTCCCTTGACTAGTAACCCTGGGGTCGCGAAATCGATCCCCTCCTCCTCCACTTCTTTCAGATGAGACATTAAACCAAGGTCCCATGTATCAGAGCTGTACACTGAGCATGCAAAAGGACTAGGGTTGTCTCTGGAATAGGATGCTTTCTGTATCTTGCACTATCCCCCATAACATAAAATAACTAATCCCTACAGGGGTGTCAGTCATTTGGGCAACCAGTACCGACGATAAATAAACTCAAATTGATAGATAGATTGTAAGCAGTGGACAAAAGTGATTTACAGGTATGCTGCTTGATATTGTCAGAACATCCATGTTTTGCAAGTTTTCTGTAATGTTCTTCTTTTGGTTGTTTACAGCTGTGTTGGCAAAAACTATCATTGAATTGGAAGGTTTCACTTGGAATAAACCAATTAAACCTTATGCTTAGTATCTAATTTTGAAGTGAAAGAACTCCAAAGGATCAGCCAAAATAAGCTAGTTCTTAAAACATCCTACCTTAAAACAGGTTGTTATCTGACTAGAAAGTAGAACTCCTCATGGTAATGTGAACATTGTGAGTCTGTTGATGCCATAGCCTAACACGTCATATCATGATCAAAGTAGTATGCCCATTTTATTATTTTAGTACATTGTAACACCATCTAATTCAAGGCTCTGGAAAACTGAAAGTATGTTGGTTTTTACCAAATTTCAGCTTCCTGGATTGATTTTTGTGTCGCCTCCTACAAAGTAGCCACGACATATAGGGATCACTTCTCCGTCATCTGTCCGTCCGTCTCAAAACTTGTCTGGACTACTCCTCAGAAACTGCTGGTGTGATTTCATCTAAACTTTACAGGAATGATCAGTACCAAGTGTAGTTGTGCATATCATCAGCATTTTCCAGTTCAATGATCTTTGTCAGAGTTATGGCCCTTTAATAATTTTTATTTTTAAAGTTTGTGCGGACTACTTCTCTTATACTACTAAAGCAATTTAAATGAAATGTTACAGGATTGATCGGTACCTCAAATACTTGTGCATGTCTAACAAGTTTTTCAGTTAAATGATTTTTGGCTGAGTTATGGTCCTTGAATAAAAAAATGCGTTTTAGCCTACAAACTGTCCAATCACCTCTCAATACTACTGTTTAATTAGCTATCATCAGGCAACTCATGTGATCACTGATCACCCTTGTTGTGTTCAAAACTCCTTAAAAATTAGTCCATGTATTTTGGGGGTTGAGATTTGAAAATTTCTGGAACCCTGATATAATTGTATCAAAAATTTTGAACAGGCTCAGTGTTCTTGAGCAACATTCCCTATCAGTCCTGTCTAAACCTGTCCATGAATTTTGTAGACTGTAATTTCATTTTTGTCGAGCCTGCTTGAGGATAGCTCAACATATTCATCACATTTGGTACTGTAGTTCACTGTGTATGTACGTGCGTGCATAGGTCCTGTCCATCCAGCTTGCCTTGTCTGGGCCATAACTTCTCTGTGCATGGAAGGATTTTGAAATACCTTGGGACATTTGTTCTTCTTGATAAGATGGTGTATCACGTGCAAGACCCACGTTCCCAGCTCAAAGGTCAAGGTCACATTGCTAGATCAAAGGTCCAAAATTTTGATGATACATCTTGTCTGGGCCATTTCTCTTCTAGGCATTGAAGAATTTGAAAATATTATGACATTTGTTATTCTCCCTGAAAGAGACATCATATAGGCCTGCCTTGTCCTTCCATCATCATCTTCCCGCAGTTTCCATTTCACTGTCCCATCCCCATAGGTGGCTTTCCATTGGCGGGCTAGACATGCTGCCCATGGGCTTTCTAGTTTTTGCATGCAGTCTCAACCAGTTTGGATACTTTTTAGAAAATAATGAGGAGTGTAATTGTGATATTAATTATATTTCTAGTTTACATTTTTTCAAAAATTTCATGTTTTGACTGTAAGGTATCTTTGTCATTTTGACCTGTGATGATGAATTCCAAAACCATTCCATTAACAGGCTCTCCAACTTAACTGTATATAAAGTGGATTAAAATATGAAATAAGTTTTAATAAAACAACACTTAAAGATTGTTTGGGAAAAATAAGTTAACCAAAATTTGTTTAGTCTTCTGCCAGTAATATCATATTGTAAATGATGAATGGTGATAACAGATGAGGTACTGGTTTGGTAAGGGTCATTAATTTCTGTATTGGTCTGGATTTGGCAGATATTGATCACCTTGAGTTAAAGAAGAAAAGAAGAAATTATCTGTCAATGTACTTCAGACTTCTTCTTGTGAGTTTTTATGATGGCACTTTATCTGTCATCATTATGTTACAACCATTGTTTATCATGTGTAAAACCATTGTACATTTATTGCAACAAGTAACAATTTCCAACAAATAACATCCTGAACATTAGTAACACTTGGTATATAAAGCTTTAAAGTTGTTTAAAAAATTTTACTACATGCAGAAATCTAGTGCTATGATAATTTGAAAGAAAAAGAAATTGTTATGTCTGAAACCTCATTGCTCAAATATTTGGTATGTAGCAAGGGTCTAGTAAACAAACCATTACAATTTTTGCTCTTGGTTATGTTAATGCCCTTATCCGTGGAAGATCAAGATGTTTTTGCCCTTATCCGTGGAAGATCAAGATGTTTTGCATAGAAATATCTTTATCATCTTTAAAATTCATTTTATCTGAAACCACAAGCTTTTGAAATTTGCATGTGGCATGTTCTAATGGAGCTTTAACCAGATTTAATTAGCCTTGCCCTTGGGGTTAGTTTTGGCTTTACCCAAAAGGGCCCTACATGATTGTTTTAAAGAAACTTATATAGGAAATATGTTTATATTTTTTTCCTGAAAATAAAAGGCTGCAAGTTCTCATTTACTTTGGTATTTAGCATTTTCTAATGGAGCTCTACAAAAATTGTTCAAATTGTTATCCCAGTGTTTTGTTAACACTGTCATTACAGTAATGTCTTTTTTGGCCAAATCACATTTTGTCTATGATGATTCTGCCATATTGATTGTAGTATGGCTCATTTCTTGACAAACATAAAACATAGTCTTAATTTCCTATTCACTGATTCAAGATCTATAGTGATGGCTGAACTGGAAAGCTTATACCCCATAAGATACATTCTTTTATTATTATTATATGTTTTGTGAAAGTCAAACGATACTGAAGTAGCCATTTGCCTGTCTAAAAGAGCAGAGATGTTTTATTTCTTGGCATAAGATCAGATATTCAGTCTAGTGATGAAGACTCCTGTCATTCTTTGAAGCCATATTGTTTTGACTTTCAGCATTTTCCTCATTTTGAGGTCAGTATTTTCAATTTTTGCAAGAGGAAACCTGGCTTTCTGATGCTGGAAAGGTTAAGGGCAAAATGCTTCTGAGTTTATGTATAAATGATTGTGCAATTATTTCAAACCTAAAAGATACTTTATGATTAACAATATATTAGTCTGTAATGTATTATATATACACAATATTATTCATCTCCCTGCACATCCAAGAACAGTGTCAAACTGTAAGTTTCTATATACTTGTCATTTCATTAGGCATGGTCCGATTTATGTGTTTGCAACACATGATACTGCCGATGAAAAGTAAGATGAGCTTGATGGAAAGTGAAAAGTTAAAAATCATATTAAATTCTAGACTATCAGTGAAAGACAGACTATTACTTGAAAAAAAAAAAAAAAAAAAAAAAAAAAAAAAGCAGCCAGTTATGATGATATGACCTGGTATCCTAACATCTTTCTAGGCTAGGAAAAAATAATAAGTTTCTTATATTGTGATCTAGTGTGAATTAAGTCAAGGTCTGCAATGTGAAATATTGTTTGAGAAGTACTGTATGTCAATCTGACTGAAGTACACGATCTCCCTACCATTAGATCTGAAGATGACCTATTCAATTCTATCTGCTTGATCATCTGGAATTTCCAATATTGTTATTTATAACCAAGCCAGTGAGGCAGCATCTTATGACACGTCTTTATGGTTTACCTGTACACGGCATATTAATGTTGACTGTGTGAACTTCTGTAGCATAAAGTTTAAATTTTCAGACATGCTTGAATATCTTAAAAACATATTTGTGTTTCATCGAATAAATGAATTTTCTTTGATTCATGTAAGTTTATTAAAGTTTTGGTATGTATTTGTTCAGTGACGATTGATTGATGCGAGTAAAATGTAAAAAATGCAAGTGACTTTTGCTGAAACTCAAAAAATTTTGTGATTCGTACATGATTCGAATGAAAATGAAGTACCATGCACCTGTTTTATGTGTGCGTTTATCATCAGGTTATGATATTTTGTAAATCCAAGAAAAATCGGGCACCTGTTTTATGAGCGTGCATCGGCAGGTTGTGACATTTAGTAAATCCCAGAAAATTCAGCATAATCAGTGGTCAGTATTGATCGTCTACTTTTATTAAGCATTTAAACAATGAACAAGTTTTTAAAGTGGTCTCTTTCACAACAGTCTGTTTTGCAAAGTGACAAACTGTTTTCTATGGCAGCTAAATGGCCGAAAACGTCTAAATTTCGGTCGTCAGCAACCAACCAAATCTACGAATACTGTTACCATAAAAATGGCAAAAGAATGGATGGAAGATTTCAATATTGACCTTGATGCAGATAGTATGCAGCACATGCAAAAAAAAATCATGTGTCTTCATCCATGTCCTCGAGTGTAAATGTAGAGAAACAGTTGTTGAACATTTAGTAGTAACCTTTATATTATTGTTCTCTACATTTAGAGTAATCAATCTAATAGACACTTTGTAACAGGCAGATAAAATTATTTTAAATTCAAACAAAATCACATATTTCAATTTTTGCGATTACGTTTTTTTATTTTGCAGTTCACATGAAAGTCACTTGCAAAAAATGCGAGTGCCAGTATTTACCACATTCTAACCCTGCAGTTAAATATAGATTTTAACCGCTATACCTTCAGAACCAAAAGGGTTGAAGCGTTGCTCTGATTGGCTGATGAAAAGTTCACGAGAAGGTCACTTCCAATTGGTCGTCCTCAGATCCTAATAGCATAGCAATTTAACAATATGATTTTATTCAGATTGAACTTTATGTATACGTTTTAATCTAATTAACAGTTTTAATAGCTGAGAACTCCAGTAAAGGTCTGTTTTTTTTCTTGTTTATATATTTTCTGAACTAAAGTTTGGAGCTGCTTTATTCATCAGTGCATCCATCAGTGCAACGTTTGTTTATGCATCCATTACATATAATTGTCTTTGCTATTTCTCCAAAACCAGTGGTTGGAGTTACCGTAAATGAAAGTTTATGATAAGCTCATTAAAAACGATGATCTGGATTGTTTATTTTTCACCAAGTTAAGGACCTTTTCATATGCTGTAAATAGTATAGTACGGCACTTTTTATGTCCAGGCACTTTCTAAGCATCTTATTGCTAGAATAAAATGAAAATGTGTAGGCATCTTCAGCACTAGGAGGAGATAGGCATATTACCATCGTGGTAAAGATTGTTTTGTTTTTGTTTTTTACAGAGTTATGGGCCCTTTGTTTTTTTTTTACATTTATTCTTAGTACTTGTTTGTCTCTTTGCTATTTCACAGTAACCAGATGCTCCAATTCTTTGAAAATTTATGGGCATTAAGCCTCAGTAACAGGAGAGAAGTGTAGTTTACCACAATGACTTGAGGTCAAGGTCATGCTACAAAAGGGTTTCCATGAAACTTGGAATGCAGATCTGATGACAGTGTAAAGAAGCTTTTAAAAGGCATACATTATCCTTCTTTTTTAATTTTCTGAATGGGTTATGTCGTAGACCAGCATGAGCACCCATTTCTTGTTTAAAATATAGTCAGTTTACCAAAAATATATTTGGAAAAATCTTATATAAATGTTTTTATGGTATGTAATTATCCAAACAGTATGTGATCCAGACATAAAGGCCTGTAAAAAAAAAAAAAAGGTTTCAGAACTCCTTCACTGTACATTTGTGGAAGTTATTATATTTCATTAAGTAACAACTTTGTTGCAGTTGAATGGAGTAATTCCAAAGACAACTTCTGAATAATTCAACTTTTTTTACTTTATTGCTTCACAGGTATACTTCTAATTGTCAGCTGTCACCTACTAACTCAGCAAGGATCAATCTAATAAGTTTGGCTAGGTTTATATCGCCAATTATTATCTTTAATGTCACCATCGTCAAGTATTCTAGTTGTTTCCAGGAGTGTTTGGTGACCAACCTGTATCTGAATGTGAAGGACTACTTTGCTTGCTATTCTGCCATGCAGCTCTGCAGTTACTGAGTTACTTCTTTTAATGAAAATATTATATTTCCATATAAGGGTTGTCAATGAAGTTTGCAGAAGTTTTCCGTTCAAAGTCTGAATATTGACAAATGCATTTTTAATGTGAATAAAAAGATGTTAAATTCTAAGTCAAACTGCATGAAGTTATCTGCAGCTGAAGCTATAATTATGTGAATTATTCAGAAGTCTGAAACTGAACTAAAATATGGAACAAACTTTTCTTTACATTTTGCTTGAAAGATTAAGAAATGGGTGGAAATTGATAGATGACAAGATAGACAAGATGACAAGATATTGGACCTTATGAACAATAAAACTTTTGGCTGTTTGGAGATAGTAATTAGAAGCTTGGGCTTTCATGGACTGTAGTTCATGATATCCTTATGTCAGCATAATGGTTCCTCAGATGCTTCAGTCTGAAGGTTGATGCTGTAGGGTGCACTGTTGAGGAACATTTCTACAATGCCAATATATGACTCCAAGGGGAGGCATTCCTTGACAAGATCATGACAGTAAATAAAACACTGACAGAGTGCCAACAGACTTCCCGAAAGTTCAAAAAAAGTGTTAGACAAGCTCTGAAAATCTGTCAGACCTAAACAAAATCTGTCAGACCAAATGAAATTTCCTACAAAAACAAACGAAAACATGTAACATTAACATTTATGATGCCATTTCCAAAATATGAGGCTTGGGATAGATGCCAAACAGTCAGACCGATCCGAACTGAAAAAATGTCGGACCAAGTGAAAATTTATCGGACATGTCCGTCGGACTGACATATTTGGGGAAGTCTGGCCGATAGTCCATTCTGACTAAAAAATCTTATATCTGTATGATAGAATATGTATGACCATTGTTTTCAGTAAGAACAGTGGTACTGTCAGGTGAGCAATATAAAACCATTGTGTTCTCTTGTTATTTATTTGAAATCTAATGATCTCTATCATTAGTGAATGTTCTAAATCAATTGTAGTTGAAATTTAAACATTCCAATGAATATTGAACACAAAACAAAATTAATATTGAACTGATATCTTCTGAAATAACGCTCATAAAATTTAGGCAAATCCTGAAAATTAGATTTAGATTGCAGATGCAGTGTTTACATCTTTTTACTGGGTATGCTAAATCGATATTTGCTTGTTGATTTTCTTCAGAATTCCTGACAACTTTTGGCTCAGGCTTTCTTTAATCAGTTTCGTCAAAAGATATTTTCCTCAAGTAATCGTACTGATTAGCATTTTAATTGTTGCAGTTACAGTCAGTATCTGTAACTGAGAATAAAGGTCAGTATCCTGGTAAATGTTTATTTCTGGTCTTGAATGATTCCATTTTACTTTTATTGAAGTGGTTACATTATTTTAGATTGATGTTTCATTAGATTTGAATAATAATCTCTTTCCACAATAGATTTTCTGCTCTTGAGGAATTGAATTATATATCCAATAGAAATTTCATCATAACTAAAACGTTTAAGGATGTGATTCTGTATGTTGTAATTTTTATGCTATATAGGGAACCAGGTCTCTAGCATTGATTTTGTGATTGCTTTGTGACAGTAGTTACTGTAAGTTTGAAGACTTTTTTAACCCTTAACCTGCTGGAACCAAAAGTGTTTAGCCTTTGCCACCAGTATAGAGCTAGGCCAGACTGCACATCCGTGCAGTCTGACCAGGCTCTATACTGTTGGTAGCTCCATTTTTATATTTTGATATTGAAATCCCTTAAACTTTGAATGGACTGTTCCAAATTCAAAGCTGGGCAAATCCATTACAAAATTTCAGCATGTTCAGCGTTAAACAGTCAGCAGTGTGTCTGTTAAAGGATAAAATAGCTGTTATAGATGCAAATGTAATCTCAAAGTTTCAGGAACATTCCTTGAGCTTGTTGATTTAGGTTAATGAATGGAGAAATTGTATACAAATGATCAGAGAAAGGGTTCAGTTTAAAAGGGTTTCTGGATAGCAAGATCCCACTGTACTCAGTTTTACACATACCATGGTAAAGAGACATTTGTCTGATAATTAAATAAAACACATTCAGATAGAAACAATTGTAGCATAACTGCCAAACTTACAAAATTTATATAGTGCTGCTGACTTATTATCATTGTCAATGTCTGTTGTTTCATAAAGTCTGATATTGGGATCTGAATCTGATACACTTTCTGTATATCATTTCTTTTTCCACGAAAACCAAAACTTACATTTGGTATTGTCAGCTTAAGCCTGCTGTAAGACACATAAGATTCAAATATTTAAAAAAAAAAAAAAAAAAAAAGGCTTAAAAATCCATGTGAAAGCGCATAACAGAAAGCAGTCAGTCAAATCATGTATTTATGATCATTGATGTGAATGCGCTTAAGTACAGCTTTTTCCAGTTATAATCTGAAGAGGGCTCCACCTTTAATAATGAAAAAAGTTTCAACATGCATGACAGCAGATTTTCTGTTGTAAGAAAACAGTAGAAAGAGCTCTGTCTAACTTAATTCTCCTTTCTTGTTCATAGATATAAGTTCTTGAACATATATGTGGCAGCGAAAGAAATTCTGTGATACCAGATCAGTCAAAATAATGTAAGATGAACATTGGAATATATCTGACTTGGTTAAAGGTTTCCGGTCTGTTGGCCATTTCCTATCTACAATGTATCTCTTGTAAAACTGCCAACAACAACTGCTTTGTTGTTATTAAGTTATTGATATAGGCATTTAAATGAAGTGTAAAGTGATCAGAGATGACAGTGAATCTGTACTGGTCACATGATTTCGGACTTTAAATGATAGCATTATAACAAGGATGGGATTCTTTTTTCTCAGGGGTGTACTCTAGTTCTAATAACCTTTTTGTCTGGTTAAGTCAGATAAAACAGGCTTAGCTGATTCAATCAATATTCATAGGAAAATTTCTTTTTTTTAAGAAACAGTTCTGCCTCAGACAGTCCACTTTCATGAGTGATGACTTTTATATTACTGCAGATTTTGGCATATAACAATTTTTCAGTCTTCCAAATGATTCTTTTATATGAAACTGTGTCAGAATGGTAAATGTAAATAGCCCATTGTGTAAATAAAAAAAATATTGCAAAGAGTCTCAACTGATGTGTTATTACTTTACTGATCGTCTTTCATTTTGTGATGAGGTGTCTCTATTGAAGGTGAAGGTCATAATTACTAAAAAATATGAAAATGGAAATTTTTCAGTCGAACTTGGAATGTTAAAGTACATTGTAGCTTTACTTGCCAGCGTACTGGGCAATTATCTAAGCAGCATGTTACCTTAAGATATACAGCTGTATCAAACTGTTCCTTTTTGATGCTTTTTGTTTTGCATCCTAGCATTATACCACACATTGTTGAAACCTTTGTGACCGGGACCAAACTCTTCCTGTCTCAAAGACCAAACTTCCTTGAGAGACCCTCCCAAATTATGGCATGTATATAACTAGCTTCATCTTGTTCTATTTCTGTAAAATACAAATAAGTATATACAAATATTTGTCATTTCAAAATAATCCACTGTACATTAAGATCAGTCATAATTACAAGTATTAAGAGTATTGCAATATTTCTACAGTAATAGTTATGGTTCCAGCCTGTGTCTGTTGGAACTTACTAACAGCATCTGCTTTCTTTTTATTAGGTTATGGATAGGCTAGTGTCCTAGGTCATCAAATTGGACAGTAAATCGATATCTGTCACATAATTTTGGACTCAGATTGATGGCTTCATCACAAGCATGCAATTTTTTTTCTCCCAGGGGTGTACTTGATCTTTTGGTCTGATTATGTCAAATAAAATAGGCGTAACTAATTGAATATTCATAGGAAAATTTGTCATTTATATATAGTAAATGTGACAATATAATGGTAAAGGGTCCAGTCTCATAAGATGAGTGATGATTTATTCCTGTCAAACAACATTCCCAAACAAACTATTGCAGTGGAAACATATTTTTTTATTGCTGTTTAGCTTCACTCAAGCTTGTCAGGTCCCACCATGAAACCTTAACTTTGACCTGAACTGAAAAAAATGTTGTTTTTTTTCATAAAACACTATTAATAACTCCATTGAAATTTTCTGAACAGTTCAAGAAATGATCAAAGTCTGTTTAAGGATTTTGTAACAGAACAGTTCTGAAAATGTTCTTTAAATACTTAAGTACATTAAGGAATGTTTTGAATTTTAAAACAGATTGACTTAAAAATCTAGAACAAATTTAGCTCTTGAACTGTTCAGGGAAACAAATATTTTTACAAAAACACATGCATGAAAGTTGCAGAACTACCTGTATTTGAATAGTTTAAGAAAAGTTCAAGAATAACTGTTTCATTTAACAATTATTAGGGTATCTTCTTCAAACTTTTTAAAAACATTCCAGGTGAATTTAGTCCTGGTAAGTCTATTGTTCTTGAGCAATTCTAGAACATTTCCCAAGCTATTTATTCTTGAACATTCAGTCAGAGTGCAATAATGACATCTTCATTTTCTGAAAGAATACCTTTAATTTTTATGCTTCCCGAAGGGAGAGCATATAGATGGTGACTTGTCCGTCTGTCTGTCTGACCATCTGTCCTGTTTTGTCCAGAGTATAATTCAAAAACCAATGATGGGAATTACTTTAACCTTCATAAGATGATGGAGGAAATTGGGAATAAGTGCAGTGCACAAGAACCATAACTCATCTTATCTAGTTTTCTCATTATCTCCCCTTAGTACATTTTGCTTTTCTGGAGCAAATCTCTTAAACCATGAAAGGCATTAATTTAGTATTTGACACATTGATAGAGAGGAGTGGCAGGAAGTGCTATGTCAATGATCCATAATTCTAGCTGCCCACATATTTTACTTATTTCCCTTATAAGTTCTGTTAATATGTTATAATGCTTGTCCAGAGCATAAAATTATTGATGAGGTTTTGTTGTTATTTAAGATATTGATAAAGAGTGTATACATAAAGTGCAGTGTTGAATAATTGTAACTCTGCCTAACCCCATTTTTCAGTTATCTGCCTTTATTACATTAATTTTTTTAATGCTTATCAGATTTTGTTCGGAGTATAATTCAAAACCAATGATGGGAATTACTTATAACTTCATAAGATGAAAAAGGACATTGAGAGTAATTGCAGTGCACAAGAACGTAACTCATCTTGACTAGTTTTCTCATTATCTCCCCTTAGTACATTTTTCTTGCCTGGGGCACCACTCTAAAACTATGAAAGGCATTTAGTTAATTTTGGGCCCATAGATAGATGGGAGTAGGAGGAAATGCAGTGTTTAAAAACGATAACTCTAGCTACCTCCATTAAAAGAAAAAAGTCAAGCTGTTATGGTTGCTGATGCGGCGGGTGTCATCATGGATGGCATTGTGCAAAACCTTTAATATAGCTGATTATTCATAAACCATAATGCTTAATGTTTTGATATTTGGTGTGTAGCATAATTTGTCTTGTGGACCTCTACCACGTTGCTTCAAAACATGACCCCAGGATCAATATTTGCCGTGCCCCTGGGCTTATCCGCCCTTGAAAAAATTTTTTTTTTCATTTTACTTTTTTTTATGCCTTTATCAAACCATACACCAAATATCTGATGCTTAGCAAACTTCAAAGAGTATATATAAATATAGTTTTCCTCATTGTGCTTAAATGCAGGGAGAGACCTTCTCTAATGTTTATTCCTATTCCAGTAATAAAAATAGCAGACTTAGAAATATTTAATCAAATTTGCATCCCTCACTGTGTAACTTCTCAAAACAGTAATTGTATTGGCAAATCACAATGATAAATCAATGACAGGGAACAAAATGATTTCAACTTCAAATTTACAGCATAACAATTACATCTTTCTGCATTTTGCTATAGACTCTGCTTTTGGAAGAATGTAATGAATTTTGTTTAGAATACATTTTGTATGTAATTTAATTTCACAGGGTAGAAAATTTATTAAGATAAAGAGATATTAATGGAGTGTTTTGCATCATTTATTGAACTATATTTTCTTTTAACACCACAGTAAATGCTGAAGACCTTCAAGAATTTGCATGCATTTGTATAGATATAGCTGTTAAGATTTAGTAAAAGCCATCAAAATTTTGAAAGCAGTTTTTGTCAGACATACATTGCATAGATTTTCCGTATGCATGGTCTTCGGTTAATATTGAGCTGGTAGGAAAGAACTATGGATCCTAGTAAAATGCTAGATTTTTTTTCAGTTATAGTTATGGTACATTAATATTCATCGTTATTCATTCTAATTGATACTCACCTTGAACTAATATTGTTACAAGCCTCATGCATGTTTACATTGTTCACTGTGACGTCACTTCATTTCTGTCAATACCACCTGTCGTTATAATTTGCTGTAAAACGTTCAGAAAGCAAATATCACTAATAAAACTGTAGAATTCCAAAATTTAAAACAATTTACTGACCACAGCAAAAATTAAAAAGATCTTATGGAGATTTTGGTAGAAAGTGACTATGTGAATTCTTTCTTAGACCAGTTTGACATGAAAATAGAGACAGTTCCAGATAAACACAACAAACTAAGATCTGTCGACTGCCTTAACCATAATTTATTGCAGATTATACTTCATATTAACCCTTTCCTCCGGTACACCTTTATGGCTTGGGTGAACAGTGTAGATCCAGATCAGCCGGCATATCTGTGCCGTCTGATCAGGATCTGCACTGTTTGCCTTATGATACATTAGGTTATTTCTGACCAAAAAGCGACCATTGCAGATCCTGATCAGATGGCACGGATGTGCCGGCTGATCTGGATCTACACTGGTGGCACATGTGAAAAATGCATGTATATGGAGGAAAGGGTTATTAAAGATGCACTCTGTAAAGCTGAATGAGTAAGAAGGAAGTACAGGCAGGCAAACACATCAAATGGATACTTCAAACAAACTAGATATCAAGTAACAAAATGAAATCAGTTGTGAAAAAAGATCAGTTCTTAGCAACAAAGTACTTAGTTCTACAGGATTCCAAGAAATTATACAAGTTGTTATTGAAACTTACTGGAACATCAAGTCTGAAAATCCCATGATCACTGAAGAAAAACAAGGGCACATTGGCAGAGAAATTTGCTTATCACTTTATGAACAAAATTGGCAAGATCCATGCATCATTATGAAATTATTAAAGTTATGTACCAGAAAAAAGGAAGTTTCTGTAGCTTTGAATCTTTCCAATACCGAAGTGAAACAGACGTGAATATCCATCACTGAATTCCTAACATTATTATGTGAATAAGATAAAAAAACAAAAACAAAAAAACTACCCATAAGTGCATGTACTGAAATTCCTATTGAATTTTTGGTAAATTTGTCATTACAGCAAGAGAATTGTCTGCCCTAATCAGACCTTTGTTCTAGAAAATTGAAATTCTGTATTCTGTAGAAATTTTCAGTAAGAACCTTTAAACAATATTTGTTTTTGAGATTTTGGGTCACTTGTTTGATGAACTTCAGTGAACCTAATTATGCTTATTGCTTTGTACATAATTACAGGTTCTTTTGTCACTTTTATTTGTATATTTTAGCATTTGTTTTTGATCTACAACAGCATTGTTTGAAAATAGGTGTTTTTTAACCAAATAAAACAGTCTCAATTTCAGAGTACCTGAAGTTTTTCTAATGCAGTTGACAATTTTTTTAACCAATGTACCATATTCATTCTTGGATCATTACCACAGTTTTAGCAGCATGTTCTTTTTTTTTTTTTTTCAAACTGAAATTTTCATTGAAAGAAAAAACCGACACCTGCCTCATTTCAGACAAGTGGTTAGTGTGCTGTCAAGTATACACATAGTTGGCACTGGTCTTACAAAAAAAAAAACATGTTTCTCAAGTCCTTCATACATGCTTACACATCACTTACCATAAAAATTCTATTTATAGCACGGGCATTTGTTAGAATCATGGATTGTTCCAAAGTTGTGGATGAGCGTTAATTGGAGACACATCTTCACAAGACAGACCGATTTTCTAAGCAGGGCTTTATAAATCCACTCACCCCTCATAATTACAAGAAGAAATCGAATCCGGAGAAGCTAAAAGCTGATGTTGACTTATTGCAGACAACGCTAAAATTTGTTCATTTCTGCTATTAACATACATGTAGAGTCCCCTATGTGTTAAAGTTTGCCGAGCACGGGAATAAAAAATAAGCCTCGCACATGATCTTTACTACTTTCTTACAGCAAAAATAAGGGAAATAAAAGTAAAATAAAAGGGAAATAAGTAAACTTGAATTGTATAGATAAGCTCCATTTTGCTCAAATTGGGGGATGGACATTAAAAAGGGGCAGTTTATTTTTCAACTTTGGGCTGAAAAATGGCCGTTTTTTGTCCAAAATGTGGGGGGCTTGGCATCTATTAGAAGATTGGCTATAAATAGAATTTTTATGGTATATTTTCTGTAAGAAACAACACGATTTTTGACAATAATTATATTACAGTAAATAATTGGCAATACAATAAACCTAGCCAGAATAATAAGGTTGATACTGTTAATGAGTTACCTGGTGATTACAGGCAGCTAGTATGCAGACAAGCTGGGAAAGAATTAAGAAAAGGTTATTTGATTTATACACATCTTTTCCTGTGTGGTAACCACAAAAACTATCATTTCACTGTAATTAGTTCCACTCATAATCACCTGTGGATTTTAGAAAGCATGTTTTTGCCAACCTAAATGTCTAAATAACAAATTGTTTTGGAAAGTTACATAATAAACAATATTAATTCAGTCTCCTTCTTTAGGTGATCTAAATAACATGTATATAATATGTATACTTTATGGTCAAAAAAAAAAAAAGACAGCAAAAAACTGTAACTGTCTAAAACTTGGAAGTTCTCGATTCTCTGTCTGAAAGAAAAATATTAGACAGTTCTTAGTGGTAATCAAGGATAACATTTCTGATTGATATGATTCTGAAAATATGACTTATTATCCAGAAATGCACTGAATGAATTCACTGAAAAAAGGTATCAAGAATTCAACAGTAGTTAATGATTCTGTAGGGCCATGCTAAATATAAATTGCACATATATTGTTGCAATCGAGTGCTCACATGCACCAGTTAGTATAAATTCAACCTTTAATAGAAAACTGCTTTGGTTTATGTGGTCCACAGCGTTCATTTTCAACTTCTTAATGACCCATGAAGCTAGACTCAGATCCTGTGGGAAATCCAGTCAAAAGGGCCTATCCCCCGACCCTCACCCCGAGTAAAAATGGTATAATTAAAAAACGACCTGAGTCAAAACAGCCCTCATATCCAGACTCTATCAAAGTTGAATTTGGGAACCAACTGATTGTTTATAATATTTATACTGTTGTAAAAGTAATATTAATCAGTAATTCTGTATAATGAATTTTGTAATTGTGTAATCATTTATTCTGTGAAAAAGGGAAGTAGAAAATAGAAAGATGGAAACAAGCATCTTAAAAGCATCTTGCGTGGAAACTGATTACCATGATGACTGTCTCAAAATTAAATATAATTATGAATGAACGATTTATTTTACAAACATCAAATGCACTATCCAGTATTTTAATTTTAAGACTGAACTTCTCAATTTACACTCATCAAAGTCAGATGTGAAAATTGGTTTTATGGCAGAAATAAATCAGTTTGAGACTTGATTCTTTTTAACTTAGCAGATATAATATAAAAGATCATCATGAAGTAGATAAGTAAACAAATACGACAGTCAAACATGAAACTTGGAATGGTAATTATGCTCTTAAACTTGTCCATACTATGATTAGTATTGATTCATATGAGGGCTGTTTTGACTAGGAACCAATTTGACTTGGGCCGTTTTGACCCTAATCCCCTGTGGGGAAAGGTATTTTCTGATGCATTAGAACATTACTGTATAGATAGCTTACTGATCCAATTTACCATTTTGATGATATTTTATTCAAGTTTTCGATGCTGTACATTGGATGGAATAGTCATTTAAAAAAACTGTAAAAGTTTGTCTGAAAACCAAAATGTTGTCTGAAGTGTTTCTGTTCTTCTTTTTTTGTTAAACAATTTTCAGTTTATTAAAAAGTGTAGAAGAGTTTAAATTAAGAGTGTAACATTTAACTTGTTTTCCCCTGAGAAAATGAAAAAAGTTGGCTGAATAAGAGATGAAGCAAAAAGTAAACTGATGCTTGTTGCACAGCAGTAAGTTTCATTATCATAGAATGCTGAATATCTGATCTTTAAAGAAGATAAAAATTAGTATAATCTGTCCTTTTCTGAACAGACAAATGATAGTCTCATTAATATTTGAAGAGTTTTACAGAATAAATAAATCAAAGTGGTTGAGTACAAGCTTTGCCAAGCATGATTGATTTGAATTAGCCCACAGGAAATTACAACTGCCTAATATTTTCATGGATAAATGAGCCATCCTCCAATCAATAAAACAGATTAATTATTGACACAATTTGATTGGATATTAGGTCCATTAACTGTAATTACCATTAATTTGCTGAAGAAAATAACTGTTTGTCACTGACCAAATGATGCCTCACTGACCAAAATGATGCCACAATATGAACTATTTTAACTCATCACTGAACAGAATATTGTTAAATAAGGTGTCTAAAACAAAACATTTAGATTTTGTATAGTTCCACCTATGAAGAAAAAATATACTTGAATAAAAGGATTTACATATGTGTTACAGCTGTGCTTTTAAGAAACCTTCCTATTATTCAAACACCTAAATTACAGCCCTGCAGAATGATCTACAGAAAATGCCAGTGGTTTTTCAAACTTGATGGTACAAGTTGTCACCATTTTGAAACCTGGGACTGCTTCAAGATGTAAAAGAAAGCAAGCAAAAACTAGCTACACAGTCCAGATCACCCATGCTTTAGACTTGAAAAACCTCTCAAAATCAGAAGCCATTTTCATATGACTTTATTTTATTGAGTGATATTTATTATGATTTTTATCATATACTCTATAATTATATATGTTATGTGTTTTTTGTTGTATAATAATCTTTTTATATGGATGTTTTTATTATGACCCTGAAGAAGGGCATATACGTTTTTAACAGTGTATCATTCCGAAAACTTTTCATTGCCTATAACTTCCCTGTTGGTTAATGGTTTTATGTGATACTTGGACACAACACCCCTTTGGACCTTGTCCCTAAATGACCTTGACTTTTAGGTGAAATTGTAAAAAAAAATACTCCCACTTCTTTTGAATCAACACATTAAGTTCATGTTTGCACACAACAATCCTTTAGGAGAGATCTTCTAAAGGACAGATATTTTTAACTTTGCATCCCTTAATGACCTTGACATTGAGGTCAGATTGTTATAAATAACCATTTCTTTGAAAGATCTACAATTAATCTTCATCTGACCCTCAGCTCTAAGGTCAGAGCACTACTTTTGGGGCATTGTCATCTTTCAGTGACTGTGAGTTCTTCTGCATACCTGCCATACGTCCCGGATCGTCCGGGATTGTCCCGGAAATCGAGGGCCCGTCCCGGAGTCCCGGAAAGACATCCGATGTCCCGGAAAACATGAAAAACGCGCATACCTTTGATCAGGCCAATCAAATTTTTGACACGCCGCTAATCCTTTAATTATTCGTTAGGATAATATGTTCCGATTCGGTGAATACACCGCGTATCATTGATAACCAATTAACAAATGACCGCTATCGGCTATCGATTTATTGACCTGCGGTGCATTAATTAATTTGTAAGATATGTGCCCCTTTCAAAGACTGTCGCCGCGGTAATTGGCGTTAAAAGAGATGCTACTTAAAATTAAATTTAATGCAAACACGCATAAAACTCGTGGTGAATATTGTAATGTTCGATCAAATCGCGCCGATACTAGTATTACGAAGCAATCAAACGCCCTTGATTCAACTTGAATTCGAGTTTATGATGTTAATTAGTTAATGGTACACAGTTATTATTTTATGATTACTGCTACACAGTCGAGAACGAGTGACAAAAATTTCTACTCGTCCTGCATCACCATCACCAGTCCAGGTGACCTAGGAGAAAAACGATCAACGGTACTGCGCGGTTTACTGAATTAAAAAAGGCGCAGTGCTCCCCCTTACTCACGCTTCCGGTTTCGTTTTGATAGCGTATTACATGTTGGTAGTCTCAATATTTCGACTGCAAGACCGACCGATTTACAAACTGATATTACATAGATGTCGGCCTTTACGTCTCAACCAGTTAGATTCAAAACTGTGTCGGAAATCGAACTGATTTAAATTTCATTTTTTTCATTGCAACATGAAAATTTTCACACTGGCATGTTCATTTGTTGATATAAACCATAATTAGTCCTCAAAATATTTATAAAATGACAAATATTAACTTAAATTACCTATTAAACCCAATTAGGTACCGATTGTTTACATGTGGATGTGCAAACGCTGTAACCAATGAAAACGTTACTTTTAATTTAAACATATTAGTACACTCCGGGAGACTGTACGCGTTAAATCGCACACAAAGCGCTTTATCGTATAGACGTAATACAAATTTTCTGTTTTTTTTTTCTGAAACTATAAATTTGAAACTTTTGTATTTACTCCATTTATTTATTCTACATTAATACATACATCACACATTCTTAACATGTCACAGTTTTGATTTTGTGATTTTTATTGTAAAGATAGGATTTAATAAACTTAAATTGCCACCAGTCAAGGACACGATTCCTAATGTATGTTGTCAACAATTTTGTAATGTCAAGTAAAATTAAAATTTGCTATTCCCTTTCCTGTATATTGTGTTTTTTTTCTTTAATGAACATTTAAATATAATTTGATTTTCGTAGCGTCTAGTATTTATTTAGTGTAATCAGGCCTGACATAATAATATTTTGAACCTAGAGCCGTTTATTTCACCTATCCAAATTATATCATCTTTACTGTTTTAAGTTTAAACTACAATATCCTATATCATATCATCCATATTGAGTTATAAAGACATTCCATATATGGTTTGTTTCGCTTATCCATAAATATTTTTCTAAAGATGTTTTCTAATTGCGTGCATGCCTTCAATACAAAAATTACGCACAATACGTATAAGTTATTTGTTATATATAAAATTTTATGGAATTTATTGCCAGCGAAGACCAATAACTTGCTTACAGTTTGTCATGTACGCACGTCCTCTAAAGTCTTGTTAAGACCGCCCTTTCATTTTGATTGACACCTCTAGCTTCCAGAAAAATCTCACGTCCGAGAAAAAAGCCAGGTCGGGCCTTTCAAAGTTTTTCAAAAGCCAACAATAACATTAAAGTAGATATTAAAAAAAAAAACTGTGCCAGAAAACCAAACAGTGCTCGAAAAAACTAGACAGGGCAAAGCGTGTTGCACAATGATTGAATGGCGTTGGCTAGAGAAAGAAACAGCTTAATTAATATTAACCTAGGACGTTTACTTGCCATTGTCCATGCTTTTTCGGAATATCAGTATGATAATGCGCAAAACCTTTGAATCTATAATAATACAATAAAATGATGTGTATTCTGTAACAAAATTCACGCGATATAAGGCAGTATGTCACCTTGAAATGTGCTAAAGTTATACAGATTTATACGGAACTTAAGCATCATAGCGAGGTTTAGCAGTCCTTTAATGGCGGACGGTCACGTGACCTTCGACATGGGGGCGGTCAATTTATCAATTATGGAACGGTCTATAGTCAGCATTCACAGTATATGGGATCTTATGTGGGTATAACTTGAGTGGAAATATCGTTAATTTTTCTAAGGCCCTTTAATGTTTAAAATTGCAAAAGTTGCAATGGTGCAGTGACGTCGTTTTGGCAAACATAGCTTTTGTTAAATTCTTGTTAAAATGTTTCCATTTATGGAGCAGAGTTCTTTGATAATGCAATAAATTATATTTACAATGTAGTACTGTGTTGTAAATTAAAAAGAGTGCTTTATAAAAAAATACCTCCGTCCGAAATAACCCACATATGTTGTTCTGAATTGCCATTATGGTATTTTGTTCAGAAATACAAGAGATGTTTTAACACATTGTACTGACTTTTGCCTGGTACAAAAAGAAATTTCCCTATTTACTCTGTGCAAATTCAATATGACGGAACATGGTCTCAGAAAATCTCACAAAAATAATGAACTTGCGGCATAATTAATCGCTGATACAGATTTTTTGTGTATGACGCTTTTTTATCTTCCTATAGCTCTATGTGAATATGTATACATGCTATGTATACAAATAAAGATAATTCTCTTTGAAAATAACAATATTAACGACTCGCATACATGTATTTAGCTATCCAAATATACATAACATGGTTAAGTTTCATTCATATCATCCCTTTATGCTAAGTAAAAAAAAAATCTTGTAGAAACTACGATAGTCCCCTTTTCAATTGACTGCGTTAACAACGGATTTCCCGCAGTACATATTTCAACCCGTTGAGGTTTAAAAATAAAACCGATCGATAAACTGCCGTCAGGTAGAGTTTTAGCGGTGTCCAACAAAAACATGTTGACATGTGTAGGGTTTATAAGTGTAATGCATAAAAAACATAAATTTTTCTTATCTATTTTCTCTTATATTGATTCAGTTTGGAATAAGCTTTACAGCTATGTATTTTATTTCAAGAAATATTGAGTGTAACTATACATTTGAAGCCGTCAAAGTTAGCGACGAGATTCTGGTCGCTGGCATATACACATAGAAGAAAAACTTTCCGCATTGTTTTGAATCGTAAGTGGGTTGTGCGCGAAGGGCGACCATCTATATAATAAAGAGCCCTGGCGCACAATTTGTTGGGCTAACATGTTGGTAAACTGTGACGTTATGATATACACATCCATCGGTATATTTCTTGCGGTTTTTGCACTCGTTCTGCAGGATGATCGATCAGAAAATTATACTCGTCCTCCTACCTCCTCCACTCGTTACTACGAAGTGGTTGAGAGGGGTGGGGGATGGTCGGACCGATTGAGCTTGAAACATTTCTGCAAGCCTGTCAATTACTATGCTCTTGCAACTAAAATAAAAGCTATGAAACTGATGTGTATTTGAAAGACGTGCACGGCTTTTCCCGCCAAAAACGGAATCCCGTCCAATTTTGTGTGCTGCCAACGGTAGGGCATTGAAAAGTATATGAATAGTTGTATGTCCTGGAAAATCGGCTCAAATCCCGGAAATTCGATATCAAAATCCCGGAAATGGCCAGAAAAATTATGGCAGGTATGTCTTCTGTAATCATATAGGAATGTTGAATGTTATTGTTTTGAAATCTATTAATAGTAACAAATAACTGATAAGAGATCAAGAAAAATTTTGCACTAAGTTTTTTTTTTTTATTAAACAGATTAAAAATATTACAATATATGATAATAACATAAATGTTGAAATTAATCATTTGACTAAATTTGCAACAAGGGTGTATATATAATGCATAAGTTGTAACACTGTTATACTTTCCCTGTTTTCAATCAACTGAATATTGAAGTAGTTATTAAACTCCTAAAATAGTAATATTCAGCATCATTAATCTTCATGCTGGGCTGCTCAGACAAACTTTCTGGTGTCACCATTGTCTGTATTTGTAAATTTAACCAATTTTAGAATTCTGTGACATCCCATGTGGTTACTGCTGCACATTTCAGTAAATCAATACTGCATGACATTTAAAAGCTAGCTAAAATAACCCGAGTCAGCAGATCCAATTTTAGAGACTTCAGTTACTGTTGACGTAAAAACAGAAATTGTTCTTTCCAAGTATGAACATCATGATATCATTTAACAGATCTGGAATATCACAAGCAAAGCAAGTATTCCCTTTACTTACATGGAATTAAAAAAAGATATGAACTAAAACAGAATAGCTTACACTGTAACAGTGTCTCAGTCCAATGCTAATTACTAATTCAAAAGTATCTGCCGGATGATGCATGCATTGGCAAACCTAACAAGGCATCTTTGCCTGATGATGCATTCATTAGCAAACCCAACAAAGCATCTTTGCCTGATGATGTATGGATTGGCAAACCTCACAAGGCATCTTTGCCAGATGATGTATGGATTGACAGACCTCACAGGGCATCTTTGCCTGATGATGCCTGGATTGGAAAACATCACAAGGCATCTTTGCAAGATGATGTATGGATTGGCAAACCTCACAAGGCATCTTTGCCTGATGATACATTCATTAGCATACCTCACAAAGCATCTTTGCCTGATGATGTATGGATTGGCAAACCTCACCAGGCATCTTTGCAAGATGATGTATGGATTGGCAAACCACACAAGGCATCTTTGCCAGATGATGTATGGATTGACAAACCTCACAATGCGTCTTTGCCAGATGATGCTTGGATTGACAGACCTCACAAGGCATCTTTGCCAGATGATGTATGGATTGGCAGACCTCACAAGACATCTTTGCCTGATAAAGCAGGTATTGCCAAACCTCAGAAGGAACCATTGCACTTTTTGCATGCATTGACAAAGTTGGTCTGTATTCAGGTTTGTCCATGCATTCGTGTGCAAAGGTGCCTTCAGAAGTTTGTTCATGCATGCATGTTGAAAGATTCTGATGTAAGGTTTGTCCATGCATGCATGTATGCATATTGAATGCTCTTGATGTAAGGTTTGTCCATGCATGCTTCTGCAAAGGTGCCTTGTAAACTATTTCCTTGTATGCATGTGAAAAGCTGCCCATTAATGTATGTCCTAGCTTGCCTGTGTTTTCATGGTCATATATTACATTATGTGTTTATGAGCTGTATTCAAGAAAGATATTGTTTAGGAATGTATTTTTTCTTCTTCGGTGTTGTTTTTCTGCTTGACTGAGTTGCAATTAAAACTTGGCCATTGTTTGTGAATTCTCATGAAATGTATTTTCCAGATGTAAACAGCAGGTTTGTTGAGCTCTAACTCAATCAGTCTTCTTATATTAAGTTTCCTGAATGTTATGTCCATCAGTTCAAAGAATTTGAAAACCTGTGTAATATATTATAGACACTACTGGAAAGAACAGTTGGATTTACAAATTGTTGTTGTTTTTCGACTTGAATACTTGCGGATACCTGCCAGCAATCAAAGCACTGAAGGTTTTGAAAACAAGCACATTTATTGTTGCTATGGTTTTATGAAGCTTTTCATAGCAGTAAATCAAAAATGTCAAAAATAATGAATGGTAACAATTTTCTTATCAGAAGAAAGTTGAAGGCTAGTTCTTAAAATAGCAGTTACAATGACACAAGTATTATTATTTGATATGTAAGTGATTTGCATATACCCTGTCTTTTGTTTAAGCCAAAACCTGGAGTGAATGTGATTGCGTACACTTTCAGTTTCACAAATACTTCATGTCTTCCTAGTATGTTCCTTCCTTACAAATCCTCCATAGATACAAGAAAGATTACAGTCATATTAAATGAATAAAGATTTTAAGAAGTCTGTATTTACATCTTTGCCAACTTTCCCTGTATTGCATGTACTGTTATTCTCAGAGGGGTGATTCTGTTTGTAGAGAGCAGACAGGGAATGCTTCAGTTGAATGCAAAAGTATTTCAGGAAGAAACATAAAATGTCTGTATGTTGCAAGACATTTAGTCTTCGTTTATTTCACTTTTGATTGACAGATAGTGGAATGAAAGAAAAGCAGTAGACAGAAGTCAGATGATCAGCATCTAGGGAAGCTTTCCTTAACAAAGCAAGCCATGTTTCTCAGTGAGTAAGAATGTATTTTTGTATTTTCAGTAATGCGACTGACCAAGCCAACTTTGATGCCTTTTCATCCTATAACAAGCGACAGTAGAGATGTGTCACATGCATTAACACAAGACCAGACAGAATACGACATTGCAAAGCCAAAGGACCTTGACTACTTTGGAGTCAGTGATCTTCTTACTCTGCCACAGAATTTTGGGTAAAATTTGTTTAGTTATAGTATGGTACAACTTACTATTATAAGTGCTGTTGTTGTTGACATTCAAGATGCAACAGTTTTTAGAATCAAGTTAAAAATTGTTTCCTGTTTTTAGTTCACTTGTACACAAAATGCTTTTCTGGTCAGACTTTGTCTGACATAGAACATTATTTGTTGTCCATTATGTGTCAGCAGTGTGCTTGAAATGACATCTTCTCCAGTAATGCTGGCTGAAATTTGAATAATTGTTTGGAGAAATGTTACTTGTTCAAAGTAGTTAGGGAAGTGTATCTTGGCTAGTAGTATGTTGTGTTGTTGATCACTTATAACATTCTTAATATTTTCTTGTCGTATAAAGCTAAAAACATTGACATTTGGAATGTAACATAGTCTTTATTTTTATTATGTATTTCCATATAATTGTACTTGGGGAGTGTAGTAGTTGCACTCGAGGTTAGATTTTCAGTGCCATCATGGTCCATTTCAGAAAACGGATTGTCAGAGTAACAGTGAGTCAAACATATGACCTCAGGGTGAGGAATCCAATGGTTTTCCTCCACTATGAAGAATCTTCAAAGTTCTTTGAAATTTTCTGTTGGAACCTTGTCTTTATAATTGTTTATCAAGGTATTGTATTTGTGCAGCATTGAAAGTCCTTGAAAAGACAAATTGACTTGAACAGTTTAGCTTAGACAATATTGATATGTTTTTCATCTTGTAGGAACATATTCCTTGGTGAGACATTTTCCAGCTACATCAGTGTGCATAATGACAGTAATCAAACCTGTTCAGACATACTGTTAAAGGTAGGTGCAGGACTAGAACTGGTATGGTATGCAATAACTAACAGTAGCTCAGATTTTCATTAATGTTGTTTTATTGCATGACTTTTTGCACTATTGCTCTCTGAAAGTGTTTGAGAGAATTTTGACAGAACGAATTATTTTTCCATCTCTATGGTATATTTTGCTGAAACAGAAAAGACATAGGTTTGATACTGATTCTAAGAATCTTGTATGTCTGTATTTGTGAGCAATACTTCTATGTAATAATAAGCATGTTTAATGTTTAGTTATCAGGCCTGTCTGAATTTGGTTAAATAAATTTTTGGAGCAATGTCAGCTGATAACAAATTTAATATTCCAGAATTAAGGCAGTTCATTAAAAAAAAAAAAAAAAAAAAAAAAAAAAAAATGCATGTTTACCTGTTAAAGTTTATCACAAATTGATCACTTTCTTTTGCAGTTTGCAAAACTTTTCACACCATGCAGTCTGTATTTAGATGAATGATCGAGGAGGTGTCAGTTGTTAATTTATTTTGAAATTTTAAACAATATTTGAAATGTTTAAATGCATTTCAGTATGATTTTATAAATCTGATTTTGGTTTTACATTGCTTTTCAGTAATCAAAATTAATACTATATTTTATAACCAATTATCAGTGTGTTAATCTAGTAACCAGTTACCATTTACTCCTAGACATCCCAATTTCTACTTTGTGTACTTTCATAAGTTTTACATTTTACATTGATGGTTTTTACCAAAGTTGTATTTGTACCAATGATGAGAAACAATTTTCTTTCTATGTCAATAATAACTACCCCAAGCTGAAACCACTTCAGAGAAAACATGCCATTCTGCTAGATACTATGTTTTGTGTCTGTTAGAATTTTGATACCCAATCCTGTTGGGTTTTCCTAACTATGGTTTCACATTTTCATTGATACCTTTTAATATTTCCTTTGATGTAATTAACCCCATTTTGTTAGGGATATTTCAGTAGATATTCTCATTTCAGAACTATAATGGTACTGTTAACATATCATGCATTTGTATAGCATGTTTCAAGTCTCTCCCCAGAGTACCTTTGCAATGTCTGCATAATATAAATGTTAATGTTTTTGGCCCAAACCATTCACAAATCATTTGTGTTCTTCTAGTTTTACATGATTCTGAGGATATTACAAGAAAATAAGTGTCCCAAGACAGTCTTAAGATTATTGATGAGTGTCAGACAAATCAAAACAAATAAAAGAATTAAGTTGAAATGCTTTTGAACAAATCACATTACAATGAAATTAGGGTGTACTACAGAAACAGCCCCATGAGTTTGTTTCACTAGAAGTAAAACTCATTTCTACAAAAGATATGATTTAATGAAAAAAATGATAAGGTCCCTTGCTGATTCATAGTATTACAATTCAAATTTAATCTTTATTATCTTCAAAATGCTTTACAGGCAGACTTACAAACTAGTTCACAGAGGTTGTTACTGACAGGGGTTAACTCACAGCCAGTATCGTACCTGAAACCGAATGAGAGTATTGATGATGTCATACAACATGAGGTCAAGGAACTTGGAACACACATGTTAGTGAAGCTGAATGCTTTTTATGTTCATTACACTGAAATATTTTGGTATTATCTTTCAGTTGCCTTTATAAGAGAAATAAGACTTGAATTTTAGGTATGAAAATTCATTGTTTATTGAATAGACAATAAAAAACGGTTGTATTTAAACTTTTAGAAATTGTTATAGTTTGTATTGTTGTAGATGATGCACCATTAGTTAAACAGTTTTTTGGAAACACATTTATGGGTACAAATTTTTTAGTTAAATGTTCCTATAAGTGCCTTTGCCTAAAGGTACACCCTATTGTCTGGCTTGGACTTGAACCTGTGACCTAGTGAATGGCAAGAGCATGCAGCTAACTGAGTACCTTTGTGGTCTATGTTTATTTATCTGACATTAGACTTTTTTTTGGCATATCTTGAAAATCTCTGGGCAAAAGTGTTTCTTACTGCCTATGTTTTGTCATTAGATAGTTTAATTCATAAAAACAGGCCACTAAACCAAAGGTTCTTAGAAATCTCACTGAACTATTGCTGCTAATTACTAGAATGAAGTAACCAGTACTTACATTTGTGTCAGCAGACTATCATAAATTGTCAGAAACCATTAATTTGGTAGAAAGTCTTAAACAAATGGGCGTAATGCTCTGGCCAAGTTCCATAAGTGCTCATATTTGTGTAGTAATAACAGGCTTATATTACCATCCTTTCATCTAAACTAAAAGGAATTTGCCCTTTCATTTCTTTTTAATGAACATGTAAGAGGTGCCTTTAATGAATGGTCATTACTTACAGTTGAAGTACATATTTGCAGAGTGGGTGGGAGAGGTGTGGGGTAAAGTGGAAGGCTTATAAAGTATCAAGAAAAGTACTGTTTGAATACACAAAATTTTGTAATGCATAGCCTTCCAAAGAAAGATTTTTTTTCTTGAAACTGAAAACTTTGTCAAAAAGATTAAAAAAATGTATCGTGTTAGTGACTGTGCAAAAGGAATCTAGTTCAACTTGATCAGTAGTCAATAGAATTAAATTTAAAATAAAGTCAGTTATTGATGTCTTTTTCTGTCTCTTTGGAAGAATACCTATCAGTCAAAGATTGACATTTCTTTTTTGAAACATTGTCCTTTTTAACTGTTAATAGAATAATACAGAGCAATGTACATTGATGTAATTTATTTGTACTCTTATGTTTAGTGGGGGCCTAAGCTCAGTTTTACTTCAACAAATCATTTTGTACAAATTTTGCTCAATTCTTGTTTATATATATCTTACAGCTTGGTTTGTGCTGTCAGTTACACCACAGAGGCAGGTGAGAAGATGGCGTTCAGAAAATTTTTCAAGTTCCAGGTAGGTTCTTACTTCAGCAGTAGTAAACTGAACTGATGTGTTAATTACAGTAATTTCAGTGATTTTAACATGAGACCAAAGTGTATCCTGTGTGGTTTTATCCTGTCCATAAATGTTTATAAGTCCCAAATGAACACCCCAACTTAAATTTCTTAAATCTCAGATTGATTTCTACTAAAGTAACACATGGAAAAAAAATCTCTGTCCCAGAACATAGGTATCAGTCTACAGTTTCTTGGGAAAAATGAGAGGAATGACTTCTTTGAAGAACCAGTGACATTTAAAGCATTATGGACTACTGTCTCAGATACTTAAACTCAAGTGTGACCTAGATCTTCTAGCAAGTTCAAGTGTGACTTCTGTCCTCTTGCACCATAGAATTATAAGTGTTTATACAAATCATGTGCCAAAATTAGGATGCAGGAGTTACTTTCTTTTTTCAAGCATCTGGGTTGACCTTTTAACAAAGAAAGAAAAATTAAGTTTTTTAGCTCACCTGAGCATGCTCATGTGAGCTTTTAGGATCCTTGATTGTCCGGCGTCCGTCTGTCCGTCGTCCACAATTCATTCAAACAACATCTCCTCTGAAACCACTGGGCAGAATTTAATGAAACTTGCCCAGAATGGTTCTTGCATGAAGCTCTACCAAGTTTGTTCAAATGGTTCCGGTCCATTGCATTTCTGGGTCACAGGAGCTAAAAACAGATTTTAAAAGTTGGATCTTTAAAAATCTTCTTGTCAGAAACCACAAGGCCTGGCCCTTTGATATTTGGTATAAAGCATCATCTAGTGGACCTCTACCAAGTTTATTCAAATTATGATCCTGGGGTCAAAAATGGCCCCGCCCCAGGGGTAACTTGTTTTACATAGAGTTATATAGGAAAAACTTTAAAAATCTTCTTGTCAGAAACCGTAAGGCGTAGAGCTAAGGTATTTGGTGTGCAGCATTGTCTAGTGGACCTCTACCAAGTTTGTTCAAATCATGGCCTCTGGTTCAAAAATGGCCCCGCCCCAGGGGTAACTTGTTTTACATAGAGTTATATAGGAAAAATTTTAAAAATCTTCTTGTCAGAAACTGTAAGGCATAGAGCTTAGATATTTGGTATGTAGCATTGTCTAGTGGACCTCTACCAAGTTTGTTCAAATTATACCTCTGGGGTCATATTTGGCCCCACCCTGGGGTCATTGGTTTTACATAGGCTTATATAGGAAAAACTTCGAAAATCTTCTTGTCTGAAACCACAAGGCCCTGAGCCTTAAGATTTGGTATGAAGCATTGTCTAGTGAACCTCTACCAAGTTTGTTCAAATTATACCCCTGGGGTTAAATTTGGCCCCACCCCGGGGTCATTGGTTTTACATAGGCTTATATAGTGAAAACTTTGAAAATCTTCTTGTAGAAGGAGAAGTAACATTTTCAGTCCAAATAATCGGGAAATTTGTCAGAAAGGTTGTTTCTATGATTTCTAGCTCAAGTTCGAATATGGGTCATCTTGGTTAAAAAACTAGGTCACAGAGCCCAAAAATAGAAAAACCTTGTTAACACTCCAGAGGTTACATTTTCAGTCAAAATATCCCAGAAATTTGTCAGAAAGGTTGTTTTGATGATTTTAAGGTCAGTTTCAAAATTGGGTCATCTGGGGTCAAAAACTAGGTCACAGAGCCCAAATATGGAAAAACCTTGTAAACACCCTAGAGGTAACATTTTCAGTCCAAATAACCTGGAATCTGTCAGAAAGGTTGTTTCAATGATTTCTAGGTTAAATTTGAATATGGGTTATCTGAAATCAAAAACTATGTCACAGAGCCCAAAAATAGAAAAAAAAAATGTTAACACTCTAGAAGCTACTTTTCAGTCCAAATATTCTCCAAATTTGTCAGAAAGGATGTTTTAATGATTTCTAGCTCAGATTCGAATAAAGGTCATCTGGGGTCAAAAACTAGGTCACAGACCCCAAATATGGAAAAACCTTGTTAACACGCATTGAGGTAACATTTTCAGTTCAAATAACCTTGAAATTTGTCAGAAAGATTGTTTTAATGATTTTTAGCTCAGTTTTGAATATGGGTTATCTGGGGTCAAAAACTAGGACACAGGGCCAAAAAGTATAAAATCTTTGTTAATGCTCTAGAGGTTACATTTTCAGTCCAAATGTCCTTGAAATTTGTCAAAAAGGTTGTTTCAATGATTTCTAGGCCAGTTAAGGATATGGGTCATCTGGGATCAAAAACTAGGTCACAGAGCCCTAAAATGTTAAAACCATCTTAACACTCCAGAGGTTACATTTTCAGTCCAAATATCCTGGAAATTTGTCAGACAGGTTGTTTTGATGATTTCTAGCTCAAGTACTAATATGGATCATCTTTGGTCAGAAACTAGGTCACACAGCCCAAATATGGAAAATCCTTGTTAACACTCTGAAGTTAAGATTTTAATTCCAAATAACCTGAAAATTTGTCAGAAAGATTGCTTCTATGATTTCCAGCTCAACTTTGAATATGGGTCATCTGGATTAAAAAACTAGGTCACAGAGCCTAAATATCGAAAAACTTTGTAAACACTCTAGAGGCTACATTTTCAGTCCAGATGTCCTGGAAATTTGTCAGAAAGGTTGTTTTGATGATTTCTAGCTCAGGTTTGGATATGGATCATCTGGGGTCAAAAACTAGGTCACAGAGCCCAAATATGGAAAAACCTTGTTAACACTCTAGAGGCTACACTTTCAGTCCAAATAACCTTGAAATTTGTCAGAAAGATTGTTTCAATAATTTCTAGGTCAAGTTTGAATATGGGTCATCTGGGGTCAATTAACTAGGTCCATAGCAACTTTGGTAAAAGCAGTCATATTCAGGTGAGCGATATAGGGCCATCATGGCCCTCTTGTTTTAATAACCATTTCACTGTTGCAGTGTACAGACTATAGCCAGCCTATATATCCATGATGTCTTATTGTGATCTGCAGTGTACCCCTATATGGTTCATAGGATGTTGGTTAGTGATGAAAGATAGCTGGTTTATCATAATCATTGACAAGGAAAATCTACATGACCAATTAGAAATCTTATACTGGACCTAAAAAGAGCAGTAATGTTTTAATCAACAAAGCAAGTACTACCCTTTACATCATGATTTTACATTGTTTGTTGCAGGTTTTGAAGCCATTGGATGTGAAAACAAAGTTCTACAACGCAGAGGTAGAAATCTATAGAATGTTCCTTTCTCATAATGATATAATGTAGTGTTGTCTTGTAAAAAGATGTTTTGGTCCCTTTCTAGCTCATTAGAGTGAGCTTTTGTGAACGCCTTTTGTCCGTCATCCGTCCATCAGTCAACAATTAGTTTGTTAACAGTCTAGTGGTCACATTTTGCCTCAAATGTCATGAAACTTGGTCAGGATGTTTGTCTCATTAATTTCTTGGACGAGTTCGAACATGGGTTATCTGGTTTGAAAAACTAGGTCACATGGCCCAAAAATAGAAAAACCTTGTTAACACTCTAGAGGCTACTTTTTCAGTCCAAATATCCTGGAAATTTGTCAGAAAGGTTGTTATGATAATTTCTAGATCATTTTCGAATATGGGTCATCTAGGTTCAAAAACAAGGTCACAGAGCGTAAATATGGAAAAACCTTGTTAACACTCTAGAGGTTACATTTTTAGTCCATATATACTGGAAATTTGTCATGAAGGTTGTTTGGATAATTTCTAGGCTAAGTTTGAATATGGGTCATCTGGGTTCAATTAACCAGGTTCATAGCAACTTTGTTAAAAGCAGTCATGCTCAGGTGAGCGATATAGGGCCATCATAGCCCTCTTGTTTTATGTTTACATTTTAGTGGCTCTTAGTGACTGTATTCTGTTACTAGTGTTTTACGCAGAAAGTAGTTTAAACTAACCCTAGCTACATCTATTTTTCATCAAACTTTATGCATCTATTAGAAATAAAAACCCAAGAAAAAACAGAAATTTTTATTAAAGTAATGTTAACAGTTATTACATATATTGTTAAAAACTAACCTTAGCATTTTGGATCTTTCTAGGACTGTGTTGTAAGTGTACAATTTGTTTCCTGTATCTCTTTTGGTGAAGGTCTTTATTTTTGTGGGACTCTGGCTTTTTCAGCAGATTTAGAGAACAAGGTGGCTTACCTTGTAGCCATGCTTATTCATAATCTGAGTTGTGAAGTTATTGATAAGAAAAAGAAAACATGTACATTAAATGAGAAAAAGTTTTAAGTGGTATAAAATAAAAAAAGCTGATAACATTTTTTGAATTCATCCGTCATCGTAGAAATTTGTTTTTGAGAACATCACAGACTGTAAAAAAGGGATCTGATGAAGGGGTCCATTCCAGATTTAATTTAAAGTACCTGAAAAAAGAAGCAACATTGTTGGAATGTTAAGGCATTTTTTACCGGTAACTCAGAGTCATTTAGAACATTTTAAACAACACTTGTTCAAGTCTCAGTAACACTGTTTCGTATAATTGTAACACTTGGTGTGTCTTAAAGAAATAAGATTATATTCTGCATGTACAAAATCTAACCCTTTGGGTTATTGTTGATACTGAAATGCAGCTGATATGGTCTTAAGTGGGCGGATTAATTTATCACCTGCAAATATCTAACTGGCTTCAAGGGTCTTGTGAAATATAACAAACAAATAATATTTAATGTCCTGTCATTTATTGCTTTTTCACACTTCTTCATTGAAGTGCAAATTATCAGAATACTGGATGTGGGCTTTGTTCTGGCATGTTTACCAAGTAATCTATTTGATCTGGACAGGTTGCTATGTCTGGTAGGTTATCACTACCTGCTAACATGACATAAACTTCCCACAGGTTTTTTTTTTTTAAATTAAGCTGTTCTGTACTTTATGTTCAAAACATCATACTTGTAATTGCTTATTTCTTGTACTGATCTCCCCCACTGTATAAAAGAATATGGCTGTTTTGTGAGGGATTGTAGGGTTTCAACTAGTCTTCTACTGATTTCATCTGTAGTTGTTTACAATATTGTATTTGTTTACAGTCTGATGATGTTTACCTAGAAGTTCAAATACAAAACATAACTCCTGGACCAGTCTATATGGAACATGTGAGACTAGATGCCTCTAATCTGTACCAGTCTGAGGAACTTAATACCTTAGAGAAGAAACATGGGTAGGTAAATATTGTGCCAGTCTATATGGAACATGTGAGACTAGATGCCTCTAATCTGTACCAGTCTGAGGAACTTAATACCTTAGAGAAGAAACATGGGTAGGTAAATATTGTGCCAGTCTATATGGAACATGTGAGACTAGATGCCTCTAATCTGTACCAGTCTGAGGAACTTAATACCTTAGAGAAGAAACATGGGTAGGTAAATATTGTGCCAGTCTATATGGAACATGTGAGACTAGATGCCTCTAATCTGTACCAGTCTAAGGAACTTAAGACCTTAGAGAAGACACATGGGTAGGTAACTGTTGTAACTGTCTGTATGGAACATGTGAGACAAAATGTTTTATATCTGTACAACTCTAAAATACCACATAGAAGAAAAAAGGTTAGTAACTTTTTAAATAGTCTTCATAAAATATGACTTAATGCTTCAAATCTGAAGAAATCAAAACATGTGTAGGAAACTTTAGTACCAGTCTGTATAGAACATGCCAGACTGGATGCTCTAAATTTGTGCCAGTCTTAGGAACTTAGTAACTAGAGAAGAAACAGGGGTTAATATTTTTAAAGTAAATCTCTGCAAGTCTGAAGAACATTTTACTTTATAAAATGAAGAAGGGGTATATTATGTAACTTGGTTTCATAAATTTTTGTTTGATCTGACTTTGTGGTAAAGTGATTAAAGTAGCTGAATTTAAATCACTCAACCTCTCACTTCGGATGGTTTTGGGTTTGGGCTCTGCTACTGACCTCTGTCAGTGTTATGACTGATATTTTCTTGTGTAAAGGACCTTTGAGAACAGCCAATTATCTTTCTGAACAATTTTGACTACCTTCATATTATTGTAAAATATTTTGAAAGGTGTTTTGAAAGTTGTTGCAGTGGGCACAACATTACATCAGTCTAGCTCTGTAAATATCCATTGTAGATGCATTCAGACAAACTATCTCTCCCTTGGGTTTAACATTTTATGAATTAGAGATTGACAGAATACCAAAAGGGGCTTACATATGTGATACACTGTTTATTATGTCTAGTAGTTATCGATGTTGTCAAATATGCCCTACTCAAACTGTCAGTTAGTTTTACTGGTGTACTGACTACCAAGATTTTATCAATTTCCATGGAAAGAAAATGCCAGATTTCTCTCTTTGAGTTATTTAGATGGCAGGGCTTGAGCCAAAAAATAAATGAGTGTACAGTGACTTGAAAGTCTTCTGTCATGACTGACAACACCAGGAGAAAAGGCACTCAGACATTTGTTATACTGTGGAGATATTCTGAATCATGTATCAGCAACTTTCTTGTTCATTTCAAATGCAGAATTAAAGTTAAATGAAATATTGATAGCTTGAATGTTGTCCTTCATAAGAATTACTATTTTGCTATTTTGTATCAAATTTCTTGATGACTATTACCATGGCCACAGTTTTTGAAGTCAGTTTTTTCTTATATAAAAATGATTTTAGCTGAATAACATGCCACACTGAATGATAACAATTACAGCTTAACAAAAAGGTGGGATGCATCAAAAAGGTGAAGAATTTTTACATTGAAATAGCAAATATTTAAACGATAGGTGACATTATTTTAAGGAATGTCCCTCTTCAGCATTAAAGTATCACTTACTCTATGAGGGAAGCTGAAATTCTAAGACATTAATCCAGGGATATTATTTGTTCAAAATAGTAAAAAGGACATTATTCTTGGGATATCATTTGACCTTTCAAAATAAGTATAAAGGTCTATTTCCAAAAAATATGTCACTTATTTGTGTATTGCTTGTCATAACACCTGTGCAATACATTCCTTTGATACTTAATCTTTGCTTTGGAAGCTATTGCTGTCTGAAGTATGTAAGGATAATTTGACTTAAATTTTTTATACCCCTGAAACAAAGTTTGTGGGGGAGGGTATATAGGAGTCACCTGGTGGTTGGTTGGTCGGTCAGTCGGTCGGGTGGTCTGTTGCAATTTCCTTGTCGGGAGTATAACTTGAAAACTAATGGTTTGAATTTAATGCAACTTGATACAATGGTCAAGCACAATGAGAGGAAGTGGAGTGTTTGTTCAAGAATCATAACTCCAGGTCACCATTTTCAAAGTTATTGCCCTTTATTGGTTTTCCTTGTCCGGAGCATAACTTGAAAACTACTTGTTGGAATTCAATGCAACTTCATACAATGGTCAAGCACAATGAGAAGAAGTGCAGTGTACAAGCGCTATAACTCTATCTTCTTTATTTGCACAGTTATTGCCCTTTGTTGGTTTTCCTTGTCAGTAGAATAATTTGAAAACTAATGATTGGAATTCAATGCAACCTGATACAATGGTCAAGCACAATAAGAGGAAGTGCAATGTACAAGAGCCATAACTTCCATCTTCAGTATTTGCAGAGTTATTGCCCTTTGTTGGTTTCCTTGTCCAGAGTCTAACTTGAAAACTAATGTTTGGAATTCAATGCAACTTCATACAATGGTCAACCACAGTGAAAGGAAATGCTATGTACAAGAACCACAACTAGCTAAATTAATTGCCCACAACCATAACTCTATCTCAATTCTCTTACAAAGTATTCTGTTACTAATAACCTTCTCAGTTCAGAAGCAGTCTTGTGGGGGTATTAATCACATTTAGTGATAGCCCTAGTTATACTTTCTTTATGTTCTATGTTTGTAAAAAGGATAGAGGTTACTTAAAAGTGTTACAACATCAGTTCTAGAATAATAATATAAGATGAAAATTCCCAGGAGAATCAATTGATGAGTCTACCTTGTAAATGTTAACCAGACTGGTGTGGAGTAACAGATTTATAAAAATGGCGATGTTTGCTTGTGATGTTTGCCAAACATAGCAGTGGATAAAAAGACATGTTTGCTAGAGAACATTGAAGTCAGTCTGACTTCATTTCTGCTGGGTAAACTGAATCTGTATTGCTGTATTGCTGATGGTTCATTTCTGAGTATGGGGTTGGCAACATGCTGTGTCTGACCTCGAATAAGCAATTTCTAATTATCTTTTTAACTTCATGAATATTATGTTATGTCTTTAAAATGTAAATTTAGGAAATATTACACACCTTCTAGCCTTAATTCGTCTGAAGCCACACGATTTGTTGTGACACTAATGTGATGATGGAAGCAGTAAGGAAAATAATTCTCCTAATGGAAATGAAAACATAACACTCAAAACTAAAAGCATTCTTAAGGAGGGGTCCGATACAGTAAATGTTTCCTCTTTATGTCTTCAGTTATCCGCTAAGTAATTTGAAATTGAAACCTTTGAAATACATTATAAATACTTTATTTATAATATTAATTGGATATAGATTTAATGCTTTTTTTTAACTTAAAAAGAGCACACAGTATGTTTGATTAAACAGGGTGATATTATATTAATAGATGGTCTCTGGTATTTGACTTGAAACATATTAATAGTGACAGTGGACAACCAGTCATTATCTGAACTACATTCATACAACCCAGGCATATTATAACCTCTTATAATCGGCAGTTTAAACAATACTGGTACTTCTAAAAAGTAGTCAGCATTAACATTGCATGATATAAACACAAGTATAAGGGATCATGTAGAAAGTTGGAACAATGTTTTAAACTCTTCATACAAAGTCATTTATAAACAAGTAATTGACCAGCTGATTTATTCAAGGGTTACTCTGACTCCATACTTAATAAATTTTGAAACAATAGTTTATGAATAGGTTCAGAAATACTTATTTTTAATATTGGGCTGAGAATATGCTGGTCTATTGTGAGAAAGTTTGTACAGTGGTGATCTAATTCTGTACTTTTTTTTACAGGCGGTAACACTATTAAGTTAGACTATATATATTTCACTTGCAGGGCAGGGAGTGTTTTTGGCAAAGTGGACTATCTAAATCCTATGGACACTCGTCAGTATTTGTATTGTCTCATCCCAAAACCAGAACTGTACCAAGAAAACAAGGTCCTGAAAGGAGTCACCAATATTGGCAAACTTGACATTGTATGGAAGACCAACCTAGGAGAAAAGGGGAGATTACAAACCAGTCAACTTTTGAGAGTGGTTTGTAGCATTTATACTGCTTCAAACATACATTATAGAAGTTTAAGAATAACGATATGACCAAGATATTGTTAGGTTAAATTTTCCAAAGTCATAAAATTGAAGTTTTTTTTTGAGGTGGTGAAATACATGTACAATGTCCATGCAAAATGAGATTAATCTATTTTTCTTTAGATATAAAAAGTAATATAATAGAACTTGGAATAGGGTACTTATGGTATATAGGATTAAAAATGATTGGTTAGTAAAATGTGCTAAATTCAATATTAAGGATTAGGTTTTTATATCTGGTAGTATATTAAAGATAAAAATGCCAAAATTACTTAGCTGTTGGATGGTTTTAGAGTTCAGTATCAGTCTAATCTTGTTTATAAGTAGTGTATCGTTATACATTTTCAGGCACCAGGTTATGGTGATATACGAGTGACCGTAGAAAAGATGCCTGACAGTGTTCCATTGGAGAAAACATTCGATGTTGTACTTAGGATTACAAACTGCTGGTATGTAGACATAGTTTTAAAATATTGCAAAATAACCAACAGTTACATAAAATCATAAGACCACTATTGAGACAAAATCAAGGTCATATATATATAGGTTCAGTTACAGAACACAAGCCAGACTGGTTCCACTTTAGTTCAAAATATATAAAAAAGTGAAGTTGAATTTTTAAATCTGGTCATTGGTAAAACTGAAACAAAACTTAACCCTGCTTGGGGCAATTGTTTTTACTTTTGTAAGCAGTACGGACCATGGTCAGTCTGCACATGAGCAGTCAGATCATGGTATGATCCAAATTGAACCATGGACAAGTCCAATCTTTGCAGGGTGAGTTCCAAACTTACGGCTCTATAGTAGACAGTACAGTATCTGTGTTATTTTTTCATCAGCTGAATATTTCAGTGAGAGGGAGATGGAGTTGACGATGGTGTTACAGAATGACTTGAACTCAGGTCTGATGTGGTGTGGACTTTCAGGCAAGAAACTTGGCACATTGTTGCAGAATGATTTCTTGGACTTACCACTGAAACTCATAACTACTGTTCCAGGTTTACAGGTAAGTTCAGAATAAAAATCCATCCCATAAAAACTGCACCTGTAGATCAATGATTACCAGTCAGTCAGTTATAAAATCAGTTCTGTATTTACAGCTGTTACTTAGTCAGACTTATTTGACAAAATCCTAGAAAATATTTCTCCTTTATTTACTGAAATCACACACAAAGACAAAACACAGTTACCAAGAGTTTCTCAATTCCCTATTTGACTGTCAGGCTGCATATCTTTGATGTCACAGAATGAATATTTCAGTAACAGAAGTGAGGTACTTTAATTTTGCTGAGCACAAATTTATGGGTTAAAGTTTAGTTCTGATATGATTTTCTAAAGGATTCTAAGGGTTCAGTATGCAATATCATTGTGTAATACTTTTTTCATATGTGCTTAACACAACAAACCAAAAAAAATAAAAAAATGTGCAAAGTACTTTTGATAAATGTCCCACTAAAATGATAAAGTTAAGTGACAAATGCTAAATGTTTACATAGACAGAAGTTGGAAGCAAATGAGCTAAAACCTCATTCATATTTGAAAGCTGTATAGTGACAACTGTTCTCAAAAGAACAGTAAATGACAATAAATCCAATGTAGATTGAAAAAAAAAAAAGAGACAATTGACTGGTCTAAAATTTGTTAGTGTGTGGGTGCTTCAGACTTACTCAGTGGGCGATTTTCTTTTTATTTCAGACTATATCTGGCTTACGGCTGACAGACAACTTCCTGAAGAGAACCTATGAGCATGATGAAATAGCACAAGTGTTTGTGTATAATGATTCTCAGTCGTAGTGTAGACCTGTATTGTTGTGAATACGTTATTGTGTAGGAATTATTCTTCATTTCCTTGAAGTATTTTAAAATGTGCTATTAATATTATATTAAGTTTGAATGTTAGTTTTAAGTGTTAACAATGTTGGATCATGTGGCTCAGCTAGAATATAGCATAAAGTTTTAACATAACAGGTATGTATGCCACATACAAAAACCAGTCCTTGAGAAGGATAGTTTCACATGTGGAAGAATCATACCAAATATGTTCATAATGTAAATGTTCTAGAGTACAAATATAACTGTGTTTTCCTGGAGTGGATTAATGGTTATATAAACTGAGTGAAAGGTATAATATACAATATAAAATTGTTTTTATTGAGTGTTTGCATAATTTCTTCAGTCATCTGAGTTGCAATTTTCAGAATGTTTATAGATGTAACACTGTAAACTGAGGGTAAACTGATTCCAACAGTAAAAAGGTAAAGAAAACAAGAACATTACTTTGATTCTTGGGAGACCTGTCTGCAACTGAAATACATGTTGTTCTCTGTGATTTTTTTCCATCCAAGAGAATGAGTTTCATTTATTACTGAAAGAGTGGGAGTGGGTCTGTCTAAAATTGTACATCTTATGAACGGTTTGAAAGTTTTTACTATAATGTTACTGGTGAAAATGCATTTGTGCAAGATTTATATGTATTTTGTATGTTTGTTTGCAGTAGTTGTAAATGTGTGCAAAGATTTCAGAATGAAACATTCCTTTTTGGACCAGTATCTTTTGAATCAGCTGAAAGTGGCATTTTTATTGTTCTTGTCAAGTTTCTTAGCTGTCTAACAACTGAGCTATTGATTATGTCTGTAAATAAAATGGGATTGTGCAATATCTTCCAAAAATGCCTTGCTAAAATTTGACAGGCATTTTCTGCTGACATTGTCTGGACTTGTGGGTCATGTATCCTAAGGTTCCTCATAAATCAACCAAACATAACATATTTTAAGAATTTTCCTTTGTACTTACGGAACCATATCAAGCAGAACAAAGTAAGGAAAAAAAAACAAGTTCATTAATTTACTATAATAGAAAATTGAAGTGCCAAGGAGCCTTGGCAAGTGTTTGCATGAAATTGAATTACCGGTAAACATTTCTTGTTACATGCAGTAACTGATTTTTTTACAAAATCTGTGTACTTATAACTCTCAATTTAATTGCATAGACAATTAAATTCAAAGGATGTGACTGCATTTTTGCAGTTGTTTTCTTTACAAAGTTGATATGAAATTAAAAGATAGCCAGATATTAAATATTTCTGTTTTCTGTTAATTTACAATGTGTTACTTCCAAACCCAATGGCAAAAACAACTGTCCAACAAATCCCTTCCCTCCCATCTGGAAGCTATGTCCCAAATAATGGCTTCCCTCTCTTTTGGCAGCTCTGTCCTTTCTAATTGCTACCCTTCCCTCTTGTAGCTCTGTTCTAACAAAGCCCTCTCCTCTGCTCTAGCAGTTCTATCTCAGTTATCCCTTCCCTTCTCTCCCCTCTTGCAGCTTCATCCCTAGTAATTCCCACACTCCTCTGGCAGCTCTGTCCCAACTAATCTCTTACCTCCTTTTGGGCAGCTTTTCCCAACAAATCTCTGTCCTCCCAATCATACAATCCCAGTATTAATCTTAACAGATTTTTACAAATTAGAGCTAGCTTCATTTGTGGGAAGACCTTTGTAGACTAATATGAGACTAGTTATCTAGAGATTTTAGGATAGGACTTTATCCAAGCTTTAAACCAGATGGTCTATCTGATGTCTGTGAAATTAAGCATCCCAAAAGTCAAGTACCATTTAATGTAGGGTTAAATTATCATGAGTCAGACATGATTTAGAGTGGGGACATTTTTGATATCTTAAGGTAGAGACAGATGAAAATATCTATAACTGCATACACAAGCTTATTTATTCTGTTTTCTTAACATGTCTGTCTCATAACTATGAGAAGTAGACAATACTGGCAAGATTTTCCATGCTGAATAGTTTTAAGCAGTAAAACCTAAAAATCGTTTCTCTGAATTAAATACTCACATCAGCAGAAATAAGTTTTCTACAGAAAAATGTCCTTAAAAATAGTTACAAATGTACTTTCCAGTGCAAATATGTTTCTGCCATTAACATTTTTATTCAAGTTTTTGAGGTTAATAGGTGTATGTAGTATGAACGTATATATACTACTTTAATTTCAAGTTACACACTTAATTTTAAGCTGAACTATCCTACAGCAGATCAACTTTCAAGCTAAAGACAAATTTAGTGATTTGATAGTTAGTCACTCTGACAGACATGGGATAAGTCTTTTTGTAACTAGTTGTAGCTAATACCTAACCCCTAAAGTCATTCTTGCTGACACTGCAAAAAATGGCTTGAGTTGTCACACTTGATGCCCTTTAAGCCCTAAACTTGTCTGCCAACCCTAAACGAAATTTAAAAATATGGCCAAGTTAAACAAAATGAACACCACCATGTGCACAATAGTGTGGGCTTGCATCTAAAATAATATATTTGAAACTTTCAGGGGCCTGTTACTTGAAACAGTCAATGGTGAAACTTTCAGGGGCCTGTTACTTGAAACAGTCAATGGTAAAACTTTAAGGGACCTGTTACTTGAAACAGTCAGTGGTGAAACTTTCAGGGGCCTGTTACTTGAAAAAGTCAATGGTGAAACTGGTGAAACTTTAAGGGACCTGTTACTTGAAACAGTCAATGATGAAACTTAAAGAGACTGGTTACCTGAAACAGTCAATGGTGAAACTTTAAGGGACCTGTTACTTGAAACAGTCAATGGTGAAACTTTAAGGGACCTGTTACTTGAAACAGTCAATGTTATACAACTGTAACAGAGAAACTATTCACTGAAAAAATAACAAAACTATAGAATATACAATCTAGGAAGTTTTTATTTATGAAAAAAAAGTAATCTTATTTACAGATTTAAAAAAACACATTTAAAAGGTAAATAACATACAGAAAAGACTTGAACAAGGAATGTTGAAAACATGGTAAGTATACAAATGTATATCTTAAGTGCATTCTTTCCTCTTTTCTTTAAATCTTTACAGTGGGTCTAAAAGTTTATTTTTACAAGAGGTATAGCAATGAGTAACCAAAATGAGTGAAAAAAGGCATGCTCTTTTTAAATTAATTCAAATAATATAAAATAAAAGACACAAATTTCATACTTTTGTACTTGAATAACAAAATAATTCTAGAGTGAAATTTTTCCTTTCTTGAACTAGAGATTGCAACAAGAAAATGAGATCTGCTGAGGGCAGTACAATATATGCCTGAAGGAAGAAGCTGTTACTGAATAAGGAATGTTGGTTCTATATGTTACATCAATGAAATAAACATCTGACCAAAGATTTTAGAATTATCCTGAAAGGTATTTAGGAGTGGACGGGAATTCTATGGCTCAAATATTTGACCTTGAACTGACCATCTGAAAGTGGTGGGCCTGAAATTTGGGTTCTGCATGTTGTCTCAATGAGATAAACATTTGACTAAAGTTTCATGAATATCTTTCAATTAGTTCAAGAGATATATAGAGGAAACAATATTGCTAGCAGATGGATAAACAAATGTATGGACTGTCAGATGGACAGACTGCCAGGGGCATAACATAATACATCCCTTCAAACATATAAAAAATTGCTATGAACAATGATTTTGTCTTGTAATAGTCAGATCATCTATTCCATTGTTATCTACAAGAAAATGCCTGAAACAGATAAGTAGATCACTATATACTTAATATGTAATTTGCAATATGTTAAATGCCTTACAATGTGCAAAAACAGACAAAGAGAAATACTACATAAGAATCTATTACTGGGGTTAAAATAAGAAAAAAATATTGAGCACTTAAATATCAATTATACAAAAAAAAATACAAGCATACAAAAAAATTAATTACACATATCAAATAAATATATAATGTATGCAAACAGCTAACAATTTTGTAATATCTTGAACAATTCTTTTACATCTACTCATGGCTTGCATTGCATTGTGGAGCAGTAGTTCTTTTAATCCTGTTTCCACATAATTTGAAAAAAAAAGTTGAACAATTATTCTTTTCTGATGAAAAAAACTAAAAATAAAACAAGCATATGCCTTTTTGCTTTGTACATATGTCAGCATGTGGAACCTGAAATTCTATTCAAGGTCCACATGAACTGCATACGATAAAAAAAAATTCAGTTAAGAAAAAGCATTACACTACAAAAGAAAGACTACAAAAGACAGACTATTGAAAGTTTTCAGATCCATTTGCAGCATATGCCCCATACTTCATACAGGCGAAGTACACACTTCTATTTCCTGAGGTTTTTGAATGTATTCTATAATTTCATCATCATCATTTACTGTACATCCAATGTTCATCACAGCTTTCCACATACATTTACCCAACACTAAATGAAGGTTTCAAACCAGAGTATTACAATCTTTCCTTGTATTCTGAGTTGTATGCTGGATTTTCAAACACTGCAGGGTCACTGAAATGTTCCTTGTCAAAGCTATTGTGTTCATTCACCTCCATTTCCTGCTGCTTGAAATCCCCTTTCTTCCTGTGTCTGAAAAAGCGACAGAATTCATTGGTCACATTGTACATTATCCTTATTACAATGGTAAATAAAGACTTGTAAGTATTACTTTTTTTCTTTTGTTTTAAACTAAAGAACAACACATCAAGCAAATATTTGAAAATACTGTAGGATTACATAGTGTAACAAATACACAGGCCAACCCTTTAAGTAATTTCTACTCAAACCACAACTTCAGATTGAGAGAATGTAGTGAAAAAGTTTTATATATCTGTAGATGTTACAAGATGCAGATACATGAAGTAATGTCCAGAATACATTTTATGAAGTTAATACTACATGTATAATGTCAATACACATACAATATACCGGTAGTTGCTGAACCAATCATACACAATGACTAAGAAATATAAATTCAACAATTAATATACAGTACATTTGTACCTTTGTATCTAGCATTTTCTGTGGAATAAATGTGTACATCTGATATCTTGATAACAGTTATAAAGCAAAATACTGAAACTAAAATGCTGAAAAAAAAGCTATGTTTTCAAAGCTGAAGCAGATTTGACCATGTTTATGATTTATTCAGTTCATACTGCACTGTATGCACATGTTCTGAGCGATGATTTTTAGTTTAATAGTGCAAAATCACTCTTCAAAATAACCAGTGCATATATGTACAAACTAAACTAGAACTATCACTGAATGCAATTCATACCCCCACCAATGTCACTGATAGAAGGTGACTTGGATATTTGAATCTATGGAAAAGGGAATAGCGGTAATTTTTGTGGCAAAATATAGTTGTGTTTGATGGAAAAAAACAACACTTCACAGGTAACAGTAATGAATAAATTTTGAACAAATCAAATCAGGAAACATGCAACAATAACCTTTGATTTTGCAAATTTACAAAAACAATGAAATCATGAGCTAAAATAAAGAATATCATGTATTCAGCCAAGTAAGAAAAAAGTCCTCATCTTAATTTGACTGTCTAATATTTGACTTCCAAGTGTGACCTTGACCATGAGCTAGTACAAGGTCAATATGGGTTCTGCACAATGCTGTCATGAGGTGAACATTTGAGCCAAGTTTGAAGAAAATCCTTCAAGGGGTATAAGATATACAGAGCGGACACAAAAATTATCTGCTCTTCCAGTGTGACCTTGACCTGATACAAGGACAACATGGGATCTGCACATTCCTATGTTGAGGTTTACATCAAAGCCAAGTTTGAAGAAAATTCTTCCATTAGTATATGACTAATTGAGTGGACAAGGTGGAGACCGACTGACCGACCAACTGACGGACGCGACAAAGTGATTCCAGTATACCCCCCCCCTATTATATACCTTGGTTTCTACGAATTACATATAATTTTTAAATTTGTATACCTTGGTTTCTAAGTATTACATAATTTTTAAATTTTTAGGCTTATTCTGTTGTTCTGGTATATAATGATTTTCCATCAACAATATGCAGAGAAGTATTTTGCACCTAAGAAAATATAGTTGTATTTTTAGGATGCCTCGCAAAACCTCAGATACAACCATTAAAGAGATTCAGAGACAAAATCATCTCAGGGAAAAATACAACAGAAACCTGCAGAACACAACAGGCATATAATGATACTAAACATACATGTACATCTATTTCTACTGTGTCTTGCAAGCTTAACATTTATTGAAACATTTCTACATTCTATTTACAGTAACTGCTTATATATAAGAGGCAGATGTTGTCAAATCGATGAGTGAATGCTCAAATATACCTTAAAACATAAAAATAATCTCTTTCACCAGAACACATTTAATCTATAATTTCTGCTGATAAAAAAATTAGCTTGATAGAATGAAGGATTACAAATTATGCAAATGATTTATTTTATTATACAACCAATATTTATCTAATTTTTAAAGCAAATTATGATTCATTTAATAAATAAACTTTACTGCTATTTAGACATTATTCCCAAGGGGGCAGAGTCATAGGAAGTAGATGTTACTGCCCAAAGGCAAACGTCATGCTCATATTTATAAATAGCTATATGTACAATGAATCATGCAATCAAGCTCTGTCCACAGATATACAATACATGAAGAACTTACAGTAGAATCAGGGTTGTCTACCCTCCATTTATCTCTCTTTCTGAAAATGGCCAATATTTCAAAAACTTAAAATATGGGTTACAAGAATAATCAATACCACACCTATGATTTTGTCTGTTATAATGATCATCAAGTAGCAAAAAGGTTGGAGAAAAACAAATCTACTTGCATATATATGACAAAATCATACACCATCACCTAAATTCAAAATACATGCAGAATGAAGGATGAATGATACATGAAAGCACCAGGATTAAGTGACCTTTATATTTTCATGGGACAACAAGACTAATAGTTATACATGCCAGTATAGAACTGTTCCTAGGTTAACACATTCTCTGCAATCATCTTATACTCATTTAGGTGTAATTAACACTGTAAAGACTTCATATAAGTTAAAAGATAAATTACAACATTAATTGTATATCTGTTGAACGTCTTTGCAAAAATGCTTCCCTAAAGAAAAAAGAATATCTTACTGAATTGTTCACTGGAAACCAAGGAACTACATTGTAATTTCAGTCATTAAAGTCTAAAGTTCAAGTCCTAGAATAAGAGAATAAGTATCTGCATGCTGTGTCACTTTAAAATAAATTACTAAGATGAAAATGTTATTATGCATCAAACATTTAAATTACAAAGTTATCTTAACTGTAAAGTATTTGAAAAACAAAAATGTCTCCATCTTAGCATGCATTTACTTTTGCCTACTGTTATGGAATAAAAGGTTGAAAAATAAAACTGTTGCAGTTATGTATCTGGATGAAAGTACATTAAGGGACTTATGCTAGGTAAGGTTAGAATTACTAAGGAGGTATAAATCTATTCAGGTCTACTTTCTGCTGGAGTTGCAGATGACTGGTAAAATGGTTAAGAGTCAGGGTGACACTATTTAAGAGGTCTGAATCTGGAGCTAGAAGTGCTACTGGGGTGCCTCGCACCAGTATGACCTATCTTCAGCTGTGCATGAGGCAGCAGATGGCAATTCTATCAAAATATGGTAAAAATGAGGGTGGAGGTGGTGTTAGGACTGATTCTAGTGCAAGGGGTACTATAGGGGATACAAGTCTCAAGACAAACTCACCTTCTTCTGTACATGATGCAGCAGACGACACTTATAATGATAATGAACAAGATCACTCCACATGCTATGGCCACTGGTATCAACCACTTTCTCTGCAAGAAATATTACATTTAACATTAATTTTATTCAGTTTTTATAAATGTGTAACTTCTCCAAAGTTGCTTTTTGCCTAATAAATGTTTCTGTAGATCAACTTTAACAAACAACCTAGCTGGTAAACTGTTCAAAGGTATTGGTCAAACAGTAACAAAACAACAACAATAAAAAACAAAATTCTAAAACAAACCTCTTTTTCTTCTGTTGGTTCAGCCTTTGAGTATAAGGTTTTGCCCACTTGTCCTAGAGATTGTTCTAGCACTGCTCTACTAGGGGCCTTCAGCGTCTCTATGTCACATGCTTCATTTACACACTCCACCCTGTACGTCACTGTTGATATGTCCTTTCTGTAAAATATAAAATGTTCAAATGAAATGTTGGCTAAACATAATGGTAACATAATGAAAAATGTGAATAAATATTCAGCCCTGAAGAATATTGTCACAAATGAACATTTTTGCATCATAATTTTATTATACATTTCTATCAAAGGCTGAATTTTGGTAAAAACTTTGATGACTATGTACTGTCACATGGTTTCACTAAAACTATGTCTGGTTTGACTGAAGTCTGGTTGCTTAGCACAGTGTAACAAAGTGTTCTGGTGTTCGAGGTGTTCTGCAGAACTATGGTTTGATCACACTGAATAGAATGGTCTGACTATAGTCGCTATTTGGAATTCTTGCAACATGTGCATGCCATATCATATAAACATATAAATGTACATGAAAATCTACCTTAACAGTCACAAAATATTAATTCCTAAAGTTCTCCAACACAGCTGTGATAAAAGTAGAAGGGTTAAATGAAAATGGGTTACATGAAACTTTCATCTCAAGTGTGACCTTGACCTTTGATATAGCCAACCAAATCAAAATGTTCTGCCTACCAATTGGCTATACTAAGTATTTCTGCCAAGTAATTTCAAAATCCTTCAAGATGTTCAAGAGATATGGAGTAGACACAAAATGCATGTCAGACAAAACTTTTTATCTTTCTTTACCTTGACCTTGAATGGAGCCAATCCAATCATACATTCTGCCCATCATGTGTTCAAGATGTACTGAGGGGACAAATAAATGGAGCAGGATAGACAATTTGATTACTATATGTCTCCCTTTGGGGGCATAAAACCATTTCAGCAAGCCGAAAGTCTTAGGCTTTTCTAGTACAAATTTAAATTCAAAGAACAATCTATTTCTATATTTATTCCTCTCTGTATTTACAGGTTAGTTCTTACCCATCATCTTGTGAGTCCTCCACTTTAATAATCTGTACTGCTGTATGAGTTGAAGGTATATCTGGAAAACAACAAACAGTCCATGTCTTTAAACTTCTTTTATGCAGAATTTGACAGAAATCATTATTACTCTCTAAAATTGTTAAGATGATGGATTTTCAAATCATCTTTACTTCATCTATAAATAATTATTGCTAAATTCAAATGTATAGTATCTGCAATTAATACTTAAAGCATACCTAAAACAGAAAATTAAATTTTGCATAAAACTGAAAACAAAACAAATATTTACTTCTAAAGTAAAGTAAAACCGGTACACTTAAAGATACAACTGATATCTCACCTTTATTTTCCTTATCAACAGCTTCTTTTACTGCTCCTTGTATTTTTACATTTTCAGTGTCAGGTGTCCTGCCTTCCAAGGTCACATGACCTTGAGCACGTGGTTTACAGCCACATGTTGACGTTTTGGCATTGTTGAGGCTCTGATCTATGACTGTGTCTTCAGGGGGTGCAACCAGGGCTTCATTGGGTTCTTCACCGTTAACAGATACAGTAAACTGTACTGGAGTGAGCTCCTCTCTACAATTAAAAAATGATACAAGCATTAGGTGCGACACCATGTTTTGGAAATAATATGCCTTGCAAATTACTTCAGTCTCATCTATGAATACAGACTACAGGCAGGAAGAAATTTAACAACACCTTTAACTTTATACACTTTTCCTAATGTACATTTTTGTATATAATGGAATATCATTTTACATTTTAGTCTTTTCCAGCAGGATGATCTCTATTCTAAGATGTCTGTTTCCTACTAATATCTGTATTGTTTCAAAAGGTAAACTACTGTGCACAATGTACCAAATAAGTCTCTTTTGGAACAGTGTAATGCAAAAAATCCAACCAGTCTTTAATATTAAGTATTTCGATACAATTTTCTGGACAGACTATCACTAATGGTCGGAGAAAAGCATGTTATATTTACCCATTCTTGCCAACAAGAGTGTACTCAGAGCTGAGGGCAGCATCCCTTCTGTTTCTAGTTTGTGGATTTTTCACATGTACACCCACAAAAGCAGTGACTAGTTCTACAAAATAAACAAAAAATGTGTAATATTACCTCTATCATGTACTGTTAGAGTACTATTATTGCTGGAGGTTTAATTTTGACTAAATTTGGTGGTCACCATTGAATCTACTAAATCTAAACACTGCCAAAATATATTACCACAGTTTTAATCCTAGCCAATATAGCCATATCAAAGGAGAGCAAATGATGATTTACTTCAAAGGAGAAATATTTTTTGTATCATATTTGTCAGACATAAAAATGACCATCAACAAACTGGCAGTTACATTTTACAAATACTATATTCAAAACATGGATTTTTCTTTACTGGTAATAATGAAATTTATGAAATAATTATTCTTAACCAGAGTAAAAGTTATTGGCCTAATGTCTATACAGTGTTTCTTAAACAACATTGTTACAATTCATATCAGCTGTAACACTTCACAGTCTGCAAGTTTAGGGAATCTCATTTTAATATTTACCGGTATAAGTCTTGGACAGCATTGCAGAAATATTATTTGGAGCTGTCTCAAATTCCATCGTAATATACAATATCTAAAAACAAACACCTGATGCTAATCAATCTTAAAATGTAAGAAGTATTTATGGTTATGTTGAAAATTAACTCTTCTTAACATTTTGACCAACCTCACTGATGGTGAAGAAAGAAATAATTACTAGTATAAAACAGCCTTACCTTTGTTTGTCTGTGACCAGGCCATCCTCAGTGATATAGCCACTGCAGTATAATTCAATTGTGCCTTAGCACCTACTAAGTATAATTTCCTCATTTTCCTGGCCACACCAGTGACTTTCAGGTTAACAGGAGTTAATGCTCCTGATAACTCTTCAGTTGTAGGAGTTAAAATTTTGTCTGCTTCTTTGCCATTGATTCCAACACCGAATTTAAATATGGTTGCTGGAGTCCTGAAATTTTACATGGACTCTATATAAATAATTATACCTCTATTAAAAGTCTTCATCCATCTTGTAAAAACACTGAACCTTTCACTTATACTTCAGTATTTTAAAGAAATGTTCATACTTTTAAGTTAAAAGCTACACCATAGAGATACTTTCGAAGTTTGTAATCTTAAAAATCATGTTAAGGTTTTAACTGACAGTGGGAAAGCATGAATTACAGAAACCTTATTAGTATTTTATTCTAGTTTAAATATATCATTCAAGTTAAAAGAGAATATTAGTTATGCTTTACCATAGACTGTCAGTGACATAATCAGCTTGTGAGAGTTTCTGTTCATCTGCTAACTGAACCTCTACTGTGTCTGTAGTCACTAAAATATGTGGATATGAAATTTAACAAACTTATGAAAATAGCATAGAAACTCTTATATATGTTACTGAATGAAAGAAGGCCTAATGTATTTTTTTGTTAAAAGATAAACAGTTATCAAAATGTAATAAAGACTGACTTGAATAATGAAGGTAGATTTGAGTTAAAGTTTGCTTGATACTGCATGATTTTCATGGAAGACAGTTAACCGTTTTCATTAGTCAAATACTCAACAGGGCCATGTTGTAGGTTTATGGTGTTTAATCATTATGCACATTCATCCTGCTTCCTGGCAGCTCCGTTGGTAAAGTTGCCATCCAAAAAAAATGGCAAGTTATAGGTTTAAACACAAATCAGTCCATGTCGTTTTTTTTTAATGACAGGTTATACATTAAAAGAAATACCTACCATTATTTGCTTTGGAGTAAGCTGTTACTATGGCATTTTGTACTTGTGTTTTCTTGCCATAGTTTGTCTCGGCATCTCCTTCAAGATAAATCTGTCTCAATGCATTGGTTAAGTTTGCCCACAATTCTAAGTCAGTGCCGAAGTCTGCAGCAACTGATGTATTAAGTTTATCCATGCTTAGTGGGTGTACCTCCCAGGAGGTGACAGGGTTCTCATCTACATCCACAGTGTAGGAAACTTTTGGAATAATATGACTACAATAGAACAATTTTACAATACTTAAATTCACCGTTGGTTTAAGAATATCTTAATCTTTACCCTACTGGCAGACTCTGTTGTAGTTAGTGAACAGTGCAGACCATGGTCAGCATGCATGTCAATGCAGTGCGATAATAGTCTATCCTGTTTAACCTACAAATGAATGGATCTGTCCAAACTGAATGACAGGTGAGTACGTTTAAGACATTCTGCTGGGTAAGGGCTAAAACTTTTAGGAAATACTGATGTCATGATTATTATTGTAATCTTATAGCCTGCTTCTTCATTTAACCTAGCAAAGATACTTGATTTGTGCTTAACATCATAGTGAAAGGTAAATCGTAAATTGTAAATTGTAATTTACACATTTCAGTCATATTCTAATTGTGGCATATTCATTTTTTTTTGTTACTTCACACTGAGCATAATTTATTACTTACAGCACATTCTTTCCAACAGTCTATTCCTAAATATAAGCTTTCTAATCTATTATATTCTGATCAGATGATGCTAGTTATGTTTCATTCCTGAAAGTTTAAGCAAAATCTGCCATCCGGTTTAAGAGGAGTTGCTTTCACAAAATTTCGGGACGATTGTACGTCTAACAAAGGGCCATAATTCCGTTAAATTTGGTCGAAGCAAAAATTCCTTCCTTTACTATCATCTACACATTAAGGTTGTTCATCCCTGAAAGTTTAAGCAAAATCTGCCATCCGGTTTAAGAGGAGCTACGTTCACAAAATTTCGGGCTGATGGACAAGTGCAACACTATATGCTCCCACTTTGTGGGGGCATAAAAATTTACTTAACTGACCTTGTTTCCATGTCAACAGTGTCCTCTATGCCTACAACAGTAACTGAAACATTCTTTTTCAATTTCTGTTCCTCGTATATAGACTGGTTCCACAGTTTCTGTAGGGTGATTTCTAGCTGTTTGACCTTTGACCTGCTCAGACTTCCTGACAACTGTACATGGTGAAGATCTGCTTGTCTGTGATAAAAAAAAAAAAACAGTTGTATGAAACACACATTTCAATAAATTTTTGTCTTTATTTTTGTTTTTCAACAGTATCACATGGCTATCGGATGCTTAACTGTAGAATGCAGAAATTACCTTGTATATATTAGCATACCAGTGGCTTTAGTCTTCTTTGTCTAAGATCACCTGTATGTATCTTCATAGAGCACATTTTCTGTACAAATCTGAATTTCATTGTGACACAACCTCATAATAAAGCTTTTATTTCACATACCTTAATTCAACTGATCCACTATAAAGCCGGGCACCAGACAAAAAGAGCCTTATTGCACTTGCTGCTGGTTCCAGGATGTAGTCTGGTTCCATAGATTTGCCCATGTTGGAAACAGTGTACAGCAAACCAGTCAGCTGAGCCCTAAAGAGATGCAAAATAGCATTTTCTGTGTTATGTTATTTTTTCAAAATAAGACCTAGGTTATATTTTACTTTCCTGGGGCTGTAACACTTCAACAGTCAATTAATATATTAGTTACATTATTTAGAAACCAGAAAATTTCAGTTACTAAAAACTTCCTTATCTTAAAGTCTGGACATTGCTGAATTTCATCTTCACAACTTAATAATGAAGTTCAATATAAAAAATTCTTACCCAAAAGATCCAACGTACTGTTCTGATTTCAAAATGTTGATTTCAACTGCTTCATCTGAAATAAAGGATCATAAGCTTATCATATATATGTATGAATATCTCAGCATTCTTTTACTCTTCTCTAATTTCAAAGTGTATGCTTAATCCTCATTCAAAGCAAATTGCAAATATACATAACAACAATGACTTTTACAAATGATTTTGCTGCATGACTTAGACCTTGACAAAGTTTAACATGATCTATAAAAGATTTATTCCGTACTCATCTAAAATACATACAGTATTTTGTAGAATTCCATGTCTCCACAAGAGAGGCTTTGATATCTTCTATCTTTAACTTCTGGTTTTCCTTCTGTACTAGTAGTTTGTAACAAGAATATACACTGTGCAAATCTGAGCCTTGATAAAGCTGCACAGCAGACCCTAGAGTTGACATCACCTTGGTTACCACATTGTTAGGGTCAGGGGTCAAGGTCAGTGTTGGATAAAGTGGTTTACTGTCTGCATCCACAAAGTACAGAACTCTTGTTACAGTCACCCTGTAGAGTGGATTAAAACTGATTATCCGTTGAACAAAGTTAGAAGGTAATTGCAGTTTAAAAGTTTCTTCTCCTATATATTTAGTAGTAAGCTTTGTTTTAAGGCTGCAAAACTGTATAAATTACCTCTAGCTATGACATGTTCCTACATTTTTTTTAATTCTTTTTCTTTCAACATGAAAATACAATAATGGATTCCAATAAACTTTCATATATTACTTCAAAGCAAGGCATTGTCTGCCAGTTCCTGTCAAAGGTACTTACTCTAAGGCAATTATAAAATCCTGAAACATGATAAAACAAGAGCCATGTTACACATGGTTAATCCCCCCGCTGGGAAGAAGCTACCTGAAGCTTGTACTTTCAAACAATGTAATAATGTTTGAAGAAAATCCCACAAAAAATAGGCAAGGTAGAAATATTGTTCTTGCAAACTGCACTTCCTACGAATGTGCTATGTCAGTGTATTAAGTTTGAAGAAAATCGCTCAAGCACTTTTGGAGTTATGCTTCGGACTAAGTTTTTCAATTAAATCTGATAAAGGGGAATAATTCTAAAAGTAGGCAAGGTAGAGTTATTATTCTTTCACACTGCACCTCCTCCAAATGTGCTCTTTCAGTATATGAAGTTTGAAGAAATTCACTCAAGTACTTTTGGAGTTCCAGACAAAACTGGAACGGACAGACACACAGACGGACAGAGACCATTTCTAAAATCCCCTTCACCTTTGGCGGGGGGATAATAAGTTCAAGAATTCAAGAATTAGATATACATGTATATGCTGGGATTTTTAAAATGTAAACAAGTAAATCTCATAAAGGGGAATAACTCTACAAAATAGGCAAGGTACAGTTATTGGACTTGCACACTGCACTACCTACCAATGTGCTCTGTGAGTGTATGAAATTTGAATAAAATCCCTCAAGTAGTTTTGGAGTTATGCTCCGGACAAAATTTATCAAGTAATTCTGATAAAGGGGAATAACTCTAAAAATAGGCAAGGTAGAGTTATTGCACTTGCACAATGCACTCCCTACCAATGTGCTCTGTCAGTGTATGAAGTTTGAATAAAATCCCTCAAGTAGTTTTGGAGTTATGCTCCGGACAAAATTTATCAAGTAATTCTGATAAAGGGGAGTTACTCTAAAAATAGGCAAGGTAGAGTTATTGGACTTGCACACTGCACTACCTACTAATGTGCTCTGTCAGTGTATGAAGTTTGAATAAAATCCCTCTGGCAGTTTTGGAGTTATGCTGCGGACAAAATTTATCAAGTAAATTTGATAAGGGGGAATAACTCTAAAAAAAGGCAAGGTAGAGTTATTGCACTTTCACATTGCACTACCTACCAATGTGCTCTGTCAGTGTATGAAGTTTGAATAAAATCCCTCAAGTAGTTTTTGAGTTATGCTCCGGATAAAATTGTTTCGGACGGACGCACGGACGCACAGACGGACGAAGGGCATTCCTAATATCCCCTCCGCCTTTGGCGGGGGGATAAAAAATAGAAGTGGAAAAAAACAACACACAAATATAGTGCAATTTAGTTCTGACTTTTATTTGGTCCATACTGTGAAATCATTGGTATAATGTTAATCTCCTAAACAGGAAGTCACTGGTTCAGATGCTCTCTAAAATTATGATACAGCATAGGTGTTTTTCAGAATACCAGGCAGCAGACATTTTAGAAAAAATAAAATGTTCACATACCCTTTCCTTCCTATATATTCCTCTCGTCTAAGGTTATGAATACTGATCTGTTTATCTGTAATAAAATTTAATGCTTAAGATGTCAGCCATGAAAAAAAAACAACACTATTTTACAATTACTGTGCACCAATTCTAACATCAGATACATGAATAAAGATTTTTTTATTACTATTACAGTCTTTTGATTATCAAATGGGATAGCTTCTGTCACTGGTCAATGAATGTATTTCTACATATTCAACCACTTGATCTTATTGGTCATTTTAGATATTTCAACACCTTTGACTAAAGTATTTATAACAAGTCAAAAAACTTACTTTTAACTTGAGTCTCCCAAGTTGACTTTATGACTGGTTCAAATTTTGATGTGATATATGTTGGAACCAGTCCAACAAAGCTAACAGAGAACTGGTCTACAAATTTTCGGAACCCTTCAAACTCTCCATTGTAGGAGGTAGAAAGCACTGAGTATGAGGTATGTCTAGGTGAGGTAAAGTTTATAGCTCTCTGAAGGTCAGCTGCTTGTAACTGGGGCTGGACACTGGCATCTATCAACTTCCCATTGCTGTGCTTGAACACATAGGCCACTGACCAACCAACTTTACTGAAAATAGATATTATATGGAATAAAATGAAGACATTTAATATCAAAGGGTAATTACTTTTGCAATACCATACATGATTATGAAACATGACTCTATGCATTTTTCCCACTTACTGTTAATAAGAAAACATAACTGAAAATTCTGGACAAAAACTTCCATTATATGCAGCTAGCTTAATCATATGAATGCTTAGGAAACATGCAATGTTACAACTGATTTTTGTAAATAGTCTGATGTCTTAAGGAATTTTGGAAAGGGGAATCTTGTGAAACTACAGTTCAGTCACTCAACCATTGATTTAATTACTATGCACTTCAATTATGCATTAAAATACTTTTTAAAAAATATAACAGAATATTTCCTCCTACCCCTGTGAAGAGACAACTTTCTCTTGCACACCACTACCAGCTGTCATTTCATTTACTGTGATACCTGTAAATAACATATAATCCAAGTAGCTTCAAATATAGATCCTTTAATATGAAGCTGTTTGAAAAGAGAAAATCTGAATGAAACAAACAACCACAGAGAAACCTGTTAGAAAATATTCTTGGTCTATTCTGTATGCCAAACCTTTACCTGTCTCATCTTAATGTTAGATAAATGACATTATCTTAATAATATAGTCACCTATTCTTTTCAGACACACTTTTATGCCTTTTTGCTTATAATGAAAATGCAGCTTAAAATTCGAAATACCAGTAAATCACAACAGTTCAGTATAACAGAATGGAAGCTGGGCAATATCACTGAAAATGACTTTTTTCTCTCATGGGGTAAGTTAAACAGGTTCATCCCCAATTAAGGAAATTGTGTTTTGACTGTTAATCCTTATTTGGATAAAAATAAAGATAAGGTTGTTACTAGGGAGGGTATCTCTTTGCAAAGAAAGTAATCCTACAATAAGAGAGGTTTTTGCTTTTTACAGTGAAAAGGACACAATGATGATTATTCTGCTCTGCAAATATATACTCACCATCCAATTTAGCAGCCACAGCTGTAATGACAACATTGAGTACCCGTGCCAAGTCATCCTCGAACACCTTCTGGGACAAAACTATTCCAAATGTTTTAGATTTCTGTACAGGTGTGTAATAATTTCCATCCAGGATCTGGTACTGTTCATTCTGCTTATTGGTTATTTTCACATTTTTCTGCAGATAGCTGACTGGTAATGCACGTGTGTTATGTGCCGTGGAGACTGGTGACTGACTGGTTGTTGTTACTTTATATGATAACCTCCAGAAGCTCATAGCACTGGAAAAAATTGAAAAATATTTTTGTTCAGAATTGATTTAGAGACATGAACAGTTACTAAGTATTTTGTCACATTTACAAAAGATACATTTAGATATTATTATAGTCAAACTTATTACCATTTTTATCTTGCAATTCTTTGAGATTTGAACTGTCTAGTTGGGCATTTTCTTGTCAACTTTTTCATACAGAGCATGACTTTTTGCTCAAACCTGTGAACCTCTAGAGGTCAGAGGTTACCAGACTATTTGTCACTGTTGTTATCTGTTTCACCTGTTTGGTAATACTATGCCAAAACTGAAACCGGTCAATATAAACACTTGAAATTTTAACATGAATACAGAAATCAATCCACATAGGACTACTGTTGCATTTAGACTTGGAATTAATAAATCATTTTAGACTGCTGTGAGCTCACTGTTTTTCATCAATGACTTCCTCTTCACTGACAATGTCAAGGTCAAGTATTCTGGTTTCCTGGTACTTGTCATTCCATGCTTGTTTCATGCTGCTAGAAAACTGCTGTCTGTACACATCGCCTACACGACCACTGGTATACACCTCAAACAAATCTGAACTTCTACAATGATAAAATATATTTACATGTATGAATTGAGCTACATTACTTTGTTAGTCTTAACTAAAATGGAAGAATAAATAACTAACAACTGCATAGTTTTTCTTACATCATGAGACTTCCTACACTTTTGGGAAATCAACTAATATTTAAAAGTGCTCAAATGCACACATGTCATCAGGTTATGTTATCTGTTTTTTTTTAATATGGCTGCCATTTCATTATTCATTTATAATAAAAGCTAAAATTGAGGGAAACAAATTTCTTTTCCTTGCCAGTATTGAAGAAATTATTATTTCAACTTTTTCTTACCTGACCAGACTTTCTCTTTTAATTGTGTAGAATGAGTCAGCATATTTCTTGCTGGTTCCATACACAATAAGGTTGACATGTGATGTGAGCTGGGAACTAGGGATGTCTTCATCCAGCTGTACATCCAACATTTCCTGTCCTTTTCTCACAGAATACAGAATCATCCATAACTGTTGTCTGTAATGTGACATAATATCACAACATCAACAATTTTTTAATGTCTCAGGATTAGTACCAGAAGTTTATTTCATCACTGTAGTGTTTGTATTTAGGACTTTTGTAGTTCAAGAAAGTTTGGCAGAATGCCTAAATTCAGAAGATAATTACATTAAGAAAACAGAATATTCTTGGATTACACATGTCTGAAACATAGAAGGCATATATCATTTACAAAGCAACAAATATTATAAGAAATGAGATGGTTTCCTTAATGCTATCACTGTAAATATGGGAGTCATACCCTGTAGCAGTTTCAGTAAATTCTTCTTGAAGTTGTACCTGCACACTGACTCTTGTATCTGTAAATAAGATTTTGAAATTTGAATCTGTTGGCAAAAAGGCACAAAGGCAACATTATAGAACTTGTCATTGAAAATGCACTTTTTAGACTTTTATCAACAACATAGCACACCACAGTGGGATGTATAACTTACATTACAGGTGATTTTATTTACATATCACAGCTCAAATTACATTAAAACCTTCACTATCCTGGAAGCTATATCAAGGGACAGTTTATCTAATAATGCCTCTCTCACTATAAATTACCACAAGGTCTATGCATTGTTTGTTAGAAGGTAAGACAATGGTATAATATCCTTTTTTGGTGACAGCAAAAAAATTAACACTGTTTTCATTTTTAATAGTTTTTACCATTTTTGTATGCCATCCACGCTACTGTAAGTTGCTGCTGGAATCTACCTCTGTCAACACTAAGTAAAGCTCGCTTCATTACTATAGAGAACATCTGGCTGTACTGGACCACATCTTTCATCTGTTTAAAAATACCTTACATCTAGTATCAAATCTTCAAAAAACAACATGGGAAATCAGTGATATCAAAGAATATTGAAAATTAAAATTTACAATATAAATTGGCTAAGAAAAGGCAATAAGACAATGCAAATGTCTCACACTGCTAACACCCTTTCAATTAAAAAAAAGAAAAGAAACTCATAAAATGAGTTCTTGTTTTACTCACTTTCTCTAAAGGTCCTAAGCTTAAATCTTGGTAAAGGGGCTTATTTTCCCCACACTACAAGAATTTAGTGCCATTTAAATACAGCAATACAATGAAATGCACACATACCTGGGTTGCATCTAGCACTGTGTACTTTTCATTTAAAGTCCTTGAGTTCAAGGCATTTTGCAGAACAGTGACACTGAGTGGCTGAAGGTCACCTGGGGTCAACTGACTGCCATTGTAGGTCAGCTGGTATGTTACCTTGGACACAAGGTCACTGAAATAAAAGTAAGAGTTTAAGACTGTTTAAAAGATCTAATCATAAACATTCATAAGAAAGGTTATATATTTCTAGTGGCACATGTACCGGTAAGTAAAGCAGTCAATTAAAATAAATTGTTGACGAATCTTTTTCTCAACTCCTCATATTTATGTTTCACAACAAATGATGTCAGTTTTGGGTCAGCTTAAACTCAACTAGTACCAGTGTGAATACAGGAAATCAAGGACCTTGTTTTCCCCTAAACACTGTTAAATTCTGTGGAAAAATCTGGTATTAAACAACTTCCATAGTCATCTATTAAAAGTTTACAAAAAGGCATCTCTTTATTACTTAATTCACATAAAATACACATTCATTTATAAAGCTGAAAGTGAAAAAAAAAATATTGTGTAACTGAAATACTCTACCTCTGTTTATGAATGAAATTTTCCTGTGATACAATCTCTGCCTGAACACCACTATCATGGAAAGCTGTAATTAAAATTCAATAAAAAAGTTGTTAATTCATTCAAATTTCACATTACTGGAAGTAACAAAGATATCTACCTGATAGTTTTCTTGTCTTATGTGACCAGACAGTTTCAGCTGAAATTACTACAAGACATATACCTCAGTGATCCAGTCACTACCACACTTTTTTGCCAAGGTCTTTCAGTCACTCAGTTCAGTATGCAATCTTAGACCTAAAACTTAGATGTGTCAGCACCATGTTTGGAGCCAAATTTGGTAAGGTTAAATGATTTCTAGACCACCTTACTAGGGTGCAGCTCACATTTGACCACTTCCTTACAAGTCAGATGTACTCCAAACACAACTGCAGGGCAGTTGATAGTAGGTTTGTACACTTGTAAGTCCTGAGACATGGTCTCTCATAAAATAAAATAGACACTCTGCACTAAAAATCCAAAGACTAGCTGTACCTTGTACTACCCTCCTACATTAAAGTAGTGAATATTGTACAACAAAATTCTGGTAAATTGGCAACCAGGAACTACCAACAATTCAATTAAGCTAATATAACAAATACCAGATTCAGTAGAGTGATATGATTTTTCAACTGCTCTATCTCAAACTTGAATGTCCCTTGACTTTAATATGAATTTAATGAAATTCAATGAGAAACTCTCAAGGTAAATGACTTCAGCAAGAGAGACATACCAAGTGTGGTCCAGATCTGATTAAGCTGTATCTGTACAGATTTAATGTCATCATATTTGACCTGCTTTGTAGTGAAGAATGTGAACAAGGCATCACGTTTGATTGTCTTCAAGTTTCTGGTCTCCACAACACTATATCTCTGGTTGTTTGCCGAGGTAAATGTGATCAGACGGTTGAGATCGCTAACACTAATTGGCGCACTTATTTCCCCATCAACAATCTTACTGCCTTGCTCAATAAACACAACAAGCTTCCAAAATGAGTATCTGAAAATTGAATAAAACTATGATATCATTTAGGTCTTAAAATGGAAGATAAATCATTAAAGAACTTACCTAAGAAGGCAAAGAAGATCAGTATTTTACTAAATTAAAGAGAAAATAAACCATTTTGACAAAAGAAACACAATTCATTTAAAGTTTACCTGTCAAATTCTGGATGAAAATTAAATATGAAAAGCAATAATCTACAGATTCAAGTTCTAATGTGAAAGTCCTTTCTATTTCTCTTTTCTGTTTAACAATTCAGCGAGGCTGTAATTATTCTATCACAGAAAATGTGCATAGTACCACCTGAAATATATTCACTACTTACCCTTGGAATCTACCAAGATAATCAATTGTGACAAATTCTTCTTGCTTTGGTATGTAGATCTTAATGGCTCCATTTTTAGATTCAGCTAAAAGAGAATGATAAAATATTTTAATCTTTAAAAAAATAACATTATACAACATGTTCTAAAATTTGTTGAAAGAAATGTTTGACTCAAAAAACGTCTGTAGTCTAAAATGGTATAATTCAAGCAAGGTGATGTACCAGTGCCCTCAACAATACACTATGAAACATGATCCTGGAAAACCAGAAAATTTCAAGACATTTCAAAAGAAAAATTATTACAAACCAGAAGTGGAGTTCCACACTGAACGTATGGCTGCAGCAAACTTAGACTTGTCCACAGTTCTCATTTCTCGAGAAATACCCACACTGAAATGATAGCGGTAATCAACGACCTTTGGAGCATCCCTGACAATGTAGCTAGTGTTCTGGGGCGATTTGAAATTGATGTTAGCCTGGATCTCTGTGGTCTTGACCAGAGGAAGTGTGTCAGGGTCAATGGGATCACAAGAAGGCCGACAATTATCCCACATGAAGTAATAGATTTTCCACAATGATTCCCTGAAAGCCATGAAATTAAGCATAAAATAGAAATATTTCAGAGCAAAGAGACAGTTCACTATTATTTGGTTCAAGCTCTTTCCATAAACTGAATAAGAAATCCTTAACTTCTATTCTGTGAGTAAAGGATGTCAGCCTGAAAGCTGAATTATTTACATAGTTAGAACTAAGAGTGTTGATTAGTTGTCTATTTTTTTTCTGTGCTTAAATGTCATTCCACCGTAAATATTTATATCATTCCATCCAAGTTTGACTTTATGCAGCTTGAAGGTTTATCATAACTCTCCTGTAATGCAATCTTCTTTAACACAAAAACAAATCTGAGTAGTGTGTGAGAATATACAATAAAGAACAAATCTTAGTAGATGTTAGTATACCCAGATGTTATATCCATGTATTGTCGACTTCGGCTGATTTCTACACTAGGTGTTAGTTTCCATGTAAAACCTACAACACCAGTTCATAAAGCATTAACAATTACAAATACAGTAAAGTTCCATTAAAAAAAAACCAATCAAAAAATGGTCATACTATAGAACCAGTCATATTAGCCTACCCATTTGTTGTAAAGTTTAGACTTCTATTCTTTACTATTGCTGATTTTCATATGATTCTGAAGTAGTTAAAGCAGTCTTAATAGGGGAACTTGATTGTAATACTATAATAAATTAAAAATGTGACAATTCTCGAAATCCTACAAATGGAGGTCTTACTATTAGTAAATGTTAAGTGAATTTTGGTTTGCTATGAAATAGTATACACTAGAGCAGGCACAACTTTCTGCTTGCTTACATAGGAAACTGATGAAAACAAATTCTGGTTTCCTATCCGATAGTTTGAGCATACTATATCATTTAAACAAAAGAAACAATAATACTTGTTGAAATGGTAGTCCTTTTCTCACATGTCCCTCTCAATGTGACTTTTTGAGCAGAAAAAAATAGTATCCAAAGAACATTAATGTTTTATACTTGTTTTCAGTCTAATATAAAACAAACCTGCAGTTTCGGATTTCCAAGTCATCTCCAAGGCTTGAGAAAACTGTTGTCCCAGTTTGTTGACTGTGTCAACCTTTACATTCAAGTTTTGGTTCAAGTAGAATGAAAATGCTAGAACCAGTCTTGTTGTCTGCTTGACTTCCACAATGTCTGTAACATTTACTGTACTCAATGCACTCTTCAGGTAGGCAAAATTCAATGGTTCAGAGGTCATAGGTTCAACTGCCTTGCCATTCTTCATCAAGAAGTAGTTCAGCTGCCAATACGAGTGCCTGTCAATTTTAAAGACAATGATATTAATCTAATTGATTATTCATGTTTTGTGTTTATCCTTAAAGATGTCCAGAACAGACCAAACCAGGTGATCATATTACACATGAAATTTTACATGGGTCTTTCAGCATTTTCTTCTTGCTTGTCTTTGCTTTAATTTATTACATCAAAGGTTCATTTTCATGGCACCATTTGTCAAAAAATTACACTGAACACTGTTCAGCTTTTTATCTGTCTGGTTTATAAATCAGATTGATCAATTTTAGTATAAAGAAATTGTTTCATTTCTATACAAATGAATTACCCTTCATTGTCAACCACCTCTTCAACACCAGTGACCTTTATAGATGTACAGTTACACTGGCTGTACTCTGAAAACAGACATGGCATAATAAATTCCACCGCTAATATTTCAGTGAAAAAATCCAAAAGATCCAAAATTACAAACTTCAAAAATATGCTACTTTACTTTTTCAACAGAGGAGGATTCATACTACAAAAAGAAAAGCAAGGACCTTGCACATCAGGCAATTACCATGGCTAGAATGTGGAGATGATTGATTGATTGACTTCTTTCACTGATTACCGGTACAATAAATTTTCTAGGTTCTTACTGGATTAGGAGGAAAGGTCATAGTTTGGTTGTAAGCCAGCTTTTATGAGTAATTTTTATTACAAATAATATTTAATGCTTTAAATGATTTAAAGCTTCCAAATTCTAAAGCTATCACTCACCAATGGAAGTATGTTTCCAAGCATCCAGTAAATAGTTCTGAGCATCACTGTAATACAAGGGAGATAATTTGTTTGTCATCAGGACATGAAAACTGCTGCGGTAGCTGATCAGCTCTCTACCGGTAACATTCACTGTTGAGAACGACTCTCCTCTGAAACCTGGAAGAAAATGTAAAACATTAATTATATTCATCAATATTATCCTTTATGCGAAAGAGGACTACACAAAAATACATGGTTAACATCTCTGCGATCTTTTAAATCTACTATAGTAACTATATACAACAGAAATATGTTCATGAGTATTGAGCCTTGTAATTTTGTCAAACAGTTACATGCAGCAGTTTAATCTGAGTTTTGGTACAACAGATGTCTTCCTTTCTTTTTAAGAATTTAATTTTAATAGTTTAAAAGTAAAATCAATATACACAAGTGTGTCTTTTCATAAGCTAGTTTTAAACATCTTTCCCTCAGGCCTTGTCTCTATCTATCTATTTGAGCTTATTTATCATCGGTACCTGTTGCCCATATGACCGACGCCCCCTGAAGAGATTAGGCCTTGAATGAAACCTTGTATTTATATAATGCCCTCATACTGTGTGGATTTCACAGTTTACAAGGAGCTATTACAACAGTCTAAATGCATGTTTATTAAAAACATTGTATTGCTCTGCTGGGAGACCTAGTTAATGCTGCTTACCTGTGAAAGTTAAAGCTCTGTTAAGACTAGACTGGTCTAGTGCTTTCAATCCAGTCACTGGTACAAGCTGGTCATAGTTATTCACAAAGTAGACAGTTTTCCAGACTTTGTCACCATTCAGGTCCAAATACTCTTCAAACCTCCCAAACTTCACATCCACATCAACATCTGCAAAAAAAAGGTAACATAATATTTACTATATACTTAATGTAAAATAAGTTTTTAATACATGTAAGTGGGAGGGGGGGCGGAAATTCATGGCTGACTCTTCAGATGATTCCGTGCGTTTTGTTGTCAAGGAAGATACCGGTACTTTAATAACAGCTCTATGAAGTGACATCTGCTATTAACTTTCATATGAATTCATCAACAATTACATGCACATTTAATTAGGTACATTGTTAAATATATCATAAAAATTTACATTAAAATATCCATATGACTAAAAATGCCAACTGTGCTTAGATTTGTAGATAGATAGATAGATAGATTTATTCAGGTATAAAAATACATGTCATAAACAAATACAAATTCAATGTCAACATAATTAAATTAATACATGTGAACATCAAAATGCATATGTGATTGTATTCTGTGAAATAAGAAATTCCTAACTACTATTCATAATATGACTGTACTATGATCAAGAGCAAAATATGTATATGTCACTTGTTTAAGAATGTGACTTCAGACCTGAACATGTCAAGGACAGAAAGTTTAAAAGAAAATTCAGAGAAAGCAAGGGAACTTACTCTGATGTGTCTTCTTTATTTCATTGGCCAGTACTAACTCCACACTTCTCTGGGCTCCTCTATCTAGCTTGTGGTTCAGGTACATGAAGAACCCATATCTCTCATACCTTGTGTACTCAGATATTCTACTGGGGACAGTTATCTTATAGGGGCCACTGGGGCTGTTGATGGTCCCTATGGAAGCAGAAGTAACACTGGCAACCTCTCTGGAGTCTGCTACCTCAGTGTTGCCATGAGTAACAAAGTACACAAGCTCCCATGATGATTTTCTAGAACAAAACAGTTAAATATGATGAGATCTTAAAATCTGAGATTCTTTACAGTATTTTTGTTAACAATCTTAAATTCTTAATATTCAACTGCTTGAACAATATTCATTGAGCATGTGACATATAAATTTACAAGTTACTTAACAGCACAATGAGTTCCCTCTTCATGTATGACTTCAAAACAATGTAATTTTTTTCGCAACATGTATTTCAATATCACAACAACTGTCTTTGATGAAGACTAGTTTTGTTTAACTTTTATCTTGCTGTTGGCAATTGACTTTGCTTTCACAATCAGTGGAGAATCTGATTAGCATCCAAAACTATAAAAGTTTTCAGTTAATTAAACTTAACTGCAGAAAATTCATTTTAGAAATTCAGAAAGAAAATGGTTAAAATGCTGACAAGGTACACTCAGGCATTGATTTTATTTTCAGAATAAGAAATAATACAGAATAAGCATTTAACATCAAATCTAGACCAAAATATTATTTTTAGGAAGGTGTTTAAACATTTTTGTTATTTTCCTTTCATATTAAATAACTTCTATCTCAATAATGTTTTCTCATAATTTTGACAAAGTGCTGAGAGAGCATCTTTATTTTAGAGTGAAATTCAACCTACATTGAAAATGTATCTCTTTGACTAGACATCAAGAAAAACATCTTTGTCTACACTTACCCATGTTGGTCAACTAACTCCTCTTGAGTGACAATATGAACCTGTACATTTTTCCAGTCTGAAGAAAATGAAATATGTTAAAATGTTTGAGAACTATGAGGCAATTTTAATTTCTAAATTAAGAGAATGGAAGAACAATAATGAAGGAAAGTTATATTATATGTTTGACAACTTTATCTCTGTTTTACTGACTTTAGGTTCATCAACACACATTGTAACAGCCAACTATTTAACTTATTCATACCTATGAAAATATCTCAACTGTTTACGGTATGTCATCATACCAAATGAATGTAATAAGACCAAAGTTCAACAAGGTAAATACATGAAAAAATATTGTTTCCAATATTTACCTGGTTTCAACAGTTGCCATGCCAACAAGAGTTTCAGCTCAAACTGCTTCAGAGCAGAGTCTGTCACTTTTTTGTCAACTAACACAGAATAATGCTCGTCATAACTGAAGTAGCTTGCAGTTGAGTTTATCAAAGTGTACTTTTGACCTTGTGTGACCTTAACATTTGAAATGACCTTGGCCAAAATGTCATGGTCAAGATTAATAAGCTGCTCTGCTGGAATTCTTGAATCATTGATTGTCAGCAAATACTGAAGTCTCCAAGCACTTTCTCTGAAAAAGAAAATGTATTTCAAGATTAATGACAACATATAAATGTATAAAATTAATGCTCCTGCTCCATTACTTCTTTCCGCCTGTCAAAAATCAACTCTTCACTTATATTCTCTTATTATCATACTTACCACTTATGTACCACAGAAAAACTAACTAACAAAATCTAGGCATGATGCAGAAACCTGTCTTCCAGTAACATTGCATGAAAGCATTTCAAAAACACAAGGCTTGTTTCACTGGTGAAATATCTTTTTTTTACTTAGGTACAAATGAAATGCTTTATAATGCATTCACAATTACATTTTGGTCTAACACATCACTCATGGCAAACAATAGAGTTTCACTGATTGTACAAAATGCATAAAAAGTAACAAGGATATCACTTACCCCGCTAGACTGGTATACTCTTTCTGTCTGACTACATGGACTTTAGCTGACTGGTTCAATGATACTGACCACTGTGTGGATAAGGAGGTTTCAAGCTGTCCAATATCCTCTAGGGAAACATAGGAATCAACATAGAAAGACAACAACTGTCTTGTGGAAAATAGATCTGTAGACTGGAGACCACTCAACTAAAACAAGATTAATATAGTTACAGAGTTTGTTCAAAATACATGCAGACAATATGCATACAAGCAGACTTAACCTGCGTCATTTGACATAAAGTTCACAAACTGAATTTAAGTTTCCTTATTCTCTCCAGGGTTTCTATTTGTTTCTGTTACTAGCAGAACATGAACAGAAAGAAGGTTTGAGCAAATCATTTTAAACTATAAATTGGCACTGATCATCTGTCATATGTCCAGATCAACAGAAATCTGTGGTACATATAAATAAACATAGATTATCTGAAGAAATGCATTGGCATGATTAATCTGCATTAATAAAAAAACAACACAATACCTGAATACTTGATCTGGTTGAGGCATCAGAAGTCAGCTCAGCAGATAGAATACTTGTGTTAAGACTGGCCACACTCTGTGTATCCAACAATTTTCCATCTACTGTCAGAGAATACAGAAGATGCCATGCTGTGCGACTGAAACAGAAACACAAGAAGCTACTTTCATTGGAATGCAAACACCTACTGGGTAGGCTAATTTTAAAGCTTTAAGGAAGCTGAAAGAGGTATGTGACCTTGACCTATAAGGTTAATAGCTAACTTCTGAAAAAAAAAAAATCTTATCTTTCAGTGGTGCAAATTGGCTACAACAACATATATAAAGATTATATGAAAATGTGGCTGAATATTTAAGATATGAGAGATAAATGACATTTTGCTCCTAGGAACTGTACTTCACTTACCCATAGTAATCTACTGTTTCTTCTTGTCCCTTTATATTCACCTCCACTTTAGAGGACTTGAATTCTGGAAATCAGTGAAAGTAACCCATAGAATATAGATAGAAAAGCCTCAAATACAGCAAAATCTCTACGACAGCATACAATGTCTAATGTACTTTCATCTAACATGGAATAAATTATAACTGGTATATAATATTTTTGCTGAGGAAGTATTTGTTTAGAGAGAAAATGAAATGTTCAATAGATTCTTCAGTTCTTGATTAAAACAAATGGATTTTGATGAATAAAAGCCCAAGAAAGGAAAAGAAATGAAGTACTGAAGAAATGCCGGAACAGAATAAACAATATTAACAATTTACCTGGGTGTTGTTTTATCCATGCATGCACCAGGGCTAGTTCCAGACTGTGATACTGAGTTGTTGAGATTTTATGTTGAATGTATAAGGACAGTAAAAGACTTGTGTCTGTGACATGTACCCCTGTTAAAGCTGTGTAGGTGTGCTTCTGTGCACTGTATACACCCAGTGTGTAAACAAACCTAGTCCAGTCTATGTACTTCAGTTGACTTGGGTGAACCAGTCTGCCATCAATTCTTACATAATAAGGAAGTCCCCAGATTTTGTAACTGCAAGAGAGACAGAGATCTTTAATTACAATGTACCTCATTCATGAAGTCAATCTTGCAGTTAACTGTAACATAAGTCCATCTTGACAAAACAGCACAATTTCTTACACTTTTCCAGGATTTCTGTGAATGTTTGTGTAATACTAAATGAAAAATACTAAAAATATTGTAAAACTTACCCAGAGCTTGACCAGAACTGTCTCTGTGAGAGTAAGCCTACTTCAATCTTTGAACCTGTAAATTACAGATATGCAGATTTCTCTCACTTTTAAATAGCTACAGCAACTACAATACAAACCAAAGACAAACTAAATTATAAAAAAAAAACTTTTGTCTACCTATAACTTACATAAAATCAATTCTACATTTCAAACATGAAGATTTCTAATTATACACCAATTTTTTTTAAAGCAAATTCAAAAACAAAGTTAGAAATGTACTTCAAAATAGTTGCGGATATACAATATATATACAAAAATGCAATCTTATCCGCATAAAGTAAGTTAAAACAAAAAGTATTTCTTACCTGGATAGAGATTCTCATAAAACTGGATCAGATGGAGCCTGAATGTTTCATACTGTGACCTTGGGATCCATTCCATGGTATACAACCAGCTGAAATAGGACCATGGAATAAATCTCATCCTATGGCTCACTCCATGGGATATCCTATAGTATCCATGAGGACCTGTGAAGTCAATGTAGGTGGACAGTCTGGTGGTATTTACTGGGGCTACTGTAGCCGGGTTGACTTCAGTTCCATTAACCAGTACCTGCCAGTCAAGTCTCCAGTAGGACTTTCTGAAATGGAGTATATAAGTTTTATCACTCTTACTTTCCTCCATTTTTTTTTCATAAAAGCATCAAAATTTTGCTGACAAACAACACTTTAATGAATGTGATGACTCTTACATCTTACAAACTGGAGTTAGATTTGAAGTTCTAGATGGTGTAATCTTTAAGCTTTCAGGGCTGTTATTTAAAACTACATACATTTGTACTGTAAAGTGTAAATCTACTTTGACTGGATTCGTTCTGAGTAATACAAATTCAACTGTTCAAATAAAAGCACTTAAAAAATGGAGTGAGAGAAAAATAAAGGAGTACCCTGAGTCTGTGTACACCTGTTCTTGATTCTTGATGTGGACCTTCACACAGCTGGCACAACCTGAAATCCAGACACTGGACTGTTATAAATATTGGCCCTGCATTTAAGAATGTAGTTAATCGAACTTTAACTGATTAAAAAACTTTATCTTCTTTAAAGAACTTTGTTTTAATCTACAATCTGTTGTACATTATCTCTGGAAAAAAAAATCAGGACTTTAACATATTTTGTGTGTCATTTCATTGACAAGAACTTGAGAGTCAATTTGCAAATCAAAGTCCAGGGGACAAAACTGGCTTTTGATCAGTCACTATCAGTTTGTAACTATATATTCTACAAAATATATGTTTTTACTACTGGTCATCTGCGAAAAGGCTTTGCTTTTATGATTAAATGTTCTGCTTACCAACAACAGGAAGAAAACCTGAATGATCATCATGCATCTCAGCACTGTGAGATGAAATGAAGGGCTTTTCCAGAGGTTGTGTATTTTAGAAATAATGATTCTAAAGGGTTTTCAAAAAAAGTTCAAGTTAATAAGATTTAAAGGTTCCATGGGGAGGCATGGAAAGCTGCAGAATGGCTGATTGTTCTACTTCTTCTGAATATCAGATTGATTTAATTCTTACTTTTACTTGTTTGATAGCAGTTCAGGGATATCAACCTTTGAAAAGATTTAGACTATAAAATTCAGTAAGCATGAACTTGACAACTGGAAGGACTGCCATGTTCTAAGCTATAAATTGGCAACAAATTGTATCCTAACTTGAAAGTTAAAATACAACTTAGTCTGAAATATAAGTAGTCCTTGGGAGAAAATATTTATGTCCAACAGTGCTCATTTCAAAATTTCTGGGAATGCAATTTCAACCTACCTCCATAATATCTGATCCAGAACAGTTCAATAGCATGCTCAAATTTGGCATAATCTAACCAGGATACCCTACTTTCAAGATATAAGTGGAACAGATAATTCCACGATCCTGACCAGTTGACTACATGGAAATTTCTTCCTGTCGGGATCAGAGATCTAAAGTAGGTCAAATTTAATGCAGGCCATGTTGCAGAGTTGATCAGGTGTGAGTTGTAGAAATATCCATAATGAATACGCCAAATCAATCCACTGAAATAAAGCAAAATGTTCTACTAAAGTATTTGTTTGTGATCTTAAAGGTACCATGATAATAAATAGTACTGCTTAAGCAAGTACAGTCAAAACAAAATGCTTCAAATCACTGACACAGCTTCTAATTTTTTTCTGTACAAATTTATTTTTTGTAATTCATTGCAAAATTAGGAAGAAAACCGAAAAATGATTTTGTAGTACACTGAAATTTCAACATATCACATTTTTTTTGGATTGTATTTCGACTGTTCATGACATTGTATGCTTGATGACAATATTTACCCCACTCATATGAAAGAACTTTCCTGTTTATTATATTAATATTTTTATTATTATAACATATACAAGAACAGTTGAAATGTGATCAAAGGAATCATGATACAACAAAATTAAACCATTCTTTGACCTTCCCTACACATTTTGCTATGAACGAAAGGAGCGTTACAATGAAAATGCAATTCTACAAAAACCATTAACCATGATCAGAAGAATTGCTTTTCGACTATATGCAACAGTTTGTTCTAAAGATAATCAAATATTGCATAAAAATTATAAGATGTTGAAACAAGTATGACCATTATATGCAATCAAATATGTTAAGTTCTTCATTATATTTTGATCTGAATGTAAAAATGTTAAATGTATGAACAGAAATACTGGTAACTACCTTGAAGTATATACTGGTTCCTGGTAGAAGATCCTTACATCAGTATTGTTAAGCCAGTTCACATCATAATCTGATAGAGAAATATCATTCTTTTACAATAAAGTTGTCATTCCATATGTATAATATTGTGACTAGAACATTGTAATAGGAATGGAGCAGCTCACTACCAGATGGGCTATTTTACAAAAGCGGTAATGTCTTATAAATAAAGTCTTATAAAGTTAGTACTACTTAAGAGACAATATCACTTTTGTTAATACTAGTTTACCCTGACAATTAATGGGCCAATGTTTTAAAGTGAGGATGACAATGACACATGCTCTGAATACCATCCTGTGTGTTTATGTATATGTACATAAAATGCAGACACACCTTGTATGTTCATGGAAATATTTCTAAATTTTTAATTTTCTTTATCAAAAAATGGTTAGGCAAAATATGAAAACAAATAAGACAGCCTGAAATAAATAGGATTTTTTTAATGCTAACCTTTTAGGGTATATTTCCAGTACAACTCAATAATTGACAGGAGACCAGTCTTCTGTACATCCACATAAGTGTCTGTGTAAAGAGCAAACAGCCAATCATACATGTACAGTGTTTGCTCCACAGACATCAACCTATAGTCAAATCCATATTTACTACTGAAGGTGATCTGGGATGGTCGCCATATTGTTTTTCCTGGATTTTGCACCAAGTAACTTCTTGGATCATAGATGAAAAAGACCAGACGCCAGTAGTGTACCCTGAAACAAGAAAACCTTAGACATTTTATTTCTCCAATTGCTACAGACACTCCTGTAAGTTTTCAAAACATAAAAATATCTTTGTTGATCACTTGTCTACATTGTAAGTGAAATATTAGTATTTTCATCAAACACTGAAACACTGAGAATTCAAACCATATGTAAATGGTGACTCACTGGAAATCTTACCCTTTGATTTGCCATAAGACCTGGATTTGTGATGCTGGAGACGTATTTCCTTAAAAATTTTACAACACCTTTGACAGATGTATATTTTATCCTTAATTACAATACTGTGTTTGTAATGACATTTAAGAAGTACAAATCAGTTGTTTCTCCATGCATTTCTGTTAGAAAAATACAAAATCACTCAGCATTTTTTTATTTATTTTACTTACCAAATGCATTAACATAAGAAAATAAAGTGCAGACAATACAGTCTTACATATCCCTACACTCAAATATAATGAAAGAATGTGTTCACATACTTTGTGTTAGATTCAGGAAAACTGACTAAACAAAGATGACATCAAAGGAGTTAAGAATGTTACCAACTAGACTGGTTAATTACTTTCACAGAATATGTTGAAATGAACTTTGAAACAAATTTCATTCATGCAAGGTAAATTTCAGTGTTGTTGTACAGTAACATCCTTTGGAACCAGATGAACATTGTTCAAAAACATTTTAAAAGGGAAATAAATGGGACTTCAATACATTGAGATGTTACATATCTGAAACTGAAAACTTATATGTAATTACAGTGTATTTGAATGTGATAGCAAAAGTCATTGCTACAGTAATGTCAGTGACAGTCTGAGTTGATGTTGTCTTGCTATGATTACATTAACTGTATGTTACCACTAAAACACACTCACCCGTACTCATCCACAACATGCTCCTGGTTAGTAATCTTCACTTGCCAGAAACAGCTAGCCACTGAAACATTGCAAGAACATGGTATTTTATTCTTAACCTTCTTGAAAAGAAGAAGAAAACAACAACAACAATCAGGACAGAAAATGCAAAGATCTTCTTAATATAAAGAACCTGTATGTTTGAACTTTGCTAAGCTAGATCAATTTAGCAGAAATTCTACTCAAACAGGATTAAGAAGCATTAGTGCTTTGGAATCCTGCATCGAACATATGGTCTATGGATACTTATAATTATATTCTGATATAAAAAAACAACAAAAAACTGTGTACAAATAGGTATTGATTTAAATAATTCTGTTGAAAAAAGAATGAATGCACACTTATTCATGAGTTATAGTTTACTTTACACAAGTATCACTGAAAATGAACACAATGAGAATCAATACATACCATACTGTGAGCACCAGTCTGCCTTAATTCTGCTTTCAATCATGTCCCAGTCTGCTTGATAAACTGTCTCTGTAAACACTATAGTGAAAGCAAGACGTCTGTGTAACACTCTGTACGAATTGAAAATTTCATCATATAGAACATATCTCTTCAGATTTTGTCCAATTACACTGAAAGTTGGCACAAGCAACTTATTGTCAATTTCACGTACAAATTTTGGGTAGATTCTGATGGTGTTGTCATAGAGAAGTACAAAGTTGATCTGCCAAGCTATCCTGAAAAGTAAGATAAAACAATTCATTTTATTTTGCAAACCATCTTTCTCACTTTCCTTAATCTCCAGATATAGAATAAACTCTGTAAAGAAAATCGACCTTGCATGATTGAGGTTCAGCCAAATCACAAAAGGGATTTAAAATTTCACTGGCTTAGAAAAAACAAGAGCTCCGTGGAGAGGCGTTAATGCTCGTCTGTTGTACATGTCAACAATGGGGGCCTTAGTTATGGTTCTTGTGCACTACTCCTGAAGAAAGTCTATATTCCTCTGAAGTTTCATGTCAAGATGTTGATATTGTTCAAATTGATACCTTTGATCATTCAACTTAATAAGCAATTCTGACAAAAATTGTAAGTTAAAAAGGGATATAACTCCAAAAAAAATATCTTTCAGAATAATGCCCCTTGTGTTATAAGTGCCTCTTGTCATGATAAGCAAGCAGTACAAGTTTCATATTGATACCTTTGATAGTTTTGAAATCATTCAACTTAATAAGCAATTTTGACAAAGATTGTAAGTTAAAAAGGGATATAACTCCAAAAATATAGCTTTCAGAATAATGCCCCTTGTGTTACATATGCCTCTTGTCATGATAAGCAAGCAGTCCAAGTTTCATATTGATACCTTTGAAATCGTTCAACTTAATAAGCAATTTTGACAAAAATTTTAAATTAAAAAGAGGCATAACTCCAAAAATATAGCTTTCAGAATAATGCCCCTTGTGTTACAAATGCCCCTTGTCATGATAAGCAAGCATTCAAAGTTTCATATTGATATCTTTTAAATTGTTTGAGTAATGGGCTACATTTTTTGCATCACGACAACAATGAGGATGCAGTGATCATAATAGACTTTTTCTTCGAAACAGATGAGCTATTAAAAAAGAGTGTCAGACTCAGGACATGCATTCTTGATTATAAGAAAATTCGAAAATCAAACAATCTATGTAGATATAAAAGTAAACCATGAACAAAAGGAACATTGTTATGATAACTGACCTGTCTGAAATAAACACCTGTTCTTGGAAGACCACCCTTACACTCAGACGTCCCACAAATGATGAATAATCTGTAAAGAAAAAATAGAAAAATGATCCAAGTACCTATAAAGTGATTATTTCTTCAGATTTTTAACACAATCTTGGATCACCTAACCACCCCTCCTCCACTCCTACCAAAATAAAATCAAACAGATTTCTAATTGAGGTAACAGCGTCTGAAATACAGTCACTTTCTGCAACAATCTGCTTTTAAATTACAAATTACTTCCAACAACAATTACACATATTTAAAACAGGGTGCAACATTTAGCCTTGAATTTAAGCATTTCAAACTTAAATCAAGAGATTACTTGTTTTGTTGTTTTTTATACACATGGTTTAACTATTTCATGATTGGCTGTTTTTACTTTGTTGGAAAGGACAACAAATATTCCAGAAATTATGTATTTTTGTCAATGTTGTAGTTTTAAATAAGTATATCAGTTTCTTAAGAAATGAACTGGTGCATTACCTTCCCAACTCAAAGCTAGGCTGTTCAGTATGGCAGTTTGTATTTTTGTATAGTCTAACTCTGCGACAGGGGTTGTGAGTGTCAGTCTGTACAGCTCGTCTTTAAAGTACACTATAGCCCCTGGCATAAATGTGTAGTTCTTGCTGAACCCATCCTGTGTATTGAGGTTGGGGATGAGGTAACGTGTGATTGGTATAGCATACCAGAAGTATTTCGAGGCATCAACCACCTTCCCATTCTGTGTTACCTTGTACCTAAATGCTGTTACCACACTTCTGCAAACAGAATATACATTACATAAAGCTATAATTTTTTTGCGATACAGTAACATTTCGTCTTAAAAGGATTTGTTTAGTTTCTGAAATACAACTCAAAAATAAATAATTTGATGTATTCTTTAAAGTTATAATTTTAGATAGAACAGATGTGTAATTTACAATTAATGTGGGTCTATCCTGCTGACACTTTGTATAAAGCTCTGAAAGCTATGTGTTCTTGATATGCTTAACTATAACAGCCATTAAACCTTTTAGTAAACGTTAAGAAAATACTAACCCATCAGTCTTGTATCCAATTCTTTCTTTAAACAGCTTTACTTGGTACCCTGAAAAAGTATATTCAAAACCACTGAGGTTGAAATAACCATTACTGGTAATAGCAACTCATATATTTGAATATTGAGCATTCTATTGCTTTGTCATAAAAAGAATTACATCTCACTGAGTACTACACAGTAGTATGTCTGTAATGTTTGTTTAAATTCAGGACAGAACTTTTTAAAATAAATTTGATGTAATAACATTACAGGGAGTTGACATCTATATCCAACATTCACCCATCCTTTAAAGTTTGTAGAAAATGATGTTAAGGCGAGTTATAACAAGAAATGAGAAGCCAAGGAAATGAGAAATAAGATTATTGAAGACAAAGGGTGACAAAATACTAGTATGTAAGAAACATACACACACAGGGTAAAAAAAATATGAACATGCAAGGTGAAGAAATACGGACATGCAGGGTAAAGAAATATGAACATGCAAGATAAAGAAATATTGACATGCAAGATAAAGAAATATGAACAAGGAGGATAAAGAGATATGAACATGCAGGATAAAGAAAAATGAACATTCAGGATAAAAAAATATGAACATGTAGGATAAAGAAAAAAAGAACATGCAGGGTAAAGAATTATGAACATACAGGGCAAAGAAATATGAACATGGATGATAAAAAAATATGAACATGGAGGATAAAGAAATATGAAAATGCAGGGTAAAGAAATATGAACATACAGGGCAAAGAAATATGAACATGCAGGGTAAAGTAATATGAACAACAAACATGAACATGGAGGATAAAGAAATATGAACATGGAGGATAAAGAAATATGAACTTGCAGGGTAAAGAAATATGAACTTGCAGGGCAAAGAAATATGAACATACAGGGCAAAGAAATATGAACATGCAGGGTAAAGAAATATGAACATACAGGATAAAGAAATATGAACACACAAGGTCAAGAAATATGAACAAGAAATATGAACATGGAGGAAAAGGAAATATGAACATGGAGAATAAAGAAATATAAACATGCAGGGTGAAGAAATATGTTCACACAAGGTCAAACTAGAACTGTGTCCATAGGACACGGATGCCCCCACTATGCATAAGTGCTCATAAACAAGAGCATGTATATCCTGTATGTAAGATTTTTTCTGTACATATACCTAAAATGATCTACAGGTAACCTTATGTACATGTTAAATTAAATTACAAATGTAAAATTTATATGTTCAATTATTTATATGGTATATAGTGAAAAAATCAACAAAGGGCCATAATTCTGTTAAATATGGTCACAGCAAAAATTCCTTCCATTACTACCATCTACACATTAAAGCTGTTCATCCCTGGAAGTTTAAGCAAAATCTGCCATCCAGTTTAAGAGGAGTTGCGTTCACAAGATTTCGGGACGTACGGACAGACGGACGGACGGACAAGTGCAACGCTATATGCACCCCACTTTGTGGGGGCATAAAAATATAAACATGTAAAGAAATATGAACATGGAGGATAAGAAGGTCAAGAAATATGAACAAGAAACATGAACAATGGAGCATAAAGAAATATGAACATGGAGGACAAAAAAATATGATCACATAAAGTCAAGAAATATGAACATGTAAAGAAATATTAACAAGGAGGAAAGGACAAAGAAATATGAACACACAAGTTCAAGAAATATGAACATGTTAAGAAATATGAACATGGAGGATAAAGAAATATGAACATGCAGGATAAAGAAATATGATCACACAAGGTCAAGAAATATGAACATGTAGGGTAAAGAAATATAAACATGCAGTGTTAAGAAATATGTATCTGTAAACACAATGTACATGCAGGATGAAGAAACATAAGCATGCAACATAAAGAGATATGAACACACAGGGTAATAAAATAGGAACATAAAAAGTAAAGAAATAGGAACATTCAGGGTAAAGAATCAGGACACATGATGAATCAAGGGTACAAAAAAAAGGAAGAAACCAAAACTGAGAAGCAAGAAAGAATAAAATACATGATGTTTTCTAGGAAACTTTGGATAAAATACCAACAAGAAAGAATATAGAAGGTAAGAAAGATAAAAAGAATATGACAACATTGGTAATCATTGTAAACATATGATATGCAATCACCTTTTGATACACATGTATGTTTGATACTGGATACACAGCATGCAAGAAAGACTTTCCATGCATTGAGATAGATACAAATACTTCCAACAGACACTATGGATTTAGGTGGAATGATATCATCACTAACAGTAATATCAAACAAACTCTCACAGCCTATGATGCTAGAATTCCATAACACTAACCTAAAGTCACAAATATTTCTTTCCTATTCAGTAGTATTTTAATGTAGTCCAGAACTTAGAACATAATTAATATGTTACTAGGTTCTGTTTACTGCTTCTGATAATTTCACTGTAACCTAAATTTTCCATCTTTTTTCTTCTTACAGTCCCAAATTTAACCATTCTACCATTCACTGAGAGAGTTTGCTTACAATATAGAATATGAAATGTTACAATGATTTTTACACCATCCCAAACACAGAAAGACTGAAAGCTGTTTTTGATTATGATTTGAAATATAATATTTATATACAGTGAGTATGACATTTGCAATAAAATGTAATGTACCATATACCATCCAATACATAATATATGATATGAAAATGTACCATGAGAGATATCTCTAACTGATCTTGTATGAGAATGAACTGAAAATAATACAATGAAAAAAGAACATTCCTTCTTGGATTCATAAAAATACCAAGTAAATCATATTTAAAATGCAAATTTGAGAAACAGATATCCCCTGTGCAAGATAACATAGTTTGAGCAGCAAGTACTTTGAAAAAAAAATCCAAACAAAGTATGTGGGCAACATTTGAAAAAAAACAAAAAACAGGACTAAACAAATTATCAATCTTCCACTGTTCTTCAAAACTAAATGTTAGTATATATATTTACCATACCTGCACTTTTGTGCTTTCAACTTATAAATATTTTGCAAAAAGTAGAATTAGCCCGACTCATAACAGAACTGCAGAGAGAATATACTGACCAAAGGTGTGCAGTATATGTTGGGACAGTTATAAACTTATGGAACGATTGTCACACTAGAGGCTAGTAGACCTTGTACAATGTTGGAGGCAGTTTACTGTTATTACATTTGCAGACCTTAATACCTATTTAGAAACTTTTTTGTTGGAAATCTGCATTCAGCTTTGCCTGACAAATCACCAATGAAGGAAAACCTATATCTTATGTCAGTTACCTGATCCTATAGAATCCCAGACTAACTGAAGTGTATCAGTTAAATTTGCCTTGTCAGCTGATATTAAGTATCCATTTATATCAATGGTATGTAGCTGAGATATGGGGGTCACATCCTGATCTGCCAGAGAGCCTAGAGTGTACACCACATATATATCCTGGCTCCCATAGTATATCTTGTGAGAGCGGAACCAACTGTCTAGTTGTGTGGTACTCAGCATGGTAACAGACCGGGCATCAGTCACTCTCATCTGATTAGACATTTCACAGAGGAAAAATATCATAGTGGAAATGAGGTCACTGCAAGAAAAACATAAGTTGTGTACACAATTTAAATAATGCTACTAATTACTGCTGTTTGAATCAGATATCTCAATGCTAAAAACACCTTTAGAATCATTTAATTTCAAGGAAGGGTATAGGCTTTATTAAAAAAAATGTGTAAGGAAATATTTCCTGAATGTGGTTACTGAGGAAGATATTTACATCAGGATGAGACCATAGAGGCATTCATAAGACAGGTGACTGAGACAAAAGACAAGTAGCCTGACTTTAGTAATTAACTTTTCATCTATATAATTTTTCAGTAATGAAACATTGAAGCAGTAATGAAACAGTGAAGCTACAGACATCAGGCTATGTATGGTCTTCACTTTTAGTAAAGGCAAAATATGTTGTTATCAGCCATGTAAAGGTTAACCACTTGACTCTAAGATTATTGCTTAATTCGCTGACCCCAGAATTCTATGAAATAGAATAAAAACTCAAAGAACTTACCCATATTTTGTGTAACTGGTGATGAATCTGTTAAACACAACATTATATTTGAATCCTGAAAATAAGTTTATAAATATGTAATTTTTTATTTATTAAGCATATAATTTACTTATAGTTAATCATTGAAAACTGGAAGCTTTATCATTTTCACTATTAAAACAAGAGGGCCATGATGGCCCTATATTGCTCACCTGAATATGACTGCTTTTAACAAAGTTGCTATTGACCTGGTTAATTGACCCCAGGTGACACATATTCAAACTTTGCCTAGAAATTATTGAAACAATCTTTCTGACAAATTTCAAGGTTATTTGGACTGAAAGTGTAGCCTCTAGAGTGTTAACAAGGTTTTTCCATATTTGGGCTCTGTCACCTAGTTTTTGACCCCAGATGATCCATATCCAAACCTGAGCTAGAAATCATCAAAACAACCTTTCTGACAAATTTCCAGGACATTTGGACTGAAAATGTAGCCTCTAGAGTGTTTACAAAGTTTTTCAATATTTAGGCCCTGTGACCTAGTTTTTTAATCCAGATGACCCATATTCAAAGCTGAGCTGGAAATCATAGAAGCAACCTTTCTGACAAATTTTCAGGTTATTTGGAATTAAAATCTTAACTCTAGAGTGTTAACAAGGTTTTTCCATATTTAGCCTCTGTGACCTAGTTTTTGACCAAAGAAGACCCATATTAGTACTTAGAGCTAGAAATCATCAAAACAACCTGTCTGACAAATTTCCAGGATATTTGGACTGAAAATGTAACCTCTGGAGTGTTAAAATGGTTTTTACATTTCAGGGCTCTGTGACCTAGTTTTTGATCCCAGATGACCCACATCCTAATCTGGGCTAGAAATCATTGAAACAACCTTTCTGACAAATTTCTAGGACATTTGGACTGAAAATGTAACCTCTACAGCATTAACAAGGATTTTCTACTTTTTGGCCCTGTGTCCTAGTTTTTGACCCCACATAACCCATTTTCAAAACTGAGCTAGAAATCATTAAAACAATCTTTCTGACAAATTTCCAGGATATTTGAACTGAAAATGTTACCTCAATGCGTGTTAACAAGGTTTTTCCATATTTGGGGTCTGTGACCTAGTTTCTGACCCCAGATGACCTTTATTCGAATCTGAGCTAGAAATCATTAACACATTTTTTCTGACAAATTTCGAGAATATTTGGACTGAAAAGTAGCTTCTAGAGTGTTAACAAGTTTTTTTCTATTTTTGGGCTCTGTGACTTAGTTTTTGATTTCAGATGACACATATTAAAATTTATCCTAGAAATCATTGAAACAACCTTTCTGACAGATTCCAGGTTATTTGAACTGAAAATGTTACCTCTAGAGTGTTAACAAGGTTTTTCCATATTTGGGCTCTGTGACCTAGTTTTTGACCCCAGATGACCCAATTCTGAACTTGAGCTAAAAATCATCAAAACAACCTTTCTGACAAATTTCCAGGATATTTGGACTGAAAATGTAACCTCTAGAGTGTTAACAAGGTTTTTCTATTTTTGGGCTCTGTGACCTAGTTTTTGAACCCAGATGACCCATATTCGAACTTGAGCTAGAAATCATAGAAACAACTTGTCTGACAAAATTCCAGATTATTTACACTGAAAATGTTACTTCTCCTTCTGCAAGAAGATTTTCAAAGTTTTCACTATATAAGCCTATGTAAAACCAATGACCCCGGGGTGGGGCCAAATTTGACTCCAGGGGTATAATTGGAACAAACTTGGTAGAGGTCCACTAGACAATGCTACATACTAAGTCTTAAGGCTCAGGGCCTTGTGGTTTCAGACAAGAAGATTTTCGAAGTTTTTCCTATACAAGCTTATGTGAAACCAATGACCCCAGGGTGGGGCCAAATTTGACCCCAGAGGTATAATTTGAACAAACTTGGTAGAGGTCCACTAGACAATGCTACATACCAAATATCTAAGCTCTATGCCTTACAGTTTCTGATAAGAAGATTTTTAAAGTTTTCCCTATATAACTCTATGTAAAACAAGTTACCCCTGGGGCGGGGCCTTTTTTGACCCAGAGGCCATGATTTGAACAAACTTGGTAGAGGTCCACTAGACAATGCTGCACACCAAATATCTTAGCTCTATGCCTTACAGTTTCTGACAAGAAGATTTTTAAAGTTTTTCCTATATAACTCTATGTAAAACTAGTTACCCTTGGGGCGGGGTCATTTTTGACCCCAGGATCATAATTTGAACAAGCTTGGTAGAGGTCCACTAGACAATGCTACATACCAAATATCTTAGCTCTATGCCTTACGGTTTCTGACAAGAAGATTTTTAAAGTTTTTCCTATATAACTCTATGTAAAACAAGTTACCCCTGGGGCGGGGCCATTTTTGACCAAGAGGCCATGATTTGAACAAACTTGGTAGAGGTCCACTAGACAATGGTACACACCAAATATCTTAGCTCTATGCCTTACGGTTTCTGACAAGAAGATTTTTAAAGTTTTTCCTATATAACTCTATGTAAAACAAGTTACCCCTGGGGCGGGGCCATTTTTGACCCCAGGATCATAATTTGAACAAACTTGGTAGAGATCCACTAGATGATGCTTTATACCAAATATCAAAGCTCCAGGCCTTGTGGTTTCTGACAAGAAGATTTTTAAAGATCCAACTTTTAAAATCTGTTTTTAGCTCCTGTGACCCAGAAATGCAATGAACCGGAACCATTTGAACAAACTATGTAGAGCTTCATGCAAGGAACATTCTAGGCAAGTTTCATTAAATTTTGCCCAGTGGTTTCAGAGGAGATGTCGTTTGTATGAATTGTGGACGACGGACGGACGGACGGACGCCGGACAATCAAGGATCCTAAAAGCTCACATGAGCATGCTCAGGTGAGCTAAAAATTGACCATTGCTGCAAAATTTATAATGACTGAAAAAATCTAATCTAATATGCTATCATTTGTTCCTAAAGTGACCTATAAATGACATAATTTAATTAAACTTCAACATTTTCCAATTACACCTTAACTGTTACAGATTTTATTAACAATAAGGAACATATTATCTGTTTCTTAATGAAAACATTAAACAGTGTGCACTTTGTACCTATTATATCAGATCTGAGTGCTTTGTTGATCTGTAAGGTAAGTGTCTGTACATCTCTTTCATCTATCCTTCCAACAAAACTCACTTCCCAGTGATACCTATACCGCAGGAGAACATCTCCTGTTGCTGGTATAAACACCTTGTAATTATAGGGGATGCCAGGTTTGACCACTGACAGTGACGTCTGGAAAAATGTTGCTGAAGGTGCCGATACAACCACTGGACTTAACAGATCAACACCAATATGGACATAATAGGTCAATCCATATACCTCTTCTCTAGAGGAAAAAAAGAAAGAAAGCAAAGTGAATTTTTAGATTTAAAAACTTATCCTGAATAAGCAAGTCAGAAAATAAGTTATTTAACACCATCTTACATGAGCTGTTAAATAAACTGTCTAACCTGAGCTCTGATAAACACTGTCTTCCCTGAGCTCTGATATACACTGTCTTCCCTGAGCTCTGATATACACTGACTTCCCTGAACTCTGGTATACACTGTCTTCTCTGAGCTCTGATATACACTGTCTTCCCTGAGCTCTGATATACACTGTCTTCCCTGAGCTCTGATATACACTGTCTTACCTGAGCTCTGATATACACAGTCTTACCTGAGCTCTGATATACACTGTCTTACCTGAGCTCTGATATACACTGTCTTACCTAAGCTCTGATATACACTGTCTTACCTGAACTTTGGTATACACTGTCTTACCTGAGCTCTGATATACTGTCTTACCTGAGCTCTGATATACACAGTCTTACCTGAGCTCTGATATACACTGTCTTACCTGAGCTCTGATATACACTGCCTTACCTGAGCTCTGATATACACTGTCTTACCTGAACTCCGGTATACACTGTCTCTTCTTAGCTCTGAAATATACATCTTACCTCACCTGAGCTCTAATAAACAATGTTTTACCTGAGCTCTGACATACACTGCTTCACCGGAGCTCTTACATCAACTGTGTCACCTGAGCTCTGATGTACACTTTGACAAACAATGTCTTACCAGAGCTCTGATATACACTGCTTCACCTGTGCTCTTACATCCACTGTTTCACCCTAGCTCTGATATACAATGTCTTACCTAAGCTCTGACATACACCGTTTTATCAGAGCTCTGATATACACTATCTATTCAGAGCTCTGATATACACTCCTTTACCTGAGCACTGATATACACTGGTGAAGCTGAAAAAGTGTGTTAAATATAAGAAGATGAATTTCAAAGCATTTGAATTACTTACTTTTCATTGAGGAAATATCTTTCTACTCTGATGATATGTATGATGCAGTGACCCGGAGTACATTCTGCAAGATAATAAAAGAAAATAAAATATTCAGGCAATATAATAATACATATACTTCCAGTAAAAACCTTCATGTTCAGTTCATAAAAAGAGCTTTTTTTCCTAAATTTCTAAAATGAAGAGAGTTTTCAAATACATTTCTCCTCTGATACATTTGTATTTTGTGTACAAGGAAAAACACCAATCACATTGCTGTTCAGAATGAGAGTTATTTATTTAGTTTAAACTTATTCTAATCTTTTACATCCATTTAGAAACAAGATTTTGCAAAAACTCAAATCTTACTAAAAAACATTAAAAAAATCATAAACAATGATAATTTTCATAAACAAAAACTTAAGGCTAATTTTATACACACTAGCTACATTGTTTGTCCATAGTGCTTGTATAGCCATTGTAAAGTCTGTGATATTTTCTTTGTAAACATAATCTTTGATCAGAAGTTCGTAATGGAATCTGTATCGACGTTCCAAGAAGCCATCATAGATAACAACGCCCTGCACTCCTGTCTCAATACGGGTCTTAAGCACAGCATCATCAGGGGAAGTAACTCCAGCAGCATCAAGGAATGATCCATTGACAGTAATGTAATAAACTATCAGGGTGACCTCAATACTGGAATCAAAATGAATGATTTTGCTACATGTCCTCTTAGATAAAATATACAAATAAAATGGCACATTCTCATCATACAGTTTATAAAGAATTTGGAAAAGATTCTGCTATGTAATATCAACAAGTTACATTAGATTAAGTTTAGATTTTGAACATACAAGAAATACCTATATATTAAAGTAAAACCAAAATTATGATAGATGTTACAAAAAGTCAAAAGTGGAATAAAGACAATGAGTATTCTGACTCAGAATAAAGGCATCAAACCTAACAGAAAATACTCTGTAACTTACGCCTTGTCACCGATGTATTCCTCCGTTTTCTTGATACTGACAAAATCTCCACCAGAACAGTTTAGCTGAGCTACACCTTTAAGGTAATAAAAATAAAATTAAAACAATGTCATTTTTACAGTAAACATAATGCACTCATCATTTCAGTGAAGTAAAAGTCTGATTGTCATAGGAGACTTTTTTCAATTCAACCAAAAAAATAAAAAATCAAGTTAAATCCAGTAAATATAATGATAAGCTTTCCCCTATCTATAGAGAACTGTGAACAGGTTAAAACATCTATCATACTGCTGTTCATTGTCCAGACATCACACAAGATGTCCTCCATCTTCAGCTGGTCCTCAGTGGTCAGTCTTGACCCTTCAATCATAAAGGAGAAGCTGTATCTAAGATCAATCAAGCGCGACACATCTCCTCGGTACACCTTGGTGTTGTAACGTTTCCTCAGAACTGTCTCCAGCTGGCTCAGGCCTGGCTGCCTCACTGCCATTGGGCCATTCAAGAAATCCAATTTGAGTTTGTAATTTACTCTTAAAACATCAGTACTGCAAAAATAGAAAAATTTAAACCCAATCAGATAATTGAAATCAATTTTTACAACCTATACACAACTAAAAGAGTTAATGCCTTAATATTTATGTAATTTAAAGAAATAATAAAATCTTACAGTGTCATACTGGTATCTAATTAGACAGATTTTTTGTTACACATGCAACTGAATTCTTAAATCTTTTCTTGTTAACACATATATCTGCATTATGATTGATAACAAAGATTTTCTGCAAAAGTGTAAACAAAAAATGTAATGAAAATTTGATTTCAGTTCTCAGTTCTACATTTTCTTTTTCTAAACCTACCCAATATCATCAATCATGCTTGTGGTATCTTGTATCATCACAATCAGTTTGATACTGGTCACAACTGTGGCTGTGAGAATAAAATATAGATAGTTCATATGTCTTCAAATTGTTCATACATGTATGTCAAAGAAAAAATATTCAACAAAATACACATTTACATAATCACTGTGAGTGCTGGCAGACTGGTACTCATTTTTGCAATGAGTTTGCACAGCTTGCAATATATCTAAAACAGTTATTACATAAAATCTTTAGGACCAGCCTTCTGACACTTTTCAAAAACTTCTTCTGGCTAATATTGATGAAGTTGCAGAATCTAAATCAGATTGCTAAGAAATGACACTTTGTCCATTTCTATTAATTATTATTCATTCCTCCTAAATCTTGAACATGACTTACCATCATTTGCATCAATCCAAGCATCTCTAATGACATCATTCATATCATTAGCCTGGTACTCATCATTCACCATCTCTATATATGCTGAGTAGACTTTATCCTGGTAGTATGACACAGGTGTTGTTGTTGTTGGTATCTCAGTGGTTGTTGTTGTAGGTTGTAATGATGTTGTGCCACACTCATTTGCTACATAAAACAGTCACAACAAACACTGAGTTAATATTACTATTAAAAATGTCTAATGAACAATTTTCTGTAAAACCACTTTCCTGTAACAGGCAAAAAAATACCAGCAAACTTTTTTATTTTTGAATATTAGTAAACTGCTTCTTTCTTTTTTCTCTCTCATAAATGCATAATCATATGACTTGCACATGTTTTCACAAATATCTACCACTGACAGAAAGCACAAAGGCCTCTTTAAAGTTTTGTTCTAATGACAGAGAAGGAAAAACTATACCCTACCATCAGGCCTGGTCATTTCAAGCTGACACACATTTCTGGACTGTTGGTTGCTCTTAAAAACAATAGCTCCTGTCACCATTAAAGGTGTCTTCAGGATTCCATTGATCTCTACAAGTTTTGAATCACTCTGTAGAGTAACAGACTTGTGGTATGATGCGAAAGTTCCTGCCAAGTTTGTTTCTTGACCCTTAGAATACAAACGACCGTGGATGGAAGGACCAATATTTGGATGGGTTATGCGAAGGTAGAAAATGGAAGGGCTGGAGTCAGATGGACAAGTGTAATTACCAGTCCATACACTAGCAATATTTTCTGCATCTGAAACAAGAAAAATAATTATGAAGTCTTTCTTTTAAAATAAATCTAGTTCTTGTTGACTTATGACATTAAATCACTTGAACTGATGCACTGCTTTATGGGCCCTATTTAATTAAACATTTTAGCTATTCTATATCCTTAATGAAATTTCAACCAGTAACTTTCTTCCAAAGTCTCTGAAAATTTTCAATTTTGAAAACAATGGTTGTATCTAAATACAAATACCTAATTCTGAATTAAAAAAACGATTAAGTTCTGAATACAACTTGTTTCTTAAAACAAGACATTTCCTTTCTGTCATGCAAAGATTTTGAATAAAACTTACTTCTGAAATAAAAATACATACTGTCATATTTAGCACATGTATCACTCTGTCCTGCCTTTGGAATATTACAGTTTGGTCCCTGGAACCAAGGGAGGCAAGTCTGTTGTCCTCGTCTGGAGCAGGTGAAATGCCCTGGACATGCAGACAAAGTTGTGGTTGCTAATGTTGTAGTACTTGTTGTAGAAGGGGTTGTTGTTGTGCTTGTTGTACTTGGTGTAGTAGTAGTTGTTGTTGTTGTTGTTGTTGATGGGGATGTACTTGGAGTTGTTGTTGTAGTAGAGGTTGTTTTCCTTGTTGTTGTTGTTGGAGTAGTAGTTGTGGAAGTCGTGGTTGAACTGGTAGTAGGTGTGGTTGTTGTTGAAGTTGTTGTTGAACTGGTGGAGGGAACTGTTGAAGTTTTCAGTGTAGTTGTAGCTGCCACAGTAGATGATTGGGTCGATGAAGCAGTTGATGTTACTGTTGAGGGTGAAGTGGAAGATGTCGTAGATGTAGTTGAAGAGACTGTTGATGTGGCCGGTAAAGTTCTCGGTGCCGGTGACTTCTTTGTTGTTACAGTCGAGGAGACAGTAGATGTTTTGGTTGTCTTGGTAGATGTACTTGGAATAATGGTAGAGGTAATGGTTGGTGTTGTAGTAGAGGTCGTAGTTGGTGTTGTTGTGGAGATGGTGGTTGGTGTTGTTGTAGATGTGGTAGTTGGTGTAGTGGTCGAAGTCGACGTTGATGTAGAAGTTGAAGTTGATGTACTAGTAGATGTGGTTGGAACTATCTCACACCTTGCCCCCTTGTATCCTGTAAGGGAACAAATATATTCAATGAAAAGTTATGAAAACAAAATACATTTCAAGAGAAAAAATGCAAAATTTTTCAGAATTCCAATGATATTTTATTGTTCATTACACCTGGTGTTAGAAGATGCTGAAGTCAGAAGATAGAACTTGATATACTGTGTCAATCAAAAAACACCCTATTAACTTTTATCAGTCTGTCTTAGTGAGTTTCCTGTTTAAAGTTAAGATGATACCTACCTTGGTTACAGCAGCAAGTGAAATCATCAAGGTTACTTCCATGCCTGTAACAACTACCATGTCCACTACACCAGTCAATGTGAACTGAAACACACAAAACCATGGGAAAAAGTCATACTGCAACCTGAGAACAAGTTTTAAAGCTGCATAAAAACAAACAGTCTCTCTGCCTTTGCTTTTCATAATTTATGCATCTTAACAGTTTTGCCCTCAGACAACTTTTGAATTCATTATAGCTTTGCTTATTGTTATCTGAGATGTTTTCCTGATTTATCATATGACTTATGATTCAAATTACATAAAATATCATCATAAATATTGCTTCAATCACAGACTTTGAATTCAATTCACCCTTTTAATGTCACTACAATAATCTTTTAAATCCCATTAAAATTGGGTTTGTTACTTTCTTTAATGTACACTGAAGTTTTTATGCAAGAAAGTCTTTTGATAATTCAGCTACTAATACTGTGGTTTTAAAAGACAAATATTCACATTTATTTAAATCAATGGACAGTTTAAATTTTATCAGATAAGGTACAGCTGAAATAAAGTCTTTGCAGACACTGACAGACAAAAGCACACCAACATAAATGTCTAGCTTTGCTGAAATAATTGTTCCTTTATAATTTCTTATTGCTGCCACGGACATCTACCCCCAAAAGAGTCAATTAGCAAACCACTCACAAATCAAGTAACTGTTCAACAGCTGATAGATAAACTAGCATGTTTCAATCACAATTCAAGAACAATTTACGCTATATATCAATTTTTTTCTAGCAGGTATCAAACACAACTGAAAAATAATTTCCTCTAAATATAAACAATACCCCCATTTATTGTAAAGGCATTTATCTCTGTAATGTTGAACAACAAACATCTTAAACAAGAAATTATCTACAACTCCCTTAAATTTATCAGTAGAAGCATTAATTATCAATGCTTTCGTTACGTTAAAATTCATTTATAAAGTATAAATCGGCCTTTGATTTGTTGAACTAAATAATTTACCTGCGACTCTCCTTAGCTGGACAGGGCAGGTTAGGGGAGCTCCACTTTTTAATTTGAACACTACAAAACCTTCAATCAATACTGCACTCATAACTTTTCCATCCAGTTCAACCTCAGTGAAATTTCTACCCGCAACTTCCTGTGTGATCACATTATCACTCTGTAGCGTCAGAAGCCTGAATGCATAAGCATAAGCTCCGGACATAGAAAATCTATGTCCAAATATAGCCACAGTTCCAACAGTGTCTATTGTATCAGATTTTGTGATATTCATCTTAAAAACAGTTTTTGTATTATCATCTGCACATGTGTAATTTCCATCCCATTCACTCGGAACTAGTTCTGATGCTGAAAAACGAACTAAAATTGAAGTTGTCTGCTCATTTGACAACTGGCAATACAGTTTATCCTGAAAAGTTCTGCTAATATTTGAATTTTTTTTGACAGATTCATAAACTTTATAGTATGACAGGTAACTTCTCCCGTTTTTGTCCCTTCTGAAACCTGACATGATGTTTCAAATATAATTCATGCGGAATTTCTAAATTCATGTTTTTGCCTCACCTATGAGCTTACAGTTTTAAAGCTAGCAAACATTACAGCAACACAAACAATCAAATTCACAAAATTCAAGGCAGTGCTTTATTTACTTAAGAAATAAAGGTTGAAGGGCATTATGGGAAACTATCATAGCTATTTTTATATGTACAGAAAATGTATAAAATTTCAACGTCAAGTTGATATACTTGCATATGTTACAGGTTACTCTTGATTTTTGTTTGTATTTTTTATGGCTGCAACATAGTCTTACCTTAAAATTGTGCACGCATTCAATATCAAGGCAAACATATTCTGTATACATCATTAAAGGATTTGTATTTCTTTTCATACATTTAAAAGTGAAACAAAAATCAAATGTCTAAGTCTCTAAGATAAATTCAGCACTGCCTTACATCAAGCAAGCGATCTACATCAACTAGAAGGGATGAACAAACATATTTCAGAATGTCAAATGAAAGCTGTACAGATCTGAATGAAGGTCTGGTTTGAAAATACTTAGTCATTCTCTTGTAGTCAGAGTCAACACAACATACAAACATTTTCTTGATAGTCGATACTTATTTGTGGTAGCTATTTAACAAAAAATTAAAAGTAGATTTGATTTTAGCTATATACATTATACTTTCAGTTTTTTCAAGGCATATGTTTCACAAAAAGAAATACTGGTAATGAGGTCTGTGAACATTCATTGTCATTATGAAAACTCTATCTATTTAATAGATAATGGTAGAATTGTGTTTGAAAAACAGATTAAACAACTCCATTTGTATGCTTCGATAAGAACAATATGGTATTTTATTTTCTGTCATAAACAACAGTTAAATCAGATCTATCTTTTGTCATCATATAAAGACAAAAAATTTAAACAATGGCAAACATCTCTATCTCTAGGGTCCAATTCTGACATCTTGACTACAGACACTCTTTTGAGCTCTTATTTTACTGGCTCAAAGCTCTGTTCAAATTTATATGGACTTACAATTGAAGTTATTACACTCAGCTACCCCTCCAGGAATTATTGTGTCACAATTAACCCCAGTCCATCCTGCCATACAAATCTTGTGACCAAGGGGTCCACAGGTGTAATGCATGCTGCAGTCATCCACTGGGGTACATGGGATGGGTTTTGGTGTTGTTGTTGTTGTAGAAGTGGTGGTAGGTCCATTCTCACAATACCGGCCTTTGTAATCTAAAATGGTGTATATTGCACATTTTATATTAAAAAAAGATATATAAATATAAAGATACGGTAAAGACATAACAGGAGGTGTCAGAGAGGTTCTTTATAATGACCTCTTCCTAATGGAAAATAACCTATACATATAAATAATGTCTTGCAAGACTGTAATTTCTTCGAATACTTTTCTGGGTAAAACATTTGAAATCACAGCAGCTTGTGTAATCACCTAGGTTTCTACCAACCTTGATCACAGCAGCTTGTGTAATCACCTAGGTTTCTACCAACCTTGATCACTCATCTAGGTTTCTACCAGCCTTGATCACAGCAGCTTGTGTAATCTGACACCTTAATTTCTACCAACCTTGATCACAGCAGCATGTGTAATCTGACACCTTAGTTTCTACCAACCTTGATCACAGCAGCATGTGTAATCACCTAAGTTTCTACAAACTTTGATCCCAGCAGCTTGTGTAATCACCAAATTTACTACCTACCTTTTTCACAGCAGCAAGTGTAGTCATTCAGATTACTGCCAGATCTGTAACAACTCCCATGTCCATTACACCAATCCTGTTTCACTGAAAATATATATTTATGGTTAAAATCAGTCTTAACTATACTCTATGGTCCTAAGAGACTTTGATTAACACAAAACTAAGGTTTTAAAAAATGTTAAAAATTACTTGTTTAGTTTTCACATGAAATATAAGACATAATCTTTCTTTGTAAATATAATGTATACGAAATTACATACTGATATATTAAAACTTATAAACAGATTTTACTATATTATACTATTTCAGCGTAAGATTAAATTAAGGCTGTTATTTCTACAGAAACTTATTTCACCTGCACAAAAGCTCTGATCACATATCAAATTAATTATTGACCAGATAAAATTCTGGAAATTAATGTACATTTATAATTTCATGACATTTATACACACATTTACTATTAACTTATCATAAAAGAAATGGCAGATTAACCTATATGCCAGTCATTTTTTACTTTAAATTACACAAACATGTCATTAGTAAAATCATTAAATGTCAAAATATCAAATTTAATTATAACTATTAAAATTTCTTATACAATGTAACTGATTCTGAAATTCTTCACAAAGAATTCTGCATAAATCTATCATGCACAGCAAACCCAAACACAAAAGCACATTTAGCTAAAGCAGCATGCTCAAACACTGACCATAGAAATTTATATTTTTACTGTATCTTTCAAATTAATTTTATGGTATTATATATGAGCATACTGCTTTAATGTTACCTGCAGTACGTCTTAGCTGAACTGCACAGCTTAACGCCCCTGTATCTAATGTGAAAACCACAAAACCCTCAATTAGAACAGGGGATTTCAGCTCCCCATCCAATTCAACATTTGTAAAGTTTCTACCAGCTACAATATCTCTGATCACATGATCACTCTGAAGCGTTAAAAGCCTAAACACATATGCGTAAGCTCCAGACATAGAAAACCTATGTCCGTCAATTAGAACAGTTCCAACAGTGTCTATTGTATCAGATTTTGTGATGTTCATTTTAAATTCAACTTTTACATTGTCGTCGTTACATGTGTAGTTTCCACTCCATTCACTTGGCACTAAGTCTAATGCTGAAATGTTTAGAAATATATATAAAAGTCATGATTTTTTTATAAACATTACCACAGAATATTTGGTACTGCTGAAATTTTGGATACCACTGAAAGTACACTTCAAAGGCCTGAAATGACTCATGTGAAATATTTCCACAAGACGATTCTAGCATCACTACATTCACTCACTACTATTCTTGCCACCTCAACTATTATAATCAAAGTTTGCCATGGCAACTGTTTTTTCAATCTAAAAACCTCTGTTAACTTTTAAATGGTAAGTTTTCAGCACTAAGTTTGATACACTTTACATTTGTGTAGAAACAGATAGTTAAAGTTACAGGGAAATGAGTCTTATAATTTATCCAAGCTCAAAAAACTGTTAGCTTTTAACTATTTTTCCACTTCACTGACTTAAAAACCTGTTTTTTTTTCTTTACTCACAGTTGAAGCTGTCACAATCAGCCTTCCCTCCTGGTAACATTGTTTCACAATCCATGCCTGTCCACCCTTCTAGACAAACCTTGTTTCCATGGAGATCACAGGAGTAATGCATACTGCAGTTGTCTGCTGGTGTACATGGTTTTACTGTTGTTGTGGATGGAGTTGTTGTTGTTGTGGTAGTTGTTGTAGTAGTTGGGGTAGTAGTTGTTGTTGTGGGAGTTGTTGTAGGTGTTGTTGTTGTTGTGGTAGGGGTAGTTGTGGTGGAGGTGGTGGTAGGGGTAGTTGTTGTTGTGGAGGTGGTGGTAGGGGTAGTTGTTGTGGAGGTGGTGGTAGGTGTTGTTGTTGTTGTGGAGGTAGTGGTAGGGGTTGTTGTTGTTGTAGTAGTAGTTGTTGTTGTTGATGTTGTTGGAGCAATTTCACATGACTGGCCTTTGTAACCTAGTAAGAAGAATTTCACCTTATCATTTCACTTTTATCCTAACCCACTTCTGTGACATAAAATATCAGTGCCAGTAAAAGAACTTATTTTAAACCTATGAATCAAGTTAGAGAAAGCAGCAAATATAACTTTCTTTGACACAAAGCACATGGCTTTATTATGGCAAATAGAATAGCCTCAGAGCCATTATAACTATCTGTCATTGTATTGAAAGTAGTGGTTAGAATTTCTACAAATGTGACAACTTTTTCTTGTCTATCATTGGGGCAGGTCATCATATCTGTAACCTTATTTCACTGACTTGTCTATCATTGGGGTATGTCATCATATCTGTAACCTTATTTCACTGACTTGTCTATCATTCAACTGGAACAGAACTGTTTATCATTTAAGTGATATTAACTGAAAAGTTATAACAAACAGAAAGATAAAGAGTGCAGATCAAAATAAGTCTGCATGATTTGAAAAAGCTTTAAATGCTATAGAATGATGAAGCAGATAGCCCCTTTTAACATTCACCAATCAATATACTTGTAGGTTGATCAGTGTCTGCATTGGTCCTAAAGGCAAATACAACTGTCAGAAGGGTAGGAGTTATTTTCTAATATCAGAAAGTCAATTTTGTATCGCAATGACATAATAATGCCAGCATAAACAGAGCCACTCACCTGGATCACAGCAACAAGTGATATCATTTAGATTCCCTCCATTCCTATAACAACTACCATGGCCACTACACCATTCCTTAGTAACTGAAATACATAACAGATGATGACCATTTAATTAGTGTAGAGAAATAAACAGAAAATGATTGTTTTCACATATTACAAATCTTCAAATAAATGCTTTCTTTCAAGTAAATCATTTTACCACTTTACTACACCATGCTGTGATAGTGCATAAAAAGCTTGAGAAATCAAACGTTTCATTCACTCATCTTATTTTCTGACTGGCCAAGAACTGAACCTCTGAACTGCATGTTGTGGCAAGGTGCAATTTACAAAGAAACCTTCCAATTGTCATTCCTGTACCTCCTTTCTTCAAGTAAAAAAAAAAAAAAATTCAAATTCCCTTTGAGACTAAATATATATATTTCTCAGGTTACTATGCTCTAAATCACAGCTGTTCAAATGACTAAAGTGATGATTGCATCATAGCAAAATTTTAATAACAATTTCAAGAAGTAAATATGAATGCTATATTAGCTTACCAAGACATGAGAGTACAAGCTTACACAAACTAATCAAACACAAAACAGAATTTGAAATTATGATGGTAATGTTTTAGCATATATAGCAACCACAAGCTTGAATGATATGAACTGATTGATAAAAGACAAAAGGCAATTAATGTGAAAGGAAAATTATCCTTACTAACAATCAATAATACCTAATAACGTTTGCTGGAGTAAGGATCATACTAAAGTTTGCTCTAAATGCAAATGAACTGTTTTCTGTAATTCTGAAGGGGACAAAATTCTGTTACGTTTATTACAACCATAACCTTTTACCCCAATACTCTAGTTTTCCCTAAATATGTATTTAGTACTGAGATGTAAAAGAAAAAACACGAGTTAAAAATGACTCAAATCTGATGTTTTCTATGACAGGGGTTTATTTAACCTATCATAAGCAAAACTAATCCATAAGCTCAGGTTTCAACTACAAAATGTTCAAAGCAAGCAACTTTAAGCAGCTATAAGCAATACCTGCAATTCTCCGCAGTTCAACCGGACAATTCAAAGTTCCGCTGTCCAGAGTGAATATCACAAAGCCATCAATAAATACAGGACTTCGTACATTGGCATCCAACTCAACATTTGTAAAGTTTCTACCAGCAACTACTTCTCTGATCACATGATCACTTTGAAGCGTTAAAAGCATGAATAATGAAGCGTATGCACCAGACATAGAAAAGTTATGTCCGCTAATGGAGACAGATCCAACAGTTGCAATGGTGTTGGATCGTGTAATATTCATGGCAAACACAGTATTTATCCCATCATCTGGACATGTGTAGTTACCACTCCATTCACTAGGTACAAGGTCAAAAGCTGAAACAATATGTAACTGAAAGTGATAACATGCAGAAATGTTTCACATTTCAATTATTAACTATACTGCAGAGAAGCAATTGAAGCATAAGCAACTGAAACTCAAGCACTGATCAGCATGCTAATGAGTGAAAAGCAGCAAAATAAAGCAATAACATAAAATCTGCAACAAAGCAATGACAGCTTAAACACAGCAACGGAATATAAAAGCACTCAAAACAGAGATGAATGTGTGACTGCTTCAAGTGAGTCATGAAACTATACAGTTGCTAAAATGGCTGTTTTCTAAGTTAGCAACTGCAAAGTTTTTCTTCTCTAGTACCAGTGCTTATTTCTAATGTTTGCAACAATTTTTTTCTTGCCTACTTACTTCTGAAATTATCACATTCAGCATCGCCCCCTAAAATTTTAGTGTCACAGTCTGCCCCTGTCCATCCTGGTAAACACCGCCTCTCACCATGTGGACCACATGAGTAATGCATACTACAGTTGTTTACAGGTGTACAAGGAATTGTTGTTATTGTAGTTGTAGGTGTGGTTGTCGTTGTAGTAGTAGTTGTTGTAGTAGTTGTTGTAGTGGTCGTTGTTGTAGTTGGTCCAATTTCACATAAAGCACCTTTATAATCTGTGAATTAAATATAATATATTATCAAGTAGCATTACATTATCTTTATCCATTTTGAAAAAGGTTACAGGATAATTTTTAGTGAGTGTTAATACTGGAGATTCATAAAAAGCTTCAAACTAAGAGTTAAACCAATACTGAGAAACTCTATTGTCCCAGAACACAAACATTTTACGTACAAGTTAATATTCTCTGTAACCATTTTCAATATAGAACCATTACATCTTAAAACCAACTTCTTCCCTAAACTTGCAGATATTGCTTTCACGAAAAGTAAAAGTTGACAGAGTTTTCAATGTAAACAGTTACCTTTTGATTGACCTTAACTACATGATTCTGTCCTTGACCCTTAGTTTAGTCCTTGACCCTTGTTCTTAGTTTAAGTCAGAAAGAAGCTCTCTTTTGAACATAAAATTTATGCAAATATATGAGAAAGATATACAATAAATACCAACATATACAACTGCTCTAGAAGACACTGTAACATTACACATGCATACTGTTTCATCAATGACTTTTATATATAATTTCACATTGTAAAAGACTGAGTGGAGATAAGATACAATAGAACAGAATATAGATTGGAATATGAAACTGAGCTTACCTTGATCACAGCAGCAGCTTACATTATCAATATCATTCCCATTCCTGTAACATCTTCCATGACCATTACACCAGCTTACAGTCACTGAAATGTTTGAATTTGTTATAATTATTACTGTATATATTATCACATATATTTTCTATTTTATCATACCATTGGTAAAATATTGCTTTCCAGGTTGCTGAAATCTTAATATAACTCTATAGCGCAAATTATCTTGAAAAATAAAATTTCATCTAAAGACTTGATTTTAATTCTATACTGACTATAATTTCTTTAATTCTATCTACAAAGTAAAACATATTGCTGGTTTCCAGTAACGAATATATATGTCTAAAAAACAATAAGAAATTACTGATTAAAATATTTGTAGTAATCTTTATTTTTTTTCCGGCTTTGTACCTGCTGATCTACGTAATTCAACTGGACAAGAAACATCTCCCGAGTCAGTGGTAAATATCACAAAGCCATCAATATACACTGGTGACTGTAACCTCCCATTCAGTTCAAAATTGGTGAAATTCCTACCAGCCAGGGACTCAGAAATTACATGCTCATTTTGTAGGGTAAGAAGTTTGAACTGAGTAGCAAATGCTCCCCTCATGGAAAAGTTATGACCTTCGACAGTAACAGACCCAACTGTATTTATTGTATCAGACCGTGTTATATTCATAACAAAAACAATTGTAGTTTTATTATCAGAGCATGTGTAATTTCCAGTCCACTCGCTTGGCACTAGCTCCAATACTGAAACAATATCAACAACAATTCTAGCGCTATGTAACACAATATAATTAATTTTCATTATAAATTAAAAAAAAAATATAATTAGCCACATCAATCCAATATGAAATCTTAACCAGCTAAACAACAAAATCTATACTGCTTTGTTTCAATGAGCTATACTGGTTTGTGTCAATGAGCTATACTGGTTTGTGTCAAAGTGCTATACTGGTTTGTGTCAATGAGCTATACTGGTTTGTGTCAATGAGCTATACTGGTTTGTTTCAATGAGCCATACTGGTTTGTGTCAATGAGCTATACTGGTTTGTGTCAATAAGCTATACTGGTTTGTGTCAATGAGCTATACTGGTTTGTGTCAATGAGCTATACTTGTTTCTTTGAATGAGCTATACTGGTTTGTGTCAATGAGCTATACTGGTTTGTTTCAATGAGCTATACTTGTTTGCTTCAATAAGCCATACTGGTTTGTGTCAATGAGCTATACTGGTTTCTGTCAATAAGCTATACTGGTTTGTGTCAATGAGCTATACTGGTTTGTGTCAATGAGCTATACTGGTTTCTTTGAATGAGCTATACTGGTTTGTTTCAATAAGCTATACTGGTTTGTTTAAATGAGCTATACCGGTTTGCTTCAATGATCTTTATTAGTTTGAGCTATACTGGTTCATTTTAATATATCATAGAATACTTTTGTAACTGTAACTGGTTTATTTTGGAAATGCAAAATATGATAATGGGATAAAGAATCTTATACAGGCTGGACTTTCTCACTCTACAGGGCTTAAAGAAAAATGATGTTGTGGTGCCCAGTGTCTTTCATACATTCGTTGCCAACAGTTGGCCTTTAAACAGCTTCTTCTCCAAAACATCAGGCCAAAGTGAATGGAGCTTGGCAGGGATGTTCCTTGCAATAAAATCTACCAAAATCGCTCAAAGAAATGAATTCCATGCAGTATTCTGGTTACTACTGCAACTTTAAAAATCTTCTTGGCTGCAACCACCAGGTCTAGAGCTCTGAAATTTGGTGTGTAGCATCCTGTAGTAGAACTTGACCAATATTGTTCAAACTATATCCCTGGGGTCAAAAGTCACCCTGCCCTGGGGTCACTTAATTTACACTGAATTATATAGCACAAATTTGAACCATAATGCCTAGGGCTTAGATATTTTGCATTGAGCATCATGCAGACATCCTCTATCAAGATAGTCCAAAAAATTCCCCTGGGGTCAAAACTTACCCAGCCCTGGGGTGGGCAGGGGATCCTATCTGTGTAAAATATAAAGGTTTTTAAAATCTGCTTGTAACAAACCATAGGCCCTTGACCTTAGATATTTGGAAGGTAGCACTGTATAGCTTACCTCTGCAAAGGTGTTAAAATCATGCTCCTGAGGTAATGACATCATAAAGAAATGAAGGCATTTTAAATATACATATGATGACATGTCATTAAGATTATCATCTGTTTACAATTGAATTACATAAGAGTATGAATGAATTATGAATGATTTTTTTTATCAAAATGTCTACTTAATGTCTGATAAACTAGCCATGATTAGCATAAAACTTGAACAACAACATCAAACACAACTTACCATTAACAGAGTCACAGTCTGCATCTCCCCCGGGCAACATTGTGTCACAGTCTGGCCCAGTCCATCCTGGTAAACACAACCTCTCACCATGTGGGCCACATGAGTAATGCATACTGCAGTTGTTTACAGGTGTACAGGGTATTGTTGTTATTGTAGTTGTTGGGGTTGTTGTTGTAGTAGTAGTGGTTGTTGTAGTTGGTCCAATTTCACAGGAGGTACCTTTGTAGTCTTTGAATATAAAATTCAGCATGTTGAAACATTTTTACTGTGTACATGTACTTTCCTTCACGGCATCTTCAATATTTAACACGAAAGTGTGGGACAGCTCAAAGAAGTGCTTTAAGACTGGATTTCAATTTTATTTTATCTTCTGTTAGGCAGTGGGAACAATTTACCTTGATCAGTAAGGCACAATACATTTCAGAACAAACCAAAAATGACATCAACTTCAATCAATCAGTCCCAGTACAGAATTGAAAACATCAACACCAATGAAATGTACAACACTAACTGGAATGATATTAATCAGAAGAGGTGTAAATTCATCTATACTCCGTGTATCCTCATATGACAACAAATGTTCTAATTATATACAAGCCCTGTAACACTGTGTTTCAACTGAATGTGTAAAGTGGGTTCTGAAGTCATAACTTACCCTGTTCACAGCAACAAGTGTAATCATCCCTGGCTGTACCGTATCTGTAACAACTCCCATGACTGTTACACCAGTCCACATGAACTAAAATATAACATTCACTTTGTCAGAGTATTATTATAAACTGAATCATCCAAAAGCCTTTGAGTTCTAACCTTCTAGTTTTTTTGCTTTGATTTGCCTTCAGTATTTCTGGACTTTGGGGAAATCTATGAGGTGATATTTAGGACAACTGTGTGTTTTTACAAGTTTTTTTTTTGTAAGTGGATATTTCTAAGTGGATATTTCTGTGTAAAATTTTAAATGTTTGCTACCTGAAAAATGCAGAAATTCTGGAATGTCCGAAAATATTATCAGAATGTTGTATAATGAACTCACCTACTTGATGCAATTTATATGGGCATAAAATTTGGTGAAATATTGTCCCAAAAATTACCATTTATTATCATTTACACTAATCCTTTTATAATGCACACTGGTTTGCATATTTTCTGCAAAAATTGAAATATAAAAATGGTTTTCTACATTAAAGACAAATTTGGCAGAGCCCCATTCCCATTAAAATGCAGGCCTGAGCACTTGACTAGTACTAGTACAATTTACCTAAAATACATGAATGATATTTATATAGTAATCAAATTATTAGTCAGTTCAACATCATCTCTAACACCCTGCCATATTTCTATTTTAGCCACAGCAACCTGGACCCTCGTCAGCCTCAAACTGTAGTTTGAAAGTTTTATAATTAATTCTATACAGCATTGCTACATAGAATACCTTGTGACAATATGCACATCAGACTGACCAGAAGCTACAACAGGTAATCACAATAATGCTTCCCTTCCACTTCCAATCCCATACTAGCATACAACTGACAACTTTAAACAAACAAAATGACATTTCACCTCAGTTAGTTAATTGGTCTAAGGATAAGAAAATTTCTAGAATTACATGGTTGACTCCATTACCGCTTACCATTGACCTTCAGATGAATCATTCTTAGATAAAATAATTCAATTCTAAAGTACAATATAAGTATTTTATATCTGCTTGTATTAAAGAGAAAAAAAACAAAACAATCTGATCGTTACCTGCAGTTCTTCTAAGTTCAACAGGGCAAGATAAAGTTCCAACGTCAGTTGTGAATATCACAAAACCATCAATAAATACTGCCGTCTGCACCTTTCCATTTAATTCAACATCAGTGAAGTTTCTACCAGCCAATGTCTCAGAAATCACACCACTGCTTTGCAATGTTATAAACTTGAATTCAGAAGCAAATGCTCCTGACATTGAAAAATTATGACCTTGGATTGTAACAGATCCAGTCGTGTCAATTTTGTCAGATTTTGTGATGTTCATGAGAAAAATGACACTTCTATGGTCATCAGCACAGGTGTAATTTCCTGTCCATTCACTAGGTAATAGCTCTGTAGCTGAAACAGTGACAACAACAACTACACTAGCATCCATTTTCTGTTTATCAATTCATCTGGTTACTATAGTAACACCATGCAGTCTTTCCCATGAAAGAAGTTCTTTTGAAGCAAAAGCATGCCAGTTTGAAGCAAAGGCTAAGACATTTTTCATGCATTTAACAAGCTCTCACTCAGCAATGTAAGAACTTGAAGGTAGAAATACAATGTACCACCTTTTTAAGACTCTGACCAATAAAAAATAGTCAAAGCTTAAAATCAAGCAAAATGTCTGATTTTTGTATTATGTATGTAAGATTAAATTAGAAATATATACTTAAATAATGCTCTTAAGATTACAGTACTTTTTATCTAGCCTAAAGTACCAGTTATTCTGCTGTCTGATTAATAAAATCTGGAATAACATCCAACATATCCTGGTACAGAGCTTTAATCATAATAAATTTTCCTCATTTTCTAGCTCTAAATTCCTTCTAATTTCTTATCTCTGAATACTGATTCCTGAAAAAAGGTCTATTCCTAACTTTCCTTTTTAGCCTGAAATAAAACAGCACCACAGCAAAGCATGCAATGAACAAACCAAACAAACACTAGAAAATCACATCACACAGACAGTGTAGTCCCTATCAACAGTTTCAAAGACAGGCCTACTTACAAAAGTTCTGGATAATTATTTTCTTATTTGGTAATCAACATTTCAGAGACAGACATTCTATGTCATGTGATTTACAAAATAATAACCTGGCAGAGGTTTTAAAGAAAAAACTTTCTCTGTAACTCACAACCAACAGAATCACAGTCTGCATCTCCCCCTGGAATCTTGCTGTCACAATTTGACCCAGTCCATCCTGGTAAACACAGCCGTTGCCCATATGGTCCACAGGAATAATGCATACTACAATTGTTTACAGGCGTACAAGAAATAGACGTCATAGTTGTTGTAGGAGTTGTTGTTGTTGTGGGAGTTGTTGTTGTTGTTGTGCTAGTTGTAGTTGGTGTAGTGGTTGTTGTAGTCGAAGTTGTTGTTGGTGTAGTGGTTGTTGTAGGTGTTGTGGTAGAGGTAGTTGTACTGGGTGTTGTTGTTGTTGTTGTTGTTGTTGTAGTACTTGTGGTTGTAGAGTAGAGGCAGGTTTTTCCAACATAACCTGGCAAAGAAAAAAAATAAATATTTAACAGTTGCTCTCAACAATGCCAAGAAAATGTTATTGTTTCTCTTAAGAGCATATTTAGAAAATTCTAGAAAAAAGTATTGATAAAAACCAACACTTCAAAAGCTTTTCACAACTAAATTGTATTATTGCCTGCTTGATTTACATTATGATGTAATGGTACATACTTACATATTCATTATGGGGATATTTTTCTGACAATCTTTACCAATGAAATGGCTATCAACATTAGCAGGTATAAATTACAATTCTAATTACATATTCAGACTAACCTGGGTCACAGCACCATCTGTACTCAATTCAACATTAGCAGGTATAAATGACAATTCTAATTACATATTCAGACTAACCTGGGTCACAGCAACATCTGTACTCATCTTTATTTCTCCCCCATCTATGACAAGTACCATGATTGTTACACCAGTTGTACTGTACCAGAACTATGAACAGACAGAAAGAAAACAATAGACAGGTAATTAACAATAATTGAACAACTTACAGTTAACACAAATTAGGGAGTTCCTACTAAAAGACCAGACCTAGTGAAGACCAGACCAGACCCTACTAGAAGACCAGACCTAGTGAAGACCAGACCAGACCCTACTAAAAGACCAGACCTAGTGAAGACCAGACCAGACCCTACTAAAAGACCAGACCTAGTGATGACCAGACCAGACCCTACTAAAAGACCAGACCTAGTGAAAAGCTGATCTATACTGACATTTACTGTAAAAGCAAGATTTAAAAAGGAAGTTAGTTGTTTATTGTAAAGTTTATCACACACTTTTTGTTTAAAACAAGAGAAAGTATTATAATTAGAAAACAGATGAAAACCATTAACACACACCCTATGTAATATAAAAAAACAACTTACTAGGACCACGTCTTAGCTCCATTGGACAAGTGAATTTCCCATTTTCATCATAAAATATAATTACACCATCAATGAAGACAGGAGACTGAAGACGTCCATTTAACTCAACATTTGTAAAATTTCGTCCAAAAATATCTCCCTGAATAATACCATTGCTCTGTAAAGTAAGGACCTTGAATGCCGAGGCAAAGGACCCATCGGTTGTGATGACGGAGTTGTTAATGTACATGTCCCCATTGAGATCAATCTGGTTTTCTGATGATTTTGTTATGTTCATCAAAAACCGCACCATAAATTTGTCACTTGCACATGTGTAGTTACCATTCCAAGTACTTGGAATAAATACATCAGCTGAAAAAACAGGTGTATCAATACATCAGCTGGAAAAAAGGTGTATTAATACATCAGCTGTAAAAAAGGTGTATCAATACATCAGCTGTAAAAAAGGTGTATCAATACATCAGCTGTAAAAAAGGTGTATCAATACATCAGCTGTAAAAAAAGGTGTATAAATACATCAGCTGTAAAAAAGGTGTATCAATACATCAGCTGTAAAAAAGGTGTATCAATACATCAGCTGTAAAAAAGGTATATCATCAGTATCAATAACACATTTCATGGAGGTGCATATTCAAATGAGATTTGTTTTGAAAAAATGGAAAATTATTGAAGATCAGTCAATGTATATGAATGTGAACTACACAAGTTTCTTTCAGATATATATACTGTAACCAAATGAAAAATGTAAAACATACATGTAAAATGCCAAAAAATGTTCAATAAATGTATATTTAAGGTCTTATGTTTGAGCCAGCTTCTCTGATAGGAGTCATGTACAGTATTCCTGTGAACAGTTGCAAGTTTGAATCACAAGGTTGAGCATGACTTTCAAAATTCTACCTTGATAGCTAGTACTGATTAAATCTCTCTCCAAGAAGAAATTATCAAGGCCACAGAGACATACCACTTTGCATGAATTTGTGACTTCAAGCAAAGTAAAACAAACATGATCAGAAAAATACATACAGTCAAAAGCATCACAGTCAGCTGGTCCATTTGGTATAACACTTTCACAGTTCCTTCCAGTGAAACCATCTGAACAGATTTTTTCCCCATGAGCACCACAGTTATAGTGCATTGTACAGTTGAATACGGAGGCTACACAAGGCTCTGGTGTCCTTGTTGTGGTAGGAATGGTAGGTTTCTGTGTTGTCTGGGTAGTTATATGTGTGGACCTGCGTGCAACCACTTTAGAACTACAGGTGTCACCAGTATAGCCTGCATTAAGAAATTATGAAACAATTTTAGCAGGTGAAACAATTTTAGTAGGTAACTTTGCCTTTAAATAAATCTAATAAAAACCCGAATCAATTACATTATTGTCAGAAAAAATTTAAAAAGTTAAGTTGAATATCAATCCTGAACCTCAAATTTATTCACTCACTGGCAAAAGTGTGCAAAAATATAAGATAATGACTTGGCCTAAAACTTACTATCTACCTGGACCATATAGCAATTAATATAATTTCAAATGTTTACTTGCTCTATTTCAATTAATCAAGTTATGGCAAATTATATATTTACCTGGATCACAACAACAAGAAAACTGGTCTCTTTTGGAGCCATATCTGTAACAAGTTCCATGTGTGCTGCACCAGTCTATGTAAACTGTAATAAATAAATACACATGTACTTCTTTTGAATGATCCAACCATTCACAATAATCTGTTTGAAAACTAATGTTTCAGCTGTGTTATTACCTGGTAATCATAATTATATTAGCATTACAGGAAACTAGGAATGTGATTAAAACCATTTAAATCTTCACCAAGCCTCATTTGATAAAAACCTTTCAGATTGTGCAATGTTTTAATAAAATAGTTAAAGCCCCTGTCAGATATTAATAATGTGCAGTTTTATAAGAGTGATGCCTCTATCTTTTTGTCTCCTGATCTCTTTTCCATTAATTTCTACATAAAATAATCTATTATCTTTAGTTACAGTAGTTCAAAAATTACACGGCTTTTCTTTCAGACTATATATGTAGTAAAGGCAGATAACAGCACATCTACTTCCGTCTGTCAGCTAGCTTTTATAGTGACACTGTTGTGTACAGTTTGTGATTGAAGGGACTTGAGTTAAAATCCAGCCCAAGACAAGAAGACTTTCCAGGTTACACATTGATAATAGATTCAGTTCTATCAGAATAGCTCATGTAAAGCTTAAATTATTTTTATTAAGATAAACCATCCATAGTACCTGCTTTTCTGCGGAGTTCCATGTCACATGTGTAAGTACCATTACCCTGTGCAAATATAATCTTGCCTGTGATATATGTTGGTGTATTCAAAATTCCATTTAACTCAACACCTGTTAAGTTACGATTAAAAATCATACTAGGGACTTGATCTTGACCCTGGAGGGTAAAAGTCTTAAAGAATGTTGCAAATGAGCCATCAACAGCTATAACTGCGCTGTCAATCAATATGTTGCCGACTGTTCCAATACTTAATGATGACCGGGTGATGTTCATTCTAAAAACAATAAGCTTCTTGTCATCACTGCAGGTATAATTGCCAGCCCATTCACTTGGAATAAATTCTTCTTCTGCAAATAAAATAAAACTTATTAAACAATTAATATTTTCCACTATCCCAAATATAATCATCTCTTAAAAAAATCATAAGATAAGATCTGGTGTATTGGAATGCTTCGATAATAGTTTGATGAAAGTAATGCTTATAAATTCATTTATGGCAAAACCCAAGTTATGACAAAGACAATGAAAGAAGGTTGTAAATTATTTTTAAAACAATTTTCTCTTTAGATACATCATTCATATAACTATGCAAAAAAGGCCCGTACACATGTATATTAGATCTGGTATATTTATCAGCTATATTTGCTCTGTATTTACACTACAACATAAATATAAAATACATACGATCAAAAATATCACAGTCTGCATCACTGCCAGAGATGAGAATGTCGCAGTTTTGTCCGGTCCAACCGGCCCTGCAGATCTTCTGTCCCTGTGGTCCGCAGCTGTAATGTGATGTACAGTTGTTCATAGGGCTACATGGGACAACTGTTGTAGTTGGTTGAGTAGTTGTTGTTGTGGTAGTTGTTGTTGTTGTAGGGGTGGTTATTTCTACTTCACAGTAGTTTCCCGTGTACTCTGAAGTAAACAAAAGTAAAAGAATAACACAAACATTAATCTTCTGTTTTCTATGTTAGAACTGGTTTAATATCATAGTATTTTGAGTATTTCAAAGTTAAAATTGTAAATAAAACTATCTGGTTCCAAATAATTATCATGTGTAATTATGTTTTTCCAAAATGTACAAACATGTGTAAGCAATGAATATTACTGTGAGTTGTAATTCACCAATCTCAAAATACTTTCTTATAAAACAAAAGACTAACAGTAAACCTATACAGTAATACAATAGGTGCGTCCTTTGGCAATGTTATAAAAAGCAATGATTCTAGAATTTCTTGAGCTTTTCATAAAATGATCAGAATTTCTAATAGAGTATAAAATGGATTAAACATTGCCTATATGTAAAAAATAAAGTGAAGATATACTTGGATCACAGCAGCAGATATACTCTTCTTTCTTTGGTCCATACCTCTGGCAGTTACCATGGTTACTGCACCAGTCTGTTACTGTAAACACTGAAAGACATAATGATTGGTAAAGACAACCAATGTTGCATTTATCAGCAGTGTTTTTTCAGGTATATGTAACAAACTCCTAACACGGGATTAAATCCCTGCAGCAGAATTTGACCATTCCCCTTTCAACTTGAGTAAAGGTCAGAAATTTGCAAACTGGTCAAAAAAGGTACACATAATGATAAAACTTGAAGGAACTCTCAATGACTGATTAAACATACATAACTCTCTATGACTGATTAAACATACATAACTCTCTATGACTGATTAAACATACCTCTATGACTGATTAAACATACATAACTCTCTATGACTGATTAAACATACATAACTGTCTATGACTGATTAAATATACATAACTCTCTGTGACTGATTAAACATACATAACTCTCTATGACTGATTAAACATACATAACTTTAAATCAGTCTTAAAATCAATTCTATTAAGCATCTACAGTTTTTGGAGTAAATTTTGACTTGAACTTACCTGCCTGTCTTCTCAATTCCATCGGGCAATCTTTTTTTCCAGTAGCTGTCATGAAGAGAATAGCTCCATCAATAAACACAGAGCTGTGGACACGACCATTGAGTTCCACTTTAGTGAAATTACGATTGGCTATCTGACTGCTTATTACACTTTTACTCTCAAGGGCAAATATCTTGAAGAAAGATGCAAATGACCCTTCCATGTTCAGTTTATTCTGGTCTATATACATGTCCCCTTGCACACCGATATTGGACGAAGACTTTGTGATGTTAATAATGAAGTGAATTTCCTTTTTGTCATCACTGCATGTGTAGTTACCACTCCATTCACTTGGTAAAAATGCATCCACTGAAATACCGGTTATTACTTATAAAAGTCACATTATATAAAAAATAATGATTATAATGAAAAAATATACATAATATTCCAATGAGTTCTAACAATTTCATAGCAAATTACTGTATACTAAAGAACATATCCATTGTTCACGACATAAAAAGAAAACAAAAACATTACACTCAAGATATTTGTTTCTGTAATTTTGAAGCGCACAATATGTTTGGTATAACTCACAATCATAAACATCGCAGTCAGCATCTCCTAGAGGTATCTTCTGATCACAGTGGCTTCCTGTCCACCCTGGGGCACAGATCTTCTGATCCTGGGGTCCACAACCATAGTGATGACTACAGTTGTGAACAGGTGTACACGGAATGGTCGACATTTGTGTACTTGGTGTTGTGACTACAGTTGTTGAGGTGGTGGTCGATGGCTTTGTTGTTTTTGTTGTTGTTGGTGTGGTTACAGTTGTAGAAGTTGAAGTTTTCACAGTGGTAGGTGTTGTTGATTCAGTTGTTGAACTTGTAGTTGGCTGTAAGATGAAACATGATAAAGTACCCTAGAATTTAAGGATATAAGTCTACTAACAAAAAAGAATACATGTAGTTGCTGATTATGAAGAGGCCACTTACCTGCACCTGTTCAATAGTTCTATTTATTTTATAAAATAGAATTTATGGTGACATAAATTTTGAACATCTAATAAAAATAAACAAATAATTACCTTTGTCGTCTGAGTTGTTGTTGATGGTGTTGTAGTTGATGTACTTGTAGAAGTTGATGTTGAAGTACTAGTTGATGCTGAAGTTGATGTACTAGTTGATGCTGAAGTTGAAGTACTAGTTGATGTTGAAGTACTAGTTGATGTTGATGTACTAGTTGATGTTGGGGTTGTTGATGTTGTACTTGTACTTGTGGCAGCAACTGTTGAGGCTTTCACTGTTGTTTTACTTGTTGATGTGTTTGTTGATGTTGATGGAGTGACAGTTGATGTAGAAGCAGAAGTTGTTAATGCTTGAGTAGATGCTTCTGTAGAGGTTGTTGGTCTACTTGTAGTACTTGTAGTAGATGCTGTACTCGTAGAAGTAGACGGTTCAGTTGTTGTAGCTTTGGTAGATGTCCTTGTCGTCGATGTCCTTGTCGTCGACGACAGAGTTGATGTTGATAGTGTGGTGGAAGGTGTTGTTGTTGTAGATGTTGTAGACGGAGTCGTGGTTGATGTTGTCGTAGAGGTGGTAGAAGTTGATGGTCTGGTAGTAGTAGGGGTTGGAGTGGTTGTAGTTGTGGTTGTTGTTGTAGTCGTGGTTGTTGTTGTAGTGATGTGATGTTCACACCTATCTCCTGCATAATCTGAAAAATACACACACCTTGAAATCTTGAACTGGTCAATGATATTCAAGATTAATGATATAAGTTGCTAAAGTATCTAGAAAGAACTAACAAGACTTCACAAGTTCTGTTTTTGATAGTACACACTACAATTAAATGTCAATATAAAATGTCTTTCTCTGCCATTTTCAATCTTTTACCTGTCACAGTATAGTTCATGCAAAACATGTTGTTTCCTACATAAAGTCCATGATAAAATATAACAAAAATACAATCTTTAACCAATTTATTTAAGGCTGATTTTGAGCAAAATCTATGGTGACTACAACTGGGGTATCGTTTCACTAAAACTATGTCTGGTTCAACTACAGTCTGGTTGCTCTTCACAGTGATGGTATAAAAAGCATACCATGGTTTAACCATGGTTTAACCACAGCGATTGGGTGGTCTGACTAAAGTTGCCATTTGGAATACTTCTATATATTTTTCTCTCTTTCTAGCTGAAGAGTGACCAGACTAAGGATAAACCAAACTGAGTGACCACAGTTTACAATAAAAGTCAGCCTAAATAATCTTATCAACCTTCTGAGGTTCTTCATGTAAGACAGCATGCAAGATAACTGAGTTTCTTCATGTAAGATAGCATGCAAGATAATATAAAGTTCTGAATGGCAAGAAAATAAAATCATGATCATCATTATGGTCAAAATCATCAACAACAACAACAACACAGACCCTGTATTCAGCAAAACAGTTAAAACAAAATAATTACCTTTCGCACAACAGCACATAAAGTCATTCCTGTGTGGTCCATATCTCCAACAGCTACCTCTGCCATTGCAGCCATCAAAATATGCTGCCAGAAATATCATTATTAACTTTTACCAAGTTATTTGGAAAATTTGATATGATATTTAAACCAGACTTATCAGTAAACTGTTACTCAATAAAACAATTAACAATCAGGACAATATAATTACAGTCTATATAATTTTAATCAAGAAATTTCATGTTTTATTTTCAAGAAAATTCCATATCCAAAGGGCAGATGATGTATATCAACTGATACATTGTACATTTTTAGTTAACAGAAGGGATGCAGAAAAATCTATACACTGCAACCTCTAAGGAGCAAATACATTTCAGAAAAATAATATGGGGCAAGAGACTCAGGTGACCTTCTACATACTACTTTTTCAGCAAAGGTACAGGTTTGAACCTTGGAATCAGTCATCAGGTGAGATTCATATAAGATGCCAGAACTTGTTTCCCAGTTGTTGTAAAATATATAGCCTAAAGTAAACTAACTCATCAACTTATTTGACAAACCAAACTAAAAATATATTGGTCAATGTAGATAGTAATTTGGTCTAGAGAGTCATCATGAGAGGTTGCATTGTATTTATACCAACTAAATATTATGACAGTATATATATGTTGATTAAAGGGTCTTGATTAATTCAAGTGTATAGTACAATCTGAGAAAAGGCAATTTTCTCTGTTAGTATTTCATTTTAATTTACAAGTACATGTTAAAGCCAATTACCTGCCGTCCTTCTCAGGTACATGACACATGTTTCTTTCAGGTTACTCTCTGATCCATGGCAAACTGCTTTCTGTTGATCAGATACAAATATCACAGCTCCCATCATGTTCAAGGAAGATGTAAGCTTCCCATTTAACTCTAGCCGGGTAAATATTTGCCCTCCCACATTCGTCATCAGTGGTTGTTTATTCTGAAAGAGTTGGAAAGTGGAATTTTTAACATTTCTTAAAAAAACTCTGTTTTTCTCCCATTGTCAAATCTGTAAAAGGTACCTTGTTTTTGTAAGACTCATCTTTAAAAAAAAAAGAACAAAGGAAAAATGATCTATTAAATCCAGAAATCCAGAAATCATACTCTCTGAATAGAAAATTTCTCTACAAAACCTAATGCTTTTACAGACAATTAACTTCCCTTATGAAAACAAAGTACTTGGCAATGCTGGGTTTCTATCAGTCACAAGTTTTCCTCTTACCTGGAAAAGTGTCAGAAAATGTCAGAATAATTGTTTCATTTGCACTCTGATCTGTTCAACCCATTATCAACACTCAATACAAATATGTGATTTCAATAATGAATGGGTTCTTCCATTAGAAACCAGTCACTACTGTGTTGTAAAGGTTAACTGTTTTCTTCTTTACCTGCAGTGTTAGGAATTTTGTGAATGAGGCATATACACCCATGACTGGTACCCTTCTCTGCTGTATGTACAGGTCACCTGATATCTCATTTGACATAGACTGGGTCACATTCAGTGTCACGGTGGTGTTCACACCACAGTCTGATGGACATCGGTATTCTCCCTTCCACTCACTTGTGATAAACTCATTCAAGTCTGAAAATAGGCAAAATATAATAACTTTTTCTTTACTACCAGTATGATTTTAATGACAAAAAACAATGTCAATTCTGAAAAAAAATTCTACAATCTGTTCACAAAAAAATTTATTTATCTGTCTATCTGCTGTTAAAATTAAACCCCTTGCAGGTTTGCAGACATGATTATAATTATGTAGAGTAAAACGTCTTTTGAAATAATTAACAATACTGTGTGAAAAATGTTCTCTAAGCTAATATTTATAGTATGGGAAGTATTATCAAATATCATCTTTTTAGTATACCTTCCTTATCATTTCACAGAAAATATCACAGAAACTGTGATAAGACAAACACTGTCAAGATGCTATAAAAATGAATTTATGCCTTCCCATTTCCGCAACTGATGGATTATCAGTGTCTTTCCATTCACTCAACACATAACATTTTGTCATTTTCATAGAAATGAGTTCTCCCAGAGCTCTATCTTTTAAGCCAATTTTCATTTTATCTCACAGCAATTTTTACTGACCTGCATCAATGCTGCAGTCTGCCCGTCCTCCTGGAGTGGGTGTGTTACAACCTTGTCCCTCCCATCCATACAAACATGCCTGCTGTCCATTGGACATACACCAATAATGGCTGCCACACTCATTGCGCCCTCTACAGGTTTTGTTCTGGTTTACAGGGAGATAATACTGATCATACGTCTCATAGTTCACAGAATAGCTGAAGCTTAATCTGAAAATAAAGTAAATACATTTAATTATAAGCCTTTTTCTACTGTTACATATATAAACCCTATGAACACTCTGTAGGCCACATTTCTGAAAGTTGGTCAGAATGTTTGTCCGATGGTATTGTTTAGTCAAAAATGAAGTTGACAGATCTGATCTAAAGAAAACTCTGTAAATGTACCAGTCACATGCTTACCCTGTTCTTGAGAGCATATAGCTTTAAACATAATTCTGTAATATGTACCATTTTAATAACGGTCAGTTCAACTGCCATACAGCTGTAACAGATACAGGTTTGTCATACCTACTGCTTTCTTGTGCCTTTTCAACATATGTCCTATATGAACTGTAGATTTTATCTGTAATATCTGTACATACTGGTATCAGACAATACTCACTTGCCAACTGGGGTAAATGTAAACTGTGAGATTTTAATTTAAATAAGAAACAAAATTCCAATCACCAAATTACAGAATGTATATCAGTTATAAAACACAGCAAGTATTTTTAGGTCTGTAATACCGAGAAATATTTCAATAAGTATACGGACATAAAATTTATATTGGTCAAATATATGATCTTTTCAGCACTGTACTCAACCAAATATCTCTCATTTTTCACAAAACAATGTATAATAATCTTTTTTATTCTCAGCTTATCTATTCATCTTTTCTCCAAAACAATTATACATGAAAGAAACATTAAAATGTCAAACATTTTCTAAAAATTGCAAATCTGAAGTCATCAAGAGCATGAAAGCAAGTAAATATATACTGAACCATCAAATACAGACAAATATGGAATTTTTGTATACACCTATGTACAAAGACAGAAGTAACTGTACAGTCATGTGATACAAACTGTCCAACTGGACATCAAAATTAGATATATAAAATATAAGTACCCTACAGCAAAGTTGAGCCAAATAAATGGAAACAGAATGTTTTAGATTATAATTCAAACTATTCATGTTGGTATCTATGAAATGTATTACCCTAACCTGTCAAATACTAGATAGCTTTATATAAACCTCAATATCTAGATATATCAGAAAAGTCCTAACATCAAAATGTATAAGCTTATTCTATATACTATTTTTTATGTAATTTTGACTGCTTTTTATATAAGAAAAATTACAATCAATGTAGTAGCGGCCTATTTATTTACACTCTAATAATCACCCCATGAGACTGCATGAAACACTGCATGTTTGTAAATAAAAATATCAGCCTAAAGTACTCAAATAAAAGTTTAAAAGCTATCCTTATCAGGCTGAACTGATATACTGGGCTGTCATTTAATTTCTTCTGCACATCATGACTCAAGACTTTGTTTGATGTTATGTCATCAGAAAACGAATTACAAGTTTGTTAAAAAAAATCAAATCATTTATTGTTGTTACGCAAATATTTGTAGAATCCACTTTGGTTTTTGTGCATCTTAAAACTGACACTAAAGTCATCTAACACACTTGTTAAAATATAATCTGCCTTAAAAACAAACCTTGTTGGAGGTTCATGAGTATTTCTGGAACCAGTCAAGTTCAGCTTTTGAGGTACAGTCAATGACACATTAAAGTCAGGAGATCCGACCTTGACTGTTGTAAGAAAGGTGTCAACTAGTTGGTAGGAAAATTGACCAGAAGTTGTATTTTTGTCAATATCTTCTACAGTCACCTGGAGATTTACCAAGCCTCCTGTCTGAAATGTCATGAAAATATATGTAATGATCAATAAAATTTATCAGTTAGGAACCTTATCATCACTTTTTTAACCCTAACTTTGCTAAATATTTAAAATGGACTTGTCCATCTTTCAATTTGGACAGATCCATTTATTGTTTTTTGGGCTGCTTAGTGAAAATTTACTGACAAAATGGCGAATAGTACAGACAACATTCAGACCACACAGATGTGCAGGCTGATCTTGGTCTGCTCTGGTCACAAAGGCTGAGTCAGTTGCCTCCAGCAGGGTATATACATAGGGTGACTGGATACACTGACCCTAGTCCCTTTGAGTTTAAGCAAATTGTCACATCTTTAACAAGAAATAATGCTTATTAACTGAAATATGCAAATACTGAAATGGTCAAGTATGAGTGGTGCAGCTATCAGGCATCTGAAAATGACAACAAATCAAAAGAGAAAAAAATGTCTTTTGCTGTCTATCCGTACCATTTTACTGCAGTTCACAGTTGTATAAAGGTTTCATTGAGAGAAATGTACTTAGTTTAATATCTTTATAAAAAAGCTCATAATTATGAATGAAATCAAAGTATTTGTTATCCAAAATCACTATGTTATTATGAACAAGTGAGAAATTCAATAATCCTCAAGGAATTTACTATATTTTTTTGTAACAAAAGAACAAACTGTTATTTTTTGTTTATTATAAATGTACATGAAACTTTCAACCTTGTTTTTGAGAGTTATAGTCAGCTACAGTAATATAACTTTATTTCTATACACCGGAATTTACAACCATGATTTAATGAATGTTATATCACAGTAACAGATATATTGATATACTTACTGGCCAAGTTTTAAGCCTGAACAGCTGAGCATCAGCTGAGGTAAATGTGTTGACGTTCTCATTTTCAGGAGCTATGATATACCGTGTACCAATATCACATAAATAAGCAGGGCTGAAACAGAGAAAATTGAACCTATATTCCATCTCCTGCTATTTATTTCCAGTAATTTTGTTTTTCCACAACTATGTACAAGATAAAGCAATTTTGATTCAGGATTGTTTAACATGTTAAAAAGTCAAAAATATCTAGTAACAGTAAATAGATTCAAGATATTCTAACTGTTACCTTTTAAACCTCATAGGACTTAACAGACAACTGTTACCAAAGTCCTTAATGAGTAATATTATATATCATACAGATAAAACGTTTGATACTTTTTTCACAACTGAAAAGCCTTAAACAGTATAACTTGCTCTTAATGGCACTTGATTATAACATTCGCAGCATACCGACATGTAAGTCCAATCCCTTTTTTATTCATATTCAGTATCATAACTTGCCATATCTGACATCCTCCCATAACCGACATAACCAACAGTCCCAATGAGTGTCGGTATAGACAAGTTTTACTGTATAACTATTTACCCTGCCAAAACCAAATGCCAATCAAGTGGTCTGGATTTATTTTGACCATTTTGAGTATTTTCTGCAGAATGACAGGGCAAATGAAATACAGGTGTGTTATCTGTTTATGTGTACTGTTACACAAGAACATGATTTTGCACAATTTAAAGGTAACATTAAGTTTAGTTTATACAGTACCCTAGTCAATGTGAATAACCTGTCACATTTCTATGCTCACTTCTAACGTAATTTTTTAAATGACATTTTAATGTTTTATCTTTTTCATGTTATATGAAAAATGACAAATAAAAATCATTAAAAAAGTTATGTTAGTCGCTATAATTTATCGAACTTCTACATAGCCCATCAGAACACTTGTAGGATTAGCTAAAGTTAGTTGGAGGTCTACAACTTATTTATGGAGCCGAATGTATGTGTCGTCTTGAACCGCGTTTGGCAAATGCCGTTTACCAGGGGAGGTAACTTAAAAACAACCAAATAGAAGGTAACAAATGACTAAATTACACTGTTCTCGACACGAGCATTATATGTATTTAGCAATGCTGTTAATTTTTCTTTCGAGTAAGTATTTCCTTACAGTTAGAATTAAAACTTGTCGGAATGTCTTTATTCCAGGCAGTTTGAAGGTTAAACCTGAAAAGTATTCTTTATTTTTTTCAGAATGATTTTTACCGGTCAAGAGTCGTTCTAGTTATTATTAGCAAATTGTATGAAAAAAAAACATAAACGAAGAAAAGTGAAAGCATTTTTTCTTTCTTTTTCTTTCATTCCAATTGTTATTGTTACTTTTATTTTATTTCTAAGGTAAAGATAAAAAGAGATGATTGATAAAAAGTCAATGTAATACAGATATTAATTAAATTATTTTCATTTTTGAATGAATGAATGTCCAGTCATTCATTAGTTCAAGTTTTTTCCTTATTATTACTCATTATTTTATTTTTTTCTTATTGTTCTGTTACCATCTCTTATCAAATTATCTAACCTATTATCTACTTAATATTTTAATAAAATTTCCGTTAAATTTCACATGTTATTTTAAATCCTTAAAATACTTTATTTCTGAATATAATGACTGCGATCAAAAAGGATACTAAAGATCAAAGTTTAAATAATTTTACCGGTGCTCTCTAATGCACTAGAAGTTTAAACTGGTGTACTCTATACGCACAAAATTTGTCAACTTTATTTACAACAGTGCTGAATCTGAACAAAATTCAAACTTAATTTGGTCTCTATATGAAAGTAGATGCGGATTAGAGGTGGAGTTGTAACGCGCTGGAGTCACGAGTTCGATCCCACGTTCCTCAACCAACATTATTAATTGTCTTTCGGATAAAACGTTAAACCAAGGCCCCATGTATCAGTTCCATAGGCTTAGAACGGAAAAGAACCAGGGGTGTCTCGTGGATGGTATGCTTTCTGTATCTTGCACTATCCCCCACAATCTAAAATAACTAACAACTCCGCAGAGAGCTACAATCAATGAGCAAGCGGTTCCGACGATGAATAAATTCAAACAGATAGATATATGAATGTGAACTATTCAGATATTGTTTCAGAAAAAAATGATAAGCAACAGTGCGAACATTTTATATCTACATTCATCACCATTTCAACCTTTTCGGAAGCAATTCGTTTCAAAGTCTTTTTTCATATACTTGAGTTGATATCTTTTGCCATGAATTAATCAAAATTTCGCCCATTCTTACCACCATAATGACTATTAAAACAAAATTTATCTTTGACATTGACCCTGCATATGAAGCAATATAATATGACGGTGATAGAGATTTCAATATTTACATACGCCATGTGGATAATTCATGGATATTTGAGTCCATTTATCAAATGCATTTTGCAGTGCATTTTAAGTGGGCTTTGATTTTTATCATTTTTTGGAGTGGTTCAAGGAGTCACAGCAATGTATGCACCGCCTACGCATATAAATCAATCTTTCAGTTTACTTGAAGGTATCTAAGGCATTTGCATACTGACACTTTCTTTATTAACATTTTCAATTACACTTTTATCAAATTCATTTATATTATTCATATTTCATTTAATCTAATATAAATGATTACAAGTTTTTATTTTAAATACTGCATTATCTGGCGTTTTACACGTGAGAAGATAAATAGAATTCGTTTTGAAAGAACTGCGCATAGGCATTCAGCGACATTAGCACACGTTTACTATTTTCATGAAATCTCGAACATACTGTTGATATACGGCCCCTTGATAAGTGGTGAATACAAACTGAACTCAAGTTACTTACCTCAGGGAGTCTGACACGCAGAGGGTTATACGATGGTCACATGACCCCACGAAACAACCGGTTCCTACATAGCTAAAATCGTCACAACAGTGGCCCCTGTAGTCTGTGGCCCTTGGGTTTTCATAGTGGATAAGATTAATCGAAAGTTTGCCTTCTCCTAACGTCACGTCAACCTGTAATGTCAGAGGATAAGGAAATTAATAGTAGCTTCATAGACATAATGGTAATTTAGGTCTTTTCGTAGCTTAATGCATACCCTTTTTTGCGAATCTGCTAGAAAAATGATTGATGTAACAAAACATGTGTTAAAAAAAGAGAAATTGTCTTGCACCCAACCCTTTACAATAATGATTAGCTCTCACCCTAACCAGCTCGGGCAGCAATAAACCGATCAGAAATGGTGTGAAGCGACCTGTTAATTGTACTATACTTAATAAAATCTATATGAAAGGACAGCTTAAAATCTTATAGGTCGCTTCAGGGAAACTTGGGCATCGTTGTATGTTAGTTGTCAAGGAAATTTCATGGAGCTCGTAGTTAGGACATTCTAACACGTAGTGATAGTAACCTTAATAATGATATGTTGCAAGTACTTATAACGTTTATACTAAGAAAAAAAAAAGAACAAATATTACAATATATACCATGTCTTTTTGTCCTGCGTTTGCTATTTGTTCTATGAAACAAGACAAGCCAGTAAGAATTAATGACGTCACGAACTTTTACTAAAGTATTTTGTTGTTATTTGTATGCTGTGAACATAATGCATGTCTTTGATGCCAATAAAACCGGCACTTGACATAAGTTGTCATATAATGTACTGAATATCATGTCAAATGCATATCTTGGCGATGATCAAAGCCTGTTTACGAACCACTTTACTACACCGTTAAGCCTGCTCTGAATGTGACATACGTTGACGTCCATTGTCTTTTCCCCCAACATCCACCTTGTATTACTTAAATGGCGGCATAGCCGGTTTTCACTGTACATCAAATCGTAAATTTATTACAATCAAGTAACCCTTTTTAAGTATATACAAACAGTTTTTCGCAACCAATATTTTCATTATTCATATATTCGATAAGGGGCTATTTTTTTTTTATAAAATTACTGTGTTTTTTTCTTCTTTAAATGCTAGATACCATCTTTATGTAAAATCCTTTCAATCGATAAAATTTATCACCACGCCTAGTTATCTATTGAATTTCCTGAAATGTGAAAATTATTCAATGTCCTAGCTTAACGAACCTTTGACCGCTGGACACTTGACCTTGTTTGCTTTATGATAAGATTGAAACTGAGGGTTAATTCAATCAGTAGCTTGAAGCACAATATTTAATATTTCATTTCGGTAAGCTCCTGGATAGAAAATTGATTTAAAGGAGGGAAACTTTTGGGTTCCTAGATTATGTAGCCGCCAAGCGTTCTCGCTTGCAATTGGATCGGTTCCAGTACGGTCACGTTGGCCCTTTTTCTCTGTATCCATTCTATTTCATTCAATCAAAGTCCCCCTTTTCTCCTTTTGCTTCAGTCATTTGATTGAAATTTAGTTATTAAGTATATACGACCCAGACTGCTGGTCAGTTAAGAACATACATTTAATTTCACTTCTGAGTCCAACTGACACGGTCCCTGTATACATAATAGCCACAATATAACATTGATATGTTGTATTAAATTTTGTAGAATTTATATAACTTGGGCTCCTGGTCGTAACGGGTGCTAGTTGGCATCTTCTTCGCTTGTAACCCTTAACAGATTCAGTTTCAAGGGATAATCCTAAACAAAATACTAATAGATAACTTAGAAAAAAAACATGTATAATTGTGATAATAAACATTATTGAAAACAAAGGCTGATTTAATCCGTGTTTCTACAACGATGGACATAGTTTGTCATTTTAGATCAAACAATTAAAAAAGTATTTGATAAAAATCGGGCAGTTGTTTTCAATGACGTAACAGTTTTGTCTCAGGATAGCAACATGATAAAGTTTGTTTGTAAAGTTGATAAGGGTCCGACTGAATTATTATCGACCAAATCCTGCCATGATCACCGCATTTACAGAAAATATCTAGGAAAATAACTCCATGATACAAATTATTGATCAGCCCTCCTAAAACATCAAATACCCTTCAGAAATTCAGTTCAGGTGTGATGGAGGATCGTTGGTAAATATAGGTCAATTTAATTGAAGCAGTGTCCGTTTGTGTAGGTCTTGTCACCAGAAAAGCGACTCTAAATGTGTTTCGTTTTTATATATATTTTGCTGTGTTTGCAAAATTGCAACTAGAATACTGTCAGTATGACTGAAAAGGTTTCGCATACATACTTGTGTTTTAATTAGACCTCCGTAACGAAGACATTTCAAGCTAAGTATTGTTCCGTGTCTAGTGACATGAATACACGTGGCTGCCCGAAGGGGACTGTACTTATGGCCTCTATATTAAAGTGATAAAAATATTTGATGTTAGGACCAAAGGAGGTTTTACACAGTTAAGAACGAATGAAAATTAGAAGCACTAGCTTAAGGCTTACTGCCAATCTGTTTTGAGGCATAAAATTACATTTACTAAGCACTGGTTCTAGTAACGTAGCTCATGACCCTCATCTTGCTTTAAAACACAAAATACAAAAAAATCTTAACTTATAGGAAACATTTATACTGAGTGATAGTAAGTTATCAATACATTATTGCTATAATGTATGACTGTATGTAACACGTGGAGAGTTCTAGTTCTAATGTTTATTAAGGGTCTGAGTTCCTTCCTAGCATCCCTGTTTTAAGTAATTTTGGCTGTAACATGATATTAACTATACATTTGTTTATATATGGTCTGAAAATGATTACTGTTGTCAGTTATCAGAACCGTTCTGGGTAGCTTCAGAAAGGTAACTAGTGGGATTCAATTTTTTTACATTTTCCTTTTTGTTTTAGAAATATTTTAGTATCATGTAAATTGACAATAAATTTTATATCTCTTTAGTCAGTATATATTCCATTGTACACTGTAACGTTTTCAATCCGTTAAGGAGTTCTAAACTTATATATTTTGTAATACTATCAATTTGTCACCTCTTTTATCAAGACATTTGGGGTCGTGAGTGCACTGACAATGTGTACATCTCAATAAATAATACGTACCATAAATATACAGTCTTATCTCAGACTGGTTATCCTAAGCATATAAGTAAATTCATAAGATATGTATGGTGCAGATCTATTTCAATCCAAAATATTTTATAGCCATATACAAGTCTTTCCCAAATTCCTCGTTCTCTAAAGCTCGTGATAAAATTTAGGATGAACAAATGAGAAAGAGAGACCGCGAAACTAAAGTAATACAATAATAAAATAATAGGGAATAATTCCAAAGTTAGAATACTTTAAATTATATTTGTCAGTTAAAAAAAGAAACTATTTTTTTTATCTTTTTTTAAAGTCTCAAGTTTTCAAAATGAAAAAAAGAATGCTGTAGTTTTTGTATGTTATGCATCGTAAAGAATTGTATATAGAAAATAGTATATTTATTATATTAAGTAATAACTCTAGCAAAATTGTCACAAATATGATTATTTTACTATTCTAGAAAAATGTTCTGTCGTTTTTTGTTGCCTATCTATCAAGCATATAATTTCTGTTTCTTCGACCACAGCAGCCATTCATTAGTATAGTAGTCAGAAAACTCCTAAGTTGATTAAAAAATCCTTAAACGTTAAAGGCATTAAGCATACCTTCTGTAGACATTAAAACAATTAAAACTTATTCTTTGATTTATCTGATCTCTCAGATTACTTTCTAAAACAAGTTAAATTACAAAATAATAATAATAATAATAATAATAATAATAATAAATTATCAATCAAATAATATATAGGTAAATTTCAATTTGTATCATATAGTAAGAAATAATTAATTAAATACTATCATATCAGGTTATTTGTACCTACCATAAAATAAATGCAGAATATTATTCCTATAATATTGTAAAAAGTCATTTTGTTTTCTTGTAACAACACCGAAAATATAAGTTCTTTAATGAAACGACATTTTTCGTTTAATTTCCAGTACAATTGCTCCTGTCGAAGTTATCTAGACACAGACAGAACACGATGTGTTGAAATTTTCACTATCATTCCACTTATCTTTGGAATTTATTTCTCAATGAAAAAAATCACAAGATTGACCAGTACCCACTGGTTTACCTTAGTAGCCAAGATATGCTTAGAGCTCGCCCCCAGATAACGCCCAGTGATCGATTATTACATTTAATTTGAAATTCATCAATTTCAGGTATAATGTAGGCTGCGACGTATTAATTTGAGAAACAGTGAGAAATTATTGCTCGATTTTGGAAAGAGATTTCGTAATGGATGACAATTATTAATTTTTAGTTGCCGCGTTAGTTGTATTGTTGTTGTTGTGGTTTCCGGTCTTGTTGACGTTGTTTTTTTGTTGTTGTTACCTCTGAGAAATTTGCTGAGCTATTGTACAACCGCCGTGATTCTACGAGATACAATTATCATAGAGCATTTACTAAAAAGATAGCGAACTCGTTTTTATCTTCTATAGGTGACATAGGACATGGCTTTCGATATAGACTGGGTCAAACTGTTTTGTGCAGGTCACACCTAAAAAGAACTAGAAAAGTTCCGAGTCCCGTTAACGCTCTCCAGTGTTTTCGGAGAAACTCTGTTTAGGCATTTCTTTTAAATATAGTAATTTGCTCTGGGTACAGAAACCAGCAATATACGAGTATATGTACTTTAGTACATGAATTGAATGTAGAAAATGTACTTACAGAACACAGAAGCAGACGACTTGAAATTTAAGCTTGATTGTTACAGGGATTCAGGCTGATGTTATTTTAGCTTTTTGCTTTTATGAATAATAGTGACTTTTTAATAGTTTTGGGACAATTTCTTGTCACCTCATTAAAACAACATCTATAAAAGCTTCTCTTTCAGTACACAGCAAAATGTAAAGATAAAGATATATCGTATCGGACTTGGAACCGTGAAGGGATAAAGATCGAATTTGTCAGTGCCATATTTTTATCACAATTCCCTTTTCTCCTTTCTTTTGATACTTGACATATTTCAATGATAAGCGTACAAGATTTGTCAAATGTCTAAAAATACATGCAAAGTGCGTTACGAAGGGACATAAAAAGCAAGACCCGTGACAACAATCATTTTAATGCTGTTTAAAAATGGGTGGAAACCACTCATATAGTTATAGAAAACCGTGAAAATGCAACTCCCTTATCTTTATAACTTTATTTTTAAGATTTGTATTTGTTTTATCAAGCCTAGGATTAAGAGGTCTTTAAAATCATAAATTCCATTTTTTTACTTAAAAAAAATACAATCGTTATCTATAGGCATGTTTACAAAAGGTATGTAACTGTGTAGGTGTTAAAAAAAACAGTGACTGTTGAAAGGGTCAAAGATAAAAAAGATAGCGGTATGATAAGTCGAATGCACAGTGTCGTGAAAAAGTTCGGCATTTTCCGTTGGCCATATTAAAACTTACATGCTTATTTAATTTTAACCCTCGAAAATCTTTCTCAGGAGCGGATCAATGATCAAGTGGTAAAGCACATGACCTGTACTTCATGGGTCGCAAGTTCGATCTCCCATTCCTCCACTAACATTCCTAATTGTCTTCGGGTGAGAAGTTAAACAAAGACCAAATTTGCTGTACACTTGACTTGTTAAAGAATAAAGAGTGTCTCTCTGGAATGGGAAGCCCTCTGTGTATTCCCCATAGCATTAAATTACCCACTCATAAGGGGGCTGTCATGTTGGCAGCATGTACCGACTATAAGTTATTTAAAGGGGCTGTGCTCCAGATGACAAAAAAAAGAAAGTTTTCTTGTATTATAAATTTCTTGTAATATTTATGACTAATGCTTAAAAAATAACTTACTGACAAAAAATAAGTCAAATAATTACATTATAAATTGATTTTTCCCTTTCAAAGTGCTATACCGTAACGCGACGGTATAATTATATCGTATAAGATTTAAAGTAAATAGCTGTACTATCACATGCGGCGATGGTGGTGACAGTAAAAGCGCTGGAAATATTTTGTTAACATGAGGGTCCAGAGTTCAAATCAGGCTGGAGCGAAAATATTTTTTTTATTCTATTTTGACTTTTATAATCAGCTTTGAAGTAAACTATTATGTTGTTATAATCTCACGGCATCTGAATATATAATTTATGAAAATTTTTTTTATGTCAAATCTTGAGTACAGCCTCTTTAATAGATCGAATCTCTCCCCAGCTGAAGACGAACATTGGACCATCATTTCTTCATTTATCGCATACCTCTGTTACACAATGTTGTTTTTCGTTGCACATTAAAAAGAAATAAAAAATAAAAAGAAAGAAAATAAAAGAAAAAACTGTAGTTAATAATATTACCATAAAACCATCTAGAATAAGCACCAACAAGATGCTGTGATATGTTATACAGAAGATGAATCATACATAAAACATCAGAAACAAACTATGTGTTGGTGGGAGAAAAATATGTGTTTTATGGTATTCAGAGCTTTGGAAAGCACTGTAATAGAATCCCGAATGTGTAATATTGGTACTAAATGACGTCATCATGATCTAAACAGACCCAAAAGGAAAGCCATTTGACAAAAATGTAAATGTAAAGTGAATTGAAGCTGAAGAATGTAAGGTAAATCAGCGTAACATAATGTTAAGGCACATGGATGTTAAACATTAATTAAGTTATTTGACGCCAAAGACTTGATTTAATTGTGTGTAAATGAGTGTGATGCTAAAGAATGTCACGTCTCATGAAGAACATAAACAGATATGCAGTCATGTGAACGGTGCTTGCGAAAGTGACGTCATGTTATAGTCATAAAGTAATGAGAAACAGAAGAAAGACGTCCCTTTGAAAATATGAAGTCATGTGATGGTATAGTATTAAAAAAAATGATTAATGAGATTTAAATTGAGTTGCAAGGTACTCATGTATGCGGAGGTAGATAATGTTAAGTCACAATTTAATAAAGAATGTTCAGCCACGGGACAAAAATACCATAATCTGTGAAAAAAACAACAAATAAGTTTCTGTATATAATATACTAATAGTATATAATAATATGACTGTATATGCTCGAATAACTATTTTGGAAAGGAACCAAAATGAAGTGCTTTTAAAATTTGTCATATCTTCGTTTCGACTCCTATATCTATTAAAACAGATTGTTCATATTTCAGTGAATCTTTATCAGTGATAAATCGTTCGTAAGGCACATAACTCATTTCATTTCGAAATGCTTTGTTGGATTAAAATATCTAATCAAAACGCCCACTGTGGTACAGGTGATTTTGCTGAAATGTTCAGAATCTACGCCCTTAAAAGACAGTTTCTCCCAAAAGACACGAATTGTGCATTTAATGGTCTGCCTACATGCTCCTGCTGGAGAAAACAAAGTTGAATTAAGTGCGTGTCAAACGTACCGGCGTATTTGTTAAAACTACAATGATGCAACATAACACCGCTAAAGTTTAAGATTTTGTAAGTTTTGTATCCAGAGATCTAGTATTTAGGGATTACAATTTCGTAGAAAATAAAATATCATTCTACAAGTTGACCAGTGTCCAGCGTAAAGGCAAGTTTGGACAAGATGGTTTTCTTTTAGTTACGTTATTCGGACGTTAATACCTAAAGTTGTGTTTTGTTAAGAACAGTATCTAAATATCCCGATTTACAGGAATTTTACTGGTTAGCTAATAGCAGGATATTTGAATTCATGTATGACTCTTTTTCTACGTATGTAAGTCGAGGGTGGTTAGCGAAACTATGCTATAATATAGGCGTTAGATTCTAAAGTCGGTTAGTGGTTAGCGAAACTATGCTATAATATAGGCGTTAGATTCTAAAGTCGGTTAGTGGTTAGCGAAACTATGCTATAATATAGGCGTTAGATTCTAAAGTCGGTTAGTGGTTAGCGAAACTATGCTATAATATAGGCGTTAGATTCTAAAGTCGGTTAGTGGTTAGCGAAACTATGCTATAATAAAGGTGAAAGATTCGAAAGACCGATGAAAACATCTACAGCTCATTGTGTGTATAGACAATTTATTTTACTTGCTCTTGCCAGCTTATGACGATTATGTGCGGTGAGAAATGTCAGGTTTTCACACTCGAATCCATTATTAATAAATAATTTCACTAAATTGAAATGTCAGATTATATTTGGAAGTTTTCGATATTGATAAAACAACTTGACCAGTCATAGATGTTTGTGAGGTCCACCGGTTGCCCCGATAAGTCTTTTCATACCAGAGCTTCCATTAAGAACCGCGTCTGATAAGCGAAGAACATACATTCTCCCAAAGTCGGTAATGTTGACTTTTATTTGAAATTTATCAATGCTGACAAATAATTAGCTATAACAAATTTTCATAGAGTGTGTATGATTATTGAAGCCTGTTTTAGTTATGTCAATATGGAGAAATTATTTTTGACAAAATATCTAGCTTGAATATAACCACACCTACCTGATAAGCCGTGTGAGTGTTTTCGGGGACCTCTTCATGGCCAAATTTTGACTGGCATGTTGATAATAGTTTTGATTTCTTTCAACAATCAAACCACAAGAATTGAGCGATTTCATATATTGTGAAGGTCAGGGTATTAGGGAATAAGTCCTTTAGAGGGATTAGCAAGAAAATAATGACCTAATAATTATACTGACCTAGTATATTCGGCCAGGTATTTCCATTATTTAAACTGAAATGATAACGCCAGACCAATGGCCATTGCTTAATATGTCAGCCAATTTTCTCATTAAAATATGGCGAAATCTTTTTGAGTACTGATATATCAGAGTATTTTGAAAATACTAGTACTTGTTTTGAGATGTTTATCTAACTTTTGGATTATTGTAGAGATAGGTAGCTTACAAGACTTGTTAACTATTGAGGAGAAACTGATATCCGTCGATGAACATAACACTTCAACTTCACTTATCGCCCCACCCACAACTGAAACAGATAGGGTGCATACTAACAGTCTTACCCCGAATACCAAAACACAGCTTCACGGTGTAATGATTGATTTTTAAACGAGTTGGTTCACTGCTTTGACTCTGAAATTAAAACTAAAAATGTTTGTTCTCGTATTAATTGTACTGGCACATTCTGAAATAAGAATGAGAGATACATAATATATCGTGAAGGTCACCAACATATTAAGAATGGCTCCAGTCTGCTACTCTTTCAAATTTCCGAGGATATGAGAACGGAAATGGCGGAAAAGTTGCTAGAACATTGATCCGGGACTTCTTCACGTCTTCCTTCGAACATTATACGAAACCTTAATACACATTTTGTAAGATATGTAGTGATGGATCAAAATATAAAGGAATGCAAATTTAGGAGTAAACTGAATACCAGCACAGCGGCATGTTTTTCTTACCGGTTACGCATTGCAAATCTCACCGTTTTCTGCTGGGTAACATTACTAAAAGATAAAAAAATCTCTGATTTTATTTGTTTAAAAATTAAGTTTGATGAAAGATTTTCAGAGATAAGCCTACTGTTTCTATAAACATAATTGTTTTTGAGTCGCCTTGTATAGAAAAAGTTAACACAGTACACCATTTTGATGAATTCTGGAGTTCTCATGTGTTTGACTTTATCACGAACATCACTTCATAACAGATTCAGGCAAAACTATACTTCTATAGCTGTTCCAGTTCCTAAGCCAATAACTCCAAAGCTATCTATTTGATTAGGTATCATTATCAATAATTTTACTGGACTTTTGGAGAAAGTCAAAAGAATTCGCTGGTATCAAGGGACTTAGCCGCTGTGTATCGCGTCGAATTTTCATTCAGAAGGTCCCAGGTTCGAAGCCTGTCAGCGGATATGGACGAGACTTTCGCCTTTTTCTTCAGCGAAAACACTTATCAGAATTCCGAGCGTCATAGAGAGGGTAAGCATAGGTAGCAGGACCTTAATATACGTTCGATGGCAGTGGCCGACCATCTCGTCACCGTCGAAACTCGCAACGTGGAAGTGCATGCAGCGACTCCTGACAGATTAAAACAAAGTCACGGAAGAATGTCCACCAAGTGACCCATAAAATAAGATTGAAAGATAAGTAATTGTTTTTTTTGATTCTCACTGATAATCGCTTTTTTGTTGATTGAGGAGTAAATAAATCGTAGTTCCTAATTTTTCGCTGCGTCGTATTTTCTCCTTCACTGAAGTAGAATACACTTTTGTGATATACCCCAGATATAATTATATATAGTCAAACATTTCTTTTAATACTTTTAGGGAATACTGTGTCAGCTCTGAACTTGCGTGTGAATTAAAAATCAAAATATTACGCTTGTTAGGAAGTAATTGCTGAGATGCAGCAATCATTAAGCCAGCATGTATCGTGAAATCTATTTATGTTGACGTCGAGTCTAAGAATAAATGTTGAAAGTCATACCGACTGTGAATATCTGGCACCTACTGGTATTCGTCATATGATTTCAGCAATGTAAAAATGAATGTGAAGATACAAGAGTCACAAATAAGCTTCACTCATATGTGAATGTGCAAATGTACGCAAACTTCACTTGTGTGTGCATATACGAATGAATGTACGTAAGCGTCACTTATGTGTGAGTATACCGTTGTATGTAAGCTTCATTTAAGTGTGATGATAGTTAAATTGTATTTTTAGGAAATGCACGCGAACTTTTGAGATAAACCTCGTACAGACATACGCAACATTCACACCAGTGAGACTTACATGTATGTCAAGCTTACAATTTATATCTGCTTTCAAACACACTTTCCTTCTGAAAACGGAAATGGAATAATCTGTGACTTTACTGAAAAAGTTATTGAAATGTATGTGCTCCCTTTTAAAAGTAGCGCCTCTAAGATGTAACTTTTGTTTCTAATGAAGCAAAACTCCAGCACTGTTCCAAATGTCTGTCTGTATTTGTCGGTTTATTTGGGCATATCAGCTCTTCATTTTGACCAGAGAGATGACAAAAAGGTTGTTTTTGCAGTTTTTTGCTTCAGCTTCGACAAGATATATGTTATGTAGGGTTTCTATCATTTTGTCGTTAAATTATTGAGTATTATTCTTTTTCTATATATAGAACTGTAAAGGCTTGCTTTCCACTACATCAAGCAAAGCTTAAATAACTTAAACAAGAGAATCCGTTCGTCGCAATACCCTGTGATAATGTTCTAGGATCTAAATAAGACAGTACTCAAAATCGGCGACATATGCATATTGTACCCCTCCTTCCACTGTAACAAGTTCATTGGAGTTTGTGTGTATCTAATCCTAATCCTGTTTTAGGAGGGGACCGGATTGAAGAGGTTTTACTTATTTCATTCAAAAAGTGCAATTACAATTCATGTGTAACTTAATCTAAGGTTGACAACAAGAGACTATCTGTCAGGATTACTCCCCTTTATTTGTCAAAGCTACTTGAAAAGATGAAAAAAATAATACCAAAAAAAGAAAAGAAAAATGTATCTAACATTTGCATTGATAACTGCCATTTAATAATTCGTTACTTTTGCATTGTCAATATGAGCCGCACACTTGCGTTGGGCAAAATTATATATATAAAAATTATCTATACAACATTTCAACAAAACACGCATACAAACTTGCACTCACATGAACAAAATTACGAACAATCACATTCTGAACGGAATTGAAACGAAACTACTAAGTAAAGAAAGCTATTACCCATTTGCTCAATACACTATATTATGCTGTAATGAATACCGTGTTATCATGAAAACGAAATGTGATATCGTTCAAAACACTATAAAAGGCACTCGTTAAATCTAAACATCTTAATTATAAGCAACGACAATCCATAAACATTACGTAGAGTACTTGACGAAAAAAATGATCATAACGTTTACTTGTTAAATAAAGTAGTATACAATTGCAAAGCAAAAAAAGGTCAGTGTCTGAGCAATTTCTTTCTGAATAAGCTTCGACCGAAATTTGCCAATTGTCACCATTCTAAAATGGGGAAAAGACACCTAGTTTTCTCTATATATCTATTTTAATATTTATTTCTCATCGGTACCGGTTGCCATATGGCCGACGTCCCATGAAAAGTTAAGTTATTTTAGATTTTGCAGGATAGTGCTAGATACAGGAAACCTTACATTAAGTTATGTCCCTCGTTCTTTTACTGCTCAGCGTATTATACCGATACAATGGACCCTAGTTTGACGTCATATCCGAAGGTTTCATCAACTTTACTTAAATCATTAATACTGTTATTTTTAGAATACACAAGTCCGAGCTACGTAAAAGTAAAAAAAACTGGTATTTGAAACCTTCGCTTCGCAATCGTGCAAAGTTGTCCTTCTTTTGAATCCTCCGCGAGAGTATATCTGTGAGTTTCAAGGCTCAAGAACTCATAAAAAACCTCAAGTATGTATGTGAATCACACGTAAATAAGAAATTATTCAGTTTAGAATAGAATTATGAAAAGAATCGCTGATGACGTCGAAAGGTCGACGTAGGGGACTGGGTAGTAACTTCCTCACATGGGATATTTACAGCAGCAATATACCGCATAAAAGCGGGGAGAAGTACACATAGAGGGCAATTTTGTCTTGTACACATAAAGAGAAAGAAATCTATGCTATTAAGTATCTGTATCAAAATGTAAATGAAAATAATATGAAAAATCTGAGTAAAAGCAAAAAGTTTTCGACAAGAATAAATAAGACAGAATCTTTTTACTTTCATCCATAGAAATGCTTTGCTCTCCACTCTCTAGTTGGTGTAACGATAGATGGGCAGATAAAGATAGCTGTCTTAATTAAACATTTAAGCATTCACCTAACAAGAATAGATAGCTGTCCCAATAAAACATTCACCTTAAGCATTCAAATAACACGGATAGATAGCTGTCCGAATAAAACATTTAAGCATTCACATAACACGGATTGAGAGCTGTCCCAAATAAAACATTTAAGCATTTACGTAAAAAGGATAGACAGCTGTCCCAATAAACTTTTAAACACTGACAAACTTCTTTTATCTACATAAACATTAATTGAATTCTGCATTGATAATTCCGCGCAAGGTAAAGTTACATGCAGCCACACTCGCCTACAATCAGATCGGGTACGTCGACTTTTCGAACGTTGCCATGGTTATCCCTGTACAACAAACTCTGAGGAGAAGCAAATGATACAGGTGAACAACATGACTCGATGGCTACACTCTGCATCAGGCGGGTATGATTATAGTATGCTGCTCGAACACCTGAAAATACCAGGAAAAAATGCTCCCTTTTAAGATTCTAGTACATGTATTATTATTTTCAGTATTAAAAATGGTAACGTTATGACCATTGCAGTCGGCAGGCTTTTAAGTGAATTAGCTTGGAATCTGTTTCGTAAAAATGATTAAATTGTAAGATCTGTCATTCATTCACGTTGAACATATATTCGATATGATTCGACTGATGGTGTTTAAATGAGTAGCTTATCCAGCTACTAGTTGGTCTGCAGTCACAGTAAAGTCCATGTAAAACAGTCTTGAACATTTGTCTGCAGTCACAGTAAAGTCCATGTAAAACAGTCTTGAACATTTGTCTGCAGTCACAGTAAAGTTCATGTAAAACAGTCTTGAACATTTGTCTGCAGTCACAGTAAAGTTCATGTAAAACAGTCTTGAACATTTGTCTGCAGTCACAGTAAAGTTCATGTAAAACAGTCTTGAACATTTGTCTGCAGTCACAGTAAAGTTCATGTAAAACAGTCTTGAACATTTGTCTGCAGTCACAGTAAAGTTCATGTAAAACAGTCTTGAACATTTGTCTGCAGTCACAGTAAAGTTCATGTAAAACAGTCTTGAACATTTGTCTGCAGTCACAGTAAAGTTCATGTAAAACAGTCTTGAACATTTGTCTGCAGTCACAGTAAAGTTCATGTAAAACAGTCTTAAACATTTGTCTGCAGTCACAGTAAAGTCCATGTAAAACAGTCTTGAACATTTGTCTGCAGTCACAGTAAATTCCATGTAAAACAGTCTTGAACATTTGTCTGCAGTCACAGTAAAGTTCATGTAAAACAGTCTTGAACATTTGTCTGCAGTCACAGTAAAGTTCATGTAAAACAGTCTTGAACATTTGTCTGCAGTCACAGTAAAGTTCATGTAAAACAGTCTTGAAAATTTGTCTACCAAAATATTAAATTCAAAGCACGTGCGAAAGGGAAGTCAGTAAGACATTTCTGAACTTTTGGAAAAGAAAAACGCACATGAAATATTTCAGATAACAAAATGCACTTAATTGTAATTAATATATCTTACATAAATTTGTTCCTTGTTAACATATATAAGAAAAATCTGTCACCATAGTACATCGGTCTGCTCAGCAAGTCAATAATTCAAAACAGCGGCCCACCGAGATCTAGATCTTTTAGACCTAATAGTTATTTTATATAATTCTACATTTTGTTTTAAGGTTAAAGTGAGCTGAAAGATACAAATATTATGTTGTAAAATAAATAGTGTATACCACTGAGGACTTCCTGACATTATATTAATCTCGCAATCAGCTCTCAACATTGGACGGGCCTCAGCTTCGGATGGCTTACCTGCCGGTCCCTATAATGCCAGGAGGTCTTCAGTGGTGTGTACTTTTTTTTAAACATGAATATGACACGAATGAGATTTTACCGTTGCACGATCCGGTACAGAAGTTTGGCCTTATCGTTTCCGGTGTCATGATGTAGTTCCAACCGATGTCGCGGAAGTTGATCTCCAGTTGCTCCTTGTGGCAGCAATTCATGCCGCCTTCTATACACGGCACATGTCTTTTGTTGCGTTTGAGTGAGCGGGGATGTTGTTTCATGTAAAATACTAAAATTGGCATATATCCTGCAAAACAAAGATCCGTAGCATATTTTTAAAAGCATTTATGTTCGATTTTTAAAGGTAAAACTTAAAAAACAAACAAAAAGCGAAATATCTTTATTTTTGTCACTTTTAACAATATAAAGTGTAGTTAAGCTTGACATCGCATTAAAATTGTTCTGAATGAATATGGAATTATGTACGACTAAAATATCAATGCGAAAAAAAAAAATGCAAATATAGACTGATTGTTATCTGAAATTTCAGAGGCGACTTTCATAATTATCCCGAAATATTTGTCAAAATAGCGTTTTATGCAAACAGTTAACAGAACTTTTTTCTGCGCATTTTATGCTGCTAAATATGTGCTGAATCTAACCTTCTTTGTTTCCATATATAGTTTTATGATTTTGTCTCTGGCAAGTTTTGCAGACGACAGCTAGACCATGGTTACGGTGAGGCTTGGAAAGCCATCTTACAACACTCCGTTTCACATAGATTTTCATCCATCCATACTTCAACCTTGTATCAATCCGCTTCACAATATTTCGGAAGCGAAGAACCTCTTTTCCGCCCTTGATGTAAGGTTCTAGCTCCGACACCATGAATTCCTATAATGTTTAGGGCTTATTCCATTACGAATTTGTAGCACACATTTATGATTGCCACAAATAATGTGAAATTATGAAAAGTTATCCAAGATCAAGTATGAAAAAATACGGTTTTATAAACTATAAAAGTGTTCTGTACATTTTGAGAGGCAAGTCTACAAAAACAGTCAAAACTACAATTCTGACATTGAATCTTGAAATTCTACATGGTTTAGTTCTACCAAAAGCCATTCTGCAGAAGTTCAGTCAAGTACAGGTGACTTGTTTACTGTTTGTTATTCCTGGCTAATTTTAGTAGTAGGTTCCTTCTACTTCGATCTTTGCATTGACGGGTAGGGTCAATCTTTTAATGACTCGATCCCATTGCTGCGTATCAGTGAGGGATTTCAGAACATAATCTACAGTTGCGGACAACTCATTTCTTTTATTTTTATTTTCAGGATAGTGCATATGGGATATGGTAAAAAATGTCTAAATATCTCTCCATTGTTACCTACCTGTATATGATGATCGTTGACGTCAGGCTGCTTGTAGATCCAGAGTTCGACACCCGACACCATATCTGGGTTTATACCGGATGTGGCTGTATCAAAGCTGTAGCATCCTGTACTCTTGGTCTGAGCACATTTGTCGGTAACTGCATAACAAAACCATGTTTGAAAGTGCAAATTTAAACGACCTTTCGTATGGTAGAGTTTGTGTTATTTTGTTAGTTGTACATTCAACATCATCTTTGTTCGCAGAATGAGCTCGGGAGTGGCCGTATTTTATTATGTATGCAATTGAAAGAACTGATGGTGTTTTTTAAGAGTAGCGTAAGAGTAGCACCAAACTGTCCTAGTATAATGGTCATTCTCGGCAAGCACCTGCACATAAAACTAGAGTTATATAGTCTATTGTTTTTCCGCCTTTAAAGTTCACACATGAAGCAACTTTGCTTGTGATTAAAGCTTTAATAAATCACAGAAACATTTTGAATAACAGTGGGGGACATTAGTAGATTATCTACCCTGAATACTCTCTGATATTAGATTGGTCCTTCCATTTGGATTCCTCTGCTTTCATCGCTATTTTCTTTTTTGCTATGTTGATAATTAAGACTAATTATTTGCAACATTGGTAGTCAGATTACACATTTGGTTTAGCAACATGTTTTGTTAACACTGTTATGTTGTTTTTTTTTAATCCTAACTTTTTATTTAATATATAAGCGACAATTTTCACAACTAAAAGGCAAGACTATCACAAAGAGAAACAAAGATAAAACAGAGGATTCCAACTGAAAGGACCAATGTGCAATTTTGTCTACCTCTGATTTTATCTGAGTAAGGGAGATAATTTGTTAGCAGGAATGTCCCTCGTTGGATTAATCCGTTCTCTGAAGTTACGCTTAGTGTTTAAATGATCACGATTATTGGCGGTCAAGATTAACGCTGAAAACACAGTGAATGTTCACAGAAGTAAATTAGAAGTAGTGAAGACCTCCATCTCGATTAAGGAAATATGTTTTCCAGTGTACATTTTATTGTATACTTTATTTACGAGTGGACCAGTCATAACAGAGTGTTTGTATTTTTATTTATCTCAGGTTACGTGAACTAAATTATTAAATATTCAGTGAATTTTGATCAATAATATTATTTTAAATGGATTACAGCAAAACGCTACTCTTAACTTGCAGCACTGAAATCAGATAGCTGCCGATCAGGAGAAGAACTGGCTGTTTTCCTGTATTCACACAAATCTTTTACTTCCACTTACATTTGACCGCGTTCAACCCCTGAATAACCTTGATTACACCGAGAGTGAAATTCTACACCCCAAGGACGATATTTGTATAATTTCATAAAGTGAAAAGCCCTAATCGTTACATATTCTAAACTAACTCTATTTTCAATGCGATGATTCAATACATTTCCATTTGTTTGTGCGCTAAACGTGCGCAATGAAAGCAGACGTAGATGAAACATAATGGGTCTCATTTCGAACGCTTGCAGTTCAATATGAATTCTCACTAAATGCATTTTGCACGAACCCGTCACGTTTTTACACGCCAGACACAAAATTCCCGCTTGTGTCAGCTAAAATGATATTATAATCACTCATAACAAAATTAAGGCACGTGCTCCCAAACTTTCTTTTGCTGAAGTCGATTTATTTAAGCTGTCGGTTTTTGTATTTACCTGGCCAATCTGAATTTATTATATCAACAGCACAATTACTCTCAGTCACGTATTCATACAGGTTCTGCTCCTCCTAGTCTAAGTGAAAATTTTGTTTTGGCAAGTTATCTTCACAGACATAACACCAAATTTAGCATAGGATATTGTTTTAGTAGCCCTAAGGTTATAGTCTTTTGTTTAATGTCTTTCTCATGTAATAGATAGTTTACCTCAGCATGTCAAGGAGGACTCCAGTGATATACATAAATTAAGAATAATCTTTTAGCTTGTAAGTGATTTTATAGAGAAAAGATGATATAGTTTTACAGTTATATCTTAATTAGTTACTCTAGTCCTATAAATTTGTTAACATCAGTCCTGTAATGTGCAGTATCTGCATTTTTACATAATTAATTGTATGCCATCTTATGCCATCATATGTTTGTCTTCACTGAAATATATATATAAATAATAAATAAACTTTTCTTAACGGTTGTGAAGAAAGTGTTTGCTCACAAAGCAATTCTAGGAAGTTTTACGATTTTCAAGAATCAGTCAGTCAGTCAGTCAGTCAGTCAGTCGATCAGTCAATCAATCAATCAATCAATAGAAAACTGAATGAATGAATGAATGAAAATCTATAAAAGAAGAGAAAAAGTACATATTTGACATACTCACTGTCTTTCCCGAATATGAAAATTTCTCTAGTTTTGACAACATTGCGAGAGTCTTCATTCCCTTTATCAGCGTCGTCATTCATTGAAAAATCTTCGCCAACGTAAAAGTCGAAAGGTAAAGGTGGAAGAGGGTCATCAACTTTAGGAGCAGACGATAGTCCAAGCTTTTGTAATAACTGTTGTTTTACCTGTTCAATTTTGATTTCTTTCTCAGTGGCAGTATTGCTAGTACACGTAGAACAGTGTGTGCTGGACTTTTGTGAATCAGTTTCTGATGTTGAAACTTCCTTGTCTGTATTCCTTGACAGTGCTATAAGCTCACTGGCATCGATTTCTGGAACGTCATCAACTATTGCATCATCATTACCAGTTATTTCGTCATCACCTATATTTTCATTTTCGATACTTATAGTTGCCTGTTGATTATCGCCGTTTTCCGCTTGAATACTATCCGATTCATCCTCTTCGTCGTTGTTATCAATTACGTCATCGTAGACATCAATTGCGTCATCATTTCCATCGTCGGCGGTCGTCTCGTGATTTGTTCTTCTTGTTTCTTGAACACCAGAAGCTAGCTCCTCTCCTTTTGCAGTTTCAGTATTTGGTAAAAATGACTTCGCCTTTCTATACCTATGACCATGTCTTGTTTTGCCTTCGCTTGACCGACTTTCCTGTCCTTGGGCGGCGTTATTCACACTGACAAAATCCTCGTCAGTACTGCTTCTAACATCGTCAGTATCCAACGGATCGACTGATACACTTTGTTTTGGAATAATCACGAATGCTAGTAACAACGGCAAAACATACAATATAACAAACGCCATTCCTCGTTCACTTTAGAAAACAAACTTATTTATCAAAGAAACTCAGATAATCCCCCGAGATCTCAATGTCGGACAGACGAGACAGTATTTCAACCACAAACAGAGCTGAAGTACACTTACAAATTAATTGTACAAGTCGTAAGTTAAATAATCCGGCTACCTGTAACAATGATCACGTTTGATTCAATCGAAAACTGAGTTAAATATATTGAAAAAAAAAACGTAGAGTGAAAATTGAATGCGTTTTTGAAACTTTAATTATAATCCTCCTTAATACGGTTATAAAAATGAAAAAAAAGCTGTTTTCTACCACGTCGCTTCAAAAAGCGGTAAGTCGATAGCAGATTAAAGTTACACTGACTCAGTCAGTACAGAGGCTTAAATACATAGATTCAGTATTCACTGTGTATAACCATACGTCATTACGCAACGAAAGCAAGTATATGCGTCGCACTGAAATCTGTGAAAACCCAAGTACATTTTGCAATATCTTAAAATAAATTTCAAACAGCAGTGAAAAATGAATTCTTTGATTATTTCTTTATTTATTAAACGTAGGACTTCCGGCTATATATTTGGCGTATCTTAAAAATTCATGATATAATAGTAGCGCCTTTAAGTGTGACTAAAATATGTTTTTGATATTAGTATTAGTATAGTATTCTGTATTAGTTAAATTGTTAGTACAGGGTTATACGTTAAACTAACCAAGGTAGACCATGTAATTGTGGTTTGGTCAATGGTATTACTTTTTATACATTTTTACGACTGTAAGGGATTTTAATTTACTTAAGCTGCACAGCTACTCCGCGAACTGGACTGCAAGTTTCCCAACGATGTTAAATTGAAGTGCATTCGTTTCTAATAGAATTTTTTAAGTGAGCTTGATTCCATCTGGTTCAGATACAAGCTAGCACTTAATAGCAGCATTAGATCCAAGTTGATGAAAGGTGCTACCACGGTGGCCAAAATCAAACAAATTTGTGTAAGCCAACAAAATTACACATCTATTCAAAACAAATACACGACAGATATAGATATACATGTTTTTACAAAATTTAATTTCTAATCGTTATTGGACCTTTTTAAAGCTAATTTGTCATGTAACTAAACGGTCTTCCTATATAGAAGGAAATATAACTCAGGAAACATATAATAAGCAGAAAAAAAGAAAACCACCACCACCACAACAACAACAACAAACAACAAAAAATATACATCTAAATAAACACTTTAAGCTATTGAATAAATCTGGATGAAATAAAACAAGTTATAAGTATTCTTTAAATCATTTATAAAAGATTAAGATTCCTGGAGTCAGAGTGATTTTTTATTGGACGGGTCATTAAAATATTTTAAGTACAAGAGATAAAATGAATGCATATTTTTATATCAAAACGCAAAAAAGATATTTACAATATTTTCGTTGGGCAGCCAGCTCCCAGAAATTTGTCAATTTTATGAGTAAATTTATTCATATCAACATAAAAGACTTGACTCTCTGCCAGTCAGCCGGGGACATACATGCGTGAACTTAATCCCATAGATAATAAAGATTTCGTTTAGCAACAGATACAGTTACTTTGTACCTCGTATAGAAACTAATACTGTAATCCTGAAACATATACTGAAAATACTTAATGACTGACGATGACTGTAAATTATGAGAACAATATCTATTTGATTCAAGTAAATTTTACTTATTTATATCGATATTTAAACATTTTAATGTGACAAATGTCAAAATTCTTTTAGTTATAAATTATTCACACAGAGCAAAAGTGCTTAAAACAGTATTGAATATTGTCCTTAGAGAACACCAATCAGCAGTTATCATTTAGCATCAAAATAAATATGCGCATGTTTCCTCAACGGAAAACTGAGACAGCAAAAACAGGCGATGCACAAATGTTTATATCCTGTCCATTGTTCACAAAATAGCATCAAACATCATTGCCATGAAATATAAAAATATTTTGTTGCGAAACGGTGTTATTTATATGTAGCTAGCCGCAAGTGGTATGTGTGTCTTTATATGTCTGTTTTGACTGTGTCCACCAACTTTTGTAAGAATGACTCTGTTTTATTTACAGAGCTACTTAAACTGAACTACAGAATGTGAGAATACCCAATTTAGAATATCGATCTTAAGATTAAAAAGTAGCTTTCAATAAACTGTGACCATAATTTATTCTATCATGTGCGCATTTCGAAAAGCAACAAGAAGTTATAAAATTTCCAACAGAGAGTTCCCTAGACAGAATGAAGCGCAACAAAGCTGCTGATGTCACATCGTAAATCTTAAAGTGAAGTGTAAAAAAGCTGCTGATGTCACATCGTAAATCTTAGAGAGAAGGAAATGTAACAAAGCTGCTGACGTCACATCGTAAACCCTAGACAGAATGAAGCGTAGCAAAGCTGCTGACGTCAATTAATCGTAAATCATTACCGTCAAGTTCATTATTTTAATTCATGGTTGACCATTTCGGCTAAAGATATGTTACAATACATTGAAAGCGCTACCGATAATTAAAATGCTTTATTAGACATAAAAGTTATTTCTTAAACCTTTTCTTATAACGTACTTATCATCAAATTTTCAATCGATATTGAAGAAGAACTGATTCCCCAGGTCTATCAAAACATATTTAAATTGACTATTGCCGTGATATAACATTATTGTTACCTTCATAATTTAACTTTGGAGTATTTACATGGGTGAGTCATCTAACTGTATACGAAGAAATATAAAACGCTTTAAAATCATGTTTAAAATTCAGACAGTCAGTCATATTGCGGTGTATATCCAGTAAATGGTTCAGATATGACAACATGAAAGGAAGATTTTAAAAGGCGAAACATAGTGCATTCAAGTTCCAGACTAATCCTTCAGTTTGAGACAGACTAATTGGAAGAACTTTAAACAGCGGTATTTGTTAATATTTTAACTACATTGAAAATTGACTGCCTTAATAAGTGGTGCAGAAAGACACTTAAACTTTAGTCATGCTGACCGCATAATTGTGGCATCGTGCTATAAAGTAAACTTGTTAATAACTGAAATACGAACTCAGCATGCACACTGCAAGTGTGCTATTGTGTTAAGGATATGACTTTTTCAAAACACTGTTTCCTGACAAAAACATTTCTCCCTAGGTTTTCAGTCAGATTTCTCTATAGTAATCACCTACAAATTTTACCTTGTCTCTTACAATTAACGGCATTTTGTAGATTCATTTCAAAAGTTTCCAAAGAAACTTTTGACTTTAGACAAATCTTTGGCAAAACAATCATGTGATTTCGCAAAGAAAAAAAAAGAGAAATAGAAAACAAACAAACAAACAAACAAACGATCAAACAAAAAACGTCAGAGGACAGGACACTAGTTAGGTCCAGTACAGGTCGCAACTGTAAGGCCGATTGGTTGCAGGTCTATCAACTTCACGAACAGTAAACGTTCTGTTCCGAAAATAAATACGATAGCTCCAACGACGCCAACGATCATGATATGCCCTGAAATTATATTGCTGGCTATCATTGTAAGAATCTGTAAATTGCAAAATAATATTGAAGTACGTTTCACTTCAACAATGATATGTTATAATAATGCAACGTACTTTGGACCTGAAATTGCCTAGACCAAAGTGCATTCAATTTTGACGTTGCACTAAAGTGACTCCAAAGTTTGTCCCTAAAGAGTGTTATAAATATAGTTAGCTACCATCAATATATCCTGAAAATTTAATGAGTTTCTTCTGTCAGTGATGGTTTTCACATGAATTACGTTGATAAATGTTCAGCTGATTTTTTTTTCTAGCTTTCATGAAAGTTTTCGAGAGAATTAACTTAAGCTAGACAAATATCTAATTTTATGAATTTCTGCAAGTTAATACTTCATTTTTAGTGACACAAAACCTCCTTCTGGCAAAAGACGTCCTGAATAAAGAGTTGTCAGATAGCGACAGTTATACAGCGTCCTTTCCACAGGCTTAATAACTCATGTTATTTCAATGGTGGGGTGCTAAATAGATTCAATTAACCCAATACTGATTCTAAAACTCATAAGTCAGAAATGAGAAAATAACGCATTCGATTTATTGCAAAATTTAGTTATGGGAAGAAGCTATCGACCAAATACTAGGGATGCAATCAAGGGAACGACTTTATTGGATACAAAGATGGTTCATAAAACGTTGTAAATAACACATCGGGCAGATATTACAGGATCATCTCAATGTCTACGAATTTGTTTCTTGGCGAGTGAAAGACATTTTATTGAGGATTGTTTCTGATTATTACAGATTTATGGGAGCACAAGCGTCATTTGTTTCTTATTAAACATTTTGTTGGAAGCAGCATGTGGGAAGATGTTTTAAATAAAAAACTAAAATGATTTTAAAAGAACTTTTGTGGATATTTGTTGGAACTATTTGTTATGCAGGTAAGATAAATGAAAACTTATTTGTCTAAAAATGATACAGCAGAATAAAGCAGACGTATCAGTGTATCAATAAATAACGCACTTGGACGCCAGAAACAACACAGCATTTGAAATTCCGGCTTTTGCGTTAATTGATCTATAGTTTTTTGTTCCGACTTTTTGTCTGGCAGTTGTTTAAGTATTTTAAAAAAAACTATTTAAAGTATTGTATGAATAACTGCGTGTTTAAACCATAAGCTACAGGATGTCGTAAAAAGCGCATTGTGCAAAGCGCGAATTTTTGACTAGTAAAAATTTAAATTGTCTGAAAAAGACACGGGGCCACGTTCAAAGCATCGGTTGAATTCATTTTTAAAATGCCTTCACTAAAAATGCAGTTGCTATTTATCAAATTCGTTTCGATATGTGATTTTAGATCATATAGGCCCAGAGGGCTGTGGGAGAGGCTGGCGTCACTTCAAGGATTACTGCTATCTCGCTGTAGACGCCGCAGTTCACTTTGACTCAGCCAAGGCCGTTTGTAGGGTCAAAGGAGCTACATTGACATCCATATGGGGGCAAGAGGAGATGGCATTCATTACAAAGTTAATGAACAATGTAAGTATATTCATATTCAAAGTTACAAACATACTAAACGAATGCCAATTTTGGATTTTTAACAAAAAGGACACGTACGAAGTTTAGTTATTGGTTACTAGCATTCAATTTTTTCAAAAACATGTTTGACTTTTTTCATGTAAAAGGATTTCCTACTTTATCAATTAAAACCAACATTATAACTTAGTTCTGCTTCACGCACATTGTCAGAGAAATCTATTAAAAACAAGAAACTCTGTCAAATATATTTTGAAGCAAGAATTTGCATAGTTGAAGCCGTTAGATCCTGATGCCTTACCAGTGGGGTCAGCTCACCAGTGTATTCCATTTTGCATCCTCTCTAATTATATGTGGTGCTTCAAGAATTACAAAAAAAACTTTATCTATGACCGGAAATTGAAACACTGGCAGAAATGAGAATTGGGTATCAGTGATTTTAGTTATTAAGTAAGAGAAATCTACACGGTAAATCTCAGCGATATTTTACTAAATCATTCAGAACAGAATAAGAATGAAATTATTTATAGCTAATTTGAAGGTCTAATGATATTTGTGTAAGATGTTTTTGATATAATTTCATCATCATGAAGTAGGTGGGGGTAAATTTTTTTTTCTGTTAGTTCTTTCTTGTAGTTGTGTTGTTTGTTATACTGTCAGTGATTTTATACTGTACGGCTGTTGTTTGTATGGTCAAACTAAGAAAAAGCAATGTGAACTCTTTACGCTATAGATAAATTACGTCTGGTGAGGTTTAAAGTGAATACTTGTCGTATCTTGTAAAAGAAGAGTTAAAAGAGACTAATAGTGTCTACAGTTTGTCACAAGATGGTGTATTTCTTACAAAACTGGATACATGTAGAGTAGAAAAAAGTCTACACCTCACTTTGTCATTCGCTCCCTGTTGTTAGTTCTTTCGACATTTTCTTTGAAAAAAAGGGGTGTCATTTCTCTTTCAGCTGTCTAATCAGAAAGCAAACATTTAGAATTTTTTTTTTATATATATAGCAAATGATTTGATAAGTAAAGCATGATTTACGCATAATATTGGCATATGGTTTATTTTGACTTCTTCACAATGATTTAACTATAACTATACATTCGTTTTCGCTAAATGTATCAGAATGTCATTTGTTATGAACATCGGGTAAATATTGTATCCCTGCCAGGTCGAAAAAAAACCCTCGATGAATGTAAACATGACAAGAATTAGAATCAGTCTACTTGATGGCTGCTGGAAAATTGCTTGCTCTGTATCAAGGTTTTTATAGAGTAATAAAGTAGTGTAAGGCACGCAATGAATGATGGATTGCCAATGTAAAATCCGTGATTGACACATCAGTTAAATATTAGATTTGTTTAGGCAATCGACTTAATTCCAGCTGAAAGTACATATCGATTGTACGCGACTTGGAGGATTTTCTCCTACTTGCGAGATCTGATCTAGACAGCAAGAGTTTGTTTAATCTCATAAGATGACTTCAGTGTTTATACTGACATGGTGAAATTGAAAATTACAACACAAAAAATGTGCACCAACATATACATTATATTTGACAAAAATAAATATTTTACAAGAATGTTTACCCGTTCATTAGACTTTGCATTGATAACTACTGGTAAATTGTCTTAGCAATGTTCTTTATTTTTAGGGGTAACGTGGCTTTTAGTTAAAGCTTTTCCTATCTGCATATTGCTTTTAGGTTAAATGTTTATCCGTGTTATTTTTTTGCATATACTGGAGCGTGTTTTGAAAGGATCATTCTTATAAGCCATTTCGTGTTTGTTTTGTTTGTTTGTTTGTTTTTTTAATTTCTTTGCGTATGCTTAATCGATCCTAGTAGACTCGAAATTGTCACAGTAAATTAAGAATTACATTTCTCTCTTACAGTTAAATGTTATAAAACCGCACATTTGGATCGGTACAGGAGTTGTAAGGAGCAAGTGGATGTGGCTAGATGGCTCAGGCAACCTTGATGCCACATTCAAAGGTAAAATGTTCTGAAATAACAATGAATGCATCTATTTATATTTCTACCCACAATGTGGCGGCAAGAATAAACGGGAAAGTGAGTTTGTAGGAGATCCTGACAGGCAGGAAATTGAGAGGTCTGGGAGACCCCTGCCAGGAAAATAAACTTTAAAGAAAGCAACATACGGCTATTTCATAAAAATGAATAGACTTTTGATGATATTCTGTCTGCTAACTTCTTCTTTGATACCACTTAACTTAAAAGGGGCAGATAAGGTTTTATAGGGTATAGGCGAACACTGAATTACATATATTCCTGTACCTTCAAAATAATAATTTATCATTAAAATTGCATTCATTTATCTTTGTGGAGACATTAAAAACGAATACACACACAGTGCATTTTAGCAAGAGCAATTTTAGCAATGCAGCGAGTAATGTTAATACTCGATAATATGAAACAGCTCCACAATATTGAAAATAAGTGTTTTGAGGAAAAATAAAAGATGTATACTCAATTTTAGTTTCCCTGCAAATATAAATTGATTCCATAAATTTGTCTTGAATTTAATCTTGTGAGTGATTTAAAGTTCTGAAGCCAGACATCAAGGTACCTTAACACGAACGCCATGAACAAGTAAAACTTTTAAAATCGATCGAAAACTATTATTATTAATTTTACAAGAAAAAAGGAAAGTTTGAAAGAATGTTCTGATCTCACAAATAAAATGGGACAATGATTACAATGATTAAAACTTTTTTAGATTAAAAAAAAAACAACAACAACCAGAGAGCATTAACAGATTCTCTTGAAACAAAGCCTTGTCGTTTTGGTTAATTACACTAAAAGACACGGTAGTCATTTAATGATACACTATTGAAGCAACTGATTTATTTATTTATTTTCTGAATTTAAAATCCGACTTTCGTGGGTTTTTTTCCAGATAATAAAATCTCCGAGGCAACAAAAGATGTTTGTGGATTCTTAACACCAGATGGCACCATTGATTTTGTTGATTGTGACGTCACAAAACCTGCTTTTGTTTGTAAGAAACGTGAGTATATTAAATTTTTCACAGAAAGATTAAGATACTCGCTAAACTTTAATCAAAGAGAAAAGAGTTTAATATATTTAAAGCCTGTCTTTTTCAGCGTATTTGTTTTGTATAACTATTCAAATACCATTTAAATACAGTTATCTGTGGGTTGAAATGAAGTTCACACTAATTCTTTGATTTGCTTTGAACCTTCGGCATGATTTGAAAAGCTGACACCAACACCAATTGCATATTTCAGCTCTTGATATTGTGTACGTTCCAAGCACAGTGAATATAACCAAGAAGGATATCGAACTGCCGACAAGAAACTTAGATGAAATTATTTTTGAGCGGCTTTGGCCACCATTTTTGGATCGGATCATTCTGAATATGACGTCATCAAATTATTTAGCAACTGTGGAAGTTGCGCACGAAACCGACTGTGCATACCGTTGTTACACGGTTGATGAGTGTCTGGCTTTTGCAGTGGCGTGTAAATCAGCTCGAAAATGCAATACCCGATTCTGCAGACTTTTTTCGGGACTAGAAGTCACGTGAATGAATAACTAACATTTCCTAATCATTCCGTCCATGAAGCTTGGAGTTAAAACGTGTCTGTTAATATCTTTGTCGTAAAACTATTCAACTTAACATTATACCTATCTGAATTAGATTCTATATAGAATGTATATCATTAAATGCCAACAAAATTCTAAAACAGTCTTACACCGGCATTGTCTTGAAGTTGATTTGTCTAACCCCATATCTTGCAACTTATATTCATCCCTCTCGATGACTGCTTCCTGAGTTCAAACCGGTTTGAACCCAGGAAGCAGTCATCAAGAGGGAATTATTTAAATTGCAAGAGCTTGCTATCCAATCGATGTAAGATAAATAAGTTTAAACTAAATATCTGTATATATGTTTATTTCTTTATGAAACTTAAAATATATAATGTAAATCTTTATGTTATCTTTCAGTATATCTTCTGTTTTTAAAAATATTACAAACCAGAAAACTTTTGTATCTTAGTACTCCATTTTTGTAAAGCAAGAAAGGTAACCCTTGCAGATTATTAGATAGATAGGTTAAGGCAACACGGGTTATAAGTGTACCTTCCCCTTCATATAAACAAACACATTTAGAAACAGTGATTAAATAAAGCACTTCGATAATGACTTGCTCCCCACCCCCGCATAAAAACTGTGATGTATAAATCAAGTCAACTTGTTGATAAATAGTATTAGAAGAAAGAAGTCCGTTTCAAAACAATAAAGTAATAAAATCATGGCTGTCACGGTTCATGACAGATTATAAAAAATCTGCCATTAAAATTTTGATTTGTCGTTTCGATTCGAGAACTGGTGTATCTAGATCTATCTAAGGTTAAACCTGAAGATTTGGACGAACCATTCGGACGAAGTACCTTCTAAAGTATTTGTCGTCGCAGAATGTAATAGCGTAGGCGTTTGAAGGTAAGGACTTTAACCAGAGTTGAAATGCCGTGCTAAGTTGATTTGTTTTTAGGTGGCATATTTTTTCCAGTCTGTTTTAACTTGTATACAGAGCAAACATACTGACACTGATTAAAAATTACAACTTGCATATATAAGTTATATTCAAAAGTGAAGAAATAAGAGAGATGTCATCTTTCCGTTATTCAAAAATATGTGTAAAGCTCTTTCATTAGCGAAACCACAGTAACACATTAGGTAAAATATTCTGAGCCCAACTGGGAAAGAAAGAGTACTTCAATAAAAGAGAATCAACATGATTATCATCTGCACTTCGACCTACAAAGTCTAAAAAGTTTCTGTCTATATTTGGCGTAATTGGCAAGAACAACCCAATTAATATATCCCTGGTCACTGTAAAACGAAAATTACTTACTAGTGTTACTGAAAATGTCAGTGTAGAGATAGTTCTTGTTTTCTTTACGATAATTCATGTTAATCATTTAATGAACTTCATTTTTAGAACAGTGTCTTTATCAAAAACTTCAAACATATGCAGTTGAACGTCACAAGGTCAAAGTTTTTAATAAAGTGATTTATTTGGTTGTTTTTACCTTCTGCAGGCCTTATCACATAACTGTTATGCATGTTTTGTTTTTATTTATGTTCCTAACATGTTACACTATTTTTCTTGTCAGTAAATAGATTCATTTTGTCATGAAAACAGATAAATAAGTACTCCACCCACTTTAATGTTATAGTGTACATTGATAACCCCTTAAGGTTGATCCTCTTTTTGTTATTCTTTGCAAATCTTCAAACGGTGACACACAAAAAAGAGATACATTCCATCCAGCGGTATACAGGAAGAATATGTTTAAGTAAAGTTTAATAAATTTTTAAGTGATCTCCCTTGAATGACAGGTGTGAGAAAATCAGCTCCAATAAAAATGTGATTTTTCTCTTTGGAATACAATATGAATATCAGGATATAGCTTGGATTTGAAGTTTGTACTATTTCAATTATGGCTTTGTAAAAATTTGATGAAAAACTTAGTTTTTGAGTAGATTAAAGTAGTGTAAATCGATAAATTCAATATAAAAGCAGCCATTTTAAAAAAAATATACTGCAGAGAAAAATAATAACAGAAAACGTCGAGATGAATAAAGTTGATGACAATTCAAAACGTAAAAGAAGTGAACAATCGAGTACAAGTGAGTTGGAACTGAGCACAGTAAAGGAGGAAATAAATAAAAAACAAAAGAAGAAAAAACACAGGACAAATGCATCAAGCAATGATGAAGGTGATCTGGAGTGTGATAATTCTAATCTTTTGAAGCAGATGAAATTAATGAACTCAAAACTTGAGAACCTCGATGGATCAATGAAAAAGGTAACAGAAAAGCTTG